>OY744482.1:140249780-142649780 GCA_963556165.1 Tipula helvola | reverse complement strand
GGTTCATTTTTATATATAACGTTGTCGGAGCTGTACTCGGTCATAAGCGATAAACACATTCGCCGAAATAGGAACCTAACTTAGCATAACTTCATTTTTGGATATGCTTATTTTATGTTTGTTCACGGCACTTTTACACCATGAAATAATTGAAATTGAAAAATTACACCCTCCATCATCATTGAGTCTACCGTTTGACACTCTATATGATAAAATAAAGAGAATTAAAATCATGTCGCATTAGAAAATAACAGAGATGAGTAAAACGCTCAAAATCTGACTTTTCTACAATTTTAACAAAAAGAATGATTTATTTTGAATTTGTCAAAAATTATCATAGTAAATGACTCTGATTATTTGAGTGTGTGCGATTTTTTTCAAATAAATTACCAAAAGTTAGTAATAAAAAATATTTATCACCGGTTTCGGACACTTCAAAATGGCGGCCGAAATGTTCGTTTTTGTTTTTCTCCGGTGTTCATTATTTTTTATTTTGCTTATCTTTTTCCTCATTTAGTTCTATTAGATACACTCAAAAATCAGCGCAAAATCTTGTTTCTTTTACTTGCAAAATACGTTTAATTATGTTAATCTACCCTTTTTTTGAGTATAAAAATCAAATTTTAATGATGTGTTTTTCAATTTTCTGAAAACTTCTGTTTTCTATTGGGTACTACAATTAGTAAAACAAAAATAAAATCTTGGTATGAGTCATGCATTGTGTTAGGTCCAACGCCTCTGATTTCCTGTACCATCACAAATATTTTTGGAATGCCTTTAAAAACAGATACATATAATAATAATAAGTATAATAACAGGTATAATGTATGATTTAAACAAAAATTTAAGTTTGTTTTAATAAGTGTAATAATGAGTAGCTTTAAAAAGTATTGTAAACCGTTTCTCGAGACGGCATCCCCGATTCCTGATTTATCTAATTCACCTAACCACTCCAAACAGAAGGTATGAGTGGAAGTGAGGAGTACGAAATAAGAAAGCAACCGTTCTTGCAAAAATTAATAAGATATTATCAGAGATTGGCAAATCCCCCATATCGAAACGACTAGATGAATCTAATTATTTATTAATTAACCTGGAAAAAATCTGATTCCTCGTTGCCTCATTTCGCTACTACAACAATCTATCTTCATAAAAAATAAAAGGTTGTCTGAAACCTACAGCAGAGATATTTGTTTCTTATGACTTTGCAGAAAAGTATTCATTTATAATGTAAAATACAGCACAAGGTTTTCATTGGAACAACAAACAAGCGACTATATTCATCCGTATTTAATTTATAAAAAAGTTGGAAAAAAATGCAGAACCGCTACTTCATTATAATATCAAATTGTCTTCACTATGACACTACATACTTGTTCATCGGAAAATTGATGCAGTTTTTGAAAACTACAACTCCGGGTTAATCTAAAATTTATTATATTACTGAGACAATAAAAATTATAAAAATTTAAAAAATATTATGGATGTGTTCGGATTTATATTGGGCACTTTAGCGAAATTCAAAAATCAAGTCAGTCTTCAAGGTTTTTGCCCATTCGAGTAATTCTTCGGCATTGGTTATGATACCATCGTATTCGTTGGTGAGGCTAATTTTGGACGTTATTCTGTTGATAGTACCACCTACTCCATGGTAAGATCCCTTTCCATGAACTTTTGCGCGAAAGTGCTGCTCACAATGGACGGCAAAATGAGTGAACATGAAAAAGGACCTTACGATGGAGTAGTAGATACTATAACAGTATAACGTCCAAAATCTACCTAACCAACGAATACGATGGTATCATAACCAATGCGGAAGAATTATTCGATTGAGCAAAACCTTGAAGTCTGACGTGATTTATGAATTTTGTTAGAGTGCCCAATATAAATCCAAACACATTCAACTTCAAAAATTAAAAAAAAAAAAAACAAGATTTGAGTAGTTAAACTAAATAAAGGGAACTCGCGATTTTCACACAGCCCGACAGCCATTCCTTCAAAGGAAGGAAGGTCCTTTACACCACAAAACCTTGTTGTTTTTTAGGCGTTTTGGTTCTATTTTTCCCTATGTGCTAAATTCTTCCAAGTAGGACATAATTATTAACCTTATTTCCTTGGTCGCGTCACTTCATTCGACGTGACAATTGCCGTGTCACTTCAACTTTAAATTGGTATTCTTTTAGTCGATCGAAGTGAAAATATATATAAGAGAATGCGACATACAAGGATGTTTGTCACTTCAAGGCTGGCTCACGCCAATAGATTTCAGGTTTTTCGACACGCAACATACACTAAAAATATAAATTGTTTTTTATCTCTCTACTTGTGTTATATATATTCTAAAAAACTTACTAAAAATAATTCAACAACAATAAAATTTAGTAACTTTTTAGAATATAACAGAAGAGAGATAAAAAATGTATCTTAAGACTGTGTCCGAAACCCATGATAAATATTTTTTAGTACACATTTTTGACATTTCTTTGAAAAATATTCCCCTACATTCACAAATTTTTATTATGCTGTCCGAATAGTGTAATAATTTTTGGTATATGTATTTCCCCGCTTCACATATTTGTTGCTTAATTTTATTCACAATAAATTTCGAGAAATGGATAGTTGTTTGGGCAAAAAATGTCAATAATGGTATATTTAATAATAAATTTATTCTGTAGCTGTCACAAATTATCATGGGAATTGATTATGATAATTTGGGTGGGTGCAGTTTTTCAAATAAATGTCAAAAATTAGTACTAAAAAATATTTATCATAAGTTTCGGGCACAGTCGTGTAGACTGTGAGTCGAGAAACCTGAAGTCTATTGACATGCGCTTTTACTTTTGACTTACAGGTTTATTTGAATTCAAAAGTAAAAAGTTTTTTCATTGTAAATGATCTATAAGAGAATAGCAAAATTTGATTGTCGGTACAAGTGACAAGTGACACGACTATGGGAATAGGGGTGGGTGTATATGGCATTTACGTAATTGTTCTTAAGAGTTCTTTAGTATGATCATGTTGGTAATTGTTTTTATGAGTTCTATAGTCAACAAGAAACTGAAGATGTTTCAGAAATAGGTAACAATAATTCAATTTCCAATAATTTTAACATTAGCCTTGTCTTGACGGCAAAATTAATTATAGTTCTAAAAATTAATTTTATGATCATAATTTGGAGTTATCGTCTTGACCGTAAAAGTAAACTACTACCCTCCCACCTTTCGTCAAATGCGCAAACTAGTTATTTTGTTATTGTTATTAGACGTCAAATTTTGAAATAGGCGTCAATGAATGTTATTTACTTTTAGCACTGAAGCGAATTTGTAAAGCTTTTTAATTTGTATTTGAAAAAAAATTAACAATCCAAAAAATCAAGAAAAAATGAAACAGAAGAGTTTTATTTATTCCTAATCAGTGAATGTTTGAGCCTGCAAAATAAAATAAACACGCAGCACATACACAATAGAAAACAGGAAACATTCATTTTTTAAATTTTTTGACAAATTGATCGAAGCGATCCATCCGTATTTTTCGAGAAGTAGAAGTATATTCTAATTAATTATGGGTATTAAATATGGGAAACAGGTAACAATAATTCAATTTTCAATAATTTTAACATTGACAATGAATGGTTAGTTAATTTATCTGGTATTACAATTCCCGAGAAAGTATCAAACATTCTCCAGCTCGGAGAGTAGTTTTGTCCTCCATTTGGTGCAAAGTCTGTACCATACATCCAGATTATTGCAAATGTTGAAGGCGCGCTAATAAACAATAGTGATGAACAATTAGATAAGCCAGTTTTACGTAATGAATTGGTGAATATTTTAACTAACTTTAAAAATCGTAGTAGACTTATATTCCAAATATAAGTATTCAAGCATATTCCAAAGTAGTAGACTTAGGCTGTTTTTCAAACGCCGACTTATTTCAGACTTATTGACTTATTTGACGCCATCTTGAATAAGTCAATGAAGTCATTCCAATTGCGTTTATCGACTTATTTTGAAAATTTTTACAATACACAATAATTAGACAGACTGTTTCCATGACACCAAAAATAAATTAGTTTTCTATAGGAAAAATTACTAAAGAATAAGTCACCTTTTCAGCAGACTTATTTGAATAAGTTCAAATAAGTCAATAAGTCGGTGTTTGGAAAACAGCCTAATATTCCAAATATAAGGCTGAGGTCCAATTCCCGACTTATTTCAAATAAGTCGACTTATTTGACTTATTCAAAATGGCGGTATGAAATAAGTCATTTGGTGGTCCAATTCAAATCTAGACTTATTTGAACATAACCGTACATTTCATAATTGACAGTTCTAATTATTAGTGATCCTATTTTGTTATATGTCGAAACATAAATTACACATTTACGTAAAATTAAACATTAAAATGGAGAATCACCGGCATCAAATGATGTTACTATGTAGCTTTTTTAGTAAACATCAATATTAGGCAACTCATGGAATACGACATCGAAATACTGAAGTATTTGGAATTTGCACGCCTTATGAGAAGGTGGAAATATTTTTTTAGTTTGAACCAGTTTTCGTTATTCTATAAATTAAAATAGCGGTTTTCGTTTCAGTTGACCAATTAATTTGGTTACGTTTTTCGTTACGTTTTCGTTACGTTCGGTTACAGTTACGATTTCGTTATGCATCACTCATAAATAAATAAATTATAAAAGTAATAATTGGGAAATGAATTATGGATGGTAATTAACTTGTTTCATAATATTATAAAAATATATTTAATTATTTATATTTTATTGCCTGCAATAGCTGTATTTTGATGTAATAAAAATAAAATATTATAAATATGTAACGTAATAACCTAAAACAAATAGAGGTTTTGTTACGTTTTTCGTTACAGTTAATATGGATTATATCGTTTCCGTTTTGGTTACGGTACGAAATTTAAATTCCGGTTTTCCGTTTTTGCGTTACGTTACAATAACGTTTCACAACACTGGTTTGAACAGAATTTTGTCTAATTCATATTATGTCTAGGGTTTGAAATATTGTACAACCAACTTCAGTTTTGGTATTATACCAAAAATTATTATTGGAGATTCCCATTTGACAAAAAAATAATTGCAAATTAATTTTAGTACATTAAGAAGTCCTGAAATTCGTACCAGATAAACGTTCCGGACATAAAAAAAAAATAGAACTCATTATGTTTTTGTTTTGGCTAGCTTGTGGGACAAGTTACAGGGTATTGTTTGTCGCCATGAACGTACCAAAGACGACATCAATCAGGATATGCCATAAATGTTTAAACAATTTTCAAAACCTTTTAAATAAATTTATTAATTTACCAGCTCACGAAGAGCTAGAAGGGATAGGTAATGCGTTTGCAATTGTTATAGTCTCACACAATTACCAATGTTATTTTTATTTTGAAAGGAAATAAAAATAACACACGACGTTTTCATCACAGCCACAACGATTAAAAAATGTATGAAATATCATTTTTGTGGAAACTCTCCCAAATAAGTCAAGAAAGTCTACATTAAGTCTCCTCGCGAGGAGACTTATTCTAGACTTTCAAATAAGTCAGTCTCCACAAAATAAGTCGGGAATTGGACTCCAGCCTAAGTATTAAAGCATATTCCAAAAAATTTGTACGTGACCATCCAGAGCTGACAAGGGCAACACTACTGTGGTTGTAAATAGTTGTGAATATCAAAATACAGTCCATGTTGGAAGATAGGGATGTCTACTTGATCAGTAAGGATAATACTTCGTCCATACAGAGGACATGAAATTCCATGCTAACCACTTAGCATAATGAAAGTAGAATAACGGATTCTAAAACGAAACTAATAAAAAGTCTTCATGGTGTTGTAGCAAGACTTTATGGGTTACCAAAAATTCATAAAGTGAATGCTCTGTACCAACCCATAGTAAGTTCGATCGGAACTGTATCATCTCTCTGCCTTTATGTCACGAATTACTTCGGTCTAAAAAGACCAAAGTATTGAAATCCTGTTAAAAATGACGAAAAATTTCGTTGGTACAAAACCACTTTTCTCGACGTTTTGAAAGTCCCTGAGTCCGAAAAAGCAACAACAAAAAAAATGTCCGTTCGTCTGTCTGGATGTCTGTACCAGTGGTATCTCGAGAACGGCTTGTCCGATTTGGAATTTTTTTCGCCAATCTGTTTCTATGGTCAAAGCGCAGATTTGAAAAGCTTTTGGAGACTGTACGTCAAGAGGGTAGGGTACCTGCCATACGAATTGACCCAAAATACCTGCACCCGAATTCCGGTTCTATGGCAAATGATAATGAGAAATGATTTAATTTTTTTTTTCGACTAGTCAGTTCACATACTCATCAAAATTCCGATTCCCGTTTTGCAGACGAGTTTCAATTATAGTAAACTATTATAGCATGCGTTATTTGGTTTACTGTATTATGTTTTGACATTATTTTGTTGTAAAAACAAAATTTTCTATCAAAATATGTTTATTTTTTCAGACTGATGTTGATATTGTTGTGCTTTTTCTATAATTAGGTGTACCAAAAATGTATGGAAAAAATAATCAAATTAAGAAAACTATGTTCTAGTTATTTATTGTTTTGTGTTTTTGTTTAACAAAATTCATGCAATTGCTTTCGCTACCCGCGTTCCATATTTGTGTGTGTTTAGTCTATCAACAGTTGAGAATTTATTACGACGGCCTATATTTATATTAGGCCCATTTTTACCTACTCGTATGAATAATGCAAATTGGTGAAATTTGTTATCTTGTGTGATAAGTTTTGGAAACAACATATAAAAAATTAAGTCCCTTTCGGGCCAAATAATTTTTTTTGATAAGTTTAACAAACAACGCACAATAATTTTAGGTTCCTAAATTTTCTTTCTGGGTTCTAATTAAAAACTACAAACAATTTGTTACTCATTGTCCATCAACTAATGTTATATCATCTACATAACACATTTCTCATAGAAAAATATTTCCTGGGTCATTCTTTATGGGTTTTATTTTCTCAGTGATCAAACCGGAATCACATTTCCTGAGTTTTTATACGTTAACAAACGAATGTTTGTTATTCTTTCATTGACGATTTGGAGTGTCATACATATCAAACGAACGGAAAGCGAATTTGCCGTATCTGTCATGTTCGCTGTTCGTTTGTAAAATTAATTGATGAACAAGAGTGTGGATGTATCATATTTTTAAAAAAACAATTTTTTTAAAAAAAATTGTATTATTTTTTAATAAAAAATTATATTACAAAACACAAATTAAATTATAAGATATTAAATTTTAAAAATCGTTCTTGACTTTGTGCTACTCTGTACAAGAAATTTGTGTTTGTCGTTCGTTGAATTGTTTTTGGGTTTTTATCGTCCATACTGAACATCAATTTCCTTTGATGTTCCGCTCTTGGAGCGAACGGAAGCGAATGTGAATCGAACATTCGGTTTGCAGTTACGTCACAGTCACAGTACACATTAAGCGAATTTGCGTTCGGAGTTCGCTGTTCGCTTGAAATTCGGTGTTCGTTCGCTCAATGTGTACGCGGCTTAACGAACAGTTTATGTACGCTTTTTTTTATAACGCACTACTACATTTACAATCTAAACACAGTGCTGTCAATTATATCTCGCAGCTTTGTTTTATTTTCAATTTTGTTTGTACAACTTATTTAAGCGATATTGAAAAGTCAAATATTTAATTCTACTATTAAAATGTTCATGTAAAAATAGTATATTATTCAACGAGCATATAATGATAGCTGTTATTCACGAAGATGAAGTTTGCCGACACGTGCCGATAGGCGAGTGTCGTAAATCATCTGAGTGAATAACAGCCATTATATGCGAGTAGAATACGATACTTTGTCCACGACCGACAAATACCATTATATTTTATAACAAAATCCTTTAAATACTCCTCAAATAATTTTCGTCGACATTTTGACGTCACAGTTTAATATTAGCCGCATTTCTTGACGCATTAGTGATCCGGATCAGATCAAAGTTTACATTGAAAACAACAACAAAAATTAAATATTTGTTGTTGTTTTCAATGTAAACTTTGATCTGATCCGGATCACTAATGCGTCAAGAAATGCGGCTAATAATGAAAATGGCATAGATAGACTACTAGATAAAATTTCAAAAATTAAATAATTTACTTGGAGGTATTGAATAATGAAAGAAGAGACTACTAGATAAACTAGCAGTGAATAATGGATATCATTATAAGTAATGAAACAAACGTATAATGTGCATATTATACGTCAGTCGTGGACAAAGAAATATTATCAGGTAGGCATTGATTTTAAATTATGAAACAAATTGCAATTTCATATAAGAAGGAAGAGAGAAAATATTATTTAACTGGCGAATTGCTGTTTTGTTCTGAAATCGGGCATAAATCACAGAGAAATTATTTTATTCGTCCAAATAGAATATTTCCTTCACCCTAACGAATAAAAAACGGATCTGGTTTTTATATTGGACAAAATATTTTGTCCACGAATAACGTATAATATGTTCATTATACGTTTGTTTCATCACTTACATATAATGATATCCATTATTCACTGCTAGTTTATCTAGTAGTCTCTTCTTTCATTATTCAATACTTCCAAGTAAATTATTTGATTTTTGAAATTTTATCTAGTAGTCTTTTGCCATTTTCATTATTATTAAACTGTGACGTCAAAATATCGACGAAAATTATTTGAAGAGTATTTAAAGGATTTGATTATAAAATATAATGGTATTTGTCGGTCGTGGACAAAGTATCGTATTCTATCTACTAGCATATAATGGCTGGTATTCCCTCAGATGATTTACGACACTCGCCTATCGGCTCGTGTCGGCAAACTTCATCTTCGTGACTAACAGCTATCATTATATGCTCGTTGAATAATATACTATTTTAATCTTTTTTTTCCGTTTACATAAAAAATTTTGTTAATTATTTTTAAACTTTTTAATATTGTTTAATTTTCTAATTTTATTAAAAAATAACAATTTGTAAGTAGTTTTTGAGTTGTGTTTATATATTTTTTTTTGTCATATTTTATGTGAAGGGAAACAATTTTTTTAGAAGAGAAGCTCTGAAGATGAACAGGAATTTTATTTGAAACGTTAGCTGAATAAACGTTTTTTAAAAATATAGGCTAATATAACAGATTTTTAATTATTAATAAATTAAAGCCCAATAACCTTCGTTAAAATAAGAATTAACCATGAAGAAAAATTATATCCTCTTTGTAATCAAATCATATTTGCTTGTATCAAGAAATTTGTTTTTTCGTATCAAACAAATTAAGATTACTATTTTAGAAAAATTTCAAGCTTAGCTGAAAAATGTTGTACAAACTTTCTTGAGTTAATTCGTTTTTTCTTCATATTACCAATTATTCTTTTCGTGCATTAATTTTAAGAATCTTTTTTTTTTTTTTTATTTACAGATGATGCATATTGCTGTTTTGTTGTCAACGGTATAAAAGGCTTTTGTAAGAGGACGCCATATTTTGGAATCGGCATTGCATTCAGACATGACCGTATAACTGATTAGAATATTTTTTTTTGTTGTATTACTTAAACCTCACTCTTAATTAATGTACAAAATTTAAAATAAATTGGTCAAGCGATTTTTATAGAAAAATTCGGAAGAAAAATTTTGCGAACTAACGAAATTATTTTTCCAACTTTTCCCTGGTCTAACCCCTTAAAGAAAAGGGAGCGAAAAAACATCAAAACAATTTATAAACCCTCCTTCTCTTTAGTGGCATTGGTATTTCTAAAACGGACAAATTATGTGTACGAGCCAATGCCTTTATAATTCTTGGAAGAGTTTAGTGTTTATCCGATACATTACAATCTAAAAAAATATTGCAAAAATGGATTTCTAATGGTTGAAAAAGAAATACATATCTACAGTCTTCACAAAATAACAATAACATATAATATCTCACAAAATAATTTTTAATATTGAATGCAAAGCAACTAATTTTTATTTATAATAAAATCAAGCACAATTACTTAATAAATTGCTAATTTATATTAACTCATTCACTTTACTATAATAAATCAAACTTAAATTCAATTTTAATAGTGTATATTTCATTTAAGCAATTTGCAAAAAAAAACACACAAGCCTAGGATTATCAAAAAAATATTAGAAATTAATGTTTTTAATCAGTTGATGCTATTATAAAATTTGGTTCAACCTGATTTTTTTCGTTGGTTTTCATTATTGTTATCCTTTTTTTCGAATC
This sequence comes from Tipula helvola, assembly GCA_963556165.1. NCBI lineage: Eukaryota > Metazoa > Arthropoda > Insecta > Diptera > Tipulidae > Tipula > Tipula helvola. Next base: position 142,639,515 of record OY744482.1, on the reverse strand, counting down.
ACAAAATATTAAAACATAATTATAACTGACAGCTACATTTTCATTATAATTTTCTCATTTTTCTTTTCCGCATTTTCTTCGTTCTAATTAAATAACAAAACATAAAATGAAAACGGGTTTTATTAATTATTTTTTCACTCAATTTATATTTCGCATGTATTTTATTTATTTAAATTTATTTATTTTTTAAGAAACCAACAAAACTTATTAGCTAGAGCTACTATTTTTTACGAATACTACTTTCTAATATTTCACTACTAAAACTAAATAAATAAATTGTATTTTCAAAAATAAACTTGTAGCATTTTTTTTTTTTTTTGTTTAATTTCTTGCCGTTTGTTGTTTTTTACTGTCTTATTAGAAATGTAATTTAATAACACAAAGAAATAGCGAATAAAAACAGAAGAAAAATAAATAAAAATCGTCACCACCATCACCACTTAATACCCCAAGACAAGAAGATAATTGTTGGAACGTAGAGAAATAGGGAATACTCGAGAAGAGCAAATTTAAAGGAAGTTAATTTAATAAAACTATGCAATATTTTAAAAGAAGTTTATTGTAATTGTAATATAGTAAATAATTTATATTTATTAAATAATAACGTATACATGTATACTATATATACATATTATGTACTTAAATATATATTTATGTAATGTACTATATACATATCAGTATTTGTCAAATAAATATTGTTTTCAAATTATTAACATAACTTTAAAAAATAAAAATACTAATAAATCAATTATATGAAATGCGCAGAATTCCAAATGAAAGATGACTCTCGAGAATAATAAGTAGAACAATAAATTTATGTTTTCAGTAAAATATAAATTATACGTACAGGATACTTTGCAAGAAGATGCATAATCAATTTAAAATTCTGTTTCTTTAATGTGTGAATAATTGGGCCACGGAAAACTATCCACATTAAGAATGAAACTTCTCATATCATTAGAATTAGAACCAAAGCTGTGCTAATTAGTGTTGATTGGAAAAAAATTGTGCTATGGAAATTTTCAAATTGCGCCTGAAAGACGGTAAAAAATGCCAAAGTGCAGTAAAAAAACGAAAATGATAACCAATAAAGTCAATAATCTCTGTGTACCTACTATTATGTGCTGATCGTTGGAATATTAATTTCAGGAAATTTCATTCATAAAACATAATCCGTTCAATTTTTTATTTTGTTTAACTTCTGCTATTCCTGGTTGTACCAAAAGTTTTGTTAAATTTTGATAAAACAAAGGTTATGTATGTCAAATGTACCACCAACAATGTCTGTAATAAGTTTGATTAATTTGTGTCATTGTTTATAAGTATGTATGTACTTACATACAGTCAAGAACATTTAGTTGTATACGGTCGAAGTTTTTTTATGTTTGGTAAAACATTTAGGGTACTAGTTTTGGGTTCATGTTACACGCTGCGTTAGAATGTTATGTTAAATGTTGCGTGTCATGTAAAATGTTATATTAAATAAAAATATTTTCTATCTTTTTATTTAACACGTTAAAAGAGAAACAGAAAATACAAAAAACTTAGGAATAGTAGTTCCAACTTTTCTCAATGTTATATACATAGCTAATTGCATACCATAAATTTTCAATGATCATCATTTTCTAAAAAAAAAAAAACAAACAAATCATGTCATATAGCAAAAATATTGTTACGAACTGGGCTACTGAGTTCGTTCGGATTTTGAAATTAAAAACACTGTACTTTTTATTTCACTCTACATACTTTTATACACTTTGATATTTGCTTTGACTTTACTATTTAATTCTGTCCGCTTGCTACTAGTGGGTTCTATGACAACAGATTTATTTCTTTATTTAACGATTTAAAATAAACCAAAAATTTTCTCTGCTTGCCATCGGTCGTGTTTGTAACACTTAACCATATAAGCTATTGCTGTTCATAACGTGAGCTGGTTGTATGATGGCCAAAATCGCCACAATATTTACCTCTATTTTTGTACTTATGTTTTACCAAACATTTGCGGTACAGGTGGAACTTGAACCCCGTTACTTTTTTTTTTGTTGTATTTTGAAAATGATGATCATTGAAAATTTATGGTATGCAATTAGCTATATAATATTGAGAAAAGTCGGACGCACAGGAATATTTAGCCTCAAAGATGTCGTCGTGACATTTTAACACAGCAAACATATAACATGAACACTGGCACTACTATCCCTACGTTTTTTTTATTTTCTGTTTCTATTTTAATTAACACATTAATAAAAAGAGAGAAAATATTTTTATTTAATATAACATTTTACATGACACGCAACATTTTAACGCAACATTTAACATAACATTCTAACGCAGCGTGTAACATGAACCCAAAACTAGTACCCTAAATGTTTTACCAAACATAAAAACATAGCGAGAGTACTTTCAGTGTTCACGTTAAATGTATGTTGTGTTAAAAATGTCATGACGACATCTTTGAGGCTAAATATTTCTCTGTGTCCGACTTTTCCCAATGTTATATAATTGCATAACATAAATTTTCAATGATCATCATTTTCAAAATACAAAAAATAAAAAAACAAATCATGTCGTATAGCAAAAATATTGATTAGCCAAAGTTAGATTTACGGTATTTTTGATTTATTTTGAGTTTAGTGACTAAAACGATTTAATGGGAGTGTATTAGTTTGACAAATATTATGAAAACTATCGTGTAAACTGTAAAGCAAGTACTAATCGCATATACGTTCTACGTTTGAGTTATACCCGTTATTAATTCAACTTGTATGTTAAGTCAAAAGAAAGATCAGTCATCACTCATCAGTCTTGTTCTGATCTCGTTGTATGCAGATTAAAATAATATCAATAAATCGTTTACGTAAATATTAAAGTTTGTGTTTTAGTTATTTCGCGCGAGTCAACCATAACATTGGCGCAGTTGATAGGTAGTATCTTTTTCTATCGAGCTAATTAAAACTAATTATCGTAGTTAGCAGTTAGCACGTAACAAAATAATATTAATTCGCGCTCATAAATTTAATCAATTGTTGGATGATCAATAAGGACGGAGAAATCAAAAATTTTAAAACGGAAAGTCCAACACCACCTGTTTCACCTCAAGTACCGCAAGTATTTTTGCAAAAAGCATAATCGTCAGGTACTACTCTAGTTAACGGGAATCCTGCCGTTGTACTGAAGGTGATAAAAAACATAATGTCCATGACAACCAGTTGTATGAACCGTTTGATATTGTTAAACCTGAAAAATGGGCGAGTTATTCTGCACGTTTTGATTTATACTTGCAAGCCAATGAGATCGAGGCAGAGTCACGGAAACGTGCGATTTTTCTCACAGTTTGCGGACCGCAACTCTTTGATTTCCTCGTTTCATTGGCATCATCTAAAGAGGTAAGTACTCTTACCCTAGAAGAAATTAAAGATACTCTAAATCTAAAAAATCATTTTTCTCTCAAACCACTTGAAATTGCGGCGTTCTTCAAATTTTTTAAACGGGACCAATTACCGGACGAACTGTTCGCCTCGTATGTTGCTGAATTACGTCGATTGGATGTTTATTGTAACTTTGATACCTCATTGGATAAGATATTGTGTAATCGATTAGTTTGTGGCCGTCGAGATGAAGGACTGCAACAAAACCTCCTAGCCGAGGTAGGGCTGAACCTGAACCAGGTCCTACAAAAGCAACAGAATCGACCACAATCTACAATTCGACCTTGTAATGGATGTGGTGCATCACATGCACGTTCGTCATGTCCGCATTTAAATGCCGTAAGCAATTCTTGCGGTAAAACCGGTCACATCCAAAGTGTATGTCGATCTTCTGCTAAAACAACACCGATCAACAAAAGTAACAAGCATAATCGTAACCAATCGAAATCGAGAGTTAACCAAAATTGCCATTGGTTGATTGGAAAAGAGGACAACCACCATCATCAACGATTCGATAAGCCATTTGGTTTTGAAGTCGATTCAGGGTCAAACTATACAATCATATCGTTCAACACCTTTAAATCGATTTGGCCGTCCTCTCATCCTGAGATTTCGAAATTTGAGAAGACGAATGTGAAGTAGACGTGTCGTACAATGGCCAAACCATCCAGAATCTGCCGATTGTCATTGTGGGAGGCAAACGATCCAACGTTTTGGGTTGTAACTGGTTTTCACCGTTAGGGATCAGTTTACTAGGGTTCAACCGTGTCAATGCCAACCAACCAGTAGAAGACGTTGTGTAAAAGTTCCAGTATCTACTCAGTAATAAGCTGGGCTGTTATACTGCTCCTCCAGTGTCTTTACAAATCGATACCACCATTCAGCCAATTCGATTACCTCTGCGACGAATGCCAATCACCATCAGGAGCCAAGTCGAAGCTGAATTAAATCGATTAATCGAGGAAGGCATTTTGGAATTTGTAGAATACTCAGACTGGACCACACCCATCGTTCCAGTACCAAAGAGCGATGGCACCATACGAATTGATCGTGGAGGCTATAAATCAACGCTGAACAAGGCGTTAATGCCATACTGTTTCCAGATACCAGCAATTAGCACACTATTGTCGCAAATAGGATTTAGCACAGGCGTATCAACAATTATCTGTTGATCAGCAATCATTTATGCTCCAGACGATACTGATCCACAAGGGAGCTTTCCGAGTTACTAAATTCCAATTCGGAATCTAATCGGTTCTTGGGATATTCCAAAATTTCATCGAGGGATAGCTCAGAGGTATTGAAGTTCGACTTCGGTTTGACTTCGATGATATCTGAGCGATTAACCGAAATTTTATCCAGAAATTACAAGAATGGCCTTCGTCTTAAGCTAACAAAATGTAAATTTGGAGTATCAACCATCAATTTTCTCGGTTACAAAATCAACGAACTTGAAATTCGTCCAACCACGGAAAAGATACACGCCATCATAAATGAATCACCATCGACCGATTGACAAGAAACAATTACAAGCGTTCTTGGGCCTCCTGAATTATTAGCATCCTTTTCTACCGCAAAAGGCAACCGTCGCCGAACCATTACATCGTCTTCTAGATCAGAACCAAAAGTGGGAATGGACTAAAATTCATCAAGAGGCATTCGATGATCTAAAAATCATGATAGCGTCCGATCAAGTTTTGATATACTATAACGAGAAATTACCTCTCTTGTTAGTATGTGATGCCTCGCCGTATGGTCTGGGTGTCGTACTCTGTCACTGTATGGCCGTCGGAGATGAGAAACCGATATCGTTTTATTCGAAAACATTGTCAACAGCTCAGCGAAACTACGCACAAATCAGTTAAAAAATTCCATGAATTTTTATTTGGTCGACATGTCACAATTGTCACCGATCACCGATCGCTCTTAGGAATATTTAATCCAGACAAACAAACTCCGAAAATCATCTCAACTACAATGCTACGTCATATAATATTTCTGAGTGCTTATGATTACAATATCATTCATCGCTCAGGCGTGAAAATAGGAAATGCTGATTTTCTAAGCCGTCTGCCTTTACAAGCACCTGAATTAACATCCGACGAAAGTGAAGATGTCCTCATGACTATAGCGAAATTGGTACTCGGCGCCAAATCTATCGCGAAAATGACGTCAAATAACTCTCTTTACCAGAAAGTTCTCAGCTGGGCGTTAAGAGGGTGGCCGGAGAAGCTTCCTGCAGGCGAAGAAAATCTCAAACCATTCTTAAATCGCCGAAATGAAATCTCGTGTATCCGAAGATGTTTATTTTGAGAAATTGCACAATTATTCCACCTGATGGCCAAGCGACAATTCTCAACGCACTACATTCCGGACATCCTGGAATTGTTCGCGGTGGCCAAGCATTGACGCCGATTGCGAACAAAAGGTCAGAACATGTCAACCTTGCCAGGAGAACCAACCGGAGAATGAACAGGCAGTTGTTCATTATTGGGAAACCACACAACGACCGTGGTCCCGTCTTCACATCGATCATGCCGGGCCGTTCCGAGGAAAGATTTTTTTCATCATCGTGGACTCTTTCTCGAATTGGTTAGAAGTATTCATCATTAATTCTACGTCATCACGATGTAGCATCCAGCACCTTCGATCTCTTTTTGCCACTCATGGTTTGCCAGACGATATTGTATCGGATAATGGAACGGCATTCTCATCCGAAGAGTTCCGTGATTTTTGTGAATCAAATCTGATCCGCCACATTCGGGTAGCCCCATTCCATCCATCATCGAACGGACAAGCAGAAATAATGGTGCAAACCGCTAAGAACTTCCTGAAAAAATTACCAAACGTCTCAGTTCTTGATCAGCCAACACATCACACCATCGCCTACTACAGAGCGATCTCCATCTGAGCTACTATATAATCGGCAAGTTAAAATATATTATAAAATTCATCTTTATTCTATAGGAGCACAAAAACAAGCATCGTCAAAAAACGACAAACCACCGAGATTATTTAAAGATAGTGACCGGGTCTGATGCAGGAATTATGCGAGAGGGCTGAATTGGATAGCCCCCACCATTTAATCAGCTACAGGACCATTGTCTAGATGTCAATTCACCGTTACCTGTTGCAACTCAAACAGAGACATTATACCAACAATATCGCCGACAACTACAACCCGAGAAACTCTCGTACCATCACGGTTAGAAATATAAACATCCGTTTCGTCTGACGATGACTGCGAACAATTTACAGATTCGCCATCATCGACTACTCCACAAGCAACACTAAGGAGATCAGCTCGGGATCGAAAGGCGCCTCAGTTTTTCAAACCTGAGCGTTGAGGGGTGTCGTGTATACTAATCTACTAGTACTAATCGCATATTATACCTTCTACGTTTGAGTTATAGACGCTACCGTGGCTGTATAGACGGAATGGTCGTGTCCACTTTATGGTCGGGATAAGCTGTATGGTACTATGGTTTTCGCGCATATGTGTGTCACTGCTATGAGGTCGAGCGCACTTATGGTTGGCGATAATACCAAAAAATCCACTGCGTAGCGTGATGCTGCTCCGTTCCTTAGGTTTAATCTGACTCCAGAGATTTAATCGGACGCGTGGTGACGATTAGTAAGCTCCGTTGCTTTGATTAACAAGCAATCGTACAAACGGCAATGCGTTATATATATATCGAAACTTGTGGCTTACGTAGATGCCGATAAACGTTTTTATGTGAACGCGTATTTCACCAATTTTTCCAACATGAATAATCACAGGCACGGTATTTTATTATTGACAAAACTTTATTAATATTTACGTTAATTTCAAATACAGTATTTTAATAAAATTAATTAATTTAAAATTACAAAGGTTATTTTTTTTTTGTAATGCAATTAATGCTAAAAATGCGCTTACACAAAAATGGCGTTTATTTTTTATTCAGTCTTCTCTGTCGAGAGTTAACAATCTCAATCCTTTTATAATATTGTTTTTATAAAAGTGAACAAACAAAATTATATTTTGTTTTTACAAAAGTGAATAGGAAAATAGTACTACAATAAAATTACCCTATGAAGTAGTTTTCTGTATTTTGACATTTTACCCTATGAGCAACCGAATTCGGAATTCGATACGCTACACGTCTATTGACCATTGGAGCATCACGGATTCCACCTAGTGGAATATTTTTAAACTGAGCTACCTGATAATTTGACGTTCGAAATTGTTGTAAATAATTCCAATTTTGATCTGTAAACATAATTTTTACTTACCGGATTGCTAATAATTGTAAATAATTCCAATTTTGGACTATAAAAATAATTTTTAAATACCGCATTGCTAAATTTTCTTTCGTCGCATTTGTGACAAATGTCATTTTATCAGGTGCATCATTTTAACTATTGTCCTCGAGAGGAGCTTTCTTTACTTTTACAACGTCAATAGGGTCATGTCATGTAACTTCTTCTTATATATTATTGAATAAAAATTACCATTTCTATGCATGAAATACATGTGTTTTTCGTAACTGTTACTACGTTTCCGTGACAGGGTTAACCCGAATTAAGAGTTTCGTTGAGTTAATAACATAGCGGCGCTAATCCGTATCGTTTCCATGAAATTATAATTTCTAGCGTAATTTGACATTTCACAACAATTAAAAGTTACTTCTGAAAATTTTATTTGTTTGGTGGAAATTTTTAAATTTAATATTTTTATGATTTATGAAATATTACGGAAAGAAAGAATACTCGCGACATCATTATGAATTGGTATAATTGTTTTTTCCATTTTGACTAATAGAATCCCTTCTTATCCTATTACTTTCGTTGAGTTAAGTTGGATTAAGAAACTTAACGAAAATCCTAAACTCGACATGTTTCCATGATGAGGTAATCCACGTTAATCCCGGCTAACTCCATCATGGAAACGTAGTATGTGTTCTGATAATATTATGAAATAATAAATTAACAACAGGTTATTTCCATGGTGTTGCTCTCATATGCACTTGAAGGTATTATTAATGGCAAAAGCGCGAATGTGTTCAATTAAAGTCTGACTCAACAAATGATGAAAAAGCTGGGGGGCTATTTGGGAATTCGATTCGAACGTGTTCGACTCTTCGATTTATAAGATTCCTATTTGATTTAAATAAGAATCGAACGAATCTCATTCAATTCAAATAAGAATCCAATACTCGAAGACTCGATTGCGATCGAATCGAATTCACAAATAGTCCCCCTGTATACGCGGAGTGGCAGAAGGACGATGCGAAAGTTGCAAGTGTTATTGTAAGTGCGTTAAGCAAACCAGTCGCTAAGCTCGTGTTGACTTGTAACAATGCGAAAGAAATCTGGAACTGTAAATTACGTGCGTGATTTGAACGTAGTAGTACGCAGCGTCTGAATATGTTAATTGAAGCCTTTTCTCAAGTAAAACGAGACGAGAAAGAAGATATAAGCGCACATGTCGCTAAATTGCAAAAACTGTTTGTAGATTTAAATGACGAATTAACAAAACATAACGAAAATATCCTGTCTAAACAAATATTGGTTGGCCGAATTTTATCGACATTGGGAAAGGAATATGATAATTTCAAGGATATTTGGGACACGATTTCATCAAAAAAACAAAATTTGAATCTACTCATCGAGAAATTATGTACGATTGAACTACGTGATCAAAGAAAAATAGAATCAGAAACAACTGCATTCGTCACATCCGGTGGATATAAAACGAAAAGAAACACGAATAAAACAAAAACATCCACGGAACGGACAAAGCAAAAATGTCCTTGCAGTAAATGTAAGCAATTGGGTCATTGGGCAGCAGAGTGGCCACAAAAGAATGTAGGTGGAAAGCAAGGTAGTAACGCCGTATTTACTTCACAAGTTATGGGCGCATCAATTAAAAAAAACATCGATACAAATAAGTGGTATTGTGACACCAGTGCTAAGAAACATATCACTCCCAATAAGCAATCATTTATGTCATACAGTGAGTTGCAGAGGAATAGAACAATGGATTCCACCGCCTTATACACCTGAGCAAAACGGTGTAGCGGAACGTGAAAATCGAACTATCGTTGAAGCAGCACGCTCTATGCTGAATCCAATCAAATTACCGAAAGGACTGTGGGCAGAAGCCTGTAACACCGCCGTATATTTATTAAATCGCACTGGGAAATCGTCAGTTCAGAATAAAGCCCTTTATGAATTGTGGTACAATCGATCTGTACAAAGACTTGAGCATCTGGAAATTTTCGGCACTGGATGCTACGTTCATACAAACAAGAGTTTCCGCTCGAAGCTTGATGACAAAGCAGTATTCGGACATCTTGTTGGATATGTCAATGACAAAGATGGTTTTCGAGTCTGGATCCGTTCTAAAAGGGAGAAAATTCTCTCTATACAGTTATCATTAGTTTTTACGAACTACGATACGAACCCACGCCATTACTGACTGTTTATTATTTTTTGTATGGTTCAAGAAAAATTGTTGTGATTCAGTTATTCAACTGATGAATTACCGCTAGTGAATTCATTTCTCTGCAGCAACAGTTTCCATTGAAATCTTGCCAGTTGCTGATCTTCAAATTTAACTGTATGTTATTGTTGGCTGATTAATAACAGTTCATGCCAGTTTGCTGCTCTTCAGAATTTAACTGCATTTGGTTGGTAGCTGATTATTGACATTTTCAAGGGTTTGTTTGGACTTCTAAATAAAAAATATTGTATGTATACGCGTCATTTAACTAGTCGCAAGTATGGTCGTAAATATTAAGCGTTTGAAGAGTGTGATAACAATATTTTTGAACTTTCTTGATGAGCTCGACAAATTTTTTACTGATGATATTGCAAGTGCTACCGCCTCTCAATTACGATTGCATCCTGGTTTCCTTCCAAAATTACCTGAACTGACATTCGAAGTGTTTCATGGTGAGCCGACCACATTTCGCAGTTTTATCGAATCCTTCGATATTCATATTCATAATAACCCTCGGTTAAGCCATTCGAAAATGTAGAGTTCATTGCGGCAAATTACAAACAATCTAGGGAATAAACCCAACCGTATTATTGAAGAACATATAAATGCAATGCTCAGGGCCAAACGTTCTAGAAACGGACTCTATTTAAAGTTTTCAGAGCGACAGAACTGATATTATCTATTAATGGGCGGCCGATAAAATTTTTGCACACAAACGGCCGTGTACTTAGGCGCGGGCCTGCTGCTAATACTAAGCGCTTTGAAAAACTTAATCTTAAGTTCAAGTTTTTTCGAGAAAGCAATATTCATGAGAGCTATATTTGATTTCATGAAATTCGAATCAAATCACATAACTGTATAAAATTAAGATAATACGATTCAATAAGGCCTGTTGCATATTTCAGCTGAGCGAAAAATATAGTCTTCGTTATGTTAGCTTAGTTAGCTTGCCTAGCTATTTGCACTTTGCAGCTGATAACTACACTTGTTATAAACACATGATTTTATATCTTCCCATTAAAATTTTTATTTACAGCCTGAAGATAAGAATTTCGCTCACATCGCTTAGCTTAGCTTAGCTGAAATACAACGGGCCTAAGGGACTCCACACATCAGTTTTATCTGTTTAATTAAATCACACAGTTTTTTGACTTTACCTATGTAACGGCCAAACTGTTTTTACAAAAATTTTTAAATTAAATAACTGTTAATATTAAATACTTTATAAATCGATTTTTTTTAATAAAATTATTTAAAAGAATATTTCTTAAATTTTTTCCACCAACACACTAACGAATTTAATTAAAATGAATTCGATTTTCGATCATTTTTCTGTTTCGGCTATTCGCCGCTAGATGAGTACAAATTTTCGAACTCACTAAAATGATCTGCATTCATTTACAAAGTACTCGCATGAATATGTACTAACAACAGCTTGATAATCTTTGGGAATTCATTTTTATTCATTTATGTGTCAATTTTTGTATTAATCGGAAGTGATTAGGGTTTTCATTATTTTTAATTTATAAAAATAATCTAGTTTTTATTACAAATGTCGTGTATTTATTATATTAACATTATTGTGTAAAGTGATCTTGTGTTAACTGTGTTACTTGTAACTTAAAAACCATAATATTAAAATGACCGTGTGGAAAAGTTTAGTGTCGAAAGTATATGGAGTTGGTATGTTCAAAAACTGAAATGTTTTGATTTTTGTTATACAAAATTAAGCGTGTATATTGTACAAGTAATTACAATAGTACTTGCATATCATATATTGTTTGTGAAAATCTCTTAATTAATTCAAACAATTTGATTAATAATGAATCTCAATATTTTGGCCTTGCCCATTCGATAATATTAATACAAGGATCAAGTGTTGTTGATCGTATTTCTATGTAATTTTTCAATGAGTTTCATCAAATTAAATATTTTGAAAAGAACATTATTTTATACACCTGCAATATTTATGTAGATAATAGACGATAAAAGTTTTGATATCCCAAAATAGTGAGTAATTTTCATAGAATGACTAAAAATGAATTTTGTGTTGGTATTTATGATGTACTTATTAACAATGTACGTACAATGATTTAGGGGTATCAACAAATATGGTTTGTGAATCAAACTAATACGAATAAATAAATTACTATACTTGATACTATGAAAACCAACACAAATATGTATACTTACTATATAAAAATAAAGCACTTTAGTATAGTAATTTTTTGTTTTGTTTTGACGTTTTATAAAGTTAGTGTTGTCCTAATATTAAAAGTGCATTCCATTGAAATTCTGTACACTGTACGTACTACACCCAAAAATGATGATCTATCTAGTAAAAACATAAAATTGCGACAAACAATTATAATTTAATCAAAATATTTGAATGTTATGTACTTTTATTATGTAAATAATTGTTGATTGTTACTTTTATTATGTAAGCCCAGAAGCAAAATTGCAACAGTTGTTCCTATCCAAAACAACGTCTCGTTTTATGGAAATAAGTACTCGTACATTCCGATTTTTTGTGGTTATTGATGGTTTTCGCTTAGCAATATGAAATATCGTTGAAAGTTCTTCAATACATTTACTATCACATGCAATTTAATTGCTTGTTGTTACCATGCGAAATATCGAAGAGATCCTATCCTATATGACTTTCTTGATCAAAGTATGGCTTTTATTCTACTAATACTTATTTAAGTTAAGATAAGTAAGAAGTTTACCTGGGGGGCGCAAGAAATTGTGATTTTTGAATTCGTTTCGAACATATTCGAGTCTTCAAAGTGTTGGATTCTTATTTGAATTGAATCAGATTCGTATTTAAATCAAATACGGATCGTTTACTTCGAAGAGTCGAATACGTTCGAATTGAATTCACAAATATCCCATCTGAATCTTTACAAATTCGATTTACTATCCACTGAATCCTGACGGCCGATTTGGAATTTTGTTAATGTCCGTTTTCGACCTAATAAATGAGTTTTTTCTCTTGACGGCCCAAAAAAAGCACCGCTAGACATTTAGGCGAGGTTCGGGCTGTATAGGTCGAATAAGTCAATTTATTGCGCATATTAACCAGAAGAAGTTTTTCCCAAAGGAATGGGGGGGGGGGGGGGGGGTTGGAATCTTGTTAATGTTAGTTTTTAGGAATGAGTCGAATTTCGGTTGTGCTGAATATTCGGCCGATCGGCAGGTGTGTTTTGAGATTTGGTAAGATTCTGCATTTCCAACAAGATTCGGCCGAATCAACATTTTATTTTTGCATTTTTTAATCACAAGTCTGGGTAATGTGCCCCACACACAGGCTTACTGCATCTTTTTAGCCGAACCTCACCCAAATCTCTGGGAGTGCTTATTAATGAACGATAAAGAGAAAATTCTCAATATTTTTAAGTGTAAAACTGCCTTTAACAAGATTCCAAATCCCCCTTTGAAGAAATCTTTATTTGGGGTGGGTTTATGAAATCCGGTCGGAAATGCCGCTCGTTTATATTGTAAAATGTCACCGCTAGCAAAACCGACAGGGAAACAAACCATATCATGAAATGGGGCGATATCATGAAATCCGGTAGCGGTGTAATTTTGACGGAAATAGCCCGGTTTTACAAACAACAGTATCATAAACATCGCTTTCATGGTAAATTTCAGTCAAAAGTCTGTCAACTAATATCTAACGGACGATTTTTGACGGAAATTTATCGTGAAAGCAGTGTTAATGATACCGTTTTTTGTAAAACCGGGCGATTTCTGTCAAAATTCCACTGCTACGGATTTCATGATATCGCCCGTCACCAGCGGTGACATTTTATAATATAAACGACCGGCATTTCCGATCGGGTTTCATGATCCCACCCCAGGCTGGGTACTATACTCAAAAATCATACATTCAGTTATTGGACATGTATAGCCCAACCTTGTCTAAATCTCTTGGAATGCTTGGTATTCGGCCACCAAGAAAAAATACTCAATATTTTAAGAGGAAACTCCAATTTTCAAGATTTCAAATCCTACTTTTGCAAAAAATTTCTTCTGAGGGATGTGCCCCATAGAATCCACATTATATGTATAGCCAAACCTTGCGTAAATCTCTGAGAGTGCTTCTTATTAGACCATTAAGAAAAAAAACTCAATTATTAAGTGTAAAACTGACATTAATATGATTCCAAATCTTTCTGCTGAGTAATGTGCCCCATATATTGACTTATTGTGCTTATATATAGCAAAACTTTGCGCAAATTTTTTGCTTATTATTGGAACATCAAGAGAAAATACTCAATATTTTAAGTGGATAAGTGAATTAACAAAATTTTACATTTGGTAAAATTCCTCCTGGGTAATGTTCCCCATACCTTGACTTACACGACCTTACAGCCGAACCTTGCCTAAATCTCTGAAAGTGCTTGCTGTTGGGCCGTTAGTAGTAAAATCTCAATTTATTAAGTGGAAAACTGACATTAACAAGATTCCACATCCTCCGTTTGGAAAATTTTTCTTTTGAGTATTATTATTATTGTTGTAGGGCCATATGGACGTTTAGCCACTCCGCACGGCGACCTAAAAGATCTTTTGTGCTTCCAAGCCCTGCTTAATTATCCGCCCAGTCAATATTTAGGCTCTTAATGAACCTGATAATACTGCCGGCCGGTACTATTTGGGCTCATTGCTCTCCTTCCTAGATGTATACTATAACATTCACTTCTGCTAGAAAAGCGATAGCATTGGGAATCAAGGAATTCGAGAGGGCAGTCCCACTCCCTTATATTCCTACCCGTGCCTCGTCTACCGTTTTGATTTTACTCTTGCGAGTTGCTGGGAATAGAAAGTCGCCTGTAGGTGACCCAGCTTTACTACAGGAAGGCTAAATAAAACTGGAGGGTGCCTTGAATCCAGAGTCCGCATATATGAACTTATAACCTATAAGCCCTTCATCCTTCGGCATATGCTGTTCCACCTTAGATTGTTTTTTTTGTCAAGGTTTTCTCCTTTAGCGCCGTATTTTAGCCTGTACCAAAAGGCCACATTCTGCCTAATGGTTCCAATTACCAGTGGTGCAGCGAGGAGGCAGTACGTACACTTGAGCCTACAGGAAAGTGCGGTCCTTAGTAATAATTTGTTTATTGAATAAGCCTTGGCTTTTGTACATCTTGCATATTTACAACAGTACAGATCAACCTAAAATTAACAAACATTCATTTCAATATAACAATAATAAACAAATATACAGGGTGAGGAAAAAGTATGGAAACCCCTAAAAATCTCGCGGAGTTCGGTAAAAAAAAAAAATGAGCAAGGTTTATTCTTGGGTAATTTTCAACAAGAAATTTAATGGTGAGGTTGGTTGTGACCTTGACCTTCATATTCAAGGTCATTTGGAGGTCAAGGTCATTTTTTTAAATTAGAAACCCTATTTTTGATGGCAAAATCGAAAAAATCGATCAATTTTACGTCCGACTATGTATTTTCCATGGCCTCCCAAGGTCACCTGAAGGAATATTATTTTAATTGTAAAGCTTATGATTTGCTACGAAAATTAAAAGAAAAAATTAATCATAAATAACAACATTGTAATTTTACTTGTGTTGCTATGAAAATTATAAAAAAAATTTAAAAATAAAGAATTAATTTTTTTAATTTTTATTTTGTTTTAATTTTCGTAGCAAATCATAAGCTAACTAATAACTAAAATATATTCCTTCAGATGACCTTGCGAGGTCAAAGAAAATACATATTCGGACGTATAATTGATTGCTCTTTTCGAATCCGATGTCAAAAACAGAAGTTTCCCTATAAAAAAATGACCTTGACCCCAATATGACCTTTAAGGTGAAGGTCAAGGTCACAACCAAGCTCACCATTAAATTCCTTTTTGAAAATTACCTAAGAATAAACCTTCATTTTTTTTGACCGAACTCCGCGAGATTTTTAGGGGTTTCCATACTTTTTCCTCACTCTGTATGTACAAAAATATACAAGAACTTTGATTTTAAGTTACAACTTTAACATCAACGTTTTGAATTTATTATCGGAACATTTTTAATTCAGCATTTAAACTGTTCCAAGGGGCATTAGCTCTAGTAATAGGCAAATTAACGTTCGTAGTTCGCAATGATACAGAAAATTTTAATTTATCATGCGAGTATATAGAATTATTTCTAGTGAGCAATAAAGCTTTACTTTTAGTTGGATTAATCCCTTAACGCATAATTTTTTGGAATAAAAGCGTCAAAAAAAAAATCAATTTAATATTTGTATACATTAGTTAAATATTTCACTTACAAAAACCAAACTTAATAAGATCAATTTAAAAATAGTTCATCGAGTTATCTCGAACGTGCTCATCGTTTATACAAGTATCACATGCTCGAGTTATCTCGAGCATGTGCGTTAACTGGTTAATGGGAAGTGAGTTATTTTTCATTCATGACGAAATATTCAAAATAAGAGATCTACATTATGTAAGTAGCATAGCGAAAGAAATCGACAATTTTAAAAATGCCAAGGTAGATCATTTATATAGATGGAAAAAGTAAAGAGCATAAAATTGTTCCTAGAGGCACTACAACAATTACATCACTTATGCCAGAAAAATACTCAAATAAGAATGACAAAATAGCGAATTAGAAATTTGAAATATACAGTGATGTGAAATAATAAGGACAACACTTTAAAGATATAAGTAAATACAAAGGGTTCTTTTAAGTCTGCGTATTAAATTCGTGTTGCTCTGTAGCTGAGTTGCCTCAATGGTCACATGTTGCCGGAGCCTCTCTTCATGTATCCGCGCTTTCTCCTGAATTTCATTTACGATGAGGTTCACTTTAAGGTCCCCATAGAGATCATTATTCCTGACATGCCAAGGTGCATCAACGTTGTTCCTTAATACAATATTCTGAAATCTTTGGATAATATTTACGTTGCTCTGTTTGGTACAACCCCAAAGTTGAATACCATAAGTCCAAACCGGTTTTAATATTTGCTTATAAAGTAGAAGCTTGTTGTATGTTGATAAAGAAGAGTTCCTTCCCATCAGCCAATACATCTTTTTATATTTAATTCTTAGTTCTTCACTTTTCTTCTTGACATGTGCTTTCCATCGCAGTTTAGCATCCAGGGTCATGCCGAGATACTTAGCTGTGTTCGCATACGGTACTATTTATAGATTTATGGTAATCGGGATATGTTTGAATCGCCTGTTTGTAAAGTTGATGTGAACTGATTTAGTTTCATTTAGTTTTATTCGCCATCTTTTTGTCCATTTATAAATTTTAGTTATTGCTGATTGTAATTTTTGGGTTGACTCTTCGTTACTTGTGTCAACAGCTACGATCGCCGTGTCATCTGCAAAAGTCGCCACTATGTTGTTTTATAATGCAGGAAGATTATACGTGTACAGTAGGTATGAAACCGGCTCTAATACACTGCCCTGTGGAACTACTGCGTTGATTTCTTTCAATTCAAAGAAGGTATCATCTAACTTAATCCTGAAAAATTTATCTTTCAAGTAAGATTTCAGTATTTTAGCAAATTAGATTGGTAGAAGATTTCTTAATTTATAGTTAAATCCTTGCATGTCACACTCTATCAAACGCTTGTGCAAAGTCTAGAAATATCGTTGAACAGATTTTTTTCTCCTCTAGTGCTTTCTCAATTATACTGGTTATTCTGTGAACTTGAACAATTGTTGAGTGTTGGTTACGAAAACCGAACTGATGATGTGTGATCAAATTTTTATCCTCGATTATCGGATTTAACCTTTTTTTACCAGTATTGGGTGTGTGAATTAATTTTTAGCCTTTTTTATAAAAAATAAATGTTTATTAAAAGATAACGATACAGTATATTTTATCCAATATATTCGCCTTCGTTAGCTATGACTTCCTGCCATCTCCTGGGAAGTTTGTGGATTCCTCGTTTGAAGAAGCCTTCAACTTTCCCAGCTATCCAGCCATCGATCCAATTTCGCACTTCTCCGGCGTTTCGGAAGCGTACGTCAGCCAGGCCTATTTGCATTGATCGAAACAAATGGTAGTCGGATAAGGTGCAAGTTCTGGAGAATACGCAGGTTGTTCAAGCCGATCGCAACCGAGTTGTTCTACCTTGTTTTGAGCGGTTTTTGCACGATGTGGTCTGGCATTGTCATCATGAAACAAAACTTTATAGCTTTTGTTCGCTATTGCTGGCTGTTTTTCGTCTAATGCACGTGCCAAATTGTCCAGTTGGCGTCGGTAGCGATCACCTGTAACCGTTTCATTTGGATTTAACAGCTCATACACCACACCTTTCTGGTCCCACCAAATACTCAGCATAACCTTATCGCAATGAATATCTCGTTTTGGCTGCGATGGTCCTGCTTGGCCTAGATCGACGTAATCTGCTTTACGTTTGGGGTTGTTGTAATAGACCCACTTTTCATCGCCAGTAACAATTCGATGCAAAAAACTATGTTTTTTGTACTCAGCAAGATTTTTTTGCATGCTTTAATTCGTGCTCTCAATTGATTTTCGGACAGTTGATGTGGGACCCATCTTCCTAGCTTTCGTATCTTTCCCATTGCGAGCAAACGATGAGAAAAGGTTGATCAGTCAATGTTTAACTGCATTGCAAGTTCTTTTTGCGTTTGACATCCATTTTCATCCAATAATGTTTGTTTTTCGGCATCTTCAAACTTTTTTGGCTGACCTGGCCATTCTTTGTCTGTCAAGTCAAAATCACCATTTTGGAATCGATGAAACCAATTGAAACAGCTTGCTCTCAATGGAGCTTGATTACCATAAGTATCAGAAAGCAATCGGTGAGCTTCAGCGGCAGTTTTCTTGGAATCAAAAAAGAAAAGAAGAACCCCTCGAAAAAACAACTTATCACGATCCATTTTAAATCGATTACAAAAAAATGACGTAATATGAAAAATACCACTTTCTGCTCTGAATTAGATTGACAATTGTGACAGCTACAAAATGCAATTGGAATTGCTTGTCAAACTATACGCAATCTCACGTAGCGACATCTAAATGTCGAGTCTAAGAATTAATTCACACACCCAATAGCTCTCAAAGAGTTTGGACATGGCAGGCACTAGCGAAATTGGCCTCTAAGATGAAGTTATGTGTGGTGGTTTCCCAGGTTTTGGGATCATAATTACCTCTGCAATTTTCCACAAGCTTGGTACATATTTGATTCTAAATGCTGCATTTATAAGATTGGTGAGCTTCACCAGAGCTTTCCCTGGCAGTTCTTTTAAGATTTCTGCAGTAATAAGATCGCAGCCAGGAGTTTTCTTCATATTCATATTAGCTTTTATCTCACACACGACTTTTTTGGTGTTGTCGGTAGGATTTCTTTACTTTCTTGCACAGCTTGTTCAGTTATTATCTCGGCTTCTAACGTTTGGTCTTAATGTGGCTGGAATATTTTTTCGAGGTGTTCAGCAATTTCTCGAGCTTTGTCTTCATTATTCCTAGCCAATTTCTCACCTGCTACTCTTATTGGAGGATTCTGCATTACTGCGGTCTTTTAATTCTTTTGGTTGCTTTCCAAAGAGAATAATCAGTACTGATATCATTAGTTAATTTTCTTAAATACACTGCGCCAATTAAAAAACGGAACAGAAATTTTCTTCGAAAAAATACCCAGATTTGAACACTTGTATCTTGGTGAAATAACACCTTTCAAAAAAAAATGTTTGTTTCAAGTTGAAGGAAATTTTGTTTTCTTTTCGATACTGGAAACCGTTTTATTTTATTTTGTTTTTTTATGACTTTTTTCAGTAAAACAAAAGGTGTCTAAAAAAAAAAAAATTTGCTGCTGTTTGAAACAGTAAACGAACTTGCTCGATATTTCAATCAAAAATCCAAATCGGCCATTTTATAGAGAATTTAGAAACCTTACAAAATGATACTAGGAAAATTTCTGTGCGATCACTCCTTGTCGAGTTATTGAAGATTTAGTGTGTGAAAGTTTTAGTGTTAAAGTGGCTTAACATTTTATCGTAGAGTGCTAAGTTTACAAGATAAAAAAAAATTTACTTCTACGCTTTTTGATAGGTTTTCTCTAAATCTTCAATAACTCAACAAGGAGTGCCCGCACAGAAATTTTCCTAGTATCATTTTGTAAGGTTTCTAAATTCTCTATAAAATGGCCGATTTGGATTTTTGATTGAAATATCGAGCAAGTTCGTTTACAGTTTCAAACAGCACCAAATTTTTTTTTTTTTAGGCACCTTTTTTTTTACTGAAAAAAGTCATAAAAAAACAAAATAAAATAAAACGGTTTCCAGTATCGAAAAGTAAACAAAATTTCCTTCAACATGAAACAAAAATTTTTTTTTGAAAGGTGTTATTTCACCAAGGTACAAGCGTTCAAATCTGGGTATTTTTTCGAAGAAAATTTCTGTTCCGTTTTTTAATTGGCGCAGTGTAGTTGCTGGTTGATTCATTTTTCAATTCTTTGATCTCTCTTCTTAATTGTTGAGTGAGATTGTTCGAATTAGTTTTATCTTGGGGGGGCCCTTGTTTATTGCCATACTCTTCTCGCTCTTCTTTTTTGTGCTAGAAGTTTCCTAATTTCCAAAGGGTAGTTGTTTCCCTTGATTTTCTTTTTAATTTCAGTGGTATTTTCGCAAGCTGATTGCTGTATATCGTTTACAAATTTGTGAACTTCTTTGTCTAATTATTCCTCGGTCTTTAATGGAACCATTAAATTATTTTTTTCTTCTAGCGATAGTCTAAACAAAGCATTCCCAATTAGTGTGATTATTTACTAGAAATGGGTTCCTTTCTTTCTGAATATTTTTTTCACTTAACGTTAAAAGTATCGGTGAATGATCCAAGTTTAAATTGTGGCTTTCATCTACTTGTACATAATTTACAGATATGTTCTTTATTATAAAGAAATCAATCAGATCTGGTAGTTTATTTGGATCAGTAGCTTTTAGGAGTTATTTACCCTTAGTTGTTGTTAATCTGGAGCCGCAGTGAACATTTTTTGCATTAAAGCCTCCAAGTACACACCGTTTTCCTAATTTACTGAGGAACTCGAGATAATCCTTTTCTTCCAACGAGTGCTTCGGTGGGCAGTAAACACCAGCAATACAAATAGAACCATTTTTGGTTTTGACGTTAACAGCAGTTGCTTGTATTTCTTCGGTTTCATATTTTAACTCTTCATAGTGATGGATACTATTTCTGATTATAACAGAAATCCTCCTTTAGCAGTGTTTCCGGATGAATGGTATGATATATATGATAATTTGTAAATTTAATGATTGTTTGTCTAGTGAAATTTGTTCCCGTGATGAGGCATACATCGATTTTTTCTGTGTCCAGGACCACCTGCAATTCTCGTTGATGTTGCATCAGTCCATTGGCATTCCAACATACGATTCTAAGATCATTGGCCATTTTTCTGTTCTGTACTCTAGTTTCTGTAATTGATCAACAAATGTGTTGAGCCTGCTTAAAATTAATTTAAGTGTTTGACTTATCTAGTCATTTTTGTTAATTATTGTTAATTCTGGATTTCAATGAAAGCCTTTGTTTTATATTTTATTGTAATCATTTATTAACGATGTAAGAAAAGAAAACAAACGTTTTTCCAGCTTGATCACTTCTTTTGTAATGCAAAGATATATGCGATGAAAATTATATAAAACAAGAAGAACGTAATAGAACAGTATACATATTGTATTGCAAGGTGAATATATAAAACTGTTATACGAATTAAATTACGTATTCCAACACCGCCTTTTAATTTAATGAGTTTAATAGTGTTTGCAAAATAAACACCTAAATCAAATTTAAATTATTTCGATATTTTATAAAAATATTTTTACCTAGTCCCTTAGTCATTATATCAGCAAGTTGATCACCTGAAGGAACATACATCAATTGGATCTCATTACTTTTAATTGACTCACGAATGAAATTGAATTTAATATCGATATGCTTCATACGCTTGTGTTCTCTTGGTTCTTCTGCAACACGGATACATGATTGATTATCCACAAAGACAACGGTTGATGAACAATTTATTCCAAGTTCATTTAACAACATACGTAACCATTTTGCCTCACAGATACCGTGACTCAATGAAATATACTCAGCCTCAGTTGAACTAAGACTAACAGTTGCCTGTTTCCTTGATGCCCAACTGACCGTATTACCAAATACTTTGAACACATAACCAGAAGTAGATTTACGATCATTTTGATCTCCTCCCCAATCAGCATCCGTATAACCAACCAATGGTTCAGCAGTTTCATTTTTATGATACACCATTTTTAAATCAAGAGTTGATTGAATATATCGTAAATTTCTCTTTGCATGATGAAAATGCTCTTCTTTAAAACAACTTTGAAAACGACTAAAATAATTAGTGGATGCGCATAAATCTGGTCTCATTGTAATAGTTGCATAAGTCAAGCATCCAATCAGTTCCCGATAAGGAACATCATCACAATCCGTTTTTTATCTTTAATCAAATCAATGTTTCTCTCCATTGGTGTAGCAATCCCTTTACAATCTTGCATGTTGAACTTCTTAATCATCCCTTTTAAATAATGTGGTTGACTCAAGCCAATCGTATGGTTAATTCTATCATACTGAACCTGCATTCCAAGGAATGTATCAGCTTCGCCAATATCCGTCATCTCAAATTCTTTTGACAATAATTGCTTAATTATTTCAATTTGGTCAATGTCACTTGATATTATCAACAAATCATCAACATACAATAAAATATAACAAACGGTACTATTCTCAATTTTAATGTACCGCATTGATCAGACAGACACCTTTTGAATCCCAATTTAATGATGTATTGATTGAATCTCTCATTCCACATACGGGAAGCTTGCTTTAGACCATAAAGTGATCGTTGTAGTTTGCAATTGAATCCTTTATAAAACCATGCGGCTGATACATATATATTTCTTATTCAAGAAACCCGTTGAGAAATGCACATTTGACATCCATTTGATGTATATAATAACCATAATGTAAAGAAATTGACAATAATGTGCGAAACTTTGTTAATTTTGCTGTGGGCGAATACGTTTCATTATAATCAAACCCTTTTTCTTGAGTAATCCCACGAGCAACTAATCTAGCTTACTAATATTTGTCAATCTTGCCATTACCTTTTCGTTTTAATTTGAAACACCATTTGCAAGAAATTGCCTTTCTACCCTTAGGCAAATCACAAAGCTTCCACGTATTATTCCTCAACAAAGATGTATTCTCTTCATCAATGGAATTGTCCACATTGGCCAATCAGTTCTCTGTTTAGCTTCTTCAATTGAAACCGGATCACCATCAACAAATTCGGATGCTGATAGTGCATAATTCAAGTCTTCATCAATCCATTGATCTTCATCCCGACCCGGTACCATGAAATTACCAAGCCTTTGTGGTTTTCTTGACTCACGAGTACTTCGACGAACGATATCACCAGTGCTATTTACACCAACACTGTGGATATTTTCTCTAAAATCACCAATAACCTCCATCTTTGAATTGCACCTATTTTCTTCAGCATCAGAAGATTGTTCAGAAGCACCGTTTAAATCGTCACACTTTTCTTTAAATTTTGATGCATTAGAGTTCGACCTTTCTTGATCAACAGCTTTCTCAGAGACTACAGTGACCATTTTATTTTTATTTAATACGGAGTTTTCATCAAAAAACACATTACGTCCAATTATTAATTTGTTGCTTTCCAAATTCCATAAACGATAGGAACCATGTGACGAAGAATAACCCAGAAAGACACATTTAATTGATTTCCGTTCTAATTTCTTTCTGTTTTCAGATGGGACATGATTATAACAAATCGAGCCAAAAATTTTAATATGCGATAAATCTGGCTTAGAACCACACCATATTTCAGCCGGAGTCCTAGTTATAAATTGTTTCCCAAATGCTTTGGTTGGAGAACGATTCTTAATAAAATTTGTTACCAAAATCGCTTTATTCCAAAAACGACGCTCCAAACCACTAGCTGTTAGCATGGCCAAAGCCTTCTCCTGAAGTGTTCTATTTAATCTTTCAGC
This sequence comes from Tipula helvola, assembly GCA_963556165.1. Taxonomy (NCBI): domain Eukaryota; kingdom Metazoa; phylum Arthropoda; class Insecta; order Diptera; family Tipulidae; genus Tipula; species Tipula helvola. Next base: position 142,615,547 of record OY744482.1, on the reverse strand, counting down.
AACTGAATTCATTTCCTTTCTGTTCACAAAATTCTTTAAATTCCGTCGATGAATATTCACCTCCATTATCAACTTTTAGTTTAGCAATTTTACACCCTTGTAAAGATTCAGCCATTGCAACATACTTTTTAAAATTGTTAAGTACGTCACTTTTCCTTTCAATACAATAAACCATTGATGCTCTCGAGTAATCATCCGTAAATGTAACAAAATATCTGGAACCATCCCATGCCACTTCAGAAATAGGACCGCAAACATCACTATGTATTACTTCCAGAATGCGATTTGAACGAATATTTGAATTCTGCGAAAATGATGAACGAGTCTGCTTACTCACAACACATGATTCACAAAATTCATTTTCTGTATTGACACTAATATTTTCTATGCCATTAATCATTTTATTTTTGATCATCTTTTTCATATCATATGAATTTAAATGTCCCAACCGAAAATGCCAAAGATTTTGTGAAAATTTCAAGTCATCATTATTCACAATACCAGCAAAGTTTGTACGATGAACACGAAAAATAACTTCATATAATTTACCATTCAATTTTGCAACAAAAATTATTTTACCATTTAACACTGCCAAGCACGTTTTTATTCGTTTAACATACTTGTCATTTTTCTGTAAGTTTCATCATCTTCCAAGTTTATTTTGATGGTGTTTCCATTCATCACCTTTGCATTAAACTTATCAGTTGTAGTTATTTTTTTTAATTTCTCGTAGAATAAATCGTAGTCTTTCGTCTTTGACTACATCTATTACTATTTGTGGTGGTGGAGGTATTTTTTTTGGTGGTTTCTGGATATTATTTGGAACATCATCCTTTAATTGAGGTGGGGACGGCGTATTATTCAGTTTTCTTTTTTTCCTATGATTTTTAACTCCTATCCACTCAGTTTCACGAGCTAGTTCGTCTTCATCCGTATGGTACTCTTGTTCAGTTGTAGTCTGGCTAGGAGTAAGACAGATTGCCTCGTTTGGCTTAAGAGCTTTAACTTCATTTTCAAGCGTTTTCATACGCTCCCCTAACCATGCAATTGTATCATACAGTTGCTTGTTAATATTGTTGGCTTCAACTAATGCATAATTAGCTTTACACAATTCATTGTGAAGCTTTTCTTCGTTTGTAGAACGAATGTTCTTGCTGCTGGCCCCAATAAAAGAACTACCGCCTCTTATCGGAGAATACGATACTTTCTTACTTCTCTGGAAGGGATGTGAATTCTGATTCACTCAGTTGAGCTTGTTTATTCACCAACTATCTTGGGATTGGTTAAAATAATTGTAGTATAGAAATGGCTGGTCTCCCCCAGAATCCGCGAGACCGACCTCCGAAGAGGGTGGATTTACCTGAGTAGCAGGTGTATCACCTGGGGTATTATTTTCCATATTCGTTCCGCTCATTGCTCATTTATAGTGTACTGCACTCGCATCTAGTATTTAGCCGACGTATTCACATCGTTGCCCGGGTGTTACCATACTTGGAGGTTTACTAGACACATTTGGTGGTTTCTACATAGGTGCAGCGTTTGAATATAGACCACGAGATACATGGCTATAGACGGTCAACACGTACTCTATTGAGACGCACCCAACACCCATTTTTTAAAATGAAACTAAACTTAAAAGGGAGAATACTTTCTGTACACAAGAGCAAGAATCTGGGTTCAATTAGATGGGGCACCAGCACACTACTACAATCGAGTTCGCGCATTTTTGAATGGAAATTATCCCGCGAGATGGATTGGAAGACGTGGGCCTGTTAAATGGCCAGCTAGAAATTAAAGGCCATTAGGTACACTGCCGTTGGAAAAATACCGTTCATCTACTGGAAGAAACAATTGTTGACCTTCAGATGACCTTGGGAGGTCATGGAAAATACATATTCGGAAGTAAAAATTTTCGCTCTTTCTATTTCCGACAACATTTTTTTTCGGATAAGGCTTCCGTGATGAGTTATTTCCGTGGATGGATTAAAATGGGCCACCCTGTATATATGTCGGCGAGCTGTGATAATAAAGGGGACAACCTCCTCCAGATATTAATTTTTTTGCAATTTTTTTTTTTACTTTAATAATTTCATTTAGTATCTGAAGAATATATTTCCAAAGTTTCAAGCCCAACAGAAAGTCCCAAAGATCCCTAGGAAGTCACCGAAGTGATGCGAAGTAATGCGTTCTCTTCAAGAACGAAAACTTTAATCGAGTTTTTCTTGAAACGTGTTTTTTTGCGCGCCGTGGAATGTAACTCAAAAAGTAATGGACCAATCAACTTGAAATTTTACACACATATTCTTTAGCTTATCAGCCTTTGCACAAACCTAAAATTTCGTATAAATTGTTTAAACAAATATTGGTTTTAACGAATTGTTTATAAAGAAACACGTGCTTTTTTTTTCTTTTTGTCCTCAAATTTTCAATTTTATTTTTTTTTTTGCAACTTTTAGGTTCATGCAAAGCGGAATGAATTATTTTAATAAAAAAAAATTGTTTCTTTGCTTTTAGTTAACTACAAGGACCTGGGCGTTCCACGGCGCAAACTTTAGTAGTCTTGTTCGAGCACCTCTAGCGCCGCCATTTTGTTTTTTTTTCACTCAAAAAAACATTTTTGTATTCATTTAAACGTCAATATTATTATGCAATTTGTTTCATTGCAATAAATGCTCTCAATTTTTTGTAAAAAATTATTGAAAAACCAGTTGTCTGGAGGAGGTTCCCTCCTAAACGGATGTGTTACACGGCTAGTAGCGAACGAGTTAAGCTAAATCGATAATTTTGTGAAAATCGGCCAAACTTAAAGAGAAGTCGTATTCTTTAGGCTATGTATATCTTCTATATATTTTAAAACATTTATGCCAGTTTTATATAAACTACTGTTTGTTTCCTTAACACTCGAAAAAATTGTCGAATTTTAGCTGTCAAATAATCGATCTATTGGTTCCTATAAAGATAAGCGAACATTCCTTTTTATTTTTTATTTATGTTCATACATTTCGAATAGATACTTTTTCCGAACGAGGCAGAACCAAAAGAAGTAAAAAAAATCTTTAATTTAATTTTTTCTGTTACAAAAGTATTCTTTTGTACAGAAAACGTACATATTTCCCATTTTCTAAGTAAATTAAATATTTTCAAACAAGCTTTCGATTGAGCAAAAATAAAGCAAAAATTTGGGAGTTGTTGTGAAAAAATGAAATTCAGTTTTCTTTTTCCGGTTAAGCTTGGAAATGAATTGAAAACGATATTACCATTTCCAACATATTTTATACAGTTCTATGATAATTGACTAGTTAATTGACAAAATAATATGTACTACATATGTACATAATATGAAATGATAAAATATAACAGGGGCAGTGCTATTTTTATGACCCTCCACATCGGTTAAGTGGATAATCTACAATTTATGACGTAACGTAATACTACTTTATTATTCGTAATAGTTTATATATAAAAATAGTTATGTCCGAATTAATATTACCATAAATAAAGACTTGGTTGAGTGTAAATTAAAATTATTATTCGTTTTAACAATTTTGAATAAAAGCAGAACAAAAAATACGCTAATTTGATAACGTCAAATAATTTTTTATCAAAATATTCGAACTTAAAAACTATAACCTCAGTAGGAATTCATTCTTTGATGTAGTAAATAAGTACCTAGTTTAAATATTTTTCTAGTTAAAACTAAATCATTTATTTAATTCAAAATATAGCAAAAAATAATTTTGTGGACGAGAAGAAGCCGCATCGATTGGAATTAGACGTGGGCGATGCGTTAATTATAGAAAAAGAATGTCAACATTGGTACTACGGTTATAAAAATGAGTAAGTACCTAATTATTTTAATAATAAAAAAAAAGTTTTAATTGTTTTATAATTATTTCAATTCTATTTATTTACACAGTAAACCAAATGTCAAGGGCATATTTCCGAAAGTATTTATTCATTTACTTCCTTCCGTTTATGACAAAAATGAATTAATAATTGACCGTAGCGAAATTGTAAAGGAAATAACAACTGTAATAAGAGAATGGGGCCATATATTTAAACATTACTATTTAACAAATCATAAAAATTTTCAAGTACTTCGCAAAATAATAATAAAACTAATATGTTTTCGATCACAATTACTGTCAGGTAATTTACCAGCTGATGAATTAAAAGATCTTCAGATTGAAGCAACAGATGAAATTGATGCGGGGAATAAACTTATTGGTAAGTGGAATTTTGTTTTCTTTGTGAATTATGAAAAATATCCTCAGTATTGGAAAATATTTCGTGAGTAAATTTTCAAGTATCTATGACAGTGATTGCAAATACGTGGCACGCGTGCCAAACTTGGCCCGTTTAAAATTTTTTCCGGCACGACAAAAAGTTTTTCAATTTTAAAAAATCATCCTTTTTTGCAGTTATTCTTACAAAAAACGAAAAAGACTTTTCTAGAATTTTGATAAAGCCCAAATATGTATTGAAATACTGGGAAATGGGAACCCGTGAAAGCAATTCAATGATATAACCAGCTTTGAATGAATATTAAAAATTTTTGACAAACACGGAAAGCCCGGAAGAAAATTGCTTGGTAATAAAATACATGGCTTGATCAAAAATCGTCAAATTTTACAATTTTGCAGGTTGTTTAAGTCCAATTGCCACAATTGCTTTTTGGTAGTGTTGGTACACTTTCCCTGATGTTTCTTAGCATTTTCAGCCATATTTGATGCTTAGATTATTGTTGGCTGTCGATAAGGTTATACAGTTTTGGTGTGCTCAGCTCAGTATCATAACGGTGTCGATTTTGGCGAAAAAATTTACCAACAAGCAGAGAAGTGTGAGCAGATGTATTATCGTGGTACAATGGCCATGAGTTGTTTCCCCACTAATTCAGTCGTTTCGTTTGGATTGCTTCACGCAAACAGTGTATAACTTCCTGGAAGTACTTCTTATTAATTGAACGAAATATTTCAAACCGAGCAGCTCCAATAAACCATCGCAAATTTTTATTGCGATACATTTTTATTAATATTTTCTTCATTGACTTATGTAGTTTAAGTTCAGGGTATGCGTTGGTATTAGTTACAAGAAAAGGATAGCCAATGGAAGTTGTCACTAATTTCTACTCCTATCTTAAAAATCTATAAATTTAGAATATACTATTGAATCTAGGATTTTAAGATTATGTCAAACAGTTCTTAGAGTTTGTCATTAAGATAAATAGTTTTTTAAAACAACTGCATTTAAAAATTCAAAATTCGATATAATAAATCGATATGAAGTCATCCTGACTGGGCCAAAAACAACCAAACTTGAACGAAATCTGAACAAATTTAAAAAAGTCGAAAATTTCGACTTAAAAAAACCAGGACAGTTTTAAAGTCTCGAATTTTGTTATGAATTTGATAAAAAACGAGAAAAAATTAGTTTGGTGGCGACGACCACTGGTCAGAAAACAGATTTGTAGTTAAATCTCTTCTAGAAAAGTTTCAAAAGCCGCCACCTTGATTCATAATTTGGATGTGCTGAAACCAATTCATTTATCATCAAATTTGCTGGTTAAGTCAGATACCAAATTACAATGGAATTGGTGCACATTTGCAAAAGTTCCGTTTGGGGTAGGAATGGAATTTCTTAAATGAAACATGGCCAGAATTCAACAAATATTCCAACACATTGCTAATAATACTTTAGTACATAAATACAAGCCATAAATCAAAAAACAAAGAAACTTGTTTTTTAAATACATACATACATGACCAATCCAGGCCTTTTCTGCACTTCCAGCGCCAAATGGAATACGCGCGTTATGTCAATAAATTTTAGGGAAATTTTACATCTACGTTATTAAGCCGATTTTATGAGTAGTTCCTAATATAAAATCGAAATATTCACGCTCTGAAGAATTTCTGGGGTTATAACATTTGGGGTCGGATTTCTTGGATAAAAAAAGAGTCAAATTCAAGAAATATTGCGGAACATCTCTACTGTTATTATGGTACCATTAATCAAAAATTGTTTGACCAATATTTTTCTACATGAACAACCAATCTAGGACCGAACTAGGTGGCGCAAGTTTGTGGATGTATTTTATTAACATTTTATTTTTACATACTGAGCCAATTCAGACTGTTTTCTTAACTCTAGCATGGAACAAGCTCATTTGTTGACGGATTTTAGTTATGTCTGAAATATTTTGTTGTTATTAAAAATAGTTTACATGGCCTGAAAGATTTTTTCGGCCCTAAGGTTGGCATGGTGGCTTTGTTAGCATCATGTTGTTCAGATTACTTTGGTCATCTAGCCGCTTTGTAATAGCTTCGATGCTATTCATAATGTTTTCCATAATTCGGTTATTTTCAGAGCCCACATATTTGGTTGAACCCGAGCCTTTCGCTACCTGAGCAAATGTTCTTCTTTGCCCTGCGTTACTTAGTTGTGGTTGTGGTTGTGGATTTTGATCCATCTGATTTGATGTTTGAATTCTTCGAATTCCATGATTTTGCGGTTGGTTTCGTGTGTTATCTCTTAATTTTTGTAGTTGTTTAGCAACCTCACAGCCTTGATAATTGGCCGGATGTTGACGTTTACAATTTATACACTTAGCTGGCACATCTCTCCCTATTGTACATGCCTGCGTAAAATGTTTACCTGAGCAGTTTACACATCTCGGATCCTGGCTGCAATCTTTTTGAGTGTGATTAAATCCTTGACATTTCTTGCATTGGGGTATGCGTGTAGTGGTTCTCTTCATTGGTTCAATTTTTACCTTCATGTGAAGAATTCCTTTTATACCATAAATGTTTTGTACATTCTCTTTGTTATCAAATATGTACCAGCATAAAAAGAGGGAGTCCCCTTTTACTGAAAGTTTGGTTTCCTTTCTGGTTTTCTGTTCTCTCTTTTTTAACAATATTCACAGCATCTAGTATTTTATGGCCTTTATTTTGTAAGTCTTTCATTATTTCTGTGCTTGAGCAAGTGTGATGCAAAACTCTTGCCATAACTTTTATATGTCGAGCCTATTTGTCTTCATAGGTAAACCACTGATTCTTTTCAGTATTCAGCTTCATAGATGAGGTTCTATATAGGAATATGAATCCAGAGTATTAATTTTGCAAACGTCATTGTTTAGCGCTGTTACCTTATACTCTTTGTAAGTAACCGATTTCATTTTTTTTGTTTTTTCGCTGGCGCTACATCCCATGGAGGGATTTGGCCGCTTCATTTTGAAGTTTCGTAATCAGTTTTACAACAGATAATGAGAGATTAGTTCCATTGATCCTTACATTAAGCCAGCCGTGATTTTTTCATCACCCGCCGGGAATCGAACCCGGGACCTCCGGAGCTTAAAGCAAGCATGCTAACAACTGTGCCACCGGGGCTCTATTTTAGCTTTTAGTAGTATTCAATTTTATTTAGATTTTCGGAAAAATGGTGTTAAATAACTTATTTTTGAAACTTTAGAGAATTGTGAAGCTGGAAATCGACAAAAATGTAGTTATCATGTTTTTATAAAAAACCACAGAATTATCAATTTTATATCACACTGTGGATGCAAGTGCTATAATCTATAATACTATGCCAATTTTAACACGAATCTCAGGGATTTTCCCATAATTTACTGAAATAATTAATGGATGGAGTTTGATTATTGGTGAACACAAAAACACGCTATTACAGTGATTCTTTATATAATACAAATACACAGCCGGCTTTATAATAATCTCAATTTTTACAGTACCGACTATTATTGTATTATACTGAATAGGTTGTTAATGAATCGAGAGTGTACAAAATCGTGATCGAATACTAAAGAGAAATCAACTTTAAGCAATAAAATGCAACTTATGCGAAGAATTTGCAATTTGAAACTAGCAGACGGTGGAAACGCAGAGTCACATATTGTAGAAATGACCACATTGTTTGAAAATCTGGATGCTTTGGGAGAAGTCAAAATTTCTGATGGATGGATGGTAGCAATGCTCTTAAGCAGTTTACCGCGGAGCTACGATATTTTAGTTTTTTATATTTTTAAACCTCATCTAGTAATAATAATAAAAACGTTGCGTTAAACACCACTAGGACAATAAAAAATGTACAGTGTTTCTTTTGTAATAAAAAAAGGACATTTAAAGAAGGATTGACACATTACATTGAACGGAAATCCAAAGCTAAAAACAATAACATCAACTCACCAAAGTTTCATCATTACAAAGAGAAACAAGTAACAACCGAAAGTGAATATTGTTTTCAACTATGTACGTTCCACTAAAAAGGAAAATTTCTGAATCATTTCAGGACCTACTAAACACATGGTCAACAATAAGAACAGCTTTATAGAATTTGATAACTCAAATTCGCAATAGTGACCATGGCGAATGGTCAAACGGAATAAGTCAAGGTACATGCTTAATAGCAATGGTAAACAACGAGAACTTAAAAGCAAAATGTCGTTTAAAAAACGTCCTTTACGTGTCAAAATTGGATTGTGGTTTAATGGGGTATATACACGATACTCCAGCAAGCAGATAAGCAAGCAATTTTTGCTAGATTGCGGCAAATGGTATACTCGATGCTAATAAGCAAACAAATTTTGCTGAATTGCCAAAAATACTCGATATTTTTGCTTTAGCTAGCAAGCAAGCAAATAGTTAAAACTTTGCGAACGATTTAATTTATCGGCAAATTATTGTTTAATGTCAATCATTGTGTTTAGACCATTTTTCATTTGGGAAATACACCCTGCGCCATTGAAATGTTCGATTTCGATTATTTACTATTTCATGCAATTCTCTCATAGATTTTACCTCATTCGCTATTTTTTTTTTTTCGTTTTTTTATTTTTCAGCATATTTCACGCCTTATTAGGTATTTAAAACCAAACTAAGGATGAAATATTCGTTCGGTTTCAATTAAGTAGTCAAAGAGTTAATTTTACAAAGTGTCGCTCTAAATTAAATGCTAACGAAAAAGCCAAAATTTTGCAAGCAAAGGCAAAAAGTACACTCATTCACAAATTGCAAGAGTAATTTAGTGTAGCCAAACAGCAATTAGAAAGTTTTTAAGGCACTATTCCGAAAATCAAACGATAATTTGGCTCTGATGCAAAGAGGAGAATTTCTGTTTCAATAAATCGAATTTCAGATATTTAGATCTTAAGCAAAGGTTTGCTACGGCTTTGGAGCTGAGAAGTTAGCTTCTAATAGCAACCACCGACACTATTTCAGTTCATACTATTAAAAGGAACTTGGTTTATATGCTTGTCGACCTGCGAGAAAATCATTACTGACAGCAAAAATGGCAGCTGCAAGCCTCAAATTCGCAATAGAATGAAAAAACTGAATGCCCAGGGACTGGCGTTGGTTCATATTCTCGGATAAATCCAAATTCAATATCTTTGGACCCGATGTAAGGACACGGGTTCGGCGACGAAAAGGCAAACGGTATTTAACAGAATGTATTTCGCCGACAATGAAAAATTCACCATATGTTATGGCCTGGAGAGCCATAACAGCCTTTGGAGTTTGATCACTAAGCCTTCTGGATAGTTCAGATAGCGGAGGAAAATATAAAAAAATTATCGAAACCTGAATCGTGACTATTGAGGACCCGACTCAATACATCGGTATTCCACTCTTCCAGGACGATTACTCTCCGTGAGTTATTGATGTTATTTGTGAAGTAAGAATGCTTAATTTTAATGTCTATTTTGTTTAGGTAGCCGAATTTAAAAATAGCTTGGTGATTGAGTCGTTACCTTGGACAGGAAATAGTCCTAACCTCAATATTGTTGAAAATATTTGGTCCTTCATGGGAAAGAAGATTACAAATTACAAGCTGAAAAGTGCCAAAGGGCTTAAAACTCTTATAGAAAAAGTCTGGTTTGAAGAAATAACAATATATTATTTAATCAAACTTTAGAAGTCAATGCTGATCGGGATTAAGGCCATCATAAAAGCCAAGGGCTGGGTTATTAATCATTGATTTTAAAAAGTTCAATTTCTCTCAAAATATTTTGGTTGAGATGAATTATTTTATTTCAGTTAATTCTTATTTTGAATAAAAATTACCATTGTCAACAAAAAACTAATTTTCAATTGAAAAAACTTTGTTAAAAACGCTGTAAAGACCTACCAAATTATTACGAGGTATTGCGGTAATATTCCTTATCCGACGTTATGTAGGTGTAAAATGTCGGATTACCGTTCTTTTTTTTTTAATATATTCGGAATAGTGTAAAAATTATTTTGATAATCAGAATCTATCATTTTTGCTATCTATTTTTGAAGCAAACGGTGGTACTTCCAAAATTTATTTTAAAAATTCAAACCGAACATTTCAATGGCGCAGGGTGTATTTAGAAACGTAGCTAACTATTGTATTCGAAATAATTGTATTTCATATTTTGGAAAATATTTAATTAATTCAGACAAAACTATGTGATAAAAATTGGATAATTATTTTATAATAATAACTTTTCGATTAAAATTTTTGAAATTTCTTCGTACCATTTTTTCAAACGATTTTTTTTTTTTTGTTAATAAAAGAAAAAATTTTCAAAAAAGGTTTTTTATTTCAATTTAGTTTTCGTACTCATTTTCAACATATTAAATATTTTAAATTTAAATTATTTAAATTTATTGACGTTATTTTTATATATTTGATTAAAAACAGGATAAAAAACTTTCAATTATTCACGTTTTGAGGTTATATTTTTTATTCAGCGTAATGACATTTGCGTGCTGAGTAAAAAAATATATTGACGATTTTCCGCGAAAGGGTTGCCATCTATAATGAACTAACATTAGTTCTTTACAATTAATTTGATGTTTGATTTAGTATGTGAATAAAGGAACAGCTATAGCAGAGCATACCATTTTTCGCGCATGCGCAATTTTTGCAAACGCCATTTTTTAAAATGTGGAATTAAGGTAAACTACATTTTGGATTAAGTCTTGACTAAAAAAATCACTTACTATTTGACAGCAAATACCTTATTTAGTTTGAGTCTTGGGTTTAAAACACTTATTTTGGGATGTGTATTTACTAAAATAAATTTTAAAAACTTAGTATGCTTGTTGTTTTTAGATAAACAAAAACCGTCTGTTTTCATAAAAATGAACTAACTTTTGACATTTGCGTAGAAATTTGATTTATAGCAAATGCCAATTTCAATAATTATTGTTAATCTTTATTTATAATTGTTGCCGGATGAATTTAAGCAAATGATGAGGCCCATCGTCACGGCCTATTTGTGTTATTATATGTTGTACTATTTGTGGTATTGTATGTTGTGTTATTGGATGTTGATTGTTGCTAGTAAAAATGTCCAAGACGATTTAAATCAATTTGATGGGCCACGCGGAGAGCACGTTCTATTAATTCTGCTAAATAATATGTGAAATCACATGTGACAACGAGTCTAGGCTATATTATCCCACGCAATTCATCACGGATTAATTCATCCCGCACATTGTATCCCCGTTATCAATTCAACCCGCACAATTCATTCCCTGAAATTCAAATCTAACGCAACTCGGAGGGCTAAGCGGGGGGTCGCTAAAACTGTTTTCCGAAACAAAAACAACCATCGCAGATCAAAAACCAATCTTTTATCGAATAACCGAAATACCGAATAACAATTTCCTGTCCATTTTGTTCTCTATTCTGTCTATTCTGAGATAAATAAATTGAAGAAAAATTACATCGAGTAACTTAACTTAGGATTGTAGAAACTAACGGCTTCCGTAATTCTCACGGGCACGCGGAAGGTCGCTGCGCTCCCTCCCGCTTAACTCTCTCTCTCACGGGCTCGCGGGAGGTCGCTAAAATATTCTGGAAAATGGAGATCCCTAATTTAACTTAGGAGCCAGGATAAGCAAACATGTCGCACTGCGTGCCGCACGTAGGAGCGGATTATATAGAATCTATTAATGACACTGGAATATTTTATATCGATCCCCCATCAAATATTAAATAATACAAAATCGATTATATTTAATTTTTTGTCTCGATTTTTTTTTTTTTTTACTACTAAAAATTATTTTTTTCTATTCCAAAATATTATATTTGTTTAAAATAATCAAAATAATTATTTTGTAAATCTAAATATCCCCAAGTTCCATTAATTTCCTTTAAAAATCGGGTTAGAATTCCATTTCCATTGTACCTACCTATCAAATTTCATCTTACTCGTTTCCAAAATAACCAAATTCCATTAATTTCCTCTGAAAATCAGTTAAGAATCCCATTTCCATCTTTCCAAAATAACCAAATTCCATTAATTTCCTCTGAAAATCGGTTAAAAATCCCATTTCCATTGTACCTATCAAATTTCATCTTACTCGTTTCCAAAATAACCAAATTCCATTAATTTCCTCTGAAAATCGGTTAAGAATCCCATTTCCATCTTTCCAAAATAATCAAATTCCATTAATTTCCTCTGAAAATCGGTTAAAAATCCCATTTCCATTGTACCTATCAAATTTCATCTTACTCGTTTCCAAAATAACCAAATTCCATTAATTTCTTCTGAAAATCGATTAAGAATCCCATTTCCATCGTACCTGTAGAATTTCATCATAATCTTATTCAAAATTACCAAATTCCATTAATTTCATCAGACAATCTTTTCCATCGTACCAAAATATCCGAAAAATAATGCATTACATACTAATAAAAGTAATGCATTACCTGCAGTTAACAAAAAAAACACAATTTTTTTTTTGGAAAAGTGGCATTTTTATTTAGTTCATATTATTGCTACATTTTAAAATATTACAAATTTTAGTTTTAAAAATTAGCACTTTATTAAATATAGAGCTATTTTCAAGTTGAAAATATTTCTACCATTATAAAAATTGGCGCTGTGTGACATGGTATGCTCTGCTATAGCTTAGCCTGAATAAACATTTAAATGATATACAAACGAAGTCAAATGAATAATAATTTAATTTTAATAAACAAAATTGTACCTATCAGCCATTTCATCCTAAAACGTTATAATCCACTAAACGTCAACTTTGATTTATACATAGCAGTATAGCACTAAACCTACGCGACATCTATATCAGTAAAATCGTCAATTGCATTGCGAAAGCGATCGAGTATGGGATTTTACGCAAGAAATTTTAACGTATGCAAATCCGCCATATTTATCGAGTTGCAGTTTGCGAATTGCTAAATTACCGAGTATGTGCCCCAATATCAGTGAAACGACCTGTAGAAAACGGTTATATAATTAATTTCAATAGTCACAACTGTGAAATTATAAATCAAAACGTAATAGTTGGTGTAGCGGATCAAGTGTCAAATTTAAATGTACTCAGGCAAAATGTTGAGGAGAAAACTTGCATCATTAAAACACAATGATAATTGTCATCACAAATGGCACAGAGTTTTTGGACATCGCGATGTGGCAGCGATTCGACAAGTGGTTAAAGAAAATTGTGTTCGAGGCATTAAATTAACCGTTTGTGGTTTGAAAGAAGTTTGTGATGTATGTGTGCAAGGCAAAATGATGCGCAAACCGTTTCCAAAATTATCACATAATAAAACTAGTGCTCCGTTGGATTTAATACACACAGATATTTGTGGCCCTATGGCGACCACAACACCAGGTGGAAAGAAATACATACTCACATTTATAGATGATTATAGTAGATACACAACTGTTTACTTACTTCAAAATAAATCCGAGGTAACCGAAAAATTTAAAGAATATGTGCAACTCGTGAAAACTAAGTTCATGAAAACACCCAAGATCATAAGATCTTATAGAGGCGGAGAGTATATAAATTTGAATATGCAAAGTTTTTGTAAGGAACAAGGCTTAGAAATGCAGTATACAGCAGGTTATTCACCGTAGCAGAATAGTATTGCTGAAAGAAGAAATAGATATTTTATTGAAGCTGCTCGATGTATGTTATTGAACGTCAAAATGGATAATACGTTTTGGGGTGAAGCGGTTATGACGGCAAATTACTTGCAAAACCGATTACCATCAAAATCAGCTCCAACTACACCATTTGAACTATGGGAAAGAAAGAAACCAAATATCAATCATCTTTGAATATTTTGAAGCAAGGTATATTTATATAGACATGAGGAGCAGAGATATAAGTCAGATCAGAGGGCAATCCAAATGGCATTTGTTGTCTATGATAATAATGCAAAAGCTTACAGAGTAGTTGATACAATTACAAAACGTATTTACATAAATAAAGACGTAATATTTATTGAGGAGTCATCAGTGAAATTATAATCTACCAAAGAAAAACAACCGAGGTCAAACATCATTGAATTCAATACTGAAAACAACCGAAGAAATTAATGAAAACCTATTGGGCCTATCCACACCAGTATTTTTAACAACCGTATTCACCCTCGTTTCCTTACCTCTTTGCCTACAAACCTAAATTTGTGGTGGGGATTTGTAATGCACTTTTACATTATGAAATTTCCGGTATTCTCATGTTGTTACACAGTTACACACTAATTTTTTTTTTTTTTTTTCGCTGGCGCTACATCCCATGGAGGGATTTGACCGCTTCATAGTGAAGTTTCGTAATCATTTGTACAACGGATAATGAGTGATTAGTTCATTGATCCTTACATTAACCAGCCGTGATTTTTTCATCACCCGCCGGGAATCGAACCCGGGACCTCCGGAGCTTAAAGCAAGCATGCTAACAACTGTGCCACCGGGGCGGTTACACACTAATACAAATATTAAATTAAAGAATAAAAAAATTGAATGTGCATTTGACACGTGTTTTTCTATTGTTTAACGCACAAAATGAAATAATTGTTTTTCTCCTTGTAGTTTGTACCACGAATAAATCAATCCAAAAATGAAGTAAATTTACACATACATAAAGAAGAATAACAACAGTGTGAATACAGAATGCTGTTGTTACGGTGTTCTTAAAATATTCGTGTGGATAGGCCCATTGGATTTCAATAATTCAATTCTAACAGGAAACTTCGAAAGCACACTAGATAGCGAGGAAACTGAACAATCCGTATCACAAATCACTTATAATAGATTACGCCTTGCGCACTTTGCCTATTTGGATCATAAAATAAACGGCATAAAATAATGACGTCAAATGAGAGTGAACAGCTTTGTTTCACAATATTGTTGTATGTAATTGAATCCAAAAATTAAATTAAATTAAATAAATAACGTGGTGCACCGTATTTAATTGTTGTAATAACAATATAAATAACTGTCCATATAGTTTCCATTCTTTTCCAACAAATAGAGATTGTTGAAAGCATGGATCCTATTTTGTCAGAGGAAAGAAATATTCAACCATAATATATCCATATTCAACCATAATACATCCATATATTATACATTTATTAGACAAATTCCTTATTTTTCATACATTTCCTTTGCAATATTTTACTAGCAACTCTCAGTTGACGTAATGCGCAGTAAACTACGAAAACGAAATCCACGAAGGCGTAATCTATTATAAGTGATTTGTGAATCCGTATCACATTTAAGAAAATCTAGCAGTGATAATTTTGGAGTGCCACCGGTTCGTTTAATCGAACAAATTAAAACGGTTAAAGAAAATATTTCTGAGCCAAAAGATTTCAATGAGGAAATGAAGAGTAAAGAAAAACTGGATTTGATCATTCGCGTGAAGTTTGTCCTAACTTTGTCCTAAAATTACAACAACAAAATTTAGGACAAATTTAGGACAAACTTCACGTATTTGTCGACAGGCGTGAAGTTTGTCCTAAAATTGTCCTATTTTTTTACGTCTGAGAATGTATTGGTTAAATACATTGAATCTCTCGTTATTATGAATTTTTTTTCAAATTTTGAGATTTTTGATATTACCTGAATAAACAACATTTAAAAAAACAATTTGTATTTCAACGTCAAACAATAAAACATATTTTATTAGATAAGAGGAAAAACAGAATCTGGTTATCTATATAATATGTAAATACAAGAACACACTATCAACAAATTGTTAGTAATATCGATACAAAAGCTCGCTTTATCGAGACATGGTCATTAGAAGTAGTCCTTATAGGCGTTTCATAAGCATACTGTTGGCTTCGTTAACGTTCTTTCTACCGTCTGTGAGCGATTCGAAAAAATTTCATGACGCGTTCTGGGGTAAGATATTTGGAAGATATCATTATCGAGGAATAGTGAGCACTTATGGCATAGCGATAGATTAAATAAAATTTTCTATACCGCAAAATCAGAGTTTCGAAAAAATCCCGTGATGCGTTATCGAGTTATGGTCTTTCGATCCTTATAGGTGATTCCCGAGCACTTGTTGCTTAGCGTTGGGTTTGTTGTAGTTTTCTCTACGGTTCGTGAGAATTTCGAAAATTTTCCATGATTCTGTCTCGAGTTATGGTCTTTAGAAGTAATCCTTATGTGAGATTCGCGAGCCCTTGTTGCATAGCGTTGGATTGGTTGAAGTTTTCTCTATGGTTCGTGAGAGTTTTGAAAATTTTCTATGATGCTGTCTCGAGTTATGGTCTTTAGATGCTATCTGTATGGAAGATTCGCGAGCCCTCGTTACATAGTGTTGGATTCGTTGAAGTTTTCTCGTCTAAACAAACAGGGTAATTAAATCTGTCGATGCATTGCTGAGATATAAATAATTTTATTTACCATATTTGTTCTAATATAGAATTCTTCTCTTGTCTAACGGCAAATAGTCCATCCTACCTCTCTTTTCAAATGCCAGCAATAACGGAAAAGTGATGTAATTTTTGGGTGACAGTTAATTTTAAACTAATTTATTAATTTTTCACAACCTTAAAAATACAAATTTATGAATTAATTAAAATAATATTACAAAAATATAAGGTAGGTTATTCTTTGCGAGGCAGTGGTGAATAAACTTGACAATAATATTAAATTTAAATAAAATATAAACTATGAAAAACCACAAAATATAAATTTTAATTTATTTTCTAAACATAAAGCCAATATATTTATTTTCAAACAACCAATCCTTAATTAAATTCATAGTTTTTCTATTATTTAACTGCGCGCGTAATAGTTGAGGCAAGCGATTAAAAAATGTGGGAGCCGAAACTAAGAAGTACCAAGTAGTAGTTATTTGCAAAATACAATAAACGTTTGTTTATTGGCTTTCACTAATAAATCCGAAACAGAAAGGAAGTTTCTGAAATTATTACGAATGTTGTAAACAGTACTTAATCTCCGAATTCGACGCCCATTTCGAAATGCCTGCTCATGTGAAAAATGGACTTAAAATAAGGGACATAGAAAAACTGGATTGGGTATGTAATCTAGCATTACAAAATATTGCAAATGCAAAATGTTGCAATTATAAAATATTTCAATACAAAATCTTGCATAACAATTTCCCGTACATTTTTTCTCTATTCTGAGGAAAATTAATTGAAGAAAAATGACATCGAATAGTTTAACTTAGAATTGTAGAGGCTAACGGCTTCGGTAACTCTCAACAGTCGCTCCGCTCCCCCCCGCTTAGCCCTCCGAGGGGCCTAAGAAATGAACTTCGGGGGACGTAGGAGCCGGGATAAGCAAACATGTCGCACTGCGTGCCGCACGTAGGAGCGGATTATATAAAATTTATTAATGATAAGTATTAGTGACACGTGGCCAACCCCTATTAGAATTGTAGAGGCTAACGGCTTCGGTAACACTCATCGGCACGCGGCAGGTCGCTGCGAGATAAGTGCTCGCGAATCTCACATAAAGATTACTTGTAAAGAGCATAACTCGAGACAGCGTCATAGAAAATTTTCAAAACTCTCACAAGCATTCTCAACTTCAGCGAATCCAACGATATGCGATAAGTACTCGCGAATCTCCCATCAGGATTATTTCTAAAGACCATAACTCGAGACAGCATCATAGAAAATTTTCAAAACTCGCACGAACCGTAGAAAATGTTCAACGGATCCAACGATATGCAACAAGTGCTCGCCAATCTCACATAAAGATACATTCTAAAGACTCTAACTCGAGACAGCGTCATAGAAAATTTTCAAAACTCGCACGAACCGTAGAGAAATCTTCAACGAATCCAACGATATGCAACAAGTGCTCGCGAATCTCACATAAGAATTACATCTAAAGACCATAACTCGAGACAGCATCATAGAAAATTTTCAAAACTCACACGAACCGTAGAGAAATCTTCAACGAATCCAACGATATGCAACAAGTGCTCGCGAATCTCACTGAAGGATTATTTCTAAAGACCATAACTCGATACAGCATCATAGACAATTTTCAAAACTCTCACGAACCGTAGAGAAATCTTCAACGAATCCAATGATATACAACAAGTGCTCGCGAATCTCCCATCAGGAATATTTCTAAAAACCATAACTCGATACAGCATCATAGAAAATTTTCAAAATTCGCGCGAGCCGTAGAGAAATCTTCAACGAATCCAACGATATGCGATAAGTGCTCGCGAATCTCACATAAGGATTATTTCTAAAGACCATAACTCGAGACAGCATCATAGAAAATTTTCAAAACTCGCACGAACCGTAGAGAAATCTTCAACGAATCCAACGATATGCAACAAGTGCTCGCGAATCTCACTGAAGGATTATTTCTAAAGAGCATAACTCGATACAGCATCATAGAAAATTTTGAAAATTCGCGCGAGCCGTAGAGAAATCTTCAACGAATCCAACGATATGCGATAAGTACTCGCGAATCTCACTGAAGGATTATTTCTAAAGACCATAACTCGAGACAGCGTTATAGAAAATTTTCAAAACTCGCACGAACCGTAGAGAAATCTTCAACGAATCCAACGATATGCAACAAGTGCTCGCGAATCTCACTGAAGGATTATTTCTAAAGAGCATAACTCAAGACAGCATCATAGAAAATTTTCAAAACTCTCACGAACCGTAGAGAAATCTTCAACGAATCCAACGATATACAACAAGTACTCGCGAATCTCCCATCAGGATTATTTCTAAAGACCATAACTCGATACAGCATCATAGAAAATTTTGAAAATTCGCGCGAGCCGTAGAGAAATCTTCAACGAATCCAACGATATGCGATAAGTACTCGCGAATCTCACTGAAGGATTATTTCTAAAGACCATAACTCGAGACAGCGTTATAGAAAATTTTCAAAACTCCACGAACCGTAGAGAAATCTTCATCTTATCAAATAAAATATTTTTTATTGTTTGAGGTTGAAAATTTACAAATTGTTTTTTGAAATATTGTTTATTCAGGTAATACCAAAAATCTCAAATTTGAAAAAAAAAAATTCATAATAACGAGAGATTTTGTTTATTTAACCAATACATTCTCAAGTGAAAAAAGTTAGGACAAATTTAGGACAAACTTCACACTCGTATTTGATCAATGAGATGAATAATGAAATCACTTCTTTGAAGGAAAACAACACGTGGAGTCTAGTTGAAATGCGGAAGAATCGAAATATCGTAGGTTGCAAATGGGTATTTAAATTAAAAAATATGGGTAGTGAGAAGACGTGTAAAGTTAGATTGGTTGCTCAAGGTTATTCTCAAACATTGGAATGGACTATGATGAGGTATTTGCGCCAGTTGTAAGACAAGCAAGTATGAGAATTTTACTGACTATTGCTGGAAAGCAAGGAATGAAAATAACTCATTTAGACGTCAAATCGGCATTTTTAAATGGATCATTACAGGAAGAAATATACATGAAACAGCCTTCTGGATTTATAACACCAGAATCAGGGAACACGGTGTGTAATTTAATCAAGAGTCTATATGGATTAAAACAAGCTGCCAAATCATGGAATGACTTAATTCATTCAATATTATCAAGTGACTGTTTTAATCAAAGTCGTGCGGATCCTTGTTTGTACTAC
Source organism: Tipula helvola (assembly GCA_963556165.1). NCBI lineage: Eukaryota > Metazoa > Arthropoda > Insecta > Diptera > Tipulidae > Tipula > Tipula helvola. The sequence continues at coordinate 142,595,668 of OY744482.1, read as the reverse complement.
AAGAACTTAAATAATGTGCCATGTTATATTTTAGTATATGTTGATGATCTCTCTGATGTTAAAGAATTTTAAAATTAGTAATCACGGTGATGTCAAATGCTATATCGGTTTAAACGGAGATAAAGATGGAAACTTCCGTTTAAGTCAAAAGTCTTATATAGAAAAGGTTGTTAAAGATGCTGGGTATCAAAACAACAATAACGCTGTTGAACTATTAAGGGGGGAACCTCCTCCAGATATTAATTTTTTTGCATTTTTTTTTACTTTAAAAATTTATTTAGTATCTGAAGAATATATTTGCAAAGTTTCAAGTCCAACAGAAAGTCCTAAAGATCCCTAGGAAGTCACCGAAGTGATGCAAAGTAATGCGTTCTCTTCAAGAACGAAAACTTTAATCGAGTTTTTCTTGAAACGTGTTTTTTTGCGCTCCGTAGAATGTAACTCAAAAAATAATGGACCAATCAACTTGAAATTTTGTACACATATTCTTTAGCTTATCGGCCTTTGCACAAACCTAAAATTTCGTATAAATTGTTTAAACAAATATTGGTTTTAACGAATTGTTTATAAAGAAACACGTGTTTTTTTTTCTTTTTGTCCTCTAATTTTCAATTCTATTTATTTTTTGATACTTTTAGATTCATGCAAAGCGGAATGAATTATTTTAATGAAAAAAATTTGTTTCGTTGATTTTAGTTAACTACAAGTACCTGGGCGTTCCACGGTGCAAACTCAAGTAGTAGCCAAGTTCGAGCACCTCTAGGGCCGCCATTTTGTTTTTTTTTACTCATAAACAAATTTTTTTGTATTCATTTGAACGTCAATATTATTATGCAATTTGTTTCATTGCAATAAATGCTCTCAATTTTTTGTAAAAAATTATTGAAAAACCAGTTGTCTGGAGGAGGTTCCCCCCTTAAAGGACAATAAAGAATTCCAAATAAAGTATTTAAAAGGCACCATGGATTTAAAATTAGTTCTAAGGCTGTGTTTCAAACGAATAAAAAACCGCATAAAAAGTTACATTTTATTCACCACACAAATTTTAACTGGTCACGGACCAGTTAAAAATTTGTAGGTTGTAGTTTGCTTTTCTCTACGAAAAACAAAAATAATAAACATAAACGTCACAATTTTAACCAGTTTCATTTGAAACACCAAAACGATTAAAAAGTGAAGAAAATTTAATATTTTTTACTACAGTTAAAAAATTTAACTTTTTACCCGATTGAAACACAGCCTTAGAATCATACTGAAAATGATCTAAATGATTGTTGTAGGAAACAAACATGTGTTGCGAAAGCGCACAACTGAAGCGGAGTTTATGGCTTTGTCAGAAGCGTGCAAGAAGGTAGTTTGGTTAAGATATTTATTGAAAGATTTCAATGAAGAACAACAACAACCGACTATCATATGGGAAGATACTCAAAGCTGCCTTAACCTGATTAAAGAAGAAAAATTAAGCCATCGATCAATTCAAAACACATTGATACAAAAGTATATTTTGTGAAAGATTACGTCGATAAGAAAATTTTCTCCAGTGCAGATATTATCCTTCTGTTAACATTCTGGGCGATTTATTTACTACGCCGTTGTCAAGGAAGAGAACAGAGATGTTGAGAACCAGGTGTGGACTTTTATGTGAATGAGGGGAGTGTTAGAATACATTTAACTAGTAACTGCTGACCTCTATCGCAAATGCATTGAACTTATCTTTTTAATGTTTTACTTTTATTAAATCAGTTAAGGCTAAAACACACCAAGAGCGACGCGACATGTCCCACATATTCCACTTGTGAAAGATTTTCTTTTAATGCACATTTTCCTATTAAAATTATGAAATATTTGAATGTTTTAATGAAATTCACTTATATTTTTGCTTAAACTATGATTTGTATTCATTGAATCACCAAAATAACAAGGATTTAATTTTGTCGCCCGTTGTTGCCGCTTGGTGTGTTTTACCCTTTACTCATTGTAAAACAAACATATACAAAATAAAACTCAAAGGAAAAGGAATAAATCAGACGAATTAACTGAATTTGAATATCTAATAACCATACAGTTATTTTTTGTGGATGGAGTGGTGTTTCTTGAAGCACATGAGGGTTTCACCTGATCAATAACGCATATTCTGTTTGTTGACGAATTCATTTATCCAAAAATGCGCTTCATCACTGAAGATGATTTTGCAATGAAATTGGTCATCTTCTTCCAACATTTCCGGAACCCAATCCGAGAACGTACGTCGCTTCATATTATCGAGTGGCTATAGTTCTTGTGTTTACTTTATCTTATAAGGGTGGAAGCCAAAATCCCGCGAAATGGCAAGCACATATTGTGAGTGCTATTCTTCTTTATTCTTTATAAATTTTAATGCATAACTTCTTATAGTACATTGTTTTGAGCATGTGCTCATTCACAACAGTGTACCAAGGAAGTCGTTTAACATAATTAATAAAAATGACCGCAAATTTCGACATGATCGCATAGCTCTTCTCTTTAGCTCCATCCGGCAGTTCCACATCTTGACGTGGATTTCGGTTTTCTCCAAAAAAGGATGTTATTATCGGCCCTGGCTGGTTAAAAAATAACAGCTTGTTCTTAATAATGTTTATAGAAATAAAATACAATTTAATTTAAAAAATTTAATTTTTTCAAAAAAAAAAAAAAAACGTCTTTATTGACTCGAAGGTCATAATAGCCTATTTTAGGCTAAAATCGTTTTGCAAAATTCGCCAAAGTATAGTCTGAGCGATGCCTAATCCTTGAGAACGCCGTATAATCAACTGTTTTGGTTCGTTTGCGACGTACGCTTAAACGGTAGCAATATTCTCGGCACTTAGACCAACCCGTATCTATGTATATCTCATTGACCCGGGAACATCCCACAGCGAATATTTAGACTCAAATTTTTTCACTAGATTATGAATTGCTTGTCTACTGGGACGATAATTACGACCAAAAATTGGAATTAACGCTCTTGAAATTGCAGTCACCTACTCGGAATTTTTGTAGTAAATTTTAATTATTTGTAAACGTTGTTCGTTCGTGTACTTCACCATGGTGAAAACGTTGTCTTTACTGAATGTTTGACACTGGCAGTTTGGTTATTAGTTTAAGGGTGTGTTCACAGTGAAAGTTCAAAGTTGTCAAGTCCCAAATGGAAAACCCGATATATGATAAGAAAATCATTTTCTTCCTCAGATATGATTCTAAGGTCCGCATTTGATCAATTTGGTCAACATCGCCTAAAAAGTTAGGCATTCTTTTTAAATATTGAACACCAAAGCAATGTAGAACCTAACTATGCAGGTGACAGTATTTTATAATAAAAAACGTTAGGCATAGAATTACATAGCTAATCCTTAGTTTTACGAAAAGCCCAATTTGAAATGTCACTATCCTTTAAGAATTTCGATCTATCCCTTTTAATGTTACAGACATTAATTTTTATTATCATTTACTTTAGGTTTGGACATGGTGGTTCGGGATAGTACCGGCAATATACTAGATATAAACAAAACGTCAACAACATACTTATTCGAACAACATAAAAAAGCTGATGCACGAATTAAAGAGATAGTATGTTGCTAGCCTAAATATTTCAACAATATTTTTCGGACGATTCATCGCACGATTAATTTTTATTTTTTTATTTTCAGTCAACACAAAGTGAAAAAAGAATTTCTCGAACAATGGTGAACAAAAAATCTCGTAATATATTATTAAATGTGCAAGCTTTTGTTTGCAAATCTCCGGAGGATGCTGATCTAGTGTTTACATTATATGATGGCGCTGATCAAAGAGCAATTACAGAAAATTATATTGTAAAATGGGGAAAACAGGGTATACCAAGGGACTTGGATCAGTTTAATAATCATTTCGCCATGTTTACAGATTTAAGTAGTCAAGATTTCCTAAAAGATAACATTTATTTAGTTTGTTATGGCATTAAAGTAGGATCAATTGAACCATTTCGTAAAAGTTTAATAATACCATCGGGAAATAAAAAACATCTAAGCGGAACCAGTTTTGATGAAACAAGCAATGATAATGTGCGACGACCATTTGGCGTAGGCTTATCTAATATATCTGACTTGATTAAAAAATCTGAAGATTCGTTTAAGCAAAGTATAGATTTGCCTTTTTTACTGTAAGGATTTACTACTTTAATCTAGTTTTATATGTAAAAGTTAATAAAACCCACTTTTATTTTTACAGATGTAGCGACCGAGATAACTTAGAGAATACATTTAGAAAATTACTTTACAATAAGGATACAAAATTTGAATCGAAAATTGCTGTCACCATAGAGATATTTCACGGTGATTTAAAGTATATAAAAGAAGAATATCCACACATAAACATTGGAAATGGTGTAGTACATGTTAGAAAAATGGGATTCCCTGAAGTGATACTACCCGATGATGTTCGAAATGATTTATATGTAACGTTAGTAAATGGTGAATTTTCAAAAGGGACCAAAACAAGTGAAAAAAATGTTGAAGTTAGTGCAACAGTGTGCAACGATAATGGTGAAGTGTTGTCAAATGTTATATCGCTGGGGGTTGGAATTGAAATGCAACCTACATATAAATCGGTGGTATATTATCATGAAGACAGACCAAAATGGAATGAAACGTTTAAGATTAAAGTGGCATTTGAAGATTTTAAAAATTGTCATATACAATTTTTATATAAGCACCGCAGCACGAAAGAATCCAAAGACAAACATGAAAAACCATTTGCTATGTCATTTGTTAAATTAAAACAAGACGATGGTACAACTTTGAAGGATAATATTCATCGATTGATCGTTTATAAGATTGATCATAAAAAATATGATAAGGATAATAAATCTCAGTGCTCTTATTTACATTTACCATCACATTGTGATGAGTACAATAAACAAAATAAAATATTAACACAAGGACTAAGTATTTCTCCTAAAGATTTTCTTACCATTCAAACAAATTTATGCAGTACAAAATTAACGCAAGATGTTGACTTATTTAATCTGTTTAGTTGGTGTCCAGAATCACCTCTTTTATTGGAGGCTACACTGAATAAATTGCTTGTTGTTAGTGATGAAGAAATAATCAAATTTTTACCAGACATTTTGGATGTATTATTTAATATAATGGTCGATGAAAGCATTGAAAGTCCAAATAAAAATCAACTCATTTTTAAATGTTTATTAAAACTAATAGAAATTGTTTCAGACTTAAAATACCAACATTTTCAATCGGTTTTGGATTTATATATAAATGGAAGCTTTTCCGCAACATTAGCATATCCGTAAGTGTATTAAATTTTGGAATTAGGTATGTTGAAAATGTGTGAATAATTATATATTTTTTTTTTATAAATGCAGTAAATTATTATCGGTATTAAATGAAGAAATTAATGAAGCTCTGAGCAACCCGTCAAAAGAACAATCTGACAAATTTTTATACAGAGCAATGAAACATGTACAATATATAATGAAATTTATTATACGTTCAAGAGAATTATTTTTACAAAATTTTTTCACTCGTGAAGTTTTTTATCCTGAAGAACAAACAAAAATGTTTGAAAAATATTTGGAAGGTAAGAAAATTATTTATTTATTGTATATTATTATTACATTTGTCTAATATTTGTAGAATTATTGGATTCTTTCCGTAAATTGATGTACAGTGAAAAGCAATATTTACTTACGGTACAAGGTGCAGTATTACGATTTTTACATGTGATTGTATCCGATTTGACCCAAGTATATGATCCTGTAAAATTAACGAAATTCGTTGTTGATATACTAACAAGTATGGGTCCTGTTCGTTTAGTTCAATCTAAAATGGGCGCAATGAAAGATTTAATAAATTCGAAAATTTTTAAAATTCCTAAATGTCGTGAAATTCTGTTACCGCTTATTTGTCAGCAAGTCAAAGAAAAATTAGAAAGCAAAGAAGAGGTAAGTCAATTTAATGCTGCCCTATTTTATGTTAAAATAATATTGCTTTTGTTATGCACGATTCTAATTATTGTTTGTTTTATTGCATGTTTTTAATTTCATCTAATCATGTTATATGTACATATGTATATAGGTGGTAATTTGCATGTTTATTTTAAATTGGGGATATTTTTTGTGTAGGAGTTATTAGAAGAAAAGAAAAAGATTATACGTGGTGAAATTTATCCTTACGTAGGTTAGAAATTTTATAATGCTTGTCCCGGCAATTAAATATTTCACGATGAGCAAAAAATTGCACGTTTCAATTAAACTTTGTTTAATTTACTGCCAATTGTGTGCACGTCGTGAAATACTATGTCTTACTTGCGATCCATGTGATTTGCTATCGGCTTAATTTCTTTGACTAAATATTGGGTTTAATAAAATAAAATTGTATGCTTCCACTGCTTCTTGATTTAGTTTTAGGATGCCCGCTAAATAATTTTCAAATCGTCGTAACGGTTTATTTCCAACCTAACGTATAATTTTCTTCTAATAACAAAATATTTTCAAATGTAAAAGTAAATGGGCACTCTCATTTACTGATTAATTTGCCGATTTAGCAGGTTTGAACAAAAATCTGCTGGTAACGACATCTTCGCGATTTATAAAGTTTTAACTGCTCTCGAGGAGATTTTGCGTCTTGTCTAGCATTCGAATTTTAAAAAGCTTCTTGTTTACTAGCACAAAGTAGTATCTGACAAAATTCAGAATAGGTAAACTTTTTGAATAATATAAAATTTCTTGCACAAGTCCCGGGGGACTATTTGTGAATTAGATTCGAACGTGTTCGACTCTTCGAAATATGGATTCGTATTTGATTTAAATAAGAAACGAACGAATCCGATTCAATTCAAATAAGAATCCAATACTTCGAAGACCCGAATACGTTCGAATTGAATTCACAAACAGCCCTACCAGAACAGAATATCTATCTAATCAAAGGTTCTTTGACAGACTGAGATAAACCAGACAACAATCACTAAATCATGACGGTGAAACTTAAAATGTTTATTGATCCGAACCCCGTTCCACTAAAAGTAAATAAAGGAAGAACAAGGAAAGAAAAAAATTAGTAAAGATTTTTTTTTTTCCTTGTTCTTTTTTTTTCTTTGCCAAATACAGGCGAACTATAGCCGTCGAAAATTAACCCCGAAAGCATACGGCGCTCTAGTTTATGTAAAGAAGACTGTTAATCACTTTTAACCTTTTAAGGATTTTCGACTTGGTTTAATTATCTCTTTCGGGAAACTGTTCCATTTATATTAGAAAAGGTTTAATAGACCTACACTATGATAAAGTATGTAATTCATGCGCAATTATACTGTGGACGCACCTTATAAAAATCACTGTTTAGTCGCAAACTAACTGAGTAACATACAACATTCAGTTTTGTTTTTCTTCATTATTTTCAATAAAATAAAATTATATTTTCTCTTTGTTATAAATTAGTTTGTTGTAAATTTATATTTAACCAGCAATTATCTTTAACAATTCTGATGTTATCGGCCCAGATACGAAAAATACAAATTGAATTAAGTTAAAAAATCGTTTGTGAAAGAATTGCCGCCAGTTGTGAAATTTTGAATTAACGGAAAATACCACAATTTGATGGCACGAATTTTAGTAATTGGAAATATCCTGTGGGTATTTTGTTGGACGAAAAAAATTTAAGAAGATACATTGAAAAGGATATCGGCACAATTCTGGAAATGGTTTTGAGTGAAGATAAAAAGAAAGAAATTCAATTGGAAGAAAAGAATTTGGTGCAAACGATACACGACAACCAGTTGGAGAACGTGAGAGAGAAGAAGAGTGCAAAAGAGATGTTCGATGTTTTGTGTGCGATTTTTGAGCGGAAAAGGATTGCCGGGCAATTGCTATTGACCAAGCAATAGATCACGTTTAAATGTCAAATTTTCAACAACCGCAAGAGCTACCATCTTTCGGAAAACTCCGAAAACGCAAGCAACTTTCACATAATGCCACTAGGTGTCACTAAATATTTGCTGTCAAAAATTGTATGACATTTTTATGTGTGCATTTTGTAAATATAAACAAAAATATTTTCGTGTTAAAAAGTGATTATTATTAGTACGTGATAATTAAATTGATTTTGGCTGTCCCTTTTTGGAAAACGTTAAATTGATTTTGGCTGTCCCTTTTGGAAAACGTCAGTAATATTTTTTTGAGTGTGTAGTGACATCTAGTGGCAAACGCTCTGTACTTCTTTTTGACCGTGCTGCCTCTTTCGGAAACGCTCTGTACTTTTTCAACAATCGTGCGACAAACGAAAACAAATCGAACCAAGGAGACGATGGATCGATGAGTGCCGTTGTGAACGAACGAACGTGTAAAAATCAAATGATACAGTCAGCACAAGCGGTACAGCGAAACAATCATGTAACACAACTGTAGTTTGTGTTAGATTCTGGTGCGACACAGCATAGGTGAATGATAAACGGTATTTTGATTGTTTGGGAAGTATCGATGATGTGAATATTGCAGTTGCAAAGAAAAATGAAAGTATTGTGGCGAAACAGCAAGGAAATATTTCAGTTAAGACGTTTCACGATGGAAAGTCGTCAACAAAACGAACGGAGAACGTTTTACTTGTGAAAGACTTGCAATGTAACCTGATGCTAATTTGAAGTTTAACCAAAAAGGGTTATATCATTTTGTTCGATGGAGATTATGCATATGCATCAATTGATGGTGAAACTCAATTCATGGCGCACACCAATGGAAAGCTATATGAAGTGGTGCTGAATGTTGATCGAAATGTTTTTTCCGGTGTTTCAGGTGAAAAGACTTTGAACAAAAACCCACAAAGTTTATGGCATTTCAGACTGGGACATTTGAATATGTTTGGCATGAAAAAGATGATTGGTCAATAAATGATCGATGGATTGGAGCGAGTGAACGTTGGCGACACTGACTCGAAGTTTTGTGAATCATGTATTTTTGGGAAACACACACGTTCATCGTTTCCACCAAAGTACAAAAATACTCGTTCACAGTGACGTATGTGGCCCGATGCCAACGACAGCGTTCGTGATATTTCGTCTCATTCATGGATGATTATTCGAGGGCTTCAATTGTTTATTTCATGCAAAGGAAAAGTGAAGTGTTGGATAAGTTCAAGAAATTCCAGGCGATTGCTGAAGCATTGCACGGAATAAAAATTGCGAAGCTCAAGGACGACAATGGTGGTGAGTACACGAGCAATGAATTCAAGAGATATTGCAAAGAAAAGGGAATTGAAATGATTTTTACTGTATCGGATAATCCTGAAATGAATCCATTGTCGGAGCAATTGAATCGAACGCTTCAGGATAAAGCAACACCAATGCTTTAGGCAAGTAAACTGTCACACAGTTTTTGGAACGAAGCAATGTTAGCAGCAAATTATTTGAAAAATCGATCGATTACGAATGCTGTTGGTAAGCAGTTTGCTTTAAAGACACCGATTGAAATTTGGACTGGTCGAAAACCAAATTTATCTCATCTACGCGTGTTTGGTTCAGAATGTTACAATCATATACCATTGAAACATCGATCGAAGTTTGAAGCGAAAGCAACAAATTGTTTCATGCTGGGATATGGATCGTCCATTGGTACGTATGGACTTTGGGTTACGGAGAAGAACAAATTAGTAATGGGACGGCATGTGATATTCAACGAGTCCTCTGTATTTAAACAAATAAATTTGATCGAAGTATCAAATTCAGAGGTGACATCGAATAAAATGAATTGTGACGATTGTGATGAGGAGTCTGTTGATTCAATGAGTGAAGATACATTGACTAATGGTGTTTTGAATAACAGCGAGTATGGAACAGCTGATGATGGTGAAAATATCCACGATACCGAATTGGATGGTGCCGGTAACCGCAATGCAACGAATCACGGTGCGAACACGGATCGCACCGGTGACAACAGAGATAATCTCAACAGTACTAATATGGATTGCATTGATTACAACAATCAATAACGAGATATTCCACGTAGAAGTGAGTGTACTCGTCGTACACCGGATAAATATGTATGGTGATTGGGCAACGATGACGGAAACGGCTCAGTTTGATTTGTCAGCTGAACAATTTGTCGAGGATGATCCAATGATTATCGATGAAGCAAAGAGTCGTGATGATTAGAAAAATTGGAATGAAGCCAATCAAAGTGAACACAAATCTCTTATCAAAAATGGGACTTGTTGACGGGCAAATCGATAAGTACAAGGCTCGATTGGTTGCGCGTGGTTTCACGTAGAAATTTGGATTCGACTACAATGAAACTTACGCTCCGGTGGCTAAGTTGGTGACATTGAAGATTTTACTAGCAGTAGCGAATCAAAAGGATATGCACATTCATCAGACGGATGTAAAAAGTGCATTTTTGAATGGAGAGCTCACCGAAGACATTTACTTGGAGTTGCCGGATAGTTTTAAGCAAGGCAATAAGGTGTGCAAACTCAAAAAGGCACTTTATGGTTTAAAACAAGCATCACGTGCATGGAACGAGAAGTTCAATGAATTAATTGCTCGAATTTGAATAAGTTAATTATGCTTACTTTCGTTTTCAAAAATTACACTTCAAAATTCGATACCTTACTCGTATAATTAGCTTTCAAAACTACTCTTCAGTTTGTTTTTTTCGTTTTAAATGAATTTTTCAATTTTTTCGCCTCGTATTGACGATTGGAGCATCACGGATTCCACCTAGTGGAAAATTTTTAAACTGAGCTACCTGATAATTTAATGTTCGAAATTATAGTAAACAATTCCAATTTTTGACTATAAAAACAATTTTTAATTACCGCATTGCTAAATTTTCTTTCGTCGCATTTGTGACAAATGTCATTTTATCAGATGCATCATTTTAACTTTTTTCCTCGAGAGGCGCTTTCTCTACTTTTACAATCGCCAATAGAATAGGATTGAAAAGTATTCTCAATAAAATGACCAAGAATAGTTTTCTTTTTATTTCTAACAGTTGGTAACAATTAAATCGGAAAAATAGCCTTGGGATTTTCTGTCAGTCAAATTTGTTGTTGTTTGCTGTGCTGTGTTCCATTGGCCTGAGTAAACTACTCACAAGTACTTGTATCTACTCGCAACTACTCATGCTCAAACGATGGTGTATTTGAGAAGTAGTTACATGATCTATAGATTATGTTTTCCGAAAAAGGCAGCACGATCAAAGAAAAAATACAGAGCGTTTTCCGAAAGAGGCAGCACGATCAAAGAAAAATCACAAAGCGTTTGCCACTAGATGTCACTACACAATCAAAAAAATATTACTGACATCAAAAGGGGACATATAAAATCAATTTAATTATGACGTATTAATAATAATCACTTTTATAACACGAAAATATTTTTGTTTATGTTTACAAAATGCAGACATACAAATCTCATATTAGAAATAGATTCTAAAAATTTCGCCGATAAAGTCGTCGGTCACTAACGATTTTGGTTCTGTGAACAGCATAATATGGTTACTGTGTATTCTGATTTGACAGGCGATATCGCTTGGCGTTGTCGCTCTTATTCTGTTTGTGCCTTAATTGTAGGCACACTAAATTTAGTTTCACATCAAAATTGTTCCTCATTATTAATAACGCACAGTGGTACACTCGAAAACTGTCGACAGTAACTATTTTGGTAATTTCGCAACAGAAGAACTTGACGGCGAGAAATTGTTTAGTAATTTTTGAAAAAAAAAAGTCAAGTCCTTCTGTTTGTTGCGAAATTACCAAAAATAGGTATTGTCCACAGTTTTCGAGTAAGCGGCGATAATTTTGGCCAAAACATCGATTATTTTATGAAAATTAGCTAACACTTGGTTTTATTTTTTGGGAAAATGGAAAAAATTCACTCTTCTATTCTTTTGTTTCACCCTTTCCTTTGTTTGAATAATGAAAAGAAAAACACATAGTAGCTATATTTTCATGAAACTAATAATGAATAATTCTGTGGTTTTTTTGAGAAACTAGTTAACTGCATTTTTATCGATTTTTAGTTATGAATGAAAATAACTGGACAATTGTGTAAAGTTTCAAAAATAAATTTCAGTTTTCCAATATTTTCCTCCATTTCTCCGGAAATTCTAAAAAAACATGAGCAATTACTATTGAAAACTACTGCGAGTTTTTATTTCAAATGCGTTTTCTGAAAAATTTACTTTTTGCAGTTAACTAGTTTCTCAAAAAAACCACAGAATTGTCGTCGTAATATCGTTTAATTCATTTTAGGAATTTGACAAAGTAGAGAATAAATTTTTATTCTGCTTCATTCGATGCCAAATGAATAATCATCTCAGTTGTAGTATGTTGTGTTTTCTACTCACTATTCAGATCGATCAGTCGTAAAAATTATTATTCAATCAGTAAAAGAGCGAATAACAAATTTTAAAGAGCGATTTGTAGCTCTTCTTTCGATTTATTTCACTAAGAAGTGTCGTTCATCTTACAGAAACGCGAATCTAACCCAAATTAATGAAAACACAAACAAAATTTCGAAAACTTGGATAAAAGTGGAATAGCCTCCTTTTTCTGTATTTGGGCTACAATCTAATATGTACAGTTAAATTTACGCAAAAGTTTACATGATTAACGTTCATCTAATGGGTCATTAGGAATTTTATCAAGAATTCGTCGATTACTTTCTACTAAGGCTCTTTGATAATTCGCACGGTAAGGTGCAGTGCGTAATATTTTCCTTGTCTTTTTTCCTTTATTTTCTATTAGTAAAAGAAAGAAAAATTGTACACTGCACCGCACCGTGTGAAATATCGAACAGACCAAAACCAACAAAAATGTTTATACAAGGCGTACTATGGCGATACAAACACAAAAAATCTACTATTTCCGGAAGTATTAGTGTCGTGATGCAGTATAATCTTTATGTATTTTTTTATATACATACTTTGAATTGAAAAAAGAATGAATACGACTGATGAAACAACAGTACTTGTGGGAGTAATAACAAACAAATTTTGATAGTCAACAGACAGAGACTTACATATTTGACCGAGATAGGGGATTATTATTATTATGGGTCCCATTTGAAACGCGATATTTTAAAACGCGATTTCCTAGTTCTGATCGTACATGTTCAATTTCAACATAATGGTGAAGGAAAATTTTATTAAATGAAGAAAGATTAATAATTATTATTACATAAGTATACATAATAAATAATATTATTATTTTAATTTTTATTATTATTTTAAAATTTTAATTTTAAAATATCGCGTTTTGTACCATATCGCGTTTTGTACCGTATCGCGTTTTGAAATATCGCATTTTGAACCATATCGCGTTTTAAAATATCGCGTTTTGTACCGTATCGCGTTTTGTACCATATCGCGTTTTGTACCGTATCGCGTTTTGAAATATCGCGTTTCGAGCGGATCCCTATTATTATATACTTTGCTATATACTATACTATATACAATAATTTAGAGTAGTACGGACGATGCTTAACATAATTTTTTATTTCGATTTTAAATTGTAGTTGTATCAAAAATAGTAGAAAATTTCACAAACACTTGTCGAAACAGTAGGATTAGGATTTAATAGTATTAGTGCGACTTAAGTACAATACGGCTTGTATAAACAGTTTTGTTTTGGTTTTGAACAGACCCACCCGTAGGGTCAGCTTTTACTGTACAAAAAACAGCACAATAGATCATGTTTTCCTACAGAGCGTTTGCCACTAGATGTCACTACACAATCTAAAATTATTTCTGACGTTTTTCAAATGGAGATAGTCAAAATCAATTTAATTATCACATATTAATAATAATTAATTTTATTACACGAAAATATTTTTGTTTATGTTTACAAAATTCACACATAAAAATGTTACACAATTTTTGACAGCAAATATTTAGTGACACCTAGTGGCATTATGTGAAAGTTGTTTGCGTTTTCGGAGTTTTCCGAAAGATGGTAGCTCTTGCGGTTGTAGAAAATTTGACATTTAAACATGATCTGTAGTATATTACTTCGTAATGTCAAACTTAAGCTGGATTTTTTAATACTTTATTATAATTTTTCATTATTCTAGTTAATGAAGATTTATTATATACCAACTTCTCAAATTATCTGTTTTTCATAATAAAATGAAACAGTATTTTTCAACATATTTATTGAAATAACAAGTTGAAAAATTTAAAATTAGAAAAAGTTATGAAGTTTTGTAATTCCCATTATTTTGTAATCAAACCCCTCAGCTTTCGTTCCTTTGTTCCATAGAGGTAAAAATTATAGAGAAGAAATAAACAAACGTCAAGCGTACACAAATCTGTGCGAAAAATAAAAAGACTAAAATGCATTGAAATGGAGTGTTGCAAATACACGGATAATTATTATTAGTTCAATTTAATTTTATTATTAAAAATAAATTTTCTAAAACCGCGTCATTATTGAAACTTTTAGTGCGGACCTGGTAAAAATAGTTGTAAACAAATCGTAAGATTCCTAAGCACACAACAACAAAAATTTTTTTTTTTTTTATAATTATGTAAATAATCTAAATTAAAATTGCACTTTTTTTTATCTCAAATTACAATAATTACATCATAATTTTAATTTTGTTAAAAAAAATCCAGTTATGAGAGATGGTTATCTCTTCAACTATGTACGCTTGAAATAGAAGATTTTTTAAAATCTTGGTGATTTTTTTGCAAATTCCTAATTAACTAAAATATTACTTATCAATTTTCAATTTTTTTTTTTATTTACATAGCACAAATATAAACTTACAAATAAATATAAAAAATCATATTTAATTTATAAAAGGAATATAAAAAAGCTTTTTATATCACAAATAGGCTGTTCAAAATAATAGGACAGTTAATTTCAAAATTCATTTTTAACATTGTTTGTGTATGATTAAACCTAATAATGGTTTTTATTGAATAGTCGTGTAACCTTCATTGCGAACCACTTCCTTGCATCGGCACATCTCTACAGCCCACCAGCCCCTGGCATTTGTGAACGGTCATTTATTCCAAATTCGACAAATTTGAATTTCAAAATTTCTGTTTATTTTTGTGTTTCTCATTATTAATATGTACCTACTTTTACTTGATTCCAACAATTTTCAATCGGATTCATATCAGTTGACTGATCCGGCCATTGTGCGCGACCCCCACTTTATAATCGTTAACTAATATTTTGCTTACCTCGAGGTATTCTTTGGGCCGCTATCTTGCTGAAAACACCAGCCTGGTGGTTTATCGTCATCGGCATAACCGAGCATTAGATAAGGTTATAATATGAATGTAAACAACCACCATCATTCAATTTTCCGGGCAATAAATTATAATATTCCGCGCCAGAAAAAAATCTTGCTATGCCACAATGTACAACCACGAGATCGGTCATAATGTCGGCCTTCAGAATCAAACACATTTTCCACTTTTCTGGCTTCAAAATTTTATTTGGATAAAGAAGGAACGGCTCGAGCCTTTCAATCTATTTCGAGCAACTCTTTGCGAATTGATGCCTTCCGAATAATTAAGATTTAGGAACTTCTTTAATTCGTTAGAGGTAATAGAAGAATGTTTCATTGCAGTTCGGCTAATTATAGTGCCCAGTAGAGTGGTATTTTCAGTAACACAATGACCAACAATACCTTAATGAGATCAAACGGCGGGATTAATTAAGTAAATTACAATGGCCGAATCAGTCGCCTGATCTAAATCCGATCAAAAATTGTTGGAATCAAGTAAAAGTAGCTATTAATAGTAAGAAATACGAATTTGGAATAAATGACCGTTCAAAAATGTCAGGAGCTGTCGTAGGCTCTTGTAATGTGCCGATACAGGGAAGTGGTTCGAAAATAAGACCACACGACCAATACTATGATATATTAGGTTTAATCATACACAAACAAGTTACAAGATTAAAAATGAATTTTGAAATTAACTGTCCTATTATTTTGAACAGCCTTGAGCCGTTTATTTTGAAAGTGGAATAAGTCAATATTTTGTTGAAACGAGATAAGGAAAGAATAGAAAACCAATAAATAAAAAACATATGGGATTTTGAATTTTCTTATTTTTTGCACAAGTGTTAGAGATTTATTTTTTTGTTTTGACTATAAATTATTTACTGTTAGAAAGATTATACTGTCATTTATCTATTGTTATCATTAATTTGATTTTTGAAAAAGTGACTTATTCCACTTTCAAAATAAACGGCTGATACAAAAAGTTAAATTTTTTTTTTATATTCCTTTTATAAATCAAATATGATTTTTTATATTTAATTGTACATATTGTAAGTTGATATTTGTGCTATGTAAATAAAAAAAAAATAATTGAAAATTGATAAGTAGGTTTTTAGTTAATTAGGAATTTGCAAAAAAAATCACCAAGTGTCCTATTATTTTGAACACCACTGTATAACTCTATGCTTTCCTCAAACGAATTTTTTAACTTACTGTGCCATTAAAGATGTTTTCTTATAAAAGAATATTATTTATGTACAATAGAAATATAATTGTGGCACATTAAACAATTATTAAGCGTGCACAAAAAGAAAGATTTTCTTGATTACCAATTTTGAAGCGAACAGAATTTAGAACTGTTTAGTGGCTAATGGCTTACATTATTTCTCAAAGGCATACGATAGATCACTTCGCTTTTCATGCTTAGCTCTATGTGTGGCTTTACAATTGTGGAGAACGTAGGAGCTAACATCTCAAGAATATATAAAGTAAAATAGAAATCGGATTGTTTTTCTGCCGCCAAACCAGGATTGTGAAAATCGGTATTTCGATGCGCACCCATCTTTAAAAATAATTATCATAGAGTTTTCAGGCGTCAAATATTGTTGAATGAAAATTAGCCATTATTCGTAAGCACTATTTTTTATTATTTGAAATTTCCAGCCGATTTTTTTGGATTGTGGTTATTCGAGTGAAAATTGCTTTATTATTAATTATCTCACGATTTAATGTAATTATTTAACAACGACAATATTGTCTGCAATGCATTTCGACCAATAATAAGTAAGGCGCATGTATGTAATATTTCTTAAGTTTACAATGTTAATTTTTGTTCTTGAATGTGCACAGCAACAGTAGAAAACTAATATTGGGTCAAATTCATCCTAAAAAAAAATTTTTTTTTTTTTTTAAGGAATATAACCCAATATGTGTAATTATATTCACTGCTAAAATCATATATAACTCATAATATAATTGTGTGTCCAAATTGTGTTTTGTTTGTTTTGCAATGTTTCTGTTTATTTTAATTCCATGAATATTCCAAAATATTTGGAAAAATTTAACAATGTTATGTTTTACATTTTTGTGTTAATTACATAATATAATATAATAATAATTTTTTTTTACTGCTTTTGTGACGAAAATTTGATTTTTATTAAATTGTTGTTTTTTTTTCTTTTATGTGTTAATTTTGATGTTGTAATTTCCTCTAAAAAAAAAAATATCCATTATTCCTTGTCGTTCAAAAATAATAAGAAATGCCATCTAACTGAAATAGAAGTAAAAGATAAGAATCGCAAAAAAGCAGAGCAACTTCTTGGTAAAGAAGCTAAAGGTACTCTACTAGCTATTGCCGATGCTACGTCAAAGGTATTTATATATTTAAAAAAAACGAGTTGTTTAAAAGTTGTAAAACTTTTAATTATAGATGCTTTTTTTTTATTAAAACTAAATAAATACTAATATTTTTTTTTAATTATTTAACTAAATTATGTACTTTAGGTTTATGCAACTTACTATATATTTTTATTTTGTATGCTGATTTTAACATTAAAGATTTTAATAATTTTATAAGCGCGAAATTTTTGTATTTCCCTGAAAAATATATACATTGTGGTTCGGTAGAATTTGTAGTAGTATACATATTTACATTTTTAAGTAAATTTAGTCTTAAATACGTATTCAAAAACATTGTCATTTAAAACTATTTCCTAAAATTCCACTTCCAAAAAAGTTTTTTTTTTTCAATAACACAAGTTAACGATCTTAGATCAACTGTTTTAACTTCTGTTTGAATTATTTTTCTATAGTATCTGCGCATTATGCAAATATTAATTTTCAAAACTAAATAGTCAACTAATTTCATGCAAAGTTTATACAGAGTGTTTCTTAATGTAAGGCCTGAGGAGCAAATAGGTAGGCAAGCTTTAGTGTTTTGGAAGATAACGAAGATCCTAGTATGTAGGGTCTAAAACCTAATCTATTTCTATTTTGATGTTAATTTCCTAATTTTGAATATTTTGAAGAATTTAAAATACACTTTACACTCTTTTTGCACTATTTAAGAACAAAACAGCAAATCTTCAAAATCAATACTACTTAGCTGATGTTCTTTTTTACAGGAGCATTGTAACGGAAGAATTAAATATTTGAGCCGTTTATTTTGAAAGTGGCATAAGTCACTTTTTTAAAAAATCAAGTTAATGATAACAATAGATAAATATCTTTCTAAAGGGAAATAATTTATTGTCAAAATAAAAGGAAAATTAATCATTTATATCCGGTTTTCCATTTGGGGCTTGAGAACTTTGAACTTTCACTGAGAATGCATTCTTAAACCAATAACCAAACTGTCAGTGTCAAAACATTCAGTAAAGACAATATTTTCATCATGGTGAAGTACACGAACGAACAACGTTTACAAATAATTAAAATTTACTACAAAAATTCCGAGTCGGTGACTGCAACTTATAGAGCGTTAATTCTAATTTTTGGTCGTAATTGTCGCCCCAGTAGACAAGCAATTCATAATCTAGTGAAAATATTCGGGTCTAACAATCGACTTATTGAAATCTTAATTCGATGAACGTGTTATATCCAGAAATAGTCCTGTCGATTGGCCGCCTAGGTCGTGTGATTTAACACCTCTAGCCTTTTTTTTTATGGGGCTACGTTAAATCATTGGTCTATGCCAACAAGCCGGCGTTGTTAGAGGAGCTCAGAGCCAATAAGCGTCTTCCATTGGCGAAAGCAAACTACTCGCAAGTACTTGTATCTACTCACAACTACCCATGCTCATACGATGGTGTAGAAAACAGAAGTAGTTACGCATAAAATTTGCGCTAGTAGATTTTAGTTGCGAAAATTCCAATAGATGGCTTTTAGACCTTTTTCGATATTTTTCGAGAGTTTTTTATTACGTTCGAGTTTTATTATTTTTTGATGATGTAAAATGTCAAAATGAGGACAAAAATATTTTGTTGTTAATGATATATTTTTAAGAAAAATGTGTTTAAATATCAATACGGTAAATATTAATGCTTTCCTTTTATTACATGTCCATTTTTTTTTGTCATATTTTGAATCTAATTTTAAATATCGCCATTACTATAATAAACAACTTTACAAAAGACAAAAAGAACAACTAAACAGAAGGCTGTGTTTTACTTGTGTTACTCAATTTCTCGTTCCATTGGGTATCTACTCGCAAGTACTTCCAAGTAGCAAATTTTGCCCATTGGAAGACGGCTAATATTGAATGAGAGATAGCGGCCGTTTCCGTTGAAATGTGTGGCCGAGTCATCGAAAATTGGGCTTCAACGAATCGACACATGCAAACGTTCCCGTGGTGGACATATAAACGATGTCGAATTCCATACATTATTATTATTATTACTGGAGGGCCATGTGGGCGTTCAAGCCACCTCGCACTGCGACTTAAAAGGTATTTTGTGCATGAACCCTACTTAATGAGCCGACCAATCAATATTCAGGCTCTTAATGAACCTGACAATTTCGCCGGCCGGTATTCGATGCATACTATCTGGGCTCATTACTCTCCCTCCTAGATGTTGTAATCGTTGGCAGAAAATGGCTAGGCAATGGCACAGAACATGTTCCGCTGATTCCGCTTCCAGGTCGCAGAAGCGGCATCCATCTGTCGAACTTAGGCCCATTTTTTAAGGTGATACAATACCTTAAGGGGATATGACCTGTGAGGAAGCCAGTAAGCAGCCTCAGCTCAGGTTTCCTAAGTACAAGATATTCCTTGACCCTGGCTGACGAAGGTGAAATAAATTCCTTCGCCTGTCGCAAACCTGGAATTCTGCGCCAGTTTGAGGACTTTTGCATATCCTCCCAGCATTTTACCGCTGCCCTAATGTGTCCAAGTGACGCCGCAGAAGAGCTCTGGTCCAATGAATGGAGAGGCAGAACCCTCGCAGGCGAGGCCATCAGCTGCCTCGTTTCCCACAATTCTAGTATGACCTGACACCCAAACAAGTGTTACCTTATTTGAGCTTGCCAGAATCTTAATAACCTTAAAAGAAAAGATCTAAGAGCCCTTAAGGCCGATTGGCTCTCTGATACAATATAAACCTTTGCGTCGTTTAGGCCTTTAGGTATGCCTATCCTTGCGCAAAGTTCTATAGCATACACTTCTGCTTGAAAAACGGTAGCATTTGTTCACAAGGGCTTCGGGAGAGATGCCCCACTCCCGTATATTCCTACCCCCGTCCCATCTTCCGTTTTTGATCTTAAACCACACCATTGACCCTCGCTCAAAGGATGGTACCCCTGTACTCCACAACTCCCGGTTAGGTAATTAACACAAAATGGTTTGTGGAAATCCAGTTTAGCTGGCATACAGTCGAAAGGCATTCCTATAGTAGGGTCTGTCTGAAACTCCTTGAGGATTTCAAGATGACTCACCATATTGCCTGGTTTGATGTTACCCTCCGCTTGCATCTTAAGGGGCATAGTAGCTGCACCCTTTTTAACATGCAGATGTAATGGAGTTAGTCCTAAGAGTGCCTCCAATGCTGCGGTCGGACATGTTTTCATTGGGCCCGTAACCCCAATGCAGGCCCTTCGCTGAACCTTATTCAATAAAGTTTGCGCTATCCTTTGTTCGGTTACCATGGTCCTAATGATTGTTACAAATGACTAGTAGATCATTTTTGGTTGTAGTCCCCAAGTACGTCCGTAGAGTCTCTGGCAGGCCCAAAAACCCTTTGTGGCTCTGTTTTGAATTTTTTGTAAATGTTGTTCCCAGTTCAGTTTATGATCTAGGATAACCCCTAGATATTTAACCTCTTTGGAAAAACAAACAGTAGTACCGTTTAACGAGGGAGCTATAAGAAAGAGCTTTCTCCTCCTCGTAAAAAGAGCAATGAGAGTTTTGTTTGGACTGATACTGAGTTCTTCCTGGTCACACCACTGCCATATTAAATTGAGTGCATTATGCATAAGATCAGAGATGACCCTATCAAACTTGCCTCTAATCATGATAGCCACGTCATCCGCATAACCCTGGACATCAAACCCATGGCTACTCAGGAGGACCAGTAGTCTGTCAATAACCAATGACCATAAAACAGGAGACAGTACGCTTCTTTGGCGACAGCCTTTCACGAGCATGATGGTTACCGACTCGCTACCTAATCTAGCTGTATTATTGCGATGTTTCAGTATGGAGCGGATCCACTTAGTTGTAGATGGCGCAACCCCCTTCTCCATAGCTTCCCTCTCTATTGAACCATAGAAGGTATTATCAAAAGCTTCGTCAATGTACACAAAAGCACAAAGGGCAATTTCCTTAAAAGCCACCGCTCTTTCAATCCTCGTGACTAGACCACTAAGAGCCATCACAGTGGATTTGCCAGCTTGATAAGCAAACTGGTTCCGACGCAGCGGGTTATTTACAAGGATTTCACTTCTTATTTGATGATCCAAGATTTTTTCCATCGTCTTCAATAGAAACGATGTGAGGCTAATTAATAAGCCTCGGGCTGGGTGTCCAGACGACCCCCTCTCTTTGGTATAAAGACCACATTTACTTTCCTCCATAAGAGTTTCGGAATATAGTTTAAAGCATAAGTTGCCCGAAACATCTGGACTAAGCTGGGGAGTATCTCCTCAATACCTTTTTGAAGTAAAGCTGGAAAGATACCATCCTCTCCAGCAGATTTGAACGGTTTGGAAGAGCCAATAGCCCATTTCACCTTGCTGGGTGTGAAAATTTTTCCAGAGCGACTTCAGATCCACTTGAAGGGTCATTCGGGACCTCTTTGGGCTCCTACCACTACTGAATCCGGAAAGTGGGTACCTAATAGTAGCTCCAATGTTTCCCTCGGGTTTTCAGTGAAACTTCCGTTTTGCTTCTGAAGAAGCCCTAAACCATTTGAGTGATCCCTGGAAAGGACTTTCTGGAGACGAGCTGCAGAGGGCAATTCATTGATTCCCTCAGAGAAGTTTCTCCAGGTAGCCCTTTTGAACCTTCTAATTCGAGATTATATTCCGTTAAGGCCATCCTGTACTCGCCCGATTCACCGGTGCGTTTAGCCTTATTGAATAACCTTCTCGATTTTTTCCTCAGCGTACCCAGCGTCCCGTTCCACCAAGGAACAATCTTAGTGGAATCCCTCCGCTTAACCGGGCAGCTGTTCTCGTAAGCCAAGTGTTTAGAATTATGCAGCTGGTTTGAACAGAATTCCAAGCTCTCTGGAGATTCTATGTTCCCCATAACCGAGGGCATTCCTGATTCAAGTGAAACTCTATAAGATCCCAATCGGTCAGTTTCGGAATTCTAATCTCCTCATTTCCTGTTTGCCTCTGACCCCCAGAACCTCCACCATCACTGCGACCAAGTCCCTGGAGATGAACTCTGGAATGGGAATAAAATTAATTTGCGAGCTGGCCAGAATGGCCGCTCTTGGACTCTCAGTTCCGTTATGATAAATCAACTTACCCACTTGCTTTGGTATACCTCTAATTTGGTTACCTGTTACCCATGGCTCCTGGATTAGAGCCATGCTAATATTTTGGCAGCTTAACCTACGACAAAGGATGTCTGAAGACGCCTTTGCATGATGCAGGTTTATCTGCAGACAGGCGATATTTGCCATCACCTATCAGAAGCTTTCTGCTTCAGGAGGCCTGGATTAACCTCCCTCATCGCACCTCCGTCACCTATCAGGCCAATACTGTCGGCAGGTGGCCGACCAGTGTCCTTCATCTCCCTACTACTGCCCTCCAATACCTGGGAGCCTCCAGGATTCGCTAGTTGCCTGCGCGGAGGGACCCCTTGTGGGGCCGTCGCCTGTACAACCCTCGACGCCTTCTGCTCCTTACCCCGCCTTCTCCTCGCCCGTCTCTTTGAGAAGACCGCCATCCCAGTGATCTTGGTCACAGGTGCCGCCACCATACCCTCCGCAGGCTTCACTACTTTGGGCCGGCCTACGGAAGCCGGTTTGGCAGCACCCTGGCTACCCTTGGGATGTAGCTGGACAATCCCAAACTTTTAGTTGACCCTAAAGCCAACTCGTTTGAGCTTCACAACTGAAGAGTGGTTCATGGAGAAGGTGCAAAAAGCTGCAGAGCCTCTTGCCTCTCTCCTGATCACCCTCTTCAATCGCCTGCATGCCCTCGTTTTGGTTCTTGATAAAACCAAGAAGCTTCTTCGAAGGCAATTCAGCACTGCCTGGGAAGGTACCAAACACAATCTTGGCTCGAGGCAGGTTTCCCGCCTCAGCCAAGATCAGCTGTGCACCCTCCCATGGCTTAATAGTGCATATGGCCTCCCTAAGCCACTGTACTGACTGCCAAGGAACTTTGGTTTAAGCTCCTTGGCCTCCTGCTCCAGCACCTTATCTAAGATGCCCTCCTGGACAGCCTTAAGCTACTCTCCAGTGAGGAAAACCAAAGGGCAAGATCCCAATGATCTCCGACTCCGCAGCCTACCTGAGGGTAACTCTAGACCGGATCGCAGAATCCGAGACCACCGGGACGGATTCCTCCCCCTGGCCTTCTTTTGTACCGGTGGAGTATCATCATCCGAGCGGTTCCTCTTCGATGGTGTGGTCTCAGTAGGAGCACTACTCTGCCTTTGTGGCCGCAACACCAGAAGTTTAGTCTCGCTTCCGGGCGTTTTGCCCTCAGCAAGGAGCCTCTTGTACCGCTTTTTCGCGGCTCTACACATTTTCACGTGAGCAGCCACGACAGGCTTGTCAACAGTGTTGGCATTACCCTTCTGGTCCTCCCCGACGTCCAAACTCCCAACTGCTTTCACAGAGGAGATCCCAACACTTGCGGGTGCCGAACTCTCATCTCCTGAGGTGTCCATGTCGGAGTTGAGAACTAGGTTCTCAAGCACCTTACGGAGCTCCCCATCCGATGGTTCACCCAACGGGAGTTTCACAGCGGAAAGGGGGCCCGAGGTCCTCGAAATCCACCATGGAACTATCGCTGGTGTGTGACGCTTTAGGAGCGTCACCATCCTTATTTTTATTTTTTCTGTATGACATTTTATTTCCACGAGTAGCTGCTGGGAAATGAAAGTCACTTGTGGGACACCCAGCTTTACCACAGGAAGGCTAAATAAAACTGGAGGGCGCCTGGCATCCAGAGTTCGCATATTAGGAACTGATTAACCTATCAGTCATTCATCCATCTGCATATGCTGTTTCACCTCAGATTAGGGTTTTTGTCAAGGATTTCTCCTTTAGCGCCGTACTTTAGCCTGAGCCGAGTTAGAGTTGGGTTAGAGTTATCTTGGGTTGTGTTTTTGTAAGCATGTATAGTTTTCAAGATCATATTGGTCTTGGAGTTGAGTTAAGGATTGAGTCGGAAGTAGAGTTGGGTTTGGGTTGAGTTATATTATAGTTTTTCGGACCGAGTTGATATGATTATTGAGTTGTGGTCGAGTAGGGTGTTGAGTTGAGGTTGAGCGGGGGGTTCAGTTGGGAATTTATTTGACGGTTGGGTTGGAGGTTACATTAAGTTGAGTTAATTTACGAGTGCAGTTTTTGAACCGTATTAATTTAGGAATTGAGTTTGGAGTTAGAGTTGGGGGCAGAGCTGTGGTTCAGTTGAGTGAGGGGTTCGGTTGGAGTTTGTGATTTGGTTGTGTGTGGGTTGACTGATTGAGTTAGGCATCTAGTTTGGGTTGAATGTTAAATTGAGGTTGAGTAAGAAGTTCAGATGGGGATTTATTTTATGATTTGGTCGGAGGATACATTGAGTTGAATTCATATGCGTATAGGTAGTTTTTCGGACCTTGCTGAAGTGGCGGTTAAGTTGAGCGTTTAGTTTCGAAATGAGTAAGGAGTTGAATGAGAGGTTTTACTATTAATTTATTTGGGGGTTGGGCTGGAGGTTAAATTGAGTTTAGTTCATTACGCATCCAATTTTTCGACCTTTTTTGATTTTGCGATTGAGTTTGGAGGTGAGTTAGGGATTAAATCGGGAGATGATTTGGAAGGTCTCGTTTTAGAGTCCAAAAAATTGAACGTTCAACTTCAGCGTTTAGAGCAAACTAATCATTCAGTTTCTCCATTGCAACATTACATGGATGTATTTCCCTTTTTCATTCTGCCCCCGGATTGCAAACATCCTGGCGTCCAAATCACCACAGTGCTCTTTTCGATAACAATCTAGCTTGTACCTAATAATAACCAACCAAAACAGACCCTTAGTCTTAACGTAATACAACTAGCTCGAATCTTAAATTTTCCTTAATCCAAGTTCATAGCAATTTCGAATTCAATTACCGCTCGTTTCTTTTCTGAACTTTATGAAACATCCTGTATAAATTTAAATCAAACACAAATTTTGCGCAATTGGTAACATTCTATCGAAATAAATTTTAATTTCGTTTCTACAATTTTTTGATTCGGTTGATCGCTTTTATGACCATATTTTCCAGCGACCTGCGACACATACATATTAATTATTATAGGTTCAAAAACTTTGGCATAGTCACTAAAACATCCTTTTTTTTTGTTTTTTGTTTTCGTTTTTTTTTTTTTAGATTCCAGACTGTGTTCAAATATTAAACAATCTCTTGGAAATATTATTTCGTAAAGATATTGGCGAAGTTGTTTATGACATAAAAGAAATTATGATTATACTATTACGGACAGTTATACAAACAGCAATTACAATGGGTCGTGACAATGTTTTAGTTAGTAATTTGGTTGCAATTATGTTTGGAATTCTACGTGTTATGAAAAAAATTCATTATGATATTTATGTGGAACACTTTAAGACGCGAGAGGATTTACTAGATTTTCTAACCGAAATATTATTACTATTTCAAGATTTAGTGAAAACACCAGTTTTTCCAATTGATTGGATGGATATGATAATGCATCAAAATACAGTAATTCTTGAATGTTTAAAAAATTTATCGGAAATTATTAAGGACAAATTTTTTGATCCATTCCGTAAACAAATTTGGATGAATTATTTTAATTGTTCGATTGCATTATTAACCCAACCAGCATTACAATTAAATCGATTCAGTATTAATAAGCAATCGACAATATTAGCCCGATATCATGATATACGATTGGAGACAGTAAATGAAATTTGTGGTATGTGGATTAAGTTGGGTGAAAATAAACCACAATTTGTACCGGGACTGGTGGAACCAATATTAATAATGAGTTTTATTCCCGATAACGAGATACGACGTAAAACTATTCCAATACTCTTTGATATGATGCAATGTGAATATTTCACATCAAAATATATTCCCGGAAGTTATGGTGATACGAAACGTAATAATACACATTGTAAGGGTAATTTTAAAGAATTTGAAAAGGAATTAATCGAAAAATTAGATATACTGGTGGAAATTGGCCATGGTGATGAAGAGTATAAAAATTTATTTTATCAAATTATGATGAAAGAATGTTCGGCGCACAGTACTTTGAAACAGGATGGTGAAAGTTTTATTGAAATGGTAACAACACTGTTGTCAAAATTATTAGAATATCGTCTGATTGTAAGTGACGAAGGTAAAGAAAATCGTATGGCATGCATTGTAAATTTGCTGCAATTTTACGATGAAGCTGGTCGCGAAGAAATGTACATTAGATATGTAAATATTTTACATAAGTTACATAAACATTTTGAGAATTTTACCGAAGCTGCATTGACTTTAAAATTATATTGTAAATTTTTAAAATGGTCTGATGATCTGATCCCATTTGTTTTTAAAACCGATGACTATCCTGATGCTAATACGCATCGTGAATTAAAAGAAAAGATTTACGATGATATGATAAATTATTTTAATTTGGGTGAGACGTGGGAATACGCATTTGAAATCTGCAAGGAATTAATCGATCAATACGAAAATGTTACGTTTGAATATGTAAAATTGAGTAAAATTTATTATAAATTGCACACATTTTATGATGCAATATTAAACTCTGTACGCAATTATCCAAATTATTTTCGCGTCGGTTTTTTTGGTTTAAAATTTCCAGAATTTTTACGGAATAAAGTTTTTGTCTATCGAAGTAGGCCACTGGAGCGTCTTGATGACTTTAAAGATCGTATATCAAATCAGCATCCAATGGCTGAAATAATGTTAACACAGGCCGCACCAGGTCCAGAGATAACCGAAAGTGATGCAAAATATATACAAATTATATTTGTTGAGCCGGTCGTTATGGAAAACAGTAAATTCTTTAGTAGTAAAGTAGTTTCACCGCAAATAATGAAATACTATGAAAAAAATGATGTAAATTGTTTTAAATATTCGCGTCGCTTAATTGTGGAAGGTGCTAAAGATAAAAATGATATTCGAAATTTATGGAAAGAATGTACAACAATAACAACAGCAAATTCTTTGCCAGGTGTCTTGAAATGGTTTCCAGTTATTGAAACTAATGTAAAACGATTGTCTCCAATTGAATGTGCAATCGAAACCATTGAATTGAGAAATAATGAAATTACAAATTTAATACACGAGCATCAAGTACATGCTAAAACATCAGTGAGTCAACTAGCTGGTAATATAAAAGGAATTATTTTGCCTGAAGTAAATGGTGGAATTAAAATTTATGAGGATGCATTTTTAACCGAAGAATTCCTACAAAATAATTCTCAATATGCAGATCATATTGGACGGCTTAAAAATGCGATTGCTAGTCAAATCCCCCTATTAGGATGTGGTAAATTTATGGTTTTAATTAGATTATGTTCTCTGGTTAAATTAATTCTGTTTGTATTTATGTCTTTTATTTTATATTTCAGCGTTAATTATTGTCAAAGAGAAAAGTGAAAAAGAATCTATGCAATTAGC
Source organism: Tipula helvola (assembly GCA_963556165.1). Taxonomy (NCBI): domain Eukaryota; kingdom Metazoa; phylum Arthropoda; class Insecta; order Diptera; family Tipulidae; genus Tipula; species Tipula helvola. The sequence goes on along the minus strand of OY744482.1, from coordinate 142,567,614 downwards.
GATTGCAATGGAGGCGGCTTTTGTTGAATTGAAAGCCAAAGTAGAAGCAAATTACGGGAAAAAAGAGTGCAATATAAATTTTGAAATTGTTTTTCACGATTCGGTTGAAATACGAAATAAAAACGATTCTAAAAGTATGGATTCATTTAATAGAGCATCCGGCACAAGTACAGAGTCAGCAGAGTAAGTTTTCCGTTTATAGTCAAGCAATCGGTTCAAAATAAAAATTGTTAATATTTAAATATTTTTCAGAAGTTCAAATACAATTGGTCTCAAATTCCGCTCAACTCTTGGTAATTTAGCCGGTGGCACAACAAGGTAATTTTAACTAGTCAATATCATATTTACTCTACTAATTATAATTTCCTGTTCGTATTGCAGAGGATCGCTGACGAAATCATCATCGCCCCTTACGAAAGGAAAGTCTAAAGATAAATCATTTAGTAAACGGAAAACTCATAAGGTAGGTTATTGTGAATCAAAGATTGAAAATTTGGAATGTATGGTGTAATACAAAAATATATTCAAAAAAAATATAGCCGGATGACAGCAGGACGTTAAATTTATCAATAAGCCCAGGCAATACCCAATGGTATGCACTTCGATCACTAACTACAATCGAATCGCCAACCGGTGATAATATTACCATAAACACAGCGCCTGTGTCCTCTGCTGTTTTTGAATTAACCCAAGAGGTAAGCTAAATAAGCAAATTAAAATTAATTCAATTTAAAAAAAAAAAATATTAATTATCTTAGCTTACCCCACAGAGACCACTAAGATCTGAAGTGGAACGAGAGAAACGTTTATCTCGTCCTAACAGCATTGCAACACCTACATCAACACATAATCCAATTATTATAAACAGTAGCATTGTTGAAACACAATCACTTTCCGGTGAAAGTAGTAACAGAAATTCAATTAGTAGGTTATATTATAATTATATTGTAGATTTTAATATTTATAATTATTTGTTTTAAGTTACTACAGATTCAACAACTTCAGAAGATGATATTCCACCACCATTACCGGCAAAAATAAGGGACAGTAATGACTATAGTAATTTACCTCCATTTGATAAAGGTGAAAATAAGAAACCGTTGGTACCACCGACATCATTTTATGACCCTGTGATTATTAATAAAAAAGACCCAAGACGTCCCCCAACGCCACCACCAAAACCATCGCGAAATTCGAAAAATATTAGTATGTAGGATTGATAACACTTTGAATATTAATATATTAAGCGATGGATTTAAAAATTTAACAATACAACATACCCGTACACTTAGAATCATGTTTAAAAAACCTTTCGATGTTGATTGTAAACATATTTTCGTATAATACGTAATTCCATTTAAATTTATAAGTACATTATGTAGTATTATGTATTTTATTTTACATAGACAACAATTATTATTATTTTTAAATATTTAGTTCAAATTTTATATATCCGATTTTGCAATGAATCAAAATAGTTTATAAGTTTATAGACGTATTATTATTATGCAAGCGAAATAATATTTATTTTTAGTAGTATAATCGCACATCAATAAACCAAAGACAATCAAAGAAAATTGTGCCTTAATTCTAAACGTTAATTTAATTATGTATAATTTATGTACTACCTAGTATTACACAGGGAATAACATTATTGTGATGTCGGCATGCGCTTGTCAACTGGTTTGATATGATTTTTGGTTTGTCTTGATGTGTGGTGCGTTATTTCATGATGATCATAATTAACATGATCAACGTTATAGAGAAATGCGTAAAACCTCAATTGACTATAAAATCCAGAGGAACGATATTGTGACATGTTTTATTTTTTTAATGTCAACATTAATCGCTTCCTAAAACATAATAAACACCATGTTCAAAATATATTTTATTATAATTTATATAATTAATTAAGTGCCATACTGTCTGCTGGAATTCCAAATAGTTCTTTAGTTTTTTTTTTTTGTTTTAAACCAATGTTCTCGTCGTGATAATTTCACAAATCACTCGTATTAAACCATTAATTCTATGCTGATCCGACATAGGTTTGTGGTTACGATTGGTGACCGAGTGGCGCAATAAACACGAGACGAATGACATTGCGAAGTGAATAATGTCGAAAGTAGTAATAAAATATGTTAATTAATTATAAGGAGTTATTATGTTAATCTTTAATACTTTCTAGAAGGTTTACAGTAAGAGTTTTCAAAAACTACAGACAGAAATATTTTTAAAAATCAAATAGCTTTATAATCATTTTTAGAACAAATAAATTTTATTTTATATTCAAATAAATTTAAACCCTCTGTTTCCTTAATGGATAATTTATTATTTCTTTCGTAAAGCTGAACAAATCTTTTTCGTTTGATTTATTCATATATTTATTCTATGGTAATGCCATCTACTTATACATGTACATACATAAACCAAATATGATACTTAAACAATAATAATAAAATAACCAAAACCGTTACAGTTAATTGCACAAAATAAAACCAACGCGATTTTCATACAAAGAAATACGCCCTGCGATACCAAAAATACACGGATATGAAAAGAAAAAAATAGTCTCTTAGGCTCCGAAAAAAGGAAATAGAAAAAATAGAGAGACGAGCTTGATGATTTTGTTTTTTTTGGTCGTTCACCTTCACAGTGCATTATTTGGAAAATCAATACAACAGATATTGAAAGTTATAGAGCCTTGGCTTCAAAGCTGTCAGATGAAAGCAAGGAATGGTACACATACTAGGACAAAAATGATCGTCCAATGGCCAGCGGTCTTCATCCTACCTGTACAAAGCAGGATATAATGGAAGATCTTACATACCAGGGCTACAAAATAGAGGATCAAGGGCCAAAATTATCAAAGGGGGCTCCCATTGTTTATGCTTAGCACAAAAAATGTGGAAAGAATTTTCAATATTAGGGCAGTGCTTAACATGAGAGTACGAATAGAAGCGTTAAGAAAATCCACAAGCTTGATACCTCAGTGCAAGAAATGCCAAGGTTATAATCACACGCATAAATATTGTAAACGAGAGCCTAGATGTGTTAAATGTTCGGGAAAACATCTAGCCCAAGATTGTAGGTTCACAAAAACTACGCCTCCAAAATGTGTAAACTGTAACGGAGAGCATCCCGCTAACTATAGAGGATGTGAAGTAGCCAGGGAACTTCAAAATCTTAGAAATAAAAAACGACAGGGCCCGCTAAACCGTGGGATGCCCAGTAATAGGCCAATTTCTAAAAATCCAGTGGTACAATTACCACTAACAAGTGCAATAGCAGGTCGAAAAACATACTACCAGATTGCACAACAGCGGGAAATAGTAAGCAATAAAGAAGACGGGCAAAGCCTAATTCTTGAAAAAATTCTAAAGAATATAGAAGCCTTAAATGTAAGGCTACTAAAACAAGAGAGAAGCCTGAACGCTTTAAACAAGCGATTAAATAAGCAAGAAACAGTGAATGAAATCACTTCTATGATGTACTAATCTGTGAAGATAAATAACACATTCAGAATCGCCAATTGGAATGCAAATGGGCTGTTGAAACATATATAAAATAGATATATGCCTAATTTCAAAATCTCATTTGACAAAAGATTCATTCGTCAGCATTCGAGAATACCAGTGGTACCATGCCATCCACCCGTCAGGAAAAGCGAGAATAGGTTCAACCATATTTGTGAAGGAAAACATCAAACATTACGAAGAAGTAAAAATTGAAAAAGAAATTATACAAGTAGTCACCATTAATGTTCGATTAAATAATCAAAAGGTAATTAACATTCTTCAATATATTGCCCTCCGCGTTATAATCTGAATAAAGAAAACTATGTTAGGCAGACAATTTGAGTCTACGTTATTCCAAGAATTGTCTCACCTACTTGGCATCAATCATTTGAAAACTACGAGCTACCACCCGCATGATTGAGAGGTGGCATCGTAGTCTAAAAGCTGCAATAATGTGTCACGAATCACCAAAGTGGTCTGAATGTTTGCCAACCATTTTACTAGGTCTCCGATCAATTTATAAAGAAAATATTGAATCAACACCAGCAGAGCTAGTATAAGCCACGACATTGAAATTTCCGGCCGAATTTTTCACATCGAGCAAGGACATGATGCATTCCGAATTTGTTAATCAGTTTCAACAAGCAATGCAGCAATTACACCCAATTCCAGCATCAAACAACAATACCCAGCAAAACGTATTTTTCCATAAGGATATATTATTGTCAAGTACCTACGCATATTTTCGTACGAAATGACGCAGTAAGGCCAGCACTCTCTCAACCGTATGAAGGCCCATTCAAAGTTCTTAAGAGAAATCCAAAATATTTCACCATTTTGCGAGCTCAAAAGCCTACCAAGGTATCGATTGATCGCATTAAACCAGCATTTCTTACAACGTTATCAGAATCATCCACAGTTTCTTCGAAAAGCAATACACCGTCAAATTCAACATCAGTAGAAATTAGTCGCAAAGAAACGACATCACCATCGTCACCACAAATTATATCACCACCAACTGTGAGTCAACAATCGACTGGCATTACTACCAGAACGGGCAGAAGAGTTGTCATCCCTAGCAGATTTAGGTAACACCAGTCTGGTGGGGGAGTAATGTAGTAACAACATAATCGAATATTTCTGGCAACAATGTAAAAATTCAATTTTGTATTGTTTATATTTCATGGCATTTATTCGTACTAGTTCTGTCAAAATATTCATTAGTATTAGTTAATATTACTGTAAATTGAAAATATATGATGAGATAAAAATATATAATCAGTTGTAGCGGTTCACCAATTCACGCTACAGTACACATAAACACTCATCGTACATTCCAACACGACTGTGCATTGGGTGTCTCACGTCGTTTATCTCTGAACACGCTCCACACGAGAAATCAATACACGACGTTATGACGACACTTAAAACAAAATAAAAATTAAAAAATCAATACAATCTCAATTCTCAATCAGTCGGCCCGTCGGGTCTCGGATTTGGTATTATGCGCACGCGCGCTCGGTTAAATACATAACATAAATGCATAAAATGGTGGTGTACAAAATAATTAATGCATTTATTAAATTTGTATATAAATACAAATTAATTAATATGTTCCTTTAGAGTAAATTAAAATAATAAATAACATTTCACAAAATAAATAAATAAAATTCATTAAATTATATAAGTTAATTGAATAAAATAGAATATTAACAATGTTATAATAGCACATATAAATAGACATAATATAAAAATATCTTAGATAAGAAATATTGTTTAATATAAATATAAAATTGTTCCCAGGAAGATTTAATAAAATAACTTGATCCATCTGTAAACATAAAAATAGTTAAAATATATTATCTATTTAAAAATAATAGCCCTCGTCACGAGCTTGCGTATTTGCGTATTTCGTAACTTCGTAAATTTGACGTTTCTTCTGATTGGTTGAAATTGTTTCCCCTTAATAAGCAAGAAACGTCAAAAATAAACACGCTAACAGGCAGATATCAAGCAAGATTTAAAAATTATTTTTTTATTTAAATAGTTGTCTTATTTAAATTACAAATTTTAACTAATGTAAGGGACGATGAATCATTTGTGGGAGGAATATGAAGTGTTCGCATGTTTGTTTGCTGAATTCTTGAATTAGAATTCAAAAATTTTATTTTATATATTTATAAAAAATAATTAAATTAAAATTAAAAACAAATTTCATTCGTTAAATTAATAATTATAAAAAATAATCTGCTTGCGGTGTTTTTGATGATATACCATGACTTTCCTGAGCAGCCGCTTCGAATATTGTAAAATCACGATTCAAATATTCGTTTAATTCAAGTATTGCAGCTACATTTCCACAGTGGTAACAATAATTCGGTTTTTGACACAGTCAAAACAGTCTCATTAAAATGCCATTTATAACCTTCCATTACTAATTGATGGGCCCGACAAATCATATCAATATCGTTGGATGTGTTAAATTGTAGTACTACATCGGAACCAAATAAATAGCCGGCACCCCTTGGTGATACACCCCAACCTTGAGTGTCTTCGGGATCACTCCATAACAAATCGCACATTGGGCCGTCATGTGGCACCTCCTGTTTACGATCGATGGAACGGAGTTGGTCTAATACTGTATTGATGGACTTAAACCACCGTGCACACAAAATATTTTGCCATCGATTATGGCCGATAGGCTAAGATAGTCGAAAATCTCAGTGCAATGACGCCATATCGTGTTCCAGCCGTTTTTTCTTACACAATCATCATAAAATCCTTATACCCGAGTTATTTGACGTGATTCTTGATTACCACGTATCAGGGTTATTCGATCGAGATAACGTACCTAAACAAGAAAAATATCAATATTAGTAAAAGGTTTGAATCGGAATCAATAAACTCACCTTTAGCGCCAAAAGCAGCAAGAATGTTTCAACACTGTAGTAGCCGCGATCAACAAAATCGCCCATAAATAAATAATTTGTCTCGGAACATCCCGGCCCACCTTGAATAACTCTTTCAAATCATAAAATTGCCCATGAATATCACCACAAACTGTGCCAGGTGAATCAACTCTTTGCACATTGCTTTCTTCCACCAAAATCTCTCGTGCCTTAGCACATAATGCCTTCACTTTATTCTCTTTAATAATTTCACATCGTTTTCAGGCTATTTTTCTTCAGCGTATTTTGAAAATATTAAAAAACGGGCAAGAATGTCTACCCAAAAATGGGAAGAAGAGGAAGAGATGGATATATTGAATTATTTTAAAAAAATAATTGAAAATAATTTAGAAATAGAGGTTTGTTTTATTAGTAGTGCCTACATTTATATGTAAATATTTATGTGATTTTTACTTTGATCCATATTATTTATTTTCACTTATTAAAATTCACAAGTAACCACAATTGTCAAAATACGCTGAAGAAAAGTAGCCTGTGAGCGTGTTTATTTTTGACGTTTCTTGCTTATTAAGGGGAAACAATTTCAACCAATCAGAAGAAACGTCAAATTTACGAAGTTACGAAATACGCAAATACGCAAGCTCGTGACGAGGGCTAATATTTTCCAAAACAATAACGTCAATAATTTCAATAACAAAATAAATGATGATCATATATATCTTAAAAAGAAAATAAAGAAATAATAGATAACGCGAGTAACGCAATTATAGTATATAAGAATAAAGGGAAAGAAAGAAAATAAGTAGATATAGCGCGAGTAAAATTATAAGATAGTATATAAGAGAAATAAAAATGTAACTCGTGTTAGATTAAAACATGAACTTAACTTTGTAACACCAAAATTACAAAAATAATAAAACGGTGAATTTATAAATAAAAATTAATAAAATTGTGAACAATTATTTTAAAAACCACAGCATAACATTAAAAATGGTGGCAGCGGAAAAATACGAAAAATAAATCGTACATAATATAAAAAAAAAATCAGTGGTTAAAGTGTTAAATATTAACAAAATTAAAGTGTTAAATATTAACAAAATAAAAGTGTTAAATATTAACAAAATAAAAGTGTTAAATATTAACAAAATAAAAGTATTAAATATTAACAAATAAAGTGTTAAATATTAATAAAAAAATAAGAAATATTAACAAGATAAATGTTAAATATTCTTAATAATAAAAAAAAAGTTTAAAGTTTCACAATTTAATAAAGTGTTAAATATTAGCAAAAAGTGCTAAATATTAACAAACAAAAAATAAAACAAAAAAAAAAAACAACAAATATTTTCATCAAAGAAGCCGATTAAGTGAGAGCAGCAGTTTCGACGGGTTCCCCATACTTCAACGGAAATGGAATCAACAATCATCATCGTCATCAACATCATATTATTTTTGTAAGTTATTTTTATTGTTTTTTTCTCACAATTTATATATATATAAAATAAAAATCCCTATTTTTAAAGTAACATTCATAATATACCTATTTTCGAAAAGTTTTGACTGTTGAGTGTAAAAGTAAAGTAAATAAAAAAAAAAAAAAGGAGTATATAATAATTTCGTTTATAAAAATAAAAAGAGAGAAACAGAAAAAAAAAAATGGAAAAAATAGATATAAAAACATTATTTCAATTCATCTCGAATTTCAAAAGTGAGGCTGAAGAAGCCTTCACATTTATTCAAAACTGCCAAAATGCAGTTGATCTTGCCACAAAGGAGCAAAAACCGATCCTATTGGCATATATAAAATCTAAAATTAGTGGAAATGCTTCCATAATTTTAATGAACAAAAAAATCGATTCATGGGAAAATTTAAAAGAAGAATTAAATGTAATTTTTAGGGCAAAATATTCAAATTTACAACTCCATAGGGAGTTAATTTCGCTGAAACAAAGGCAAAGCGAAAGTGTAATTCAGTTTACACAAAGGTGCGAAACTTTGCAACGTAGAATGCTACAAAATGCAAAGGGCGAGACAAAAGAAGAGGATTGGAATGGGAAAAGTTCATATATTAAAACAAATATTTTAAGTTCATTTATCAATGGGTTAAATGAAAAAATAGGCACATATTGTAATACGCTAAGACCTATAAATCTCAGTGAAGCGACCAGCTTTGCTGTAGAAGAAGAAAGCCGATTATCAATAAACAATTTTGATAATTTTAGGAATCCTAGGAGAGATTACTCCAATAGGAATACCGTGGGGATTAATATGACTCAGGTAAAATGTTACACTTGTGGTAAAATGGGACACAAGTCAAACGTGTGTTATTTTAATAAAAATAAGAATCGAAGTTACAATTATCGAAATAATAGTAACCAAAACAGTGTAAACAAAAGTGAAAATAGTGGAAAAAGTGAAGAAAAAAAGGTAGAAGATATCCAAAAATCGATGGATAAAATAAATTTTCGCAGAAAGGATTAGAATTTTTTAGGGTGTCTGATCCTGCTAATCTAGAAATTCCCTACGTATTAGTAAATTATAAAAATAAAATATTTAAAATGTTAGTAGATACAGGTGCTTCTGTATGTTTAATAAAAAGTAATTGTATATTTGAAGAAGATTTTAAAGAAACCGGGATTATAAATTTTCAGGGAATAGGTCGTAGCACAAGTAGTAGCCTTGGCAGTTGTGCTATTCGTATTCATTTCTTGAATAATATTAAGGGTAATAGTAAAATTTACCATAGAATAAATTTTCACGTTATTAATGAAAATAGTATGGATTTCTACGATGGAATAATAGGAAGTGATTTCTTGCGAGAAAATCATTTTAATATCAATTATCAGTGCGATTCTCTAGAGAACGTAGCTGAAGAAATTGAGTTGCAGTTTAAAAAGAAAATAGATTTTGTAAGACCTAGAACGGAAGTGTTTAGGCTAATTAAGGTAGAATCCGATAGTGAAAATAAAGATGTAATAATAGAAAAATGCAATAAGCATGGTATTCTTATCCCAGGGTGTATTGTTGAAAGAAACAATGAAAATTTTGCATGGATTAGAATGTGCAATATAGAAGATTTTGAAAATAAAATAGATTTTAAATTAGTTGGAATGCCTTTAGAGGATTTCAACATTATCAATCCAGAATCAAGTGATAGTAAAAATGAAATGGTAGAAGAAAAAAATAAATACGTAGAGGAAAACAAAAAATTAAGTAATAGTGAAAAAGTAAATAGAAGTGAAAATAATGAGGATAAAATAAATGTTTTTAAATGCGAAAAATATAGCAAATTTAACGAAATAATAAAGATGGTTAGGTTAGAACATCTAAATGAAGAAGAGAAGAAAGAATTAATAAAAATAATTAGGAATTATGAAGAAATATTCAGTGTAGAAGGAGAAAGTTTATCAACAACAAATGTGATCGAACATAAAATTAGAACTAGTGATAGCTCACCAATATTTACAAAATCGTATAGGTATCCTAAAATTCATGAAGAAGAGGTAAATAAACAAGTACAAAAACTTAAAAAAGATGGAATTATTAGAGATAGTCAATCCCCGTGGAACTCACCTTTATGGGTGGTACCCAAAAAGAAAGATGCATCTGGCAAAATCAAGTGGAGAATGGTAATAGATTACAGAAAATTAAATGAAATTACTATATCAGATAGCTATCCAATACCAAATATTTCAGAAATTTTAGATCAGTTAGGAAAATCGAAATATTTCACGACGTTAGATTTAACATCAGGATTTCATCAAATTCCGGTAGCTGAGGAAGATATTGAAAAAACAGCATTTAGTACCCCATATGGTCATTTTGAATTTACAAGAATGCCATTCGGACTGAAAAATGCCCCAGCTTGTTTCCAACGGATGATGAATACGGTATTATCAGGTTTGCAAGGAATAAAATGTTTCGTCTATTTAGACGATATTGTCGTATATGGTAAAAATTTAGAAGAACATAATGAAAAATTAGTTAAGGTATTAGATCAATTAAAGAGAGCTAACCTTAAAATACAGCTAGATAAATCAGAATTTTTAAGAAAAGAAGTTAGTTATTTAGGTCATGTTATAACTAATGAAGGTATAGAACCAGATAAGAATAAAATTGAAGCAATTAATAAATTTAAACCACCCACTTGTGTTAAAGAAATTAAATCATTCTTAGGAATGATAGGCTATTATAGGAAATTTATTAAAAATTTTAGCATAACAGCAAGTCCAATAAATAAATTATTGAAAAAGAATACAGTTTTTAAATGGGATACAGAACAACAGGATGCGTTCGAAAAATTAAAAGAGGAATTAATTAATTTCACTATATTACAGTATCCAAATTATGAAAAAGATTTTATAATCACAACTGACGCCAGTAATAACGGTTTAGGCGCAGTTTTAAGCCAAAATATTGAAGGTAAAGATCTTCCAATACAGTTCGTTAGTAGAACATTAAATGGCGCAGAAAAAAATTATTCCACCACAGAAAAAGAATGTTTAGGGATAGTATGGGCAGTTAAACAATTTCGTCCGTATGTTTATGGTAGAAATTTTATTATACGAACGGATCATAGACCTTTACAATGGTTATTTAATGTTAAAGATCCAGGTTCGAGACTTGTTCGATGGAGACTGAAATTAGAGGAGTATAATTATAAAATTGAATATAAAAAAGGAAAAGATAATAAAGTAGCTGATGAGTTAAGTAGGAATATTTTTATTAGTGAACTAGAACACAGAGCAATAGAGAAAAACTTAAGAGAAATCTTTGGTGAAGATGAAATAGATGAGAATTCTAAAGAAAGTGAGAATATAGAAAATGTTGATGAAGTTTTAAATAATAAAGAAAATGAGGAAAGTTTTAATGAAAATCAAGTAGAAGAAATAGACGATTTGAATTTAAGAATGAAAATAATTGAAGAAAACCATAATGGGTTAATAGGAGGACATTCAGGTCAAAAAGGTACTATAAGTAGAATAAGACAAAAATATAATTGGAAAAGTTTAAATAGAGATGTTATAGATTTTATTAATAAATGTGAAGCATGTCAAACAGAAAAAATAGATAGACATCCGCATAGGAATCCAATGAAAATAGTAAGTAATGCGAATCATTGCTTAGAAAAAATTGCAATAGATGTAGTAGGTCCGTATAAGGAGACAAAAAATAAAAATTTGTACGGTTTAACAATACAAGATGATTTATCAAAATATATAAAATTTATTCCTATTAATAATAAATCGATGGAAACTATAGCTAGAAATTTAGTTGAAGGTTGGATATTAAACTTCGGTCTTCCCAAAATCATATTATCTGACAACGGTTCAGAATTTTGTAATTCCTTGATGAAGGAAATTTCGCAATTATTTGGTTTTAAACATATAACCACTAGTGTAGCACACCCTCAGTCAAACGGTAGTGTAGAAAGGGCACATGCCAGATTAAATGAATATTTGAAATTAGTTGGGAAAAATTTAGAAAATGACAAAAAATGGGATGAGCATATGAAATATGCTAGTTTTTGCTACAATATAACAACTCATAGTTCAACAGGATTTACTCCTTATGAATTAATATTTGGTAGAAAGGTCAACAAACCAAGCGAAATAGATTTCGAGATACTAGAGACAATCAACGATTACGCCGAAGATCTACAAAAACATTTGGTAGGCATGGAAATTAAAGCAAGAAATAAGTTACAACTTCAAAAAGAAAAATCAAAAAATCGATATGATAGGAATTTAGGAAAACAACATAATTATTTAATAGGAGATTATGTACTTGTAAGAAATGAATTTAAAGGAAAATTAGATAGTGTTTATAGAGGTCCATATAAAGTAGTATTTGTAGATAAATATAATGTTTTAGTTTTAAAAAATAATAAACGAGTTAAATATAATAAATCACATATAAAACCATTTATAGGTCGAGAACAGAATGTTCCATCTACATCGAAAATATAGAAAATCATAATGGATTGTATTATAAATATTTGGGACTAACGAAAATTTTGGATGGACACATTTCAATAATAAATAAAATAAATATCGATGAAATTGAAACATCAATAAATGTGATAGAACATCAATTAAATAATGTCAATAGGGCATGTTTAGACTATGTAAAGGAGTGCAACGATTTTGTGGACGAAGCAGTTGTAAATTATAGGAAGTTAATAAGTAAGATAGATGTAATACATTCTTTATTAGGTACACGAAAATATAGGATCAAAAGAGGTTTAATAAATATAGTTGGTACAGGTCTTAAAGGATTGTTTGGTACAATGGATAATGAAGACGCAGAATATTATGATAATGTCATGAGAACAGTTAAAGAAAATCAGGAGTTTATTCAAAACGGTTTAAAAGAAGAAGTAAAAATAATGAAAAGTTTAAATGAACAAAATCAGATTTTAACAAATCAGTATCACATTTTAGAAAATAAAAATAATGAAATTGTAACAAAGTTTAACGAAATATTACTTATCGTTAATGAATCTAATAGAAAACAAGCTATTATAAATTATTTAAGAAGTTTACAGTATACAATATTAAGTAGATTATTCCAATTTGAATTGGAACTAGAAAAAGTAGTAGATGCAATATTATTCCTTCAAGCAGGAACTATTCATCCAATTATTATAACCCCAGAAAAATTTATTGAAATTCTAAAAAATAGTACAAATCAAGAAAAGTTACTATATACTCCAAGTTTAGAAAGTTATCATATTTTAATTAAAGAAGTTAAAGTCAAAGCTTTTGAAAAGGATGGTGTAATAAATATTGTATTATCCGTACCTATAATTAAAGAAATAAATATAGAAACATATGAAATTTTAGCATTACCATTTAAGGTAAATGACCAATGGTCAATAATAGAATATTCTGAAGAAAATAAAATGTTATTAATAAGTAAAAGTAAAGATCATTTTGCTTTAAAGAATAATTTAAATGAATGTAATAAATTAGTTAATGAAAATAATGTATATTTTATTTGTCCTGAATTAATTTTGGAAAGTACCCTTAAACATGAAATTTGTGAAGTAAATGTTTTTATGAAAAGAACTAATAAATTTTGTAATTTAAAATTAATACCAAATCAAATTGAAGTTTTTCATAAATTAAGTTATTTAAAATATATATTTGTGACATCAGAAAAAATGAAATATAAATGTAATTGTAATAATATTGAAGAAGAAGGATTTTTAAATAATATAGGTATAATTTACTTAGAAAATAATTGTAAATTTAGTACAGTAGATATTGAAATTGAAACAAATAAAAATATTAATGAAACTAAAAATAATAATGATGTATACCATTTTGGATTAGAAAATTGTTGTTTAAATATTAAAATTGAAGAAGTAATACCTATTCCAAAAGTTGATAAAATTAAGAAAAATGAATTAAATAAATTAAATGACTTATCTATAGAATTAAATAATCAAGAAAGCTATATTTCGAGACAATTAAAAAAGGTTCCTTCTCCTGTTAAAAATAGTATTTTTGGAATAACAGGAATAGTTTTAGTTATAATTATTGTTTTTATAACATGTAAATGTGTAAAAGGTGGAAATACCTTTAATTTATTTAATAAGTGTTTCAATAAAAAACAGAAAAAACCAATTTGTCAACAAGTAACATATTATAAAGATAATAGTGATAAAGAAGAAAATGAAGATGATATTGAAATTGAATTGGATAGAGTTTCGATTAGGCAAAGGCCGTCAATTAAATCAGGTAGTGTAAATGAAGGATTTTTACCTTGAAATAAATAATGATTCCCTTAAATTATGTAAAAGAAATCATCATTTATCTTAATAAGATGGGAGGTGTTATAATAGCACATATAAATAGACATAATATAAAAATATCTTAGATAAGAAATATTGTTTAATATAAATATAAAATTGTTCCCAGGAAGATTTAATAAAATAACTTGATCCATCTGTAAACATAAAAATAGTTAAAATATATTATCTATTTAAAAATAATATTTTCCAAAACAATAACGTCAATAATTTCAATAACAAAATAAATGATGATCATATATATCTTAAAAAGAAAATAAAGAAATAATATATAACGCGAGTAACGCAATTATAGTATATAAGAATAAAGGGAAAGAAAGAAAATAAGTAGATATAGCGCGAGTAAAATTATAAGATAGTATATAAGAGAAATAAAAATGTAACTCGTGTTAGATTAAAACATGAACTTAACTTTGTAACACCAAAATTACAAAAATAATAAAACGGTGAATTTATAAATAAAAATTAATAAAATTGTGAACAATTATTTTAAAAACCACAGCATAACACAATTTTATACAGTCTACATCAGCAGCGCGCATCAAGCAGTTGACAATCAGCTTTCGTAATTTCGTATTGAAAACATTTATTACTTATGTAAACTAAAAATAAATTAAAATCAATAAATATATGTAAATTAAATAAATTAATTAATGTTATAGTAAATTAAAATCATAATAAACAAATAAAATACTATATGCATCCTTTTACGTCGCATTCTCTTATATTACCACTTCGATGGACTAAGAGAATACCAATTTAAAGTTGAAGTGACACGACAATTGTCACGTCGAAAGAAGTGACGCGACCAAGGTAATAAGGGTAAAAGTCCTGCGTAGTATGGTCAACGCACCATGGTACATAAGTAACGATAACCTTCATAAGGATCTACAAATGGACTACGTCGATGAAGAAATTAAGAAATATGCTAGGAAACACGTACAGCGCCTCAGTCAACATGAAAATGCGGATTTGCGTCGTATGCTGAACAACCAAAATCCAGTAAGACGGCTTCGAAGGACGAAGCCCTTAGAACTAGGACAGATAAATTAATGAAGTAACCAACCTGGAGCTAACCAATGGGTTATACTCCTTAAACAGTTAGCAACATTTAATATAGATAAATTACTAGATGATTTGTATTCAGTTGTAATATTTGTTAAATAAAAATAAAAACAGTGCATTAAATCCGCCAATCCGCTGAATGTATCGCGTGTATTCCAATCGACCGTCCAACAACAAGGTGAAAAAACGAGTGAAACACTAAAAAATAAAAAATGTGCAATTAAATCTAAAATAGAAATAACAAAGACTAAATACGCCATGTCATTACGGTCAGCTCCTGTAAGGACAGTGGCTATACCGTAAAGTGCCAATTATAAAACCCCCCCTTATTACTCAATGACAAAGTACCTTATAACGGCATTTACGAAATGTATATAAGAAGTCCAAATTGAAGAAAGCAAAAAGAGAAAATTGTTTGAAAATCGTTTAAACTTCAGAATATTTGTAAGAGTTGACAATGAGCCAAGGGCTCGAAACTATAGCCCTTAAGAGATTTTAAAAATATTTATCACTACAAGAAAATAACATTCATGTTTGTTTGTATTTGCTTTTTAATAATATATCGGATAAAACCCAGTTATCATTGTGAATTTCGTGTCGTCGTCATTAAAAAAAAATGTCTTCTACTGTCAAGTAGGTCATTCGAGTATTCTAATATAGCCGTTAGGGGAAAAACAATTCCAGAAGAAAAGTTAAATGATGAACTTCAACACATCATTAAACTAGGAGAAGAAGATTAAAATAATAACTCAAATTTAGTGATTGAAAATATTTCGGAAGAGGAGTCTGATGATGAAAACATAGAGCTGTTCGAAAAAACTTTATCTAATACTTCAAGTTCCTCTGAAACCGAAGAAGAGATCCGAAGATTTTGAGGGATTCTAAACATGTATTCAGCGACGAATTAAAATAAAATTGAATTTTGAAATAATTTATTTACCTATAGGTTACTTATTGTTTTATTTGTTTTACCTAAATAGTTTTTACTGCTCCAGTTTGGTATTTAATATGCCCGGGTATTATAGTGGATATTGCCTAATTATAAACCGGGTATATTGTTATTATTTCCCAAATTAAAATCAATTTTAGAATTTTAGAATTAATACACCTGGGTATTAAAATCGGCACTTTTCGGTAACGATACCGGATAATACTGACTATACCGAGGATAGTAAAGGGTGATCGAATAGCAGGTAATTTTTCCAATTGGGATTCATGCGTGACAACTGTCACACATTTCACCATGAATATACGCGATAACAAGGTTTACAAATTGTGGAAATTTATTTCAAAAATCAGTGTTCAGTGAAAAATTGTTTTCGTGCTCTTCGATCATTTTATGGTGTTCATAATCGTCCAACTGAACATTCGCGAAACAATCAATAAATTTCGAACCACTTTTTCATTATTGGAAATTCATCACCCGACTAGAGTGCGTACAAGTCGATCTAATGTGAATATTGCTGCTGTAGCTGATAGTGTACGTGAAGACCGCAATCAATCAATTCGTCGCCATTCTCAAGCTCTGGGTCTTTCATATGGTACATTGTGGCGTATTTTGAAGAGTGATATTGGTTTGAAGGCATACAAAATACAGCTTGTTCAACAATTAAAGCCGGTTGACCTTCCTTTGCGTCATCGATTTGGTTTATGGGCGTTGGAACAGCTCCAAATTGATCAGTTTTTATATCGAAAAATTGTGTTCGGCGATGAAGCTTGAAGAGATTCAAGAGCTTCCAATACATCCTGAAAAATGCACTGTTTGGTGAGGTTTATGGGCATCATCGGACCGTATTTCTTTAAAAGTGCGGAAGGACAGCGCGTAAACGTCAATGAATTTTTAATTGCCAAAAATTCAAGATATTGGTGTAGCTGACTTGTGGTTTCAATAGGATGGTGCAACGTGCCACACGGCAGGCCAAACCATCGATTTATTGAAAGAAAATTTTAATGAGAACATCATATCAAGAAAGGAACCCGTGAATTGGCCTCCAAGATCTTGTGATCTGACGCCGTTAGATTACTTTTTATGGGGGTATCTGAAATCATTTGTTTATATCGGTAAACCACAATCGATTCCTGCGTTAGAAGCGAACATAACACGCGTAATTAACGGAAATGCTCGAAAGAGTGCTCGAAAATTGGACTCATAGAATGGATCATCTAAGAGTCAGTCGCGGACAACATTTAAAAGAAATTATTTTCAAACATTAAATGTTATAAAACGAACTTACGTCACAAATACAATTTTTGATTATTAAATTGATTTTATTTATTTATTTATCAATAAGATTCTTTCGGCTTTTTATAGCCACAATATATTAATAATAATGGCATTCACAACATTTTCGATTTGTCAATCAGAATTAAGGGTCGTATTTGACGCATCAGCTAAGACAAGCAACGATATCAGTTTGAATCAAATACAACTCGTGGGACACAAGTTACAAGAGGACTTGATGTCAATTCTACTACGTTGGAGAAAATACAAAGTACGTACACAGCGGACATAGAACAAATGTATCGACAAATAAGAATACATCCGGAGGATCAAAAATATCAGAAAATAGTATGGAGAACATCATCCAACAAAATGATAAAGTCGTACCAGCTGACAACCGTGACATTTGGAATGGCTTCAGCACCATATTTGGCCATCAAGACACTACAACAGCTAGCGGCCGATGAGGAGAAAAATTACCCAATAGCCGCAAGGATAATTAAGAAAGATTTCTACGTAGATGATTTATTATCAGGAAGTAACAATATAGAGGAAGCTCAGGCAGCACAAACCGAACTGATAAAATTGCTGCAATCTGGAGGATTTTACCTGAGAAAATGGACCTCCAACTGTTTCCAAGTTTTAAAAGGTGTAAATCCGGGCTCGAGAGCCTTCGAGCCTATCATATTTCACAACAACGACGAATGAGAGGCAGTCAGTAAAACCACTGGGTTTAATTTGGAATCCAGGCACCGATACGTTTGAATTTAAGGTGAGTATCAACGTCAAAATTGGAGAAATGACCAAACGCAAAATGTTATCTGTGGATTAAATTCGATCAATCTCTACAAGGAGAATTGCATGGATTTTGTGATGCTCCCGAAGTGGCTTATGCAGCAGTGGTATTCTTCTATGACAGGGCATCAAATAAAACAACTTTATTAACATCAAAAACACGGGTAGCACCAATAGCAACCAAGCTAACATTGCCAAAGCTAGAGTTATGCGGAGCAAGTTTACTGGCAAATTTAATGAATAGGGTGCAGCAAGACATGCAGTTTGGCCATACAACAATATACTTTTGGACGGATTCAATGATCGTGTTAGGGTGGGTAAAAAATAAGCCCCACAAATTTAAAACATTCGTGGCAAATAAAATATCGGAAATCCAGAATTTAAGTTCTCCGTCTCAGTGGTTTTATGTTAAATCAACCAACAACCAAGCGGATTGTGCATCCAGAGGTATCGAAGCAACGGAATTAATAACACATAATTTATGGTGAAACGGGCCTGAGGTTATCTTTGAGAAAGCAATCCAGCTGACGCCAATGATAATAGAGGAAATACCAGATCAATTGGAACTTAAACAACGAGTATTGAGTACAGCTACGGTAACATCAGACAACGGTATTGATTTATTATATCTAAAATTCTCAAACTTCAATACCATAAAAAGGATTATGGCATATGTTGCGAGATTCATCAACAAATGCCGAAAAATGGTAATAACCAACCAAGAAGCTCCTACGGCAGAAGAAATACGAAAATCCACGCAACTGTTGATCAAAATATCGCAAAGACAACATTTCAAAACTGAAATTCACGACCTTATGAACCAAAAAGGAATATCAAATAAAAATAAGGTAAAATCTTTGTCTCCATTCCTAGACCAAGATATATTACGAGTCGGCGGTCGAGTTGAAAATACAACAACTTGGAACTATGATGAGAAACATCCAGTTATCATTCCAAAGAACCATCCAATAGCTAAACTACTAATTCAAGAAGCCCATGAACAAACATTGCATGGAGGAACACAATTGACATTAGCCCATCTTCGAACAAAATACTGGATCATACATGGTCGAAATCTAACACGAAATTTAATATCCAAATGTATGAAGTGTCATCGGTTTAATGCTCAGTCTGGAAGACAGTTAATGGGAAATTTACCAGAAGTACGTATCACACCCGGAAGACCATTTTTGAGAACCGAAGTCGATTATGCAGGACCACTACTTACTCGTACAACAAAGGGAAGAGGTCATAAAGCACACAAGGGTTATTTATCAATCTTTGATTGCATGACAACTAAGGCCATACATATTGAGTCAGTGATTTAACCACTGAAGCGTTAAGCACTGAACCACTTGGTGGAATTTGGGAGGCTGCTATAAAGTTAGTAAAAAAACACCTAATTAAGGTCATAGGAGAAGCAACACTTACATTTGAAGAACTATCAACGGTCACTTCACAAGTAGGGGCTTGTCTTAATTCAAGACCACTTTCATCTATAACAGCCGAGCCCACAGACATAACCTTTTTAACTCATGGACACTTCTTAATTGGAGCATCATTGCTATCAGTTCCACATGATGCTATGGTAGATACAAATATTCATGGGATATCACGATGGAAATTGGTAGACAAAAATGGAGGTGTGGCCAACACACGACTTTCTTTTACGAACAGCGAATTTTGAAAAACTTTTATAATTCAAATTTCCCGCAAACTTAATTAAGATTGTTTTTATTATTTCATGTTTTCTGTAAATTGTATATTTTTGAAATATTTGCAAAATAAATTTTCTGTTTTACGGAATCTGGGAGCTGGGAACTGGGACCCCAACATTTATGTAAAAAGTTTAAACATGAAGTTGCAGTTTGATTGCTTAAACCATTTGGACTACAAATTGACAGTCATATGTATATACCAACAGACACCACTTCAAAACTCAATTTTTTGAACTCATTAGTACACACGTAAAAGAAATAAAAGGTGATATTTATGAATTTAAATTTTTTCTTTTAATTTTTTGGAATTTGTATTAGTGATTTTTTGTAAATCTTATACTTTTTAAAATATGTGCAAAACACATTTTCGGGCCGAGAGTGGCCACTTCCGGTTGACCGATTTGGCAATTTAACATACATGTAGGCTAAATATTTTTATAACATACAGTACGTCACTGAAGTGTGCAAATTAATTATAATTAGCATAATTGGGCTAATACACACAATAATTAAAATGACAAATGCAAGAACTGCTGTAACTCCTTGTAAAAAAGTGGGGGGGGGGGCCAGAAGTTGCGAAATATTTTTGCAATTATAAAACGATATATATACTTAAGTATTACAAACCCTAATAAGTCGTTAAAAAAGTTGAGAAACATGAAAAAATGATCCACATTCAATTATGTAATATTTGCATTAAAAACCGGAAGTATGTCACTGTAGTGTGCAAATTAATTATAATTAGCATAATTAGGCTATATATACACATATATTTATGTGTTGGCAAAACAATATTTAATTTTTTTTTTATAAAATTTTTAAATTTTTTTTAAATTTTTTTTTTTAATTTTTAATTTTAATTTTTTTAATTTTTAATTTGTTTATTTTTATTTTTTTTTTGATTTTTGGAAACATTTTGTATTAGTAATTTTTTGTAAACCTTATACTTTTTAAGATATTTGCAAAACAAATTTTCTGGCCCAAGGGAGTGGCCACTTCCGGTGGACCGATTTGAAGTAAAATTCACTGGGACCTCCCAATTTATCCAAAAAGCTTAAATCTGAAGTTTCAGTTCGATTGGTTAAACCATCTGGGCTGTAGAGAGGACACAGACTGACAGACAGACGGACTGACAGACAGACATCATTTCGAAACCCACTTTTTCGGACTCAGGGGACCTCAAAACAGATAAATCTTCAATAATCTCAAGGTCGAAAATTTTCATGATTACTATACTTTATTTTACTTACGTAAAAGAAAGTAAAATCAAACAAGATTTTTGGAAAAGATGGCATTCGGAGTACTTAAATCGATTACAACATAGAAGAAAATGGTCACATGAACAACCAAACATAAAAATAGGTGACCTAGTGCTTATCAAAGACGACAACACTCCACCTTTAAAATGGCCGACTGGACGTGTGATGGAAGTACATCCAGGCTTAAATCAAAAAATTCGAGTAGTATCACTTCGAGGCTCGGGAAAGGTTCTCATGAAAAGGCCAATCCATAAACTATCTCGTCTACCCATAGAACCCGAGAATAAGAATGACGCAACACCAACACAAATACCAGATAACCAAGTAATGCAACCAACGCTTCCACCACGTGTTCAACCTGACCGAGAAGTTAAAAAACGAAGAGTACACCACATTAGGACAATATGCAAAAACCTAACAACTATGCAGCTTATTTTATTACTTCTCGGAATGTTACAGGGGCTTGTTTCTCCTGTTACATCCGAACCTATAATACAGTCGTTGCCAGCAGATGCCGGTGTATATTTCCACAACATCGGTACAATCAACCTAATGGCATTACGGTGGAAGATTATCATAAACTATAATCTATCAGGATATTAGGAAGACATCGATTCGTTAACATACTACATCAATTATTTAAACGGGACTTGTCAAACGAGGACTGTGTTCAACTTTTGCAACTTCACCATACTCCAACTACATGAACAGCTGCAGGAAATAATATCACAAAACACACTGCTCATGTCAACCAATAAAGAACACGTATTACGTAAACGTGACATTGGGGATACATCCTGGGTGATGCCTTTGGAGTTATGACCCAAAGAGATGCCTCTCATATCGAAAACCAACTCGAAAGAACAGCGAACAACGAAAAATATTTATTGGATCTAGTTCGAAACCAGACCTCAATTATAAATACCACAATAAACGTCTTCCAACATGACAGAGAAGGGGCTAATAAACATTTTAAATCAATCGCACAACAAACTCTTTATCTCAATGGAATGATACACAACATATCCTCCGAGCACGATCACTACCAAAGAGTACAAACCATCACCACGTATGCGATGCACATAATGATGCTTATGAGGCGTATCGCAGAAAAACAACGAGTCATCATTGATGTTATTCTTAATGCCCATCACGGCCATATTCATCCGGCATTATTGACTCCAGCACAACTAAAAGAGGAAATCAACTGAATCGAAGATTATGTTCCGCCAACCATGATGATTCCGGATGGAGATGACGACACTACACGAAATGTTAACACTGCACACGAGAGTTACAGAAAAGCATATCCTCTTCCTCATTCAAATGCCTGTGGCATATTCAGAGACGTATGAATTATTCAACATAATTCAAATCCCGAAACTCGATAATGGTCAATTATATATAATAATACGATCAACAGAATATCTAATAGTTAATTTACATCGTGATCGTTAACTAATCAAGAACTACAACAATGCGTTCAAATAAAAAATAATGGATATTTATGCAACATCGCACCAATCTATAATACACACTCAAACCAATCGCTCTGCGAAATGAACTGTTTCGTGCTGAGGCACAAAAACCAGAAAGCGGATGGCTTTATCACAATCACATTAAACCAACCAAACTATTGGACTCGGTTGAGCATAAACCAGTGGATATTCACTGTTATAACACCAGAAATGATCGATTTGATATGCAATAATCAGGTCGTGACTACGATGATGTTGCAAAATTCTGGAATAATCACTCTAGATCCGAAGTGCACCTTAAAAACCGAGGATTTCCATCTCTCGACCATCGAGGAGAAATCACATGGAATTAATTCCTCGTTTATTGCATCAATAAAACTACAATACGAGGACAAGAGACCGCCCTACTTCGGTCAGCAAATGCCAACACCAATGCAGGAGGAATCCAGTAATATAGAAGACATCAGGTTGGCTAAGAAAATAGTTGATCTTGAGGGAACCATCGCTCAGCATAATTTCAATGAAGCAGCCTTGCCAGAATCAATAGATGCACCAATTTTCGGGCATGTATTAATATACATGCTATTGTCTGTCGGTATATTCATAATTGTGCTATACTTCTACCAAAGGTAGAAAAAAACGACAACCGCAGCTTTAAGGGACACTATCTCGCAACAACAAATTCCACGGCCGAAGCCTCTAACTCTGTCGGCCCCGCAGGATGTTCAATCATAGATTTAAACATAAATTACGCTTATCATGCAAACCAAATATGTACATTGAACTAATCATGGCACGTTACAACTACAACAACTATCGATGCAATAATTGTCAACTAAGTGTCTTTAAGTAAAATTATTATTTACAGATATAGAATCCAATTTCTGATTTATACAAATTGTTTCATATAATTTTTGCTATTTCGGCAAAAATATCATTTTTATTTTTTGTATACAAAACACTTACATTTTGGGCAATAAATTGAGTTATAATTGAGCAGTCAAACGTTTTGGTTCATTCTCAGCTAAAGTTCCCCTACACTGGTAAATTCTTTAGCTGCATTAATATTGTAATTTATCGCTTGTCCAAATTTACGACTTGGGGACCAATGTTAATTTTCACATTAGTATCGAAGTCGTAAATTTGGACAAGCGATAAATTATAATATTAATGCAGCTACAGAACTAACCCGGCCTCTTCAGCTGCAATCTACCATTGAGTTATACCATAAATATTTACTCTTTTACTAGTGGAGACATCAAATGTTATAAAATACCAATAAATTATACCAGCAGGTGCTAATAATTTGGCGAAACTCGATGTTATAATAATTTCATATACGACGCACGTACACAATTCAAAATAAAGGCAAGTGTAATCCCGCGTGTGTTGAATCTTAATGCTAATAAATTATTAAGTTTCAATAATAAATATTTTCAAAATGAACGAAAAAGAGGAAATTATGAAATTAATTCAATTGTATAGGGACGATGAATGCTTATGGAATATAAATTCCAGTTTATTCGCACCGAATAACGTATCGCAAGTTTACCTCACCCGAAGCCATTTTGTAGGGGAACTTTAGCTGAGAATGAATCAAAACGTTTGACTGCTCAATTATAACTCCATTTTTATTGCCCAAAATGTAAGTGTTTTGTATACAAAAATAAAGTTTTTGCCGAAATAGCAAAAACTATATGAAACAATTTGTATAAATCAGAAATTGAATTATATATCTGTAAATAATAATTTTACTTAAAGACACTTAGTTGACAATTATTGCATCGATAGTTGCTGTAGTTGTAACGTGCCATTATTAGTGCAATGTATTTGGTTTGCATGATAAGCGTAGTTTAAATCTGTGATTGAGCACTTATTGGATCACCCTTTATTTTGTTATTTCTTAAGAACTTCACACCCATTTTATTTGCGTTTGATTATTGTCGATAATTTGTAATTTTGGTTTATTTTGAAGAAAATTGTCTATCAGCGCACGTTTTTGGTAGATAAGCTATTTTATGTATACTTGTGTGTACTGTTATTGTAATTTTATTTCGTATAAGAAAAATGTTTGTACGTACGACTGTGTGTACAGTGTATATTTTTAATGTGTTGTTGTTGTAGGAAGTTATTACCTTGAATTGGAGAAAGAATTATGTACTTATTGCACATAAGTATTGTTTGTTTTTGTCGTTCGCGCATTTTCCTTAGTGGGTCAAATTGTTTGCTTACATTTCTTTCTGTTTTAATAGGAATTCTTAATGGAATATGGATTACAATTTTATGAGTAGGCTTTTATAATTACATGAAAATTTAGTCTATTTAAGTTTTATCTTATTAGGTGGAGGTAAGGTTATACAACAACGTATCCTAGGAGAGAATGCCAAATTATTTACATTTCAAGGACTTAAAGAATCACTGATCAGTAACACCCATTTTATTTGTATTGCAAATAAAATTATAATATTTGCCTTTACAGATTCCTAAAAAATGAGCCCCACGCCAACCATTGTCCGGCAAACGAGTGAGATTTATGGTGGTTGGTCTATCCATATCCTTATGTGTTATGTAAATATAACGCACGTTATCTCGAAATGTAAAATTTCGATCCAGTTTACATCAACATTCATTGATTTATTTGGCATGCTACACCTACAATGCGAGTTCTAAAAAACATTAAGCTCTACAACAAATTGATATAAGGAAATTGGAAGCAGTGCCCATCTAAAAACTGGTACATGAAAATTATACATTTTCGCATTTGCTTGTTTCAGTTCTAAATTCAAATTTGCATTCAACTCTAAATATTAAATTACAAAAAAAAAAAAAATCTTCGAGCTGCTTTGTGTTTGTTTTATTATTTTTCCATTTTTTTTTTGTGTTCGTTTGTTTTTATAAATTTCATTAACATGTATGTACTAGCAAAATTTAACTGCAACGCACTATCTCACCAATACAGTGATACCATCAGAATTATCAGAAGTTTTTTTTCCGTATTTTTTTAGCTAGTGTAAAGCAAAAATGAGAAATCTAGTACTCAGTAAGTACTCACTAACAAAAAAACAATAAGTAAAACGTCACGATTTATTTTTATAATTTTCATTTTTATCTTTTCGGTTTGGGTATTTTTTAAAACTAGTCGTATCTCAAACTCAATACCATACGCACGCGTAATAATTTGGTGATGACAATTAATAAATTAAAACTAAATAAATAAAAAACAAATTTCTATAACTACAATTAAAATTAAATTAAATAAAACATTTGTGAATTTAACTAAAATTAAGTGCATTTGAATTTGTATAAAATAAATTAAGTTAACAAAAATAAAGTTTATAAATTAAATACAATTGAAAACTTAAATTCAGTTTTAAACATGTGTGCTATTAAACACAGTGCTAAAATGTATTATGAAAAATTATCAAGTTAATTATTTTTTAAAGTTTTGTTTCTATTCACCCCATTTTACGGTACTGATAAAGAATTTTATGAAAAACGCACGTTTCCTGTTTAGCATACGAAAATTGTATCATTAAAAATATAAGTATCTGTTTTGAATGACTAAGTTATATAACTATAAGTATTTAAAGTAAAAGTGTTAAAAATGTTTAAAAAACAAATATTGTGTAGATATTTTGCCGACGATGCTGCAACGGACGATCGGATTGAGAGGGAAATTCAAACCTTCGATATAATAGCCGATCGAAGTAAACAGAATCGGAGATATAAAGTTAACCGTAGAGAGGTTACTTTTAAAATCAAGGATCTGCCTCAGGATGTGTCAAATCCTATTGAGTGGATACGGGATTCCATAAACGGAGTAATCAGCTATATCACTAAAAGTGTGCCAGCTAGTGATAAAATCGGACTGGAATTTAAATCCGAGAAATTTCACAGTTCAGCATGGCTGCATATACGATCGGCTCGAGATCTTTATTTTGAAGATGTATGGGGCCTGCTGAGTACCGTGTTCCAGAGCAATTCTGAAGGTTTAAATAGGGATAGTTTCAAACTTATCATGACCCAGATAAAATTACCAGTGGGACAAGGCCGACCACGTACGTTTAGCTACAATACTCATATCGAGGAATGGAGAAAGAGAAAAGGATTTATCTACATAGAAAATAAAGATAATCTGTGCTTACCGAGGGCTATTGTTGTTGGAAGGGTGTATGCTAAAAATGGAACAACCAATGAAAAAAAAGTGATTCGGCGAAACATAGGCAAACACCAGGATTTGAAAGTGCAAAAACTACTTGAAAAGTCGTGTGTAGTGATACCTGATGAGGGTAGTGGTATTGAGGAACTGCAGAAATTTCAACAGTATCTTACACGTTATCAGATTTGTGTGTACGCAGCAGGGAAAAAAGGTCGAGAATTGATTTATCAGGGACCACCAGCTTCCATGAAAATCAACCTCATACATCACAATAACCACTACAGTGTAATTACATCGTTCACATCAGCTTTTGTATGTAGTTATTATTGTGAGGAATGTCACGTTCCTTACACGACCAAGAATAAACACAAATGTAAGGCTGCTTGTGCAGCATGTTCAGTGAAACCTCGCTGCGAATTAATTTCGAAAATTCTGTGCAAGGAATGCAACAGAGATTTTGTTAGTGACCGTTGTTTTGCCCAGCATAAGGAAAATGGCATTTGTGAGATGTTACGTAGGTGTAATAAATGTCACCGTACAATAAATCGAAAAAGAGTACATCACTGTAACGAAATGTTTTGTTCGATTTGTAATACTCATCAGCCCGAAAATCATCTGTGTTATATTCAGCCAAATACAGCCGATCCGAAACCAGAATACACCATATTTATATTTTTCGATCTGGAGACACGTCAAGAAAAAAAATATCGTAATGAAGATGATGATGACACTACAACAGTGCATGAGCCTAATCTTTGTGTTCTTCAACAACGTTGCTACAAGTGTACATATATAGATGATATGAATACATGTGATACCTGTGGAGATAGGCAGAGGATTTTCCCCTCCGGTTCAGATGTTATATCGGATTTTATGAAGTACGTGCTGGCGCTGAGAGATAAATTTAAAAAAATTGTGGTGATTGCTCACAACGGACAAGCTTTCGATCACCAGTTTATTTTAAAGTATGTACTGGAGAAAACCTCACATAAACCAGAGTTAATTATGAGGGGATCAAAAATAATACTGATGAAAATCGATAGGGTTAAATTTATCGATAGTTTAAATTATTTCCCGATGCCTCTATCAGCACTGCCATCAGCGTTCGATCTACCATCGAACTTCAAAAAGGGTTATTTTCCTCATTTATTCAATACTAAAGAAAATGAGAAATACGTGGGTAGTATACCGGACATGTCGTTTTACTCGCCTAATGCAATGAAGGTTTGTGATGATTGCAATGATACATGCAAAAAACACGGTTGCCGAAATAATTTTTTCAAATGGTACCATGATCAAGAAAATTATGAATTTAAATTTGAAGAAGAGTTTGTGTCATACTGTGTATCAAATGTACAAATACTTACACAAGCGTGTTTGAAATTCCGTAAAAACATGATTGAGGAGTGTAACGTGTGTCCTTTCACAGAAGCTACAACAATAGCATCTACCTGTAATATGATTTTTAGAAGAAAATTTTTAAAACCGTCAACAATTGGTGTTATTCCGCTAAGGGGATATCGCAACATAGATACACAATCCAAATCAGCTGTGAAATGGTTAATAGAAGAAGAGGCCAAGCGAAAAATAAACATTAGACATGCGTTCAATGGCAGAGAAGTGAAGATTAATGGAATGAAAGTGGATGGGTATGCTGAAGTTACAAAACAGATATTTGAATTTCATGGGTGTTATTACCACGGACACGAGTGCTTGCCTATTAATCGAAATAAGGCATTACATGAAGATGGCGGAGACACTTTGAATTCTCGGCGATTACGAACAACTGAAAAAACGGAGAGATTGCGTGCGCTGGGATATGAGGTGATTGAGATGTGGCAGTGCAACTATAAATCCACGGTGAGTGATAATCATCCAGTGCTTGAAAATATACCCTTGAATCCTAGAGATGCATTTTATGGTGGTCGCACTGGTAACACGAGGACGTATTACAAAGCTAAGGCTGATGAGAAAATAAAATACATTGGTGTATGTTCGTTATATCCGTACGTTTGCAAGTATCGTAAATACCCCGTTGGACATCCCGACGTACTAATCGGAGGAGAATGTCACGCTATCGAACTTAGCAAAACGGACGGTTTGATAAAATGTAAGATATTACCACCCCAGGACCTATATCATCCTGTGTTACCAATTAAATTGAACCATAAGCTAATGTTCGTTTTATGTCGAATGTGTGGAGAGAAAAACCAGTCGGATTGTAACCATACCGACGATGAACGTGCATTAACGGGGACGTGGGTAATAGATGAAGTTTTGAAGGCTATAGAGAAAAGATACACGATTATTGATATTCAAGAAATCTGGAGGTACAAAACTGTCCAGCATGGAGAGGAAACGGAGGGATTATTCACCAATTGCATAGACAAATTTTTGAAAATAAAACAACAAGCTTCAGGATGGCCTCCTAATTGTACAACTGAGCTACAGAAAGATGAATATATTACGAATTATATGCAGCAAGAAGGCATACAACTGGAAATAAATCAAATCTTGAAGAATGCAGGCTTACGAATGCTGGCCAAGTTAATGCTAAACAGTTTTTGGGGAAAATTTGGTCAGCGGGAAAATCAATCAAAAACAACTATTGTGAGAGTCCCGAAAGAACTGTATGATCTGATAAATAATTCGTCAATCTATATCAATACCGTTCAAGAGGTAAACGAAGATGTGCTTATAGTTAACTGGGAGTATAAAGAGGAAGCTGTCAAAACGCTACCAATGGTAAATGTGTGTATTGCAGCGTACACTACAGCTCATGCACGATTAAAGTTATATAGTTATCTGGAGGAGTTAGGAAACCGTGTATTGTATTATGACACAGATTCCGTTATCTACGTTTCACCTAAGGGAGAATATGAACCTCCCACAGGTTCATTTTTAGGAGATATGACCGACGAGCTGGAGAGTGAATATGGTCATGGCAGCTATATTACCGAGTTCATATCCGGAGGACCCAAAAACTATGGATTTGAGGTTTTTTCCACAATAAAAAATAAAAAACTCGGCAAATGTAAAGTTAAAGGGTTCTCTCTAAACTATGAGGCCTCTAAATTGATCAATTTGTCATCGATGAGAGAGTCTGTTTTTGGAGAAAATATTCCAATACCTGTTATTTCTCATAACATTAGGCACACAAAACAACATGATATAATAAGTACATCAGAGGTCAAAAATTACAGAATGACGAGTACAAAGAGGCAATTTTTGGAAAATCATGATTCGCTACCTTACGGCCATAAAAAATTGTGTATAACTAATTTTTAAAAAACTTTATTTTTGTTTCTAATTGTAAATTTAATAATAAAATATTATTTGATAATTAAACAATGTCTTTTTTATTTTTTAGCCAAGAGATCTCCTACGTGTTTATACTTTCTTTTCATTTTATCGTTCTAAACGGTTTAGATAAAGGAGCAAAATTTTATTTCATATCATTTTTCTTTCATACAAATTGAATCGTTTATTCTTGAAAGGGCTCATGTCCACTTTTTGTCAAAATTAGTATTATGACGGTTTTGAATCACAGACACGTACATATATACGTTTTATGACAAGACGAAATTACCATATGGTTAATGGAACGGTACCTACCTTGCAACAAAAAAATCATTTACTTCTAGAAAGGTCTCATGTCAAAAAAGTTTTTTTTATTTCCTGAATAATTTGAAAAGTGGACATAAGCCCTTTCAAGAACACCCGATTCAATTACTTCTCTATTGCTCTTCCTCAACGATATAAATACAAAATTATCAAATGTTGGCCGATACTGATACATGTGTCATTAACGTGCCAAGTTTACATGATCGTTTTTCATTTGTACATAATACTTACTGACATAATTAATTTAGCAAATATTTACAATTATTTTAATTGTAAGAATTAATTAATTATTGAAGAGTAGTAAATTAATATTTAAAAATCACTTACATACTTAGCACATATCACTATCCCAAAATTTACATTTGCAAATTACTCGAGCATTCATGACCACAGTGAAATT
The DNA here is from genome assembly GCA_963556165.1 of Tipula helvola. Lineage (NCBI taxonomy): Eukaryota > Metazoa > Arthropoda > Insecta > Diptera > Tipulidae > Tipula > Tipula helvola. Next base: position 142,536,655 of record OY744482.1, on the reverse strand, counting down.
GGAGTTGATTTTTAATGAATTTTATAAACCAATGTTTGGATATTTAAGAATGATGAAAGGTGAATTCTTTTGAGTTTAAAAATGATTTTTGTTGGTAATTCTGTTGTAATCCTTTTATCGTTTTCTCGTCTGAAATCGTTTCGATCCCAAAATATTAACAGCAATAACCAACATCCTTTGTTTTTTTTTTTTTTTTCAATCTACGTCGACTACGATCGGATTACATCACAGTACAGATAATAAAGGTAATATACTCCGATGTTCCATTTTCGTTATTTCTTGCGCATCCATATAAAAAAAAATTTAATATGGCGGACATTGTGACCAAACAAATCGTGTTTGTTACTTTTGCGTAATAATTTTGAGTGTTGAGTCAATATAATTAAAATTGTGTGAAAAATTATACTGAATTTAATTCAAAATAATTAACAATGTATCATTGTTTAAATAGTTCATAAACATTTCAGTCACAATCTCCGCCATCGTTGTTGTTAAAATTTTATGACATCCTGCGCAATATATTACCTTATATATGTGTACTGTCTACTGTGGGATTATTTACATCTCCCTTTTTTTCGTTTTTCATCTAGATGTACATTTTTATTTTAGGTTCACATTATAGTACATTATTCAAGGTGTTTGAAATATATATTAATTATTATTTTTTTGTTACATCACGTCTGGTAATTATTTTAAAAACAAATTGGGCTAAGAACCGGTATCGATTGGTCACCCTTTGTCATCTTGTTTTTAACTGTCTCGAGAGCCGGAAGGGAAGTGAAGGAAAATTGATATATATGTAGGTGCAAAAATGTTATTTTTCCTAACACAGCATTCACAATGCAAAAACTTTTTACTTTTGACTTTTACAGGTTTGTCTGAATTTCCAACATAACGAGCAAAAATTTTTATTCGTCAAGTTGGAAATTCATACAAACCTGTAAGTAAAAAGTAAAAAGTTTTTGCATTGTGAGTGCTCTGTAAGTCTCGAAAACTACAAAATATTCCAGAAAACGAATTTACCTAAACGAAAGAGAACCTTGGTCCTGCGAGTTGCTAACATCTCAAAAATGAGCGAATTTTTGGCCGATTTTAGTCGCCGTGCTTTCTTAGTTGTGTTTCGACAGCCAATGGGCAAATTTTAATGTAAAACCATTACACGCAGCTTGAGTATTTTTTATAAAAGTATTTTTATTTATTAAAATCACCACCAGGAGAAAAAGGAGAAGTATACATATACGAGTACATAGTTATGTTTTATTTTTTGGGCCTTTTTATTTATTTCGGTAACGTCTGAATCGACTTACATGGAACAAAAACCGAAAATATGTAGTTCTATTTGTGAAAATCGCTACCGTTAAAGAAGAAAAAAATGAAAACCGGGAAGAAATGTTAGTTTTTCCTTTAAATTTGTGATTATGTAAGTAGTTTTTACAAAAAGTGATTAACTTCGGACGACGTTGAAAGGGACTTATACACACTCGGTCACCGTATCTGGCGTTCCTCTTGTGGCGGATCGAATTATTTGGAGGAGCATCGTTGAGGTGGCCAAATCCCTTCATGGGATGTAACGCCAGCGGAAGAAGAAGATGAAAGAAGAAATTATGTCGGAAATGGAAAAGATCCAACAATGCATCTGTTAAATTGGTCTTTTCTTCTTTATCAAAGGAATTTGATTGCATGCACAAAATAACTTTTAAGAATTATATCAATAAGGTTCAAGACGATTTGAAATTAAATCCAAATCGTTTTGGAACTTTGTTCAGACTAGGAGGAAAACATGTGGTCTTCCGTCGACAATGTCTTACAATAATGTTACTGGCAATAATTTTGCGGATATAGCCAACTTATTTAGTTTTCTTCTAAAATACTTATAGACTCGACAATGTTGATAAAGGAACATTTACAGATACAACATTTATGATAGTATAATTATTATCACCTCAGATATACCTTGTATGACTCCAGAGGATATTATTGAATCATTCCATCAGTTTAAAGATGGCTGTGGTCCAGATGGCGTTCCTTCAAGCTTTCTCAAAAAACTTAGTTATGAGTTGGATTTTCCTTTGTCAATATTATTCAATGGATCACTTTCGTGGTTTTTTTTTCAACTGTCTGGAAATCCTCTCATATCGTTCCTATCTTCAAGTCCGGTAATAGGAACGATGGCTCTAATTATAGGGGCATTTACATATATACTGTCGGCGATCCCTAAATTATTCGAATCAATTGTCTATGACCACATGTATTTCGGACTGAAGTCATTTATATTTGACGAACAACATGGATTTGTCCGTGGTAGATCTACTGTAACGAACTTAATAGACACTGACTTTAGCAAAGCATTTGATTTAATCAACCATGTTATTGTATTGAAAAAGTTAAAATCTTTTGGCATTGCTCATAATTTGATAAAATGGATTGATTCATACCTTACTGAATGCGTACAGTTTGTGAAAATTAATGACAGTTTTTCTAATCAGGTGCATTCGCGTGTTCCACAGGGCTCACATCTTGGACCCCTCATCTTCATTCTATTTTTAAACGACATCACCAATTGTATCAAATCCGCTAATTGTCTAATTTATGCTGATGACCTAAAAATATTTTCCCCTATAAATAATGCGCAGGATGCAATTAATCTATAGAAGGACATTGATGCTCATTGTCGTATATAATAAATTACTATAGCATTAATAATGTTATTTTGTCACGAATAACTGCAGTGAGAGATATTGGAGTCATGTTTACGCAAACCTTTTCATTAAATCGGCATATTGATTTGATAATAGCAAAAGCATGTTCTATGTTGGGATTTCTTAAAAGAACCATGAAAGAGTTCAATAACCCAAAGGTTTTTATTATGCTGTATCAGTCTCTTATCCGTTTGCAACTTGAATATGCGTCATGTGTATGGTCTTCTCACTATGCTAGTCATATTAGTAGAATAATCAAAACGGTACAAAAAAATTCTCATTTTTTATGCGTGGAAAACATACCAATTTGATCATCGTAAGGCATGGTGGGAGAACGTTAGGGATCTGCCTCCTTATGTCGTTAGATGTAAATCTTTAAAGCTTGAGCCACTTGAAATTCGCCGTCAGCATGCTGGTGCCATTTTCATTTCTGAGCTTCTAAATGGCAATATCCAGAGCTCAGTCTTATTAATGAATCTTGGATTATATGCTCCGGAAAGGATTTTAAGATCGCGATCCCTTTTGAAAACTGAATTTTATAGGACTAATTATGGAGACAACGAGCCGTTGAATCTGATTGATATCTAAGTCATACAATAAATTAAGTAAGCTATGTGATTTCAGTATGAGTAAATGTGAGATCAGACGATCGTTGAAATCTGATTATTTCAATAAATAATATTATTTAATTGTGTAATGTTAAATTAAAAATTGTATTGGAACTTCTAGTTCCTAATTGATTTTCTAATAAAAAAATAAAAATTACCATTGTCGTGTGTCCCTTTTTTCCACATTCGAAAAGTCGTATATTTTGCTTGCTCCCAGACAACGTCAAGGCATGTTACTAAAGACAAAAAATTTGCTGGGTATTTCTCCGTGGAATGAAATTATTCATTCCGGAATGAAAATACACGGCATTGTTATTGTAAAATTCCCAAAGTAAGACTACATATTATTATTTTTTTTTTTTTTTTTATCAATTTTTTTAATTGGGTGCAGAGCGGACTTATTAACGGTCCTAGCTCCTTGTAACTGTCAGAGCTTCTGCACCCAATGCGCGATCCTGCAAGTAAAGATTAATAGCTACCTTAAATTTATTCATTTTATATTCCTTCGGAAATTTGAAATGTATTAGCGAATTCCACTTTTTTGATGTTCGGTATATAAATTCGCGCTTGATTTCTTCAGTTCGAGGTTTCGGGAGCTTCACCGTAAACCTATGTGCATTGGTTGTTCCTCTTGTTGTTGTAACGAATGGTGGTATTTTCTCCGATAGTTCTGCAGAACATTTACCATGTAAGCATCTGTAGAAGACGCAGAGTTCTGCAACATCTCTGCGATGCTGTAAGCTGTCTAGTTCTTGAGTAAGTCTGGGATTCCGTATTATTCTGATAGCGCGGCGTTGAACCCTGTCCAATAAGTGGAGGGTGGTACCAGACGCACCTCCCCAAACTTGACAGCAATACTCTATACATGGTCGGATGAAGGTTTTATATATCTGGAGAACTTGATGCGATTTGAAAAACCTTCTGCATCGATTCAGGAACCCGAGATTTTTTGAAGCTGATTTAGCCAATGCAACAATGTGTATTCATCCCTATTATGACCATCGAGACGATCGACAATCGTGTACGGCTCTGTGTTGCGTTTTCGTTTTTTCATTTGATATTTACAAAATAACAAAATGAAAAACGAAAAGGCAACAGAGAGTCGTGTCGATCGACTCATCAATTATAATAGGGGTGATTATTAATCAATGATTGGCGAGCTTAGCGAGCACGTCTCGGAGTTTGGTAAGCATAACAAACGGGGCTAGGGGTCACCTAGATACTGTAAATAAAAATATATTAAAAAGTAAATTATTGTTGTATTGAACAAAAACATTTAAATATTTTTTGAAAACACTATGTACTCATCGACAAATTTAAGTGAATATTGTTCAAGATTCACCTAACCGCAAGAAAGATACGGAAATTTCAATGAGGCGAGTTCAAGTCACATTTATGATGGTTTTTTGTGTTAGATGAGAACGATAAAGGGATATAATATAAATTAAATTTAATTACCAATTTAACCGCTATAGCCTGCTGAGATGATTGAGAACACATTTTTCATAATTCTCATAAGATCGAAACTAAAATTGCACTCGTGATAAAATTTCACCTTGCATGGATGAGTTAATATTGTGTACTTCTGCTACATGTGTTCTGTGGAAGTAAGATGGTCAAGCCACTAAAAAAATTTAGAATGCATTATGTGACAAAGCTTATCGGATCCACGATTTGAATAAATCTACAAAACAAGCACAATTATTTTAACAAAATTATATTCTTTTATTTGATCTAATTATTATCGTTAGTCTACTTTTACACTTTATTTACAAGGGAACATAAAAAATATATTCTTTGATCTTAAGCATAATTTTATACTTATATTATAACTATTAAAACATTTTAAAATATGTAACAACAAAATAATTAAAATTGCCGAAAAAATTATGCGAAAAAAACCTATTAACACCATACGAATTAATATATTATTCGAGAATATATTATTCAAACCGTCTAACTTAAATAAAATAAATTAACATTAAATAAAAAAAATAAAAAAATGAAACCAATTTTTGTTATCCATCTCCAATTGTTAAAGACAAACTTGACATTGACTGAAATCCAGAATCACCAAATTCTGAATTTATCCTTGTTGACTGAGATTTATTTGGATTAAAACGGCTGGCGATTGATATTACTTCATCAGGTGTAAAATTTTGTGGATTGATATGATTAAATTTAGGCGAATTTTTATACCGCTCAATCATCTTCAATATTTTATCGGAATCACGAGATGTTGATGGTGTACTTTTAATACTTTTACCTTGTAATTTATTGGTACATGTTTTGATAATTTTCTGTATCGGATTAACAGTTTGGGAATTTTTATTAAACGCAATTTTCCTTTTTTTCGATGATGGTTCGTAATTTTCGAAATTACAATCATCATCCATAATTTCCGACTGTATTTCACGATTTAAAAGGCGTAATTTTAATTCTGACGGTTCAGTCAATTTGGTTGAACATCTTGTTGGCGGGGGAATTATCTCGATATTTCCATTATTTGCCTGCAAACAAATAAAATACAAAAACCTATTAGAATGCAAATAAACCATTTTAGATAAACATTAATTTTTAGCTTGTTTGTAAATTGGACATAAAAAAAACATTCAGCCAAATCTCAATGTTGCTATCAAATTTTTCAACCAAAAGACAAAATTAAACTTTAAAAAAAAATTATATTTCATGGAAAACTTTACCAATTGAAGCATTGATAGAAAATAACGAGCTGTACAATCTTTTTGCTTTACACTCATCAATTCCTCAAAAGTGATTAAATCTTGGCACTGTTTCACCGGGCCATTTCCTTCAGTGTTCGTCTCCTCCGGAAATGTTTTAAGTATTTCACTCCCGTATGCATGTATATCAAAATAGCTTCGCTCTTTGGACGCCTTCAATATTGGTGCCAAATGCGAATACCATTCTGTTATTCGTTCCACGATGTTATTTTCAGAGTCGTAATCATCGAACATAGATTTCATAGGTTTATTAGTACAAGAATTATCTGTATGTTCTATCGGTTTATCGAATTGGCTTATTCGATTTTCATCAGCTTCCTTCGAATTGACTGATTGATTGATTGTTCCTCCCAGCTCATCAAACTGACTTATTCGATTTTCCTCAATTCCTGCTGAATTATGTGGAGGGGAACTACAAAAATCGACACCTGAATCCTGTGAAAATGAACGCATATTTTTCATATTCGGCTGAACAATTGAAACTTTAACCACTGGCTTTTCGTTAGGGTAAGTAATTGTAATGTCATCATCAAACCCAAGAAAATCTGCAAATTTTACAGTGTAATAAATTAAATCGTAAAAATTTAAATGAAAGAAAAAAACAAATAAATTTACCCTCTCCAACAGAAATCGGTGAACTACACATGCTTTTGCACAGATTTTGATTTAGTTTTCTAATTTTCATCTGTAAAAAAAAAATGTTTGTTCGATAATGAATAGGAATGCACAAAACATTTAAATATCACTTACCGCCCTAAATTCATTGGGCAATGCAAATTTACATTTTCGTCGTAACATCTTTTCGGGTAAACATAAAAAATTTAAATTTATAGGCACTTCTGATGAGGGAATCAAAACGACTGGTACCGAATAATTTTTAAAACATTCAGCGTGTAGCATTTTATTTTCTATATAAAATATATTATTTTCTGGTTGATTTAGTTTTATTTTTAAACCAATTTTTGCTGCATCCGTAAACGGATCACAAATATCAATCAATTGAACTTTAGGGCTTAATAAAGATCGTGTCATTGGATCAAGATCTGAAAGTCGCGGCAGTGGACTACTTGTTCGCGAAGTACATGATATTCCTTCGTCAACGCTTATCCGTAACTCAGAATTTACTAATTTTTCCACTATCATAGCTGGTGAAAATTTATTTGTACTATTTAGTTCTTGTGATGAAATATTTATGCTAAGCGATTGACTAAAGGATTCACATGGTATAGAATTGAACATATCATTCAAATGAACAATTTCTTTTGTAGGATCAATGGATGTTATATTATTTATATTGGTTAAATCAATAGGACTACTAAATGATTGTGATTCATTTATTGATGTTCCAACAAATGACTGTGATCCAATCACAAATGACTGTGATCCATTTATTGATATTCCAACAAATGACTGTGATCCATTTATTGATGTTCCAATTCCCGAATCATTAACCGATTTATTTTCATTTTGCGTTAGAGCCGTTTCCATGTGATCCATGCATTCGTCAATTGGACTTAACGTTCGATCGTTACATGACTGCTCCTCCGTTAACCGATGTATTGCTTCATTATACTGTGTTTCTGTGATAACATTTGATGTTCGTAAATGTTCTATCACATTTTTTTCGTCCAACATTTTAACTGCTTTCTGATAAGCAATCAATATACAACGTCTTTGCCTTTCCTCGTGTTGTGCCGGTCCTAATTGATCCCATAACGTAAGTTCCTTACGTAATTCGACATAGTAATTTTTAGGGTTACGTAATTTAACGTTGTAAACACGTTCTACATATTCAGGTGGGAGTAAAGTAGCGCCGACATCCATTATTTGGCCTGAATTACTATAACCATTTTCTTTAATGAAATTATGAACCAAATTTAAAGTGTGTGTCTTCCGATTTATCATCCCCATGAAAACAAAATAATCCCGTCTCGTCCCGGCCACAATTTCATCGTCAAGATCGACCAATTCTTCATTCGCATAATTTAAAATATCGTGATTATCCGATTGGACTGGAAATTCACAGTTGAAAATCGGCCGTTTTGAGCGTAATCTTCGTCTAGCCTGTTTCAAAATTTTTAGAATCATTAGCTTTCGCTTTAAGCGTTCACATGCGTTTAAATATTTCAAACTATCATCTAATTTTTCTTTGTGTTTCAAAACAACAGTTTCGAATAACGGTGCTTCACTTGGACGAATTTCAACGGGTTTCATTTCGCCACCGAATAATTCAAATGGGTTAGTTATTGTTCGGTTTTTATCTTCACAGCTAAAAGAAATAATTAATTAAGTTAGATAATTTAGTATCAATGATTACGTAATAAAAAAATATTCTTTATATGTTTTCCCTTTATAGTCTTGATTTAATTACCTAATTAATAATATTGTTTTTTATAAATAGTAATTGGTTTAAAAGATTTTTTGAATGTTTCGACCTTTCAGGTCATCATCAGCCAGTATGTTATCACTTTTATCTGTTGTGCACAGTTCATTAAAATAATATCCACTCAGATTAATAAAAAATTGCCAAATGCAACAGGGGAATTAAAGGACTTAATTTTGGATGTGTTTTGTAAACTGCAAAACTTAATGTGAAATCAATTGAAATATTAAAGTTTAAATTTGTTATAATTTTAATAATTAATTTTGATAGAATCAAATTACTTATATTTTGGGGTTAGTCTAATTTTAAGCGGTCACAGGGGGTTATGTAAATACAAAAAATAAAAAAGAAGGAGAATAACGAGGAAAATGGGGCAACCCAAATTCCTCAACGACGATGACTTTATTGTAACTTTTACAGATCTTGAATCAAATCAACCGAATATAGCAACAAACAAATTAAACTATCTGATAATGATATAATCAAAACCAACAGAATAATTAATAATCAATTGTTATAAATAAACCACCCAGCAATGAATCCCTTGCTGGAGTTGTAATAATAAAAAACAGTAACAATATTAAAAATGCAAATCCTGTGAGCTGTGATGTAATCAGATAAGTGGTTAAAAAAATCTATCAGGAGTACAAATTGAAAATGCGGGTTTTTTTCTATTTTTGAACGTTTATTCTGAAAAAATGGTAACAAATGAATTATTCAAAGTATTGTCCATCGCTAGCCACAACTTTTTCCCATCTTTCTGGCAATTTACGGATACCGTCGCGAAAAAATTCGGCCGGCTTGGCTTCTATCCAGTCATCGACCCATTTTTGGGCTTCTTCGTAAGAATGGAAGCGCTGGTCAGCTAGGCCATGTGTCATCGATCGGAAAAGGTGGTAATCGGAAGGAGCAATGTCTGGGCTATACGGCGGGTGGGGTAAGACTTCCCATTTCAGCGTTTGTAGGTATGTTTTGACCGGCGCTGCAACATGTGGCCGAGCGTTGTCATGTTGCAAAATTACTTTGTCGTGTCTTTGCTCGTATTGTGGCCGTTTTTCTTTGAGTGCGCGGCTCAAACGCATCAATTGAGTTCGGTATAGTGCTCCTGTGATGGTTTCGTTCGATTTCAATAGCTCATAATACACCACACCCAGCTGGTCCCACCAAATACAGAGCATGAGCTTGGCGCCGTGAATATTTGGTTTGGCCGTCGATGATGATGCATGGCCGGGGTAACCATATGATTTTTGCGCTTCGGGTTATCGTAACGGATCCACTTTTCATCACCAGTGACAATGCGATGCAAAAAACCCTTCCGTTTTTGCCGTTCGAGCAGCAGTTCGCATGCAAAAAAACGGCGCTCGACGTCTCTCGGCTTCAGCTCATACGGCACCCAATGTCCTTGCTTTTGGATCATTCCGAGGGCTTTTATACGATGGGAAATGGCTTGTTGTGTCACTCCCAATGAATCTGCGAGCTCTTGTTGAGTTTGACACAAGTCTTCATTGAGTATTGCCTCCAATTCAGCATTCTCAAACTTTTTCACTTGGCCCGGCCGCTCTTTGTCCTCAACGTCAAAATCACCACTTCTAAACCGCACAAACCATCTCTCGCACGTTGAAACCAATGGAACATGACTCGGATAAGTCTCGGAGACCAATCGATGTGCTTCAGCAGCACTTTTCTTCAAATTAAAGAAGTAAATTAAAACTTCCCGCAAATGCTGTTTTGTTGGCACGAAACTCGACATATTGAGAGCTCAAAAAAACTATGAATTTGACACTGCGACAAATTGACACATACTGAAAATTAAAGCTATAAGACGTAGCTTTGACATGAACATAGTCACAGTACTGCCTGATGCGTATAGCGTTAGTAACGCCATCTGTTATCAATCCCGCATTTTCAATTTGTACCCCTGATATCTATTATACACTCCAGTAATAGATCTAGTGCGTGTAACAAAGCTGCAATGAGCGGTGAACAAACCGGCATGGTAACTCAAATTTTATCTTCAGATGAGGATTTCCAGATAATGTGATACCCAATATCGCAACAAGTAACCAGCTTAATGTCTTGTTGAACAATCCAACCCCAATCACGAAAACTGAAACAAATCGTGCAATTAAGTACTGTCCACCTATAACAATAAAACATCTAAATTATGTCAAGGTTTAACAGTCAAGGTTTCCGGTGAATAAAATAAGAAGTGCCAAGAAATTGCCAATCATAAATCGATAATCGATTATTGCAAGTTAACCCAAATCGAATTCTTCACGTAGCAATTCACTGAAGATAGAACTACTAATTTTACTCTCGAGTGGTATTCGATATGAACAAAGATGAACTTCAAGTTGAATTAGCCAAATTTGGACTAGAATCAATAGTGGATGTTAAGAAGCTTGTAATCAGAAAGAAACGGTGTGATGATCACACTATATACCTCATCAAAATGAAGAAAGGGTCAGTAATCCTCAACTATGAGGCCACCACCTACATTCTTCAACCAAGTGGAATTTCCAACATTAAGGCCTCCGAGCCATTTAAATGCCCAACGAAACTTAGCCCGAGATTCACGAACTACAAATGATGAACAACGGAAAGAGAATTATTACTAACAACATTAATAACAATAATAATAATTTGAGTTATTCGGATACATTAAATAATACTAATACACCAGTACCCCGCTTAACGAAATGATTTGTTTCCGAAAAATTGGGCGTAAATTGAAATTTCTTTTATGGTTTAGCCAAGTCTCACACAGTAATCCAATAGATAGATCATTATCTTCAATAAAATTCATAAGCTCAATATATTTGGTAGATAAGCCGTGGCAATTCCAGTAAATCATTTTAAGGAAGTTGTTAATTAACCTATAATTTGGTTGAGAAGTGAAGATTTGGTTGTTATCTATCATAAAGATATTTAATCGTCAAATTTGTAATTACACGAAATTGTTCGAATCGAGTTGTACAATTCGATATATTCAAAATAATATCGCTAATAGCGGATTTACATTCAATCCGTGTGTTCAGACGTATATTTTCTACATGACATAATTACACATATTTCGCGTTCACACGTGAAATCTCAAACTCTCGGCACCAATTGCAATTTATCTATGTATGTGTAAAATTATTTTCATTTCATTATGATGCTTTGAGAAGAAAGGTACTCAACAACAAGAAATCAAAAATCAAACATTTTTAGCAAACAATTTTGTTTAATCATCGCCATTCTGGTTATTGGATAAAAATCAGTGTGTATTAATAATAATTAAATAGCTATGATCTCAAACCTAAAAAACAGTGTTTAAATTCATTTTTCGTTGCCTTTTTTAATCTCTCTCTGCGAAAGGAAACAAAAAAAAAGAATTGTTTTTTTCTTTCCCCGGGAACGAAATTTAAAAAAATAAAATATCTCTCCCCGTATAAAAAACAAAGGGAAAGGAATGAAATAGCGATCGATTTCTTCCTTTTTTAAAGAGAGGAAACAAAAATTTATTTATAAACAACTAAACAAAGTAGAGAAGCGAAAAATAAACAAAAAATCGAAATCATAAATTTTAAATTTATTCTCTGCTAAAAAATGTTTAAAACTATAAAAAGACGGAAAAACAAAATCGAAAACATAATTTGTTTCTTCATTTCACAACGGTCATATTTCAAATGAATAGCGCATATAAAAAAAAAAATCTGACCCTAAACATTTTTATATTACTTTTTCAATGTATTAGTGTGTAACAAGTCGTGCCGCAATAAAAATTTTTGAGGAAAAATTCCACACAATTATCCCCACTCCAAAATTAGTTTGTAGGCAAAGAGGTAAGGAACGAGGAAGATACTCAGAGTATAAAATATACGTCTGAACACGCTGATCTTTTCGTTCTTTTCCAAAAGATAAAAGATGTACGATAAAAAATGCGTTTTAGTATGATTTCATTGTATTAAAATCAGAAGGAATACTCAAAAAGTATTTTTCAATACTATTTACTGCAATACTCAACTTTTTTTGGTGAAAAAGAATGGAAAACCTGAAAAAGATGAACTGGTTTATCTGTTTTCGTAAAAGTTGCTCAAAAGATCTAAAATCCAAGTAACAGCGCATTCACAATGCAAAAACTTTTTACCTTTTACTTACAGGTTTGTATGAATTTTCAACTTGACGAACAAAAATGTTTGCTCGATTTGTCTGTTTTTGACAGATTTCTGATCTTAAAACAGGAAAACAGATTTCAGTCGATATTTGCCAGATTTTTCATGAAATCCCTGTTATTAACAGATTTCTTAAAAAAAATTAATTTTGTATTTGAACCAAAACCAAAAATATGTAAATTGGGATGATCTAATGGTTTGGTGTTGACATTTGTGGAGTCTATTTCAATTTATAGTCCACTGCAATGCCAGTGAGAGCGCATCTGTCCCCAAATTGAAAATGTTCATACAAGTTATTTTAACAATTCCAGTAGCAACAGCTAATGTTGAGCGAATTTTTTCGCAGATAAATTTAAAAAAAATAAAATTCGCAATAGCTTGCTGCCACCGTCCTCTTTAAGTGGAATTTTATACATACACGAAAGATTTTATGAAGAAAAATCAACAATAAGTGTATTGCTTTGGTAAAAAAGGATTAGATTTAGGTTTGGATTTAAAATTTCAGAAAGCAGCCCGCAAAGATTTATTTTTGAATTTAATTTTTGTTTGATGTGTTTCATATGAAGCAAATTCTAGTGGTAGGTATTTAAACTAAAAATCGGATTTGATTTAAGTAAATTCAAAAAATGATTGGATTTAGCTGAATCTTTTTTGGATTTATTTAATGCAATTGTTGTTGTATTTTTTTGTAAATTTACCAAAGCAATACACTTAATATTGCACTAATTTTAATTCAAATCGAAATACCCGAGTAACCAAAAATGGTGATCACAAAATTTTAGACCAATTTGTCACAATATGTAAGTTCCTTTTCGTCACAAAAAAAGTTGAAAATTTGGAACTTATTTATGCGGATAGTTTGTGACAAAATGTACGTTGAATTTACCAACCAAAAAAAAAAAATTTTTAGTCACCAATTTGTCACAAAATGTAAGTTCCTTTTTGTCATAAAATAAGTTGACAATTTGGAACTTATTTATGCGGATATTTTGTGACAAAATGAATGTTGATTTTACCACCAAAAAAAAAAATTTTAATCACCAATTTGTCACAAAATGTAAGTTCCTTTTTGCCACAAAAAAAGTTGACCATTTGAAACATATTTATGCGGGTATTTTGTGACAAAATATATTTTACTCCCAAAAAAAAAAAAAAAAAGATTTCGATTATTTTTGATTTGGTGAATTTACATGTATATGTAATTCGCTAAGTCACTACGTTCTTGCCTCATACTTAATGTATGAAGTTGGAATTTTATTTTTGTAGTTTGTGTTTGGTCGTATACCTGCTGAGTACCTGATGAGTAGACCGAACTTTTTGTTTGGGCGAGTTTCTCTGCACGAAACCAAACTACTACATAAAAAACTCAAGGAAAGTTCTCATTTTTTAGAGTCGAGACAATTTGTATTCTAGGCTCGGGTTAAAGTACGGGGGGATTTTGATATTTCTACATTTAAGGTATATATTTTTTAAAAATAAATAATAAAAATATCAAATAACCATACAATGGAGTATTTTTTACAAAATTATTTAAGTAGGGTCATTAAAAATTTTCTTACGCATAATTGCATCAATAAACCAACAAATATCCACAAAATTGTTGATAATTAAGTGATATTATAAAAAAATCTATCGAATTTGTGGTTATAATTTCAACAAATAGTTCATAATTAGTTCCACAGTTAAACCACCAATTATTCAGAAAATATCGAGAAATATTTGACTTTATTACCATAAAAAAACTGTCGAATTTGTGACTAAATTTTCAATAAATATTTCAAAAATATTCCACCAAAAACCGACAAATTTGATTTACAAAATGTTCGTTTACGTGTGACAATCGGCGTCAACCCCATCCACCATTTTTCATCCATATTGTGACAAATTTTTGTCACATTTTTTTCCACCAATCACCATTTTATGTGAAATTTTTGTCGCTTTTTTGTGACACGTGGTTACTCGGGATTTTATCGAAAGTAAATGATTTACCCGACTATTGGTCCGCAGACCACAGCCAAGTCTATAATGAAGTGGGCAAGCTTATTTAATTTTTTGTGATATTGAAATTTTTGTGACATACGTATAATTCGAGTTTATGTATCACTGAAATTTATTAAATAAACGTAAACTATATAAAACATTGTTTAATTAACTTCAATATCGATTTTATTAAGTTGTTAATGTGTTTCATAATATTTTCATAAAAACAGATTTTTATGGTGAAAAACAGATTTTTTGTGGGAATTCTACAGATAAAAATAAAAATCATCTGGCAGCACTGCCTGTAAGTCAAAAGTAAAAAGTTTTTTCATTGTGAATGCCCTCTAACATTTTGAAAGGAAAAAATGAAATGTTGAATATGCCCGTCCCATTTTTATATATGGGTAAAATGTATTTGCCCTTTTCTTCGTGATTCTATATTCTTTTGAAAAAGAACGAAAAGATTGAATGTAAAAGGGCCTCACCTAATGAAAATAGGTTGTTTTCTATACTAAACCAATATCCCATTTTACGAAACGATTAGTTTTCGGAAAATTGGACGTAAATCGAAATTTATTGTATTTTCGTTCTATAGACCTTTTTCCCTAAAAAAATTTGACAAGTAAGATCCGCGATCCGTAGGTGGTCCGAACTAAAAATTAATGTTGTAGAAAAATAATTAATAGTCGTGTTCCAGTCGACCACTTCAAGTACTTATGAGTACTTAGGTTTGTGTCTTTGCTTAAATTTAACTACTCGTAACTGCTCTTGCCAGAATGCAAGAGCAGTTACGAGTAGTTAAATTTAAGCAAAGACACAAACCTAAGTACTCATAAGTACTTGAAGTGGTCGACTGGAACACGACTAATGTATGTATTATATTTCGGGAAACAACTTCACAATTCCCCAAAAGCATTTCTAAAGTTAAATTTACTGTAAAATTTAATTTATTTGGTTAAAACACTAAAAACAAGACTCCAATATTATGCAACACCTACAGATATTTCTAACGATTCACTATGTTTGACAACTAAGGAAAAAGGTCTATTGGGAAATTTCGTAAATCGAGGGATTGGTGTACATGTCAACAATTGATCGTAGACACATTATTGATCGTGGAAACAATTGTTCGTGGATACAATTGATCGTGGATACAATTGATCGTGGATACAATTGATCGAATGGACTTTGGGATAATGAACTAACTTAGACCACCTAGGTTACAGCATTGCAGATCTGATAATTAATAATAATTTATATTTACTTAACGATAGATCCCCCACTAGATGGGACATGTATAGACACGCTAGTTTGTTACGACCGCCCTTGTTGTCGTAAATCTGTTTCAATTAATAACTTAGTTTGAAAAAGGAAAATAAATAAAATCAATCGCGCGCGTGATGGGTATATTGTATTTTATTTTTTCGTGTGCTCGCATTATGCCTCAATTCCATGGGAAAAATTGACTGACAGTAAAAAAAAAACGAAAAGAGAAAAATAATTTGATGCCCCATATAAAAGACAAAGCAAAATTGTTTTGCTATAAAATAAAAAACATAAAAAAACGTTGTCTTTGTCTTTTATATGGAGTATCAGATTATTTTTCTCTTTTCGATTTTTGTGACTGTCAGCAATTTTTACCATGGAATTGAGGCATTAAGGTGCTATTCCACTTGACTGAATTGACTGATAGCAAAATTAAAGGAAGATAAAAATATACATTTGCTAGATGGGCGAATGAAACAAAAACCCTTCTCAGCCAATAAATATTTGTGTCTGTAGTAGTGTGATTGCAATAAAAAGTATCAAATTGAGAACATTTTATAGCTTCACTAACACACATGCATAAAATTAGTATATGATGAGAAATATTTCCCGCACACTAATAATTTTATGGTTAATATATTTTTCAAAATTTCTCCTTAAAATTTTGCTATAAAAAAGTAAAAATAAAAAAACCCATGACGTTTTTTTGGTAGAGATTTTTTTAATATTTACGGAAAATATACTAAAAATTATAATTCTGATGTGACTATTAATAATATTTAATTTTTTAGATAATTTTGAGATACAAAATTAACTGAATTAATAGGAATATTTAATTTTTTTAAATAATTATTGGTTATGTTTTTGTGTGCTGTCAAAATTTCTCCTCAAAATTTTGCTATAAAATATAAAATTTAAAAAAAATCCGTGCCTTTGGCTATTACATAAAGTTTCGAACTATTTTCTCTTTCCCTCTTTTTTTACTATCAGTCAATTCAGCCAAGTATGAGCCCTAAAACCTCGCTATAATATCTATAATAAACCGCACAATTTCCTCGCTACGGTTTTCTGTGTTAATGGTTTTTGTAAGATATCTATCTATGCCTTTATAAATTTCACAAACATGAGGATTTTGGTATGCAAGTTCTTATTATACAATGAACTATTATATAATGAACATTAGGAATTTTAGATCGTAAACTATAATCTGCAGGACAAAAAAATCATAGTTAAAATTGAGGCCTTTTATGAAGTAGCAACATTTTTAAATCAAAAGTCGATATCCGAAGTAATTTCTCGGAAATTTATGAGCTAAATTTAAAGTAAAAATTATAGGAACTTAGGTCTATGAAAATTTGCGAAATTGGATATATAGTATGTAACATTAAAAAATTACTCGTACTTTAATTTAATTTGAAATTTCAAATGGCTAGCTTATACAATTTGGCTTCAACAATTTTAATTTGGTTAAATTGTATATCAGGTTAGTGTTGAGGACTGCAAATCAAATTTTCCAGGATTCTAATGCCGAGTTTTTTTGCAGGGAATCCAATACCAATTTTTACTTTCCGAAAATTTATGTAACTAACTTCAGATAAAATGCCTATAAAACACAAACTATTAATAAGTTTTATAAATGTGTCTATACCTTTACCTCGGTTTTACGCATAAAAATGTCATATTCGTCATTGGTGTCTTTCTAATTTTTAGACTAAAAATCTTTTGAGTGATTTGCAAATCTACCCAAACCTACCAAATTTAGGTAAAGAAAATTCAATTAATCCGAACAATATCATAAAAGTTGGCAATTAAGGAAAAAGCAGGCACTAGGTTTCAGGAATAAAACCCTTTGCTATTGAACGCAACAACCTTGTATGTGAACACATTTTAACAAAACTAACTTTCGTGGAATCGAAAGTGTTTTTCGGTCGTGGGGCAATTTTGCACAAAACTGCACTAACTATTGATAAGTTTTGTTTGAGATTTAAAACGACCATATGAAAAATTTAAATTAAATGTTAAAATGAGGAGGTCGGTCAATTTTCTAAAAATTAAGAACCTAAGTTTGTGCATCAAATTACTACTACAAATAATGAAAAAATTCTGACAAATAGACTAGAATTTATTTAGGAACGAGGAATATTCTTTACTTTTTTTCTAGAAAAGTCAATTTTTCGGTAATTACGGATACTACAATTAAAAACTTTCCGAAACCCGGTAATTCAAAAGTTCGGTAATTTTTGAATGCCTAGTTCTTTGGGACCAAAAAAATGATCTAATTAAAAAAATCTGAAGTACTATCATCTACTGCGAAGAAACTCGTCACAAATAAAATTTCAAATTTTGTATATATGCAATTGCTAGCTCTGAATTTTGTAAAGAAAAACTCAATTTTTTTTTAATGGTTCAAGTATTACCAGAATTTTTAAAATTTCGATAATTCAGAAGAATTAAATAGAGATTTGGTCTTAAATACCCAAGTGAAAACCATTTTTTTTTTTTTTTTTTTTTTTTTTTTTTATAAATTTTTTAATTGGGTGCAGAGCGGACGTATTAACGGTCCTAGCTCCTTGTAACTGTCAGAGCTTCTGCACCCAATGCGCGATCCTGCAAGTAAAGATTAATAGCTACCTTAAATTTATTCATTTTATATTCCTTCGGAAATTTGAAATGTATTAGCGAATTCCACTTTTTTGATGTTCGGTATATAAATTCGCGCTTGATTT
Source organism: Tipula helvola (assembly GCA_963556165.1). Classification (NCBI taxonomy): domain Eukaryota; kingdom Metazoa; phylum Arthropoda; class Insecta; order Diptera; family Tipulidae; genus Tipula; species Tipula helvola. The sequence continues at coordinate 142,518,095 of OY744482.1, read as the reverse complement.
CTTCAGTTCGAGGTTTCGGGAGCTTCACCGTAAACCTATGTGCATTGGTTGTTCCTCTTGTTACTCTTGTTGTTGTAACGAATTTTGGTATTTTCTCCGATAGTTCTGCAGAACATTTACCATGTAAGCATCTGTAGAAGACGCAGAGTTTGACGTTTAAATTAAAAACGAAACAAATTCGGATCGGGTATTCCAGAATAGTCAGCTGAAAAATGTTTGGCTTTAACCTTAGTTAGTCATTACGTTAACTGTTATGCTCCACTCATATGTTTAGGTAGTTAAAATATTTAGTACTCAAGTTTTTACAGAAGCATCCAATTTTTAATAGTTTCTTATGCCGAATATTTTCAAGTTTTTTGAAATTCAACAATTATTGCGTAAAATAATTTTTTAATCCTACAAATCGGATGAAGCTGAAGGAATATTTTTGGTTAGTAGAACATCGGTAACCGCTACGAACGGGAAACGACATTCCGTTAGGCGGCCCGATGATAAGGAGGTTCTGATGGTGATCATAACAGGGATTGTCTGGAGTTGAGGTGGGCGCCTCAGCCGATCACACCCTGCTTATTATTACATTAGCTACTAAGGACGTGGCAAAATGATGTTAATTTCTCTAATCCTTTTCCTCTGTGTTAATCATGCGGTTAGACAAGCATGAGAGTATGTTTGGAAAACCCCATGCCGCACCGTGAGCTCTAGCCAGCTACACAAACCGCACCAAACCTCTGCTCTCATGATTCTGCTAACAAAATCTTATGGATTCGGATTTACAACATCAGAAGCAAGGCTGGGTTAAAGAGGCATTGCCAAACCGAATGGAGAAAAATAGGCCCTGTGGTTGCCGAAAAGTTCGTAATGTGTATGCCTAAATGGATTGAAGAGGTTATTAAATATAAGGGTAGTCCAACTTCCTACTGATTGCTACGAAAATCTCACAAATTTCATTTTATTGTTTTGTAATACTGAAACGTATTTATGATTTATTTAACAAAGAATTTGACCAAACTTTTTTGATTTTATTTTAATAACTAGTTGTAATCTAAAATAAAACTGATTTTTATTTGAAGATAAAAAATGACTGAAATTAAATAAAAACTATTGTTTTTTATTTGGATTTATGAGAAAACCATTGATTTATATTGTCGATTGTAAAAATAGGCTAAGCGCCTCTCGAGGAAAAAAAATGAAAATGTTGCAACTGATAAACTAACATTTGTCTCTAATGCGATGAAAGAAACTTTAGCAGACAGGTAATTAGAAATTGTCTTAATGATTAAAAATATGCATAAATTATGTGAGAATATCTTCCAAACAAGCTTTTAGTAATGAAAAATGGCGAGTCTGGAAGGTAAACCTGGTTTTCCGAAGTCTCGTTTTAAAAGCGGTTTCAAAATTTTGGTTTTGTGATAATTTTTTAAAATTCTGGTGAAGAATTTTAATTTTGACAATAGGAAAAATCAGGCTTTTGGAAACTATGATTTTTGAAAATAGGCTTTTGTGTAACCAGGATTTAGAGTGGATCCCAAAAGTGATTTTTATCAACAATCTTAAACGTCAAATTATCAGCAATCTCGGTGTACAAGTTTTCCGCTAGGTAAAATCCATGGTACTCCAATCGTCAATATAAGTTCAATTAAAGTGTATGTAGACTTTTGCACGCAAGTGTATGTACGGGTCTGATAGGTAAGCCTGGTTTCAAAAGCCTGTTTTTTTTTAATTCGGTTTAATGGGTTCCACACTAGATCCTGGTTTACAAAAGCCTGGTTATACAAGAGCCTAGATTTTCAAAAAGCCTGGTTTTTCCGAATAAAATACTCCTTCAAACCAGAATAAATTCTCCTTCACCAGAATTTAAAAAAACATGTCTTTCAAAACCAAAATTTTGAAAACCAGGCTTTTAAAAACAGTCTTCTGAAAACCAGGCTTACTTGCCATATCCATAACCAGGCTGTTGAAAACTAGGATAATCCCAGGTTATATTTTTCTAGATATGTACCTATAATGTAAAATTATTTATTTTAACGAACAAGTTATTTACAACTTCAATTAGTTTTATTGAAATTATTTTTGTAATAAATTTAATTAGTTTCGTAATCGTAAAAATAAAAAAAAATCATACTGTTCTTTTATTAGATTACCTGCAGAATATTCCGAGGTCACATGATCAATATTCTATTCCTTCTGTGGAATGAATAAACGAAAACATCCACATTTTAGGCCAGTTGTTGGGTATCGGGAATATTATGTAGGCTGTGGTATTCATACATACTCGTACATTGAAAAAAAAAAAGTAGACTATGATTTTTTATGTTTTATTGGTGTAGCTTTAATCTTTTATTAGATACTAAAATAAGGTTAGTGCTTAGTTCGAAGATAACCAAACGAACCACACTACCTATTGATTGTGATAAGATAAGCCAACTATAAATTTATGTAAATGCAAATATGTATTTAAACGAATTTAGGTTATACGACTAAAATTTTAAAATACGGTGGTTTTCATTTATAACGACACCAAGAACTAATAACGAGGATGGGCGGAGATAATAAAATCCAATTCGTAAGGTTTAACTATTTCAAGGGGAAAGCAAAACATTTTGGCGGAATCATTGCATTATTTTAATATGAAAATATATTGATACGTTAAAATTTGCCAACTGGATTTTTAGGTGTTTCTGGCATTCTCTTTCAGTCATTAGCGAATTATTAAATTACAACAAAATATATTCGCAACACAAACCTAATATAAAAGTATTTTCCCGCAAATAATTTATAACAAAATATTTTGCCGACACTTACGTTTTCTTTTTCTTAACAACTCTCTTTTTCTTAGGTAATGGTTCATTATTAGCTAAAGCTTTTTCAATCTCAGCTGCTTCTCTTTTTGTCTGTTCACACAGATTAACTGCTTTGCCTGTTTGCGTATGAATTTTCATTATAAAATCGTAAAGTGTATCGATTTTCCTACAATAAATTTGTCCCGCATACACAAGCACTAGAGCCGCTTCTGAAAAGTTTGGTTCAATGCTGAGTGCTTCAAATTTTTGTAACCACTGTTAAAAGTAAAAAAACAACATTCGAATTAACAATATTCTTAAACTTACGAAATATAAAAGAAATATGTACATACAAAAGCAAGATCAAATTCATAATTTTGATCCGGGCGCTTTGCCACTTCGATAAATAGTAAACATATTTGATCTCGTGATAAATTTCTAGTCGATTGTGCAATGTTTATAATATTTTCAGAGTCTCTCACACGTTTCGGCATTAGCGAAAGGAGTTCATCGTCACCATCAGAATCATCATTTTCACTATTATTAGCAACATTTCCCTGTGAACTAGAACTAGCTCCAGCATTTCCTAGTTTTCTCTACAATAAAATAAGATATATTTTGCTAAGTACACAGTACATAATAACTATAAATACGAATTCAATGAAAAACATAAATAAAAAATCGCTAAACAAATGTCGGAATTGACGTAAGAAAGCCAAACAAAAATGGAATGATCGTACTATTACCTTTCCTCCACGATTAACCATTTTGGAAATTTTTTTTTTTCAAATATAGAATTAGCTTTGTACACTTTAACACTTTCTTACACCGAATTTAAATTAAACACATTAACATAACACACATTAATTTACTTTTTATGAAATCTATTTTTGTGAAATGATTTAAGAAACGTGCCGCCATTTTAATTATTTACTAAATAGAGTGCGATTCATGTACATCAAAAAAATATATTTTTACTTTTCACTGGGCAAATCATTTTTTTAGAGAAATTGTAACAAATAATAATATTTCAAATGATTTGTAACAAGAGACCTATTGTTTATTCATTTTTAATGGTAGTTTAATTAATTTTAACATCTGTCTTTAATTTATTTTTACTTAAATATCAAAAATAAAACACAACTTAAATTGAGCAAAATCCAATTGGAACTAAAATATATGTACATCGAAAGCGTGGGTTGACGCGGCATCGCGTCGCTTCTTTCTTATGGGAAGTTGTGCATTCGGTTATATTCGTTATAAAAGATATTTTGTGTCGTGGATAAATTGTCGGTTAGGCAAGTACCAGGCACAGACACCAGATGTCATTGTAGTTATCTGCGAGCTTTCCCCAAGTCCCATCATGAACATGATTTATAAAAATATAAATAGCGAAATCAACTCTTGCGGAAGGAAAAAACTAAGAACTTTATTTTTACCCATGGCTGCGTGCAATCATGTTACTCATCTCAAATAATATTTGGTGCCGCCCCACGAGTGAACACCACGCGATTTTATTCGAGTCCATTGTACAATGTGACTAAGTAACATACTCGGCCAAAAAAAAATCGCAAAACTCTCGAAAACTTATTTCTTCCTAAGTAGGGTATAATCAATCAATACTTTAACACATCCAGCACTCAAATGTGTGGCGACCACATATAAGTGGTGAACGTATTAAAACTACAAATAGAAAATTTAGCGAGAATAGAGTATTTAGGATTTTACCGCTCGCAGTACCCTAATGGGCCGAGATAAGCCGGTTGTCTCCTTACAATATAAAAATATATATAATTTTGATTCAATTGATTTTATTTAATAACTATACCTAAATCAAAAAATGAAAATCGGTTACATTTATAATTTACATGGAATATTATTTCAGTTGTAATTTTTAATAAAAAAAAAAAGTATAAAATGTTACTTCATTTTAAAATAAAAATATAATAGGTTCTGATTTATTATGACCTTACACTTAATAGTAGTTTAATTTATATCATACTTAAAATACATTTTTCACTTCAACATCGAATACCAATTGTGAATTTGGTGGTATTGTTGGTGGATAACCTTTTGCACCATATGCAAGATTAGCAGGAATTGTGAGAGTTCTTTTTCCCCCAACTTTCATTCCTGCTACACCAATATCCCATCCCTTAATTACCTCGCCACGACCTAATGTGAATTTGAAACCAGGTCCTTGTTTTGAACTGTCGAATATTTTGTTTGTGTCTTTCAAACGGCCCTCATAGTAAACCTGAACTTTTTTACCGGCTTTCGCCACTTTTCCATTTCCAGCTTGTCTGTCTACTGCTACAACACCACCTTGCAATACTAATTTATTTCCTTTGGCTTGTTTATTTTGTTGATTTGGAGTAACACTGTCGCCTTTAGGTTTAGCAGTTTCTTTAGTATCTTTTTTGACTTCTTTATTATCTTTTTTTCCTTTTTTAGTATCTTTTTTGCCATTTTCTAATCCATTTTGCACAGGGTTTTTAACATCAAGCTTCTGTTTCTTTTTTGGTTGCTCAACTTCTACATCACTATCGTCATCATCATCGCTATCATCCTCCTCGTCATCATCATCCTCCTCATCGTCATTGTCCTCCTCATCGTCATCATCATCATCTTCCTCGTCATCATCATCCGAATCAAGGCCAGCGCCAAGACCATCTTCATCCATATCATCATCTTCATCGTTCATATTTGCTTTTACAGGTTTAGCTTTTTCTTTTTTTGTAAGAGCTCTAAAGAGTAAAATAAAATTATAATTTTATTCTAAAGTAACATCAGATTATCTTACGGTTCAATATTTTCTTCTAATTCAGGTTCATCTTCATCGTCTGAATCGAAGTCATATCCTTCTGGCAACAACGATCCAGTTAAATGTACAACACCACTTCCTTTGCTGAAAAATGTGACTTTATTACCAACAGTGAAATTTAAATTTAACGATTGTTGGATAACTGCATTCTTTTTTAATGTACACAAAAGAAAAGTATCTTCTTCGTTTGAATACCACACTTGTACATCTCCATCAGTTGCTGTTGTTGTATCTAATGAAGCTTGAGCCAAATGGAATGATTTCTCCAAATTCTGGGTGTACCGTTTATTAGTTTTTAGAATTAATCCTGCAAATAGACGAAATAAATTTCACATGAAATAACATAACCTAACATTTGGGTCGGATTTATTTGTAATTGCATTATCTATAAATCTATTATGGTAGCCGGCATTAATTTAATTTAGACAAAAAAAAACAAATTTTAGCAAATATGTAGATTGCAATAGTTGCACAAAAAGCGGGAATTAGACACCGCATGTCTGGAAATCTATTTTTAGTAATTTTCATTAAACTTACCCCAAAACATTTTGAAGTTATTTATTTGTAATAAAAATAGAATAAACCAACTAATATTATAATTTAAACAATTACTATACTTTTATATTTTACAAAAACACGTTTTATTCTTTAAACAATTTTATCGATCACAAAACGAAAACACATGCTTCGCTTCGAAAGAAAGTGCAGCTATTAAATTATTTTTATTTGTTTTAAATACCCTCGAGTAGCACGTATGGTATCGCTATTCGCTATGGCTATGGAAAAAATTAGTGCTGCCATGCGGACACGCGGTATGTACCCAGTAGGAAACTTGTCAACATGCATGTGAATTTAATTTGAACTTCAAAAACACGTTCTTTCTGTTTCCTTTTTGAATTACATGTGTTTGAAAGAGAAAAAAAATATTGGCATGTCGTAAATTGATATGATGTTGACTAAATGACCAATTGATGACATGTCTTACAATGTTCATATAAGACATGTCGAGGAAATTTTCACTATGTACGACAAACATTCGACATATCAAAAGCATTTCTAATTTCGCGAAGTCGTCATGGACGAATTATGTAAGTCAAATACAAAATCGTCAGTTTTTTTTAATACGACGTAAAAAAATAAACATAATATAATTTGGTTCTTCCCTCGTTCATACATTGTTAACATTGTTTTGTTTAGTTTGTTTTTTATGGTTACATATGTGATAAAACGTCTAGAAAATATGTTATCGTGTTCGTATTATTTTAAAAATTACTTTAAAATATTTATTAGAATTTATAAACGAAAATACATAATTTATCGTGCTTTTAAAATATAAATAAAAATTTTAAAATTAATCATTTAATTATATTTTAATAATAAATATTATTAGTGACTATCCCGAAAATCCGCAACCCCCTTTTTTAAATTGTGTTATTCTAAATTTAACCAAAGTGTTAGTTCGATCGATTTGTTATTTAAACTAAAACAGATTTATAATATTTTCATAATAAGACAATATAGTTTCATATTACATAGTTCAAAATCAATATGTTTAATAACATAAAAGGACTTTCAACAACAATGACAGAGTTTTGTTTCCATCAAGCCAATCCGACGATGTAATATATGCAGAGAGCCAAATTCCACAATATACAATTCAATTCGTAAGTAAATTTTTTAGTACATATTTTTTATAGTTATTTGAGTATATTATATTAATATAATTTTAAATTATTACAGATTCAACAAATTCGACGTTGTGTCCCGAAATTGAAACCCATCGCCAAATATTTGCATCACCATTTTTGTCAGTAATATCATCACAAACTAATCCAACGCCAGAGCATTATCCGCAACCCTTAATCAACAATTTCCCTTTAATGGTAGAGTCACCAACTCACCAGATTTATTCAATTCGGTCGAATCAGATGGTACAGAAGTGGACAAGAATACCATATCAAAGAATTCTATTCGTAAGTAAACATTTTCGTAAATTTTGTGCGATATTAAAATAATTTTAAACAAAAATTTTATTCTGCTACAAACGCAATAAAATATTTAATTCTCTGATACAACCAGAACCACGGATATCATCAATACACCATCAAAAACAGCCAAATGAAACTTTTTCTTTAAAAATGTTTAGTCAAATACATACAAGAATGCCGTTAAAGAGATTGCGACTTAGCGAAAGCCATCGTTGTAAGTCATCTACATCCAATGAAGCATCTACAACATACATACATCTAACTATTTTTGAATTTTTTCATACTATTTAAATAATTTTTTGATACTACATTTTTAATTTATTTATCAAAGTCATATGAAATCTAGAAACAAATAAATGTTTAAATAACTGTTTTATAAATATAATAGTTATCCATTAAAGTACAATACAATTATGTATGTATTTTGAAATGTCTTCGTTCAGGACTGTCGTCATTTACCATCCATGTCATGTCTTATACTATAACCTTATGAATCTTCATAGCACTGTCAATGATGTTGAGTCACATATACTACATATAAGCTTATGATGCATCGAAAGCGATTAGTCTATGAACTGTCACATTATTGTCAATTAGGACAAGTCACATACTATTAGTTTATGAGGTATCTTAAGCGATTCGTCTATGAACTGTAATGTATTTGTCAATCATGATAGTCACAGATTAATCGTCTCAGGCATGTCATGCACGAAAACGAGTTCCGCTTTTTGATAAAATTCTATATACGTGTCATGCATGAATGTCATTGACAAGTCATTAGTCTTTCTAAAATGATTTTCCTGCTGGGTACAGATCAAATAAAAGCCCCTACAGACGATGCAATTTGGTTGCACCAACCAAATTGCTGATGGCTGTATGACACTGGCTAGTTTCTCGCATTGTTTAAGTGATTAAAAATAAAACTAGAGCAGGCCAAATAATGCATATATAAAATATTCATAAGAGTGAGTGAATACAATATAGGCAAAAAATAAAAATAAATTCATGAAAAATTGATCTAAAATTTCATTGCCCACTTTTGTAGCAATTTAAATGGAGCAATTCTAGCAAAAAATAATTCAATTTTAATTATTTTTTTTGACATAGACAGCTTGTTTTTGACATTTCGTCATATTTTTAAAATAAATATTTTAGTGTGGTGTTTCTGTTTATCATATTTCGTCATATTCTTAAAATAAATATTTTAGTGTGGTGTTTATCATATGTCGGATGCGGACCTATTAGAAATTTTAGTAGCAACTAACGTTCATATGCTACGAACAGCTGCTTATTTAAATATAAGGAAAGCCGAAAAAAAAAATTGAAAAATATTCTTTGAAATAGCTGTTACATCGAGAAAGTGAAGGATTTAGCCATAAATTGTTAAAAGAAATAGAAGACGAGGATGTACCCCTATACAGGAAGGTTCTGAGGATGATTATTTTAAACGAATAGAAACAAGAGTTAAACTTAGATTTTTATTGATTCATTTTGATATAAAAATCATTAAAATATAAATTATAAATATATGTATATTGAATTAAAAAATTACATTAATTATTTCTGTTTTGTTTTTCGTCATTTCTTTTATCTTGAATCGTATTTATTTCATATGGCATTTATTTTATTTTTGGCGAGTGTTCAGAGATCGTTGTCGAAATTTGCTATTTCTTGGCCAATATAATTTGAAAAAGCTTGTTGACTGTTTTTTAAAATATCAAAATAAGTACATATAGTGTTGTCTCACTTTATTTAGATTCGTTCTCTTTTTCGCTTTTTTGTTTTTACAGCAATTTATAGCACTTGAAAACTAGCCAGTGTCATACAGCCATGAGGTTGGTCCAACCAAATTGGTATTGGCTACGCACCATGCAACTTGATTTGCAATTTGGTTGTTCCAATTTTGACGTTTAGTTGTTGATTGGTACAAGAATTTGACATTTAGTTTTCGTTAAAAAATGACAAACGCGCCATGTCTTTTTTATCAAAAAAACGAAAAATTGAAATTGCACTAGCAGTCTCAATAACTTGTAACTGACCACCAACCAGGCCTAGAAATTTGTGGGCTAAAAACTGGCTAAGGGACCGAAAAAAATTTAGCCACATGATATTATTAAAAGAGCTGAATAGTGACGATTTTCGCAATTATCTGCTAATGGATAGCGACTGTTTCATGGAATTATTACAGCTAGTTAACCCTTTAATATCGAAACAAGACACAGTCATGAGAGAAGCGATCAGTGCTGAAGGGCGATTAGTTGTTACTCTAAGATATTTTGCAACAGGGCGAGACTATGCTGATTTGAAATTCAGCGCGGCAATTCGCTTTTCTCGACTCCCTTTTATACGCGGTCATCATATTATGTATTTTTTTTTTCCCCTGTGGCGATCGTAGCATCACTTTCAAGTTCTTTAAATTTTTCGGTGAGCATTTCAAGCGCTTTGTGCAGGCCGTGTCTCGGTTGCAATAAAGATTACTTGATGTATCCCAGAGACAACTAAATTCTCTATAGAGTTCTAATAAATCAATAATTATTTTATTATTTTTCGGAGATAATTGTTTTAAGAAACGCACTATATGAATAAATTCTAGTGAATAAATTCTACTATGAAAACACCACATATGACGAAATATCGCACCGACAACAATACACACGATGCAATTTGGTTGGTTGGTTGGTCGGTTGGATAGAATTTTCCTTGCAACTCATGCAACTTAATTTTATCGCACCGACATGCATACACACTATGCAATTTTACCTCCAACCCGACCAAATCGCACCAATCAACCAACCAAATTGCATCGTCTGTAGGGGCTTTAAATTGTACAGATGCAATAATCCAGAGGGTAAGATTTTCCAATTGACGATTGTACAAATAAAGCATCAAACAGATAAGCGGCGCTCTACGCTTAGCTTCACTTATATTCGTCTTTATGATTTTTTGTAACCACATAGACGCCGCTAATTTGACATTTACTTATATGAAAAATGTTGTTTGGGTTTTGTCAACAAAATATTTTCATAAAAAAAATATTTATTTAATGAATTATTACGACCAAATTTATGTTCAAATTTCGATTTGTTTTAAAATTGTCTTTCTCTTATGCACAATTTGGATATACATTTCAGCTAAAATTACAAGTTTCCAAGTATTTACTATAAAAGCAACAACAACAAATCTAAATGTCATTGAACGTCTCAAAAAATAGAAACTTTGCGAGTTTAGCGCCGCTCTATCTGTTCGCTCTTATGGAAATCCATGTATTCTAAATTAGCGCTACTGTTAGCGCCGCTTATCTGTTTGATGCTTAAAGAAAGCGCCTCTAGGGGAAAAAAGTTAAAATGATGCACCTGATAAAATGACATTTGTCACAAATGTGACGAAAGAAAATTTAGCAATGCGATAATTAAAAACTGTTTTTATAGTTCAAAATTGGAATTATTTACAATTATGTATTAGCAATCCGGTAAGTAAAGTTTGTGTTTACTGTTCAAAATTGTTATTGTTTACAATAATTTCGAACGTCAAATTATCAGGTAGATCCGTTTAAAAATGTTCCACTAGGTGGAATCCATGATGCTCCAATCGTCATGACGATTGTAAAAGTAGAGAAAGCGCCTCTAGAGGAAAAAAGTTAAAATGATGCACCTGATAAAATGACATTTGTCACAAATGTGACGAAAGAAAATTTAGGAATGTGGTAATTAAAAATTGTTTTTATAGTCCAAAATTGGAATTATTTACAATTATTAGCAATCCGGTAAGTAAAAATTGTGTTTACAGTTCAAAATTGTTATTGTTTACAATAATTTCGAACGTCAAATTATCAGGTAGCTCCGTTTAAAAATTGTCCACTAGATGGAATCCGTGATGCTCCAATCGTCAATAGAGAAGAAATAAACAAACGTCAAGTGTAAGCAAATTGGTGGAAAAAAGAGAAAGAGTAAAATAGTTTAGGGCCGTATTTAGAATTTTATTCAATGCATTGAAATGGAGTGGGTTGCTTAAAATAAAACAATTAAAGTTTAAAAATTGTTTTTATTTTAGTTGCAAATAACGGATAATTATTATTTAGATCAATTTTTTAACAATATTAATTTTATTATTAAAAATAACTTTTCTAAAAACGCGTTATTATTTTACACTTTTAGTGCGGACCTGGTAAAAATAGTTGTAAACAAATCGTAAGATTCTTAAACACCCAACAACAACAAAATTTGATTTTTTTTATAATTATGTAATAAATTTAAATTAAAAGTGCACTTTTTTTATCACAAATTACAATTATTTACATCACAATTTTAATTTCGTTTTATGTATACTAGAATAAAACTTCCCGATGAAATGAAATTCCCGGAAATTTGTTGCAAGTATTGTTACGACATTTTCTGATTAAACACTTCAATTTTCATAAATTGTTGTTCAATTGTCAGACACACTATGAGTCAAAGCAATTAATTCTGCCTGAAAGGCTATGCAGTACAAAACCAGACTACCAAACGATCTGAAATCATTCGGAGGGAAGTGTCATGTTGTATATTTTAATTATACAAGCATGTTTTTATCTTTAGATTTTTAACTTTATTTTATTATTAATTTCAGTTTTTACATTCATACAATCTAATCTTTTTCTTATTTTAAGGTGCACATCCATTACCTCGTTTATTATTAATACGACTTGAAGTTTGTATCACTTCCCGTCCTTTATATTGTTCACATGAAGTTAGTTCATGTGATTTATCTCAACTCATTCATGATAGGAAGTAAGTTCCAAATCTAGCGCCAAGTTGAGAGCAAGAGCCATCATCATAAATCTCTCGATGGATAAACCACCGAGAATAAATTCTCAAATTTGAACTCAGGCAATAGCCTTGAAAGGTATTTATTAATGATTAGATTAGTCTATGCCCCACCATTGCACCTAAAACACTCCGTGCACCAATGCATCTCAAGCGATACGCCGCAGAGCAATCAGTGTCTAGAATGAAGGTGTTCAACTGGGTCAAATACAAAATAGACTCCATAGCAAGAAGTGGAGTAGAAGACATAGCTCCAGTAATGGCTCTACAAGCAATATTTTGCAGTCCTTTAAGTTTAATTAAGAAGTTTTTAATTTAACCATTCTTTAATTTAAAGAATGGAGTCATATGAGAGGATTGGTAACACCAACGATTTGTAAACAAATATGAATATTTTGGGGCTTAGGCCCCATAATTTCCCATAAGTTGTTCTACACTGCCAAACAATAGCAGTAGATTTTTAAATTTTGTAATAAAATGTGGTAATTCCACGAGATTTTACTATCCAATGTAGACACCAAGATGCTTTAGATGGTCGGATCTAGTAATCGCTCTTCCAAAAAGAGAGGGAACAAAGAAAACTTCAATATTTCCGATCCATGATAAAACAATAATGTGATCAATACCAAAATTAACTAGGTGTGTACGGTGGCCTTATACGGTGCAAATGAGAACACACTTTAACATGTTATTAGTCTTGAAAGCAACAAAATCAGAACTGAAGTCACAACCGGGGATATGAACAGGAAAAAGAAACTCACCAACCTCCCTATTGGAAGAGGTACCGTAAAATGGGGTGAATAGAAACACTTTTCAAGTTTACAAGCATGTACTGCTAAGAGGATATTTGTTTTTAATATAATGAAATATCTTAAAATATGGGTCTTGGTGTACTCTTTCCTTTTCAAACTACTTTGATCTATTAGAAATGAATATGGCGGATTTTTTTAAAAAAACCTCACTGTTTCTATTCACCTGCTATTGGGGTGAATAGAAAAAGTCATTGAATTTCGGTTTCTTTCTATTCCTATATTCATTTATAATTTCTGGTGAAACAGCAGCCCGATTTCTTTTGGTATTTTGGCATAACCGGCGGTGAGATAATGCTTGCTTGTATCGTTTCAGAAAAGAGCAGATGAATTCTTTACCGGGTAACTTGTCCTGAAATTTTTCGACCTATCTCTCTTGCCGGTTTAACAATTCTTGAATATTCATTCGTAATGTTATTGTATCAATGGGATAACCCACTCTGAACAAATGATCAATTTGTCCACAGGGATTTTTTCTTCAGTCTCGTTTAAGCAGGTTGATCCCCCCTGATTTTGTATTTTATCACCTTTTTTAAATGGCGATATATCACGAAATGGTGTATACCGTATTTCTCCGATGATTTCCTTAATCATAACTTATTATTTTTAACATCTTCAACTGCTTGTTTCAATATCAGAGGATTACGCTTTTTATAATGTTTTTGGCTCTTCGACTTGTATTGTCTGGGCATTTTAATACTCTGTAGCAATCAAAAACCGAAATATATACTATAATAATTTAACATTAGGGAAATTTAGTAATTTGGAATTAAGGAAAACTTGGTAATGTGAATAAAAACACTAATTTCTGGTGTTTCTATTCACCCCACACTTCCTAATTTTTGACACTAAACTACAAAATGGTAAAATTTAGGAAAACCGGTAAAAGTTAATGACAATTTTAACTACACAAGTAAAAAGAAGACATAATTGAACAACTTACATGAATTTTCTCTGATATTACTCCAAAGATGGTTCAATTACATACAAAGTTTTTTAGAATATTTTTCGAACCAATAAATGTTGATTTATATTTACCAATATATTCTTTAAAATTGTTGGTGTTCCACCAAAAATCTCTATTATTTCTCTTTTTGCACTCAACACCAACTTAAAAAATTAACGTTGCTTTTTTTTATCATGTGTTATGAAAAATTATCAATTTAATAGATCATGTTTTCCGAAAGAGGCAGCACGATTGTTGAAAAAGTACCGAACGTTTTCCAAACGAGGCAGCACGATTGTTGAAAAAGTAAAGAGCGTTTTCCGAAAGGGGCAGCACGGTCAAAAAAAATACAGAGCGTTTATCACTAGATATCACTACACAATCAAAAAAATATTTCTGACGTTTTACAAAAGGGGATAGTCAAAATCAATTTAATTATCACGTATTATTAATAATCACTTTTATGACACGAAAATATTTTTGTTTATGTTTTCAAAATGCACACATAGAAATGTCATACAATTTTTGACAGCAAATTTTTAGTGACACCTAGTGGCATTATGTGAAAGTTGCTTAGGTTTTCGGAGTTTTCCGAAAGATGGTAGCTCTTGCGGTTGTTGAAAATTTGATATTTAAACATGATCTATTATTTTTTAAAGTTTTGTTTCTATTCACCCCGCTGTTTCTATTCACCCCATTTTACGGTAAGCTGATGATTCGGCAGACGAAGAGCATTAAGTCTACAAACATCAATTTTAGCCAAAGCTTTATTAAAATATAGATATTAAATATTTTTCGTGAAATCATATCAAAATAATGGATTGAATGGAAATCGAATCAAATCAAAATACTGCTTGAACGTTGTGATTTGAAAAAAAATTTAATAATTTAGATTGAGGAAGAGTGTTGGACAAATACAGCAATCATAAACTAAATTGTAGCATTCAATTAAACCTAATAACAATGTTTTATTATAGTGTTTTGTTTGAAAATATTTTTCTTTTATAATTTTACTTTCGAAGCCGTAGAATACTGAGTATTCCTAAATATCCTATTCGTCTGCCAATTTAGCCCCAACTACTTTCAGTTTACGTGCTGTTTGAGAAATTAATTCGAAAATATCATCTGCTTCATTAAATTTCATCATGCTCAATTTTCTGCGCAATTGCATTCTACTTGCCATCCTGTGTCATTCGAATATCGCTGTCAATCCATCGTGGATATCTTTTGTGAACGATTTGTCTTTGGCATATTCCAGCTGTCTATAGGAATTTAACATGTACTATCGTTTTTGAAAGCTTTCAAAAAAGGGTTGCATGAAAATCTGAAAATGTGTTTGTTTTCGTTTTGGATCGCAGTAGTTAATTCATAAATTAGTAGTAAAAAAGACCACAGTGTGGTCCCAAATAAAATTTCTGTTGTTTGTAATATACTTAATGGAGTGTATTACATTTCAATTCTATGCAATGAAACACTCTGTGTAGAAACGGCATAAATCATAAATTCGCATTTTTCAGGAAACCCGTTTTTAAAATTAAAAGTTACTCAAAATTGTAAACGCTAATTACGGTTATTTTTAGTTGCCGGAATATTACAAAAAAATCATATAATATGAAATCGATTACGGAGATTTCAAATTTGAAATAAGACATTATATGGAATAACTCGAGTTATGCCGTTGCGTTATTCCTTGTGGCCACAGGTGTATGATTTCGAAATACTAAGTGCCGAAACTCTTTTTATGAAGGCGACTGTACACAATTTGGAATAATAACTTTTTCATGATTAATATAGATGTCAACCCATTCGCTGAAAATCGTCAATATTTTTTCGAATTTCCGAATTTCCCCTCAATTCCTTTTCGTAGAGCGTAAACATAGACTAATGTTTGAGAATAACAATATGTATTAAGAACATGTTTCTCATTTCAATAAAATTGTCTGTTTTAGATTAATTATTACTATTTAAAACAAGCACATATTTAAGCAATATAAATTCTTATTTGTACCATAACCATTAATTA
Source organism: Tipula helvola (assembly GCA_963556165.1). Taxonomy (NCBI): domain Eukaryota; kingdom Metazoa; phylum Arthropoda; class Insecta; order Diptera; family Tipulidae; genus Tipula; species Tipula helvola. Next base: position 142,501,923 of record OY744482.1, on the reverse strand, counting down.
TATGAAAACTTCTTATGGTTTAAGCAAACTAAATTAATTTTTACATAGGTAATACGATATGAAATGAGAGACGTAGTAATGGACGTTTTCTCTCGCATTACGATGTTTTTCCGTATTTTCATTCATAGGTCAAATTCGACTAAAAAACACAAATTTTCCTTTGCTCATTCAGTTTTACAGTAAAATTGATTTGAAAAATACGCTTTAAAAAAAAAAAAAAAAAAAAATTTCAGTTTAAAAAATTTAAAGCTCAATATAAAACTATAGAAAGTATTTTAATGTTTATTTGTGACTAAAAACGTCAATTTCATAATTTTCTTCAGTCAAATGTGTTTTAATTATTTAAAACATTTTAAGACTGAGCCAGATTAAGCTGAAAAGTTTTAATAAAAAATTTCGATTTTCTTCTGAATATGAATGAAAACAATATTGATACTACAACTTTGTGAAAAATTGTAATGAAATGTTTTGTTCCATGGTTTTCTCCATTAAACGAAGTGAATAATTATATTTAAATTAAACTAGGAAAATATATATTTTAGTGTAATATTGAAGAATTGCCTCGGATCAACCTAAATCAACTTATTGTAATAATAACTTAAAGGCTCTTTAAATTACTAGTAGCAAAAAGTTTAAAAATATCATTTTTCGTGTATACATACATACATATATTAAAATTATTAATATTAAAAACAACAAAGATGATTTTTATCGCCGGAGTAGATAATTATTCGAATGGTAAGAAAATTCGGGTTTTCCATAAAAGCAAAATATCCCTACGTTAAAATCTTGTTTCATATTTTATTGATTTTTCTTATATTTTATGGCAGTTTCATGAAGTTTTGTTTTTTTAATACACAAAGTGACTTTAAGAATTATATTTTTAAAAATATGTACATAATTAAAAATTCATTTCTTTAATAAGAACCAAATTGATTTTTTATATTTTTATTGAAAAGTTTTTGTTAGAAACAAATAAATATAATATGTCCTTATGTACATAATACATATTAAATTTAATATATAGACTACGTAAACAGGGAAGGAGAAAGTTCAATGTTTGTTAGGCTGGAAAAACCTATGATAGTTTATGATGATGAAGACAAATAGGTATATAACTTTTCGGTTGGGTTGGCAACGGTCGCGGCGTGATCCAAAGATCAGGATTTTAAATGCAAACTAAACGTTAACTGGTAATACACCTTTTAATGCTTATTCCGCTATTCTTAGAATAATGATCGCGAGCCGTGACACAAAATTGCGTCGTCAGATTTTTTTATATGTACAATTAGTTTAATAGTACAAAATATTAATTTAAGTTTAACCATTGAATTTTCAAAACTAACAATTTTTGATTTCCCTCTCCTGGCAAGGTAAATTATATTGTAAAAATACTACATTTAATACTGTCATTTGAAGCAACCTATTATTACACTACATAAAACAGGTCCCATTCATCACGCCCAACACATGCAAACCCTAAATAAATGAATGTTTTATTTTTCAATTAAATGTAGATTTTTTAAAGTTCTAACTATCTAAACATCCAACAACCAAATTTTGATCATTGTGGATTAAAACAAAATGGGTCAACGTGAAACTGGCGTCTTCCCATTTAATTCATTTTGATTGATGTGTTGCAAAATCTCTCGCAAAATCAATTTGAATTTTCGACTGATAAGACGTATTTTACCAGAAAGTTGCCGGTGACTTTTTTCGGGCGAATTTCAAGAATACGGGCACTGGTACACCTATCAGTCAGCCATATTTTTCTTGTTGCCTTATTTAAAGAATTATTTGTACACTGCTAGCAATAACAATCAAAAAAGAGGCCCGAACAAAAATGTTCGGAGATTTAAGGCAAAACATTTTTTAAAATAATGAATTATTCAAAAATGCTGTTTTCTGGCAATTAATTAATCCTAATTAAATTAATAAACAAAAATTAAATTAAAATGACTTTTCAAAACAATATTTTTTAACAAAACATTCTTTTGGAGAATCTCTAACCGAAATTTCATAAAAATTTAAAATATTATAGTTTCTGAATCGAGTTTCACACTCCTTCCTAACATAAAAATCTACACTAAAAAAATTATTTGAGTTCAATAGAATTACGTCTTACTGAAGTCAAGATCAAATATTCTGAACTAATTGTAATATGCATTGTAAATGCACACATATCAATGGCGTATTCCTGCCATCGGTACAGGTTGATCAGTTTTTAAAATGCGATTTTAAAGATTTTTAAATTTACAAGCGATGAATTATCAATAAATGCTATAATTCTGTATAAAGAAGAAAATGGGTGCATTATGTAAAAATAAACAAAAATATTTACAAAAAGAGAAGTAAGTTGTCTGTATTAAATCAATAAGATTCTTTCGGATTTTTATAGACACAATATATTAATAATCAGACTTGTTAATCAGAAAAATGAAGAGGAGTCATTTATAATATATCTACCAAAAAAAGTAGAAATATCAAAATCCCCCCCGTACTTTAACCCGAGGCCAATACAAAATGTATTGACTCTAAAAATGAAAACAAGAAGTTCGATCTACTCATCAGGTAGCTACGACGACCAAACTACAAAAATACAATTCCAACTTCATACAGTTATATTGTGTCTATAAAAAGCCGAAAGAATCTTATTAAAAATATTTACGTTTTATAAAGGTGATTATTATTAATACGTGATAATTAAATTGATTTTGGCTGTCCCCTTTTGAAAAACGTCAGAATATTTTTTTGGAGTGACATCTAATAGCAAACGCTCTGTACTTTTTCTTTGATCGTACTGCCTCTTTCGGAAAACGCTCCGTACTTTTTCTTTTATCGTGCTGCCTCTTTCGGAAAACATGATCTATTTCGTGTGTTCGTGCAACAGAGATGTTGAAAGTTATTGGGTATTTGGAAGCTTTAGGTCATTAAGTATTTTACACAATTATTTTTATTAAAGTATTTATTATTTTATTATTATAAGAGGCTATTTTTCATTAATTATTAAAATAAATTATTTTAGCTGCACGCATATTTTTACGTCCTTAATTATTACCGAGACAGTGCTGCCTCTTAATAATAAATTATAACTACATTATGTGACATACTATAATTATGATTAGTTGATTAATTACTATGTAATATTTTATGAATATTTCAACACTTTAACACTAAATAATTGTCTTTGTTACACAGATACTAATTATGCTTTAAACGAATTAGGTAATTCGGAATAAAATGAAATGCAAATTACAAATTTCTTTATTAATTTAAAACACTACTATATTCGTATCTATACCTGAAGCGCCAAAAATAGAATGTATTTTTTTTTTAGATTGATTGATTGATACGGATGTACGACCAAGCCTCAGCAATATTCCCGGATACGCCGGATCCACCGTATACCACCTTACATATAACAAGACCGAAGGATAGGAAAGGAATGTTAGCATTGGGAGCCCCACTTTATCCATTATTTCATAATCCATTGTTGTTAAAATCCATCTTTTTAGAAGAAAACCGCTTTTGAGCAAATTCATCATTGTCAAAATCCATCTTTCTTAAAATCCGTACCCAATGTTTATGCTATTTTGTGTTTTCTGATAACATACCGTTTCCCAAAAACTTCTTCACTTAAAAATCCATTTAATTATCCAAATCCACTGTAAACAAATTGTACATCTACATTTTTTAATTTTTTTTGTTATTGTATAAATGTCAAACCAACCAAAGTCGTAGAATTTATTCTAGGTAGCATCATTTAACTTCTCTCATCTCACTTAAGAGGTCATAATGGTATGGTTGAAAGATTTATTATGTTACCAATACCAAAGGAAAATATTATATTGTAAAAAATTTTATATAAGGCAGTTGACGAAGAGAACGGAATGGGATCACACACAAAACACTACCGAGCCCAACACAAACTTAATAATCTATAATTAAACCAAATGTGAATAATAAATATTTAATAAATCAAAAAAAAAACAAAAAAATACAGTCCATTTATTCAGTGATTTTTTTTGCGTGAATTTGTTTGCTATTGGTGATGTACAAAAGGTCCTTCGAGCCGGATATATTCGAGCCGTCAAGAAATTTACTGCGTCCATTACTAACGCGAATTATTCGTCCGCCATTTGTATAAAAAAAACCACGCGGATATTTATTGTTAAATATCAATCAGTTTATTGTCGAAAACGTAAGTGTTTGTGTGTGATTGAACGAGATTGTGCGAGTTAATTGGAAGAAATACGATGCCTACGGAAGCCCAAATTATTGCGGGTTTGGAAAGACGACGACAAGGTTGTTTCGACGGGTTGCGACGAGTGGAACGGTATTTGGATGGAATAACGGAAGTTACAACGTTAGAGGAGATCAGCGTGAGACTGGAACTGATTGAAAAGTACTACGTGCAATTTAATGAATACGAAGACACGTTGACTAATTACAACGTGCAGTCGATTTTGGAGCGGTTCGAGGAAACTTATTTTGAGTTGAAGGTGAAGTTGAAAAAGGAAGCTGCGTCGAGGAATTTAGTATCAAAGGAAGTCGAGACTCAAGTTATCGCTGCAGTCGGGCGTATTGCGGAACACAAATTAGATGTCACTATCGATAGATCTCTCAATGGAACACAAGAATTACGATTGCCGCGCATAACCATACCAAAATTCGGTGGAAGCTATCTGGACTTTCCCTCATTTAGAGATCTGTTTGAAGCGTCGGTGCACAACAACGATAACCTTTTGGTGGCACACAAATTTCACTATTTGAAAGGTGTATTAATCGATGATGCGGCTGAGCTAATAAAACATATGAAACTTACTGATGCAAACTATGCACTTGCGTGGGAAAAAGTTGTCGAGCGTTATGATAAGAAACGCCATATCGTTGCCGAATTAATACAATCGTGCCTGCAGCAAACAGCCACCTCAGGAAAAGATGGATCGTTAAGGCGGTTGTGTGATAAGATAGACGAGGTGCTAAGAGGACTTAAGGCGTTGGGCAAAGGGGCGGAATCTCGTGACCCGTGGATAATTCATTTGCTATTGCCAAAGCTACCCAACGATTTGCGACATAGATGGGCGACTAGCTCAGTTGACGAGAATTTTCCGACAGTGGAAGAATTTTTGAAATTCTTAAATGAACAAAGCGACGCCATTGAAACGTGTCAAGCCGAAGCCAAGATATCTACTAATTTCCAGCCTAGTAATCATCGACAGCATGTAAGATGTAACAACATGATGAGTACGAGCAATTGTTTACGATGTGATGGCGATCATTCAATATATCAGTGCAGTGACTTCCGAAACCTTAGCCGTGATTTGAAATTCCAATTTTTGAAGACTAAAGGAGCGTGTTTCAATTGCTTGAGTCGGTCTCATATGAAGGATATGTGTAGATCGAAAACAACATGTAGAATATGCGACCAACAACACCATACATTACTGCATGACGAAGATTACCATAAGTCAAATCCCTTAAATAACAATTTGTATTTAACTGCAGATGGACCGGAAGTTGATACAGCAATAGATAAATCTGTAATAAATGGTCATTTGGCGAATAAACATAACATCACCCTTCAATCTACAACTCAACATTTACAAGAGCAGTTCATAGATTGATTAAGTTCCCAGTCGGATAATATTGAAGACAGTACTTCAAGGCGGGCAGGATGTTTATGCTATTTTGTGTTTTCTGATAACATACCGTTTCCCAAAAACTTCTTCACTTAAAAATCCATTTAATTATCCAAATCCACTGTAAACAAATTGTACATCTACATTTTTTAATTTTTTTTGTTATTGTATAAATGTCAAACCAACCAAAGTCGTAGAATTTATTCTAGGTAGCATCATTTAACTTCTCTCATCTCACTTAAGAGGTCATAATGGTATGGTTGAAAGATTTATTATGTTACCAATACCAAAGGAAAATATTATATTGTAAAAAATTTTATATAAGGCAGTTGACGAAGAGAACGGAATGGGATCACACACAAAACACTACCGAGCCCAACACAAACTTAATAATCTATAATTAAACCAAATGTGAATAATAAATATTTAATAAATCAAAAAAAAAACAAAAAAATACAGTCCATTTATTCAGTGATTTTTTTTGCGTGAATTTGTTTGCTATTGGTGATGTACACCCAATTTTGGCAAAATCCACCTATTGACAAAATCAATTAGTTACGAAATTCACCATTAAAAATTTCAAAAATCTTAAAATTCAAAATATTCGTGAGATTCCAAAGTTAATAAGATTTATTTGAAAGACAAGGTTTACAGGATTCGTAAGATCGATAAGACTCACGAGATTCATAAAATTCACGAGATTCTTAAGATTCGTAAGACACACAAGATTCAGAAGATTCATGAGATTAGCGAGATCCATAAGATATTCATGAGATTCATAAAATTAATCAAATTAATAAAATTAGTAAATTCACTTGTTTCAAATGACTCATAAGATTCATAAGGTTTGTAAGATACATATGACTTATAAGATTCGTTGGACTTACAAGATTCGAAAGATTTGAAGATAAATAGGATTCATAAGATTCGTTAAGACTCACGATATTCAATAGATTTATAAAATTCGTTTAAATTCATGGAATTTAAAAAATCGTAAGATTAATAAGATTGATGAGATTCATAAGATTCTTCAAACTTATGAGATTCATAAGACTTCATAAGGTTCTTGAGATTCAAAAGATTCATCAAACATTCACAACTGAATCGATAGTGATGGATAATTTGGAAAATTTAGAATAATTTTCTGAAAAATTCGTTTTAAATTCAGAAAGTTTTGTGAACCAATTCAGTATGTGACACTAATGCCAATTTCTGTGAAAATGAGATAAAACACTGGATTACACGAAGTTTTGGAATATGGCCAACTAGGATGAAACTTGGGATTATTTCTTCACCGATTTTCGATCTACCTCACAGTAGATAAACCTCAACAGCTACCTGGTTTACAGAAACTTCATCAGACTATATTTTTTATGATACTGCCTATTGAAATTTTTGTGCATCTGGCATCGGTTAAGGTTTCTAATATGGACATGCTCGCAAATTTAATCACAATCAAAGAAATATAAGATAAAATGGGTGACAGCACGCGCAGCTTGAGCCAAACTTCTAATGGTATAATGTAGGTCCCATTAGTAGACAAATCATTTTAAAATCTCATTTCCGTAGTGCATGTCGAGTTTCATAATTCCAAAACCATTTCAGGATCCCTTTTCCAAGGTGCATGTCAAATTGCATGTCCGTTTTTTAGGAAACCGGTTAATCTCCATGCCCTACTTCACATGTCCTCTAATTGAGGCATTTCGTTTTCTTTGGCATAATTATTATGTCCCCTTAGCGAGGCCTTTCGTTAGTTAAGGGTTAATAATGCCAATCCTTCTAAGCACTCTTCTATAAGCACATTTTTCATAACATTTTCGCAGACTTCTGGTGTTATTTCAGTAATTACATTTCGAATGTTGTCCTTAAGCATCGAGGTTGTGGTTGATTTATTGGTATACACCTTTTCTCTCAAGTATCCCAAAGGATGAAATCTGGAGGGGTTAAATCAGGGGATTATGGGGTCAGTCGATATCACCACTTTTTGAGTAGAACGAGCTGTGTGTGATGTGGCACCGTCTTGTTGGAACCACATGCTCTGTAGGGCTAATTGATCTAATGCGGGCACAAGAAAGTTTTCCCAACATGTCCCGATAGCGTTACCAGTAACTGTTTCAGCATTGCTCTAGCATTTTGTGGCGTTAGATGCTCCATAATAAATTGTTATCGATCACTCTCAAATGCCAACTTACTACTGTCATCTAAACCAAAATGGCGGCCATCTATTACCGATTCAAGTCCATGATTTTGTTTGCTTCGAATTCATTCTTAATTAGTTCTCGAAATCCATAAAAAATCCAACGAATCCATCGTTTTTATTAATTTTGCAAGCCGGGCTTGCAAAATTAATAAAAACGATGGATTCGTTGGATTTTTTATGGATTTTGAAACAATGGATTTTGACTAAGAAGGATTTTGGCATAAATGGATTTTGTGAATAATAGATTTTATTATAATGGATACAGAAAAAGGTGGATTTTGTCAAAAGTGATTATTGACCAAACTGGATTTTGTCAAGGTGGATTTTAGAGAAATGGATTATGATGTAATGGATTTCGTGGGTAACCCGTTAGCATTATAGACTCGACCCGGTTTCAGCCACCTATGCAGTCGATAGTTAGTAAATTTTCTTAGTATTTTTTTTTTTTTTTTTACAAGTTGTTAGTCACAAGACAACACAATCTTCTAATCAGCGTTCTCCATTAAGAATGTAATTAAAAAATATAAAATAAATGTAAAAAAAAAATTAAACATAGAATGTAATTTTTTTTTGAGAGTAAAGAAAACAATATGGTCGCGATGACGTTTGGTTTTTTTTTAATAATTTTCTTCGCACTGAACTGAATTAAAGAAATCGTTAATTGTGAATGTTTATCACGTGTGGACATATTTGTTTATAGTGTTGAAATCAATGAACGAGATAAATAGTGAATGAGTGTACCACTACAGGACTCCGCCGGTAGTGATTTCCCCTCCCTACGGAATAACTGTGTGAGTAGTGGCAATACGGACAGTTTTGTGTATTCGTAGGCTTGATGTTTGATCAGCCGACCAGAGGATTTCATATGCTGGCTTGAGTCGATCGATTGATACATTATGGTTCTTACCATTAACCAATACGACGAAATATTTTCGCAGTCGACGTATAACTTTATAAAGACCTTTGGAGATACTCCCATGCGAACCTTGTCTGTTCTAATGAAAAGAAAATCGCAATCGTCTTGCTTGGATTGATGTGTTGATTTGGGTACAAGGTTTTGCATGGTTCGTTGCAGTTGGTCGATGACTGTGTCGTTAGTTGGCATAAGTGAAAGAGGATTTTCGATGAAGAACTCACCGGATGCTTCATGGTTTGACCATAAACCATTTCAGCTGCTGAGCACTTCAGATCTTCTTTGACCGTTGCTCGGATTCCAAGTAGAACGATTGGTATTTCCGAACTCCAATGAATTGTGTTGCTTCTGGCCATGACTGAGTGCGGCTTTGAGTTGCCGATGGAAGCGTTCGACCATGCCATTGGCTTGAGGATGATAAGCCGTTATACGTATCCGATGTGATCCGAGTAGTTTTGTTAACTCAGTAAATAATTTAAACTCGAATTGCGTTCCCTGATCGGTTGTACAACGAGATGTAAAACAACAACTTTTATAATTGTTTGATTTTATTTTAATACAATCGGCACTTTCGTTTGGCGTAAATTAACAGAGTTAGCTGAATTAACTGAATCAAGTGAAGTGAATTGAGTGTTCGATACACAACTCTTCACTTCAGTTAAAAATTAAGCAATAAGTTATCTGGATATGCATTTTGCTTGTTTAGGTGAATTTTATTGTATTTTTTGACATTTGTTTTATTTTGTTTAAAAATTGTTTGCGCACGAAATTTTTCGCTTTGAATAAAATAAATAAGTCTGTAAAATTCGATATGATTATAGATAGATTGGATATATTGTTAACAATTTTTAATATATTTAATTTTTATTTTTATTCAAACTATAATTAACAAAAACCAAATTTGAAATGATTTTTTTGACATTTATCTAAAGTGAATTGAACCAACCGAACAGCCAATTCACTTCAGTAGCTCAATTATTTAAATAGCAACTGAATTATCTAAATAGTAATTCAATTCTAATTCAGCGAATTCACGCCAATCGAAAATGCCTGATATTCGATTCAACATCTGGATTATAAATATATGTGAAGGATGCAACTCTCAAGTCCCAGTTTACGACTAAAACCCTTTTCTGAGCAATAATTATTTCCGATTTCTGTAGCTAGTTTTATAAAAAATAATTCTTAAAGCAACTGTTTCTCGTTCTTAATCTTGTTGCTGCCTTTAACTTTTCAAATGTTGATAACCTGAAAAATTATTTTCTTTTTTTTTGCACTTCCCAGTTTGATTTCTTATTATTCATTATATTGAAGAAGGTTGAAAGCAAAAACTTGTTTAATAAAGTATATTGTATTAGATAACGTTCATTTTAAATTCAAATGTAATCATTTCTATCTTCACTCTTGATTTGTGCTGCCACCACTTTGTCGGTGGTTGGTACTGTAAGAATAACGTGAAGAGGAAAATGGGTGAAGAACCATTATCAGAACAGCAGCGAATATAAAGAAGGATCGTAAATAATAAAAGGTATACATATTTTAAATTAAATGTATTATAAAACAGTTTAAAATAAATTATTAAAAAGTGAATTATAATAAAGAACTTTAATTAAAGATGATAACAATTTTAATTTACTTGAATAATTTGATTATATTTGACGTATTTTTAAGAATGAAGCGCCTTTGGCACCGGTGAGTTTCACACACAATGCACACATGAGTGACACTGCCCTACCAGCAAGAATGTCCAATGAATTTATTCTGTTGCTGTGAAAAATTATCATAGGATTTGATTAGATTATTTGTGTGCATGAGGTTCTCCCAAAGATACGTCAGAAATGTGTACTAACAACTATTTATCACAGGTTTCGCAACACAGTCAAAGAATACAAAATACAATATAAGTTTCTTCTTATTTGATCCCTTTTTTTCTCGAATGAAACCCTTTGATTAGCCAAAAGCAAACACACGCACACACCACTAATGTTTACCCTTGCAATTTTCTCGCATCGGCCGCTGGGAATTTAAATGCTTTCCAATTCTGCGATTTTTATAACTTTGAATTTTGATATAGAACAATTGGTCAACGAATATTTCAGATATAAATTTCAAATTTTTCAGAACTCTTAAGACTTCAATTAACAAAAATATTCATTTGCTGACGCTTTGGTATATATAATTCACTTAAGTTATTATTTGGGTCTTATAAATTCGGCGATCGCTGGATATATTACCTATCAGGTATTATATTTTTTAAACCAGCTGATAATACTTTCATCCAAAATGCAAATATCTCAAATAGTTAAAACATTTATCCCAGATTTATTTTCTGACAACTTTGTTAACCTGTTGGCGTGATTCAGTCAATTATGATCGCGAACTTCAGTATACTATACGCTTTATAAATTTTCTTTTTCTTTTTTCAGTAACCATGGAAATGACAACAGTTGTTGCTGGTTTACTTGGTGTGGTAGTTTTAGTTCTAGTTTTCTTTTTGTATATAAATCGTAAATGGTGTTTCAATGCAACACATAGTTTTCCATGCTGTGATGAGGATAATTTAAGTACAAGACATATTCACGCAGTTGGTAAGTTATTCAAACTCAAAATTTTCAAATTACATACTGTTCTGCGAGTGTGCAATAAGTAATCGACCAATTATGATTCGTAGTGATTTAAATTTTAAGCTGATGAGAGCCTAGTATTAATTATAATTCTGTTACTGTTTTGTTATTCAGGATAAATAAATAACAAATGGGATGTCCGTTTAAGTGAAGTAAGCAAGGGATGGAGGGGTTAGTTTTTTTATAGTTAAAATTAATTTTTGTATTTAATTTTGTAAATCTGAATTAATGTGCGTAATTTCAATATTAACTAAATGAGTTAAAAATAAATTTTACTGTAGCTGAATTGTATGAAGAACAGATTTACGATAGCACGGTCTGAACGTGTCACGCCCAAAATCAATCGATTATGTCTTTATTTATTGTGACCTTGTGGAATTAAAGATAAAGCATATTATGTAATTTCAAGATAATTTCGAGATTATTGCATGACAAGACAACTGCTTCCCAGCTAGGAATTCCTACAAAAAATACATAAACTGAGAGTCCGAGAACTTGTTGCACGCCCCTGGCAGCAATTTTTTTTTAATGTTTAACAACTTTACTGTGGCATTTTATGGAGATAAAATTAAATTTATTTAAACGAAATTAAGGAAATTAATCTAAACATTAATTTTTATTTTAACTTTAAGGTAAATTACATTATGAAAATACGAGTTCCGATTCAGAAGAGGAAATATTAAGACGGCTCCGTCTACAGCAATCATGTAGTTTGCAAAGTGGACAATTATCACGATACTCTGGTGGTCCATTGAGTTCGCTAAATCAAAATTTAAATTATAGCGGTTTACAGCATATAACAATTTCATCAAAAGATTCTTTACGTGACCCATTAGCAATTGCAGAACGTGGCAAAGTTGGTCTACCACCATCGTCGAGTAGTGAATCAAGCAGCTCCGTTGAAGCGTCATATGAAAGTAACACTGGTTTAGTTAATGGCGAGAAAAAAGGTAATCTTATACTAAACCACAAATTTTATTTTGTAAATCTTATAATTATTTCCGGTTGGTTTAAAAACGTAAACATGGTGTTTCTTAAATTAGTTGTTGTGATATTTCGTTTATAAAACTTTAATCAATAGATTTCAATTAGCTACTAATTTTGTTATGACACATAAAATTCTTCATATAGTTAATAAATATATTATTATTTACCCTGTAGGAAGCTTATCATCCATTTTAATTTAAAATTTAATTTTTTTTTTAAATATGTTAAGTTAAAATGAAATCATTGATTCAAGTTTTGCGACAAGTTAATCATTTAACGCTACAAAATGTGTCTTGAATTATTAAAACTATTAAAACCGGCTCAAACTGTCTTAGATCGTCGATTAATTATCGAAGGTGGCCTGAAATCGCCTCTTCAATCTTACACGTCAGGTGCAACATCAAATGGATCATTACAGGATACTTTACGAGAAACTCGTATAGACAATCGTTTAGAAAATGCAAATGGTAATTGTTCCAGTAAGGGTTACGATAGTTACGGACATACGAGTAAAATGAAAGGACCACAACATCAGGAGAGCTTAGATGATGTACCAGATTTTGAAAACCAAGATGTATGAAAATATATTTGTTAATTTTATAAAATTTTCTAATCAATTTTATTATTTTAAATTTTAGTGTATCGTTGTATTGTCCCAAGAACCATTATTGTTTGATACAAGTGATTTGAAGTCATTAAAATCTGATGCGGGAACAATCGGACCAGATAATTATAGTCCCGATCGATATGGTAGTGTTGAAATATCATTACTGTATGATGCACCAATGCGAAAGATGACAGTGCATGTATTACAAGCTCGTGGTATACCATCACGTGATAGTAGGCAATCAACTCATTCACAAGTTCGTCTATTAATGTTGCCAAGTAAAAAACAGAAACATAAGACAAAAATACGATCGGGTGAAAATCCTCAATTTATGGAGAGTTTTCTTTTGCATCGTGTGAATCCAGAAGAAGTGAATTCAATGGGATTACGAATACGTTTATATGGTTGTGAACGAATGCGACGAGAACGTTTAATTGGCGAAGCAATAGTTAGCTTTGCTACAATAGATTTAGAATTGGAAACAAATTTATGGCTTACTTTAGAACCTCGGGCTAATACAACTGTGAGTATATATAGACTAACTTAATTATAATTTTGTGTGTCCGTTTCAAACGCCGATATTAGCTGAATTTTTTGACGTTAAACCAAGACCAACATTTTATTGGACCACTTGGAAAGTTCTCAATCTAAGAAGCCAATGAACTGAGTATAGGCCGAATGCTCCTAATTTGCTCCCAGCTTGGTGAATATTACTCAGTGACTAACTTTATTATATCACCAGTGTTCGACCGCGTTGAAATCAATACTGATGGTCTTGATAAAGATGATTTTCTTCCGAGTGTTTTAGCCATCCTGTATGCTGCTAAGTTTTGAAGCGTTTCTCTTTGAAATATTTTCAATTTTGTTTTCAAATTGAATGGGATTATAAAACTGTACTAGCTCTTCGCTTGGCAGGTAAAATATGTTGCTCAAATGCTGGCCAGTCTTACTGAAAATAACAAGAAACAGCCAATTGAAGAATTTTTGCGATATGTTGCGAATCCATAATCAGTTAATTCGTTAGCCACATTGTTTTTCAACTCAATGTCTTGAAAGTTCAAATTATATGTACATAGCTCATCAGAACGGCAAGCTCCAGCTATTCCCAATACCATCACAACTTTCATCATAAGAAATATGTCGACTGGACTTAGGTTTTGGTTGAGGATTGAGTAATGAGAATTTTGTATATGTACAACGCGTATAATATACATTTTTCTTTTGTGTACAGCGAGCCATATATTTTTTGTTATATTAGTGTATTTTGTCATGATCAAAAATAAATGAATCAGGTGGAATCGGTTCAAATTTTTGGTACTTATGCCTCAATTCCATGGGAAAAATTGACTGACAGTCAAAAAAATCGAAAAGAGAAAAATAATCTGATACTCCATATAAGAGACAAAGACAACGCTTTTTTGTTTTTTATTTTATAGCAAAACAATTTGGCTATAAAATAAAAAACACGTTGGCTTTGTCTCTTATATGTGGCATCAAATTATTTTTCTCTTTTCGATTTTTTTGACTGTCAGTCAATTTTTCCCATGGAATTGAGGCATAATGCTCGCCTTGAGTCATTTTTCTCTTTCTTCTAACATGAAGAATTTATATTTTTGTATCAATTATGCGCGTTTTACTATTCGTATTTCCTCTAGATCGCGATATTAATTATTCGAATTTAGTTATGTCGTTTTCGATTGATTTTTTCCCCTCTATGAAAAGCAATCTCAATTTCGGCGTCAATCGAGCAAGATCATCTCATTGATCTTTTATGTTTGTGGGTTATCTGTCAAAATATAAAAAACTTGAAAATTGCAAATATAAAATGTAAAAAATTCGTTCTCGATGCAATGTTGACATTAATTTAATGACACATACATATAAACAAACAATAGCCATAATAAGTTTTCAAATTAAAATTTGCAGCCAATCAGCCAAATGGCAGAATCAGAATATACCTACAAACATATTTATGTAAAATAGGGGTAAATCTACGGAAAAATCGAGATTTCTGAAAAGTGTTCTCTAGCAAAAATATTTGACCCTCAGAACATCGTTTCAATACACTAGTAGCAAAAAAAGCAAAATTTTCCCCTTCAGAGTGCTTTTTTTGATTCAATCGAAAACGACATTAATTTAAAACCAAATATTAGGAAGAGATTTATTGTTATACTCTTGTTCTGGATAAACTCTCCAATTGTAGAAACCGTTTAGATCTAAATTATTTAATTAAAAAAAATGACAACATTTGATTTTAAATTCAATTAATTCGAATAATTGCTATCGCAATTCGCGATCTACATCAGATACGAATGCTAAAAGCGCCTGTTGGAGTTGTAGCCGACGACATTTATTTGGTTTGGGCAATTTAAAACCAAAACAAAATATACTTAAACAAAAAAATGTTCGTGATTGTTAATAAAAACAAGCTAAAAGCAAAAACAATAAGCGTGTTTTAGATTTAGTATTCGTATCTGTTCTAAATCTCGATAGCAATTATTCGAATTAAGTGAATGTAAAGTCAAATGTTTTCAATTTTTTTAATTAAATAATTTAGACCTAAACGGTTTCTTCGTTTAACAAAAAAATTGGCCACATTCGTTAAGTTTTTAATTTTATTTTGGAATTTATTGTCTCCTTCTGAGCTATGTGCGTGAGTATAAGAATATAAGAACATAATAAACATTTTATTACATTCTCTCGATCGTTCTCTTTAGAGCTTATTTCTCTTACTTGTCTTGTTATCTCTCTTATTTCCATCATTTTAAATGAAAAACTTAAAAAAATGCACAATGCAGTAATGCACATTCTGGTAATTCTCAACTCAATCCTCATTTTGCTTCATTGTAAAATTTGTTCACCTCTTCCCGTTCTCTTTAAAAGTGAAATGAGTTGGACGGAGCTTTCAAAATTGATGCTCTCTCATTGAAATAAGCCAACAACACTGTTAGTAATTCTTTTTTCTTTTTTTAACCATTACGCGGCGGCCATTTCGAGTTTAAATGCTCAAGGATTAAGTAAATCTGCAACATCCTAGATTTGGGTATATTTTACCGATTTTTACAGAAAAGTTAATTACTAATTATTTTTTGACCAAATTATTCGCGAAAACATTTTGTTACCCTTGTAATAAATACCCGGGTGGAAAGAGTACAAAATATGAGGTTTATTTTATAAAAGTTTGGTTTGAAAATAATAAATAATTCAAAACTATAAGCAGGCAATTATAAACTAATTCCACGTAGACCACTTCATCGCTGAGTTGGTATGTTTCACGCATACTGATCTTTTACATACACCACAGACATTCATTCATATGTCTCTTCGGATCAGATGATAAACATACCCAGCATTTTTCTGCTTGAGGGATTCGCCCAGTCCTATCGCGCATCTAATCAGATATTGTGTCTTCGTGGTTTATTGTAGCCATCGGGTATATACATATTAGAGTATAATTTTTTGGGTATATAAACACAAGGCTTAAACGCGTCATAATCTGTAAGCACTGTAAGTTTGTTCATAGCTTGTTGTAGTTAATAGCAGTCTTCTAATGGAAAAAATTTGCTACTTGGAAGTACTTGTGAGTAGATACCTAATCACAGCTAATCCACACTAGGTCTCATGAGTCCGGTAATCGGCGGTATCATTCCTCGTTTTTTCCCCTTTACCTATAAAATCGGTTTTGTTTCGGATTCATTTTTCAACCAAAACTGTTTTGGTTTCTATAGTCTCATCACACTCACACAAACAAAAATGAAATCAAAAAGTTTTTCAAGGACATTTTTGACTTGTATTTTTTTTGTTTCATATTGTGTTTCGACCAATGCCATCTTGAATATATCTATAGGCATAGGTTTTCGACACACACATACATATACGTTTATTGAAGAATCCGGATTCATTTAAGACTGTGTGTGGATGAGACTGGTATTTTGATACCAGAAACCAGGGGCCTTACTATGCAATTCCACGACTATTTTCGACGGCTATCGTTTTGTATTAGAAGTACAAGAAGAAAAAGGAACACAATAACTATTGTTTAATTTTTTCTTCCTGCATCTTCTTATACAAAACGATAGGCGTCGAAAATAGTCGTCGAATTGCATAGTAAGGCCCCTGTATCAAATGAGACCCAGTGTGGATTGGCGGAATGGAACGAGAAATTGAGTGACACACGTACAACATAGCCTTCTGTTTAGTTGTTTTTTTATCCTTTGTATAGTTGTTTATTATAGCAAAGACGATAAATAAAATTATATTGAAAATATGACAAAAAATTGGACATGTAATGCGGGCCTCAGATGATCAATATCTATTGCCAATATTTCAGTATTGGCAATACTATTGGACATGTGAGGACCTTAATTGACGGATTGTCAATATACAAAATATTGTGGTGATGGTTTGATGAAAATCAAAATATTTTTCATATTGATAAAATATTTACAATACTATTGATCTTCTGAGTTACTTTATTGACAAAGTTTCAATGCGGAGAGCTGTCAACAATTGAGTTTGGTATTTAAAACCAAGAAAACATAACAATTACCTACATTTAGCGTTGCATTTATGCAAATATAAATATAAAGTTGAATTTATATAAGTATTTGGATTTTTATTCACTCCCTAGACCATATTATTTTCTTTTTATTTTAATTTTTTTCATTTACAAAGCAAAATAATATGGTTCAAAGTGCGGTATTATCTTGAAAATAAATATTTTTTATTGTTTGACATTTATATTGTCAATAGCATTGATCGTCTGAGACAATTGCTGTTTGTCAATAGTTTTTTTCAACATTGACAATAATATATTGACAATACTTATTGAACATCTGAGGCCCGCATAACGAAGGGAAAGCATTGATATTTACCGCATTGATATTTAAATCCATTTTTATTAAAAATATAACATCAACAACAAAATAATTTTGTAATAAATTTGACATTTTACAATTATACCAAAAAATAAAAAATTCTCGAAAAATATCGAAAAAGTTTAAAAGCCAGCTATTGGAATTTTCGCAATTAAAATCTACCTTGCGCAAATTATATGCGTAACTACTTCTGTTTTCTACACCATCCTATGAGTTGTGAGTAGATACAAGTACTTGCGAGTAATTTGCTTCCGCCAATGGAAGACGCTTAATGAGTACTTATTTATTCGATCTTTATATTTCGGTGAGCTTTATTTTGTAATAAATTGTTTTACTATTTACTATCAGGTAAAGGCAAAACCCCAATAGAATCACAAGTATTACAACCCCCAGCTAACATTGTCTTAGAGTTATGAGCATTCTCAAAATAAAATTTATGTTTGACTTGATTGATACCTTTAACAGTTTTATTTCTAAAAAATGTAAAAGATACCAAATCAACATCCAACCCTAACAATTTATATTTTTTATGAGTCAAATCCCTACATTTTATTAAATTTAATATATATGAATTTAACCACGGTGCAGTAGGGCATTTACTAATGATACTTTTCCATGGTAGGTACACAAATTAATCTAAATGTAAGAAATTGGAATTAAATATATCAAGGATGTCATTCACATCGGAATAGTTGTACATATTCAACCAATCCAACGAAAAGAAATTATTTATAAAATGCTCGTGATTGATAGCTTTATAATCATGAATAACAGTACATATAAGAAATTTGATCCCTAGTACGAGAAAACTTATAAGATGCCAAAATTGATCAGAAATAGCAGGAACAGCAGTTTGGCCAAACGAAATAATATTATGTTGATAGACAGATCATTACTACAAGTAGGAGGTGCGTTGTAAATTACCAAAATTAAAATTTTACCAAAAGTTCTGATAAGTTCAGATGCTAGATATTCTACTTTACCCAAAGAACCAGAGAATATTTTTTTAATCTTTAAAGTGGCTCGAAAATAAAGACCAATCCCACCCTAATCATTATTTATTCGATCAGATCGTAGCAGTTTATAATTATTAATTCGAAGCGACTTGTTAGAAATCTTACTACTAAGCAAAGTCATCAAAATGTTTTATCAAGCTGCGCACATTCACATGACCAAACTTTAAACAAGAATTATTATGTACATACCTGCAAATTATCACCTGGAACAGCTTGATTAGCTACATCGATTGAGCCTGTATAAATATTATAATTATGTAGAAAAATGTTGTCACCTAAAGAGGTGGAGTGTCGATTATAGCTGGTATCCGAAATTTCACACGTGGAGTTAGAGATGACCGAAAACTTTTGTTGTCAAATATTCTAACCAAAATACCAATTGGCCAAGTAGCAGGATCCAGAGCTTTAGCAGGCAATTCTTCCTTAAGCCCGAGTTTGAAGCACACGTATTCCAAATCATTTAGATTATAATTTTTCGGGATTAATTTAATAATTTTACAGTTATCCAAAACATTGGAGTAACCGTTTGTATACCGATATTAACCGGAATATTTTTAGTACCACAAATAGATTTAGAGTAATTATAATTAGTTTTGAAAAATTCAAATTTGTTTAGACACTCATTGCAACAAAAAACAATTCCAATATCTTTTCTTATTAACTCAATATCGTAATCACTTAATGCAATACATTTTTTTATGAAAATATTTATCACAAAAATCGCTACATTTCACATCCAAAATTTCACTTCTACTAGTTCTGCAGCACTTTCCACATTCATTTGGCATATTGAGCTAGAGCGCTGGAAATAAATGTCACTTTTCAGAAAATTAGGGTTCTCTTTCTATTGATAAATACGAAAGAACAAAAACTAAAGACACACTAAAAACCAAATGGAATATTATTAACAACATACAAAATATTATTATTGTTCAACTTATTATTATTTTTTATTATAATTGTTTTAAATTATTCAAATTTATTTTTTCAAAGCAAAAAAAAAAAAAAGACGTCCGATTAGCTTGGCAAACTTGTTCTTTTTTTTTTTGAATTTTTTCGATATTTTCGAGAGTTTTTTATTATGTTCGAGTTTTTTTTTATATTTTGGTAATGTAAAATGTCAAATTTAATATAAAATTATTTTGTTGCTGATGTTACTTTTTTAAGAAAAATGGACTTAAATATCAATGCGGTAAATATCAATGCTTTCCTTTCATTACATGTTCAATGTTTTGTCATATTTTTAATCTAATTATATTTATAGAATTTAGTTTACAAACAACTACACAAAAGACAAAAAAAACAACTAAACAGAAGGCTATGTTTGACTTCTGTCGCTCAATTTCTCGTTCCGTTGGGTAATCTACTCACAAGTACTTTCAAGTAGCAAATTTTTCTCATTGGAAGACGGCTAATGATTAACTGATATAAATAAATGTATAACATAAAATAAGTAAGTTCAATGCGTTTGCAATAGTGGTCAGCAGTTACTGTTGTGAATGTACATACACTGACCGGCACAGAAAACGGACTACCCATAAATTTTTTTTTTGTTTTATGCGAAATAAAAACCAAATTCAAGGCCATTCGAAACAATTCAATAAAATATTACCAGCGGGTGTATTCTGGTTTTCCTTAGGAATAGGAAAAGGGGAAAAATTGACATTTTCATAGCAGTTTTATATTTTTTCCCTAAATGCTCATTCTGTTTTGCCTTTAAGGAATTTTATTTTTCCTATAGCAGTTTTGAAATTTATTTTTCTTTGCCTTTTTTGAAACGGTAAATTAATTTCTATTGAACTTTTTACTTAACACTAAAAGTAGGCATTTTGTTATTTGTATATGTTCGCCGAGACGTCAGATAAAAAAATAATAAAAATTGGGTATATGTATATAACTGATTAATTTCAGCATAATAAAACAAATCCTATTAATTATATCTTTAAAATGTATAACATTGTAAAACAAATTGTTTGTATTTATTTATATTAATAGAAAATTGTATTTTAACAACAAAATGTTTGACGTTTGATTACCTTTAACATATCGCAGAGCCTTAGCGTAGGGAATTAAAACTAACAAAAAAAAATTCCTATTCATTTTTCCTTTCTTACGCCAGAATAAACCATAGGAAAAATAGCATAGGAAAAACTGCTATCAAAAATAATTCCTATATAGGAAAAAAATTCCAAATTCCAAGGAAAACCAGAATACACCCGCATAGCATACTTTGTCTAATCATGTGGCTGAGTTTTTTACTTATCCCACAACATGTTTTATAACTCAATTTTTAAATGTGAACACGGCTTGAACCGCACTAACTGGAAACATGAAACAAAAAACAAATTCTAGATCATTTAAAACAATCTTAGAAAATGTTACCATATCTACATATATAGCATTCATATGATTTTTGGTTATGATATTTCACAAAATGTTAAGTAACGTTCAGAAGTACCAAATAATATTACTGATTTCACCGTTAACGAATATTGAACTTGCGCGAACGTGTTTAGGCTTCTCAAAAGTATCCGTTTATAAAAGAAAATCGTGTGTTGGCTCATCTCAATTGTTTCATCTGACGTTTATTTTTTTAACTTTGGCCGGTCGGACCATTTTAGAAAGTTGGCAACCTTATCTAGTGTTCCTTCTATTCTCTCGCCTTGATGATTGATTACTCGTGCCTTCGTTCGAATGAACGAAGGAACGAAGGCAACCATAAATCCGCCTTTAGCAACATTGCAGTAATTCTTATTGCGTCCGATTATGTATCCTTGAATTTGTTTCTGGAATACTTTTTTTTTTTATTTCGGATTCGTCTCTTTGAGCTTTTATTTGGTCTAAACAGGTTATTTCACTATAATCCGTCTGCCACTACGACGCGAATTTTTTTATTTTATTTTCTAGAAAATTTCTTTATAATAACTTAAAAAAAGTTTACTAATGTTTTTAATTTATTTGTAAATTTCCAGTTAAATGGATCATCTAGTGATTTATTAAGTTTAGCACGTTCCGATAGTACGGGCTCAACAACTTCAATGCAACATGGCGGGGTACCTGAATTACTACTGGGTTTGGCTTATAACGGTATAACAGGCAGGCTAACTGTCGAGGTAATTATAAAGTTGTTGTTGCTGGAATACATTTTGTAAATTAATTAAAAAAAAAAAAAACGTTGCAGATTGTGAAAGGAAGCCATTTTAGAAATTTAGCTCTCAACAAAGCTCCTGACACATATGTAAAATTATGTTTAGTGAGTAGTATGGGACAAGAAATGGGTAAAGCAAAAACGTCAACACGCCGTGGTCAACCAAATCCTTTATTTAAAGAATCATTTGTATTTCAAGTAGCACTATTTCAATTAAATGATGTAACGCTTATGATATCAGTATATGCTAAACGAAATATGAAACGCAACGAAATGGTTGGATGGTTTAGTTTGGGCTTAAATTCATCTGGGCCAGAGGAGGTAGCTCATTGGAGTGATATGAGAGAAACAACACGCGGAGAATTGTTAGCACGATGGCATATACTAGTAGATTCTTGATTCCACTAGCTAGGGCTTTCGCCTCGGCGCTACAGTTCTGATCATCCAAAAAATAAAAAGAAATCGAAACACAAAAAATATGGATCTATATCTGTTGATATATTAGAACCGGGGCTTGATTTACAATTTGTCTAATGTTAATTAATAAAATACATTTTTTCTACTTTCGATTGGCGCAACCAAAACCAAATGTATGTATAAGATCGCACAATTTTTAAATTTTATTTTGGCGCCAATTTAATTTTTAATTTTTTGTTGTGAATAAAAATTATTTAATAATTAATTAATAATTATTGTTATTAATAATTATAGAAATAATGATTAGTGCCTGATGATTTGGACATCTAAAATATAATAATAATATAGTATTCATTATATATGTATGTATGTAAAATTATATACCTGCAGGAGTGTTCCGTACAAAATCGGGACAACTGTGCTCATACACAATTCTTCTAAAATTTTAGACTTTCTCTACCAAAAATGGGGACAATACTTACTGAGTAAGAACGGGTTTTCTGTTTATTACCTAGTTAGTATTCGCGCTGTAAGATTGTAGTTTTAGAATTTTCAAAGAGACAAATAAAAGTTGAACTAAAAATAAGGACTTACAAGCACCCTGTATTTATTTGTATCATATAATTGTATGTATATGTATATTATATGGTGAATTGGTAATTTATGATATTAATTATCGAACAAAAAAGTTTATTTAAAACAATAAAATAACTTAATTTTTTTCTTATTTTAAATTTAAAATATATTTAAGAATAATAATATCTTTTTATAAATTTTATTTTAAAAACGCATATCAATCCAACAAACACGCATAATTAGATTGTAATTAAAAGTAACAAACAGTTATATGAAAATTTATTATATTTAATTAAAAACAACAAAGACGAGTATATTTTTAAATTTATTTTATTTACTTAAAATAAAAAAAATAAATGTACCTTATTTATTTAAAATTGATAAAAATTTATTCTATGTAATTAAAATTACATATTTAAATAACAAAAAAAAAAATTGGAAAACATTTTATTTTATTTTTGGACTGAACATTTTTTTTGGCATTATTAGGTACAATATTAAAAAATTATTTATCGTAATGCCATTCAGTCTACATTATATTATAAAAATGTATATTTTAAATGTCCGTACACTAAATTGTACCTACTATTAAATAATTAAATAATTGCTGTAAAAATTACTTAAATGTGAATATTTATTTGTTCATTTATATTATTGCGGCCAATATTAAATTATAATAACGCAATTAAAACGGAGAAATATTTATTATCCGGGAGGGCAAGAGTAATTTAATCGAAATCTTATTGTTTTTGATTCGAAATTATAAAATAATCAATCATTTATAATTATCTATTTATTTGAATCGAACATGTCATATACCGTGTATATGGTACTCATGTCGAAATAACTATACATATTTTAAACACATGATTCAATGTAAAACACCATTTTTAGTATATTTAGCATTTTAGTACCATATTATTTCTAATTCCCAGAAAATAGCTACAGGTATCTTTGTCTGCAAAATGTTCATTTTCCGCTAATTGGAGTGACTTATCGCTACCAAAATGCTTTCCACGAAGCTCTTTTTGAAGTGAAACTTTTTTAGGCAGGTTATAATTCGAAAAAAAGAAAAGAATATTGAAACGAAATTCTGTGACGGTCGTGAATGTATAACATACATTTTTATATTCGGAAAACATAAACCGTGTAATGGAAAACAAATCTTTATTATATTATTCTATATGAGGGGCTCAGAACCACAGTGGCTCAACCCACATTCAAAATTTCCACATTTTTTCATTTAATCGGTCACAAATGTTCATTGAAATGGTAATTTATTATAAAACAAATATTATAATAAGTAACCTGAATATAACTGTTTTTGGAATTGGAGGTCAGTTAGAATCCATTTCCAAGAACACCCATGGCCGATTAAACGAAAATGTTTAAAAATGTGGGTTAGCCCACTATGGTTCTGAGCCCCTTATATTATATTATACAAGCGGCTGAACGAGTTTACCGTTATATTAACAAAAAACACATTGAAAAACAAAAACTAACAAAAATACACAAATAAATTCGAAAATATGTATACATACAATACTTTAAGTGTATTATAAAATGCATAGATATTTTATTTGTATGAAGATAAAACTAATAAAAATGTTTTTCTCCCAACGTCTTAAAAGCCTCTAGTTTTAATACTGTTTTTGGGTATTAAAGTTGGCCTTTTTCTTACTATTTTAAAAATGTGTGTGTTGCTAAGCTACACTTTTAATCCTAGGTGTAAAAGTACGTACTTTTAATACTAGGAGAAAAATAGTATGCGTAGCCGAGCAAAAGCAAAAATTGCGAGTCAAACAAAGTCACTTTTAATCCGAATAACACATACTATTTTTTCTCCAACGAAGAGTTCATGTCGTGTCGGTTGTATATTACTAATTATACGAGTAAGTATACAAATTATGTAATTAAAACTTAAAAATTGAAACTAATTTTGTTGAAATATTTTGTGAAACTAAGGAGATCATGACTTTTGTTTGGTTTGACTATTTTTTTTTTTTTTTTTTTTTTTTTCGCTGGCGCTACATCCCATAGAGGGATTTGGCCGCTTCATTTTGAAGTTTCGTAATCATTTTTGTTAATGGATAATGAATGATTAATTCATTGATCCTATCCTTAAACCAGCCGTGATTTTTTCATCACCCGCCGGGAATCGAACCCGGGACCTCCGGAGCGTAAAGCAAGTATGCTAACCACTGTGCCACCGGGGCGGCATTTTGACTGTTTGACTATTGTACGCGTCAAATACAATGCAATATTCCAACCAAACAAAAGTCATGACCTCCTTAGTTTCACAAAATATTTCAACAAAATTAGTTTCAATTTTTAAGTTTTAATTACATAATTTGTATACTTACTCGTATAATTAGTAATATACAACCGACACGACATGAACTCTTCGTTGGAGAAAAAATAGTATGTGTTATTCGGATTAAAAGTAACTTTGTTTGACTCGCAATCTTTGCTTTTGCTCGGCTACGCTGCGCTTCGCCTCGCATGCAAATATAATTGCTCGTCAAACAAAGTATCACTTTTAATCCTAATGACAAAATGTACTATTATCCAATTTTGATGTATAATAGCCCGATAACTAGACTGATTTCAAATAAAGAAAATCTAAAATAACCCATTGTTATTGTATAACCCACGCGGCTAGTGGCAACGTGAGTTATATTTAACAAAATATTGAGTAGTCATTGGAAAATTATTCGTCGATTTCGTAATTTACGTCACATAAATTTAAAGAACGGTCACTTTGATAAAATGTATTTCAAAATTCAATGCTACAGTGTGAATACACAAAATGGAATATTTCTTATTAATTTACGATTATTTACACTTATTTCAACAAAATTGGATAAAACGTTGTATGCCACTTGTGAGCAAAGAGATATTACCCACTCGGGATAATATCCCACTCGGCTATCGCCTCGTGGGACAAACTTAGCCCTCATGGATAATATCTCGTTTTGCTCACTAGTACCATAAATAACTATTATACAAGCCGTGCCGCTGTCCCTCTATACACGATATATTATAAAAATATACATTAAGGCATATTAGTGTAATCTAGTGATGTCCCCGTATACAAACACGACATAAAATATAAAACTCACTAACTCACCGACACAATTAGTTATTGTACATTTGTTTTATGGTCTGTCATTTAAGCGAACAGGGCTTGAGTTGGCAAATTAAGATTAAATTTAAACAAAAAACTAAATACAAAACGTATTTCTGTTTTTTGGTAATTCAAAAATGAAATGGAATAGTTCCAAATGACGTGAGTAACTTTACCTAAGCATCAATCTCTGAGTTCATAACATTAGGTAAATTATTTAGAGATGTGAATTTCTCTTGTAGAAAATGTTCGTCTTAGGCAAAATTCAGTTTAAAATATAAACCGAATAATCCACAATCACAATTTCACTTGCGTCCTTAAGCGAAAGTGTTGTGATAATATCAGAATTACTAAATAATACTGCTTCTATTCCATTTACGATTCCACAGCTAGATTTTGTATCGAGTTATGACTTGTGATAATCCTGTCTTGCCAAGATCATGTAGTGACAGATTGAGAAAAATAACTGGATAATGTAAAAATATGCGATTATCTAGTTTAAATGTGTCTACTACTCTATCTTTGTATGATATAACGCTTTGGCCTGTATTGCAATATCATATTTACAAGTCATAGAAAAGTAATAATCTTTTACGATAAAATACGATAAGAAAAATGCTACAAATCATTTTGCTATATTACACTACAACTAATATTTCTCGTCATATTAACCCTCGTCAGGCGGCATAGTCCATAGGTACAATTGTACCTTTTCACATTTTAAAATTGGAATAGCTTTTCTTGTAGAAGCCATAGAGGATAGAACTTTCGTAAGAATTTCTACATTTTTAGTCTAGATCATATAGGAACGCATAAAGGGGGAATGGTTATAGGAAGGAATGCATACAGTAAGGACTGTAAACGTTATAAAATTATGCCGTCGGACGAGGCTTAAACCAAAAATGGTCCTATGCTTGTGCACAGCAACAATTTCTGCTATTACAATTGTAATAAATTTACGATATTTTTTTAAATATATTTGCTTTTAGAAGATACATTATTTACAAATACAACTATTTATTTAAAAATAAATTATAATTTATATTTAAAATTTTTTTCTGAGAACCCAAACGCAACGAAAATCAATCTAAAATTATTTGAATCTCCAATATTTGTTTGAAAAACAAACAGTCGAATTTTTCCTCCATTTTGAACCGTAGCCAAAACAAATATTATAGTATTTAGCTTCATGAAGCTAAATATATATCATTAGAAAAATACTATTATATATCCCCATTACACTATAATAGAAATATGATGATGATTTTATATGACGAATAAATATGATAATGTTTTAAGTATCATTTAAATTTTTCTTTAAATTTTGCTGCGGCAAAGCTACACATTTTACTGTATATTCCAGTCGTTTCACAGTGTTTTTTTTTTCAAATTTATGAACAGGAAGTAATCATCAGCATTTGATCTGCTCTTGCAAACGATCTAATATAACAATGTAGATGCTCCAGTTATAGTGGTACCTTTACTTTTATAATCAATAAGGAAAATTCCCTCAGAATACCAAAAAAGATGGTTGCAGTCTTTCCAGCGGGAGGCATGAGTCCTGCTTAGAATCCGGATCATAATGATGGCCGGATTGTCACCAAACAGCTTTTGCTATATCGAGTGTTGTGAAAATTTCCTGTAATTTTTTTCGAGCATCTTCCTTGATGCTATCATCGATTTTTTCAGACATTTGATATAGTGTGAGTATCACTTAGCCTTCCAGGGTGTTCATCATCTTCTAAAGACTCTCTACCTTGTTTAAATAATTGTTGCCACTTATGAATCGATATTTTTCCAGAGCAATTGGCACCATAAACTTCTCCCACTTCAATTCAATAAAATGTCGACATATTTTCCTTATTTTATGTGGAATTTAATAACTGCATGAAACTCAATATTTGACATTTTTGAAAATGACTTTCAATATGAACAGTTTACAGTTATACTTGTTTTTTCTGCTATTGCAAGATTGAAGAGGTTTACTAAACAATATAAACAAACAAACATCAAAATTTTTGTTTTTGTCTAAAAATTTGTCTTAAAAGAGACGTGAGCTTAAAATTCTCCCCTTGTGTACTTATTTAAATTTCGTTCCTTATTGGTACGTTTATACTCGGGGTCGAGTCAACTTGTAGTTAACTTTGGTCTTTGGATCAACTTCGAGTTATCTTTTTACCGTTCATACTGAAGAGTTAAAATTACAATTGAGTTAAAATGTTGTAGAAACCGAGTTAACATTGTTTACTTCTGCCGCCATTATTTTTTAAAAAGCAAACAAAATACATATGAAAATTAAATTAAAAATTAGCCAAATTTAAATATGAAAAAAATCCAAAATGGAGATACGCTTGCTTCACATTCGAAAAAAATTAAAAATAATGTTCTTGTTTTCTTTGAATTAATTTTTGTTGTTGGTTTTTAACTCGACTCCGTTATTATTGCATTTTGTTAAACTCGACTCCACATTTTTTTAGGATCGAGTCGAGTTAACTATAAGATAACTCGACTCCGTTTATAGTGAAAGATAACCTAGGTTGAACCCTAAGTATAAACGTACTATCAGGATTTTATGTTTGTAGATTGTTTGTAGGGTATTGTGAACGAAATTCGTAACCTCCAGTTGCTGATGTCCAGCAAGCAAGCATAAAAGAATACGATTGTCGATTTAACTAATTGGTGCATACAAATACATTAATCATAAATCATAATAATTTGACTGATAATTATCCTATTTAGGACATATTTAAGAATTTTGCAATGAAGTATAAAATTAGGACAAATGATTTTGAAAAAATCTTAATAAATTTGCCTAAATTTTCACTCCTTAGGCAAATTAGATTGGACGTGTCCAATCGTTCAATTCTTACCCATCCTAACTTCATTTTTTGTGATAAATGTGTGCTTTTAATGCCAAAACTTGATCATTTTTTATTATTTTTGCCCGATGTAAATCTACTTAGGGATTATTAGGTTTTTGTCAGATTAAACCATATTTTAATGTTAACGTCAAGACAGAGAATTCAATTTATGATCATAATTTGGCTTTTCGTCCCTTTCCGAAAGTTATATTTATTTATTTAGACATACTTATCAAATGAAAACCAAACAAAATTCTATTACACTTTTTATTGACGATTGGAGCATCACGGATTCCACGTAATGGAAAATTTTTCAACTGAGGCGAATACAGCTTTTTTCGTGTTGATTGTGTATTTTTACTTGTTTTAGATTTTTATGTTTGGTAAAACATTTAGGGTACTAGTTTTGGGTTCATGTTACACGCTGCGTTAGAATGTTATGTTAAATGTTGCGTTAAAATGTTGCGTGTCATGTAAAATGTTATATTAAATAAAAATATTTCGTCTCTTTTTATTTATCACATTAAAATAGAAACAAAACCGATAAAAAACATAGCGAGAGTGTTCACGTTACATGTATGCTGTATTGAAAATGTCATGACCATCTTTGAAGGTTGATATTATGCGACGTGCGACGTGTGACAAGTGGAAATAAACGTGACGCTTTTTTGGCAACAATTTACATTTGCGCCGAGCTCCGCCACGCACACTTTATAAATTTTTTTTTATTTTTATTTTTGTTCTTCAATAGCAACCATTTCACGATCAATATTAATGTCATTACCAGTAATGTCAATATCTGCCTCAATACTACTTCAATATTTTTTAACCTTACACAATCATTATTAATGACAGTAATTCCATCATTACCAAGCTTTCATTACTGCTAGTAGAAGCATTTTTTTTTTTAAATTTTACATGGATCCTAAAGAAAAAGCGTGTATTGTATCTGTATCCTCTAATATGTACATAAAACATATCATCCATGTTGAAGAATTTTTATTATTCCTATACAATTTAATAATTATATACTTCTTTTATATATTTATTTAAAAAAATATATTTACGTAGATAACCTTAAATTTATGTAATATTCAATAGTACTGACACACAGTAATGACGCGAACCCTACACTATCTGTAATAATGACAGTATCCCCACCACACATCAATAATGATGTCTCGAAATCAAAAAATCCGGATTTTCATCATTACCGACCATCATTCTTCATTACTTCAAGTTACACGATCAATATTAATGTCATTATTAGAAAGTAATGACATTATTATTGACCGTGTAATGGTTGCTTTACACTATCTGTAATAATGACAGTATTCCCACCACACATCAATAATGATGTCTCGAAATCAAAAAATCCGGATTTTCATCATTACCGACCATCATTCTTCATTACTTCAAGTTACACGATCAATATTAATGTCATTATTAGAAAGTAATGACATTATTATTGACCGTGTAATGGTTGCTATTAAAGCTTCGTCAAAGCCTACTATTTCGTTTTATACATACAAAAAATTTGTATGTGTTTGTGCGACCGTGGCGGAAAAGATAAAATTAAACCATCTCTCGACGTGTGGCGTGTGCCGTGTGAGTGACGAATGTCAAAATATTCGTCTCTGATTGGCTAGAAGCTCCCGTCACACGTCGCATATGTAAATCAACCTTGAGGCTAAATATTTCTGTGCGTCCGACTTTTCCCAATGTTATATAATTGCATACCATAAATTTTCAATGATCATCATTTTCAAAATACAAAAAATAAAAAAACAAATCATGTCATGTAGCAAAAATATTGTTACGAATTGGGCTACTGAGTTCGTTCGAATTTTGCAATTAAAAACACAGCGTACTTTTTATTTCACTCTACTTTTATACACTTTGATATTTGCTTTGATTTTACTATTTAATTCTGTCCGCTTGCTACTGGTGGGGGCTATGACAACAGATTTATTTCTTTATTTAAAGATTTAAAATAAACCAAAAACTGTTCCCTGCTTGCCATCGGTCGTGTTTATAACACTTAACCGTCTAAGCTATTGCTGTTCATAAAGTAAGCTTGTTATATGATGGCTAAAATTGTCTCAATATTTACCTCTATTTTTGATTTTATGATTTACCAAACATTTACGGTTCAGGTGGAGCTTGAACCCCATTTATTTTGTTTTCTTATAATTTAGGTTGGTTTTCGTAAATAATCTGGTTAGCTCTTGCATAATCTAGATTAGACGTTAATTCGATTTTTGTCACATTTCTTTTTTAAATTTATGGATCTATAATAATTAGAATTGCCTATACATATGTACATTAATTGTGATGTTATGCAGTAATTAAGTTTTATAAAAAAATTTTTAAAAATTACTTTTTTAAATTATTTTTTAATTAATATTACATGCGATATTTTAATTATAATTAAACAATTAATTTTTTTTAACCCAAATTTATTTGTGATTGCTTTGGTATTTTGTTGAGAAAAATTTAAACCAATTTAGTTTTGATTTATTTTTTGTTCTATTCTTTCCTATATAACTACTGCGATTTAAATAAAGAAACATTTTTGTTGGCTTTTTTAAATCATGGGCCCTTTATTTCAATGCAATTGTTGTTGTAATTTTGTCAACAAAGTATGTACACATTAAAGAAATAAGTATAACATTCGGAAAGGGCCATAGAACTATAATTAATTATAGCATCAAGACAAAACAATAATCTACAATATAAGTTACGTATTATAATGTACCTACATATTTTTGGACACAAAACGTTGTTAACAACTTGTTATATGCTTTGGTCAAAATGAAATACGAATGAATTAGTTTTTGATTCAATTTTATTGTATTTTATGCGAATCAACTTCTTGTGACATGATAACTAAAAAAAATTGTTTAATTCATCTCGCGGGAATTATTCAATGCAATACATATTTATTGTAAATTTACTAAGACAGCGTACCTATAGCTATATAATCGTACATTTTCGAAAAATTTACATAATTTGAAGCCTTACGGGATTTAAATCTTTATAATATAATTATGTGGCTACACGAACTAAAAATGTTATCTAACCGATGAGAGAGGATTTTCCATTTTCAATGTCTTCATTTTAAAATTGAATAGAAAGCAAATGGAGTGAAATTTCAACAATATTGCCAGTGGAATCACAATCGATGGCATATTAGTTGTATTGCTTTCGACAAGAAAATACACGAAAGAAAAATTAGACCAAAATTTGGTTAATTTTTGCTGTTGCTTTGACCAGCCGTTAACCAAAAAAAATACCTAACTCATTTTGGTTAAAAGCAAAACACTTTATTATCTCTTGTTGACTTTTAGCTTACGAATGAATTTGGCTTATTCAGATATATAAGAAAATCGCAACTCGCAAGTCTCATTTTACGACCAAAATTGGTGCTCTGTCAAATTATGTGGATTTCGTTTAGGTATTCGCCTTTTAATGTAAAGTGGCTGACATTTGGCAGACCATCAAGAACTAGAGCCAAAGATGGATTAACGTTAAAAAAAAATAAATAATTTGACATTTAGCTCAGTAATTTTATTTCTTTATTTGTGTTTTGAAATAAGCTTATTACTAAAAATTAAATTTATTTAGTATGGGCAACCGCAATAGCAAAAAAATGTGCCTATTGCGGTTCTTTAAAGGCGAACAAAATACTTCACCCATTTTGCTTTGATATATACAAGTTTATGGAAGTTGAAGGAATATGGAGTAAGGTGTTACACAGGTACCTTCCATGAAAAAGCTTGTCTAAATAAAATGATGTCTCCATTTTTATTTATTTTATTAATAAAAGTGCTTGCTAATTAACAATAAAAATTAAATTAAAAAACTAATGTAGACGAAATGAATAATTGAATAAAACAAAATATACGAATTTTGTTAAGTAAAGTGTGCTTATGTTAGTGGATAATTTTTAAGTGGGATATTCCACTAAACGAGGCACATTTTTGACGTTACATCTCACTTATTTACCTTTGCACAGGACCGAAATTACCAATTATCGGTTAACCACGAAAAAACACACTCTTAGTTATAAGCGATTTATTTACGAGATTTCATCGTATCTGAGCGGGACATCGTATCTGAGCGATTATACGTCAAAACATATAAATATAATGCCAATAAACATTTGTACGAATAATTATGGAAACTTAAATTTTCTTTAATTTATTATTAAAAATAATTCTAAATTTTTTTAACACTTTACGTTTTCATTCAACACCTCAGACAATACAGATATGAGGCCCGATATGAACCGTGACCGCAGAAAAACAGTAGGTAAGGATATGCAAATAGCATTTACGGTTTGCAATGAATTTGATGAAAAAAAAACCGTGCCCTCGTTTCCAGCGCCGCATTAGGGCGGCAAAATATTATGTTACTATCAATTTATTTTAAAGTTAAACAGGGGGCCCAATATTGCTTTCGACATATATGTACTATATTTCCGAATGCGAAATGTTTACTCTAGTGTTGTTTTTTTTCTTTTTAAACAAAATCTCGACTGATTTTCTAAAATGTCGCTCGAGAAATAGATACAGTGAATAAACGGTTACTTTTTCACTTTGGGAATCCCGTGTTCGATTTTCGTGAGTGCGTTTGCCGTTCTGGGTAAGCACCGTGAGTCCAATATAGTGGCAGTGCAAGAAACCTTTGGGCACGGTTCTGTTAACTTTCTTTTTTGCTTTTTTCATATGCGAGTGTTTGTGGAAATCTTCAAATTCATATACTCCAAGTTTAGTTATTTTAGCATTTAAATTTTTTTTTTTTTTTTTTCGCTGGCGCTACATCCTATAGAGGGATTTGGCCGCTTCATTATGAAGTTTCGTAATCAATTTTCTTACCGGATAATGAATGATTAATTCATTGATCCTAACATTAACCAGCCGTGATTTTTTCATCACCCGCCGGGAATCGAACCCGGGACCTCCTGAGCTTAAAGCAAGCATGCTAATCACTGTGCCACCGGGGCGGCAAATTTTGTTTGCTTATGACGAAATTTAATATGAACAAGTTTTGGAATATGGAAAAGGCATGTAGAAGATATACATTGGTTCGGGCCCGTTATCTCCCTGGCTTGAAAGGAAATGCAATATTCGACTATTGCTCTTCCCCGTTACTACTATTTCGTTCCAATTTAAGGAGAATTTTAACAACAAACAAACCATTTCACATTATTCAATTCTAGTCATCAATTCGTTAAACATTATACATAAATAATAATTGAGTTTTCATGTTGGACCAATACAAATTCCGAATACTCTCCGAGTAATTTCATTGAGAGAGGTGAGGATAAGGCAAAATCTTTATGATTAAACTTTAGTGAAACAATATCAAACAGGCTTGCCACGAGAGAAAAAAAATACAAGACGCACAAAAAAATTGTTAGCTTTTGTTCATTTAATCCTATTTTTAACTTATCTATACTTTTGT
The DNA here is from genome assembly GCA_963556165.1 of Tipula helvola. Taxonomy (NCBI): domain Eukaryota; kingdom Metazoa; phylum Arthropoda; class Insecta; order Diptera; family Tipulidae; genus Tipula; species Tipula helvola. The sequence continues at coordinate 142,467,459 of OY744482.1, read as the reverse complement.
AAGTTTTAATTTAAATAAGAAAATTCATGCTTTTTTCAATCGAGCTTAAAATAATATTTACCAAGAGATTTCTCATTTTGTAATTTGAATAAAAACAAATTAACTAAACCAATTTAAATTAGTTCAATCATAAATTTATATTTTAGATTTGATTATAAAATAAAGTATTTTTAAAAAAACATTAGGTATTTCTAAACAATTGATTGGTTTCATATTGTTTTTGGATTATTTCAAATCAACAGTATTAAAATTAAAAAAAAAATTATTTAAAACAAATATTTGTGTAGATAATTAAAATCGTTTTTGGAAAATTTTCATAATGGAAAGAAAATATATTTACCTATAATTATAAAAACAAAATAATTTGGAAATTAACATTTTAAAAACTTTGTAAGAATTATATTATATTTAATAAAATTGGTTGATGTAAATTTTTGTATTTAATATAGTACTTATCCACATTAAAGGAAAGTAATTTGAACAATTAATAATTTAAGTTATGATTAATAATAATTGGATTGAAATTTAAAAAAGAAATTTTTTTAACACCTTATATGTATGATAAAAATTTATAAAATAAACTTTATTTGTGTCATTACACATTTTAAGGCCGTAAATTTAAAGTGCCATAACTACATTATTAAATAAATTTAAAACTGAAATTGTAAAGTACTGAAAATTAATATTAAATCTTTCAAATTTAAAAGTTTGTATTCTTAGTTTAAAAATTTATCTGTATATGAATAAAAACAAACTACAACACATGGTCCTAAACCACCAACCAATAAGTGCATAACCATCGAAATAACGGATTTAATGGAGTAAACACAACACTCTTTTCATTTTCCGTAGCTGTACATAACTTCAGCAAATGCTCATACTTACGGTTCTTCTTCGTTTCGGCCGCTAAAAACTACTCTGTTAAAGTAGTAGGCAAAAGTGTGAGGGCTCCTAGAGAAGATTAGCATTGGGTTAACAGCTCATTCAAATCATATTGTTACAAAACTTCAACATGATCCTCGGATACGATATAAGGGCAATGATTTTAAATTTACTACATGGAACGTACTTAGACTAAATCACCCGAAGAGCCTCTATACTATAACCTTTCGAACAAGCATCTACGTTTAAACTCGACCTCATAGCGCTGCATAAAACAAGGATAATCGGTAATGACACCGTCGACTAATAAGTCACTACGCACTAAACTCTCCGTCAAATCACTAATACAGATAAACCTGGATTTGGTATTGGTTTCTTGATTCGCAAGCAATGTCATCGAATCGTGACTAGATAGTGAGAATTTATTTAGCAAAGCCTAGATAAAATCGTTAGGAATAAATAGGCGTGTGATTCTTTTAAAATTAATAGGTTTTTAATGAGTAAAAATATAAGAGAAACACATATGGTTCTCTTGGTAGCACTTGATGATCCGGCTCACCAAGAGAAGCCATATAATTTCTCGTACGGGTACTTATCGGTGGATAACCTTCAGGAGCTGGCTAACTCACGGTTTAACTCACGGTGGCTTTTAATGTACCACTATTATCATGATGGGGGCGTACCTGGGTACACCCGCAGGGAACCTTGTACTGGCACTTATTGCGTTATGTATCAAACGGACACGATCGATTATTCTATTTTTATAATATTTATTGTTCTTATACAACTTGTACACAAATATCTCAACACGATTTGATAATTTGTACAGACTAACTTCCCTCTTCTGGCGCGAAGGGAGTTCGTGGCGGGTTTATATAAATTTTACAACTAAACTCTTTTTTTTTTTTCTTTTTCCGGCTATATATAGGAGGGGCTTTTTGTTTTTCCTGCCTATGCGACGATATAATATAATATTATCGTCGCATGGCCTGTTGGAAAAGCCCGTCCTATACATGCACGGTTTTTATATTTATACCATTTATCATAAAGTTTACCACAGTGTTTTAGGTGAGTCACTAATAGGCTAATGCCAAATACACTAATGCTCTAATACAAGCTACTCATTACTATTTAATTCTTTTGGTATTACAAAACTATGGCACTGGCTCTCGTTGAGCTGAGTTACATTGAGACGCTACAATACTCCCCTCTCAGTAAAATGAAGATTTTACGTTACTCGCTTCGGAATCTCGCGGGGATTTTGATGAGGCGACCAGAGCGTGATGATTCCGACGGCACGTTTAGCTTGTGGTCCTGGTCGAAAGTAATCGTTTTTTTTACTGGTGTGTGACTGCTTGGAGTAGGCTCATCCTCTGCTTTCCTGTTGTTTGAGCACTTTGTATGGTCCTGTGTATGGCTGTTGCAGAGCTCCTCGTAGTGCATCCGTTCTGAGCAATATGTGTGAGCAATTTTCCAAATTTTTACTCACAAATATGCTGTCTCGACTGTGATTAGATGTGTTGTTAGGGCTAATCTCGTTAAAGTGTTGTTTGATTTGGTTTGCGAAGTCGAACTGTGATATTGTTTTTTTATCTTGTTCGATAAATTGTGCTGGTAATTTAATTTGGCTTCCGCAGGTTAATTCTGCTGCGGTGGTTTGTAGATCTTCTCTGAACGCCGTTCTTAGTCCTAGTAGTATTGATGGTAGCATTTGCGTCCAGTCATTCCTATTATGGCACATGATGCTGGCTTTTAATGATCGATGCCACCTCTCTAAAATGCCATTGCATTTTGAATTATAGCTGGTTGTCCTCTTATGTATGAATCCCAATAATTTGAATAGTCCTTCAAATAAATGTGATTCGAACTGTGCGCCTTGATCAGTTACTATGCACTTTTTTTTTTTTTTTTTCGCTGGCACTACATCCCATAGAGGGATTTGGCCGCTTCATTTAAAGTGTCGTAATCATTTTTTTTAACGTATAATGAGTGATTAATTCATTGATCCAACATTAACCAGCCGTGATTTTTTCATCACCCGCCGGGAATCGAACCCGGGACCTCCGGAGCTTAAAGCAAGCATGCTAACCACTGTGCCACCGGGGCGGCACTATGCACTTGGGAACACCAAATCGAGCTATCCATACAGAATAAACCGGAAAGGCTACTGTTGCTGCTGAGATGTCCGGCACAGGGATTGCTTCAGCCAACGGGTGTAACGATCGATGAGTGTTACGCAGTAACGATTGTTGTCGGAAATGGGAAGTGGACCTATAATATCTAAATGTATATCCGAAAATCGAAAAGAATTTAGATCGAAATTGCCTAGAGCTTAGATTTTTGACAATGTAAGCAATTTTATGCCATGTTCATCCTTTTTTATTGATGGCCAGATTGCGTTTTCAACTAGTAATTTGACTGAAGCTTTAACGCCCGGGTGTGCTAGGTTGTAAAACGAATTGAAGATGGTTTGCCTGAACTGTTGCGGGATAAAAGGTCTGGCTTTACCAGTTGATACATCGTAATACATTGTCTCAGCTGAATTAAAGTTGAGCGGAATTTCTTTTATATTCAAGCTCGTGTTAGAATTTCTCAGGTCTTCCAACTCTGGATCCTTCTTCTGCGCATCCGCAATTGCACTGTAATTGATTACTTCTGGGATGGAAATTACTTCAACTCTGGATAGTGTATCGGCCACCACGTTGTCGTTTCCCGATATGTGTTGGATGTCCATTGTAAATTGTACGATGAAGTCTAAGTGTCGGTATTGTCTCGGTGAAGCTTTGTCATAGATTTTTGTTTGAATGCGAAAATTAACGGTTTGTGATCAGTAAAAAGAGTAAAGTCTCGTCCTTCAAGTAAATGTAGAAAATGTTTAATGCCCGAATATGCTGCTAGTAGTTCCCTATTATATGCACTGTACTTTTTCTGTGTGTCGGTTAGTCGTATCGAGAAAAACTCCAGTGGCTGCCAGCTATCTTGTATCTGTTGTTGCACCACTGCTCCAAGTGCGTCGGCAGAGGCATCTACCATTATTGCTAGCCGAGCTGTCGTTGATGGATGGGCTAATATCGTAGCTAGGCTTGATTTTATCTTGCAGTTGTTAAATGCTGCCATGGCTTCCTCGTTCCACGTGATGTTGATTTTTGATCTTTTTTAAATCCTTTTAGAAAATTGATTAGGTGGGTTTGGCAAGTTACTGCATGTGGAATAAAACGCCGAAAAAAATTTAACACTCCCAAAAATCTTTTGAGTTGGCGCACTGATTGTGGCCGCTCGTATTGTTTTATCGCCTCCACTCGTTCTTGTGTTGGTGAAATACCTTTTTCGGTTATAGTATGTCCTAAAACTTTATTTGCGTTTGGACAAAAACACACTTATCTATAGGTTAACAATAAGGCCAGTGTTTACTAATTTTTCAAAAATAATTGTTAAATGTTCCATATGGTCACTAAAAGAATTTGAAGCTATGATTATGTCATCTATATATACATACAAAACAAAAATTTAAATTTGCCAATACTGCATTCATTAATCTTTGGAAGGATTGCGTCGCGTTTCGTAAGCCAAATGTCATTTTAGTGAATTCGAATAATCCGAACGGGGTGGTAATGGCTGTTTTGGGGATATCACTTGAGTTTATGTTATCGGAATTTGATGGTCCGCTCTTACTAGATCTAGTGTCGACGATATAATGGGTGCGATTATAGCTGTGTTTCTTATTTCAGATTTAATCGATCTGATCGATCTGAGTAGGTACTAAAAATCTGTGTTTTTACATAGCTTTTTAGTACTCAGATCGATCAGATCAATTAAATCGGAAATAAGAAACACAGCATATGTATCTCTCGAATTACGAGTTACGAGTTTCAAGAACTCGAAACTCGCAGTGTGCCGTAATTGTGACATAACGCAATTATGTAAGCAATTACGAGAAACACTTTTTTTTAAACATAAATGTTGCCTGATAGCGTCATTTTCGGGCTCGGCACATGGTATAATGAATATACAAGGTATGTTCCAACCAATCGAAATATCGCCATATTTCATCTTAGTGACGTCACTTTCAGTAATATATTTCGTAACGTTGACTCCGTTTGGTTGAGATTTGTGTTTTTTCTATCGTGTACAATCGTTGAAACTTATTTCCATTTCAAAAACCTAAAAATATTTTTATAAACCTAAACCAATTCGCAAAAAAATATCCAAATTGACTCTGAATGACGTCACGCTCCACGTGCTTTTAGCTGTCAAGCATACCTTGTAATATTATTGTATCATGGGCTCGGCATACAATTTTGTTGTTGCTATGCACAGTACTGTGGTTGTTATGTATTTTGATTTTTTTCAATCTTTACGAGTTGTCTGTCGTACATAAAAAGCTGTACGAGTAAAACAACAACAACAAGTCGCAATTACGAGACCTCGTAAAGTTTTACATAATCGCTTTTTGTCGCAATTTCGAGAAACTCGAAACTCGTAATGCTTACATAATCGCACCCACGGTTTTTATATTTATACTATTTATCACGAAGTTTACCACAGTGTTTTAGGTGAGTCACTAATGGGCTAATGCTCTAATACAAGCTACTCATTACTATTTAATTCTTTCAGCATTACAAAACTATGGCACTGCCTCTCGTTGAGCTGAGTTACATTGAGACGCCACACACACACATGAGAGAAAAAGAAATATAAAAAACAAAACATTGTAAAAATGCTTATGATTTGTTATGAAAATTTAAAAAAATTAAGCATGTATATGAAAAGGAAAAGGAAATATTTAACTTGATGGAATCGGATATTGAAGAGATGAGTGACGATGAAGAAGGAAGGATGAAGAAGTCGAAAAGACCATTTGTACAGAAAATTATGAAGATATCATTATCGACACAGCTATAAAATATCCAAAGCATATAAAGGGTGTTCAAATTTGAGGTATCTTTTTAAATTTTAAATAAAAGCCATAAATTGTGTGAAATCTTTAGTTATTTTGATTGGAAATTATTCCGGTTAATAATGAAAAAGAATGTAGTTCAAGTGACTTTCTCTGCTAGCTCGGCAGGCTGTCAATCTTTTACCAAAATTTTTGAATAACCTTTTCGCATAACGATGGTTCAATTAGTAATATTTGCTCGATGATGTTGTCTTTAAGATGTTGAACAGTTTGAGGATTATCCGCATAAACTTTACTCTTCAATAAACCCTATAAGAAGAAGTCAAATGGCGTTAAATCGCATGATCTTGGTGACCAATTCACGTCTGTTCTTCGAGAAATTATTCGATTATTTAACTTCTCTTTCAAAAGATTGATTGATTCCGTTGCTGTGTGGCATGTTGCACCATCCTGTTGAATATTGAAACCACTTATTCTGCACATCAATATCTTCCAATTAACTCCCCAAAAAGTTTCTAATCATCTCTCGATATCGATAATTGATGTCCTTGGCTCTTCAGTAACACTTGTTTTAACAGCTGCAATATTTTCACTTGAACGACCACTACGATAATAAATTCTGTTCTCTATTCTCAAACTGAACCAGTTTCTTCAAATTTATCAATGATATCTACGGTTTGTCGGAACATTTTCTCTACCGTATTTTGAACGAATTTTTTTTCCAACTTCTGAATAACTTTCACCACATTTAAAATAAATTTTAATAATGAAGAACATGTTGTTCACTCGTGTCGCGATCCATTTTAACTAACCGGAATGTTTGTACTTTTCATCAGTCAAATAACATATGGTACTCTAGTAAAAAAATTATAAATGGCGGAATATTTAAAAAGACATCTCAAATTTGAACACCCTTTAATTATTGCGATAGCACAAGATGATTCTTTATGGTGATATAAACGAAAATGTTATAATTGAGATTTTTGATCAAGCCGAAGCCTATCGGGAAACTATTCCGTTCACGAATAAAAGTCACATACAATGGCACCGTAAAAATATAGCTTCTCAAGGTAATCCTCACTTTGAAGATCTGTCCAGCGAAGATAAATGTTTGACAAAATCGCCATACCAATTTATATGGACAACAGCAGAATGTAAAATTTAAAGTGACCGACAAAAATGAAATTAAAAGGCTTTTTGGTTTGCATGTTTTTATTGGTTCCATGAAATTGTCACGTTTATATTGGGAACCACGTTTGTGAATTCAAGCTTTTAAATCCAGTATGACTTGTGACCGCTTCAGTCAGCTCAGAAACAATCTACACATGGTAAACAGCTTAGATATTCCAAAGGAAAACACCTATAAATCCGTGAAAGTTTGTCCAATAATAAACGCTGTCCGAAAGCGTTGTTTGAAGCTATCTATCGATGAAGTGGTTTCGATAGACGAACAAATCATTCTGTATACTGATCAACTGGCAACCAATTTTGTACCCCACCATTCATCACCGATAAGGAATGGAGCAAGCACGGATGTGGCTCATGTGACCAAGTAGTTAACATGGATGGTAAAGTTATCCTTGTAAAGTGGCAGGATAACAAAGCCATTTATATATCATAGGTTTTAATTTTGTCGAAACTGGTGGAACAAAACTACATACTAAAAAATATCAGCAAGTTTCTCGACCCGAAATATGTAGTTCGGTTGTACAATAGTGGCATGAGAGGAATAGACTCACTGGATCAATTCATCTCATATTACAGAGTTTTTATTAAATCTATAAAATGGACGCTAAGAGTTATTACACACTTCTTATCAAGGAACTGTGGAAGAACCCATTTTGCATGCAGGAAATGCAACGTATATTTATTTATCACCAAAGAGCGAAATTACTTAAAAGTTTCCATTCAAAATGGGATTAGAACGGCGCGCATTTTCTTTATTTTTTACATTTGTATTTGAAGTTCCTACATTTTATTGATGAATTATTTACATATTTTTCTGTTAATTCTTGTGAACGAGTTCAAATATCTAGGATCACTGATCACTGAGCATAACTCCGTTTCTGTGGACATTTCATCGAGGATCGCAGCAGGCTACCGAGCATTTTACGCCAATATAAAAATTTTCAAGTCTCCTCATATATCGCGCAAAATAAAATTGGACATCTACAAGGCGCTGATAAGACCAGTTATTACCTTTGGTTGTGAGTCTTGGACGCTGACAGCACAAAACATCCAGAAAATCGCTGTAACTGAGCGTAAGATCATAAGAAGAATTCTCGGTCCCATTAAAGAAGGAGCCACGTGCAGAATGCGAATGAATCACGAGATCAGAAATGATCTCGATAAAGTTGACATCATTGGATTCATAAAATCGTCAAGGCTAAGATGGCTTGGACACGTACTTCGTTCACAAAATCGGACCACCAAACAGGCCTTGGAGTCGGCACCAACGAAAGTAGGACCTCGTGGGAGACTACCTACCCGATGGATGGACGACGTTGAAAGGGACCTAAACACACTCGGTCACCGTGTCTGGCGTTCTCTTGTGGCGGATCGAATTATTTGGAGGAGCATCGTTGAGGCGTCCAAATCCCTTCAAGTACGTCGCTTTCTGTGGTCGCCTTTTGAATGTCACCAAAATTGGCAGTTTCGATCTTCTGCGTCGAACGTTGCAGTGACCGTATCTTCAAATTCAAGCGGAAGTTGTGCGGCGATCAGTTTGGATATAAAATCGGCATAGGCGGATCCTTTAGTGTCCACATACTTAATTTGGAAGTCGTAGGCGAGAAAGTTCTCTGCATATCGCTGCAGGCGGTTTGCTGTGTAGATTGGAAAATCGCTTTTCGCTCCGAAGATAGAAAGCAGCTGCTGATGATCCGTCTGGAGCTCAAACTAGCGGCCGTAGACAAAGCAATGGAATTTCTTTAGAGTCCGCACTAGAGCTAAGGCTTCTCGTCCGACCTGTGCATAATTTATTCCCCTTCATGAATGATCCTGCCACGTACATGATGGTCTCCTTGGTGCCGTCCTCCTTGGTGCCGTCTTCGAGCTGCTGCATGAGTACAACTACCCATCCAAAGCTGGACGCATCAGCTGCGACGATGATTTTCTGAGCTGGATCATTGGAGCAGTCCACTTATATTCGATGCATTCTTATAGCAGTTCATCAAGTGGGCTAACCATTTCCTTGAGCTTTGTGTGGCTAACCATTTCCTCCAAGAAAGCGCGCAGTTGAGTAATGTCGGATGGCGCTGGCAGCTGCTGAATGACTTCTAGCTTAGCTGGATTTGGACGTATACCAGTTTCATCGATAATGTGACTCAAGAACTCAACGAATGTCTGACCGAATGGGCATTTAGATCGCTTCATAGTGAAACCGTATTCTTGCATGCGGCTCATCACGCTGAAGAGGCGCCCCGGTGCTGTTTGTCGTCTTTGCCTCCGATGATAATACCTATCGTCGATCCAAGGTAGCGCTCCCTCTAGACCGCTTGTCATAGTATCCATCAAATGCTGAAAAATACAAGAGGCCGTGTTAACTCCCGGTTACTTGTATGTGCACCCGTCTCAGGATCCATGACATTCAGAGAATGGTTTAATTTTAGGTGAATGTAACCCTCTTCACTGAGACAATCATACGCTCTCCAAAAATTGGAAATGATTGTGGTATTTGGCAGTATCCATTTTTTAATAATCGGAAGCAAAGTGACTGTATCCCGCTTTTCTACCGGCACTAAAATCACGGCGCCTGACAGATCTTTTTCGATCTGTAAAAATTATTTTGTTGATGAACTTTATTTGGTGAAAGAATATAACAAATTACCATTCCAAACATCCACTGGCCGTCGTTATGCTGTCTCGATTATGTTTCCGCCTACCAAATTTCGATTCGTCGATTTCGACCGTTTTCCCGCCAGTACCACCAATCGGTGTTGATTGATGAATGAATGCATCAAAAACCACTTCACGACAAAAACTAGCCCAATTTATTAACGTTTTCGGAGATCCCTCTAAATGGTCGCTAATTTTCTTCAAATTAATGTTGCTACATACACCGGAACGTCACAAATTTGCAAATTTAGCCCATCGGTAAATGGCGTTTGGCAAAAAATGTGCCAGTATGAACAGTGAACGATTTCTGGCAAATGTTTCCCTTTCCCTCTCCGTGGCATATTTCTTACGGCAAATCCACTTTCCATTTCCTGCTTAAAAAATTTACATTTTCCTTATTTTGAAAAAAAAAAAGTGAAAATATTCCCGGAAAATTAGACAATTTCCGGAAAAATTTAGCTTCCACCTCCTAAAAACTGTTGATAACCAATTTTACATTCAAAAATTTTCAAAATGTATACTTTTTAACTGGTTTTCTCGATGTATACGTAAAGTAAAATAACACCTCGGAATCTAATGACGACCGTTAAAATTCATTTACATTGATAAAAAAACACTTTACATTTAACATCTATATTTCTATCAAAAATTCACAAGCCAACAATTTCATTTTTGTTTAAGAATCTCCACTATTCAATTTATCACCAAATAATGGTTCACTTGTTTCTTTCCAGTGTTGATAAACATAAGGCAATCGCTCGCTTGGGTCGGTACTCCAATGATGAATTCGACATTTCACTGTAGCCTTCTCAAAATTATTTACAGTAATTGTAACAAGGAATTCTTTATTTTGTTTTCGCATATCAGGGCCTGATATTGGTTCTGGAGGAAGCGTAATAGCTTCTTCTGGGGCATAATATCCTACTTTACGAAGGGATGCTTTTATGTGCCAAGGTTCAATTGTCCACGGCTGATCTTTATTCATAATAACAGCCAAAGTTAATGAATTTAGCATGTTTACAGTACGCTGTGCGAACGGAGAACTATGAGTCTTTTCAGTTTTCTCGGCTTCACTTTTCGCATACTTTTTGATGTTTTCTTCAGTTTTGTATACAGCCAAACCTGGTAGAAGCAACTTATTATAGGCTTTAGTCGGTTTTAAAGATACTACTTGGCCTTTATCGCCAATTCCTTCTACATAAGCTGTCAAAACTACTTCCAAATTTGGTTTGGGTCGGATCATTGTATCCTCAATTAATTCGTATATATTGTTCCTGGCCCTCAATTTATGCGGCGCTTGGTTCTTTTTATGCAAACCTGGTGGCCATTTCCGTTTCAAGACAAATGTATTCTGAAATTTAGGATTTTAAAAAATAAGGTTATAACACTTTTATAATTATGAATTAACTTACTCTCGTTGGTTGGCATTCCACTTTATTACATAATGTCAGCAAAGCCGCTCTTTGAAAAGGTAATCTTGTTAGAATATTCCTAAACATTTTAATTAATAGTTTGACGTCAAAATTGTCCAACTTTAAAAATAAACTTGTGGAAAAAAAAAAATTTACAATTACCCTTCCAACACTAATTGACTTTGCGTTTTTTCAACTTGCACCAAGTACTCTAGCGGAAAAATTATTGACGATTGTAAAAATAGAGAAAGCGCCTCTCGAGGAAAAAGTTAAAATGATGCTACTGACAAAATATTGTCATAAACGCGACGAAAGAAAATTTCAAATAAATTATAATACCCTATAAAGGACATTAACGGTCAAAAAACGGCGATAGATAGATTAAATCTTAAGATGGCACTAGTAGTTTTTTTTAAATTTTTTTTTTGTTGTATCGAAACAAAAATATAAACAAAAGCAAAAAACACGAATAAAACTTACAACTAGACATGAATTATAAAAAAAATTAATTTTATTTTTGATTTATTTATATTGTATATGCTGCGAGTCGAGTCGAGTTTAATCCTAGTTTAACTCTCACTATATACAGAGTCGAGTTATTTTCTAACCAACTCTTGGTGTATATACTGCAGAGTTAAAAATATGCAGAGTTCAAATAGGATTAAAACAGAGTTAAAATAAACGAAAAAAAAATTAAACAAAAAATCATTTCAGATTAATTATTCTTTTTGTTGATCATCATATGTGTTGTTTTAATTTTTCCAGCGGTATTTTGTCTAAAAAATTGTAATTTTCAAATCCTTATAAAAAAATATATTTATGCAAATTAATTAATTACAATTTTAATAATCAAGGGATTTAAAATAAAACATCGAATTTGATTGAAAAAATTAAAAAGAAAATTGTTTATGATATTTAAATATATTTTTTGTATATTGCTTTCATTCTTCAATAACATAATCTGAAATAAATAAATAAAATGGTGTGTATGAATTTTGCATTAATTTTGTTGTTGTTTTTTTAACTCTACTCTACTCTTCGTATATAGTGCATTTTTAGAGTAGAGTTTAACTCGACTCCGTATATAGTGAGAGTTAAACTAGGATTAAACTCGACTCGACTCGCAGCATATACAGGGTGATTAACCAAAAATTAAAAATTGTTAAAGCTGACATCTTTAGAAGTTATCCCGTACTATGTTTTCCCGTATTAAATAATACTGCATTATCGGTAAATCTGCCAATATCATTGACCGCAAGTTTACTATGGAAAAGTGTTATGATGTCCTTTATAGGGTATTATAATTTATTTGGAAAATTTAGCAATCCGGAAATTAATGTGATTTTCGATTGACCAAAAAAAATTACACTTAGTGTAATTAGTGTAATTTTTTTACCCTCGAAATGTTCGATTGACCATAAAAAATTACACTGACAGCTACACCAGTGCAATTTCGATTACTCTAGTTTTCGTCGGTCGAATTCGATTGAAGGAAAATTTGCACTCGAAGTGTAAAAAGAGTACTCGATTGGCTGTCAAACTGTCTCATTGAAGAAAAAAAATGCGTTAAGGGTAAATTTTTTTTGTACTAGTTTTGCACTAGTGCAATTTTTGCTACTCTAGCTTTTTTGGTCGAGTAACCCCTCTTTTTACACACACCAACAAATATGACAATGACATTTTGTGTAATGACATTTTGATGTATGACGATTTATGACATTTCGATTTGTCGTAATGACATTTTGATTTTAGGAGGCATTTTGATTTATGACATTTTGTGATTTGTCGTGGACTCTTTGATTTTAGGCGGCATTTTGAATTTGATTCATAATTGGTTCATTATAAAAGAATAAAAGATTGGTATATAATAATTAATTTGTCAAAATATTCAGTTTTATTAAATTTTTATTATTATTATTATTGTTATGTTTATTTTGACACAACACACGAACACATGCAAACAATAGTGCAAACAATATTTTCATTCGATTGACGGTTAAAAAATAGGGTACTCTGTCGAGTGTACTCGAATGAGGGGGAAAAATCAATCGATTTCGACTGCTGTCAGTTCGAATTTGACAAATGTAAATTGTGGATAATATTCATTTGTGATCTTTCATTTTCATTATTATTAAATGTTTGTGATTAAAATATTTTTGTTATTAAAAGATAAAATGCGTTTTTAATTGTTTGCTCTTTATAAATTATTGCTGTACTTAATTTCTTTACTCTAAAATAACTACTTAGGCCAGCGCTGTCCAAGTCAAATGAGTATTTTTGACAAATTTTCAAAATAACTAGAGGATTAAAACTGCGACTAGAATAAAAATCCAACTGGACAACGCAGTAATTATTTATGTATCCAGGGCCAAAGAATTTATCACTCCGGAACAGATGTGAAGCTCACCGCAATAGTTGTTACATATTGTAGCATGCGGCCCGCGGGCCCATGCCTCAAAATGGAATAAAAGTTGCTGTGGTCTTCACACTCACCACAGAGTGATAAATTCTGTGGCTCTGGATACATAAATAATTACCGCGTTGTCCAGTTGACTTTTATTTCTAATCGCAGTTTTATTGCTGTAGTTATTTTGAAAATTTTTCAAAAATACTCATTTGACTTGGACAGCGCTGACTTATACCCTTGACAGACTAGGGATTAGCTAAGCGCGATTAGTGATTTTTTCGAGATTAGCTGTAGTGTGTCAAGTTGAAGATTAGCTAATCTCGTTTTATTTGAGGATTAGTCACTAATCGAGATTAGTGCACTAATCCTTGAAAATTTTCGAGCTTATCTCGTTGTATTGGGTTTAGTGATGGTACAAGTGGTACTACAATGTGAAATAATTATTTAAACATAGCTGAAAATGCAAGTGGCGTGAATTTACGATAGAAGTTATAAAATCAATGACGTCTTTAAATATTTGTGCTGAATAAATTGTGAGGAAATAGAAAATCTAGTGTGTTTTAATGTAGAAATCTTAGAAATATTGAATTATAAAATGAGTATAGCTGATTTACCAGCTATTACTAAAGATACATGTTAAACCCAAAAGTGATTGACTGAGTTATGACTGAAAGTGATCTGACTGAAACTTTGGGTTGGTGGTTACATGGGATTTTTTTATTTGATCTGAATTGACATTTTAAATGTCACTTTGTTATAAAATTATATTTAAATTATTAGAAAATTATTTAAAATAATTTAAAAATCACTTCAAATATGTATAAAACCTTTTGCCTGTATGAAAAAATCTATCAGTTCAACTAAATTATAGTTTACATGTTTAACTCAATATACAAACTGACTCAACCAACCAAATTTAAGCTGACCGAACTCAGACTACTTTCAGATAACTTTCAGTCAAGTCGCCGTTTACATGTTGAATTTAACTCAGACGTTTTCAGTCAGATCACTTTCGGTTTAACATGTATCTTTAGTATATATTTCAGCGAATCACCATAATAATATTTTATTTCTCTGCAAGAAACTAATCCCTAGTGTGTCAACTCATATGGATTTGTGGTGGATTAGCTAATCTTGTTTCACTAATCGCGCTTAGCTAATCCCTAGTCTGTCAGTGGTATTAGGCCCTTGTTCATTTCCATATATCTCTGGTATCATCAATACAACAAAGGTTCTATTACAAATATTTGCGTTTGGATTGATTAAAAATCCATAGTTTATGCAAAAATATAAACATTTTTTATAGTAATGCAAAAATATCCTAATTTTAATACATAAAGTTTTCATCAATACCTGCACTATTTTGACAGAAAACTAAAATAAATAATACGCATAAACAGTGTAATTCGGTTGTATTGTTCGATTGACGCTGAAATCGAGGTTGCACTTTCAAAGAGGGGTAAAAAATCAATCGAAAACGACATTAAAATTGTTTTTTTAATCCATTTGCTGCGTTTATACCACAGCTAAATTAGCAATGCTAAACCGAAATGACAACTATAGTAATGGTATTGACTATTGTAAAAGTAGAGAAAGCGCCTCTCGAGGAAAAAAGTTAAATGCGACGAAAGAAAATTTAGCAATACAATAATTAAAAATTGGTTTTATAGTTCAAAATTGGAATTATTTACAATTATTAGCAATCCGGTAAGTAAAAATTATGTTTACAGTTCAAAATTGGAATTGTTTACAATAATTCCGAACGTCAAATTATCAGGTAGCTCAGTTTAAAAATTGTCCACTAGGTGGAATCCGTGATGCTCCAATCGTCAATTGACGATTGGAGCATCACGGAATTTTTTAAACTGAGCTACCTGATAATTTGACGTTCGAAATTTTTGTAAACAATTCCAATTTTGAACTGTAAACACAATTTTTACATACCGGATTGCTAATAATATTAAATATGTAATTCCAATTTTGGACTATAAAAACAAATTTTAATTACGGCATTTGTTAAATTTTCTTTCATCGCATTTGTGACAAATGTCATTTTATCAGGGGCATCATTTTAACTTTTTTCCTCGAGAGGCGCTTTCTCTACTTTTGCAATCGTCAATAAGTTATTTGGTAAAAGCACGTCCTCATTAACTGAACGTTTTCGTTACGCAATGTTGAGAGGGTAATTTTGCGAAAGGTTCTATCATACCGAGCGTCAGCGACGGGCGTCAAATTTAAATATGTACACGTTGATTTGCTATGTATTGATGAAAACCTATAATTTGAGCAAAAAATATAATTATGTTTATTGAAATATACAAAAATATCCTAATTTTAATAGAAACATTTCCAAAAAATTGAAAAAATTTCTTACTTTGGAAATTTTTGTATTAAGATTAGATTAGTTTTGCATGTTTCTTTAAAATATGTTTATATTTTTGCACCTACATTTACTGAAGTTACATGTTGAACCGAAACATGAAGCTCATTCGTTTGTGGTGAATTAACTGAATTGATATTGAGTTACTATTCCGATAATTGAGTTATTATTCAGATAATTAAGCTACTGAAGTGAATTGTTCGTTCGTTTGCTACAATTCAGATAAATGTCAAATTGTTGAAAAGTAATTGGCTTGTATTATAAAACAATTAAAATTTAAAGTTACTCAACCATTATCTAGGATCCATTATTTTTGTGTGTCACGTTACATTTTCACATTTGCAAATTCTTCGTGATTTGCGAAACCCACATATTCGATCAAATCATCATCCATTATAATAGAAGAATAATTTAAAATTCTCTAAAATATCCTGGCTTCTTCTATGCGTAAAACAAAATAATGTCAAAAAACAACAAAAACAATAATCTGAATTATCTACACAAGCAAAATCATTATTCAGATAAATCAGTGGCTCAATATTTTTAAGTGAATTGAAGCACACCAAACGAACGGGCAAATCACTTCAGTTAATTCAGTAAATTCAGATAATTCAGTTAATTCACCACAAACGAACGCACTTATGATCGACCGAGTTGTGAACTAAAAATTGACTGAACGAATCTTTCAGTCGAAAGTTACATGTGTTTTCTATTTTGTGACAGAGATGAAGTATAAATGTCAAATTGTACAACAACAAAATTAAACTAAACAAAATCAAAATTAACACATCTAGTAAAACATCCACTTCTTCATCTGACAACAAATTTCTTCTTTTTAAACTCATTCTGTGTTTTGTACTTCAATTGATGATTTATTCTTTTAAGATTTAATCTAGAAATAAGCTCGTGAAATATCATTTCAGCCAGTCCAAAGTTACATGTTACACCGAAGATTAAAACCGACTCAACCAACCTAATGTGAACCGACTGACTCGGTCATTATTTCGGTCGCAATTTCGGTTGGGTTGCGGTTTACATGTTAGACTTTTCGTTAATGTCGTGTTCTTTTCGTTTTTTCAAGTCAACACGAATTTTGTGGGTGAAAAGTACATGAAACAAAATTGACGAAGTTTTGTGTTTGTGTTGGTTACTTGATTGACATTTCTAAACGTCAAATTGAAATTTGGCGGCATCATTCTATTTAATTAAATTAAAATAATTAACACAACAAATATTAAACACATTAAACTAAACACAAAATGAGAATAAAAATGATCAAGATACAAAAAATCGCTGCTCTATATTGAAAAATTTTGACAACTAAATTGACGTTTCTATTTTTGTTGGTGTTAGTAGCTACGGATGTGAAATTCATGAAAAAATCCGCATCTAGTAAAATTGATGCACATTTCAAAAAAATTGACGAATTTTGGTGAAAAGAACACAGTTTTTGGATGTGCGTCAATTTTTTTTGACGAATTTGGGTGAAAAGAATTCAACATAAGTTTCAGTCGGTCATCATTTCAGTTCAACATGTAACTTCAGTATTAGTGTATTGAAATTTGACGCCCGCGGCCGACGCGCGGTGTGATAGAATTACGCGTATCTGCGAGTTCGCCTCACCTATTCTTTATTATTTATTTAAATCATTACGTCATATTTCACGTTGTACATTTATTTTTAGTTGGCTGTCAAAATTATAAAATCACAATTTATGTGATATAATTGAAAGATACTTGTTTGTGAATGGAATATACTTAACAACTAAATATATTTTTAATTTTTTAAATCTACTATCATTTATGAACTAAACAAAAAAAAATAAATTGTGTGGATGTATGGTCGAAACTTTGGAGAAGTGAAGAATATGTATAAACAAAACAATACCTGAAAACGAAAGAAATATAATAAATTAAATAAATACAAAGAAACGATCATCAATAGCTATTTAAAAAGAATTTAAATCTTTGGTGGGGATTGCTACCATAGTGGGGCTAAATCTAAAAGCAAAATTTATCAATTATGGTAAGTAAAGAATAGTTTACTTACAACTTTCATATAAAACAGCATAGTTTTGAAGCATTATTTAAGTTTGTTAAATTAATAAAATAGGTTAAAGTTTTTTAAGTGAGTTTCTTTATTTTATACATCATAATTATGTATTCGTAAAAATTTTAAGAAACTAATTTACATCAGTAAGAGATATGGGCCCCTGTGTGGTAAAAATGAAACTATGGTATTGTCGTAATGTACTTGCTTCGTTTACGAATTGAAAGTACATAATATTTTTTGTGCTGTTATACCTACTTATTTGTTAGTTGTATGGTTAAATTAAGAAATCATCGGAAATCAACCATTTAAAATAACATAATTGCTGTTTATTATTGAGCTCCTCTTGTTGGACCTTTATACATATAATGCTACGAAATTCATCTTAATAATGTATAGTTTTATAACGTAGTATGATGTAAAAACTTCAGCAATAAAGTGTTTGTAGTTAATCAATAAGACAGGCCCACCAAATCACCAATTACTAAACTAAATTGTAGTAAATGCTTATTAGTCATCATAATGACTTTTATATTTTATTTGGTTTTATGTACGTATCATAATATCGTTATCCCGGTATTTAAATGTTACAACCCCATTTTAGTAATTTTGAAGTGAGAACTGCCACCTAACGTAAAAATATAGATGAAATCATCAAATTAGATTCCAAAGTACCTATTTATTATAAAATTTCGTCACCCCAATTTTTAAATGACACAAATACATTTTAATCAATTTCGAGTTAGGATTGGCCCATTACGTAACAGCAGACTTAACTCCAAAATGACAAAAATGTCGTTGTAACCTTTAAATACTGAGGTGACGATATTTTGTTTATACAAGGGAATAAATAAATAAATAATAAAAAAAATATCATGAATATGATCTTTTGAGCCTCTCCTACAGAGATTATGAATCGGGGGCCTTTGTTAACCTTTTGGTAATTGAATTTTCGGTGTAACTATTGACAATTCGAAAAATCCCTCTATGAATTTAAAGTCTAAAATGCATTTCACTTCGTTTGCATTCAAGTTTTGAATAATGTTTACCAAATTACTTGAAAATTACGAAAATATTATGTTTTGTGGAATATTGATTATTCAGTCAAGAAATACGCAAAATTGAACGAAGTCGGAAGGGAAAGCAGATCATCGGTTTCACTATCCAACCGATGATCTACCAATTCATTTTGATTGATTGAATTTTGATAATTGCGTTTTGCCCGTTTCTCGGCTCTATAATTCGATTTTCTGCAAATGAAGTGTTGTGCTTTATTTTATTTCAACTATTTTGTAAATGTCGAATATAGTTGAATGTAAATTAGCCACAAGTTTTCTTACTAGAAATTTAATAAGTGAATCATTTCTTTATTTTAGGCTATGTTTGCAAGAGTTACGTTTTACCCCTCCTTGTTTTATAACATATTTATGGAAAAGGTATCCGCACGTCGATGGTACGATCGAATAGATGATAACATGATTCTGGGCGCCTTACCATTTCGAACACAAGCCGAGGAGGTAAGAGTCATGGACTATAATTTATTGATTGTAATAATTAAATAATAATATTTTAGCTAGTAAAAAATGAAAATATAAAAGCAGTCGTATCAATGAATGAAGATTACGAACTTTGGCTATTTTCTAATAATAAAGAGGTAAGTTAAAGATTAATAAATTTTCATATCTATTGGCAATTGGAAAAGTAGAGGACGCTAACCCTATCGAAAACAAAAACAAAACTCGGTAGCCCTTCAAAAGCTTGCTAAATGCTAATCCAACCATAAATTGCTAACTACAGTTATCCAGTATCAATCGGGCGTTCTTACAATTTGTCCTATAAAGCGATTGATCTGGATAAACCTGTTAGTTTAATAATAATATAATTCCTTCATTTTAAAAACAATCGATATCACGTTAATTGTTCTAAACTCTTTTATTAAAGCAATGGATTCAGCAAAATGTTGAATTCCTTCAATTATCTGTTGTGGACATATTTCAATCACCATGTCAATCAAAATTACGACAAGGAGTGGAGTTTATCAATAAGTTTTTACCTAAGCATTCAAAAATGAAAGGAATTCAAATTTGTGAGGATGAACTGACACAACCAGGTACAGTGTATGTGCATTGCAAAGCAGGACGAACAAGGAGCGCGACACTGGTTGGATGTTACTTAATGATGAAAAATGGTTGGTCTCCTGAAGAAGCAGTTAAACATATAGAAAATTGTCGCCCACATGTGCTGCTGCATAAAAAACAATGGGACGCTCTTAGAATATTTTATCAAGAAAACGTAAAGAATAACAATACAAGTCAACCAAGTCACAGCTTATAGAAAAAATATTTGAATATTATAAATTCTACATTTAAATATTATTATTTCTTTATTTTTATTATTATGTAAATATGGGTGAAACTAAAAATATATTTATTTGTGTTAGAAACAAAATTTATCTGTTAATTTTTATCAAGAGGATTATTGGTATTGAACGCTTATGATATTGAGAAAGTATGATTTAATTTTTTGTGTGTTTATTTTATATACATAATTACAAAAAAGAAATGCCAATCAGCAAATTAGCAATAATAAATAGAATACTTTTCACTTTCGGTCACTAATTATATTATAGAAACAATGGAAAATTTATTGCCCTTTGATGGCCCATAATTTCCGGATAGATTTTGCTATTCCAATATCATTATAAATGAAATAGAAAAGACCTCCTAATGTAGATGCAGTTATCAATAAGAGCAATACATGCGCAATTTTTGGAATAGCTTCACCAAAAATAGATGGTCGAATATAATCAACAACAATAGCTTCTAATCCCCTGAAAATATAATTTATGTATTCGAATTATAAGAAAATAGGCTTTAAAATTAAATTAATTTACCAATATTGATGCATAATAATTGAAATAGCCATGAGTGAATCCAAACCTTGTGACGGAAACATTAATCCAACCGGGATAATCCCTAATAATCCAGCAGATACCAAACGTTCCATGGTCCATAATTTATCGTGATTTCCATGTGATTTTGAAGTATCATCGGCCGCGGTCGCGCGATGTACAAATCTTCCTAAGATACTCTAAAATTTAAATAAATTAATTCAAAATGCTTTATATCTTCAATCATTTAACTTACAGCATTTTCAGGTTTGATTTGCATCCATGGTAAAACCACTGCCTTTTCATTGAAAATACCATTGTTTCGTGCTGGAATCAATCCTCGATTGACTGATGCGACTGTCGATGAAGTGCTTAAGCGGACAACATTTGAAATAAGCGGAGAACCTTTACGAAATTATTATGTAATGTGTAATGCTTCAACAAATATATTTTTATTTATGTACTCACAGGTAAGTTTTTGTGAACGAAGCAATAAAGAAAGAGCCATTATATATAATGTCGTGAACAATTTATCAAATTAATATAGTTAAGCTATTCTAAATATATTTTGAAGTAAAATCAAATTTTGTCTCGTAATCAAAGTAAAAAAAATTAATGACAATTTTGACTTTTACAATAAAATATGCTCACTGGGTTAATCAATTATCGTTTGGACTCGAAAAATCTCGAAACCTGCAAATCAAATCAGCCTGGTCACACCGGCATGTATAAAGCGCATCGCAACACTGCAACAGCCTCGCGTTCACACTATGTTGCGTCAACTCATGATATTTATCTATGCATAAGTAACATTTTATTATAAGATAAGCATACTAGAACAAAATTTTAACTATTTTGATTGGTTTTTTTGCTTGGGTTAGTGAGTTGCAATTCGTTCACCACATAAGATTTTTGTTGAAACGATTCAACACAAAAATTATCCCTCCATCAAGGTTGATTTACAAATGCGACGTGTGACGGGAGCTTCTAGCCAATCAGAGACGAATATTTTGACATTCATCACACGGCACACGCCGAGAGATGGTTTAATTTTATCTTTTCCGTCACGGTAGCACAAACACATACAAAGTTTTTGTATGTATAAAACGAAGTATGTAGTAGGCTTTGACGAAGCTTTATTGAAGAACAAAAATTAAAATATAAAAAATTGTATAAAGTGTGCGTGGCGGAACTCGTCACAAATGTAAATTGTTGTCAAAAAAGCGTCACGTTTATTTCCACTTGCCACACGTCGCACGTCGCATATGTAAATCAACCTTCAAAGTTTGTAGGCAAAGCGAGGTATGAAACGAGAAAGTGTTGCGATGCGCTGTATACATGGTGTGAATACCTAACCCGGCCTCTCCACCTGCAATCTACCATTGAGTTATACCATTAATATTTACTCTTTTGTTAGTGGAGACACCAAATGTTTTAAAATACCAATAAATTATACCAGCAAGTTATAATAAATTGGCGAAAATCGATGTTCGTGTTCCAGTCGACCACTTCAAGTACTTATGAGTACTTAGGTTTGTGTCTTTGCTTAAATTTAACTACTCGTAACTGCTCTTGCCAGAATGCAAGAGCAGTTACGAGTAGTTAAATTTAAGCAAAGACACAAACCTAAGTACTCATAAGTACTTGAAGTGGTCGACTGGAACACGACAATAATAATTTCATATAAGACACATACACAATTCAAAGTAATGGCAAGTGTAATCCTGCCTGTGTTGACTCTTAATGCTAATAAACTAAGTTTTAATAATAAATATTTTCAAAATGAACGAAAAGGAGGAAATTATGAAATTAATTCAATTGTATAGAGACAATGAATGCTTATGGAATATAAATTCCAGTTTATTCGCACCGAATAACGTATCGCCCGTTTACCTCACCCGTAGCCATTTTTAATATTTTTGTTTATAGAAATGCTAATGGTAGTGGTATAGTATATAGGCCTAACCATACTTGGAATAAAAAAAATAAGAAACTGATCGAAACCTAATTTTTTTTATTTCATTTTGACAGTTCGACCATAGTTTGCTTAAGTTCTTAAGTTTACAGCGATTTTATTTTTGTGATTTTTTGTTTATTTTTGTGAAAAATTAATTAGATTAATTAAAAGTTTAGATTTTATTAATAACGATAGATAGGATACTTAGTAAAAATATATGTATATAATTTTTTCAAATTCAGTTATTTTTAGCTAAAGTTTAATTCTTATATTCAATTTTTTATAGGTTATGTTTGGGTTTTTGGATAAATAGTTAATAAGTTAATTTATAAATTAAAATACTAGAATTACTTAGGATTATTAATTTAAAGATAGGATCAGATAGTTTGGTAGATTAATTTAATTTTTTTACGAGTTTAATTTATAATATTTGCGGTATTTTAGTGTTAGATTTGTGTACATACATAATATATGAATTAGTAAATTTAGTTAACAGTTTAGTAATTTTAGATAGTGTAGACATATAATTAGATTATTAAATATTAAAGCTTAACTATAATAGACATATATTAGGCATTTTTACAAAAAAAAAAAAAAATGAGCAAGGAAGTAAAGTTGGCAAAACTTCAGAAGTTAACTAAATTCTTGACTAATTGAAAACTTTAAAAGAGTTAAAAGAAAGCCACCGATCAAAGCGGTCGTATAGTGTTCGGCCAATACCCCGCACCAGAAATGTGAACGGTTATTATAAGGTAACCTTTCTAAAAATTAAGGAGCTGGACCCTGGCCAATTTTTTATTCATACAAGGATGAATAAAAATACTTTTAGTTTGCTGCTAAATTTAGTAAAGTCTGAAATGGAGACATAGCATAAAAATCACAGAAATGTATAACAATTTACACACTTTTATTCTTATATGATATATTTGATTAATTTATAAATTGTATTTTTGATTTATTTTTATTTAAAACTTATAAAAGAAAAAAAATTATTACAAGCAGACAAACCTCTGTTCACGTCAAAAATTATTTTTTTGTTTGTTGTTGCTTTTTGTCTTTTTTTTTATTTTTCTTAAGTTTACACGAAAAATTTCGCTCGTTTTAAGTTTTTTAAGTGACGGCTAAAATTTAACGAACCCATCGAAACAATTTTTAAGTTTTTTATTTCAAGTATGGTCGAATGCACACAAATCCCCTTTCTCGCTCTCTTAAGTTGTTTTTTTTATTTTTCTTATTCTAACTATGGTTCTCGCTTTAAGGCCTAACCATACTTGGAATAAAAAAAATAAAAAAAATAAGAAACTGATCGAAACCTAATTTTTTTTATTTCATTTTGACAGTTCGACCATAGTTTGCTTAAGTTCTTAAGTTTACAGCGATTTTATTTTTGTGATTTTTTGTTTATTTTTGTGAAAAATTAATTAGATTAATTAAAAGTTTAGATTTTATTAATAACGATAGATAGGATACTTAGTAAAAATATATGTATATAATTTTTTCAAATTCAGTTATTTTTAGCTAAAGTTTAATTCTTATATTCAATTTTTTATAGGTTATGTTTGGGTTTTTGGATAAATAGTTAATAAGTTAATTTATAAATTAAAATACTAGAATTACTTAGGATTATTAATTTAAAGATAGGATCAGATAGTTTGGTAGATTAATTTAATTTTTTTACGAGTTTAATTTATAATATTTGCGGTATTTTAGTGTTAGATTTGTGTACATACATAATATATGAATTAGTAAATTTAGTTAACAGTTTAGTAATTTTAGATAGTGTAGACATATAATTAGATTATTAAATATTAAAGCTTAACTATAATAGACATATATTAGGCATTTTTACAAAAAAAAAAAAAAATGAGCAAGGAAGTAAAGTTGGCAAAACTTCAGAAGTTAACTAAATTCTTGACTAATTGAAAACTTTAAAAGAGTTAAAAGAAAGCCACCGATCAAAGCGGTCGTATAGTGTTCGGCCAATACCCCGCACCAGAAATGTGAACGGTTATTATAAGGTAACCTTTCTAAAAATTAAGGAGCTGGACCCTGGCCAATTTTTTATTCATACAAGGATGAATAAAAATACTTTTAGTTTGCTGCTAAATTTAGTAAAGTCTGAAATGGAGACATCGCATAAAAATCACAGAAATGTATAACAATTTACACACTTTTATTCTTATATGATATATTTGATTAATTTATAAATTGTATTTTTGATTTATTTTTATTTAAAACTTATAAAATTAAGAAAAAAAATTATTACAAGCAGACAAACTTCTGTTCACGTCAAAAATTATTTTTTTGTTTGTTGTTGCTTTTTGTCTTTTTTTTTATTTTTCTTAAGTTTACACGAAAAATTTCGCTCGTTTTAAGTTTTTTAAGTGACGGCTAAAATTTAACGAACCCATCGAACCAATTTTTAAGTTTTTTATTTCAAGTATGGTCGAATGCACACAAATCCCCTTTCTCGCTCTCTTAAGTTATTTTTTTTATTTTTCTTATTCTAACTATGGTTCTCGCTTTAGTCAGGTGGAGAGGTAGGGTTAGTGATTGTAGTCTGCTATACAAAAAAAAAATCGCATTTGCTGCAAAACAGTAGAACTGAAAAATCGCCCTATTCCGTGTGTTCAACGGCTTTTTGACAGAAAATACCCGAGTTTTTTTGACAGATTTTACCCCCGCAAACTTCACTTCAATAAAAAACTCGGGTTTTTTTTGTTGACATCAGCGAACAACGTTTTTACTTGACAAATAATTTTGGTGTTTTAAATGTCAACATTACATTTCTTTTTATTATTTTAATATTGTTTATTAATATCATTATCCAAATCGAAGCATATCCTATTATTTTACTTTAAATTTTTCAATTTACAGAATTTTTGGATTTTTTACGCCGATAAAAGAAATAATTTTCGGTTGTCAAAAAAACCCAAATAAAAGTAGAGTTAAAAATACACCGACTCTTTTTATGCGTTCGTTTTTTTGCT
This sequence comes from Tipula helvola, assembly GCA_963556165.1. NCBI lineage: Eukaryota > Metazoa > Arthropoda > Insecta > Diptera > Tipulidae > Tipula > Tipula helvola. The sequence goes on along the minus strand of OY744482.1, from coordinate 142,441,758 downwards.
CAAAAAAACTCCGATCTGTTTTACCCCGGTGGTCATCAGCGAACACTCCTATGTAGTCTTACTTTGGCAATTTTACAACAACAATGCCGTGTATTTTCATTCCGGAATGAAGAGATTCATTCCGCTGAGAAGTAGGAATAGCAAAATTCTCTTCTTCTCGTAGTTGTAGTGTTTACTACTAGAGTACATATATTACATATATTTAGTTTTATGAGTTGGTAGTAAATAACAATTTTCAATTGTTCGATAAATCAGAATATTAAATTTTATTAATTATCATTTGGAATAATTATACCTTATTCAATAATTTGATATCATTATTTTATATTTGTTAAAATTCTAAATAATAAATTATATTTTAGAGCTTGGTACCAACTGTTGAAAGTAAAAAATAATAATTATTCTGAAGAAGAATTGTTCTTACTTTGGGCAAAATTTCATTCCTATCCGGATAGGAATAACTTTTACCAAAGTAATAGCGTTGCCACATGACAGAAATATCGGCGACGGGCTATCAACGAATATCCTATTTTCAATTAAATAAAAAAATAATCTTGATGAAAATTGATGAAATCATCTACCAAATTTGCCCTATTATTAATTACAATTAAAATATCATACAATATATTAAGTTTTTATTTAAAAATAACAAATTCTAAATTTCAGAGAATTTATCGGCGATATTTTACTAAATGGTATAATAAAATTCGTGACCGAACTCTTCCAAAAATAAACACGATTTTCGCATTCATTCTAAAATTTCGACGAATTTTTTTTTCGTTCTGATTTAACCTCATTTTGTTGGGCTGGGTTGTCAAAAGTATTGAATAATATTATTAATATAAATAATTTCTGTTGAACGCACCATGATTTTTAATTTTCAGACTACTTATCAAATTAGAAACTGAAAAACGCTAAAGCCAAATGTCATTTTGTTTGTGTGACGTCAATTTTTATCGACGATATTATCATTTCTCATGTGGCGCATTTTTGTATAAACGAACGAAATCGTTCGTTTTTATATCTCCATGTGGCATCGCTATAAGACGGCACTAGTGTTCGCTGATGACCACCGGGGTAAAAAAGATCGGAGTTTTTTTGAGCAAAAAAACGAACGCATAAAAAGAGTCGGTGTATTTTTAACTCTACTTTTACTTGGGTTTTTTTGACAACCGAAAATTATTTCTTTTATCGGCGAAAAAAAAACAAAATTTCTGTGAATTGAAAAATTACTAAAATAATATGAAATGCTTCGATTTGGATAATGATATTAATAAAAAATATTAAAATAATAAAAAGAAAATGTAATGTTGACATTTAAAACACCAAAATTATTTGTCAAATAAAAAAGTTGTTCGCTGATGTCATCAAAAAAAACCCGAGTTTTTTATTGATGTGAAGTTTGCGGGGGTAAAATCTGTCAAAAAAACTCGGGTATTTTCTGTCAAAAAACCATCAGCGAACACACGGACTAGGATTCCCGAGTAACCAAAAATGGTGATCACAAAATTTTAGACCAATTTGTCACAAAATGTAAGTTCCTTTTTGTCACAAAAAAAAGTTGACAATTTGGAACATATTTATGCGGGTATTTTGTGACAAAATGTATGTTGATTTTTCCAACGAAAAAAAAAAAAATTTAGTCACCAATTTGTCACAAAATGTAAGTTCTTTTTGTCACAAAATAAGTTGACAATTTGGAACATATTTATGCGGGTATTTTGTGACAAAATGATTGTTGATTTTACCGCCCAAAAAAAAAATTTTAATCACCAATTTGTCACAAAATGTAAGTTCCTTTTTGTCACAAAAAAAAGTTGACAATTTGGAACATATTTATGCGGGTATTTTGTGACAAAATGTATGTTGATTTTTCCAACCAAAAAAAAAAAATTTTAGTCACCAATTTGTCACAAAATGTAAGTTCCTTTTTGTTACAAAATAAGTTGACAATTTGGAACTTATTTATGCGGGTATTTTGTGACAAAATATATGTTCATTTTAATCCCCAAAAAAAAAAAAAAAAGATTTTGATCATTTTTGATTTGGTGAATTTATATGTAATTCGCTAAGTCACTACGTTCTTGCCTCATACTTAATGTATGAAGTTCGAATTTTATTTTTGTAGTTTGTGTTTGGTCGTAATCGTAACTACCTGAGTACCTGATGAGTAGACCGAACTTTTTGTTTGTGCTAGTTTCTCTGCACGAAACCAAATTACCACATAGAAAACTCATGGAAAGTTTTCATTTTTTTAGAGGATACATTTTGTATGGACTCTCGGCTCGGGTTAAAGTACGGGGGATTTAGATATTTCTACATTTTTGGTAGTTTTTTTTAAAAATAAATAACAATAAAAATATCAAATAAACCATACAATGGAGAATTTTTTACAAAATTATTTAAGTAGGGTCATAAAAACTTTTTTACGCATAATTGCATCAATAAACCAACAAATATCCACAAAATTGTTGATAATTAGGTGACACTTTTATCATAAAAACACTGTCGAATTTGTGACTAAATTTTCAACAAATATTTCAAAAATATTCCATCAAAAACCGGCAAATTTGATTTACCAAATGTTCGTTTACGCGTGACAATCGGCGTCAACCCCATCCACCATTTTTCATCCATATTGTGACAATTTTTTGTCACATTTTTTTCCACCAATCACCATTTTATGTGAAATTTTTGTCGCTTTTTTGTGACATGTGGTTACTCGGGTTGGAAAGCCACTTTGGTTAGAAGGGTCCTATTTTTTCTGCATTCTGTCAATTTGATTTGATTTGAATTGTTTTGTAATTTTGGTTGATCAAAACACAATAAATAATAATTTTTGTATTAAAAGAAAGCTAAGTTGTTAAGGTAAGTTGTTGAATCAAAATGCATTTTATTAATATTAATCTTTCAATAAGAATTTTTTTATTTGGCAAAATTATAATTTAGAAATTAAATACCTAGCGCTTTGCTAGGTTATGTTTCACCGCTATTGTATTGAAAACGTTTTGAATTTCAGAGAATGGACTCTGATTTATATGATGAATTTGGAAATTATGTAGGACCTGATCTTGATAGTGACGATGATGATGATCAAAGTTTATGTGGTGGTAGTGGCCCAAATGAAGATCTGGACGATGATGCAATGGAGGAGGAGGAAGCTGAGCCTGACGACGGAAAGAAGTCAATGGCAGTTGTATTGCATGAGGATAAACGGTACTATCCGACAGCCATGGAAGTTTATGGTCCAGAAGTTGAAACTATAGTTCATGAAGAGGATACACAAGCTCTGGACAAACCTCTTATTGAACCGGTTAAAAAAAAGAAATTTCAAATTAAGGAGCAAGATTTGCCAGATACGACTTACGAAATGGAGTATGTTTTTTAAAAAAATATTTTTTAAATTCCATTATTAAAAGCAGATTAACCTTTATTTTAGGTTTATGGCCGATCTTATGGATATCCCTACTTTAATTCGAAACGTAGCATTAGTAGGGCACCTTCATCATGGGAAGACTACGTTTGTCGACTGTTTAGTTCGCCAAACTCATCCTTACGTACATGAGCATGATGACAGAAGCCTGCGTTACACAGACACCCTTTTCACAGAACAAGAAAGGGGTGTTAGTATAAAAGCAACACCAATCACTCTGGCACTTCAAGATGTGAAACAGAAAAGCTATTTAATGAATGTTTTTGATACTCCAGGACATGTGAATTTCTCAGATGAGGTGACGGCTGCAATAAGATTATGCGATGGTATTGTTCTGTTTGTTGATGCTGCTGAAGGGGTTATGCTCAACACCGAACGCCTACTTAAACATGCAGTTCAAGAAAATATGTCAGTTACAGTTTGCATTAATAAGATAGATCGATTGATTCTGGAACTGAAACTTCCTCCTCAAGACGCATATTTTAAGCTTAAGCACATAGTAGATGAAATAAATGGCCTTTTGAGCCTCCACACTGAGGGAGATTCCAACAGTCAGTTGAGTCCAATTCTTGGAAATGTATGTTTCGCAAGTGCTCTGTACGGTTTATGTTTCACATTAAAATCGTTTGCTAAACTTTACTCCGATACATACAACGGAGTTAATGTACAAGAATTTGCCCGTAGATTATGGGGCGATCAATATTTCAACTCTAAAACAAGGAAGTTTAGTAAAAAACCAGCACATAATTCAGCTCAAAGAAGTTTTGTTGAGTTCATATTGGAACCGTTGTATAAGATATTTGCTCAAGTAGTAGGAGACGTCGATATAACATTAGCAGATACCCTTGCAGAACTTAACATCAAACTAACCAAAGAGGAAATGAAGAAAAATATTCGTCCACTACTTCGATTGGTTTGTAATCGTTTTTTAGGAGATTTCAGCGGATTTGTAGATATGTGTGTAGAACATATCAAATCACCAATGGCTAATGCTAAAAACAAAGTGGATAATATTTATACTGGCCCAAAAGAGGGATCATTATATGAAGATATGCTGAATTGTAATCAATACGGCAATCTAATTGTGCACAGTGCTAAAATGTATCCTACTGAGGATTGCACATTTTTCCAAGTTTTAGGAAGGGTTATGAGTGGGACTTTGTACGCCGGTCAAGAGGTTCGTGTTTTAGGAGAAAACTATTCTTTGATGGATGAGGAGGATTCCAGAGTTCTTCAAGTGGGCCGATTATGGGTTTACGAGGCCCGATATAAAATCGAATTGAATCGTGTTCCTGCTGGCAATTGGGTATTAATTGAAGGCATCGATCAATGTATTGTTAAAACATCAACTATTGCTCAAGTTACAATACAAGATGATCTTTATATATTTAGACCTCTTAAATTCAATACACAAAGTATTATTAAAATAGCTGTTGAACCAGTAAACCCATCTGAATTACCAAAAATGTTAGACGGTCTTCGAAAAGTCAACAAGTCTTATCCGTTGCTTTCAACAAAAGTTGAAGAATCTGGAGAACATGTAATCTTAGGAACAGGTGAACTGTATCTTGATTGTGTAATGCATGATTTACGGAAGATGTATTCAGAAATTGATATTAAAGTTGCCGATCCTGTAGTTGCATTTTGTGAAACTGTCGTAGAAACCAGTTCTCTTAAATGTTTTGCCGAAACACCGAATAAAAAAAATAAAATTACAATGATTGCTGAACCATTGGAAAAAGGCTTAGCTGAGGATATTGAAAATGAAGTAGTATCGATTGGATGGAACAAAAAAAGAATTGGTGAATTTTTCCAAATAAACTATGATTGGGATTTGTTAGCTGCACGATCAATTTGGGCATTTGGGCCAGACACAACGGGACCAAACATTCTGGTTGATGATACACTTCCATCAGAAGTTGATAAAACTTTGCTCAATTCAGTAAAAGAATCAATTGTACAAGGATTTCAATGGGGTACCCGAGAAGGCCCGTTATGCGAAGAACCCATTCGAAATGTTAAATTTAAAATATTAGATGCAGTCATCGCAAACGAACCTCTACACCGAGGAGGTGGGCAAGTTATTCCAACTGCTCGCAGAGTCGCTTATTCTGCATTTTTGATGGCAACTCCACGATTGATGGAACCTTACCTGTTTGTTGAAGTGCAAGCACCAGCTGATTGTGTATCAGCTGTATATACAGTTCTAGCCAGACGAAGAGGACATGTAACACAAGATGCGCCAGTACCGGGTTCTCCGCTTTACACTATAAAAGCTTTTATTCCCGCAATCGATTCATTCGGGTTTGAAACTGATCTTCGAACACACACCCAAGGGCAAGCATTTTGCCTTTCGGTGTTCCATCATTGGCAGATTGTACCTGGTGACCCGTTAGACAAAAGTATAATAATTCGACCTCTTGAATCACAACCAGCAACTCATCTTGCGCGTGAATTCATGATAAAAACTCGTCGTCGAAAAGGATTATCCGAAGATGTATCCATCAATAAATTTTTCGACGATCCTATGTTGTTGGAATTAGCGAGACAAGATGTTTTATTAAATTATCCTTTATAATTCAGCTTCTCTTAAATTTCAACTTTTGCTTATTATTATACATATATTAAGTAATTTTATAAATAAATTGTATACACATTTTAAACAGAGATAAAATTTGAAAACCAAAAAAAAACAAAATTAAACTTCGTCCTTAAATCATACACTTTTTTTCCGTTGCGCTATTCTTTGTTGTTGGTGAATTTCTTGAATTTTTTTGAAGTGCTCTAATAATTTATTAAAATTTAGAATACTCTGATTTTCGATAGATTTCGACGAATTACTGAAAAATGTAATTGATAAGTTTTATGTCTATCTAGATTATCTACATTAAATTATTTCTACTTACATTTTAGTATTTTGTCCCCAATAATTTGGTACGCATTGCAGTCTATTTTTAAGCAGGTTGAATGCTTCAGTTTGTGGTAAAAGCATTAAAATTCCAAACAATGCTTGCGCTAAGTGTTGCGCATCGGCATTATCATTCTTATGGGAAACTAACGTTAACCTTAGGGCTACAACAAAAATTGGTTTTAAAATTGGGCTTATATCTAAATACAATATGACTTACAAGCAAATATTGGAGATTCAATCAACTGAACGAGTTTATCGATTTCTGTTAAAAACTCTACAGTAACTTCTAGGTCACCACTACAAAATAGTTATTTGTTTAATATTAGTTTCAGATAAAACTCAAAAATATATACTTACAAAATTATTACTAATTCAGAAACGTGTTGGTAACATTGGGCTAACAAACATAAAGACAACGTTGAAACGGGACAGTGAGCCCATGACTTATACAGACATTCAAAAAACGAAGCGGAATTCTAAAATAAAAACGAATAAAAAATTGACCATATTAGTTCTTTTTAAAATTACTAAGGTAGAAAGGCTTTATCCTTTCTCTTGACCGACCGCTAATTCAACTTGACTCACAGGGTTTTTAGAATTATTTTTCTCGACAGCGAGTTACAATAATTATCTAAATTGTGCCAGAATCCGATTAACTTGGCCGGTCAGGAAACAGAATAAAAACGGTACGAGGGAATAGGAAATTGGCGGATAATATTGTTTAAATGTATTAACAATGCTTACTTCATTTGAGATATTCTTCAACGAGTTTCGCAAATCAAATAATTCGGATGATGTTAACAAGATAAAGTTCAACGTCCTCACCATAAGCGATGAAAACTTTATATCAAAATGATTTCCTTCGGCAATAACTTCTGCAAACGTTCTATAAATATATTCTGCATTTAATAATACGCACAGTTGTCGAATGATGAGAGCACCTCGATTTTCAAGGAATTTTTTATCTTGTCCAAATAAAAATAAAAGGTTTAACAAAAAATTTCGGCATTGTGTTTGGTTAAATTCATCTGGTGCATTGGGTTTAACAATTTCTGCCAGTACCGCCAATCCTTGTAGTACAACTTCATCTGCATTATCCGATAATACCCCAAGTAGGACAGGTAATAAACTTGCTGTATAAACATCCATCTCATTTGAAACCTCTATGCACAAATGATGTATCCATTTCAAAGCCGCCACTTTCGTCTGAACGGCTACACTATGCGCTATGTACTGTCGTAATACTCGCATAACTGAATCCAAGTCCAAATTTTTTACAGTATTGTCTTTGTAAGCTTTAGATGAGATTAACTCTAATAAACTTTTATTAACCGCTTGTGAACATTCCTTAATTTGCGGTTTGTAATCATATTCTAAGCAAGGGAGAACTGCTATAAGAATTCCACTGGTAAAAGATAGCATATTAATTCCTGAGAGTTGAACAAATTCCCGTATCCATGTTATAGCTGTATACTGAATTAATTCATTGTTTGACTGAGCATGTACAATTAGCTTATTTGTCATAGATAACATATCTGCTGCGGTAGGATCGCTTCGTATCGCTCGCAAAAATTGTAGTAACAATGAATCACACATACGATGAATTTCGGTCATATTATCATCTAACATCAAAAATAAACCATCTAAGATTTCAGGTAAATAAATTATCATATTAATTTCAGGTACAGCATTTAATACAGAAACCCACGATATAATAAATTGACGGGCAAACGAATTTTTAACGTTGATCCGTTCTCGTAACAATGGAATGAAGGCGTCTAAATCAAATGACTGTGACGATTCAGTAACAATATCTTTAAGTAATCGATCAAGCAATTCACTTCCATTTTTCACATTTTGATCCGGATCTGGGACAAGGCGGCTAAGCGCTGAAAATATTGTTGGAAACAGAGGCATGATTGAACAGCGTGCCACTTTGATCACATTGTATAACGATTCACTAGCAAAATGACGTACTCTTAAATCAGCATCTTGCAAACAATTCAATACTGGATTTATCAAATCATCGATAAATTTGTCTGATTCTTTTCCCAAAGCGATACTTGTTGCTGCTAAACTAATTAAACCCCCTTTCTTTTTATTCGGATCCGTAGACATTGCAAAATCTTCCCCCAAAACTTTCAATAACTTTTTAATTTGTCCATAATTTTTTGAAGCTTTAAATTCTGAAACCATTCTGGAATAATAGAATAATATAACATATTAATAAATTTATAAATTAACGAATTATCACCAATTAGATAATGTAGGTAAAAGGGGTGTTAACCATTACAAATGCCTAGTTGTTTTAACTTACTTCTCCACTTCCAAAGCGGCAGCTTTTCGTTTTTCATATGTTTTGTCACTAAGTGCCTTAGCACAACCTTCTGTTAATGGGGAATAATTCATTGGCTATAAATATTAATATGGGTTTGTAAAATAATTTAAATATTTATAAATTATTTGAAGATTTAAAGGTTTGTTATTTACCAAAATGACTTATTTAATTGTCAAAATTTGTCAGATATGCATTGGGCTTGGGCGGCTTAAAAATTGTAGTTTTACTTTGGGAATTTTACAACAACAATGCCGAGTATTTTCATTCCGGAATGAATAAAGTGCTTTTACGTATGTACCCAGCAAATTTTTTGTCTTTGGTAACAAGTCTTGTGCTTGTCTGGGATAGAGAAAATAATATGAAATTACACTGGTTAAAAAGAGACAAATTTCTTAGGCAACATGTCTTGCGGTTGTCTTCAGTATGTTACTAGAGACACAAACGTAATGTAATTTAAAGCGCTCCTATCGGTGGGAAATAGAAGGAATGGTAACATGTCTTTTGGTTGTCTTGAAAATGTCTTCAAAAACCGCTTCGTTATCGACACCAATGCACAAAAAGCATTATACTTCGCCATTTTTTATAGTTTTTATTATTTTTTTTGTGCAGATGGTGATGTGTTCAATTTTTTTTGTGGGTATAAAAGAAATAAATATTATTGAATTTAAATATAAAAAATATTTTTCTTTAAATATTTTAAATTCAATACAATATTTATTTGTGATTAAAATAAAACAAAAAGTGTTAACAAACCAGGAAATGTATCTTACACGGTAGACAGGCACAAAATTATTCGCGATTTTCGTTTATCCCGATTGTCAAAAATCGCGTTGTGAAAACGAAATAATCCAGTTTTTTGTGAAGATTGTGTAATGAAAGTCAACTGTCATTACACGATTTTCACCTAAACCGGATTATTTTGTTTCCACAACACGATTTTTGACAAAAATAACAACTGAAAATTGCGATTAACTCTGTGTCTGTCTACGGTATTAAGTAACATATGGAAGACAAACTCAAGACATGTTACCAATAACGACCACCAGACATGTTACCAATAACGACCACCAGACATGTTACCAATAACGACCACCAGACATGTTACCACCCAGCAAACGTGTCTTAAGTAACACATGCAAGACAAACTCAAGACTTGTTATGGTAACAAACCCAAGTCATTCAAAAGACAACTCCATGTATTTGGGACGAAGAGTCTTCAAAGACATGTCTTGTGGTCGTTATTGGTAACATGTATACAAGATGTCTTGGGTAACATGTCTGGTGGTCGTTATTGGTAACATGTCTGGTGGTTGTTATTGGTAACATGTCTGGTGGTCGTTATTGGTAACATGTCTGGTGGTCGTTATTGGTAACATGTCTGGTGGTCGTTATTGGTAACATGTCTTGAGTTTGTCTTCCATATGTTACTTAATACCGTAGACAGACACAGAGTTAATCGCGATTTTCAGTTGTTATTTTTGTCAAAAATCGTGTTGTGGAAACAAAATAATCCGGTTTAGGTGAAAATCGTGTAATAACAGTTGACTTTCATTACATAATCTTCACAAAAACTGGATTATTTCGTTTTCACAACGCGATTTTTGACAATCGGGATAAACGAAAATCGTGAATAATTTTGTGCCTGTCTACCGTGTAAGATACATTTCCTGGTTTGTTAACACTTTTTGTTTTATTTTAATCACAAATAAATATTGTATTGAATTTAAAATATTTAAAGAAAAATATTTTTTATATTTAAATTCAATAATATTTATTTCTTTTATACCCACAAAAAAAATTGAACACATCACCATCTGCACAAAAATAATAATAAAAACTATAAAAAATGGCGAAGTATAATGCTTTTAGTGCATTGGTGTCGATAACGAAGCGGTTTTTGAAGACATTTTCAAGACAACCAAAAGACATGTTACCATTCCTTCTATTTCCCACCGATAGGAGCGCTTTAAATTACATTACGTTTGTGTCTCTAGTAACATACTGAAGACAACCGCAAGACATGTTGCCTAAGAAATTTGTCTCTTTTTAACCAGTGTAATTTCATATTATTTTCTCTATCCCAGACAAGCACAAGACTTGTTACCAAAGACAAAAAATTTGCTGGGCAATAACAACCACAAGACATGTTACCAATAACGGCCACCAGACATGTTACCAATAACGACCACCAGACATGTTACCCAAGACATCTTGTATACATGTTACCAATAACGACCACAAGACATGTCTTTGAAGACTCTTCGTCCCAAATACATGGAGTTATCTTTTGAATGACTTGGGTTTGTTACCATAACAAGTCTTGAGTTTGTCTTGCATGTGTTACTTAAGACACGTTTGCTGGGTAGTCTTATGGCTGTATGACACTGGCTACCCAGCAAATTTTTTGTCTTTGGTAACAAGTCTTGTGCTTGTCTGGGATAGAGAAAATAATATGAAATTACACTGGTTAAAAAGAGACAAATTTCTTAGGCAACATGTCTTGCGGTTGTCTTCAGTATGTTACTAGAGACACAAACGTAATGTAATTTAAAGCGCTCCTATCGGTGGGAAATAGAAGGAATGGTAACATGTCTTTTGGTTGTCTTGAAAATGTCTTCAAAAACCGCTTCGTTATCGACACCAATGCACAAAAAGCATTATACTTCGCCATTTTTTATAGTTTTTATTATTTTTTTTGTGCAGATGGTGATGTGTTCAATTTTTTTTGTGGGTATAAAAGAAATAAATATTATTGAATTTAAATATAAAAAATATTTTTCTTTAAATATTTTAAATTCAATACAATATTTATTTGTGATTAAAATAAAACAAAAAGTGTTAACAAACCAGGAAATGTATCTTACACGGTAGACAGGCACAAAATTATTCGCGATTTTCGTTTATCCCGATTGTCAAAAATCGCGTTGTGAAAACGAAATAATCCAGTTTTTTGTGAAGATTGTGTAATGAAAGTCAACTGTCATTACACGATTTTCACCTAAACCGGATTATTTTGTTTCCACAACACGATTTTTGACAAAAATAACAACTGAAAATTGCGATTAACTCTGTGTCTGTCTACGGTATTAAGTAACATATGGAAGACAAACTCAAGACATGTTACCAATAACGACCACCAGACATGTTACCAATAACGACCACCAGACATGTTACCAATAACGACCACCAGACATGTTACCAATAACAACCACCAGACATGTTACCAATAACGGCCACCAGACATGTTACCAATAACGACCACCAGACATGTTACCCAAGACATCTTGTATACATGTTACCAATAACGACCACAAGACATGTCTTTGAAGACTCTTCGTCCCAAATACATGGAGTTGTCTTTTGAATGACTTGGGTTTGTTACCATAACAAGTCTTGAGTTTGTCTTGCATGTGTTACTTAAGACACGTTTGCTGGGTAGTTTTCAAGTGCTATAAATTGCTGTAAAAACAAAAAAGCGAAAAAGAGAACGAATCTAAATAAAGTGAGACAACACTATATGTACTTATTTTGACATTTTAAAAAACAGTCAACAAGCTTTTTAAAATTATATTGGCCAAGAAATAGCAAATTTCGACAACGATCTCCGAACACTCGCCAAAAATAAAATAAATGCCATATGAAATAAATACAATTCAAGATAAAAGAAATGACGAAAAACAAAACAGAAATAATTAATGTAATTTTTTAATTCAATATACATATATTTATAATTTATATTGTAATGATTTTTATATCAAAATGAATCAATAAAAATCTAAGTTTAACTCTTGTTTCTATTCGTTTAAAATAATCATCCTCAGAACCTTCCTGTATAGGGGTACATCCTCGTCTTCTATTCCTTTTAACAATTTATGGCTTAATCCTTCACTTTCTCGATGTAACAGCTATTTGGAAGAATATTTTTTCAATTTCTTTTTTTTCGGATTTCCTTATATTTAAATAAGCAGCTGTTCGTAGCATATGAACGTTAGTTGCTACTAAAATTTCTAATAGGTCCACGTCCGACATACATATGATAAACACCACACTAAAATATTTATTTTAAGAATATGACGAAATATGATAAACAGAAACACCACACTAAAATATTTATTTTAAAAATATGACGAAATGTCAAAAACAAGCTGTCTATGTCAAAAAAAATAATTAAAATTGAATTATTTTTTGCTAGAATTGCTCCATTTAAATTGCTACAAAAGTGGGCAATGAAATTTTAGATCAATTTTTCATGAATTTATTTTTATTTTTTGCCTATATTGTATTCACTCATTCTTATGAATATTTTATATATGCATTATTTGGCCTGCTCTAGTTTTATTTTTAATCACTAAAACAATGCGAGAAACTAGCCAGTGTCATACAGCCATTACTTTGGCAATTTTCCAACAACAATGCCGTGTATTTTCATTCCGGAATGAAGAGATTCATTCCGCTGAGAAGTAGGAATAGCAAAATTCTCTTCTTCTCGTAGTTGTAGTGTTTACTACTAGAGTACATATATTAGATATATTTAGTTTTATGAGTTGGTAGTAAATAACAATTTTCAATTTTTCGATAAATCAGAATATTAAATTTTATTAATTATCATTTGGAATAATTGTACCTTATTCAATAATTTGATATCATTATTTTATATTTGTTAAAATTCTAAATAATAAATTATATTTTAGAGCTTGGTACCAACTGTTGAAAGTAAAAAGAAAAATTATTCTGAAGAAGAATTGTTCTTACTTTGGGCAAAATTTCATTCCTATCCGGATAGGAATAACTTTTACCAAAGTAAGACGGCAGTAGTTACTTTGGCAATACCCAAGTATAACAATTCGAAACTTAAAATTGAGCTACAGTATTTTCCTTCGACTTTTGAAAAAATAATCGAAAGATAAATTCATTATATTCGTGATTAGTATTGGTGTGTATAATATGCTAACGTGAATTTGGTTTGACATAAAATACTTTAGTAAAGTGTTTTCAGCTGCGTTGTAATGTAGTTAAAATATTCGCGTTTGTTAACAATTTTTTTATATAAATTCTAATTTTTTATGTTTAAAAAATATATGGACACTTGATGTTTATATACCAATAAATTGTGATTGTGTTTAATTTTCAATTAAAACATAAAAATCTATAAAATTATGTTGATTCAGTTTACTTTACTGTGCATCTTTAAAAGAGGACTCCTACGCCATTTTCTTAATCTATAGGTTTATCCTATAGGCATTCATACTTATATAATTAGGAAAATTCCAGATTCAATTTATTAATTTTTTTTTAGATTTATTTACTAACATATTTTCATAAAATAATAATATTTTAATAAAATTAATTTCAAATTGGAATTTGTCTTTTGTTTTATTTTTAAAAAAAATTACAGCCGTATTTCTAATTTGAAATTTATACATACACATGCTCAAAACTAGCCCCGCCTTTTTTATTCTTTATTCACAAACACACACACAAAATTTTTTTAGATTGAGTTTCGTCCAGTTTCGAATTTTCGCGACACGTTTCATACGATTTCTTAGAATAACTCGAAACTAAAACTAAGGGAAATTCGAATCTTAGTTTCGAATTAATGTCTAATAAATGACGAAAAAGTCGAAAGTAAAAATACTTGGGTAGGAGGATTTTTCAATTAGTAAGAGAGTTCGCATATAGATGGTGTGTCTGGGATTTAATTGTTGAATAATGGAATTAACAATCTAGTTGTATTTGGTTTTATGTCTCTAGTATTCATTCGGGTTTTTGTTTTATAATTGAAAATACATTAATAAATATAAGGCAGCGTGCTTTACTCTGTTATAACTTTTATCAGGTTATGGGCCCAGTCGCGATATATATTGAATAAATATGGCAGACGAAATTCGTTTTCGATTTGGTCAGTTCGACGGAAATAATTTCAATAATTGGAAATATCGAATTAAGGTATTGTTGGAGGAAAAAGAATTATTGGTTTATGTAAAAAAAAACATTGAACTAATAATCGCAGATAAACCAGATGAAAGCGAAATTCATACTAAAAATGAGCGAAAGTGCAAATCAATTTTGATCCAGTATATTGCCGATAGTCACTTAGAATATGTTAAGGACAAAAATCGAGCGAAAGAAATTTTTGACGCTTTGGTAGCCATTTTCGAACGTAAAAGTGTGGCTGGACAGTTATATTTGCGAAGGAAGTTGATGACAATGAAATACAGTGAAAATGATGAAATGGAAAATCACTTTCTGGTTTTCGATAAAACAGTGCGGGAGTTAAAATCAACGGGTGCTTCGATAGAAGACATTGACGTCGTATGCTACTTGTTGTTAACATTGCCTAGTTCGTATGATTCTTTGGTGACAGCTTTAGAAACAATGGATCAAAATCATTTAAATATTGAATTTGTTAAAAGTCGGTTGTTAGATGAATTCAACAAGAGGAAGAATTTTGAAAAGAGTACAGAAGTGAAAGAAGAGAATAGTGTGGCAATGAACGCAATGAAATTCCGATATAAATGCTTTAAATGTGGAAAGATTGGTCACAAGAAATCAGAATGCACCGTCAACATAAAACCAATTAATAATAGAACGCACATTTCGTCAACTGTTACGAATGATGAAATTTCATTTTGTGCGACAACGATAGAAGAAAATAAGATTGGAAACAGTGTCCGTAGCGGTGAAAATAATGTTATGTGCAGTGCGAATATGGCAAATAGTAATATTATCAGGTGGTGTATGCGGCACTGTATACTCGATTTGAATAGACAAGAGAGAAGAGACGCAACAACTTGAACAATGATGTCAAGCAACATTTGCTCCGGTTAGTACATATTTAGGTGACCGCTTGGGAACATGATATGACATTTGATGAGTCATTATTATCCGATTCATTCCCTTTCTCGGAATCTTCATCCTCGGTTTCCCAATTGTCAACTATACACTGTATATCTTCCCTAAACACAACGTCCCTAGCCGTAATAATTTTCTTTTCAATTGGATTCCACAGTCTATATCCGTTGATTGCATATCCCATCATAATATTGCGAGTTGATTTTTCATCCAATTTTCTCCTACACTGCTTCGGAATATGGGCGTAACCCACACAACCAAACATTTTTATTTTTGATAAGTTTGGTTTTTTTCCATACCATAATTCGGCCGGTGTGCAACAATCACGATCACCTTTCAGCGCGCGCGTCGGGCTTCTATTAAGTAAATATGCAGAAGTTAAGACGGCCTCGCTCCAAAATTTCTTATCCAATTTTGCATCGCATATCATTGTCCTTGCCTTCTCTATAATTGTCCTGTTTAATCTCTCTGCAACACCATTCAGTTCCGGTGTATGCGGCACTGTATACTCGATTTGAATTCCCAACTGTGAACAATATTCTTTAAATTTTTCTGATGAGTATTCACCACCGTTGTCCACCCTAAGTTTCGAAATTTTTGTTCCACCGCCAAAATGCGCCGTACTCATTGCAGCGTATTTTTGAAACATATCAAATACTTCACTTTTATTTTGTATTATGTACTGTATTATGTGTTGTATATCGCAACAAAGTGAGTGTAATCATCTATAAATGATACGAAATATTTTTCTTTAGACCATGATTCTGGATTTAATGGTCCACACACATCGCTATGTACCAATTGCAATGGCCTACTTGAACGATTTTCCATTATTTGTGAGAAAGGTTTTCTTGTTTGTTTTCCATGAAGACAGGGTTCACAAAAATTTAATTTCTTATTTTGAATCTCTTTGATTCCATCCACCATATTTCCATTTACGAGCTTTACCAGATCGTGTGCGTTCAGATGTCCCATTCTTCGATGCCAAATGTCCATATATTCTTCAAAATCACAAATTCCAGCATACTTTTGGAATTTGACTGTAAATTCCAACTCGTATAATTTGTTTATTCTTTTTCCGATCGCAATGAGTTTTCCTTGACAATACACGCACACTTGACTATTTGCAAATACAATCTTCATTCCGTTATCTTCCAATTTTCTGATTGACAACAGATTACATTTTAGATCCTTTACGAACAATACATCTTTAATTATACATGACGTTTCTAATCCATTTGCAATTACAGTTCCAGTAACATTACCGACTAATGCAGTTAATATTACACCGTTCTTTGCAATAGCGATTTTAATTGGATCAATCAACTCATGATGATCATCAAAAACACTTGCATCATTTATCATATGATCTGTTGCACCAGAATCCATACACCACCTGAGGATGAAGATTCCGAGAAAGGGAATGAATCGGATAATAATGACTCATCAAATGAAAAATTGTGCAATGAATCAAATGATGTCGAGGAAGATGATGGTGAATTGAAAACAAATGTGGAAGTGCGTAGAGGTTCGAGAATCCGGAGACAACCCGAATGGGTTCAAAACTACGATATGTCATCAAATCTAAGCTTTGCTTTAAACGCAGAAAGTTATGTAGCAAATGATCCGAAAACATTGGAGGAGGCAAAAGCACGTAGCGATTGGCCCCAATGGCAAAATGCAATTTACGAAGAACTAGCATCATTGAAGAAGAACAATGCCTGGACATTGACAGAACTACCAAGTGATCGACGCGCAATACAATGCAAATGGGTATTCAAAATAAAAACCAATGAATATGGTGGTATTGATAAATATAAAGTTAGACTTGTGGCAAAGGGGTTTTCACAGAAAATTGGTTTCGATTACAATGAAACCTATGCCCCAGTTGCTAAGTTGAGTACGTTACGTGTTTTGCTTGCAGTTGCGAATCAGGAAGAATTATTGATTCATCAAATGGATGTAAAAACGGCTTTCTTAAATGGAAATCTGAAAGAGGAAATATTTATGAATCAACCGGAGGGTTATTCGGATGGGGGACGGGTATGTAGATTGAACAAAGCTTTGTATGGATTGAAGCAAGCGTCGCGAATTTGGAACGAACGTTTCCATGATTTCATTGTCAGATTGGGGTTTCGGCGAACGAACTCGGATTCGTGTTTATATGAAAAATCGTCACATGAAACAAAATTCTTTTTATTGTTGTACGTGGATGATCTCATTCTAATTTGTAACAGTGCAAATGAAATTAACCTGGTGAAGGAGAAATTATCAAACGAGTTTGAAATGACCAACATGAATGAATTGAAATATTTTCTGGGATTCAATGTAGAACGTGATGAGAAAAATGGAATTATGAAGTTGAGTCAAAAGCATTATCTGCTCAATGTGCTAAGAAAGTTTAGCATGGAAGATTGCAAGCAAATTTCAACACCTATGGAAGTGAATCTCAATCTAAAAAGAGATGGTGCTCAACTTACAACGAAACCATACAGAGAGTTAATTGGGTGTCTTAACTATGTTGCAATGACTACGAGACCAGATTTGGCAGCGTCTGTTGGATATTTCAGTCGATTTCAAAATTGTGCTACAGATGAACATTTCATGTATTTAAAAAGAATATTAAAATATATCAAAGGGACAATCGATGCTGAATTAGTGTATGTAAGAAAACCAAATGTTAAAGTGCTTCAAGGTTTTGCGGATGCGGATTGGGCAGGTGATAGTCATGATCGAAAGTCGACGAGCGGATTCGTTTTCAAAGTGTTTGATTCAACGGTGTCATGGTCTTCAAGGAAGCAAATAACGGTTAGTTTATCATCGACAGAGGCAGAATATGTGGCATTGAGTCAAGCGGCATGTGAGGCTGTGTGGTTACGACTTTTATTAACGGAATTGGGTTATCGTAATTTTGATCCGATCACCATTTTTGAAGACAATCAGTCATGTATAAAAATTGCTGAAGAGCCGAGAGATCATAAGCGTATGAAGCACATAGATGTTAAACATAACTTCATTCGAGAAGTAATTGGAGATGGAAAAATTGTTGTAAAATATATTCCATCAAGTCAACAGGTAGCCGATATCATGACGAAGAGTTTGAATTGCAAACAATTTATCGTCTTAAGAAAAGAGTTAGGATTGTTAGATTGAGGAGGGCTGTTGAATAATGGAATTAACAATCTAGTTGTATTTGGTTTTATGTCTCTAGTATTCATTCGGGTTTTTGTTTTATAATTGAAAATACATTAATAAATATAAGGCAGCGTGCTTTACTCTGTTATAACTTTTATCATTAATATTAAAAAAATTAAATAAATATTAATAGGACTAATTTGTAAAAATGCAGATACAATCGTTTCATCACAAAAACTAATAAATTATCTTTATAAAAGAACAATATTCGTATATTGACATGTTTTACTTAGAAATACACCTCTAAATTTATTTTAAACAAAATAGAAAAATGTCTTCCAATTAAAGTTAAAATGTATTCATTAACACTTTATAAATAAAAACATCTTGCAAAATTCCAATAAATCAAGAAATATCATTCATAAATAACAATTTATTTGCGCTTGTGTTGCATAGGAATTCCTATGTAAATGTTTGACATTTGCAGTTTTATCCCAGGACAACGACGCACCATGCAGCAGACACTCGAAATAAAAACTCGCTCTATTTTACAACAACAATGCCGTGTATTTTCATTCCGGAATGAAGAGTTTCATTCCGCTGAGAAGAAGGAATAGAAAAATTCTCTTCTTCACCTAGTTGCAGCGTTTACCACTAGAGTAAATATATTACATATACATAATAGTTGTATGAGTTGGTATTAAATAACAATTATCAATTTTTCGATAAATCAGAATTTTAAATTTTGTTAATTATCATTTGGAACTAATTATTCTTTATTCAATAATTTGTTATCACTATTTAATGTTTGTTAAAATTCTAAATAATAAATTATATTTTAGAGCTTGGTACCAACTGTTGAAAGGAAAAAAAAATTATTCTGAAGAAGAATTGCTCTTACTTTGGGCAAAATTTCATTCCTATCCTGGTAGGAATAACTTTTACCAAAGTAAGACGGAATTAATAGATGTTAAATGTTCAACAACCGCAAGAGCTACCATCAAACGGAAAACTCCGAAAACATAAGCAACTTTCACATAATGCCACTAGGTGTCACTAAATATTTGCTGTCAAAAATTGTATGTCATTTTTATGTGTGAATTTTATAAACATAAACAAAAGTATTTTCGTGTAAGTGATTATTATTAATATGTACGTGATAATTAAATTGATTTTGACTATCCCCATTTGAAAAATGTCAGAAATATTTTTTTATTGTGTAGTGACATCTAGTGGTAAACGCTCTGTACTTCTTGTTTGACCGTGCTGCCTCTTTCGGAAAACGCTCTGTACTTTTTTAACAATCGTGCTGCCTCTTTCGGAAAACATGATCTATATCACCAGCATGGCCCACTATTTGTAGTGTTCCATTGGAAACAATTTGCTACTTGCAAGTACTTGTGAGTAGATGTCCAATGGAACGCGAATTTTCGTGATAGTAGTAAAACATAACCTCAATTTAAATAAAACTGGTAGATTTTGATAAAAAACACGTTGTTCCATTAATAATATAATTTATAATTATAAGTAATAAATAAACATTAAACATCAAAATAATTAAAATATTTTTGCTATTTAAAAAGTTGGCGTGACGTATCACAAACATAAACAAAATTTTTTATTAACCGTAATCCAACCAGCATATTTTTGTTGAAAGTAAATTCAAATTTTAATCAAATAACTTAATAAATTTTTGCAAAGAATGCCAAGTACGTTGTATGTAAATGTTTCAAAATAAAATACATACAAGTTTATAACTAAATTATCATTATTTTGAAAATCGATGCATTTATCAAATGAGCCAAAAGGCACACCTTGGTTGATTAGGGTTAAAAAAAATGACATTCCACGCAAGCAAAATGGGTATAGAGTCATCTCTTAGAATTTTTTTAACTAAAATCCCTCTGCCGTAAATTTTGTGCGTAACTACTTCTCAACTACACCATCGTTTGAGCATGAGTAGTTGCGAGTAGATACAAGTACTTGTGAGTAGTTTACTCAGGCCAATGGAACACAGCAAGTATCATGGGGGTACATGTCTCATAGACCCGGAATTTTGAGTAATTGCCCCCACATGCAATAAACTAATATCTAACTTATCCGGGTTGCCTTTGGATGCTTTATTTAAAGGAGGCATCACAGATCAATATTTCGATCTACTTCACTGATATTTGGAGAACACCTTATCTTTACTTTACATTTTTGTGGGTCGTATTCTGATCGGGCCCATAATTTCTAGAACGCTCATACTATTCTCAACTCTTAAGTAGTATCTAGCCGCATTGTTAAATTGGCATTTCGCAATGCCGATCCCATGTTTTCGTTAACTATTTCCATTAATTCTGTTTCTAGAGAAGTTGTTGGTCAATGGACCGTTAAGGGATTCTACTTCCAGCACAGATTCATTCAAACTCTGTTCTCACTTTTGCTTTAATTTTTCTAGAATTTTGGCGAGTCTACTTTCCGTTTTTTAGCTACTAAATCGATTGATCAATGCGTTTTAGGCATCTCAACTCAAGCAAAGCGCTAGAGGGAGAGAGATGAAGGTAATACCGTAGACATACACAGGAGTTAATCGCGATTTTCAGTTGTCATTTTTGTCAAAAATCGCGTTGTGGAAACAAAATAATCCGGTTTAGGTGAAAATCGTGTAATGACAGACGACTGTCATTACACAATCTTCACGAAAAACTGGATTATTTCGTTGTCACAATGCGATTTTTGATAATCGGGATACATGAAAATCGCGATTAACTTTATGTCTGTCTACCGTAGGTATAAGATGGATTCTACTTCATTAAGGTTCTCTTTTTTTATTTCTGACATTTGTACATTCATGTACGAGTACATAAATAAAATAATATTTAAAATATTTATATGAATATAGTTGGAATGTATCAGCCCCATTATTTCATTGCATTTAGGGCTGTTATTTTTAGGTAAAAACCTTTTCGTGCTGGATCCAGGTTTACGTGTTTTGGTTACATATACTGAAGTTACATGTTGAACTGAAATGATGACCGACTGAAACTTAACGAAAAGTCTAACATGTAAACCGCAACCCAACCGAAATTGCGACCGAAATAATTGTAGTCTTACTTTGGCAATTTTACAACAACAATGCCGTGTATTTTCATTCCGGAATGAAGAGATTCATTCCGCTGAGAAGTTGGAATAGCAAAATTCTCTTCTTCTCGTAGTTGTAGTGTTTACCACTAGAGTAAAACTATTACATATATTTAGTTTTATGAGTTGGTATTAAATAACAATTTTCAATTTTTCGATAAATCAGAATATTAAATTTTATTAATTATCTTTTGGAATAATTATACCTTATTCAATAATTTGATATCATTATTTTATATTTGTTAAAATTCTAAATAATAAATATATTTTAGAGCTTGGTACCAACTGTTGAAAGTAAAAACAAAAAATTATTCTGAAGAAGAATTGTTCTTACTTTGGGCAAAATTTCATTCCTATCCGGATAGGAATAACTTTTACCAAAGTAAGACGGTAGACCGAGTCAGTCGGTTAACATTAGGTTGGTTGAGTCGGTTCTAATCTTCGGTGTAACATGTAACTTCGAACTGACTGAAATGACATTTAACGAGCTTATTTCTAGGTTAAATCTTAGAAGAATAAATCATCAATTGAAGTACAAAACACAGAATGAGTTAAAAAAAAAAACAACGAGCGAGTTCACCCTCAACTCGCAAAAGATGTGAAAACTTTTATGTATAAATATCTATTGAATTATTTCAAGCCATTTCGATGAGACCGAGAAACCCCTGCATAAAGACGGCCGATGTTCGCTCAGTGTATAAGCTAAGTTACATTTTTGGTTCAAAAAGTCAATAAGTTATTCGATTTTGAATTTGGAGGACGAACCTTACTGACATTAATTGAGCATGAGTACAGTTCTGTTAAGTTAATCACCTAAACCTGCCATCTATGCTTTAAAATATATCAATATATACACGACAATCTTGTTCAAGAGTTCATAATAGTGAATGGTCACGGCAAATCCGCTGAACAAGGCAAATATGCATCGCTTTGTCATTGATCAATTTAAAATAAATTAACTAAAGCGGTTCTATTAGGGCGAAATGTTGACCGTAAATTCATAGCAATTATTTGGCTAAGTTGCTTCACTTTGTAATATGAAAATTATTAACAAAGAGTTCTAATCTATAAGTTCCACCTTATTCTAAGAAAATTTTATTAAAATTAATTTAATTTTATTCAAAATCCCCAATTTTATGTTTTACCGGCCGTCAAGCAAAAATCCGTAAAATTGGAGTTTTTGAATGAAATTAAATCAATTTTAATAAAAAATTTTAGAATAACGAATTACATATTTGATTTGATGGTTTGAAATGCCGGTTTGCCGTTTGTGCATTATACTACACAAGCATAATTTGTGGTCCTTTTGCTTGTAATTTTCATTTACAAAAACACTTGCTGCTGCGGCCATATATAGAAAATATTTTTACAACCAAATAAATTAAAGTAGGCGGATTTTTTTAATTTTTTTTTGTATTCGGCTCACGATGTTTGTAAAATGCCGGATGATGTTGTATATTGCATATGTATGCGTAGATTTTGCGTTGATTTTACGTTTTATTTATTTATTGTTCTTGTCGATATATACACATACATGGAATATTTTTTGTTCGGCTTTTTTGTTTCCGTAACCCGAGTTCTATACAATTTTTTACTTACTCCTGCCGCTAAAGATGTTTTCACATCAAAAAAGAAATTTGTTGTCAGATGAAGAAGTGGATGTTTTACTAGATGTGTTAGTTTTGATTTTGTTTAGTTTAATTTTGTTGTTGTACAATTTGACAATTATACGTCATCTCGGTCACAAAATAGAAAACACATGTAACTTACGACTGAAAGATTCGTTCAGTGAATTTTCAGTTCACAACTCGGTCGGTCATGTTTCGGTTCAACATGTAACTTCAGTAATAGAAACATGATTCATAAAATTTCCTTTCATATGGCATCGGTTTGTCAGCACCTTTTCTCACCTTTTCCGTGGTTTGGAACCTTTTTTACCTAAATAAACATTTTTGAACCTTTTTGTCGCCTAAATTGTATAGTATTCAAAATCATTTCCAAAATAATCATGAAATGTCCGGATTTTACATCAAATTGGTATCGTATATTTTTGGTCTACGGAAATGAATTTTAAAACAAGTTACAAATGTGAACGCGACATAAAAAATTTCCTCAATTAAAAAATATGAAAACGAAAACACATTTATTCAGTATTTTTATTTCTAAAAAGTGAAGTTTTTACATTAGTTCCAAAACTACTTTAAATGTATTTTTTTTTCTTTTGTTGGCATCCATGAGAAAAAATTTGGCATAAATAGATTATTTCAGTCGGTTTCATCAATGGACAAGTGTTATTTTGTCAAATTTGAAATGTGACGACAATCGTTGCAGTCAAAAAATCCAAAAAGATCAACATATAAGATCCCAAAAACACAAGAAAATGCCACAAAAACCACAGAACTACAAATCAGACATTTATATCTGAGGTGAAGAATGGAAACGTTACGCGCAAGGATTTTTTGTTTAAACAAAAAGCCTATAAACGATGAAACTATTTTACAAGTAAATATACGAGTTACAATAGACGAAACAACCGATACAACCGGAAGATATGTGGCTTATGTTGTGGAAGGTGTTTTATATAGGGACAAAGATGAAAGCCGCAAAAAGTTTTTATTGAATACTGCTATATTAGACAAAGCCAATAGTTTCACAGTAGCTAGACTTTTCGACGATTCCGTTAATAAAATTTTAGGCGAAGATTTTAACCTAGACAAAGTTTTTATGTTTTTATCAGATGTTGCTGCAATTAAAATTGTCTACCCGAAAATTTTACACGTTACTTTTTTGGCACACGGGATTACATCGAGTGCCCAAACTATAAGATCAATACATCCCGATGTAGAGAGATGATTGCTTACGTCAAAAAATTATTTCTAAAAACGCCTCGAGAGTCCAAATTTTTAGAGAATTTGAACCGGGTTTGGAGATTCCACCAAAGAATAGTCAATACTTTTTATTTATGAATTTTACTGTGATGAAATAAACTGTTTATTTAAGTTAATAAATTAATTAAAAGCAGCTTTTTTACTCAAATAATTTTAATTTTTGGAACCTTTTTACCACCTTTTTTTAATTTTATAGAGCATATTTTAGGTACCTAAAATGCATTTTTTAGCACCTAAAATTCACAGCCCTACATATTATCATAGCAGGTATCACATCATGTATCTATGCGCTTAAAAACTTATTTGCCAATGAGTATCTTAGAAGAATCTAGTTTCTTCTATTTCAATAATCGAAAGAAATCGGAAATTTTGGATTATTTTGTTGCAACGGGTTTCGAGTATAGGTATATGCTTATTACATGCAAAAAAAAAAAAAAAGTTTGTGTTTTTTATCTGAAGTAGGCTAAATTCGAGTTAAGAGTTCTAATAATAAATATTACACGGAGAGACATCATTCCGTCCAGATTTCGGGGTTTTCCTCGTAGATAGGCAAATTAGCAGGATTTTGTAAGCAGTGATTTTTACTGTGTATACAGAAAGCTAAAGGGCTGCGGCAGGGGTACCAAATTAAGGGGTCTGAGTTAAAAGAGGGCGATTTGGAGGGGAGAGGAGGCTCAAAGCCATTGGGACAGTTTACACCACCGTGTGCATTGGCGATGGTAGTTGAGTTTCTGAGCCACCTATTAGTTAATGGGCTAGATACCCGATATTCTAGCAATTCGCAACTCTGTAAAAATGGCGGGTTTGCTAATCGAAAATTTGCTTGCGTAAACTACTCGATTATTTTAGCAAAGTAAAATATATTTTTGTATGCAGCACAAACGTTAAAGTGCGTTAAAGTATCCCATTTTCTGAAATTCAGAAACAAATTGGGTTGCTAAATTATCGTGTATAACATTTCTAGTAAATTCGCAAAAAATAACTGCTTATCTGAGTATCGAGTATCTAGCCCATTAGCTAGTAGGGGTATTTAGCGTAAACATAAAGGGAAACTGCGTTTTATCACAGATTGGGATTTTAGTAAGTATTTGAAAACAAAGAAGTGGCAGTAGAAATTGGTAAGAAGAATTTTTAAATCATTTTACCACTCCAATATTTACAATATAATAAATAGAGATAGTAAACTTAATTTGTCTCAGAGAGTTGAGTAGGATGAGTTTAGAGTGTAGGTTATTAATTAAGTGATCAAAAATGGCCGGGGTAGGAAAGGTGGTGGGTGAAGGGAGTAATAGGTAACTAACTAAGGTGGAGGGAATTTCTAGAAGCAGAAGTCACAGGGAATTTATTGAAATCCAGATCAATAGAGCGTAACTACTAATTTAGTTTTAGAAGTGCCTTCGGGCAGCTATCACTAACTAATTTATTGACCTTTAGGGTGCCAAAGATATATATTAAATTTAATTTGTTTCAGAGACTGGATAAGGGGATTGTCAGATAGTGGTTTCTTAATTAAGCGATAAAAAACGGCATGAGGAAGTAAGGTGGTGGGTAACATATAAGGGGGTAATGGGTAACTAATTAAGATTCATGGTGGGTGCAGAAACAGCAGTCAAATGAAAATTAAGGAAATCCAGATTTAATAGCTCTATGTTATGTAACTTATCAAACAGTACAGAAGAAGAACAAATTATTTAAAATTTGGTTTAGAAGTATCTCCGGGAAGCCAGTACTAACTAAATTATTAACTTAATTTAGGATGCCAAGGAGTGGAAAGCAGCAACGAAAAACAAAATATTTATTATTTGTGTTGTGCATTTATTTTGTGTGTTGTATTTAGGTAATCTACTAACAATTGACCACCAAGGTGTTTGTAACCGGGTCAATCTCATTTCCAATTTAACCATCCTATGCAATCCTTCCAAGTTTATGTAAAGAAGGGTGTATGGTGGGCCCCGCGTCAAAAATTCTTAGAATTACTGGGAGATCTTGCTAAATGCTTGGTCGTACATTCAAAATCAATCAATCAATATATTAAATTGTTTGGTCGGCTTGGGTTGGCCTCATTTTGGATTCCTCTACCAATTCCTATTTTTCATATTTTTTAATAATTTTTTCTTTCCACGCGCTTTTTGAAATGTTTTTTATTTTTATTGTATTTTTTCTGTATTTTATTCGCTTTCACTTCCACTTTGTGGAAGTTAATGGAGTTAATTCTATTTAGGCTACGGAATACTGTTCCAACAAATAATAGTCGTAATATAGATCTTGAAGTGTTAACATCTTTATTAAGTTGGTGGTCCCGGGTACTGCGCATTATCGTATAAGGCCCGTTATATCGTATAACTGAGCGAGGGTATCACAATATGCAACTTAATAAAATAGATAGTGGTTCCGGGTACTGCATTTTTATATATGTATAAGGCCCATAATATCTGTGCTAATCGGAGGTATCACAAAGTGCGACTTGGTGAAAGTTATAAAAGAATAGGGGCGTCCATTACTTATTCTAGAAGTTTTGGATTTAAACGTTTATAGTCAAGAATTGGGTCATATACAGCTATTTTTGCTAGTCGACCTGAGCAAACGAAAAGAACAACAACAACAAATATTAAATGTTTAATACGTTTGGACAGGTTTAGAGTGGAATGTGTGAATTATCTTAATGATCAATAGCTGTAGGTAATCATTGCTTTATAGTTACCTACTTATAATTAGTTATAAATTTGAAGACTTAGTTTTAGTTTTATTTCGTCATATATTGATTCATATTATTTTGTATTATTGATTTGTGGTATAAACTAGTGTAGCTTAAGTGGTCTTATTGCTATTTATTCAATGTAATTACATAAAATGACCTAGTTGTCATATTGTAATAAAAATGGAATATTAAATAAATAAAAACAATTAATGTCGGTAAGATTCGTCCTCCAAATTCAAAATAGAATAACTTATTGACTTTTTAAACCAAAATTGCACCGTAGTTTAAATATGTAATGAACGAATAGCAGCCATCTATCTGCATTGGTTTCTCAGACCCATCGAAGAGACTTGATATGATTCAATAATTAAAGGTTTTCATTTCACATAATTCTTTTGCGAGTTGCGAGCGTAAACTCGCTCTTTTTTTAAATATTTTGTTCTATTTGATTATTTTTAATTTACACGAAACTACCCACAACCACTTAAGCTGAGTTCATACTTCAATTTGTTCGTTCATTCATTCATTGTGATAATTTTTTTATCCAACCAAAGGAACAAGAATGAAAAATAACGTCATTTTCGAACGAACAAGAATAAAAACTATGTAAATGGTTTGCAAAAGAAAGACCAATCATATATTATTTGTAACCAACCATATATATCCGTCCCTCTCGAACTGTTCACCTTTAAATAAAGATTTTTTATGGAAAAAAATTTGTTTCTATTCTTATTTAAGTTCTTTAAATTGGAATTCCACAAATGTTTTTGTGTGACACCATTATGCCCCAATCCCCGTTCCCTTATGGTGGATTCAGCGAGAAAAATTTGCTAGCTCGTGATCACGAATTATTGAAATTTCGTCATCTTTTTACCCCCTCCAATTTTTTGTTTACTTTTTTACAAAAGCAACCATAAGAAAAAGTAAACAAAAAATTGGAGGGGGTAAAAAAGATGACGAAATTTCAATAATTCGTGATCACGAGCTAGCAAATTTTTCTCGCTGAATCCACCATTATTCAATACAAATATGTACATACCTGATACAGTGATACCTCTACTACTGTTCAGATTGTCTTGATTCTCTTTCTTTTCTTTTTAAATGAGTTTTTATATTTTTCCCCTTCTTTTTCGATCATGAAGAGTAAACAAAAAATGTATGAATATTGAATACTATTCAGTAACAAACGAATAGGGAGCGAACAATAAAAAAAAATGAAAGAATCGATCTATTGAAAACAAAAGAATAGAATCAAGTTTTGTCATGTTTTAATAAAAACGAGGAGATCAAATAATTTTTATTTTTTTCACGCTGTTTCATAACATAACAATTACATTAAGAAGAGGATGTTTTACATGGTAATAAATAAGTAACTAATTATTTATCGAAGAATATTGTAAGTACATAACTAGAATTTTTGTAATGTTGTAGTTGTTGTAAAGGTTAATTAATAGTTTTTTATTGTATATTGTTTTAATTAACACAGAAATATGGGTGGCAAAAATAAAATTATCCGAAACTATTTTATTTATGATAGTAAAAAAAATCAACAAATATGTATGAAATGTAAAACGGTTCTATCAGGAGATGTTGCTTCTAATATGGTACGACATATCAGAGCCACACATAAAACTATGTTTCTATTATACCATCAACAATTACAAAATAGTAATAAGGAAAAAGTTTCTACATTAAAAAATTTACAAACTTTTAAAATTAAACATTCTGAGGAAGATATATGGCAAGGCTGTATTGAATTGGTAACTAGAGGAGGTGTGCCTTTTTCATTTATTTCGCACAGTGGTTTTAAAAAAATCATAGGACCTGTAATATCTGAGATGAACTGTGATGGTTCATCATTAAATGAGTCGAATTTAACACACCGTCTTAATGAATACGCAAAAACAATTAAGGATTCAATAACAGAAGCAGTAAGAGGTAAAATGGTTTCTTTAATTATTGATTCCGCAACTCGCTTGGATAGCAGTATTCTTGGGATTAACGTGCAATACGTAGAGGATGATGAACTCGTAATAAAATCACTTGCAATGAAGGTGGTAACTCAAAGTTGTAAATTTTATTTAAAAAATATGATTTTGGAAAGTCTTAAGGATTACAATATTGGACTTAACCAGGTGTATTGTATTACATCGGACAATGGGAGAAATATGATCCGCGCAACAAAACTAATTAACGATGAATATGATGAAGATATTGATATTGAACTTGGCTGCGAAGAGCTGGCTGCCAATTACGTGGACTTAGAAGCGATTGAGAATCTTTTATTAACCGAAGCCAATAACAACCCAATTATTAACTGTACACGTTGTGCTGCACATACATTGCAATTAGTAGTTACGGATGTCATAAAATGTTCAGATCTAGAAGATAAATTAAAAGAAATTCGTAAAACAGTCACAGAATTGAGGAAACCAACTAACTTGGAGGTATTGAAATCCAGAAATTTGAAATTGCCTGTACTTAATGTTCCAACTCGCTGGAATTCTTCGTTCAACATGGTAAAACGCATCCTAGAATTAAAACTGTTTATTGAAGATGACGAAAACAAAATCAGTAATAAGCCGGATTTTCAGTTTATAGAGCAATTTATTGACTCATTCCAAGATGTAACGGATGCAACAATAAAGCTACAAAGTTCCAAAATAACAATTCAAGACTCTTATAAAATTTGGCTTGAACTAAAAGTAAATTTGCAAGATAAGTCAAACTACTATTCTAAATGCATTTTAGAACATATTGAACGACGGGAGTATGCATTACTAAATACATCTGTAATGTCAGCGGGAATATTTCTGGATCCACGATTCCATTTTTTACTATCTAATGAGCAATCATCAGCAACGAAGAACCAATTGAAAATGTTATACAATCATAGTGTTAAATATTCCGATCTCAGCTCAGCAACAACCAATTTATCCGCAAGCAGCTCACCGACTTCAACAACATCCTTTATAGATAGCGAAGAAGAATTAACAAATGCCGATTTACCACAAACATCAAAACTTGCGAGCTATTTATCAAATCTTGAAAATAATGAAATGCAGAAAACCGAGGAATCCCAATTGTTTAAGGCATACCGAGAAATCGACAATTATTCACCGACTAGAATGGCTCCGGAAATTGATTTAATGCACTACTGGAAATTATATAAAAATAATTTCCCAATGTTATATCAGCTTTCAAGGGCAATATTTTCGACACCGGCCACCCAAGTCAGTGCCGAAAGAACATTTTCTGCTCTTAAATTCTTATTAGGCGAAAATAGAAATAAATTACCTAGTCAAAACCTTGATAATTTATTATTAGTACGACTAAATTTTGATTTTGATTAAATTAATACACTAGCCTATGTACATATTTATATGTATTGTGAACACGAAAACCTACAACAATCATTTTGATTTATTTTATAATATAAAACGAAATATCGGACTAAATACATATGTAGTTAACATGAAACGTGTGAATTTAATTTTAAATTTTATTCCTTATTTTGTTTAGGAATATTTTCAATCCTGCCGCCACGTTTGTGACGAGGTATTACTGCCAAAATACCAAACAATGTAAGTAACTAAGATGCGGTATCTAAAATTTTATTATTTAATTGTTTTAATATTAAAAAAAAGAACATATTTATGTAACTAAATTATCTAGCTATCCTTTTCGACTATAACTAGGTAGCTCTAGTTTAATGTTTTTGGTATAATGTTTTAGATAAAAGAACCATGGCGTTTTACTGTTGCGTGCCTCAATGCAAACCCAAACAAATAAAGGAATGTGGGCTAAACTTTCATAGGTTTCCGGAACGGGACTTTCTTTCATCTGCGAAACCCCAGTGAGTTGCCGATGTACTGAATAGTTTAGGGTTGATAATCCTAATTTCCACTGGTATGTAAAATTTACACTCCGAATGGTACTGCTAACATTCCCTGCAATGGAAGCCGTAATCCTTGATTTTTGTAGATCATGTCATTTTTAGATTTATTTTGATGTACAGTTTGATATTTTAAATATTCACTCACATTCCAACTCAAAGATCCTGTTTATGACATCAACAATTAAGTACTTTTCATACCAAGCGCCTCGGCTTTGAGCTTCGAAAATGAAAATTCTTTATTTCAATTTTTAATTATGAAAATTAGTTTCATTTGATTGATAATGTTTAATTTTATAGTAATAAATTCATTTTGTTGAAAAATAATTTATTTTTAAGTGATAATTTAATAAAAAAATAAAATATATTGCAATGAAGTTATCTACGAGGCCAAGGCAATGCGTTCCACACTCGACTGCGACATTTTAAAGTATGTAGTACAAAGCGAAGAGCTTTGTCCACATAACCTACAAATCACATTTTTGTCACAACTGTTTTATATTTACCGAAAAATCTAGCTCATATTTAGCTTACAAATTCATAATATCTCGTTTCATGCTATAATTCACGTGTAAAATGGACCTAAATAAAATATTTGATATCAACCGAATGTTCAAAGCCGACGCCACCGGTATGAAAGGGTCTCAGCTTCGTATGTGTGGTAACTAAAAATTTCGAGGCGAGGCGCCTGGTATGAAAAGTACTTTATAATCTTTCCACGTTGATGCAATACCTATGAATATGATCGTCGAAATATGCAAAAGCGTTTACGTTGCGACAAAGATTAAAGTACTTTTCATACCAAGCGCCTCGGCTTTGAGCTTCGAAAATGAAAATTCTTTATTTCAATTTTGAATTATGAAAATTAGTTTCATTTGATTGATAATGTTTAATTTTATAGTAATAAATTCATTTTGTTGAAAAATAATTTATTTTTAAGTGATAATTTAATAAAAAAATAAAATATATTGCAATGAAGTTATCTACGAGGCCAAGGCAATGCGTTCCACACTCGACTGCGACATTTTAAAGTAGTACAAAGCGAAGAGCTTTGCCAACATAACCTACAAATCACATTTTTGTCACAACTGTTTTATATTTACCGAGAAATCTAGCTCATATGTAGCTTACAAATTCATAATATCTCGTTTCTTGCTATAATTCACGTGTAAAATGGACCTAAATAAAATATTTGATATCAACCGAATGTTCAAAGCCGACGCCACCGGTATGAAAAGGTCTCAGCTTCGTATGTGTGGTAACTAAAAATTTCGAGGCGAGGCGCCTGGTATGAAAAGTACTTTAATGTCGAACTTCATAGATGATTTATAAATAAATTTTGAAGCTCGCTGTTCTTATCTTGCATACGGTTGGGTGTACAAAGATTGATCGTCCTGTTTAATGTAGTCCATAATTTTTGTTTTCGATGTAGTTTTTGTTAGAAATGGTTGATGCCATAATTGCAGTGAACTGGTTGGTGAAACCCGTTCTAATGACTTTCCTAAAAATAAATTTTTCAGAACAAGCAAAACAAAGCCGATTTAATTAAGAACTAACCGGTACTTCCATAATACTGTAAGCCAAACATAATTGCTCCTATGTGCTTACAAGCTGCAGCCATTCCATCACCTGCGATGCAGTTGTTCGATGAATATCAGCTTAATAGTGTAAACTTTATGCTTTGTTTTTTCAGCAATTAAAAGTTTATTAGATTCGCTCTTGCAACTAATTTGGTTAATAAATTTGTGCTGAGCTAAGCGAAGTCTTCTATCTAAGCTTGGAAGCGCATGTTTATTGGAGAACCACTCTGATATTGAGGAAATATTAATAAAATCAAAACCCGAGTTATTTACATCCCGCAGAGACTTCAATTCAGTGCTCAGCTACATGCTAATTGAAGATGGTGATCCGGTGCAGAAAGTGTTCGGTTAAGTTCTTTTCAGTCCAGGTATTTAACCTTCATCCTGCTAGAAAAGTCTTTGAGACTCATTTTTTTATTTTATAATGATTTCAGTTGCTAAAAATATAGTTATGAAGTTGAGTTTTTAGTAAATTTTCCTTATTTTTAATAAATTATGAATTTAAAAATATAAAATATTTTGTAATTATTTACTTTACAACAATTCTAGTACAATTCTACTATTCTACATAAAGTCTCAGAGACTCTTCTTATAAGTTTATGTTATGAAAACTTACTATCATTGTAAAAGTTAATCTGAACAAATACCCCGAGTAACCAAAAATGGTGATCACAAAATTTTAGACCAATTTGTCACAAAATGTAAGTTCCTTTTTGTCACAAAAAAAGTTGACAATTTGGAACTTATTTATGCGGATATTTTGTGACAAAATGAATGTTGATTTTACCACCCAAAAAAAAAAAAATTTAGTCACCAATTTGCCACAAAATGTAAGTTCCTTTTTGTCACAAAATAAGTTGACAATTTGGAATTTATTTATGCGGATATTTTGTGACAAAATGAATGTTGATTTTACCACCCAAAAAAAAAAAAAAATTTAGTCACCAATTTGCCACAAAATGTAAGTTCCTTTTTGTCACAAAATAAGTTGACAATTTGGAACTTATTTATGCGGATATTTTGTGACAAAATGAATGTTGATTTTACCACCCAAAAAAAAAAAAATTTAGTCACCAATTTGCCACAAAATGTAAGTTCCTTTTTGTCACAAAATAAGTTGACAATTTGGAACTTATTTATGCGGATATTTTGTGACAAAATGAATGTTGATTTTACCACCCAAAAAAAAAAAAATTTAGTCATCAATTTGCCACAAAATGTAAGTTCCTTTTTGTCACAAAATAAGTTGACAATTTGGAACATATTTATGCGGGTATTTTGTGACAAAATATATGTTCATTTTACTCCCCAAAAAAAAAAAAAAGATTTTAATCATTTTTGATTTGGTGAATTTATATGTAATTCGCTAAGTCACTACGTTCTTGCTTCATACTTAATGTATGAAGTTGGAATTTTATTTTTGTAGTTTGTGTTTGGTCGTAACTACCTGAGTACCTGATGAGTAGACCGAACTTTTTGTTTGTGCGAGTTTCTCTGCACGAAACCAAACTACCACTAGGATTTTGATATTTCTACATTTAGGTAGATATTTTTTTTAAAATAAATAATTATACAAATATCAATAAACCATACAATGGAGAATGGAGTATTTTTTACAAAATTATTTAAGTAGGGTCATTAAAAATTTTCTTACGCATAATTGCATCAATAAACCAACAAATATCCACAAAATTGTTGATAATTAAGTGATATTATAAAAAAACTATCGAATTTGTGGTTATAATTTCAACAAATAGTTCATAATTAGTTCCACAGTTAAACCACCAATTATTCAGAAAATATCGAGAAATATTTGACTTTATTATCATAAAAAAACTGTCGAATTTGTGACTAAATTTTCAACAAATTTTTCAAAAATATTCCACCAAAAACCGACAAATTTGATTTACAAAATGTTCGTTTACGCGTGACAATCGGCGTCAACCCCATCAACCATTTTTCATCCATATTGTGACAAATTTTTGTCACATTTTTTTCCACCAATCACCATTTTATGTGAAATTTTTGTCGCTTTTTTGTGATACGTGGTTACTCGGGACATTTGTTTAAAAATAAATAAAAACTGTACTAAGAATTTTCATATTAAGCTCAGTATGCAGCTCGAACTAAGATAAATTTTAGCACGGTCTCCACAAGTCTCCATTTAATTACAGATAAATCGTCAAGCTAAAAATTTGTGTAGAGATAAATTTTGTTGATTTTGTTTGACTTTTATTCGTTTGTTTTTGAATGAAGTTTCTGTCCAAATAATTCTCTAAATACTCGACTTCGTAATGTTGGTCGGCCATTTTGACTTTTGTCTTCTTTATATAAAAATAAATTAATTTTACTTCGTGGCTACTTCGATTATAAAATGAATCAAAATTCAAAACCGTCAAAATTTATCTTCAAATTATTGTCCTTGTGAGATAAATTGCAGCTAAAATGTTTGTAGAATTTATAGTGGTGCAATCTAGATTTGAATGAAACAACTGATATTTTTCAAATTTTTCACGCAAAGGTGCATACCGCTCAGCGAAATTGTCAGCTAAAAAAAAATTATTTTATTTAGCTCGCTAAATTTTACGTCAAATTTGTATGGAAAATCTCTCTTAGCGCGAGCTGCATACTGAGCTTTAATTCAAATTTGCAATCAAACGAAAAACTAAGGCTTTGTTACGTTTTTCATCTTAAGCTCAGTATGCAGCTCGCGCTAAGAGAAATTTTCCATATAAATTTGACGTAAAATTTAACTAGTTAAATAAAATAAATTTTTTTTAGCTGACAATTTCGCTGAGCGGTATGCACCTTTGCGTGAAAAATTTGAAAAAATATCAGTTGTTTCATTCAAATCTAGATTGCACCACCATAAATTCTCCAAACATTTTAGCCGCAATTTATCTCACAAGGACAATAATTTGAAGATAAATTTTGACGGTTTTGAATTTTGATTCATTTTATAATCAAAGTAGCCACGAAGTAAAATTAATTTATTTTTATATAAAGAAGACAGAAGTCAAAATGGCCGACCAACATTATGAAGTCGAGTGTTTAGAGGATTATTTGGACAGAAACTTCATTCAAAAACAAACGAATAAAAGTCAAACAAAATCAACAAAATTTATCTCTACACAAATTTTTAGCTTGACGATTTATCTGTAATTAAATGGAGACTTGTGGAGACCGCGCTAAAATTTATCTTAGCTCGAGCTGCATACTGAGCTTTACCGTTTAATTAAAGTTTCTTTATTGCCAGATGTTTAATTTTTTTAATTCAGCTTTATGGCTGGAAACGCAATTTTTATTTTGGTGTGATCTAATAAAAGTAGACGTAATTTGACACAATATATGTTTATTAATATTCTATGAGACTTGAACTTATCGTAGGAATTACTTTTACCTAGATTATCCATTTGATATTTTAAGGCTGGAGTCCAATTCCCGACTTATTTTGTGGAGGCTGACTTATTTGAAAGCCTACAATTAGTCACCTCGCGAGGAGACTTATTGTAGACTTTCTTGACTTATTTGGGAGAATTTCTACAAAAATGACAGCGGTATATTAAAATTATTTTCTGATTTAAATTACGTTGCTGCTGTTATTTTAATAAATTTTACAACCAATCAATCGATTATGCTGTGGTATTTATAGAGCGGCAAATATATTGTATATGCTGAGAGTCGAGTCGAGTTTAATCCTAGTTTAACTCTCACTATATACGGAGTCGAATTAAACTCGACTCGACCTAATATTTTGTCTAGTCGAGTTAAACTCTACTCTAAAAATGCACTATATACGCAGGGTAGAGTAGAGTTGAAAAAACAACAACAAAATTAAAGAAAAATTCGTACACACCAATTCGTCTGATGATCATTTGAAATGATTTTTTGTTAAATTTTTTTTCGATTATTTTAACTCGGTTTCAATCCTATTTGAACTCTGCATATTTTTAACTCTGCAGTATATACACCAAGAGTTGGTTAGAAAATAACTCGACTCTGTATATAGTGAGAGTTAAACTAGGATTAAACTCGACTCGACTCGCAGTATATACAATATAAAAGTAATTTAAACAAGAAAATAAATTAAAAATTATTAAACTTCGCATTTTATCATTATTATATTTCTGTCAAATAGAATACCTAATAAAAACACCTATCGCTGATGCATTTTCGTTTTAATATTTATTTTAGCTGACAAAATTCCAAAAAATGTATTGTTATGTACATAAGTTGAAATAAGTCTCGGTTTGAATTGGACCACTAAATGACTTATTCCACGCCGCCATATTGAATAAGTCAAATAAGTCGACTTATTTGCAATAAGTTGTGAATTGGACCTCAGCCTTAAAAACTTATTTTAAATCACTGGAATTTCATAAACAACGACCTTTACTATATATTTTTTTGTTTGACGTTTTGTTGCAATACTATATAGCGCCACACTTAGGACACAAAAACAGACTCCGAGCAAAAAATTGGATTTTTGACATGTGGAAAAAATAAAAAAAATCATTTTTAAGTACTTTTCATACCAAGCGCCTCGGCTTTGAGCTTCGAAAATGAAAATTCTTTATTTCAATTTTTAATTATGAAAATTAGTTTCATTTGATTGATAATGTTAAATTTTATAGTAATAAATTCATTTTGTTGAAAAATAATTTATTTTTAAGTGATAATTTAATAAAAAAATAAAATATATTGCAATGAAGTTATCTACGAGGCCAAGGCAATGCGTTCCACACTCGACTGCGACATTTTAAAGTAGTACAAAGCGAAGAGCTTTATCAACATAACCTACAAATCACATTTTTGTCACAACTGTTTTATATTTACCGAAAAATTTAGCTCATATGTAGCTTACAAATTCATAATATCTCGTTTCTTGCTATATTTCACGTGTAAAATGGACCTAAATAAAATATTTGATATCAACCGAATGTTCAAAGCCGACGCCACCGGTATGAAAAGGTCTCAGCTTCGTATGTGTGGTAACTAAAAATTTCGAGGCGAGGCGCCTGGTATGAAAAGTACTTTATTCTTGGTTTCTTCTCGGAGTCGGTTTTTTGTTGCAACTGGAAAACCCCATAAAAACTTGAAAATTGGTTCTCTGGTTTCATTAAATATTAGGACCGATTCTGCCTTCCAAAATTATATGTTATGTTATGTTATGGTATTTTTATTTATTTAATACAAATTCTAATACGGTAGACAGACACAAAGTTAATCGCGATTTTCATTTATCCCGATTGTCAAAAATCGCGTTGTGAAAACGAAATAATCCAGTTTTTCGTGAAAATTGGGTAATGACAGTCATCTCTCATTACACGATTTTCACCTAAACCGGATTATTTTGTTTCCACAACGCGATTTTTGGCAAAAGTGACAACTGAAAATCGCGATTAACTCTGTGTCTGTCTACGGTATAATAGGAAGCGAGGAAATAAAATAACATAACATGAAATTTAACGTTCCAGAATCGGCCCATTAGCTGTCACTTATGTCAAGTTATTATTTAAGGTGGCGGCGATTGGCGAATAACTTAATATAAGTTTCAAATAACTCTGTTTTCCAAACGATACTTATTTGATACATTGACTTATTTGATGCTATCTTCAATAAGTATGAAGAAACGTTCGAATTGATGTTATACTTATTTTGACAGCCGTAATAAAAAATTGTTTATCTAATTTTTTGAATTAAACATACATATTGATATTCGCAATGATATACCCAATTCGCTTTCACTTATGTATTTAGAGAGTATTCTTGAAATAATAATGTGTCTAATGAATTTTGATGACCTAAATATATATTTCAATGAAATATTAAAAATCTAAAGGAATACATTTGTGAACTCTAAGATGACTCGACTCTGTGTATAAACGTACTACCACCAAATAAATTATAATACCCTATAAAGGACATAATGAGGTAGTTTACACCGCCATATTTAGTCCTGGACTATACACTATATTCGACCTAAATTGCATAGGTCACTTGGTGTAAACGTTAGTTACCCAAATTGGGTTAGGTAATTAAAATGAGTGATCTAACCTAAAATAGGTCAACTAGAAATATGGTGTAAACGGTTCGACCTAAAAATTTCGCATTTTTCAATAGATATCATTTGTTAATTATCATTTTTACAGCACAAATAATTAATAAAAATAAAAATATTAAAATTAAAATCAATAAATGCCAAAATGATATAATATTAAGTACATTTAATGAAAAAATTTAATTTTTGACATGGACCAAATGCGACCTATATTTCTTGTGATGTAAACGGTCGCTAAGTGGACTAAAATAGGTCGCCACTTAGGTCAGTCCACTAAATATTTCGTGGTGTAAACAACCTCACTGACACTTTTGGCAAAATGATATTGGCAGATTTATCGATAATGCAGTATTATTTAATACGTGAAAACATAGTTCGGGATAACTTCTAAAGATGTCAGCTTTAACAATTTTTAATTTTTGGTAAATAAATCAAAAATAAAATTAATTTTTTTTATAATTCATGTCTAGTTGTAAGTTTTATTCGTGTTTTTTGCTTTTGTTTACATTTTTGTTTGTAATCCATCTATCGTCGTTTTTTGACAGTGATGACCCTTATAGATTATTATAATTTATTTGTCTAATACCATAGAATAATAAACAACCAGAACCGACATTACGTGGACCAAGAAATTTTTGCTCTTACCTTATATTTTACATGTTAATTTTGAATTTTCAGCCACTGAACCATAATTTAATACCGAAAATCTTACCTTCTATAATAAACCAAGGTCAAAAAAATGAGTCCACTTTTCTCCATATAAAAACCGCGTTCTGTCGCTTCTGGATATTCTGTGCTAATACCCTTGACATACTAGGGATTAGCTAAGCACGATTAGTGATTTTTTCGAGATTAGCTGTGGTGTGTCAAGTTGAAGATTAGCTAATCTTGTTTTATTTGAGGATTAGTGACTAATCGAGATTAGTGCACTAATCCTTGAAAATTTTCATCTCGTTGTATTGGGTTTAGTGATGGTACAAGTGGCTTTCCAATCGACCAACGCAAGTACTTATAATTGTGAAAAATATGTCTCGGCTAAATGTCGATTGGAACACACAAAAAAATATAACATGAGCAAAACATAACCTCTAAATTTTTAATTCGCAT
Source organism: Tipula helvola (assembly GCA_963556165.1). Taxonomy (NCBI): domain Eukaryota; kingdom Metazoa; phylum Arthropoda; class Insecta; order Diptera; family Tipulidae; genus Tipula; species Tipula helvola. The sequence continues at coordinate 142,401,734 of OY744482.1, read as the reverse complement.
AATACAAATAAATAATGCGATTGTGGTTTAATTTTTTAAATGTATGGTAATAGAATATTAAATTAAATATTTAAAAAATAAATTTTAGCTTTAAGTACTTTTCATACCAGGCGCCTCGCCTCGAAATTTTTAGTTACCACACATACGAAGCTGAGACCTTTTCATACCGGTGGCGTCGGCTTTGAACATTCGGTTGATATCAAATATTTTATTTAGGTCCATTTTACACGTGAATTATAGCAAGAAACGAGATATTATGAATTTGTAAGCTACGTATGAGCTAGATTTTTCGGTAAATATAAAACAGTTATGACAAAAATGTGATTTGTAGGTTATGTTGACAAAGCTCTTCGCTTTGTACTACTTTAAAATGTCGCAGTCGAGTGTGGAACGCATTGCCTTGGCCTCGTAGATAACTTCATTGCAATATATTTTATTTTTTTATTAAATTATCACTTAAAAATAAATTATTTTTCAACAAAATGAATTTATTACTATAAAATTAAACATTATCAATCAAATGAAACTAATTTTCATAATTCAAAATTGAAATAAAGAATTTTCATTTTCGAAGCTCAAAACCGAGGCGCTTGGTATGAAAAGTACTTTATTGTTGCAAATTATTATTAAATATCACCTAGCGGAGAATGTTGACGTAACTGGTTGTAGCTGCTCATGAAAAATTAGGTAGAACACTTGCGAGCAGTTAATTTAGCAAAGACATGAACCATAAGTGCTTATAAGTACTTGTCCCGCCGTCTCCACTATGAAATTTTACTAAAATTTTATTTCATGGTTTTTATGATTGTATGTGTTTCTTTCAATGTATTAATAAATTTCTGTCGATGAAATTTCATCACTGGGCATTTTGCTTTCATGAAAAATTTCTGCTAATGTCAAAAACATGTTTTTCGCACATTTTTATAGTTCTACAAAACTATATTATTTTTATAATTTATTATTATATAAAAACACAACACAATAATTAAAACCAAATTTCAAAATAAAAATAATTTAAAAAGAACGAAATGATTGTCGTTGTGTTGAGCTGATGTGAATTTCTATAATGGGATTCACCAAATTAAAAAAAATGAAAACACAAAAATAAAACGCAACAACAAATCAACATACAGATTTCATGAAATTTTTTTGAGAAATTTCAGCCTAAAAGTTTTCCGAAAGTTTGCATTTTTGTATAGTATACACACACATACATTGATAAAATTGATTTCATGAAAGCAAATTTCAGTAAAATTTCATAGTGGAGACGGCGGGTGTGGTGGTCGATTGGAAAGCCATGAAATAATTATTTAAACATTGCTGAAAATGCTAGTGGCGTAAATTTACGATAGAAGTTATAAAATCAATGACATCTTAAACAATTTGTGCTGAATAAATTTTGAGGAAAAATAAAATCTAGTGTGTTTTAATATATAAATCTTAGAAATATTGAATTAAAAAATGAGTCTAGCTGATTTACTAGCTATATTTCAGCGAATCACCATAATAATATTTTATTTCTCTGCAAGAAACTAATCCCTAGTCTGTCAACGCATATGGATTTGTGGTGGATTAGCTAATCTCGTTTCACTAATCGCGCTTAGCTAATCCCTAGTCTGTCAGTGGTATTACACAGCATTCACAATGCAAACACTTTTTACTTTTGATTTACAGGTTTGTATGAATTTCCAACATAACGAGCAAAAATTTTTATTTATCAAGTTGGAAATTCATACAAACCTGGAAGGCAAAAGTAAAAAAATTTTCATTGTGAATGCTGTGTAAACGTAAATAACCTGATGATGAGCATAGATGCTCGAAACTAGTTGTTTGTAATTTTTATAAATAAATAAATTCACATTATAAAAAAGTTAAAACTTTAAAACCTACATAGTGTTTTTAATAATTGAAATTTATTTTTAAATAGTGTGAAAAGCTTCGTTTTACATCACAAGATGTTAAAAATATATATTCACTAATTGAATCGTTTATTCTTGAAAGGGCTCATGTCCACTTTTTCAAATTATTCAGGAAATAAAAAAAACTTTTTTGACATGAGACCTTTCTAGTAATAAATGATTTTTTTTTTTGCAAGGTAGGTACCGTTCCATTAACCATATGGTAATTTCGTCTTGTCATAAAACGTATATACGTGTCTACGGTGTCTGTGATACAAAACCGTCATAATACTAATTTTGACAAAAAGTGGACATGAGCCCTTTCAAGAATAAACGATTCAATTAGTTTTTTAATTAAATTTAACTAAACACTTTTTTATGCTTTTTTATATCTTTTATTGTCACTTAAAACACCAGCTGCTATATCTCGATAACAAAAAAATAAAATTGACAAAGTTTGTTTGGCGTTTCGATGGAAAGAACCCGAGTAACCATATGTCACAAAAGAAGGCCAAAAATTTCACAATAAAAGGTGATTGGTCGACCAAAATGTGTAAACATTTGTGACAAATTTGTTATGAAATTGTGGATGGGGTTGACGCTGTTTGTGAAAACAAAACGAGTATTTTGCGGAACAAAAATATCGGATTTTGGTGAAACATTTCGTCGACGTTTTGAGGACCATTTACCCAACAATTTGACAATTTTTTTGTGATAATAAAATGAAATATTTGTCAGTATTATGTGAATATTATATTTGTGATAATAAAATGAAATATTTGTCAGTATTATGTAAATATTTATTGGCAATTTAACCACAAATTTTGGAGTCCTTTTTTGACAATTTAACAATAATTTTTACAATTATTTGTCACATATTCCTCAACAACTTTGTGAATGTGATTTTTCAAAATAAAACTCAATGTGAAAATTCAATCAATATCCCTCATTTTTAATAAATCTATCTAATAAAATTTATTTTATAAATAAAAAAGTAAAATTCTTAAAACTTATAGCACTCGGCATTATATTTCTTCTTTGAAGATGTTTGTATCACTCATGCTCTCTTTGAAGATATACCTTCATAGCATCCTCTGCGGTGCTTTCTTGAAAATCGCGTCGAATGTCTTTGACGGCATCTGTAAATGATTAATCAGTTTAAGTATAAATATCAATTTGCATCAAATAATTTATTTACCTAATATTATTTGCTTAAAATTTGTTCCACATAATATGAATTTACTCAACGTATTTCCGAACACGCCTAATAATAAAGAAAAGTAACGGCACACGCGGTATACTTCAAATTTACAAAATAAACTAAAAGAATTTACGTGATCTAAACTATATATAGTTAAAGTTTTATTATAGTTTTTATAAAAAAATAAACTAACGAGCTAAATGTACATAAAAACACAGATTTAATTCATTTTTTTTTTATAAAAAGATAGCAATTATAGCGCACTGTATCACCACACACACGATTATCAAATGTCATGAAATTATCCCTGTATACAAATTATACAAAAAACATTATGAAAAAAATTATACACACGTTTCATCTAGATTTTGGAAGGATATTGTTTTATGTGCGTTTGGTCTTCTTTCACCATCTGTTAACATTACGACTCAAAAACGATACGAAATTGTCACAAAATAACAGCATCAATATGTCGTAAAATTGTCCAAAAAAAATTGTCACAAAAATAATCTAAATTTAGTGACAAATATGTGAACAAAATATTTTTTATTTTGTGGACAAAATCAACAAGTATTTTGTCACAATATAACCATATAAATGTACACCAAAATGTCATCATTAATTGTGACAAAAGGGAGCCTACATTTTTGTGACAAATCGGTTAAAAATTTTGTGATCACAATTTTTGGTTACTCGGGAAGAATCTACCAGACTGAATTTTATATACACCTCTCGCTCCAACTGATAACACATGAAATAAAAGATTTTATATAGGAAAACAACAATTTGGTTATGATTAATTTAATTTCTATAAAATGTCTCTGCGGAAATTATACAAATTTTGCAATGTCAAAATATCTCCGAATTTTACGTACTTCAAAAACACGGCCAAAAGTCTCAAAACTTCTTACCACCTACTTAATGCAATGTAATGAACCGCCGTGGACATCTTATTTTATCAAAGTAAAGTATTATTTCTGTGAACATGAATTGCAGAGGCACTTTGCATATTCAAATTGGTCATGTTACGTAAAAATAAAGCGGTTATTTTCAGCCGTTTCGTCGTATGTACATACATATCAAAAATAATCCCTTAATTTATTTTTATTTTAAGTACAAAGATGTGGAAAATGATCAATGGGGTAAATCACATTTTAATTGGACGCTCGAGTCAGGAACTAATTATCACATATTAAGAACAGGATGTTGGCCCTATATGAAATATCATTGTACCAAACGGCCTTACCAAGATTTGTCACTGGAGGATAATTTTTTTAAGTTTATTAAAGTTATTAATTTAGGTACAAAATGAAAACTTTGTCATTCAGAAATTTTGTATATTTAATTCGTTTTAGGCCTACCACCATTGTTTTATGGTTTAGCGGCATCTCAACTTATTAGGCATACGGAATATGTAAAGATGCCGCATGGGATTGTACCGATTTATTTTTTATATGAAGAAGATAAAGGTTCCCAGTTTTAAACGTTTGATTGAATAAACTAAACAAGTATAAATGGTAATATGTTTACATTTTTTGTATAATTACTAATTAGATAGGTAAATAAAACAAAACGGAGTTGTTTGAATTAATATATTATACAATTTTAATCGAATGCAAAATTAAATATCATTTACATTTATATAAACGTCTGTCTTCCGGGAAACAAACTTGGGAACCAATAAGTAGTTTCCTCACTTTGTTTATCCACCCAGGCTAATCCTTCACTTACCAATTTTTCAACAGCTTGTTTAGCACGAAGTTCATTCCAGTTTAGTTCTTTAATTAATATGGACAATGAAACATATCCTTCAGATTGGTTAGCAGCAACCCCTAGAACTGAAGTTTCTTGTAAACTTAATTCTCTGGGAATTGATTGAATCATAAAACGTCCTTTTCCAACTGCCAACACAGTAAAACCTTCACCGAAAATTTTCAATTTTTTTGCAGCTATTAAAATATCTTCGTTCGTAATTTCCTGATGGATCGATTTCGTTCCCCTTGCTTTAATTAGACGTTCTCGAAGTTCATCTAAATCGATTAGTCCGCCTGTATTTGGATTGGTAGCCAAACATGTTTCAACAACTTGAACTGATAGTTCATAATAAAAGTCTCCCATCCCCAAACCACTCCAAAATCCCTTACCGGATGATAGTGGATCTACACCAATAGCAGCACACATTTCTTGAAATTGTCGTCGAAACTGTGGATTCTTCTTTATTTCATTGCGATGGTTTAAGGTAAACTCTTCAAGATTTTGTCGTAAAATATCCATTTGTTTAATCATTTGTTCAAATTGATTTTCCTGTATTTCTATTCCTTTGTCTTTATACTTTTCTGCCTCCAATTTTTGTTTTTGTATAGCCCCAATTCCAGGTCGCCGCCTCATATTTTTATTTTAAAGAAACTTTAAATTGATATGATAATTTGACAGCTGAGAGTTGCCCTTTAAGCAAGTAAAGCAATACACTACTTTTAACCCTTTGCCTCAAAGGGTTTCTATTAATTTTTTATTTAATTCATGCCGAGTTTATGTACATACAATACAACTCGAGTTGAGCCTAGAAGATTACAAACATAAAAAAATTGAAATTTTTCTTAAGAATTTGTATTGAGCTCTTACCTACATATTTGTACTGAATTCTTATACCAACATTACAAATAAAAAAAAATATAATGTTTTGCGCATTTAATGGGCATGCAAAAAGAGTTTGTTTTTGTTTCCGCACATCAGATGTCACTACCGTCGTGATAAAGGTTACAAATTACAATAATGTTTAACGTTTAATTTTATGGCTACGAAGTTCGAACGAGTCGCTAAACGACTTATAAACATTTTAAAATATTGACGAGTGGGAAAGTATAAAAAGCGCCTCTAGTAGCGGGTTTATAAGTTTGAAATTGATGTAAACGAAATTTCGCAGTAGTAGTTATATGGAAATATTATTCTAATACATAATTTTAATTTTAATTAATTAAAATTGCAAAGAATTCAACTCAAAATGCTACCCATACATAATGTAAAGTATGGTTTTGCTGTATTTGATTGATTTAGTTCAATTTTAATATTAAAAGTGTCAGAAAACAATGTTCAAAATTGCATAAATTTGATATTAATTTAGAGCCATTTAATACAATATAATATATAATTTTGCAGTTTGGTTTGTTTTTATCTTGTAATAAATATGATTTAATTATAGTAGTAAATATATTTAGTGTAACAAAACTAAAATAACAACGAATGGCGCTAACTTATTATCAAATTTATGCTAAATTGGACTCTATTTTATGGTACTTTTAATATTAAAATTGAACTAAATCAATCAAATATAGAAAAACCGTACCTTACATTATGTATGGGTAGCATTTTGAGTTAAATTCTTTGCAATTTTAATTAATTAAAATTAAAATTGTTAGAATAATATTTCCATATAAATACTACTGAGAAATTTCGTTTACATCAATTACTCGGTTACAATTCCTTCCGCTAGACGCACGGTGCAAGTCGTCAATAAAAATTCTTTTGTGTTATTAAATTCACAATACTTTCGATACAAAACACTAATACCATTTGACATTCTAACCTTTACCGAGGGTGCTGCATTTAAAAACAGCGGCGAATATTGTTACTATAAGCATACACCATACGTAATATGACCTGGTGGCAGGTCTCATAACCAAAAATTAGAGTTGGGTCTTGGGTTTAATTTAACCCAATATTTTTTTGGGTTAATGTTATTCTTGCGAGGGTTTATTTTATCCCATGCAATTGTTGTTGTAAATTTGTCAAGGAAATACGCTTACTATCGACCACTACTTAGATGTTTGTAATATACAGCCTTGCTCAAAAGTATGAAGCACCCCACATATTTCCATTTTATGCATATACGATATAAATATTAAATACAAAGGAGAAATGAAATAGGAAAGTTATTAGAATTCATATTTATTATTGTCAAGTATTACCTATTTAATACTTGGTTACTCTCCGATTTAATAACCGCTGCCACTCTTTTCGGCATATTGCAGATTATTTTGTTACAATAGTTAGGATCAATCTCCATTCCTCCTTTAATTTTAAAATTAATTCCGATTTTGATTCATGTAAGTCCGGGTTTAAGTCCGGGGACTGTGCTGAAGAATAACTATTTCTTAGAAACAATCCACGTATGACAGGGAGCGTCTTTCTGTTGGAATATAAATGTCGGCTTAACATTTCTTACAAACAAATGCGGAGGGATGGTATTAAAACCTCAGACAGCATGGTGGTACACGTCGAACAATTCATTCTTCCTTCGCAGATGAACACTTCTCCGACGCCGGTAGTTGACACGCAGTCCAAAATCATCATACTTTCACAACCAAATTTCATTGTTGGGACCTCGCAATCAGGATGATATGCTTCAGTAGGTTTCTTCAGAGCGTCCAAACCTCTAAGTTTTTATAAACAAATTGGATCCGTTTTATTTTTATATTGTTTTTAATTATTTAAGCAATAAGTAAATGATCTACCATTTAGAATTGAATATTGATGCTTACGATAACTTACTTCAATATTGCTTTCATCGGACCAAAGCACCTTAGCCCTTCCTCGTCCTTCCAATTTTTGTATTATTTAGATCACTCTAATCGGATTTTCCGGTCCCTTTCTGCTATGTAGCAGTTGGTTTTTTCGAGCCTTGCATCCTCGCAATCCATATTCCAAAAGCCTTCTTCTGACCATCTGAGGAGAGATTTGTGTCATTCCGGCTTCATTGAGGTTGGGAGCTAGTTCAGAAGAGGGTTTCTTCTTTGATGCAAGCGACATTCTGAGCAATTATCGTTCATCACGTGGCGTAGCCTTCCGACTTCTCAAAGTTTTTGCTCTGTCCTGATGAGATTGGGTCAGAACAAACTGCATTAATGCCGTTTGCACACCTTTCCTGGGACATTTAACTGATTGTTCAATTTTAACTTGGCTCATTCCTTTTTCATTTAACAAAATAATTCTGTGCCGATCGTCCAAGGTTATATTATTTTTTTCGGAGCTCATAATTACAGGATTATGAGAAATAACATAATTACGATAATTTAAATGATCAGAAACCACAAAAAACAAACCAAAACTTGTAAATAAAATCCTGCTAATTCAAGTTTATAAACAAAATCCATTTACATTGAATAAACCGAAATCACCGTTATGAAACAAATGAAATGTTTTGTATAATCAACAACAGCACCGCCAAGCCGAAAAAATATCGAGCAGCGCTGTATATGGTTGTCTATTTTAAAATGAATTAAACCTAACTTGGCCGTTTCCTTGGACCCTAAGGAATTTCGTGATATTAAATTCGCCATTGTTTAATTGTGATATTTGAAACGAGGTTCTGTAATATACTCGTACATACATACTTACAATTTCAACGTCTTACATTAAATTACACATGTTAGTTTTTATTTCAGAAGCGGTAAGGTAACCAAGCTGTTTTCGTGTAAACCAAATATTTCACAATCTTCAAAATATACACAACTGCGCTATTTTGTTGGGTACACATTAAAATAAACAATGTCACTAGCTAGTATATAATAAAAAATCTTAATAAAAACAAATGAAATTAAAACAAATTTAATATTATTGATAATAAATTTTAAAAATTATTTAAAAAACAAAACTATTGCAGATTTTTTTTTATTAGATACATACTTACTAGCTTAAGTACATATTAAACAAAAATTGTAGTTAAAATTTATAACAGTATTTTAGGCACCTTCTATAAAATGTTTATAGTCCTCGTCATTTTTGTAGGTATTCGTTTATAAAATTCGCGGTTTATTAGTTAAGCTTATATTAGTAGAACGACGATTTTATTTGCTTAGGAAATGTTTTACTTGTTCGTATGTAGAAAAACTAATTCCCACTGCAATTGGCCCTTTTATCCAGTTCATACTTAATCCTTTGAAGAAACCTTTTCGAATGCCTTCTTCCCTGAAAATGATTAAAATAGAAAATGTCATAAAAGTAATATAATTCAGTTTATTGGCAAATAAATCTGGCTTTACCTATAAATTTTAACTAAAAACTGCCATATTGTTAAATGTTGATCTTTACAATTTTGTTTGACTCCTAGCGTTTGCATGCGTCTCCGAACTATGTCTAAGGGGTAACTCGATGTTTGACCTACAGCCCCAGCTATAGCACCAAACATTAATGCAACAACTTGGTGTGGCATTTTTTCGTCAGATATTTCTGGACACGATAAAATACATATATAAGGCAAGTTCATTTACCGAGTAAATTGCAAAATAGCATACCATTATAATTCCTTTTTAATGTTTCATATGTAAAAAACGACATTCCTGCATAAGGTACAACACCTATAACTGTTGCCCAATATCCACGGAAAAATGTTTTCGGCCCTTCATCTTTCCATATTCTGAAAAACACTTCTCTCAATGTTCTGAAATAAAAAAAAATTGTTTATTAAAATTAAAACAGTATCCTACGTGCCAAATACTATTTACTTATAGCCTGAATATTTATCCGTAACAGCCATTCGAGCTCTAGCTAAATCTAATGGATACGTAAGAGATTGTGATGTTACGCCAGCCAGTGAACCAGCCAGAAACCGTCTAAATTTCGTACTATAATTAAAAAAATTAAATTTTATATTCCAAAATATTTTAGCTAACGGAATTAAATTAATTTACCTTTTATCTTGGTCAACACGTAAAAGTTTTCTATATTGTTCATGTGATGTAAATTGAATAGCAGCATATGGTACTATTCGAGCCATTGTAGCCGAGTTGCCACGCCATAATGCCAGTACACCTTCTTTGGCAAAAACATCTTTTAAATATAATATAGCAGATCGAAATGAGTATGGTATGTCTTTACTGAGAATAAAAAAAACAAAAACGGATTAATTAGCGACTAGAACAAATTTGGAATTGAATACAATATATGATTTGTAAGTCTTATTTTTGGTATTGAAATTTGGAAGACTAATGCCCGGTTACATAAAAATGGCCAACCGCCAGTTAAATAATATTTTCTTTTATGAAATTGTAGTTTGCTTCATAATAAAAATTCAAGGCAAGTTAATTTTATTTTACCTTTTCAATGAATTATCTGTCCTTCAGTTAAAATATATTTGAACGAAATAGCTTGTATTGATTTTTTACACTCACCAGCAGAGAAAATGGGCCACCCTAAACAATTTTTTTTTGATGCGAATTTCTTTTGAACCTCATTAGCTGGAAACGAAACAAAAACCAAATTCGAGGTCATTCAAAACAATCTTAGAAAATATTACCATTGTATACTTTGTCTAATCATGTGGCTCACTTTATTAACCTATCCCATACCATGGCTTTTAACTAAATTTTTAAATAATATGAAAATCTCTTGAACTCTTCCAATAGCTGGAAACATAAAACAAAAACCAGATTATAGGTCATTTAAAGCAATCTTAGAAGATGACTCACTCTTTCTAAACATGTGGTTGAGGTTTTTCGACAAAACGGTCATCTCTAACGTTTATTAATCTTTGTCTGTCCGTACCGTTGCCTGGTATACAACCTTGTCCCGAAAAATTACGACGAAACACGTTGTACGATACAACGGGAAATCCGGAACTTATTAGCGATGTAGCGTTGGCTTCTCTCATCTTCAACCCAATCCCCAAATCAACACGGTTCGAAAACTGCATGCGCACTTTAACTCAACTTAAACTCCAACTCAACGCTCGACTAAACACCCCAAAATAAATCCCAAACTGAACCTCTTGCTCAACTCCAACTCAACACCCTACTCGACCACAACTCAACGCTTAACTTAATGCCCAACTCAATCCTCCAATCAAGACGATCAACAACTCATTCGCGAGGAGTTTGCCCTAAAAATAAGAATACCATTTTAGGATGAAATTAGGAAAAATTTCATACGGCTGTATAATAATGAAAAGTTTATCCTAGATCCTAAAACGATTAAAGCCGTAGTAACCTCTTAGAAATATTGAAAGAAAATTCATGAAAATTTTGATTTTTGGTTTAATCATACTAACTAACTAAATATGGAATCCTAACCTCCCCAACATTTTCGGGAAAAGTGATATGTTTTGGATATAATGGATCTAGTTCAGCGTGAAAATGTCCATTCCGTAGTAAGCTCTTAGAAGTATCGAAAGAAAATTCATGAACATTTTGAATTTTCATTTTCCGCGAATATTTTTAAATTTTTAATCCTATTAAGTAAAAGTATGATACAATATCACATACATCGTTTAATTTAGCAAACTAAACTTTTTAAATTCAATTTTCTAAGGCAATGTAGAATGTTTTCGTTTATGACAGTTTAGGACAAACTTCTTATCCGTAGCAACTCAAGCTAACTTCTAACTCAAATCTCAACTCAACTCCTAAATAAATCTCTAATTAAACGACTGAATCAATTCCATCGCAACGCCACCCGAACTTAACCACCAACTGGACACTAAACTCATCCCCAAACTCAACTCAAGCTAACTGCCAACTTAACCCTCAACTCACACCAAATAAGTTCCCAACTGAACTTCCACAAAACCCCAGCTCAGCCATCAACTCAATCTATAAGTCAACACGGTCTGAAAGTGCATGCGTATACAAACTGAACTCAAACGCCAAGTTGATCTCCAATTCAACCGGGGGCAAACTAGATACGTGCATAGGGCCTGTACATTTTAGGAACCCGTAAATTACGTGAAGACATACATTTTGTACCGATTTCATTAACAATAAAATTCTAATTGTGTATTACAACACCCGCGCCTCTATTCTATGGTACTCGGTTTATATTTTTTTTTATGGCGAAATTTCGGTTTAACAGGTTTTTTTTTAAATTTTTTATACATACTGATTTTCCATAAACACTTTTCTTTGCCAGTTCAAACCGAGGAATAAACGGAAACGTTTGACGCGTGTTAAGTGGTTGTTAAATTAAAAATGTATAAACGTTTGCAGCTAACATCTAAAATCTAGGCTTGCATATAACAGAGTGAGAGCCGGCTAAATTTTGGATTTCCAAAATCATATCGAAAATAAAAAATTGTTACAGGTCGACTTCAATCTGGTAGACTGCCGGCTTCAAAGTGCCAATCAAAAATTTAATTTCAATTCAAAACAACATTATTGAAACATATTTGTTCAACTTCTACACTAAAGCTGGAAACCCACCAAATTAGTCAAACATTTTTTATCTTGACCTAAAACATCAAGCAGCCAAAATCACATTCCAGTAAAGCAGTATATTATAATTGAATCAGACAGAACAGTTTTTAATTTGGTGCTCCCAGCCTAAATGTTCGAGCAATCCAAGAACAACCCTATTGATTTGAACTTTACTGTTGGGGATATATCAAGGATCTTGTTGACCAACCTCTCTAAAATTAGTAAAAAATAAAAAAAATTATTGAAGTTAATACTTTTAGGTATGGTTCGAAGAAAAAACAAAAAATATTGAAAAGGAATTAAGAATAAGAAATTGTCTGATGAAATAAATCAACACATTCATTTTATTGCAGTGGAATGGAAATGGGATTCTAAAATAATATTTAGGTGCAGCTCTGGAATATGGTCTATTCTTCTTATGTCATTTGGTTGTTTTTTTAACCGATTTTGATGTAATGGGATCAACTAATAAATATACAAATCAATTAAAAACTTCTAACTGGTAAAAAGATTATTGGTCACAACTTGGTCCGAAAAACTACATGAGTACATGAACTCAAATAAAAACAACTGAAGCTAACTTCCCACAACCCCTATTAAATCCAAAACTGGATCGCCGATTGAACCTCAACTTAACCCTAACCTAACCTCCAACTCGATTCCAACTCAGCCGAAACTCGAAGCCAAAATCAACATGGCCTAAAAAACTACATGCGGAACTAACTCAAGCTAACGCTAACCCTAACTCAACCCTCAATTCAATCCCAAATAAATTCCAAACTGATTTCCATGATTGATTTCTCGCGCTGACCATACCGAAAAAAAATTACAAATCCAAGAAGCCGTTCTTGAGATGTCGTGGATACGGACATCCAGACAGAAGGACGAACATTTTTTTGTTGCTTTTTTGATCTCGAGGACCGTCAAAACTTCGAGAAAAGTGGTTCGGGACGAAAAAAAGTTTTAATCATTTTTTGTAGGATTTCAATAACTTTTCTCCTACCAGAAGATTTCAAATAAGTGACTTAACTACCAGATCATTCACAATGCAAAAACTTTTTACCTTTTACTTAAAGGTTTGTATGAATTTACAACTTAATGAACAAACATTTTTGCTCGTTATGTTGGAAATTCATACAAACCTGTAAGTAAAAGGTAAAAAGTGTTTATTTACATTTTGAATGCTCTGTAACAATTTTTTTTAGTTAATTCGCTGGGAACGTTTTCAACAATTGTTGGGAATTATTTAACTTTTTTCTTGCGAGTTTCTGTCTGTGATGCTAAAGTCCGCGTGAAATGGCCATAAAAGTTGATGCCATCAGGGAAAATGGTCGCGTAAAATTAAAGGAACTGACACAAATCTACAAGACATCTGTAAAATAACCCTTTAACATTATGGATATGAAAAATCAACAAGATCACGCTGTGCGGCGATGCCATTGACAATGTTATCAACAGAATTGTCACTGCGGAGATGAAACTTGAGTTCATCATTATGATCCAGTTGTGCTTTCTGCTGGTAAGGTAATCATCCCACCGGCACCAATCTTTTGGGACTCGAAACGAATTTTCATCACCAATTATAAAAGTGATCGAGTCGATCTATTGTCAGATCGGCCGAGTTGTAATAGTTAACGTTCATTTTAAATTCAAATGTAATAATTTCTATCTTCACTCTTGATTTGTGCTGCCACCACTTTGTCGGTGGTTGGTATTGTAAGAATAACGTGAAGAGCAAAATGGGTGAAGAACCATTATTATAAGAACAGCAGCGAAGACGAAAGGAACGTAAATAATAAAAGGAATATAAGCGTATTATAAAAACAGTTTAAAATAAATTATTAAAAAGTGAATTATAACTTCAGAAGTGGGGTAATAACCAATAATTTCTAGTGGACAGTATTTTATTGAATATTCTTGTCATGATGGCGTTTTGGAAAATCCAATTAAAGTTGTATTTGTGGTGTAATATTTATTTTATTATTTGAGCAATAAAATGAGTGATTTTAAAAAATTTACGCGACAACAGTTGATTGAGGCTCTAAGTGAGCGTAGTATTGCCTTTTCATCGGCGGCTACTGTGCCGCAACTGCGAAATTTGTTGGCTGAGCACATGGTGCCAACAGAATATTCAGACGGTGATCATTGCGTTGATGGAAAAGGTGGTCAGGAGAGTGATGAGGACATTTCTGTGTATTCTGCACCCTGATTCTCTAAAAAATACGATAATGGGTAAACGTGTAAACTCGTAAAAAGTAAAGCTTTCTTTTATTAGTTTGCAATTTTACGATTTTATTTCAAGTAGTAATCAAATTGAAAAATTGCGAATTCATTTAAGTAGGTCTCTGTTTTTGCAAGTTTACATGTTTAAGCATTATCTTATTTTTTAGAGAATCAGGGTGCTGGGCAAAACGTCTGCAAAGGGTCAAGCCACTAGATCTAGTGAATGGAATCTAAAAACTACATCACTATAGCAAATACATATTAATGTACTATATATAAACACTTTTATTCTCTGGGACTAGACATTGGGCTACATCTCAATAATCAAGAATTTAATTATGATAAAAAAAGTTACTAGATGATTTAAATTATGTCAGTTGTATTGTAATATATTTTTTGTGTTAAATACACTACTGGGCACCGGAAAGACAGTTTAAGCGTATTCGATTGGACTGAAGAGTACAACACTTCACTTCAGTTAATTGAGTTACTCTTCACTTAATTGAGTTACCGAAGACTGTTCGATTGGTATTCTTCACTTCAGATAAATGTCAAAATAAAAATAAAACAATTTATTTCAGTTTGGCTTGCGTTTAGAAAAAATGTTTCAAAATGTAATTTTATATTAATTTCTAATAATTTATTATTAAAAATTATTTTTTTAGGTCGCAAATTTCCAACCAAATAGTCCCCCAAATCAACACACGAGAATAAAAACAAACGAAACGAAAAAATTCAAAAAAGAAAAACAAATAACTCATCTGAAGTAACTACATAAGCAAAATATCACTTCAGTTAATTCAGTTGCTCAATTTTTAACTGAAGTGAAGAGTTGGCAATCGAACAGTCTTTTCACTTCTGTTACTTCAGATACAGCTACTACTTTAGTTAATTCAGTCCAATCGAACACGCTTTACATAGTATGCATTTCAAAGAGATCATTTTAATTTTATAACTTACTTTATTTGGAAATTAATTTTCGCTCTATCTAAAGGTGCTATCGTTGTTTTTGCTATTGCCCCCGCCATCGCACCCGCAATTAAACTATTTACGACCGAGTTCACATTATTTAACTTTGGCTCTGATGGTTCTAAAAATAAAAATCAAGATCTATTTTAGTGATTTAATTGAATAGTTTTGTAATATTAATAAAAAGAAAATATTTATGTAATTATTTTAAAGGTCCACTTATATATTATATTAATAAAATCTATTCTATTTATATATGTATAATTTTTAGTTAAATATATAAATAAATTGAATCAAATAATCATGAGAATTGAACGTGTCAAATAATGTGTTCAATTAAGTAATCAAGAGAAACAAAACTACTACTCAACTTAGCGAGGTAATGGCTAATGGATAGATTATAGTAGTTACTGATTACGTTGACGTGACGGAATCTAATTTTAAATTTTGTTAAATAATTTTGATAAAATTTGGTAATAAATAAAACAGTAAATTGATATTTTGATTCATATATGAGATTCAATACAAAATGACCAAAAGAAGTTATTATTCGGAAACGTTTAATAAAATTAACACTACCAGCACCACCTCCTCCAAAAGGAGGAGGTCTGCTACAAAATGCTCTTATTTGTTCTACCGCATGTTTGAGCTCATATCAATAATTTGATCTAGAGAAGACACCCCAGAGCAAGGCGGTTCATCACAAAAAAGAAGATCGCTTAAACCGATGTTACTGAGATTTACGTTTAAAGAGATCAACGACCGATCAAACTTTTACTCTGGTGTTGGGGAAGTAGATTCGCAGATTTCCAACAGACGTATGACAGCATTAAGAGGAATACGTTATTGAACGTCTTGTCCTACCTTTTAATGAATGGCTCAATGTGCAAGGTGCTAATAGAAGACAACATTTTGGATGTCTTCGATATAACATCTGGAATGCGGCAAGAGGCGAGGCCCAATAGCTCAAACTCTTTTAAATCTTTCATTGGAGTATGTCATTCTTCAGCTCAATAAGGCGCAGCGCAGCTGCCTGCATTATAACTCAACTCATCTATTAGCATTCGGTGACGATATTTCCATTTTAGGTCGCAACATCATCTCCCTGAAGGAGGTCTTCCTTCCGTTGGAATTAACCGCCCAAATTGGCCTTTCAAACAGTGGCGGATTAAGGAAATCAGGTCCATAGGCAAAGTTTCGTTGCAGGGCCCCTCAAAATAATAGGGAAATCTAGGCCCTAAGCAAAATTTCCTTTGCCTGCAAAGAACGTGAAAGTAAGTAAGTAAACCTTTGCTTTTCCGTATTAGTGATTTCTTAGTCACAGGTATGAATTGATCCAGGGCAAATCGTCAAAGCCTCGTCTGAGAAAGCAATAAGAAAATTACTACATATAATCAATTCACCATTTCGTTTCAAGTTCCGCGTCAATGGAAAGTTGCAGAAGTAATAATGATAGTTAAACCAGGCAAACCCCTTAATGACAAAGAATCTTATAGGCTAATTCCTCTACTGCCAAAGATGTTTAAGCTATTTGAAAAATTAAAACAATTAAACCGTTAATAGAGGACCGAAATCTCATTCCATCGCATCAATTTAAATTTCGAGAAAAACACTCTACTATTGAACAAGTACACAGAATCACAAATAAAATTGAAATCGCAGCGTATTGAGACCAATTTTGTACCTACTGTATATAATAGATCTACCAACACCAAGAGAGGGAACTATTGCAACTGTTCCTCATGATACAGCCGTCATGACAATTCGAGATAATGTTGAAGAGGCTACCAGCAAACTACAGGGAATCACTAATGAGGTTTATAACCGAACAAAATGGTGGCGTATACAGTTTTACGAAATGAAATTCGTTCACATCAACATCACTAATCGAAAGGTTAATTGGATACGAATAGAAATTAATTCAAAAACAGGTTCCGTATGTCAATACGAAAAAAAAAGTTTTGTGAAAAAGTAAAAGGAAGTTAACATTAGATTCAGAAAGATGTATGTAACTTAGAATTAACTACAATATCCACAATAAAGTGCTCATTTATCGGCAAATTCTGAAACCTATATAAACGACAAACGTATGGTAAGAAGAAACGTCAAAACAATTCAGATGTTCCAAAACAACGTTCTATCGAGTATTGTTTATTCACCTTCGTACGTAAGAAATGCGGATCTTCAACGAGAGTTAAGGATAGAATACGTCAGCGAGGAAACTAATAAATAAGCCTTGAAACACGCATTACGCTTCAGAAAAATGAAAACATTATTGTGGTAGACAACCCTATCGTCGAAAGAAGGCTTCAAGGAACAAAGTCAATGGACCTGGTGAACTGGACAATATAAATTAAGATGAAAATATAATGGGACTAACCGATTGGTTACATCCCTTTAAATGTAAATATTATATGGAAGAATATTATAGAATCTGTATCGCTGATTAATGAATTGAACCTAATACCCCCCCACAGACACAAATTAGATAATCGTGAATTCGAGATTATGTAGTTATTTTTTTGAGACTGTCACAACACGATTATAATGCTTTCGGAATTACCACGCTTCATAATTTGATTATTGCAATCTAGTTGTAAAAACTTGATAAACATGAAATACAAAAAAGAGGCAGAAAGTGTAAGTGAAACAGAATTATTTTATTTTGATGTGTTTTAGAAAACGAAATTGAAATCGCGATCTGAGATTATAGCGATAATCTTTGTATCTGTCTATGGTATAAAAATGAATAAATAATATTTTACCGTAAAAATACTATCGATAAATCGATAAATTTGAAAAAAAAAAAAATCGAATTATTGATAATTTAATTTAAGCTAAATTGTCTCATTAAAAAGCAATTTCAAAGGCAAAACAATAATCCCAAAATGGTAGAATCAACCGTAATGCTTTATGGAAGACTTTGGGCCACTTGCTTGTTGCTTCTTCATCTGGACAATTGTCGATGCCGTAATTGAAGATGATTACAACAGCGAATGGATATTCTGTGAATAATTTTATTCTTGTACTTACTTGTATACTATACGATTTAATAAGGAATACATCAACTAATTTTCACTTACTGCTTAATTTTAAATACTTATTTACAATTTACACGTGTACGATCCATTTAATAAAATAAAATCAAAACACCACCCGTTTTTTTAACTTAATCACGATTCACGATGCAACAAGATCAAAAAATGAAACAAACGAATCGAAAATGTTATTTCAATAAAGCTTTTGGTGTTACATGCATAAAGCGCTGTGCATAAGAAAAAATTAATTTTTTATATTCATCAATCATCATTCGTATTTAGTGAAGACACATTTTAAAAATTTACTAAGGCTGTTTTCCAAACGATACTTATTCGATACTTATTGACTTATTTGGCCGCCATTCAAAAGAACAAAAATGCGCAATATTTACTGCACAGCGATTTTTTTTTTTAAATTTATTATTATTAAATTTATTATTCTTGGGATAATTTTATTTTAATTATCTGTATTTTAAATTTATGTTATTTGTGTTTGTGGTTTTTACATAACATACATTATATTTGTATTAATTAAAATATGTATAAACATAAACCAACACCTTAACCCTTTCACTCGTACTGTACACAATTGCGTACATCACTTTAAACCTAATTTTTGGGATTCAATGCACTAATAATGGATTTTTAAGTGTTATTATGTTGGCTCTTAGTCTTAAGCTACCTAAAAAGCATGTTTAGCGCGAAAAATATTATAAAATTTCAGAAATACTCAGGTAAGCAAAATAACAGGCGTTTTAAAATAAATGACGAATCAAAGGGTTAAAGTATTTTTTTAACATTACAAATTAGATTTTTTGGTAAGAAAGAGATAGAAAATAAGTTACCTCGCCAAGTTACTTATTTGAATTAGACAGGTTCCACAAATAAGTATCCGTTTGGAATACAGCCTAAGGCTGTTTTCCAAACGGATACTTATTTGTGGAACCTGTCTAATTCAAATAAGTGGCATGATATCAAAGGGCCGAATGTCGAAGGGCCGAATAGGTCAAAGGGCCGAATGTCGAAGGGCCGAATGTCGAAGGGCCGAATGTGTCGAAGGGCCGAATGTCGAAGGGCCGAATGTGTCGAAGGGCCGAATGTCGAAGCGCCGAATGTCGAAGGCCGAATGGGTCAAAGGGCCGAATGGGTCGAAGGGCCGAATGGGTTGAAGGGCCGAATTTTTTATTTATTTTTTTGTTTTGTTTTTAGGCTGTTTTCCAAACGATACTTATTTGATTTCAGGTTGAAACAATATTCAAAACAACACATGAGACAACAATATACTTTAAAATAAACAGTTTCGTTTAATTTGAGTAGACATTTTGGAAATTTTGCCTTAAACTGTAAAACAGCAAAATTAATGCAATATTTTTACCGATATAATATCCAAAGATTAAACATAATAAAGTATGTATAAACTCATAAGGAATTAATTAATATTTCATAAATAAATTTACAAAATATTCCTTAAAACAAGAAATTAAAAAAATTATATTTCTAAAAACAAAAAAAAAAATAAACAAAAAAATTCGGCGCTTCGACCCATTCGGCTCTTCGACATTTGGCCCTTCGTTTCAAATAAGTTACCTGGCGGACTTATTTTCTATCTCTTTCTTACCAAAAAATCTAATTTGTATTGTCAACATTTTTTTTTAGGTGTTGGTTTAGTTTATATTTTAATTAATATTTATACACTACTCCAAAAAATTAAAGGAACACTAATTTTTTTCAATTTTTTTAGTATTTTTTGAAGAGCTGTATCTTAGTAAAATACGGTCGTACAGAGATGAAAAGAAAAGCATTTTAAAGCTTCAAATCTCTAGTTTTTAAACTTTTGAACGGAAAATTTTTGTGAGATACCGTTATCACGCAATCATAAGAAAGAGCGCGAAGAAAAAAAATTCGAATTTTTTTTTTTTTTGTAAGGTGCCATGGGCGCGGGAAATTTTTTTTAAGTTAAACCAATGCATAGGTCGGTTAGCCTGTTAATTAGGCGTAAATTTAATTTCATTCTGGTCTCTCTATGTCAACTTTTTGCTGAGATATCTGACTTTGAATCAAAAAAGATCATTTTGCCTTTGATCATCGATATCTCAGCAACCAATGATTGCACAGTAAACTTTAGTGCAGCCTTAAAAACTTCAGTAAATTTCCTACAAGACCCTTTAATGATTAGTTGAGAACAAATTTTTTTTTCACCCTCAATACTGATTTGAAAAAAGTACAAAAAAACGACTTTTTATGTTGTCTTAGTAAATCTACCGTTACTTTACCGTTATTGATGAAAAGACTAATGTTGCCAGGTCATTTTACAGTTTAATGTACTCCTAATAGCCCTGTATTATTTTCAAATTGATCCATCCAACCGTTTTTTCGGACAGATTGATCAAAGTTTTACAAAATAATTAAAGGAACAAGTATTCATCAAAATAAAAAAACGACTTTTTTCACATTTTGCGTTAGTTACTTGTTAACCCTTAACGATCGTACGATTTTTTTTGTAATATGTACTCGCCGATAAGAGACGATAGAAAATTAAATAAAGTTCTGCAATATGACCAATTATTATGGAACATGGCCATTTCTCATCTGATTTTAGTGAAATTTGGTATGCACGATGGAAATGGGATTCTAAAACGATTCCTGGATGAAGTTCTGGAAAATGGCCAACTAGGATGGAACTTGGCCATTTCTTAACCGATTTTGATGAAATTTGGTATGCACGATGGAAATGGGATTCTAAAGTGATTTTTGGATAAAGTTCTGGAATATGGCCAACTGGGATGGAACTTGGCTATTTCTTAATTGATTTTGATGAAATTTGGTGTTCGCGATGGAAATGGGATTCTATAATGAATTTTAGCGAAAGTTCTGGAATATGGCCAACTAGGATGGAACTTGGCCATTTTTTAACCGATTTTGATGAAATTTGGTATGCACGATGGAAATGGGATTCTAAAGTGATTTTTGGATAAAGTTCTGGAATATGGCCAACTGGGATGGAACTTGGCTATTTCTTAATTGATTTATGAAATTTGGTGTTCGCGATGGAAATGGGATTCTATAATGAATTTTAGCGAAAGTTCTGGAATATGGCCAACTAGGATGGAACTTGGCCATTTCTTAACCGATTTTGATGAAATTTGGTATGCACGATGGAAATGGGATTCTAAAGTGATTTTTGGATAAAGTTCTGGAATATGGCCAACTGGGATGGAACTTGGCCATTTCTTAATTGATTTTGATGAAATTTGGTGTTCGCGATGGAAATGGGATTCTATAATGAATTTTAGCGAAAGCTCTGGAATATGGCCAACTAGGATGGAACTTGGCCATTTCTTAACCGATTTTGATGAAATTTGGTATGCACGATGGAAATGGGATTCTAAACTGATTTTTGGATAAAGTTCTGGAATATGGCCAACTGGGATGGAACTTGGCTATTTCTTAACCGATTTTGATGAAATTTGGTGTTCGCGATGGAAATGGGATTCTATAATGAATTTTGGCTAAAGTTCTGGAATATGTCCAATTAGGGAGGAACTTGGCCATTTCTTATAAGATTTTGCTGAAATTCAGCATTTGTAATGAAAATTATGTGGAAGGAAATTGATGATATTTTGGGTAGAAATACGTCCCAAAACAAAAACCAAATAACACAAATTTATGAATATCAATCAAATGTTCTTCTTACTGATGATCAGAATATATGTAATGAATTTAATAAATTTTTTATAAATGTTTCATCCGATATAACTTCCAATATTTTTCCTAATAGTACTAACAGTGGAGAGCAGAAACAATTTATTTTTGGAAACCGAGATAGTTACTGTACTTCTTGTTATTTCGATGAAATTAATTCTTTGGAGATTATTTCTGAAATTCAGAAGTTAAAAAACAAACATTCTAAAGGATTTGATGGAGTAGATAATATCATTGTTAAAAATTGTGCCTGGTATTTGGTTGATGTATTAAAATTTTTATTTAATTTAAGTCTAAAGAGCGGAATTTTTCCAGACGCCTTAAAAATAGCTGTTGTTATTCCAGTTTTTAAAAAGGGTGATGCTCTGCAATTAAACAATTACCGACCGATCTCACTATTGAGTACTTTTTCCAAATTATTTGAGAAATTAATTAAACGACGATTAGTCTCTTACCTTGGTAAAATAAAATTTTTTAGTGATCACCAATTTGGATTCATAGAAGGAAAATCTACGGAAGAAGCTCTTTTAAATTTTCTGAGCAATATTTATTTAGCAATTAACAACTCTCAGAAATGCTCAGCAGTATTTTTGGACATTTCAAAAGCATTTGATACTGTTAACCATGACATACTCATAATGAAATTGTCAAGTATTGGTGTTAGAGGCAAAATATTAGATTGGATTATAAGTTACCTTCGTAAGCGTAGTCAAATTGTAAAAATTAATAATGTGAATAGTCCTCCAGGTCTTCTAAAATGTGGTGTTCCTCAGGGCTCAGTTTTGGGGCCCTTATTGTTTTTAATTTATTTCAATTCTATCTTTGAAATTAATCTTAGAGGGTGTGCTACAGCGTTTGCAGATGATTTGGCTTTGACATATGCGTCTAATGATTACGTTGATATTCAACGGTTTATCTATATTGATTTATGCACTCTAAGTAAATGGTTTTTTTATCATCGGCTTGTTGCTAGTGAAAAATCTAGAATTATGCATTTTAGACGGCCCGACATAACAGTTGATCAAAACTTTTTCAAGTATCACGTATACCCGTGTGATAAGAATCCATGTTTTGGGCAATGTTTTGATTTGCCCTGCGTAAATGAGTTTAAATACTTAGGTGTAACAATTGACTCACAGCTAAATTGGACCTCCCACCTAACTAATATCAGGAAAATTGTTATTACTGCAGTGCATAAATTTTATAATCTTCGACCTTTGTGCCCTTCTTTTATTTTAAGAAGGTTATATCATGCTCTTGTTGAATCTATCTTAATGTATGGTATAACTAGTTGGGGTGGAATTTACTTTGCTAATATTGCAGATCTTTTTGTAGCGCAAAAAAGAATTATCAAATTAATTTATGCTTGTCCAAGGAATACACCCACTATTCCGCTTTTTCGCGAGTTAAACTTGTTGCCTCTAAGGTATTTGTATGTTTTTAAAGTATTGAAAATGTTTTTTGTTCGTAGCAATAGTTATCATAGTCGAATATACCACGTGTATAATATGAGAAATCCAAACAATTTTGTCGGTCTTCGTTGTAATAGTGAAAGGTTTAGAAGATTTTATTTATATATGGCACCTTATTGGTTCCATCTTTTACCTAAAAATGTCAAAATGCTTCCATCTGCGCAGAAACATAAATTTAACAGGGAAATTCGGACTTGGTTACTTGACATCGATGATATCGAGCAATATTTTTAGTATAAATGTTAAATTATCATACATTATGCTCTAATGTGCCGTCGTGTAGTTAAATATATCTATTTTAATAACTGAGCTTGTATTTTGTTGAAGATTATTGTTAATTATGTAAACAAAGAATATTATATAAATTTTAATTAAAATTTGTTTTAAATTGCTCCACTACAGACATAATGTCTATAGGAGCTGTACTTTATTTCATATTTTATAATGTTGTTTCAACTAGATTTTAATTTTGTATTTATTTTATTGAAATAAAGATAGTAATAATAATAATAATAATAATTGGGTTTTAAAATTATGTTTAGATGAAATTCTGGAATAAGCCGTATTAGGATGGAACTTGGCCATTTTTTATCCGATTTTAAACAAATTCAGCATGTACTATAGAAATAAAACTCTAAAATTATTTTTGGTTAAAGTTATATGTTAAAGTTGGAAGGCGCTTGCCTATTCCTTAAACGAATAAAAGAAATTCGACATGTGCTTTAAAAGTGAAAAACTAAAATCGTTATTCCATGTATTTAATGATTTATTTTATCAATAATTTAAGAATTTCATTTTCATCGTGAATGCTGAAATTCATAAAAATAGGATACAAAATTTTCAAGTTCCATGACAATTGGCCAAATTCTGGAACTTTATCCAAAAATCAGTTTAGATTCCCATTTCTAAGGCACGTGCTGAATTTCATCAATATCGGATAAGAAATGGCCAAGTTCCTTCCTAGTTGGCCATATTCCAGAACTTTATCCAAAAGTCAGTTTAGAATCCCATTTCCATTGCTTATACCAAATTTCATCAAAATCGGATAAGAAATGGCCAGGTTCCTTCCTAGTTGGCCAGATTCCAGAACTTTATCCAAAAGTCAGTTTAGAATCCCATTTCCATTGCTTATACCAAATTTCATCAAAATCGGGTAAGAAATGGCCAAGTTCCTTCCTAGTTGGTCATTTTCCAGAATTTCATCCAAAAATCAGTTTAGAATCCCATTTCCATCGCGCATACCAAATTTCATCAAAATCGGATAAGAAATGGCCAAGTTCCATCCTAGTTGGCCATATTCCAGAACTTTCGCTAAAATTCATTATAGAATCCCATTTCCATCGCGAACACCAAATTTCATCAAAATCAATTAAGAAATAGCCAAGTTCCATCCCAGTTGGCCATATTCCAGAACTTTATCCAAAAATTAGTTTAGAATCCCATTTCCTTCGTGCATACCAAATTTCATCAAAATCGGTTAAGAAATGGCCAAGTTCCATCCTAGTTGGCCATTTTCCAGAACTTCATCCAGGAATCGTTTTAGAATCCCATTTCCATCGTGCATACCAAATTTCACTAAAATCAGATGAGAAATGGCCATGTTCCATAATAATTGGTCATATTGCAGAACTTTATTTAATTTTCTATCGTCTCTTATCGGCGAGTACATATTACAAAAAAAATCGTACGATCGTTAAGGGTTAACAAGTAACTAACGCAATGTGAAAAAAGTCGTTTTTTTATTTTGATGAATACTTGTTCCTTTAATTATTTTGTAAAACTTTGATCAATCTGTCCGAAAAAACGGTTGGATGGATCAATTTGAAAATAATACAGGGCTATTAGGAGTACATTAAACTGTAAAATGACCTGGCAACAATAGTCTTTTCATCAATATTTGTAAAGTAACGGTAGATTTACTAAGACAACATAAAAAGTCGTTTTTTTGTACTTTTTTCAAATAAGTATTGAGGGTGAAAAAAAAAATTGTTCTCAACTAATCATTAAAGGGTCTTGTAGGAAATTTACTGAAGTTTTTAAGGCTGCCCTAAAGTTTACTGTGCAATCATTGATTGCTGAGATATCGATGATCAAAGGCAAAAGGATCTTTTTTGATTCAAAGTCAGATATCTCAGCAAAAAGTTGACATAGAGAGACCAGAATGAAATTAAATTTACGCATAATTAACAGGCTAACCGACCTATGCATTGGTTTAACTTAAAAAAAATTTCCCGCGCCCATGGCACCTTACAAAAAAAAAAAAAATTCGAATTTTTTTTCTTCGCGCTCTTTCTTATGATTGCGTGATAACGGTATCTCACAAAAATTTTCCGTTCAAAAGTTTAAAAACTAGAGATTTGAAGCTTTAAAATGCTTTTCTTTTCATCTCTGTACGACCGTATTTTACTAAGATACAGCTCTTCAAAAAACACTAAAAAAATTGAAAAAAATTAGTGTTCCTTTAATTTTTTGGAGTAGTGTAGTAACCACAAATACAAATAAAATAAAATTAAAATACAGATAATTAAAATAAAATTACCCCAAGAATAATAAATTTAAAAACAAAAAATCGCTGTGCAATAAATATTGCGCATTTTCGATCTTTTGATGCAGCTGTCCAAATAAGTAAGATAAATCGTTTGGAATGACTCTACTTATTTAAAATGGCGGCCAAATAAGTCAATAAGTATAAAATAAGTATCGTTTGGAAAATAGCCTAAAGGCCCGAATTTATAGTCGTTACTACAACTATAACTTTTGTTATAGTAACAGTTTTTATGGTTATAAACCTCACTATAAGATTTGTTTGTAAAGTAGACATCGTCGGATTCATAAAAACAACAAGGTTAAGGTGGTTTGGGCACGTTCTTCGTTAGCCAAATTGGACCACTAAACAGGTCTTGGAGTCGCAACCAACGAAAGTAGGATCTTGTGGAGACCAGCTAGATATTTAGAGGAACATCGCTGGGGCGGCCAAATCCCTTCGCTAGTAGCGCTAGAACTTACTGTAC
Organism: Tipula helvola; assembly: GCA_963556165.1. Classification (NCBI taxonomy): domain Eukaryota; kingdom Metazoa; phylum Arthropoda; class Insecta; order Diptera; family Tipulidae; genus Tipula; species Tipula helvola. Next base: position 142,375,038 of record OY744482.1, on the reverse strand, counting down.
GTTTTAGGATTAAGGAAAACAATTTCATATAAAAACATTGTTCATATATTTATATGTTTGTACGAAGCGAGATAAACTGATACAATTTTTGTTATTCTAAGGCTGTGTCCGAAACCTGTGATAAATTTATTTTTTATTACACATTTTTAACATTTATTTGAAAGAACTGCACACACCCAGGCTATTATAGTCAATTTCTAGGCTACCGAATAAATTCATTGTGTGATTGAGTTGCTGTGATTGACTTACTGAGCCATGATATTTTCTGCTCAAACATCTATGCATTGCTTGGAGATTACTTGTAATTATAATATGCTTCATTTTAATTACAGTGATTTCCGAGAAATACGTAGGTGTTTGGGCAGAAAATATTATGGATGGTACATTTAAAAGGCATAATTGCGCAAGTGTAAAATATATGAGGCGAGGAGATATACCAAATAAATTATTACCCTCTTCGGACAGCACAAAATTGTGAAATAAGTAATGCATATTTTTTAGATTCATGCTATTGGATTGTTACGAATTCGTCGAGAACGAAATGATGACTTATTTCATTATTAAAGGTGATGTCCCACTACGAAAAATTTGCTGATAATAAAATTAAAGGAAGATAAAAATATATATTTGCTGGATGGGTAAATGAAACAAAAACCTTACCAGTCAAAATATATTTGTGTCTGTAGTAGCGATTGGGATCGAGAATTCTCGGGTAGAGTACCGATGCTTTTAATATCAAAGAAAAATTGGAATTTGTCCTCAATATTAAGGCAGTCTTTAACATGAGAGTTAGAATAGAAGCATTAAGAAAATCTACTGATCCAGTATCCACTGGAACTGCAAAATCTGAGAAACAAAACACGACAGGGATCGCTAAACCATAGGATGCCCAGTAATAGGATAATGTCCAAAAACCTAGTGGAAGAACTACCGCAACAACTGCAATAGTAGGTCGGAAAACATAGTCACAGTTTGTACAACAGCAGGAAACTGCAAGTAACAAGGGAGACGGCCAAATCGCAATTCTTCAAAAAATTCTAAAGAATATAGAGGGCTTAAACTTAAGGCTACTTAAACAAGAAAGAAGCCTGGACGCTTTAAATAAGCGGTTAAATAAGCAAGAAATAGTGTCACTTCCATGATGTACTAATCTATGAAATGAATGACACAATGAGAATCGCTAATTGGAATGCAAATGGGCTGCTGCAACAAATTCAAGAGTTAGAAATTTTTCTAAATATAGAAAAGATAGATATATGCCTAATTTCAGAATCTCATTCGTTGGAATTTGAGGATACCACTGCTACCACGCCATCCACTCAGGAGAAAAATCGAGAAGAGGCTTAACCATCATTAACCAATTTTTTTTTTTTAAACCCAGTCTAGTCTGTATGTCGGTTTTAGGGAAATACTAAATGTAAAACCGCTGCAGGCGACAATAGAAACAGACTCAGTTACATTAAACAATTTAATTTTATTCGTTAAGACGTTGACGACTAAGTAGAGTTTGAGCATTGTTAAAACTAGAGTTAAGGATTTGATATTCGTAAAATTAAATTACTTACTCGCTTCTCCGAATTTAACTGGAACTGTCTGCTTTTCTAATTTTGTTGCTTCCAGTAGACTATAATTATTTTCATTATTCGTAATACTATTATTAACTAATGTTTGAGCGTTATTTTGTTGCGTTTTAATTGACATCCTAATACCTGTATTATCAACTAATTGGCTCATTTTAAATATGTAAAATTTAATTATATTACGTAAATTTCTTTAATATTTATTTTACGAAATTTTGATTTAAAAATATACAAACTATTCAACATTTTTTTTATTGTGTATGTGTAGGTGAGTCGGTTCACTTTTTAATCAAAAGATTATGATTTCTTATGATCTATAATTATGTTTCATTAACGGATGAAATAAATACATTAATTGAGGGTTTACGGTGGTTGTTTGTTTTTTAGCTGCAAATAACAAATAAAAAAAATTTGTTAAAATATTTATTTAAAAAAACAAACAATTCAAAAGTAATAATATTGTTTATAAAAAATATGTTAGTACATAGTCAACTATTTATATCTCGATCTAGTATAACTCGATTTTTTCTCTATCATGATATTTTTACTTTCTTTTACGTAAGTAAAATAAAGTATACATAGTAATCATGAAAATTTTCGACCTTGAGATTATTGAAGATTTATCTGTTTTGAGGTCCCCTGAGTCCGAAAAAGTGGGTTTCGGAATGATGTCTGTCTGTCAGTCTGTCCGTCTGTCAGTCTGTGTCCACTCTACAGCCCAGATGGCTTAACCAATCGAACTGAAACTTCAGATTTAAGCTTTTTTGATAAATTGGGAGGCCCCAGTGAATTTTACTCCAAATCGGTCAACCGAAAGTGGCCACTCCCTTGGGCCAGAAAATTTGTTTTGCAAATATCTCAAAAAGTATAAGGTTTACAGAAAACTACTAAAACAAAATGTTTCCAAAAAATAAAAGTAAAAAAAAATAAAAAAAAAAAATTAAAAATTAAAAAAAAAAATTAAAAAAAAAAAATTTAAAAAAAAAATTAAAAAATTTTATAAAAAAAATAAAATTGATGTGTGGCCAATACATTTCTTCTACGAACAGGGAATTTTGAGAAACCAATTACGCAAACTTCTTACAAATTTATTATTTTTTATTACTTTCTTTTACATAAGTAAAGCTTAAATCTAAAGTTTTTGTTCGATTGGTTAAGCCATCTGGGCGATAGAGAAGACACAGACTGATAGACGGACGGACAAACGGACAGACTGACAGACAGACATCATTTCGAAACCTACTTTTTCGGACTCAGGGACCTCAAAACAGATATATCTTCATTAATGCCTTACATAATATTTGGGGTTACAGCACCCAGATTCCGCGAAACAGAAAATTTATTTAATAATAAAAATATACAATTTACAGAAAACATGAAAAAATAAAAACAATCTTAATTAAGTTTGCAAGAAATTTGTATTATAATAGTTTCTTAAAATTCGCTGTTCGTAAAAGAAAGTCGTGTGTTGGCTACACCTCCATTTTTTCAGCAAAAATGAATTTAGGTGTATTTACATTTTTAAAATTATTAGAGGAGGCGGAAAACCCGAACGAGATTGGCAGGTACCTATGTACGTATAGATACATTACAAGGAACTAACCAAATAGAATAATTGTTCAGCTAAAAATGCAAGCAAACCCTAGTTTACTTACCGATAAACCATTAAAACGATTTTGAGAAATTTTGTAGATACGCGCTTTTGCTATCGATATGTAACTTAAGGCATCTTGTCTCGATAATTTTTTAACTCCAACGATCTGTTTGTCCTAACCAAAATTACTTGTATCTTCTAAATTTTAGATGCAACGTTTAAATAAAAGGAAAAATTAATAATTTTATTGTTATACTCTCATACCACTATACCATCGTACTATCATACCATCATAACCTCATACCATCATACCCTCATACCATCATGAAATCATACTATCGAACCATCATAACATCATACCATTATGAAATCATACCATCGTACCATCGTACCATCATAACATCATACCATTATAGCATCATACCATCATAACATCATGATCGGTTTATAAATGGATAGATCCCATTTTGCTGACTGGTTGACTCCAGTTGCGAGCTATATACTCAATTCCATCATGATTGGTTTGTAAATGGCTAAGATCCATTTTTTGCTGGCCCCGTTGGCCATTTTCTGGAACTAAACCCTGCCATTCTTCGCTGTGGCTCAGCCTGATATGTATTCTAAAAAGTATTCTAGCGAACATAGATTCACCGAGAAAGCACATCATTCAATTCAATAGCCTGCCTTGCGTTGCTGTGGCTATGCAGTGAAAGGAGTTTTTCTTAAAAAAATCATTTTTTGATTGAAAAGCTAGTGGATTGACTACATTTCTTGTTTTTCCGTTTTTTGTATAAACATAAAGATCAGAAGGTTTACCATCTCTTGAGCATGCAACATATAACTGCCCATAAAAGAAGCAGTCGTTATATAAATTCAAACCGCACACTTGCAAAGATTGCCCTTCCGCTTTGTTGATAGTCATAGCGAACGCAATGCGTATTGGAAATTGAAGTTGTTTGAACTCGAATGCCATGTTGGTCGATATGGGTGGTATTCGTGGAAGTAGTACGTCTTCCCCTTTATGAGGTCCAACCAGAATTGTTGCTTCAATTAGATTGTTGAACACTTTTTTAACTACTAATCGTGTGACATTGCATAATTTTGGCTGATTGATATTTCGGAGTAATATAATTGGCATTGGAACCTCGACAGAATTAAGAGCCATTATAGGCTAGGAAGGGTTAGGAAACGAAAGGCAACCAGGAGAAAAGATTGACGGATGAACGGGCATCTATCAAAAACAGGAAAAAATCACCATCACAACTACTTGCTTGTAAAAGCATCAGTTTTCAAGTATCCATTTCTGCGAAAACAGTCATACGTGACGAGTTTGGCCTAAAACCCCGAAAAACTAGTAAAGACCCGTTATTATGTGAGACCAACACGAAAAAATGACTTAACTGGGCCAAAAGGTGCCAACGTTGAACTTCTTCGGAATGGAGCCAAGACCTATAATGGTCGGGCGAAAGTACTGTTGAGATCAGTTCTAAGTTAGTCGACCTGGCAACTATAAAAAACAGAGTATTTGACAATCCACATAATATGCCATAAAAATTACCGTTATCTTTATTTGGAAAATTTCTAACTAATTTGTTTAGATTTCGGGACATCTGGGACTAAATACGTACAACGAAGAACTGGCGAAGCGCATAATTCGGAATGGTTAGCTCCTCCTGTCAAGCACGGCGGCAGCAGCATCATGATTAGAGAGTGTAGGTCGTCTGCAGGAACCGGAATTCCGTTTGTATGCTCTGGGCAAATGAACTCAGCCAAGTACACCACCGTGTTGGAACATATGTACATTGGAGCCGTCAACTGAAAAAATATTTCTAGTCCGCCGTGAGCTAGTAATCTAACAGCAACATGAATGCCCCATGTCACACAGCACGAAGTTGTCGAAAGTGGTTTCGGTAAAATAAAATAAATGTGTTGGAAAGGCCGGTCCAGAGCCCCGAGAACAAGAAAAATAGCTCGTGAACTTAACGTGAGTTAAAAGCTAATCTGAACAATTTTAAGGTAAGAACAATTACACCCCTGTCATATTCAACGTGTATAGGAACTATTGCCACGTGATTTATCAAAACGCTTAAATTTTTGTCAATGAATTCAAAGACAAATATGCAAAAAAGATTAGGTTAATAATGCATTTTTTAAAGAAATCTTGAAAAAAATAAAGATTTTCACACCTTTTTTACTGTGAATATTTTCAATTTAACCTTATTATTGGTCCTGTGTTTGATAAACTAATTAATTTGCGATAAGAAAACATTTATTTGAGTAATTTTTGAGTAATAGTTTTTAAGTTATAAGTGTCAAAGTGACTAAATTTACAGTAGAACCTTGATTAAATCTATAACGGTTATAGATAGGATATGTGCTGTCTTACAATTTTTTGTTCAGATTAGTGCCTTCCGTCACCTCCCGAAATTATTGTACTTACTTAACCTTCACACTGTCGACGAAAAAAAAACGCAATACTAACGTCGAATTCGATTGAAGGAAAATTTGCACTCGAAGTGTAAAAAGAGTACTCGATTGGCTGTCAAACTGTCTCATTGAAGAAAAAAAAATGCGTTAACTCTCTCTCTGCGTTACTCTAGCTTTTTTGGTCGAGTAACCCCTCTTTTTACACACACCAACAAATATGACAATGACATTTTGTGTAATGACATTTTGATTTATGACGATTTATGACATTTCGATTTGCCGTAATAACATTTTGATTTTAGGCGGCATTTTGAATTTGGTTCATAATTGGTTCATTATAAAAGAATAAAAAATTGGTATACAATAATTAATTTGTCAAAATATTCAGTTTTATTAAATTTTTATTATTATTATTATTGTTATGTTTATTTTGATACAACACACGAACACATGCAATCAATAGTGCAAATAATATTTTCATTCGATTAACGGTTAAAAAATAGGGTACTCTGTCGGGTGTACTCGAATGAGGGGGAAAAATCAATCGATTTCGACATAACTACGACCCGGGTAAAGAAAAATGTATTTTGTGTGTTTCATATGTTTTCAAAATGATTTTTTGTACTAATTACCGTTTTTCTCATGTTTTAGTTTTGTTTTAGAATTCATTTGTTTTTTTTTATATAAATATTCAGTTTGTGTTGAATTTTTATACGAACAGTAAGTACTTGCGCAAAACTTTTTTTTTTATTTACTGTAGTGTGCGCAGATTTACAATATGGAAAATAGAGAATTCGAATATCTATCAAGTGTACAAATGAGCAGGTAATAAAAAATAACTAGATTAACGGTTTGTTGTGCAATACATTCTCATTCTCTATTATAGACTCTTGAAGGTGACTCTCTCTATGAAGAAAAAGAAATTTATTTGCGAAGTGTTGTAGATCATTTAGATCCCCATTCGAAAGATGATGAGATCATTTATTTGACGACGATGATATTGACCCTGACTATGTGCCTAGAAATGATGCTGAGGAATCAGATGTGGAAGTGGATAATGTTAACCCTAAAATAAACGTGAACACTGACTTAGAAGCCGACGATGAAAGCCATTGCGTTGGCGATACTGATATAATGGATAACATTGAAATAATAAATCGGAATTTAATGGTGAATGAATACTACATTGGTAAAGACTAAAGATGGAACAAAGTGGAGCAAAAGTCTGCCCAATTTGCATCGTTTATCTGCGCACAATGTAATTCGTGAATCGCTGTTTATGGGGCCTAACCCTAACACTAAAAATTTGGATAACGTAGATAACTTTTGCGAGATATTTAGCAAGCAAATACAGACTAATTTGTAGACATACAAATCGAAAAGCCGACCAGGAATACAGCAAATATAATGTAGCAAATCCGAGTACAAAATCACTTGTCTGGGAACCTATGCAAGAAGAAGAACTTCTTGCGTATATAGGACTTTTATTTGTAATTGGGACTCGTAGATCAAATTAGGAACCTGTGCCGTAGCTGTGGAAGCAAAATGCTTATCCTTTATATCGTGCCACAATGTCAGTTCGCCGATTCTACAACATAATGCGATTTATTCGATTCGTTTTTGACGCTACTCGACAGATGCGAATGGAAAACGATAAGGCGGCACCCATTTCCGAAATATTTGAATTATTAACTGCTAATTTAAGAAATAATTTTAGACCTTATCAGTCGATTACTGTGGATGAACAACTATTTCCATTTACGGGACGTACAAAGTTCATCCAGTATATTCCCTCTAAACCCGCGAAATACGGAATAAAAATATGGTGGGCTTGCGACTCATAAACTGCTTATTCGTTAAATGGTAAAATTTATACTGGAAAAATTGGCAATCTTCGAGAAAAAAATCAAAGTGAACGGGTGGTCAAAGAACTTGTGGTACCATATAAAAATAGCGGCCACAATGTAACTACGGACAATTTTTTTACTTCTCTGCCATTAGCTAAAGATTTACTGGAATAGAATCTTTCCATCGTCGGAACACTGAAAAAAACAAAAGCTGCATACCACTTGAATTTAAGTCGTCGAAAACCAGGAAGGTTTTGTCTAGCACTTTTGAGTTTGGAGAAAAAACAGTTCTGTGTTCATATGTTCCAAAATCCAATAAATCTGTGATATTATTATCTACGCAGCATAACGATGATGGCGTTTCAGGGTCGAAGCAAAAGCCGGATATAATTTTATATTATAACGCTACAAAAGGAGGCGTCGATACAATGGAGAAATGTTTATCACAATATGCCACAAAAAGAAAAACCAACCGCTGGCCGCTTGCGATGTTTTTCAACATTGTCGACATTGCAGTATTTGCAGCGTACATAATTTATACAACTAACCATCCATCTAATAAACAAACAGTTTAAAATTGCCGTCGAAGACAATTTTTGGAAGAGTTAGGAGAACAATTCTGCATTCTACTAATAAAACAAAGAGCACTAAACCGAAGAATTGTGCAACATTATCCTACCAGAAGTGCAATACAATGTATTCTTGGTTTTCAAATCGAAGAAATACAAGAACCCAATGTTCCCTTTATTCCGGATCAACTAAGCGATCGAGACTCATCTGGATCTACTAATTCATAAAGGTCAGTGTTATATGTGTTACAGGAAAAAAAAAAAAAAAGATCTACTAGGTAAGCTTGTGTCCGATGTTTAAAACCAATATGCCAGTTACATAGCCTAACGCAAACCGAGTGTCAAGATTGCCATATATGAGTAATTGAACTTATCATTTATAGTTAAAGTATTCATGTATGTATTTATATTTTTCAAATTCCCATAGTTCCTATTTTTATTTATTTTTTATGTATGTATATTAAATCTATATAGACACCAAGGTCCCGCTATGCGTCCCTGTTCGGTTTCACACGGAGAGACGCAAACTGAATTTCGACGCATATCGAGTTACATGTTATACTACAAATTCGAAGGAAAAATAAACCAAAAAATTATCAAATATTCTGATAGCAACGAAAATTCTCACTAGTTGTATGACAAAACAGAAAAATGGAAAGAAAAAAACAGGACGCATAACGAAGAACCGACGCTAAGCGGGTGATTGGTTTTTTTTTAGCCGACGCAAGAGCGAATAGACGCACATAGAATAGACGCATAGCGAGACTCTGGTGATACAAGAATGTTCAACATTGTCTTAAGCTATAAATTTCCATTTCATATGTCAATTATTAAGCATAGTTCAATAGCTCATGTGTTAGAGCGTTGCGCTATAAAGTTAAAGGTCTCGAGTTCGATTCCCGATAACGTCTTCTTTTTTTTTTTCAATTTAATGTAATTATTTTTTTTTTATCAGATTAATGTTGGCCTTTATTTCAAAAAATTAAATGCGTTTAATTTTATTAAAGTTCAAAGTCTTTTTTTCGTCGGGGCAACCTGTAGTGAAGTATTCCTTTTGCAGAAGTTGTTTGTATTTATTATGGCAAAAATGTTTCACATAAATGAGCCGTTAATTTTGAAAGTGGTGCAAGTCCATTTTTCCAAAAATTAAAGTTAATGATAACAATAGACAAATAAAAGCATAATCTTTCTAACGGTGAACAATTTATAGTCAAAATTAAAAAAAATAATCCTTTATACTTGTTCAAAAAATAAGAAAATTCAAAATCCCGTATATTTTTGCATTTATTGTTTCTCTATTCCTTCATTTTCTCGTTTCAACAAAATGTGGACTTGCCCCACTTTCAAAATAAACGGCTCAAATAATAAAATTGTGCAATTGCACAGGGGTCCGGTCCCCTAGTTATTTTGAATTTTGAAATAAACAAAAAAAAAAATTTGAGAGTATTTTCGTAATCAACATATGTGGAAAAATATCTTTACCCAGGTAAATATTATCAAGGTGGACAGAAATTGTGAAAATCGGTAAATTAGTTAGTTTAATAACGCGATTTAAATAAAATTTTCGATTTTCAGAAAAAATATTGTAAACAAATTTGGTCACTAAGCCGAATGGGTTTAAAAATTGGGTTAAAATTCACCCTAAGTTATTGATAACTAAAATTTACTGTCTTTACCTGGGTAAATATTGGCAGTGTGAAGGTTAAGAGTCACTGTATATAGATAGATTATAAGAACCGTTTATTTTGAAAGCGGAATAAGTCAATGTTTTTTGAAACTCGATAATGAAAGAATAGAAAAACAATAAATGAAAAAACATACGGGATTTTGAATTTTCTTATTTTTTGCACAAGTGTTAGGGATTCATTTTTTTTTTGTTTTGACAATAAATTATTAACAGTTAGAAAGATTATACTGTCATTTATCTATTGTTATCATTAATTTGATTTTTTGAAAAAGTGACTTATTCCACTTTCAAAATAAACGGTTCATATAAATAGCGACGGTTGCTACGATCAAAAGTGTGAAAACTAACTACATAGTTTTATGTTTTCATGTATAACCAATTTTTGAAGTCGATAGTAAGTTAAAATTACCTACTCCATGAGTAGGTAAGAAATTGAAAATTAGCACAATACTTGTAACTTATTTCCAATTTCAATATTGAAAAATCCGAGCCCTCTAGTATGACAGGTTTGGGACCATGGCCCATTAGGGCATATGATGATCGGTCGCTGCTCTAGATGTGTTCCACTGACGTGAGAACACTACTCACAAGTATTTGTATCTACTCGCTCGTGTAGATGTTTTCTCATGTTTTTTACACAAAAAAGGAAACTAGGATGGATAAAATGTGGGCCAGTAAACTACAATGAGCCGTCAAAAGTTTAGTGCATGATAAAAAAACGGAACTCAACAACAGATTAAATATATTCTTGGAAATAGAAGAAGTACCACAAGACAGGTTATTAACAGAAGAGAAGACGAACAAAATTGTCAGGAACATTATGAGGCAAACCATCGCCGTGACGCTAGTGGGAGATATTCAGTTGGAATGCCATTTAAAACTAAAGCACCAATGCTTGGGGCTTTAAAAACGAGAGCATTAGCTGGATTCCTGCAGTTAGAGAAGAAATGCGCAGCATCACCAAACATATGCCAATGACTACAAGAAATGTATCAAAGAATACATTGAATTTGCGATTGAGAATACATGCAACTCTGTGAAGGTGAAATGAGTCTATTAGAAGAATACCTCATAACGCATCATGCAGTAGTGAAAACAAGCAGCACGAGCACAAGGCTACGTGTTATTTACGACGCATCAGCTAAAAGCTCGTCTCCGAGAGAAATATGTAATAATGAAGTGACAACCACAATCAGAAGTAGAAAGAGCATCATCACAATACATAAAGCGTGCACTATTACTGATGGAATGACAATTATACATTCTATCAAAAACTTCAACACACGAATGAAGTCTTTTGATCAACCAACGATAACCTCAGCAGCCTACTCTTACAGTCCAAAAATGAAACGTACCAGAATACCACCAACAGATCTATGATGCATCATAAATTCGACTACATTGTGAAAACCAACAAATCAATTATCACGATATTCATCATTACGTTTTATTAAACGTATTGCCGCCTTTATCGTACTTCTCATTGCATATTATTGCAAGAAAGCAACTACTACACAGTCATCAGTATAGCCTTCAAACCAACTTCCGTTGCTTCGCCGGTTCATATCAACATACCAACGCCCCATGCAGCATTTTTCTAACCTTGGGCAAAAAATAACGATTGGTAAAATAAACCAAAAAAAATACGGATTCGATGAAGTAATTTCGACCAATAAAACTTTTAAAACATTTACATATTGGTTTCCTGGGCCCGTATTCTTGAAATTCACCGAAAAAGTCGCCGATAATTTTTTAGTGAAATACGTCATTTCAGCCGAAAATTTAAATTGCTTTATACTAAAGTCACCGGTGATTTGCTACCTAAATAGCGGCTAAATATCTACGTAATTGCTCGAAACGTCCATCGGTATTTCCTCGGTAATTTTGCGGGTTCAAATCTACAATATGTTCATCAGGCTTATAGGCATAGATTATTATCTGAATAAATTCTCATTTGTATTCAACATAAATCAGAGACAAACTTCAATTACAATTGCATCATAAATTTTCTTAAACCTTGTTAAACTCTAATTTCATAAGCACATATTCATATATACTTATATTGTTAATCCATTAAACGTTGATAATATTTGAATACTAATCAAAACAGTATAAAGACAAGGATTCTCCAATGAAAGATAAAAAAGTAATCACCACAGATTAATAAATTTTATTCACCTTTGAGCTATATATTTTCGAAAGCAAAATAATTACATTTTTTATAAATCATATTCACACAAGGTATCTCATTGTTAGCGATAAACTGATAACGATAAGAAAAACACTTAATGTGTTTCGTTTTTTTTTTCAAACATGTCTATGGAATTTTATTATAAAGCGAAAGCTCCTCTCATCTTTCCAACTAAATAAATTCGATTCAATATTTAAATGTTCTTTACAAGTGCTACACATACACACACACACACACATACCTAATTTCGTTTAAAATATTGTGGCTTAAATTCAAGTACCTACTTCAAAGTCTTACAGATAATACATTTTTACCTAATCATACTAATAATATCATATTTAAACTAACATTCCCTGGAGTAATTCATCAATCACACCACATGAACATGATAACCATCATGTTTATCATCATAAATTATCAATAAAATAAAAAAACGACACCGATCTATAACAAAGTATCTCTAGCGCTATAATGATGGCAAAAATCAGACGACTTACATACATGTGAAAACTCAAGTCTTTACTAATTACATTGTACTCCTTACTGACAATGAGAACTTTCATTGTCAGGTTTTACGAGTAGTGAATGATTTGATTGTCGCCTTGCTATCTGATTAGCACGATGACCGCATTTTGTCCTTTTGTAAGAAGGCTGATCGCTCGAAGAGAGGAATCGCCTTCTGGTGGACGAAATAATAAGTGAGTAAAGAGGATTTTGCCCGAATAGAAGCACATGCCACATAGAAACCCACATCAATACAGTTATAGAAGAAATAAGTGACTTGTTGAATTGTGCAGAGGGTCCCGAACTCTGACAATTTCGGGTTCGGATAAATATCATTTAACCGTCCAAATAATATGTTACTACGGATGTTACGAGTACGTTTAGTTGCACACGCTGCGTGTGCTAAGATTAATTATAGGGCATAAAAAGTCCGCTCCATGCTGACCTGTGCTGTTGGAGTAGCAAGCATAATCTGACATAAGATTAGTTAATAATGGTGTATGGAGCTTATAGTTCTGCCAGAACACCAAAATATTTTTTAAAACATTTTTGTGTTTGTTTTATTTTAATTTTTAAAAAGAAAAATTAATTTGAACTTGAACTAGAATTTTGGTTTGGTTCAAGTGCGGCTTCACGAAATGATGAAAAAAAATCTCTGAACCGGAACGGGTTCAGGTCCGGTTCGGTTCGAAACCCTGGTTATAAGGGGTTAAGTACGTAAATCTTAACGGATTGAATTAAGTTTGGAGGTTTGGTGGAACAATGATGAGTTCACTGTTGGGGGAAATAGAACATAGGTATCCATTTACTATTATTGGTTACGTGTTTCATAAGAACTACTTTTTTAATGGAAAAAAGGCAAAGCATCCAAAAACTCCGAGAACTGTTTGATAGTGTTTCAACCCCAGAACCCTCCGACGAAGAAGAAATAACCGACAACAATTTTGATACGAATTTTTCCGATTGCGACGGCGATGTTGACGATATAAATCCAAATGATCCCGAAGATGAAGATTTGGTAGCAGATGAAGAAGAGAATGTAGGACGAATTGTTGAACGGGCACAGGGTGACATATGGTTTTATGCGCAAAATAAAACATTTACTCGGAAATAGAGTCCAAATTCGCCTGATGTGACCAGGACGCGTGATTTTCTAATACTAAGAGAAAGAGAAGGTTTAACTACACATACCGCTCAAACTTTAACCAAATCACTGTTGGCATTTCAACAATGTATACCAGACACATTGATTAACATAATTGTACTCACTTAAAACACGTTTATTATGATCAACGTTATAATAATTAATCTATATCTTTATTTATTATTCACTTATCTATCCCACGAACTGCCTGTCTCCCTGCTGTCAACATCCGAACTGTCAACCTATATTTTCCCTACTTCATGGGTGCGTTCCATTTCATATGTACAGTGATTATAGTCACTACATCACCCCCTTTTTTATAATACATAGTTAAAAATTAAATCTAACAAAATTATTTTACCCATATACTCGTACATACTACATTAAAGAAAAAGGTTAACAACTATAATTTCAATTGAAACAAATATAATTTTTTAAATGTGCCGGTTTCCTTTTATCTCGGACTGAACTTCTTCTTTCTTGTTGGTCGTCTTCTGGGATCTTATTCTGCTTCATAGTCTCCCTCGGGATTTCATTATCATTATCAAGTGCTACTTTTTGTGTTGTTGTTTTCATCGGTATTAAGTTATTTCTGGTCGTTTTATTTTGCATTTGTTGGCTTCCATCTACATTGTCTAAATTAGTGCATATTGATGTCGCCGCTTGTTCTTCGGACTCATCAGTGCTCACAATTGGGGTTGAATATTGCACTTTAGGATCACTGTTTAATATTTTTAAATGATCATTGCGTCTAGTGTAACATTGTCCATTACTGTTTTCAATCACCGCAGCTTTACCGTTTCGTTCTTTTACAATATAAGATTCAGGACAAAAGTTTGGAGATAATTTGTTCTCGTGTCTGTCATTTTGTTTTAACACAGTGTCTCCAATAGCTATATCTGATTGTCTTGCATGTCTCTTCGTGTCGATATAAGCTTTACGCTTTAATTTGGTTTCATGATCATTCACTCTCACTTTATCGTCAAATACAATCTCTTTCTCGGAAATAGTGGGTATTTTTCCCTAAAATTCCTGTTGAACATTAACTTTGCTGGAATCACTCCTGTTGATGGATGTATGGAGTTGGCATACATAAGAAGGTAATCATTTAAAAAAGCATCTTTAAAATCCTTCCTCTATAATTGAGCAATTCTTAACCGTTTCAACAATGAGCGGTTTTGCTGCTCGACTTCACCGTTGGATTGCGGTGATAACGGTATTGTATGTTTGATTTTTATTTTCAGAGTGTCATAATATTTGTCCAGCTCTTTACTGATGAACTGAGGGCCATTATCAGTAATATTATAACCTCAGGTAACCCAAATCGGGTGAAAATTATCTTAAAAACAGCGATGACTTTGTCACTCGTGATGATTCCCATTATCTCGACTATAACATATCTACTGTAGTCATCAGTAAGCACTAATATATAATCTCCCGACGGTAACGGTCCCAAAAAATCAGCCCGCAGTTGACTCCACACCCGTTTCGGTAACTCAGTAAGATATAGAGGTTCTGGATTACAGTGTTTTGCTACAATATAATATGATAACACCTACGATCCCTATTAGTAGATTTTCCATTACTTTCTGAAATATCTCACTGGCACACGTCATCCCAAACATAAGACGTTTTAATCGATATAAGGACTGTATCGAAAAGAAAGTAGCCACAAAAAAAGCAATTTTAAACACAAAAAAACAATTTTAAGTATTATAAAATGATGTTTTATCATAAAGCAGACTTCTAATTAGAAGATTTCAACATTTGAGAAATTATTTTCTAAATGGCGAATTTTTAATTTGATGCCTTTTCTTAGGTTCTGCACAGTAGTTTTATTAATTTTTCTGGTTGCTTTGGACTGACTTTTTTAAACTCTGTTATATTTTCTGCTAGTTTACCAATATTTTTCAAGTAACGCTTCGCAATTGCCCAATATCTTTCAATTGGTCAAAGTTCTGGTGAATTTGGCGGATTTTAATGTTTTTCCACAAAATTGATGCAGTGGCTTTTTAACAGCTCTAAATTTATATTTATTAGGTTTTAGGTTTGATTAAATTAATATCGATCTTAATGGCTACAATTATAGACCTTGTTAATATTGTAAAAATTTTTTTATTTACAAAAACTTTATAAAAAACGATGATGCCAAAATTTCGGTTGTTTGAACCATTTTCAAGGCAATAAACTTAATTACAAACTAAAAAACATAAAAAATTCTCAAATTATTATTTACACTTTAAACAATTATGTGAATTATAGTAAATAGAGAAAACAATTTTTTACATAACAATATGAGAATACTATTATTATATCCAAAAACACTATTTTTTCACCAAACAATAACAAACCGTTTTTTTGTCCAGACTAAGGAAAACAATTTTATTTACAAAGTGTCCTTGACCAAATCAATTCAAAGTTGTTATTTTCTATGAACAGCTGATTTTATATGAAGCGAATTAATTTTGTATACGTAAAATTTTTAATTTTTATTGCAATTGTCAATAAAAGCTGCATTCTGGTTCTAGCTGCATTCTGGTTCTAGCCAAACAACTTTTACAGAACAACGATCATTGGGACAATTCGACATAATAAACCAGATTTGCCGAGAGAATTTACAAACAAGGCCGAATTGAAAAAAAGAGAAGTAAACTCTTCGCAATTATGTTTTGACAACAATTTAACTCTTGTAAGATTCATTCCAAAAAAAAATAAATAATAAAAACGTTCTATTGCTTTCCACTTTACACAGCGATAAAGGAGTTAACAGTTTTTCACTAACAAACCAAATATTATCTTAGATTACAACGCCACGAAAAGTGGGGTTGATAATCTCGATAAGCTTGTAGCGACCTATAGTTGCAAACGAAAAACAAAACGATAACGCCAATGCTGTTACTTTTTAACATGGTTGATCTTGTTGGTGTAACCGCTTACAACTTGCACAAAAGTGCTAATCCTCAAACTAGCTATGCAGTTGGCTTAGAAAAATGTGCATCAGCGACTATCCAATCCGCGAGCTTTAAAAAAAATGTGAAAACTGCGATCAATCTAATTGGATATAAAATTGTAGATGGAAGACGCTTACCAACAACAGAAGAAGCGGTGATCCCAGCTGCTAGTAAACGTTTACGATGCTACTTGTGTCCTCAATCAGCCGATATTAAAACTAAATCGCAATGCCATTTTTGTAATCAGCTCAAGGTTTAGCCGAAAATAAAACGTATTCGCGTACGACAACAATAATTACACTAAATAATTCTCGAGAGGAATTAAACAAATTCAATTTTTTTTTTTGATATGTTTAACCTTCGTGTCAACACGAGAATAAAACCACTTTTATCAACACGTTCAACTCCTGGTGTGTATGAATTTAATCAAGGGTTTTTCATCAAAGACGGATAAACAATAAATATAGAAACGATATCATAATGAAAATTTCATTTAACTTTATTAGAAAAAAAACTTCAGTTACAAAAAAATCAAATACACGCCCAGTACGTAAATTTTGTTCGCAAACCGAGACACGAGAATTGAGAATTTTGTATTCGTACACGATGTATAGTATACATTTTTATGGTTGTATTGTATTAATTTTGTTTGTTGTATTTGTGCGTTTTTTAGGACATTAAGCATCAAAAATAACTAAATCGGGCGAATCGGTTGAATTTTTTGGTGCATATGTTCGTTTCTCTTCTCGTGTTTTATACTTCTCTCTTGCTTTTGAGTTGAGATTTGTCATTCTCCAAACAAAATAATTTTTGAGAGACTTGATTTGTTTTTTTTTTGATTATGGAGTAACATTTTTATTTTTTTTATTTGAGTTAAAGGATAAATTATTTTTCGTGTTTGTTATTAAAAAAAACATTTAAATAAAATATTTTCGGTTGTTTAATGATTTTTAACATACAAGCACTTTTGATAGAAAGAAGAAAATTAAATGACGTCAATTTCATAAAAAACTAAACAACACTCACGTGGACACTAATATACACATAATCTACCACTACTAAAAATTTGCGGTTATTCTACTCTCAATTCTCGGTTTGCGAACAAAATTTAGGTACTGGTGTGTCGTGTTGACAGGAAGGTTAAATCTTCTTCCAAATTTTAGTTTACGTAGTTGGAAAATTGAATGGGGAATGACTTAATTTAAAGTTGTTGGTCCCACGACCTAAAGTATCCAGTTAGTATTGTGTTAGTGTATTCCCCATTAAATTCATTATTTGCTGATTATTCCATATTATTTAGTAATTTTGTCCTTGAACTACCATCTGAAAGTCATTCAAAAGAAGAACCTAAAGTTCCTATCTGAACGTAAAATTTTGCGCTATTTCCGAATCTGGGGTCAAAAATAGGGATTTCTATTTAAAAAATTCAATTTGACCTTCAAATGACATTGAAGGTCGAATTGAAGGTCACCATCCGATGTCCCCCTCGGCTCTTAACAAATTTCATTTTAAGTGATTTTCTCCTATCTAGCACCGTTCTCGAGATAAAAGCTCGATAGGCACGGTGCGACTCTCCAGCTGCAACCGGAAAGGGCAAGTATGGGGAGGCCTATCACAGCGCTTATACTAGCACTGAGAAAACAGGCCGTAACCTTAGCAGAGGAAAGGTGGAATAACACCCTCACCTTTAGTGTAGCAAGACAAGTTTGGACAAATCTAGACTTGGGGCGCAACAGAACATTAATCTCCCTACGGAGACCTAAATTAAGAACTGTCGTAGAAGAACTCACGGGACACTGCCCTTTTGAAGTACCTGCAAGAAGGCTGGATCTGGAGGCAAATGACATCTGTGCTATTTAGACGAGGAGGAGGAAGAGACGTTGGCTCACTTCCTTTGCTCATGTCCAGCATTAGCAAGCAGAAAGCAAAAACACTTGGATAAGCTGAAGATAGACAATCTGTCGGATCTCGAAAACACTAAAGTGCGGGATGTTCTTCGCTACATAAGTAGCTCAAATTGATTCCAGGGTAAAGGGGATTTAGTCTGTGGTATCATAATGGATCGCCACCGGTCTAAGTGTTCCCAAGCAGCCACTACAACCTAACTTAATCTAACCATAATGAAAACAGATCATTAATGAGAATCAAAGAAAGGGTTGGAGAAAGGACGAATCCCTGAGGGACACCAGTATTTAATGAGTGCGGAAAAATGTGGCACCAACCACCACCACCATGATTTTGCGACAGAAGCGAAAATTCTCAATCCACTGGGAAGTCGTAAAATTTCTCTACTTGGATAATAAATCTTTGTGGCATACACGACCGAATACTTTCGATATAATGGAGTATTACCACTTGAATTTCACAAGATTGGTGATTTCGTCTGTTCCTACTTTGTTCCGCGACGTAATTAATTAACTCATAATATATCGGCCTTCAGATAAAAGTGATAAAGACCTCCAAATATTTCATCAGAGGATAATCAATTATTGTACAATGGCGGTGGATTAATAACCCGCAAGACCCGAGTCGCTGCCTTTCTTAGGCACATTAGGCGACCTTTCGAGAATTAGGAGCATTGGTCCAATGACTGTTGCAGTCGCACGATTTCCTTGAACGTGGCTAGATTTTTAGGGATTGAATTTTTCAGGTATAAGCTCGGTAATATATTTCCTTAAGAGCTACATTCGTAGGAATATGAACGGTTGCACGACTTTGATTTTCGCAAAACGGAAAGAATGAATAGTTCTATATAGATATTGTACATGTACAATCAATCTGATTTGGTTTATTCCTTTTCAACACCACTTGCTTAATAAATCTCTTCAGTTTTCAGAGTAATGGTTTCGGAAAATTCTGAATATGAGTTCATGAGTAATCAAATTTTATTAAACCTGAGGCGAAGTGTACTAAAATGAAGTTGACAATACGTCCACAATAAATCACTATCAGGAAGAAAATTTTAACTTGGAATTTTAATTTTTAGTTGTTTTCACAAAATCAAACACCTCTGAAAATTAGAGTTTGAGCCATCCTTTTTTCAGAAAGAGTTATTTTTATTTATCCACTCCTATCT
Organism: Tipula helvola; assembly: GCA_963556165.1. NCBI lineage: Eukaryota > Metazoa > Arthropoda > Insecta > Diptera > Tipulidae > Tipula > Tipula helvola. Next base: position 142,355,468 of record OY744482.1, on the reverse strand, counting down.
TCGTTCCTCTTAGATTTTAAAATCTTTTACAAAACAGCTACAAACAAAATGGAGAGCTTACGATTTACAATTTAACTAGAACAACACAAAACTTATATTTTATACACAAAATCTGAATCTAATATAGAATTCGATCAGATCTGTCGGTTGAGACGACAACGAGCATCGTAGACTGAGTCAGTCAGTAGTTATGTATGCGCGAAAGTTTCCAGCGACTCTTTTTATTTGATAAAATAGCAGTGCGATCCACTTCATCCCGTGCGTGATATTACTCTTACCAATATATCCGCCGGGATTTGGCCGCCTCAACGATCCTCCTCCAAATAATTCGATCCGCCACAAGAGAACGCCAACACGGTGACCGAGTGTGTATAGGTCTCTTTCAACGTCGTCCATCCATCGGGTAGGTGGTCTGAAGAATTGGTATTCATGAATAACTCAGTTTTTGAGATATATGGAATAAACGAGTTTTGTGAGCCAATGTGTTATCGAAATGAATTTTTAAAGAAATTAGGTTACGAAAACTCAATAAATCGAATTACCAAACCGCAAAAGCTATTTTTGTTTCATTTCTTTAATCAAAATAGCATCAATTTTAATTAACACGAGTAACACAATATTTTTTCTACAAACAATAATAAAATGTAAGTCAATGATGCAAAAAGGTGATAAAAATGCAAAATTAGTAGTAATAATTAAAAATATCGTGCGTAAATTATGAATTGACATCTAATCATTTAGTTTGCACAAATAAACGGAGTTTAAAATATTTGTTTATAAAAAGGTTAAAAATTAAATTTCTAACACTGAGAACGTTGACATTTTATTTTGTAAGAAGCGGTGTTTGGTAACGAAATACTGCGTAAAACTGAACCCTTTCGCCATGCCATCGACCTTAATTACTTATCAAGTACTCTAACTCTTATGTACTATATCTTAAAATAGTTATTCTAAAAATAAAATTATTGATGCAAAACATTGATAAACAACAAAATTAGCAGTAATTAATACAAAGAACGTGCTTGACTTAAAGTTGTCAGTTACATAAAAATTGAAAATAGTTTCGATACATTTTTTAAAAAACGGATAATAAAACAAGAAAGAAATTGGATTCGTCGAACGAGGTCTGCAAAAACATATTTCTATCCATTGATAAAATCACGATTTCATTATAATTACTTTCAATTGATATAACATAAATCTAATTATGATTGATTCGATTCAATAAATAATTTAAAAATTAATGCTTGCTTATCTAAATGACCGATTTGGCAAATCAACAATTTTGTAACGTTTTAATATTTCCTTCGTTGCGCTATTGAAAAGTTTATTCAGCAGCTCAAGTGGAATTTCTAGTTCTTCCCGGGTTTTTGGTACCCCTAGGTCCATACAAAATACATATATCGTTTGACCCAAATCATGGCCGTTCCACACAGCTTTTTGTTTACCATAAGTTCAGATAGCTTTTATTATCATTTTAAAGAGCAGGAGTTTATTTTCAATCGATATTTTTGTCCGTTTCATTCCCAATTTCTTTCTTATTGTTTGTATGCTTATGCTATGAGTATGCTAGACGTTTGTCGAAGTACATACCTAAATATTTCTCATCATCAGATTGAGGTGTACGAGTAGGATTCCCAAGTGTTATTTTTTGGTAAGGACAGCCCCTTCTTTTGTGGAATTTGTCCTTTTCGCTTTCTATACGAACTTTCATCTAAGATTCTAGCAAAATATCGTATCAAAAGGACTTTGTTATCAAATAATTTGGAGTCTCAAATTTGTAGTACCAAGGACGTCTCAGAAGCACAACACCAATTGTTTCCAGCTCTTCAAAACAAATTAGTAGTATAGCAGAATTGCAGTATTCTCGAAATCGTCCAATCAATACTCCGAGCCAGTACCTACTATCAAAATGTAGTACACATCTATGCAAATCACGTAGTGAAAAATTTGGTGCCACGTGACTACTGTTCGTCTGATCCATCGCCAAGGCATCTAAATTAAACGTTTCATTTTGGATCACGGTTCACTAGACGAATATTCTGGAGGAACGCGATTTAACGATTTTTTAGTTATTTCTAGTAAACTTGGTTGAAAGCTTTTTAAAAAAACGAACCGTCATCTTCGGTTAGTTCTCATCCGATTATGTTGAAATTCGACATGTACGTTGGAAATGGGATTCTAAACTGATATTTCGAAGAAGCTCTGGAATATGGCCAATTTGGAAGGAACTCGGGAGGCTCTCAACCGATTTTGGTAAAATTCGACATGTGCGATGATATCCATACTATACTGGGACAGTACACAGTCCACCCCGAATTTTTTAGCCGAGTAGGAATAGCTTAAGATTAAAGGCTTTTAAGGATTATTGTACCTTAAATAGGTTTAAACCAAAGAGTAAGGGGTTTTAAGGATGATTTTACATATGTTGGAGCATCACACAAAAAACCTTACAGACCGACAAACAGCGGGAGCTGTGCTTTTCTTTAAAAAAAAATATCGGGATGGGCTGTGTCGTCTACAGTCTACACGGCCGTAGCAGGTGCTTTGCGTGATAACGTTTATAAGATGTTGAGATTAATTATTTTAATTTAATATTATAAATTATCTGCCACAGGTTCTTTACGCATAAATAAATGAGGGATTAAATGCCTTGAGCAAAATCGAACCCCAGACCTTAGCCACTCTTGTCCAATAAGTTTACTAAGCCACCCACATTCAACGTAAAAAAATTTATTTAATTTTCATTACTCTATTGTTTTATTGTTTCAAACATAGCATGGTTTGAAGTTTATGACAGGAAAAATATTGTTTACCGAAAAATTCTCATGGCTTACTACACTCATACTATAAAAGTTTCTAAATAATTTGTAGTGGTGTTCGCATACATTTAGGCGCATCATAAATGCGTACAGTATTTTCTTGTGTAATTAATTACTGTAATAAACGACGGAATATTTAATTTAAAGTAACTAATAATACAAATTAAAAAAAATATAACTGAATGAGAATCGAACCGAAGACCTTTGCCGCTCTAATCCAGTGCGTTACCACTACCATATATTATAGAGTATATATATACGCCATAACCTACTTTTATTATGGAAAAATTTGGACTAATTTTTGTGACCTTCATTTGAAAATACGGGAGGTTTTATTTTTTATAGTAGTTTGAAACATGACAGTGTACAAAATGGCGAAGCTACATAGTTAATTGTTGTGTGGCTAACTTCATCATGTCAAAAAATACGGGAGGAAAAAAATCGTTTAGTCCACGTAATGGCGTATATATATACTCTATAATATATGCCACTACGGCATAAACAATATAACTTCTGTCATTTAATTTGCATTGTTAAATTGTTGTATTATTTCAAAGCGTTTTACAGTCACCTTAGCTAAATTTCTCTCTTTGAGAATAAGAACAAAAATTGAATTTAGTTCCTTTTTCGATTAATACAATTTTTGGCGTATTATTATTACATTCCACAATTTATTCACAATTTTTATTTTGTTTTCACCTAAAATTTATTAAAAGGCTAAAGTTTTCCCAAAAAAACATGAAAATTTCATTTTAATTTTCAAAATATTCAACATAAAATGACAAGAAATTGAACATAAATTACAAATTATGCTCAATTGGCAGAACGTCATGACAAAAATATTGAATATTCTTTTCCTCTCTTGACAAAATTTCAATGGGCATGCTCAAAACCATTTTTGTGTATGTATTTTGCAAAATGTACTAAAAAATAACACGAGAAAAATAATGGTCTAGATTTTTTTTTTGTCAAGAGAAAAATACGTAACATAGACCGTCCATGAAAATTGTTTATTTTGGAAAATATTTCAAGATTTTTTAACAGCGATGCTTTTGCCTTCAAAAGTGCAACATGACTAAATTTGCAAAAAGAAAAACGTGAACAATTCAAATAAAATAAATGAACGCGTTAGCTCTGTGGCCGTTTCTTTCACTAGGTGGCTTATTCAACCTTAAAATAACTAAAGTCAAAACAATCATTTTAACAATTTCATCAAGAAGTTTCATCGAAAATTTAGTTCTATGTCTCCTCTAGGCTTGCCACCATTTGAAAAGTTCAGTGGAGGACATTCAACAAAAAATATTTTGTTTAATTTGAACATCAGTTTAACAAAATTTTTACTATAACGAAATTTTCATTCGCCAAAATGCAAACTTTGGTACGGAACAGTACTATGGCCAACCAAATGATTTATAAGGAAGTAAATTAAGAAAATTTTACATTTTCATAAATATATTGCAACAAAATTATTCAATATAGCGAGAGTCGGTGAAATAGTTCGACTCCGACTCCGATGTATTAAAATTTGACTATCACACTTCGACTACGACTCCAACTGCTACATGTAATTACTGCTCGTGGTTAATCCCTCGTTTTTTCATCATTAGAAAACAATTTAAACATAACAAAAATTTCGGTTAATTTTTACCACTTTCTCTAAGCCATCAAAAAATTTAGTCCCTAATTTTTGTAATTCAAAGTCGTTTCGATTTCTATGGTCACCTAAAAATTTTTCTAATTCATGTTTTTCTTCTAGTTCTTCAACTAGATTTTCTTGGTTACTGTGGGCTTTTCATTAATATCTAAAAATCATTTTAAACCATTGCCAAATTACATAGCGCCGGTTTGCCCCTATTTTGTTGATCATCTCTTAATAACTCTAACCTTGGAGTCGAAATAATTTCTAGGCAATAACATCTCGTTATCAAGTTGAAAGATTTTTCTATGTGATAACGATGTTTTTTTTTTTCTGTTGCGAAGATATTTTGAGTTTTTCCTATAAGTCATCGCCATTATTTATGAAATTGGCCGAGGTCAAATATACTGATTGGGGTCTTGTTGTAACCAAGGTAAAGTTAAAGTATACCGGAGAGAAAGAAAAATATAAAATGTGGAGTCAGAGTCGGTCAGTATTTTTCCAGCTCCTGCCACTCCGACTCCGCTAAAAGAATCCGATTCCTCGACTCCGACTCCCGATTCCGAGACCCCTGGTTTCCGGTCCCTTTGTCTTCGTTATAACGAGATTTCACTTTCTTAATTAATTTTGATCAAAGAACTATTCATACTATCAAAATTCTGGTTTACAAAATTTTATCATCTACAGCTTTTCTAGAATTACAGAATGTTCTAACAAATTTTAAAATTTCGTAACGCTGGAATTTCGTAGTTTTAAAATTATAATATATTCACCGTGTAACTGTAGATATTATTACGTCTTTAGGATAAATTCTAACGTAAACGCATCGTTAACTGTGCATTGAAAGAAACAAGTGAACGTAATAATCATTATTCTGTAATGGGTCAGTTGGAAAATATAATTTAAACAGGAAACTTCTCGAGTTTTGTTTACTCTTAAGGTACTTCAGGATAAATTTGGTAATGTAAGTACGCAAACTCGTGCAAACTGCATATTTACATGAAGTTTCGGAAATGTCATATTTCATAGTTCTATTATAAAAATCTAGACGCATTTTACATAGTTCTGTAATGTGCGCAAATAATCAGTAAAACTTCCGAAAGTAATTGAATTTTTTAACTCCTTCAAAAGTGGTTTCCAACTTTAATCTAAAGTTATTTTTTAATGTGGAGGACATTTTTGCCTCCCGGGAGGATGGAGGAAACTTCTTTCAAAAGGAGGACTGTCCTCCACAAAGGAGGACGGGTGGCAAGCCTAGTCTCCTCCGTTTCTATGAACTAAAACTTATACTTCCTCCTCTTTCTTCTTTTATCAAATTGCTGTTTGTTATAATGCAAATTCGGTTCAAGTTGATTGTATTTTTTTTTTTTTCAGAGAAATATTTAGCTGAATGAAATTGGCCAGCCAAATATTTAGCTATCCAGTTAAATTGTTCATGCATAAAAGAATGGAATTAGCTTAGCGTTGAATTTGTATTAAACAAACCGAGATCATGTTAGATCATGTTTAAACGGCAAATTTTCTTAAACCGCAAGAGCTACCATCTTTCAGAAAACTCCGAAAGCATAAGCAACTTTCAAATAATGCCACTGGGTGTCACTAAATATTTGCTATAAAAAATTATGTGACATTTCTATGTGTGCCATTTTGTAAACATAAACAAAAATATTTTCATGTTATAAAAGTGATTATTATTAATTAATACGTGATAATTAAATGGATTTTGGCTGGCCCTTTTGAAAAACGTTAGAATATTTTTTTGATTGTGTAGTGACATCTAGTGGCAAACGCTCTGTGCTTTTTCTTTAATCGTGCTGCCTCTTTCGGTAAACGCTCTGTACTTTTTCTTTGATCGTGCTGCCTCTTTCGGAAAACATGATAGTATATGTTTCGCTTTGTTTTGAATCTGCCTGTTCATGCACGTATTGTATGTTGTATCCATCATATTCTTGGTCGCTTCTTTCCTCTACCAAAGAGAAAATAATAAAATACTCGTCTGAACAGGCAAAATCAGTTAGGTATATATAATCGTATTATTCATTTCATACCAACCACTTAAATACAAAATTATTGTTCATCTATATTTTAATAGAGAACTGTCGGTAGATCTGGTGGAAAAAAATTGAACCTTGGTTAGTACATTAAAATATGACATTTACGATTTGTATACAAAGCGCAATATAAGTTTTACAAAAAGGCCGGGTAAATATTTATTAATTGTAAATGAAATTATGTTATAATTTGGAAGTGTTCGATTATATTCTACTAACAAAGATATGAGCTCTTTAAGATACTTGTTATAAATAGATAAGAAGCGGTGAAAAGTTGAGGAATCTTTATAAAACAAGTGTATAATGAAGAGGTTATGTTTTTGTTAATTCGACAATTTATTGAATTTATTAATGAAATTAAATAGATATAGGCACATAATTGTTATAACAATATGAGTGATTTGAAATATCCATTTCATCTAGATTATTCTGGAGTAAGTATGTATGTCGGAAAATAATAAAATGAATAAAAAATCATTAAGACACTGTGGAGTACCGCAATGCAACAATTACTAATCAGCAGAAGTGTCGATGCATTTGATTCCAAAAATAGTGTTAGATTCGAAGTTAGAGCTGGCAAAATGGTCGATTATTTGACGGATGGGGAAAAAATTCCCCAAATTTTTTGTGATATGCAGTGAGCATTTTAAAAGGGGGAATTTTTAACAGCTTTTCCAGGTGGTAAAAAAAATTGACGAATGGCGCTTTCCCCAAGTCTCAAGTAGATGTTGTAATAACAAACCAACTATTATTAGAGAATTAGTGCTGGAGTTTGAATCAATCCCAACAGCTTGAATCTAGACTGCGTTCTATATCTCCTCACTCTCACGAATGGGTCTTTTTGAAGTGCCAACATATTAAATTATCTGCGTGAGCGAAATTGTAATATTCTCATATAACTCTACATTTGGACAACTTTTCGTAGACATTATTGCTTACAATTAGAATAATTTCATTAATAAGTTCATTATATATTCGAACTAACAAAAACATAACCTCTTAATTTTAGATTTGTTTACATAAATATTATTCTATTTTCACTGCCTTTTATAAAATATCACATTTTTATAACATATCTTTTAAAGAAGGAAAATAATTGTTAATCGAACATAATTCAGCTTTATGAAATTAGAATAGAATTTAATTTAAAAATAATGAATATTTACGCGCTATTTTTGTTGAATTTATATTACGCTTTGCACACAAAACATAAATGTCATATTTTGATATACTTACCTAGCTTATTTTTATTATTGATAGATGTCACTACTCCGAACATTGATAGTTCTCAATAGCTTGATGTCTTTTTGAAAACGAAATTGAAATCGCGATCTGAGATTATCGCGGTAATCTTTGTGTCTATTAATGGTATAAGAATTCTGAGGTAATCTTATTTTTACCGTCAAACACTGGACTAATGGTGCAATTTTAAGTAATGAAATTGAAAAATAAAATCAATTACATATTTCATAAATTTAATTAAATTTAAACATGTTTTTGATATTCTCATCCGCAAATTGCTTTTCTTTCTGCTATCTCAAGTTTTTGTTTTTAATCTAAATTAAGGGTTTAAAGTTCTTTTGGGTTGAAAAGATTTAACCCTTTAGGTTAATGCAGAGGTTCATTGCGTATTATCATTACTGAAGCGAAATATGAAATTGCTTTCTCGTTTTCTCTTTTTTCACCGCTTTATACAGAACGCAAGAATTGGTTCCAATTACTTCTAAGCCCCCTAAAAATAATTTTTGCCACCACTTCGATTTAATAGATACAAGTAAAATGCCGCTTCTATAGCGCCATTCGATCGCAAAGGGTTATTATAAATAGTTTAATCAGTGTAAAAATATTTCTATCTTTTAATTCTTATTACTTTTGAATTATTTGTTGTCATTATTCATGCCAAAAAAAACAACTAACACACAACGTTAGAAATTTTTGTTAGAAAAAAGCACAAGAACGTTCTATTATAAAATATGAAATAAAATGATTCAAATAGAATACGAAAAATTAAAAACTTTTATTGTTCATTTTAACAGATTACCTGTCGATGTATCACCGATATGCCATGTTAAATAATTATAAGCGGCTAGTGGCCACCAGCATTCTACGCTTAATAATATTTCTAGCGGCCACTTGAGGAAGTTTTCGCAGTGAAATAACGGTGGCAGAGAACCTGCTAAAAAATGTTCATTTCTTTATGTTAACTTAAACTCGATTCTGAGCAAAAATTGTATAATAGGCCCGATTCTGCCTTCCAACATTTTATGTTATGTTATGTTATTTTTGTTTTTTCAATACAAATTCATATAGGAAGCGGGGAAATAAAATAACATAACATAATTTTATTCTATTCATAAACGGGGTGTAAAGATAATGGGGCCGATTCTGAAATGATAAAATTCATGTTTTTTTTGTTTCCCCGCTTCCTACGCGGAATTTGTATTGAATAAATAAAAATCACATAACATAAAACGTTTGAAAACTCAGAATCGGGCCCAATATCCTCGATTCTAGAACGATAAAATTCCAATAAGAATTTGCATTGAAAAAACAAAAACAACATAATCCAAAATTCTAAAACCCAGAATCGAGCCAATATCAAAAAGTGCCTACGTGCAATAACTACATGTGTATGATAGACCGAATGGGCAATACTCGCAGGTATTTTGATTATTATTTTACGGGGTTCTATTCTAATTTGAGATGGATTCCTGATCCGTTTATGAATAAAATGTGCAATAATGTACATAGAGTTTATTAACCGTAGCGCTAAAAATAAAGACTTGAATAAATTAAACACAAATTACATTTTTACAGGGAAACTAAAAGAAAATCATAAGCGACAACAAAGCTATTTTCTTTAAATGAAGGCTCTTTGTATACGAAAAGTATTAATGTAGTATTTTCTTGTATTTTTTATTTTTAGAATAATCATTGGAATCCAAAGCGTCAGTGTTTTTTTCAATTTCAATTAAATTAATCCAGTTATCAATTTATAACATATTTACATACAAACACAAATACACCTATCTTTACATTTAAACGAAGAAAATCAAAGTTCTTATCTTGGACTTTAAAATATATGTAAAAGTAATTACGCAATTAGAAACGCATTCTTATATTTTATTTGTTATTCATACATAGTCCAAAAGGAAAATAGAAAATTACCTTATGATTATATGTACATTTTCTTGAAATAAATTAATATCCAAATAAAAAAAAAACTGATGTTTTTGAATTATATTTAATCAAATCATATAGCACACTTTAGTATTAATTAAGAACAATAAATTTTTGTATTTCACTTATATAACAACACAAATTATTTTTATAAGTATAAACATATTTTTGCAAAAATATGTAGCTACATAAATGTATCTTTTCAATTTATTATAAAGTATTTTTAGTTTTTAATCAATTTTTTACATTGTACATGTCAAAAATTCACATCACTTTTGAACAACAATAACAAATCAAAATAATAATGAAATAGCAATAAAATTTGTTATCGTAGCGACTTGATTGTGTATGGTTGGATTTCAACCGATTCATATTACCGCAGAAATGTCAAATATGTAAATAAAAACCGGATCAATATTTTTAAAAATATTTTTATTTACAGTGGAACTAAATTAAAATCACAACAGTATAAAATTAAACAATACTTTTTAATAATGTAAGAACCATATTTGTTCATTTTTTATCCATAGCTGTCGTATTTTTACTACCATTATTTCTCAATACATATGTGTCCCACAATCGTTCCACTATCTAAAATAAAAATAAAAAATCGTTGTATGTATGTACTATGTACGTACTTTTTGTTTTTGAACGATTCTACAATTTACAAAATGAAACATACATTAAATATTGGTTGTCCTTTCCTTTCATCCTCTCTAACCAAAATATCATTTTTCTGCAATTGCGACCATCCAAGATGTATTCCAATTAATACCGGAATCATTACAATCGTAACCAAATTACGACTAATAAAAGTGAATTTCTTTGGAGAGTCCGCCATTTCTTGAGTATATTATATAACTTTTAAATTTAGTTATTATGTTGTATATATATATTTAAAAAATGTTTTTTTATTATTGCGTTGATTAATACACCGGTTTCAAAATCAGTAAATACTAGACATATGTTTCTGACGTTTATGTAAAATGTATGCACTGAACCATAAATAATCTTAGCCTGAAAGCAGTGGATTATTTAAGTTTAGCGAAAGCGAACAATATTATCATGTGACTTGACGTGTTTTCCCGAGTTACCACGCGTCACGCAAAAACGATAAAAATTTCACATAAAATGGTGATTGGTGGAAAATATGTGAGAAACATTTGTGATCAAATGGATAAAATTTGGTGAATGAGGCTGATGGTGATTGTCGTGCGGAAACGAACAAATGGGATAAATTTATCGGTTTTTGGTGGAATAATTTGTGAACCTTTCAAATCAAAATGAAATTTATCACAAATTGTTCGCACTAATATGTCGAGAAATTGTCGACAATAATTTATCATCAAAAATAACGTAAATTTTGTGACAAATAGGCGATTAAAATGTTTTCTTTTTTCGATAAAATTAACATGGATTTTGTCACAAAATATTCGCATAAATATGTCCCAATTTGTCAACTTTATTTGTGGAAAAAGTAACTTACATTTTGTGACAAACTGTTTTGTGATCACCATTCTTGGTTACTTGGGTTTTACCCAAGATGCAAGAGATTTAGAGAGCATTCGCGAAATGTAACAACTCATTCGTAAATAATAACCTTTTAAGGGGGGACCTCGTTCAGATATTAATTTATTTGCATTTTTTTTTTTGCTTTAAAAATTCATTTAGTATCTGAAGAATATATTTCCAAAGTTTCAAGCCCAACAGAAAGTCCTAAAGGTCCCTATTATATTGTATATACTGCGAGTCGAGTCGAGTTTAATCCTAGTTTAACTCTCACTATATACAGAGTCGAGTTATTTTCTAACCAACTCTTGGTGTATATACTGCAGAGTTAAAAATATGCAGAGTTCAAATAGGATTGAAACCGAGTTAAAATAATCGAAAAAAATTTAACAAAAAATCATTTCAAATGATCATCAGATTGCTTATTCTTTTTGTTGATCACCATATATGTGTAATTTTAATTTTTCCAGCGATATTTTGTCTAAAAAATTGTAATTTTCAAATCGTTGAAAATTAAAGGATATAGACCACCGATATTTCTGAATAATCATTTTCGAAAAAAAAAAAAATATGCCAATTTATTAATTTAATATATTTAAATAAATTATTTGTAAATCGCTTTCATTCTTCAATAACATAGCTAATTTAAAATAAAAATGACGAATTGGTGTGTATGAATTTTTCTTTAATTTTGTTGTTGTTTTTTCAACTCTACTCTACTCTGCGTATATAGTGCATTTTTAGAGTAGAGTTTAACTCGACTCGACAAATTATTAGGTCGAGTCGAGTTTAACTCGACTCCGTATATAATGAGAGTTAAACTAGGATTAAACTCGACTCGACTCGCAGCATATACAATATATATGAAGTCAACGAAATGATGCGAAGTTATGCGTTCTTTTCAAGAACGAAAACTTCCCGTCAAACAAGGTGTTACGTTTACGTAGCACTAGCGAAGAATTTTGTTCATAACTCTTCGTAAACGTAACACTTTGGTGTTGAAATAACGAAGCAGTTATGTCGTTCCCGTCCTATGATAATTAGACTTTTTGCGAGGAGTTATCAATGTGTTAGTAGTTCGTAAACAGTTAGCTTGAGGTGGTGCATTTATGTCACACAATTAGTGAAAAAATAACGTAACATTTTTAGCGATATGGATTTAATGCATTTGCAATTTTTGATTTGCAATTTTCCTTTTCTAAAAAACATATAGTTTAAAAATATTAGTTCACAATTATATTTTTCTTAATTAAATTGGTACATTAATTATTTTCTTAGTTGTTTATTTATTTAAAAAAAATTGATGAACACAAAAAATACGTAATGGCGATCGAAAACTCAAAACTAAAAGATTATCGTTTCTTTATATTATTCCATTAATTTTCATAAAGGAATTTTGTGTTACGTTTACGAAACATCAGCGAAGAATTTTGCTCATACAATTCTTCGTAAACGTTACGTTTAGTTGTAGCAAAAACGAAACATTTATGTCGTTTCTATCTCATGATAATTAAATTTTTTAGCGAGGTATTTTTGTACTACATTATATTTTATTTAAGTTTGAGAATATATTAGTGCAAAGCAAAAAAATGATCCGTTAATAATACGCTTATGCGACGTATTTTGCGAATTCCCTTAAATTGTTTAGCGGGTTCAAACGAGTTTTTCTCAAAACGTGTTTTTTTGCGCGCCGTGGAATGTACTCAAAAAGTAATTATGGACCAATCAACTTGAAATTTTGTACACATATTCCTAAACTTATCGGCCTTTGCACAAACCTAAAATTTCGTATAAATTGTTTAAATAAATATTGTTTTTAACGAATTGGTTATAAATAGAAACCTGTTTTTTTTGCTTTTTGTCATCAAATTTTCAATTTTTTTGTTTGCTAAATTTAGGTTCATGCAAAGCGGAATGAATTATTTTACCCGGGATCTCCACTATGAAATTTCCTGATATTTACTATCATGCAGATGCTAGCATTTTTTTTCAATGTGAGTATGCGATACAATTTTTTTACTAGCAGCAAATTATCAGGCTGATAATTTCGTAAAAATTATCATGATAATTATTACGAATTTCATACTTTTTAGGTTATGTTTTTCATTTTCGTAATTTTTTTACAAAAACATATAACGATTATCATGATAGTAATATCCCCAGATATGATAGTTCATCGACAAATATTTCTCAATACATTGAAAAAAAAAACACATACAAACATAAATTATCATGATAATAAATATCAGGAAATTTGCATAGTGAAGATCCCGGGCGGGTTAATGAAAAAAATTGTTTCATTGATTTTAGTAGTTAAGGCCCGTAATACATTATCACTATTCTACGTCGTAGAATAATAACAACATTTAAGTACGTAAAACTACGACAACAGAAATGATACAATTCATTTTTCTATATTACTATGAATCATTTTGTTCACGATAGTTACCAAAGAATGGATTCGTATTTAGGATTCGTTGATAAATTTGTAATCACTTGTTGCGATTTTTGTAATTTGCATGAAGCGTATTAAATAATATTTCGTTGCTCTCGTATTCCGAAATTAAGATTTTTGGTTATTTTCATGATCCAATCGTATTTTTCGTATTCTGTTATTTTTATGAGCTGTCAGAGAGATATTGCAATAGTTAGCTTCATGAGGCTAACTACGATCGTAGAAATAATACAACTCAGAAATGTGGCAACATATCCATATTACACTATCGTAGAAGTATAATGATCCATTTCTACGTCGTAGAATAGTGATAATGTAATACAGGCCTAATACAAATTTTTCTAACACAGCGACATGAAACAAAAAATTTCCCTTTGCGAATATTCCCAAGTGGAAACCATAGGTAGGTGTGAAACCTGTTAACGCGACAGCAGAACCAACTTCATTTAATACATTTTTTTAAATTGGAAATTTTCTATTAAAAATTTAAAATTATTTTTGAATAGAAAACTTTCAATTTAAAAAAATGTATTATGTGAAGTTGGTTCTGCTGTCACGTTAACAGGTTCCACACTCAGCAGCAAAAAATAGATGCTCTTTGCTGGTAAACATAACCTCAATAAATTTGACGTGTTGTTTAGTACCTATTATTTTCTTGTGTACCTATTTGTTTTGAAATAAACTATTTTGATAAATAAACGTTCTTCTCAAAATATAATATTAAAGTCTCGTATAATACAAAAAGCAATTTTGATAATTAAAAAAAATAATCTGCTGCGCTGCTCGGTGTGAATGGTTCAACAAGCATCCAATAGTGTGGATTGTTTGGGACATGTCGCGCTGCTCTTTGTGTGTTTCAGCCTACTCTAGGAGCTAAGTTCGAGCACCTCTAGCGCCGCCATTTTGTTTTTTTTTACTCATAAAACATTTTCTTTTTATTCATTTGAACGTCAATATTATTATGTAATTTATTTGTGAAATCAGAGCAGTCCCACTCCCGTATATTCCTATCCCTGTCCCGTCTTCCGTTTTCATTTTACTCTTACAAGTTGCTGAGACCGGGTAGTCACCCATAGGTCACCCAGCTTTACTACAGGAAGGCTAAATAAAACTGGAGGGTGTCTGGTATCCAGAGTCCATATACTTTAGACTGATTAACCTATCAGCCATTCATCCACTGGGATATGCTGTCCCCCCTTAGATTAGTTTTTTTTTTCAAGGATTTCTCCTTTAGCGCCGTACTTTAGCCTATGCTAAAGGTGCAAAGGGTCTCTGTTACCAATGGTTGCTAAGAGAAGGCAGCCCATACACTTGTGAATTGTGACCAGGTTACGCCTTACACAATTGTATCCATCACGCAGCTGCCTAATACATGACCAGAACAGCTCAAGTGGTGTGCACCCTACTGGAAGGTTACGGAGCTGATAGATTAATTAACTCAACTTTGGTCGCCAAATCACCTAATACATATAAAAGTACTACATACATATATTGAATTTTTGAAATTCAATTTGCGATTGTAACTTGTTCATATATTGGGAGTGTGCATTAATTTTAAGAGTTTTTTTTTGGTAAAAATGCAGCTTAATTGTGAACAAATGGTTACAAATTGAGCATTCAAAATATTGTACAACGCTAGCCACTATTTTTCCCATCTTTCTGGTAACAGCTGGATTCCACGTGAAAGAACCACATATCTTTAGAAGTTATCTAGGAAACGACCCATTTTTCGGTATCCTCATAAGACTGGTAGCACTGCTCAGACAAGCCATGAGTCATCGATCGAAATATAGGTAGTAATCGGAAGGAGCAATATCTGGGGAATACAGCCGTTAGTAGAACGTCCCAGTTAAACGCTTCTAACGTTTCCTTGGCAGTTTTCGCAACATGAAGCTTCCACTTTTTTTTTTCGCTGGCGCTACATCCCATGGAGGGATTTGGCCGCTTCATATTGAAGTTTCGTAATCATTATTTTAATGGATAATGAGTGATTATTTCATTGATCCTACATTAACCAGCTGTGATTTTTTCATCACCCGCTGGGAATCGAACCCGGGACCTCCGGGGCTTAAAGCAACCATGCTAACAACTGTGCCACCGGGGCGGCTTCCACTTCCTCATCTTCAAACGTTCTCGGCTGGCTTTGACGTACCTTATCTTCCATATCAAAATCACCTCTTTTATAGCTCCGAACCAGTACTCACATGTTGAAATCGATGGAGGATAATCACCATAAGCTTCCAACACCATTCCTTGACTTTTAGCAGCACTTTTCTTCAAATGGAAACAAAAAAGCAGAGCTTCTCGTAAATTGCATTTTATTGGCACAAAATTCCACATATTAAATTTACGCTAAATAATTGAAATATCGTTAAAAAAAGCATATCGAGAGTAACTTGTTTCTGCAAATTTTTTAATAGTTTATAGTTCTGTTTCGAGCAGAACATTAAAAATCTCGTTCTATTCACCTATAATTAGGGAAGGTTGGATAAGAAAGAACTGAATACAATTGTAATAAGTAAAAAATTGTTAAACATTTATTAACCATTAAAATAATGATAACTATTACATAATTATAAATATTTAAATTTCATAAATAACTAAATTTTTAGTCTGTTGTCTTTTATAATTTTGGCGTAAAATCATTGGTTTTCTTTGTCCATTTCCAAAATTCAGCTCACTTCCCATTTTCTGACGCCGTCTAAATCGGGCGAAAACGTAACAACTCCAAATCAATAATGGGATACTTATAAAACCTAAAGGAATTAAAAATAATAATAGAAATTGTTTTATTCCTCCATTCCCTGTGTCATCTTGTGCCAACGATAAATATGCTTCACGATATTTAAATCCTTGTATATTTATGCCCACACAAACATATACCCCAGCATCGTTTTCGGATACATTATTTATAATTAATTTACTTAAATGTGTATCTTCTGTTAATTCTTTTTCGCCGGATGACTCTAGTAATTCAAAACGGGTTTGAAAATTTTCGGTATTAGTACTGTCATATTGGAATGATAAATGGGATGATGTTTCGCTAGATATTGTATCAATTCGTCGTAACCACTTTATTGTTGGCGGAACTTTGCTATAAATTCGACATTGGAATACAACTTGATTATTTATGGCAGTTGTTATATTGGCAGGGAAATCACCGACGAATTCTGGCGGTTGGATTGCAGAATCTGAAATATAAAATAAAAATATTTGGGTATGCATCATTTTACTTTTTCCTTGAAATTGTTAAAGTTAATTAAAATAATTATTGTTGGTTATGTATTGTCAACAGATTCAACTGAAATGCACCTACATACAATATATGCAATAGCGTCTTTAGTTTAGAAAAATAGGACAGGATTTATTTCCGATCTATTGTGAATTTATATTTTCTCAAAAATGCAGCTTTATCAGGACGACAAGTACGAAAATTAAAAATTGTAATAAGAATTAAATAAATCCAAAAAAAAAAATTCGGTTTATTTAATTCCTCTACGGAATTATTTAGTTATTTGTTAGGAATAACCATATCATCCGAAAAAGAAAAGAGTACAAGATATAAAAAGCTAAAATTTCATTAAAACATAAAAAAAATTGAGGAAGTCGAAACTTTAAACGATTAAGTTCGCTTTCTGTAGCCAATTTAGCAATTCGTTCTTAATTTGTTATTTACCCTGGTTATGTTCATGTTCAAAAAAGCGATACTGTTATTTGTTTCAAGTTCTATTGTGAATTTAATTTTTCCGAGGAAGAAATTGAACATGTTTAAAGTGCCCTCAATACTAGGTATCTTTATGTAAGATGAGTATGAAATCATCTACATATTTTTTGATGAGCGATGGTTTTGTTTTCAATAGTGGTAGTTTTTCTCTTAGTAATTTTTCAAGGACAATATCCGCTAGGATTGGTGACAACGGGTTACCCATTGCAAGACCAAAGAGTTGCCTGTACCGGTTATTGTTGAATTGAAAGAAGTTGTTATCGTTAATACACGTATTAAACATTTGAATGAACCTACGTTTTGAACAGGGAATGTTACCTTCTATTTCGTGCTACCTGCCTATGACTGCCATACGAGCTTGTAAATAGTGCTACGACATCGAATGACACTAGTACTTCATTTTCTTTTAAAACAGCTATTATTATTTGAGCAAAAATACTCAGCCAAAATAAAAAAATGAACAGAAAAGTTGATTCGCTCATGTCTGTATTAGGGCAAATGGTGAAACAAGATTACCCTACATATTAACAAGATTAACATACATATGCGACGTGCGACGTGTGACAAGTGGAAATAAACGTGACGCTTTTTTGACAACAATTTACATTTGTGACGAGATCCGCCACGCACACTTTATAAAATTTTTTATATTTTAATTTTTGTTCTTCAAAAAAGCTTCGTCAAAGCCTACTATTTTGTTTTATACATACAAAAAATGTGTATGTGTTTGTGCGACCGTGACGGAAAAGATAAAATTAAACCATCTCTCGACGTGTGGCGTGTGCCGTGTGACGAATGTCAAAATATTCGTCTTTGATTGGCTAAAAGCTTCCGTCACACGTCGCATATGTAAATCAACCTTCATGATTCCAAACGCACACTCTACGACATTTCTTGGTTTGATGCGCACACTTCATTTGGGTTTTTGTACGGTGTAATTATGGTTATTTGATTTAATTTACAAGCATACCATTCATCTTCTAATAAATAATATTGTGGGGCGGAAATTTTCCACGTTTATATAACGGAATATTACCTAATCCCCTTGTGTCATGCACAGATCCAGGGTAACCGACAAAAATATCAATAGATTTTGCTAACCCATCCACTACAGCTTGCAATATAATTGAGTAAAACCATTTATAATTGATGTACTCATCGTGCCAATTAACAGGGTATTTAATCCAGATATGACAGCCAAAAATAGGGGTTTTTGCTCGGGGAGAAATTTGGCTCCAACTTCGTTTAATAGATTCTTTTGGCGACTGTGTACCAGCGGCGTAGCGAAGGGGGGGTTGCGGGGGATTGAACCCCCCCCCCCCCTGAGTTTCACATAATATACTAAAATTATTACATGGTGATGTGTTGATCCACACAAAATAATTTATAATTCGAATAAGGCTCATTACCTATTATAATACGCATGTAACCTATTTTTGATTCTTCACATAAAAGAAATGTAAACAAAGCGGCGTAATATTAGACGTAATTTTTACAGATCTGTGTAGACCTTTTTTCCAGATTAAGTTGAAATTAGATTACATAAGCGAAGTTAATTAAAATGTTTAAAAGACGGTCAGGTATCTACCGGTTGAACGCTTGTACCTATAAAAACAAAATTAGCACAAAATATTTGTCAGATTTTTAGTAGTACTCTTAATCTGGATAATCTCTTCAATTGAAGAGTTCTAAGACGTTCAGGCGCCTTAAGAATTACCTAAGAAACACAATCGGTGGGAACCGACTAAAAGGATTGGCATCATTAAATATTCATAGAGATGTGGTTATATAAATAGACTGGGTCTTCGATGAATTGGCCTTAGTGTCACGACGAATCAATATAAAACGATAAAAAACTAATAAAAAATTGAATTCAAATAAATTCGAATGCATTATTTTCTTATAGAAATTATTATTTTTTAAACCCCCCCCCCCCCCCCCCCCCCCCCCCCCCCCCCCTCGACGAATTTCTGGCTACGCCACTGCTGTGTACTATACGTGTTTCATGTCTGTTGTAAAATAATTTAACAATTTAATAATAATATTCCTGATGGAGTTGCGGCTTAAACCAACAAAATTTTCAGTGACACTGTAACTGCAGTCGGCGGCCATCCAATACAGAAAAATTATTAATTCGTACTCGATCGACCAACCGTGATGTTTATGAGGCATCATTTACAGTATTTTTTGGAATGTTATGTACCTTATTCGCAAATTTTGTTTTTGTCACAGTTTTGTTTCCTTCCAAAATATTCTCTATTTTGCTGGATACAACACGAAGCTGCAAATGTTTAGGCCGCTAAAATTAAGTAATTAAAAATCTCAATATTCGTAATGCGCATGTAGAATCATCAAGTCAAACTAACCTTATTGTGTTCTTGCAACTTTTTTTTTAAAACACAGGCTTTAATTTGTTGAAATATTGTTGTTCAATATTTGAATAGCTAATGTAATTGCAAATATTTTTTACTTTAATTACTCTCCATATTTTGCTTTTATTTATTATTTAACTGATAATTTATTTTTAATTTTGATTTTAAATTAATTTTGTTGTTATTGTTCATTCAAAGAATGTATGAATGCAAATGCCAAAATTTTTAACCATTTGAAACCACTGAGATAATATATACATGGATACGACATAGACAAAAATTTATGGTACAAGAAAAAAACGAAGAAGAAGAAAAAAAGATAGCGTCTGTGTGACAGAGAAACTATTTATTTTCCTTGTCTTAAATTGGTTTCGAATTTTCGGAAATGAAATCATATAAACCTAACCTTCGTACCGTTATAATTACATAGTAGGCTATGACCTTCGAGTCAATAAAGACGTTTTTTTGTTTTTTTTTTGGCAAAATGTTTTGAAAAAAATGATGCGAATACCATTCACTAAAGGCAACAACTAGGCCGACTGATTATTTTTAGCCATCAATAAAGCTAAACATTTTTCTTACCAAAATCCCAAATTTTATTTATTTAATACACTAAATTGTTCTTTGACATTTTTATTTTTACAATGATTAGTAAACAAGTTTGTTTATGTTCGAAAGTTTGACGTTTCACTATTTTTTTTTGTTTTTATTTTTTTTTTCAGATGTGTATTGAAAATTTCAAGGAAAAATAGTAAGAAATAATTTAAATATTTTCCGAAAATAAGTATAGTGCAATGTGTGAATACAATTAGTTAATCAGTCTCAAAATCTTTGTATGCTTAATGAGTTTAGCGCAAGTTTAATATTCACAAAATTATTTTCGAATCCAGTAAGGCCCTTTTTCGGAATTAGCTTTTTAGAGGGTGATACATATATAAAATTAGCGGTACAACTAGAAGACACACTTGTACTATTCGTTTTTGCTGTTTAACTATGATAAACATTTTGCATGTCGTCTCCATGTATATATCTCAGTGTTTGAAACAGATAAAAAGTTAAAAAAAATTCACCATGGTTACAAAAAATTCCCCACAGTTAATTTTTTTATTTTTTATTCATTTGAATGCGCTATCAACGACTTCAACTCGATATACTACCACTATGCCTCCAGCATTCGAGGTAAAGCTAAGGTTTTTCGTTTAGGCGTATTGGACAACAATTATGACGTCATAATAATCAGCGAAACCTGGCTTACGATAAATATGTTCTCCGAAAATACTTTCCATCCGATTATGTTGTTTATAGAAAGGATAGATAGATACAACTTTGACACCAGTCGTAAAGGTGGTGGTGTTTTGATTGCGGTAAAGAATTCGTTTCCTAGTGATGTGATTGCATGTCATCATAGCCTAGACGTGATTGCTGTTCGAGTCAGACTGGCCAATAATACTTCGATTATTGTAGTCGCCGTGTATATACCGTACGGGTCGAACTTGGATTATTATAATACGTTTATCAACTATATCGGCTCAGCTGTTATGCCTCTAGTCCGTCCTAGTAATCAACTTATCATTGTGGGTGACTTTAATTTACCCATGATATCTTGGGACGATGAGAGGGCATTGGCTATCATCGATTACTTTGCTACCATCTCAACTACGCAGCTCAACCGTATTGGTAACAATCGGGGGAAATACCTCGATCTATTATTTGCTAATGATGTTATGCATGCCGAGATTTCTGCGTGTCCGGACTTCACTGGTTGTGAGAGCATCTACCACGTACCGATTATGATAAATATTTTTCATTCCAATTGTACAAATAACTATGTCTCTAATGATTATTATTTTAATTTTAGAAAGGCCGACTACACATCCTTGAATGAATTTTTTAACATTTCTGATTGGAACTTTTTACAACGCGGTGGAGATTTGAACTGTACGGTGTCGAGGTTCAACGATCTTCTCAGATGTGGTATCGAAAAGTATGTTCCGCAGGTGAAAAAAAATAAAAACGGTCGTCGGGAGCCATGGTATAATAATCAGTTGGTGTTGCTTGAGAAACGACGCAATAAGCTTCATTCCTTGTATAGACTACATGGTGTCAAATACTATCCTGATTTTTATAGAGCTCGTAAGGAATTTAAAAATCTAAACTGGTTCCTTTATAACAACTATATAGTGCGAATTGAGGAAGAGTTAACATCTAGTCCTAAGGAGTTCTGGAAGTTCATTAATAGTAAGAAAAAAGTGGCTGGCTTTCCGTCTACCATGTCGTACAAGAGCTCCGTCGCTAGTCAGCCCTCGGACATCTGCAATCTGTTCGCTAATTTTGTAGCGTCGATTTACAAACCAGTTCCTTCGCCCAATATCGTGACTCCAGCTTTCCCCAGCTTCGGTCAATTTAAAGACTTCAAATTTACCGAGAAAGAAGTTCTGGATTGTTTGCTCCAGCTCGAGGTTGGAAAGGGATCGGGTTATGATTGTTTTTCTCCGATTCTGTTTAGGTGTTGTGCTGAGAGTTTGGTCCTCCCGATTACCTTCATATTTAATGAAAGCCTTCGTCGCGGGTTCTTCCCCGATCCTTGGAAGATTTCTTGTATTCATCCAATTGAAAAAGAAAGAAGAAGTGATGTGAGTAATTATCGTGGGATCGCCATTCTCTCCGTCTTACCCAAGCTGTTTGAGTCTATGGTTCATAAAATCTTGCAATTCCATACAAAGAATTTCATTTCTCCGGCACAGCATGGATTTGATCCCGGTAGGTCCACAGTAACTAACTTGGTCTCATTTTGCAGTGATTTATTTGATAGTTTAAATTCCAGACAGCAGCTCGACGTTGCCAAGGCTTTTGATATGATTGACCACTCTATTCTTATTAGTAAGTTAGAGAGTCTAAATTGCCAGATCATTCCTATTAAATGGTTGCGTTCCTACCTTTCTGATCGTTGGCATTCCGTTAGATTCTTGGCTTCTTACTCCCAATTGTATCGTGTACCATCTGGCGTGCCTCAAGGTAGTCACATTGGCCCATTGTTGTTTTCTTGTTTATCAACGATGTTGTTCAATGCTTTGAGTTTGCTAACTGTCTCCTCTTCGCAGACGACATGAAAATGTTCGCCCGTGTTGCTATGATTGCGTAAAGTTGCAGGAGGATTTAAATAGATTTTGCAGTTGGTCAATTAACAATAGATTGGCTCTGAACGTAAGCAAATGTAAGACTCTTTCCTTCCATCGTATCCGCTCACCCATTTTTCACCAATATCAGCTGTACAATGTAGACGTTGACCGAGTTGAGTTCATTTCCGATCTTGGTGTGATTTTTGCATCCGACGCTACATTTACTAGACATGTTAACACCATTATTTCAAAGTCGTATATTATGTTGGGCTTTATTAAACGGAACTGCAGGGATTTTAGAGACCCGATAACTTTGACATCACTCTACCACTACCACTGTCATTCCGGGAGGATTGAGAGTGTTCAGAAACAATTTGTTCTTTTTGCGCTCCGTTGTTTGCCGTCCATGCGTGCTGTGGATTATGTCCTCCCACCTTATCAGGATCGATGTAATCTTCTGAAATTGCAACGTCTAGACTGTCGCCGGGACATAGCTTCCGCGCTGTTCGTGTGTGATATTATTAATTCCCGCATCGATTGTACCGAGTTACTTGCACGTCTAAAAATCTATGCTCCCGAACGTCGAATGCGGCAACGTGATGGGCTTTTATTCATTGACCCGGTGCCAACTAACTATGGTTTTCTGAGAACATCACGGATATTCAATTCGGTATTTGAAATGTTCGATTTCCACTTGTCGAGAAATTCATTCAAGAATGTTTTATTTAAACTTTTTTTGTATAAATTGTAGTTAGCCGTAATTGTTTGTACCGATTGTAACCACTGTAGGTATCAAATAAAATAAAATAAAATAAAAATAGAAATACGACCTTAAGATTAAAAGTGTAGCCTCAACACGTATATTTTTATAATCGTAACAAAAGGCCAACTAAATAACCCAATATGGTATTAAAACAAGCTACTTTTAAGGATAAAACACACTAAGTGCGACGCGACCTATTCCAAGCAATCCACACACTAGACGCCAGCATCTGTGTACAGTGTACACCAACGCGATTTTTTTTTGTTTTTCTAATGTCAAAAGTTATCAAGTAAGAGCTCGTATTGTTATAGGTCTTGTTTTTTGTTTACGAATTAATTATTTTAACTTTTCTATAATGATAAATAAAACTAACAAATTCTTGATAAATTCTTTTTTGTGTTTATATAAATAAAAAAACAGTGAGATTATGAGGTAGTTTACACCACGAAATATTTAGTGGACTGACCTAAATGGCGACCTATTTTAGTCCACTTTCCAACCGTTTACATCACAATAAATGTATGTAGGTCGCATTTGGTTCAAACGTCAAAAATTAAAATATTTCAATAAATGTATTTATATTTAATATTATATCATTTTGGCATTTATTGATTTTAAATTTAATATTTTTATTTTTATTCATTATTTGTGCTGTAAAAATGATAATTAACAAATCGCATCTATTGAAAAAATCGAAATTCCTTAGGTCGAACCGTTTACGCCATATTTCTAGTTGACCTATTTTAGGTTAGGTCACACATTTTACTTGCCTAACCCAATTTGGGTAACTACCGTTTACACCATGTGATCTGTCCAGTTTAGGTCGAATATAGTGTATAGTCCGGGACTAAATATGGCGGTGTAAACTACCTCTATGTGTAGCGACAAGCCGCGACTTTTTTTTTGAAGCTAGATGTGGAACTTAGGCCCGTTGCACATTTCAGCTAAGCTAAGCGAGAAATGTAGTTTTCGTTAGCTTTGTTAGCTCGCCTAGCTCACCCCTTGACTTTTTCCAGCTGATAACTAGCCTTATACAAACATACATTGCTGATTTTATATCTTCCTATTAAAATTTTTTATTTTCAACCGGGGGATAAGAATTTAGCTCACATCGCTTGGCTTAGCTTAGCTGAAATGTACAACGGGCCATATTGTCGCGACGACAAAAATAACACTTCACTCTATACATTTTCTTTTAATGTCAATTTTTCTATTAAAATTATGAAATTCTTAAATGTTTAAATGAAATTTACATATATTTTGCCTAGACTATGATTTGTATTCATTAACTCACCAAAATTAAAAGCATTTAATTTTGTCGCCCGTCGTCGCCGCTTGATGTGTTTTACAAGCCGATGGAAAAAAGCTACAAATTTTTTTTTTTTTGTGATAAAATTTTAGTAATTTAAAAACTAGAAAAATTCCCAATAATTCGTTACATAGTCGAGAAAAAATTTGAAAACTCTCAAATTCTCGAGAAATGAAATTCGTCGGGAAACAAATTTCTCGGTTTCTCGAGGAATAAATTTCTCAGAAAATCGCAATCTTTAAGTACTCCTTCATTTTATACAATGCGAAATGATCACCAATCACCACAGAGCAGAACGTAATTTATAAGCTACAAATTTGATTACCAATAAATAATATGAAGTTAATACACCAAACCGGCACTTTTAAATGTAAAATAAATCCTTAATCGTATATTAAATCTTAAACTCACCAATGACTTCTAAATTATAAGTTTTAATAAATGGAATAAATAATGTTGTCTCGTTATTCGTCCGAGACGGGTGTATACGACAATTGTACAATCCTGAATCAGCTTCGGTTGCATTTTTTAGTGTTAATGTTAATTTTTTACAGGGCTCCCCGTCACATTTAACAATGGTCCAAGGTATTTTATTCATTTCTTCTGTATTCGTACATAATATTCGATTGTAACCTGCATTGCATGACTATATAGAAGAAAAATTAAAATATTTGAGGTATGTATCTGAAAATTAATATACATATGTGGCGGTGACACAAGGCTACAACAAAGTGATGGCTTACCTTAAAATACCAATTTGTTTCGGATATTCCTAAATAATCTGTATGATTATTACGTACACCACATCGTATTTTAATCTCTCGTCCCGCTGGTTGTTGTATTAGTTTTGGTTCTATGTCGGAAAATCTTGGATCTGAAAACGTAATTAACAAATAAACAAAATCCGTAAAATTCTTCTTAGTATATTTTGATTAAGAGCTGAAAAAAAATGATAAAAAGAAAACATTTCTGTTTGTGTTAAAATTAAATCAAGGTGTTGAAATTTTTATTTAATTATTTTCCCTTTTCTCTTGTATGTTAAAAGGAAATCGAATGGTGCGAGATTGTGAATAGACATTTTTGAAAATAACACGAAAATACAAATAAATAAACCTGCCTATTTAAAGAAACTTAACAGTTTGATATGAAAGAAATTGCGTACGTAGTAAAGTAAAATAGATTTTGTGTTCCAATAAGTATTGGTTTCGACTGGGAGCAGTGAAGATTAATGAAACACCGGTACTTAACAAAATATTTACAGTATTATTACAATATCTATAAGAGCAAATTATAAATGATTCAATCTTGTGTAAAATAGAGTTTGCGTTTGGTTTGCCTTAAATTAAAAAAAAAATGAATTATATTCATTACAATGCTTTCGATGGCTTACCTAATTAATATCGGCCCTAATCCGCACTTTTTCAAAAATGACATTTTAATGCCAACCAACAAACTGTTACTAAAGATACATGTTAAACCCAAAAGTGATTGACTGAGTTATAACTGAAAATGATCTGACTGAAACTTTGGATTGGTGATTACATGGGATTTTTTTATTTGATCTGAATTGACATTTTGAATGTCACTTTGTTCTAAAATTATATTTAAATTATTAGAAAATTATTTAAAATAATTTAAAAATTACTTCGAAAATGTATAAAACCTTTTGCCTGTAAGAAAAAATCTGTCAGTTCAACTAAATTAAAGTTTACATGTTTAACTCAATATACAAACTGACTCAACCAACCAAATTTAAGTTGACCGAACTCAGACTACTTTCAGATAACTTTCAGTCAAGTCACCGTTTACATGTTGAATTTAACTCAGACGTTTTCAGTCAGATCACTTTCGGTTTAACATGTATCTTTAGTATGTATCTTTAACTATAACGAAGAAGGGCAACAATACAGCAACAATAACAATAATTATTTTCCTTTTCTTCAGTAAACTCCAACCAATTTATAATTGATGCCAGCCGATTGATAATAAACTCGAATATTAATTGTTACAATTTGTCGTCCCTCAAATTATGGAAATGCAATAGTCTAAATGCAATAATAAGTGGACATGCTTTTGGCGTGCTCGAGCACATATTTTGACCATTTATATCAGTGATTATAAATTCGTAACACGCGTGCTTTAACTTGGCACGTTGCGTTGGTCCAAAAATGTTGAATTTTAAAAATCGACTTTATTTGCAGTTATTCTTACCAAAAATAGAAAACACGTTTTTAGAGTTTTGATGCTGGGAAATGAGAAACCATGAAATTAATTTGGTCATATATCCACAACATCATCAGCAACCTCTCTGATCGATGATGGCACGTTTGCGTTGGATTTAGTTAAAAAAAAGGACAGAGAATCGGAGTTGTCACTAGAGTGACCAGGTTTGAAACGCCTATATTTGATGAAAAAAAAGAAATAGCTTTTTAAAATTGATTTGGTAGCGACGACCGCGTCCACTCGATTTATAGTGAAATCTCTTCTAGAAAATTTTCAAAATCCACCACATTGATTCATCGTTTGAACATGCTGCATTTAATTCATGTATCATCAAATATTGGTTTAGTCAGATACCAAACTTCAATGAAATTGGTGCATAATCACAGAAATTCCGTTTGGAGCAGGGATGGAGTTTCTTAAATAAAACATGGCCAGAATTTAACAAATATTCCGGGACACCGCTAATGATACTTTGGTATATAAATACAAACCATAAATCAAAAAATAGATTTGCCAAAGAGAAATTTGTTTTCTAAAACCAATCTATACTTTTTCAACAATTCCAGCACTAAATGGACCACGCACGTTTGTCAATCGATTTTAGTGAAATTTTATATCTTTAAAGTTATAAGGCCGAGTCGACATATATTGTTCCTCTTATAAAACAGAATTATTCACTACAAAAATAATATCAGCTGGGGTTGGATTTTTTAATTGATGCTTGTTGCTGATTCTAATATCCCCTATCTACGATAGAGCGCAAGGAAAATATTTTGCAGACGTTGTATACCCAAGAAAATAAAAAGTTACTCCTATTTGCAGCTCAGGTTCAAGAATTTAAGAATAACTTTTGCTATAGTTTCGCAGCAGGTATTCCATTGAATTGTTTGCGTCATCAAAAATCCGCAATAGTTGCAGTCATATTTTAAATATGAATTGGCTTCAACACCATCATCTTTATTTAATGATAATTCTCATCGAAAGTGGGGAAATCAAGCAAAATCTTCCATATCGTTGCCTAACTATGAATTAACGTATCTGACATTTTTTCAAAATCTGATCTCTGATACCAAAATGTTCGTCTTGAGAAACTGAAGCCGAATTCCCAGACCAACGTTAATTGATTCTTAGCAGACATTTTCGTCCTAACGGTGAACCAATGCAGGTGCAAAAATTCAGACAGAATTTCTCACAATGGACCATTTTGTTTCAGAGATGAGATTTTGAAAAAATATCAGATACGTTAATTCACAGTTAGGACGACGATATTTAAAATACAAATATTACCAGCGACAATTTTCCGACAAATTCCATGGAAGTAATTTGCTACACTCCATAATATGGTCAAAGCCATATGACATAAGGCCAAAAATTTCAAATATTTGGGAATTATGATTTGAAGCATTATGGTAGAAAGACCACTGTATTATTTTGATAGTTATCCGGACTACGCCAGAACGAAAGGAGACAAGCAATTTTACAAATCAATTTTACAATTCTACAATTTTATACACAATTTAACTTTTAAAATTGGTATGATGCTGATGGCTTGTAGATATAGGTGCTTTGCTTTTTCTACGCTCTTAAGTCCCAAATAGAGTATTTTGAATATTTTGGCATTTTTTCGAGTTTTCCCCCTAAATTGCTGGTATAGAATTATTTTGTTAAATTGGGTCATAAATGTATTAAAATGAAACAGTAAGCCAATTGCTTTCAAATGTTTTGTAATTTTGGCAACCAAGACCCCAATTTGTAATAAAATATGTTTGACCAATTTTTGTTTGCACAGCTCTGTATGTATTTAGGAATCTGAGTGCCGTTAATTGTTATGAATCAGATTGCCTGATTTGGAGGCTTGTTATTACTTACTTATAAAGTATTTTATTTAAAAATTTTCAATATATAAAATACTAACCATCTTCTCCAAAGATTTCCGAATTTGTTTTAATTATTAAAATACTTATTATACATAAATAAATCAGAAATAAATGAGTCATTTTTTCTATATAATTTACAGATGATAAGTATCATTAACTGAAAACCGCCATTGTTTTTCGATTATTCTGTTTGCTCCGCGACCGATCAGATCTGGAATTACAAAAAAAAAAAAAAAATACATAAATGTAAATAAGGGTGGTCGTTTTAAATAAGTAATTTGTTAAATTGAATCAAAATGATGAGCTTAACCTTCGATTTAAAAGGTTTTTTAGACTACGTCGTTTACCAATACACACCCTGGTGACCACCGTATATTTTGTAAGGGAACCGTTCAAATATCGCACATTTAAAAACTGCTAGTTATGTATACAATAGAAAGCGTGTGAAAAGAGATGAAATACGGGTTCCGGCCAGTTGATCGTAAATAAGTAATCGTAGACACAATTGATCGTGGAAACAATTGATAGTGGATACAATTGATCGTATGAACAATTGATCGAGGATCAATTGATCGTATGAACAATTGATCGTGGATACAATTGATCGTATGGATAATTGATCGTGGATCAATTGATCGTATGGACAATTAATCGTGGATCCATGGTCAATTCCACGTATTTATTTTTCTTAAAATATTTTGTTTTTTTATTTCGTTTTATTGATGAATTATAGAAGATAAGTCTTGTCCCGTGTTGGTGTGACGGTTTGGTATGTAATAGGGTTAAAATATATCAAGCAATAATATTTAATTGTAGTAGTTTTAATTATCATTAAGGTGTCATTAATAGGTTCTATATAATCCGCTCCTACGTCCCCCTAAGTTCAAATCTAAAGCTCCTCGGAGGGCTAAGCGAGGGGAGCGCAATGAACTCCCGCATGCCCGTGAGAGTTACCGAAGCCGTTAGCCTCTACAATTCTAAGTTAAATTAGTCAATGTCATTTATCTTGAAAACAAGGTTTTGAGAAACAAGATTTTCTCCAAAAAGATTTTTGGTGACAAGATTTCGGAGAAAAGAATTTAGAAACAGTCTTTTGTAAACAGATTTTTGAAAAACAGTGATACGTGGCCAACCCTAATTAAAATTGGAAATATTTTTACAAAAAGTGAAATTAAATTCGGAAAAAATTTGTTAACATTACGCGTATACATATTGTATGTATCAATAGCCTTATCCATAAAAATTTACAGAAAAATTGGCTATGTAGGCCCTACATAATACGAAATGAATAAAAACACAATAGTACATTGTGTCATTAGGATTAAAAGTGATACTTTGTTTGACGAGCAATTATATTTGCATGCGAGCCGAAAAGCAAAGATTGCGAGTCAAACAAAGTCACTTTTAATCCGAATAACACATACTATTTTTTCTCCAACGAAGAGTTCATGTCGTGTCGGTTGTATGTATTACTAATTATACGAGTAAGTGTACGTTTCGACAGCAAAGCTCGTTGTTATTTTTGCAACGCTCTTCACACGGATAGTATACATATACAAAAAAAATGTGTATCGACACAAAATTTGTAACCCACACAAATAAAAAAAACATTCAAAATAACAACCAAAAAGTACTAATGCCTAGATGTTTTTTGGTTGTTATTTTTACATTAGTACTAAAATACAAAATTTCCCCTACGAAATTATTGAACCACCCTATATTGTAAACACATTTTTATTTTGAGCAAACTACTCATAAGTACTTATATCTACTCACAACTACTCATGCTCAAATGATGGTGTAGTTGAGAAGTAGTTACGCATAAAATTATCAATAGAGCGATTTTAGTTCAAAAAATTCCAAAAGATGGCTCTATACCAGTTTTGTTTGTGTGGAATGTAATTTTTTAACCCTAATTCAACCAACGTGTGCCTTTTTGGCTCATTTGGTAAATGCAACGATTTTCAAAATAATGTTAATTTAGTTATAAATTTGTGTGTATTTTATTTTAGAACATTTCCATACATTCCGTACAATGTACTTGGCATTCTTTAAAAAAACTTAGTAAATTCTTTGATTAGAATTTGAATTTACTGACATAACAAAAATATGTTGGTTGTATTAGGGTTAAAAAAATTTTTTTGTTTATGTTTGTGATGCGACACGGCAATTTTTAAATCGCAAAAATATTTTAATTATTTTGTTGTTTAATATGTTATTAATTTTTTTTTTTTTTTTTTTTTTTTTTCGCTGGCGCTACATCCCATAGAGGGATTTGGCCGCTTCATTTTGAAGTTTCGTAATCATTTTGTTAACGGATAATGAGTGATTAATTCATTGATCCTACCCTTATAAACCAGCCGTGATTTTTTCATCACCCGCCGGGAATCGAACCCGGGACCTCCGGAGCGTAAAGCAAGTATGCTAACCACTGTGCCACCGGGGCGGCATGTTATTAATTACTATTATTAATTATCATTAATGGAACAACGTATCTTTTGTCAAAATCTAATAGTTTTATTTAAATTGAGGTTATGTTTTACTACTGTAACGAAAATTTGCGTTCCATTGAACATCTACTCATAAGTACTTAGCAGTAGCAAATTGTTTCCAATGGAATACAGTGAATACGACATGTAGAATATTATTTGTCCATTTTAAACAGGTTTAAGGAATTTTAGGATTAAGCATGACCATCTGTAACAGATAAAATGTGATTCGTGATAATTAAATTGAATTTCGGCGAGGTGCTCGCCAAAATTTGTGGTGATTACCCAAATGCCTAGATCGAAAATATTACAAAATGCCAACATGGCGGCTGATGATTTCAAATGCATATATGCCAAAATGGCGGCTCAAAGTTATAAATAAAATATTAATTATCGATGTATATTTTTAAAGTATTCTAATCAATTTTGAATTAATAAACTCTCTTTCTTCGAGCGAATCTCAAGAATTTTCAAACAGCAATTCTACTCAACCTTAAACTTGTGTCATTCATTTACAACCAGGTTCAAAATTATATCAAACGTCAAAAAGTAGAAATACATATCTGTAGTAACGTGCAATCTAGGTACTTAATACGTAGTGATGTTTATAGGTATTTTAGAAGTAAGGAAAAACAAAGTAATAAACCGATGATGGTTTATGTGACAGAAGAGGGAGAAGGTTGTTGCTGGCTGATAGTAAAAGACGTGAATTTGTAAACGTGTATTTTATTGAGAATTAAAAATATAATTAAGAAAAATATAAAACAAATGAATTGTTATTATTACATTGGCGACGAGGATTAAAAAAAAAAAAAAAAAAAATTAATTAAATAAAATTTAAAAGTGGCTAAATCCGAAAACACGTATAAAAAGTAAATTTAAAAGTAAGGTTAAATCCGAAAACACGTGTAAAAGTAAAATTTTGTTTTTTGTCTAAAAAAAAAAAATATGGCAAGCGAGAACAGTACAATTCACAAATTAAGTTTCGAGGAAAATATCGCCGCAAATTGGGAGAAGTGAAAACGAGCATTTGACGTAATGGTAATTGCGAATGGAATAACCGACAACAAAATAAAAAAGTTTAAAATGTTACATAATGGTGGTATGGAGCTACAGGACATTTACTATAATTTGCCCCAAGATGCTGAAGACGAGGAAATAAGGAAAGAAAATGAATTCGAATCAATGGTAAAATCATTGGACGAATATTTCATGCCAAAGTCGAGTTCAGCGTTGGAGCGTAAATATTTTCGTGCAATGAAACAGAATTCGGAGGAAACTATCAATCAATTTGTTGTGAGATTGAGACAACAAGCCGCTAAATGTGAGTTCAACAACGAAAAGGAGCACGTGCGGGATCAAATAGTGTACAACTCAAAATACAGTCAGTTAGAAAGGAAAGTCATCGAAAAAGGAAGCATGGATTTAGACGAATTAATAAAATTAGCACAAGGATTGGAAATTACCGATTTAGTAGATAAGCAGATACAAAAAGTCAGCGTAAAAGCAGAAAAGAGCCATGGACAGCATCCATATAGATCAGAGACTAAAAATCCTGGTGCGAAAAGAAAGACGCAAAATAAATTCGGAGTGAATTCGGGTAAAGGTAAGCAGGAAAATGAATTGTCTTGTTTTAGATGTGGTAGAGTAGGTCATTTAAGCAGAGATAAAAATTGTCCAGCATTAGGAAAAAAGTGTAATAGGTGTAATTTGTTCAATCATTTCGATAAAGTATGTCGATCAAAGTCAGGTACTAATCGAGTCAGATACGTAGAAGACGAAGAAGAAACAAGTCCGTCAGAGAATAGTGAGATATTAAAAATCATAGACAGTAAGAGTACTAACAATGGAAATGTAGTAGTAGTTTGTTTAGTAGGTAACGTTAAAATAGGCATGACTGTAGATACAGGTGCTGCAGTGAATATAATTAGTACAGATACTTATGTTAAAGCGAGGAATAGAAATATCAAAGTAATAAAGGAAAATAGTATAGTTGAAAGCAAATTGAAGGATTACGGAGGTAATAATATTAGTGTTTACAAAGTAATTCGAGCAGAAATAGCTTACAAAGAAGAAACAGTAGAAGCCGACATTTATGTTGTTAGAGGAAGTGGAACTTCATTGCTCAGCTGTAAAACGGCGGTTAATTTAAAAATAATTTCGTTTGACGTAGAATCAATTCAAAAATATGAATCGTTGAGTGGGACAGGAAATAAAATTGGTAAATTAAAAGACGTTCAAGTCGAAATTCATATTGACGAGTCCATAATTCCAGTACGCCAGCCTTATCGAAGGATTCCAATTCCTTTGAAAGAAAAGGTATCGTGTAAACTAAAGGAATTACTGGATAATGACATAATAGAACGAGTGAAAGGAATATCCGAATGGATATCTCCACTAGTAGTAGTCCCAAAGAATAAAAGTAACGATGTTAGATTGTGTGTCGACATGAGACAGGCTAATAAAGCAATTAAGAGGGAGATACATCCTTTACCTACTTTCGATGATATTCTGCCTAGTTTATCAAAGGCCATAATTTTTACAAAGTTAGATGTAAAGAACGCATTCCATCAAATAGAGATAACTCCTCGATCTAGACAAATAACGACATTTATTTCACATGAGGGTGTTTATTGATTTAAAAGGTTAATGTTTGCAATGACGTGTGCTAGCGATATTTTTCAGAAAACGATAGAAAATTTATTAGTTGGAATAAAAGGAATCGTAATTTATATAGACGATATTTTGATTTTTGCAGAGAATTGCAAAGAACATGATAGAATATTAGAAGATGTACTTATAAAATTAAAGGATAACGGCATAAGTTTAAATAACGAAAAATGTCAATATAAAAAAACCGAAATCATTTTCATGGGACATATCTTGAATGCTAGTGGAATCAGGCCTACAATAGATAAGGTTAGAGATATCAGAAATTTTAGACAGCCAAATACAAAAGAAGATGTCCGTAGTTTCCTAGGTATACTAAATTATATAGGTAGGTTCGTCCCAGATTTAGCGATGATCAGCGAGCCGTTAAAAGTTCTGACAAGAAAGGGTAACAAATTTGAGTGGACATCAGAACAAGAGAATTCATTTCAAAAGCTTAAAGAAATAATAGTCGGTGAGGCAATATTAGGATATTACGGATCGAAGGATCGGACAATTGTGGTGGCTGATGCTAGTCCATACGGCTTGGGCGGAGTATTAATGCAAGAGGATGGCAAAGGAAAGGCAAGAATAATAGCTTTCGCATCCAAGGATTTATCGGATGTGGAGAAGCGATATTCACAGACCGAAAAGGAGGCTCTAGCTTTAGTCTGGGCGGTCGAACGTTTCAAAATGTATCTAATGGGAAAGCAATTTGATCTGATAACGGACCATAAGCCATTAGAGGTATTATTTAAGCCTTTGTCAAAACCGTGTCCGAGAATAGAAAGATGGGTACTTCGATTGCAGTCATATGATATGAACGTGATATACCGACCCGGAAAAACGAATATAGCCGATCCATTATCAAGGCTGTGTCAGCAAAATTTAGAAACACACGATGAAAGAGGTGAGAAGTATCTAAACGAAATAGTTAGGACGGCAACGCCAAAAGCAATGACAATGGACGAAATTAAAGAAGAAGTCATGAAGGATGAAGAGATAAGCGATTTAAAATGTTGTTTGAAATACGGAAAGTGGCCTCAACAGATGTCACACTATAAGCGATACTCCGACGATTTATCGGAGGTGAACGGAATATTACTGCGGTTCCGAAGGATAGTTATTCCAAAAAGCATCCAATTGAGAATACTCGAGTTGGCGCATGAGGGACATCCTGGCGAGTCGTTAATGAAAAGGAGACTAAGAACGAAGACATGGTGGTACAATCAGGACAATGATGTGACGAATTACGTAAAAGCTTGCAATAGTTGTCAAGCAGTATCCAAAAGAAAAAATCCTGAGCCATTATATATTACAGAACTACCTAAGGGTCCATGGAGGCAGATACGAATGGATTTCCTTGGCCCATTACCTAATAAGGATTTTATTTTAGTGATAACTGATGATTACAGTCGGTTTGTACTTGTGGAAATAATGAAGACGTGTACAAGTGAAAAAACGATCGAGGTACTGAAACCAATTTTCACACGATTTGGTCCTCCCGAAATACTAATAACCGATAACGGTCCACAATTTACCAGTCACGAATTTAGCCAGTTTTGTGAAACATTAGGAGTGAAATTGAAGCATACAATACCGTACTCACCATCATCCAATGGAGAAGTCGAAAGACAGAACCGATCAATTTTGAAGCGATTAAGAATCGCGCAACTGGAAAAAAAAAATTATAAAGATGAATTAAACAATTACTTGCTAATGTATTCGAATGCGATACACCAATCAACCAATGCAAGTCCAGCGAAACTCATGTTTAATAGGGACTTGAAAGAAAAAATTCCATGTATAGTAGATGACAGTTTCGTATTCGATGAGGATGTAAGAGAACGAGATTTGGAAATAAAATTAAAACGAAAAGAGTATATTGACAGTAAACGAGGAGCAGTCGAGGGAGACATCAGAATAGGGGACAGTGTAATTAGTCAAAACGAGAGACCAGAAAATAAATTATCTTCAAACTATAATCCGGACCAATACGTGGTAAAGGAAAAGAACGGAAAAGCAGCAGTAATACAAGGTATATGGATGGTAAATGTCAACTAAGGCGAACTGACCATCTGAAGAAGGTGATACCTATAGCAGATACCCATAATCAAAGGGATGAAATGTCTGTTGTTGAAAAGTCAAACGATAGCGAGCGATTAGTCAGACCTGAAATACAAGAGTCTACTTCAATTTTGAGAGAGAATGTCACGATGGAAGAATCGCAAGATCAACGACCGGAAATCGACAAGGAGGATTGCAACATGCAATTAAGAAGGACGTCGAGAATCAAGAGGGCGCCATCGTTTATGAAAGATTTTGTAAAGTAATATATATATATATATATATATATATATATATATATATATATATATATATATATATACATATATATATAAGCAATTTTGATAGAAGTTGAAATTAGAAGTAAAGTAAATTTTGTTTAAAGTTGAAATTAGAAGTAAAGTAAATTTTGTTTAAAGTTGAAATCAAAAGTAAAGTAAATGATCATAAATTTTGTAGAATTAATTGTAAGTTTAAATTTGAAGTAATTTGATTCCAGTAATTTAAATACGTATAAATGCATCATTTACTTTATCGAAAGGGGTAATGTAGTAACATACGTAGTGATGTTTATAGGTATTTTAGAAGTAAGGAAAAACAAAGTAATAAACCGATGATGGTTTATGTGACAGAAGAGGGAGAAGGTTGTTGCTGGCTGATAGTAAAAGACGTGAATTTGTAAACGTGTATTTTATTGAGAATTAAAAATATAATTAAGAAAAATATAAAACAAATGAATTGTTATTATTACAATATCCAAACGAAATACCCACACAACCATACAAAAAAATATTTCCCGTTGATAGAATAACAACGAACTTTGCGGTCGAAACCAAGACTAAGTACAAATTATGTAATTAAAACTTCAAAATTGAAACTAATTTTGTTAAAATATTTTTTGAAACTAAGGAGATCATGACTTTTGTTTGGTTTGACTATATTGCTATAATATATTGCATTGTATTTGACGCGTATAATAGTCAAACCATAGACATTCATAATAGATATCTCATTTGACTAAAAACACAAAAAAAAAATAAAAATTTTCCATTCAAATGTTGTCGATGTATTGCATATACGTATTATATTTGCAACGCATTCTAAAATCATTGCCTTATAAAATACACAACACAACGATACATTGGAATTATCAGAAGTTTTTGTTTTTTTCCTTTAGTTACTATGAAATGAGAAATCTAGTATGAATGTCTATGGTCAAACCAAACAAAAGTCATGATCTCCTTAGTTTCACAAAATATTTCAACAAAATTAGTTTCAATTTTGAAGTTTTTTGTGGTTTTCTTTTGACGCAATTGCATCAACAATTTTTGATGTGCAGCAAAAAATTTGATTTATCGCCTTCTTTTGACGGAAAAACGGCAATTTTTTTTTGATATATATCGATTTTCTGAAATCTATATTTTTTCATAAATTTACCCCCACTTTACTACAAAATACTAACACCAAGAAATGATAAATGTCAATCTGACATTACTGACATATCATTTTATACAAATTGCAATTCAAAATGGCGGAAATCGTATAAATAACAAAAACAAATCACCAATACAATGAAAACAAATTGATGTTTTTTTCTCGCCTTCTTTTGGGACACGGAAAATTAAATTTTTTTCAAAAGTCAAAAGAAAACGACATTAATTACATAATTTGTACTTACTCGTATAATAAATTAATTAGTAATATACCGACACGACATGAACTCTTCGTTGGAGAAAAATAGTATGTGTTATTAAAAGTGACTTCGTTTGACTCGCAATCCGTGTGTCCAGACGTATATTTTCTACATGACATAATTACACACATTTCGCGTTCACACGTAAAATCTCAAACTCTCGACACCAATTGCAATTTATCTATGTATGTGTAAAATTATTTTCATTTCATTATGATGCTTTGAGAAGAAATGTACTCAACAACAAAAAATCAAAAATCAAACATTTTTAGCAAACAATTTTGTTTAGTCGTCCCCATTTTGGCTATTGGATAAAAAACAGTGTGTATTAATAATAATTAAATAGCTATGTACTCAAACCTAAAAAATGTTTAAAACTATAAAAAGACGGAAAATCCTGAAACAAAATCGAAAACATAATTTGTTTCTTCATTCCACAACGGTCATATTTCAAATGAATAGCGAAAACAAAAAAACAAAAATCCGACCATACAAATTTTTATATTACTTTTTCAATGTATTAGTGTGTAACAAGTCGTGCCGCAATAAAAATTGTTGAGGAAAAAATCCACACAAATATCCCCACTCCAAAATTAGTTTGTAGGCAAAGAGGTAAGGAACGAGGAAAATACACAGAGTATAAAATATACGTCTGAACACGCTGAATCTTTGCTTTTGCTCGGCTACGCATAATATTTTTCTCCTAGTATTAAAAGTACCTCACCAAGGATTAAAAGTGTAGCTTAGCAACACACACATTTTTTAAAATAGTAAGAAAAAGGCCAACTTTAATACCCAAAAACAGTATTAAAACAAGAGCCTTTTAAGACGTTGGGAGAAAAAGTATTTTTCCTGAACAAATGGATTAACTTTTTATTATCAGTCAATTTTTCTCTATAATTTATTTTTTGTCTCTACCATGTGATCAATTTGATTTAAAATTCGTTTGTAAACAAATAACTAACGCAATTCAATTCAATTTATTTAAATTCAATTATACTATTACACGATCAATTGTTCATACGATTAACTGATCCACAATCAATTGTCCATACCACAGAATACCCGTAGAAGCGACATAACCCGATTTTTATATGGAGAAAAGTGGACTCATTTTTTTGACCTTGGTTTATAGAAGGTAAGATTTTTGGTATTAAATTATCGTTCAGTGGCTGAAAATTCAAAATTAACATGTAAAATATAAGGTAAGAGCAAAAATTTCTTGGTCCACGTAATGTCGGTTCTGGTTGTTTATTATTCTGTGTCCATACGATCAACTGATCCACGATCAATTGTTCACATATCAATCGATCAATTGTATCCACAATCAATTGTTTCCACGAATTGTTGTACGATCAATTGTTGTACGATCAATTGTTATACGATCAATTGTTCACGATCAATTGTTTACGGTCAATTGACAGTAAATTCAGAAATACATATTGCAAAACCAACAAAAATAGAGAGCCGTGAACACAATAATATGTAAATACTAACAAGAGTAGTTTGACTTATATTCGAGTATATATGAAAACGAAATACATACATATAACGAAATCAAAATAAAAAAATTAGGGTCTATTCGACTCGTCGAACGACTATTTACCCATAAAGCTTCCCGTCCTTATTTTGTGTTGTTTCTTATAATGGAAGAGGCAGTTTTCATTGGTTGTTTACATGCGTGTGTTCCCAAATGATGATAACGTTGTGCGGCGTGAAACGTTATTGGTATTTAGGTGAGCTCAGACCCCAATGTATGTGGCGGAGAACGCATGAGTGAACCGCTACAACTCCTCAATCCTGACTGACGAAGATTATATACATTTCTTCACCTGTCGCAAACCTGGAATTCTGCGCCAGAATGATTTTAACCTGTTGCTCTTATGAAAATCAAAAAGTCGTTAATTTTATTGTTTTACGCTTTTCCTCTCAGTGGGCATGCGCAATGCAGAAATTAGTTAAAATATACTTTGCAGTTGCACATTTAAATATTTCCTTATATACAAACTTATTTTTCTATCAGTGTTTTGCTTAATATATGAATCTAAATCATGTTCGTAACAAAACTAACATTATCCTCTGGATAATACTATTAGTTTTGACAATAACCCTCAAGTTCAAAGCCTATTTTAAAGCGAGTTTTGACTAAAAATTTGCGTTCATATTCGGATTCAACGCAATATAATAAATAATATGGTATTGCTAACTCAATTTCGAGAAATTTGGATAATATTAGTTTTGATTCTATAGAGGTCTCATATTTTCAATAGATACATTTGAGTTAACGATTAGCAAATTCGTTAAATTTTTGTTTTTGCTTTCAACGTAAACTTTTATCAAATCTCACTCAGTTTTATGTCAAGGCAAATGTATTTTAAACCAAGGCAACAAATATTTTAACCAAGTAATATACTAAAATCAAAGCCCCTTCAGTGGTTAAATTATTTCAGGTACGAGTATACTCGTATAAACATTAAAAAAAAAAAAATTGGATGCATTATATTCGTTTATTATAAATGAGCATGTTACTTGAATTTTAGTTTATTTTCTTAAAACGAAAAACAAATAATTTAAGTAATAATTTATTTTTGTTTTAATAATTTATTTTATTTATGTTAAAAATTGGGTTACGTATTTTGGTAAGATGGTTTTTAATTATAATCATTATTGATTAATTTATAATTTATGTTTACAGAAATTAATAACGAAATAATTACTGTAATAATAAATATTATGATTTAGCTCTCTATCTATACTGTGAAGGTATACTATAAATTAAGAAAAGAATAAATATTTTTTTTATATGTACATACATACATTCAAACATAATATTTATTTTTGCTTAAAAATTGAGAAAACATTTTTCATTTGGCACTTCTTTATTATTTATCTATCTGCTCTGCTGCTGGTTGTTGAAAAAACAAGCAACAGTTGGTGCACTTTAAGTAACCAACATGTTTCCGTCTATTAACCGGTTGTACGTACCTACGTACGACGAAGAAATGGATGAAATTTTATCTTTAAATGTAAGTTCGGATAAACGGAGTGTCTGTTCATCGAAACGTTTTTAATATGAATTTGAGCCAAATATGCACGATACAAAATGAATCACCATCGTCCTATATTATAACCCATGTTAACCACAAAGCCGTTGAAATAATTTTGGAAAGCGTTGACATAATATTATTAACCCATGATTGGGGTCAAACGCACCCCACACGAACTTTAAACAACGCTCCTGGGCTAGCGAGGAATATTATCGACTCCTAATCTGAACCATAATTTAATTCGAAAGTGTATGAGTGATATCAGTTCCGTTGCAGCTTCAGTTGATCGCTGGCTATCACGCAGAGTGTTACGAAATTGTGTCTGGGGTGTGAACGAACCCCAGTCATGAGTTGACGTTTAACTGTTGTGGCGGTAAGTTAATTTTATATAACCAACAGACCGTCTCAATAGTTGCTATAAGCATGTGCGGAGAGCACACACTCCTTTAATTTGCACAGATTGTGCGTCAATTGATTACATTTTTTTACGGTACTTCATCCGTTTAAGTCAGTTTAACTTTTTGTACGAATTTATAATAAAATAAACTTTTAAAACACAATTTTTGATTACTTTTTCAATGATTTTCCTCACTTCTCAGTTTTCGGATTTTCGTCATTTTCAATGGCCCAAATAAATATACTTTTTTAACTGAATTAAGTGACAGTAATTTTTATTTTTCAATAGTCTGCTGTCCCCCCTTTAAAACACCGCTAGAGAGTTTAAGATCGATTAAAGGGTTGAAAAGTTTCAAATTTTTATAAAAAAATGAGCTTTTTGTTGATTTTTTCAGGTTTTCAGTCTTCGATTGGGTTTGTCATTAACTAACTGTAAATAAAATCAGATTTATCTTACTCCATTCTTTTCCTTATAAAAATACGAAGAAAATCATGTACGATAAAGTCTGCTTAGGAGCATAGGAGCGGTTTTATGTCAAAAAAAAGCGTGGGGTGCGTTCGGACCCCAGTGATAAGTTTGAAGGTAAAAAAATAAAGTCATGAGTTGTAGGGTTAATAATCAATGAACGGATACAATGAACTTACATCTATATTTTGAGCAAATTAATTACGAAAAAGAACTAATATCAGCAGCATCGTAGATGAGGGATATATATGATCTCGAGACAATTAAGATCCTGCATTATGCCTAAATCAGACCTCAACTTGAATTTGCTGTTAATGTTAGGTATTATATACGCTATAACGTGGAAATATGGATTACTGCCAAGATTTATCGTACCACTTTATACGTTGAAGTAATTACCACCATATGATACTGGATGCAAACCCTATGACATGATAACATGGCATCGCAAAGGTAACGAGTATAGGACTTTAAGAGATCATGAGTTCCTTGATAAGAATAAAGATAGAACATGAACAGGTGAAGATGATGTGATAGACCATCTGTCCGACTCCATAGTAAACCAGCGGTCAAAGATATAGGCATCTTTATCGATAATGCAGTTTTGTTTGACACATGAAAAATTAGTACTGTTAAACTTTTAGAGATGTTGCCCAGCAAACGTGTCTTAAGTAACACATTCAAAACAAACTCAGGGCGTGGTATAGCAATAAACCCAAGACAGTCAAAAGATAACACCATATGTATTTAGGATAAAGAGTCTGCAAAGAAAGGTATTGTGGTTTTATATTGATAACATGTATACAAGATGTCTTGGGTAACATATCTCATGGTCTTCTTAGGAAACATATTTGGTGGCCGTTATTATTAACATGTCTGGATGTTGGCTTTTGCAACATGTCTTCTATTTCTCAAGCCTGTCATATGAAAATATGTTTGCGACTCATGTGCAACATTACAATATTTAAAATGTTCAAAATGTGTGATCTCATGGCAGTAATACCAATTCCAAATTCTTTGTTTTATGCTTTTGTTGGTTTAGTATATTATAGCAAAAACATCTGTAATTTAATATAAAGCATGATGAAAATGTTGTTGTATTATATCGTCTCTTTGGTAATGAAGTTGGGTTCGCATTTGAAGTTTTTTTTGAGAGGCGTTTTAATGTAAACTCTTGTAGTCGATAGATAATTTAATTTTCTATCAAATAAGAGAGTTTGTATTGTAGGATTTCTTCGAAAGGGCTTTGTATTACGGGCTGCTACATTACTTAAGAGACGAGGATATATCGTGATGGTTTTTATATAGAGCTTCTTATTTATCTACCAAGAAAAAGCAAAATGGAGAAAATAAAGAAGCAGTTGAAATCCGAACAGCGGAAAATATAAACGTGTTTTATTGACGACTTATGTAATACAATACCCTTTGCTGAATAAAATTTTAAACTACCTAGGTAGCGTTTTCCATAAGAACTGCACTAGAACTTGATAAACTACAGGATTCTTTTGTGCTCCATAAAGATTAGTATGCAGGGGAAGTTTTCGCATTCTTGACCCGAAATAAATGGCTGGCCGACCTATAAATGTGCTGTTCTTTAATAGAACCATTCATCTCTATTGTGGATGAGCTTATGAAGTGCGCCAAAAATTAAATAAATTAAAATTAAAAAAAAAAAATGATTGTTCTATTCTCAACTGTGTGAGTGTAAATCAATCAAAATATTTCTGTGTTTCACTTCAATACTACTTATTACAAAATTGCCATGAGCACCTGTTCACACTTAAAGAAAAACCCAGTCCAAGCCATTTATTTTTATTTCATGCCTTTTATTAGCTTTTTATTTTATTTTAAATGTAGCGAACACCGCTAAAACTAACTTAGTTTTTGTTCCATGATTTAAATGCCAACTGATTTGTTTCATGTTGCTTTCCTTCCGTTATTAAACTCACGTTTCAGTTTGTACTAAGGGAGGGACAGTGGCGTAATACTAAATATAGTTGTATCATTCAATTATTTTTAACACTCCCCTCCCTGACACTTTTAGGCTATTGCCCTCTGCTATTCCTTTCTGACACAACGGGCACCACGTCATCTACATTTACCTCCTTTCTTAGGCCAAACCATTTCGTACGTTTTGTCTGATAGTGCATATATTCGTTGATCCATCGTTTCCATACGTAGTCCGCTACCTTTTGCGTTGTTAACCAATTGCAATACTACGTACGGTTTGACGAATCAATGTTGTCATAAGGCTTTGTCCCGTCCGATGAACCATGTATAAAGTGATTCGGCGTGTGTGCTTCTCCATCGGCCGCCGCGGGCAAATAGGTTAATGGTCTTGAGTTAATCATGTTTTTGACTTCGGCTAGTGCTGTTTGTAGTATTTCATCATTTAAACGTTCGTTTTGCATCGCTCTTTACAGGTTTCGTTTCACGCTGTGCATATTGGGTTTCCTCTACGTGACCTGAACCGAATTAGACTTTGTATAAAGCTTTCGATTGTAATATGTACTTGCCGCAATCTCTAAGTGTATGGCTCCAGTCGTGAAGCACGTACATAGCTGAACGGCCTACAATACATTGCCAATTGTGCCGGTGGTAATGGTGCCATCTTTGGCTTAACTGGCATTGTTTTACGGCATTTCGAGTCGCTGATCTCAGATGTTGGATACAGTACAATTTTTGAATTTCGTTGACTTCTCAAGATACGTACTTCGCATTTCTTGATTACCTTCAGGAATTTTGTTGTGGCACAGTT
The DNA here is from genome assembly GCA_963556165.1 of Tipula helvola. Classification (NCBI taxonomy): domain Eukaryota; kingdom Metazoa; phylum Arthropoda; class Insecta; order Diptera; family Tipulidae; genus Tipula; species Tipula helvola. Next base: position 142,310,863 of record OY744482.1, on the reverse strand, counting down.
GAAATACCACTTGTAGTGGTCCAGGATGAAATTTTCGCTACGTTAACAACCATTAATATTGGGACTGGGTCACGGATACATTGAAGAAAGCGCAGTTCTTCGGTTACAAATTCTTTTTCAATGGTACTACCACACCATTTGGCTTGCTCCTCATACAAGAACTGGGGACCTTTAAACTATGTTAAATTGATCGAGGTTCAGTTTATCTTTAAACTTCGTTGCTTCATGGGCGATGTCCTGGCCTGTTGGTATTTAGTGCCATTCTTTTTCGGTTGACTTTTCCAGGCACTCAGATATTCTGAACGCCACGAATTGTTTGTATTATCGGGTATAAGACTTGATCCAACTCAAAACTGTCTTTAGTATGACCAGAATAATCGCAATTCAAAGGTAATCCCTTCTCCCCCGTTTGGGCAAAACGCATTCCTAGAACATTCGAGGGATTATTAATAGTGATTTGTTTGGCGCCACACGTGATTTTGATGCGATAAGCAGTTCAACACCACAAGCAACTGGAATCTTCCCCGTTACACCACTATCGTAGCATCGCTAACCTACTTCGTTAACCTGGTTCTGTTGAGTTAACCACCTTAGTTATCGAATTCATCATTAATGGATTCGTCTCATTCTATATCGCTGCGCCATACCTCTTAGAGCACAATCTTCGCATGTATCGTCAAATTTGACAATAACGTACAATTTGACATAATCATACTCAGAAATTGTCTTTTGGTCGGTACCTTCGAACCGTCAATTATTGCCGGGTTAATACGGTTTTTGTTAAGTTTGAATTTGAACCGGTCGTTTTGGTAGTACCACCAGAGATCCAGTACTTTTTCGCTGATTGAAGCCTTATCACATATTTTTTTTCGTTGGTGGTTTATCCCATAGAGGGAGGGATTTGGCCGCTTCATGAAGAAGTTTCGTAATCATTTTTTTAACGGGTATTTAGCGATTAATTCATTGATCCTACATTAACGTACCCATCACCAATTTTTTTCAATCACCTGCCTTGAGTTGCTCAACCAACTTCTTATATTGAAGCAGGCTGTTGCATGGATTTTCTTCACTTGCTTTATCGTAGTAATTGCTTCTTTTTCCGTCGGAAAACTATCCACCCAATCGTCGACGTAGTGATTTTCAATGATTGCCATTACAGCTCTTGGAGCATGTTGCACCTTCATGACGTATGTTTCTGGCTTAGCATTAACGTTTAAGTCCCACCATAGAAGGCGCTGAGAATTCTGGTCGGTCTTATTGACCGTGATCTGGTGAAACATTTCTGCGATGTCTTCTGATATCGCTATCCTCTCTTGTCTGAATTTGAAAATAACATCGACCAATTATGTTAACTGGTCTGGACCTTCAGCAGCTCACTGTTTAGTGAAACGCCATTTACCTTTGCTGCTCCAACCCAAACAAGTCGTCTTTTCTAGGTTTGTTTAGGTTTGCCACAGTAAACATTGGCAGGTGCCATGATGATCTTGCATCCATCGCCATGTTGTTCGGTAATTTTGCTGTGGCATTTCTCCATAGCAGAACGGCTTCATACCGATTCCTGTTGTACTTAACATTTTCTGTTAATATTTTGCGTGAACGTGTTAATTCTTCTGATTCAAGTTCGCGGCCAGTACACAGTGCTACTAACGATTCACCATGTGGTATTTGGTTTGAGGTTATCCTCTGCATTTTGACTCAGGTTCATATTGCCAGGATGTGTAGTATTACGTGGAATTTTTTTTTTGAGTGTGATTTTAATACATTTTCTTGCACACAGTCGTTGTTATACGAAGCGTAGCATTATTGCTTTTTGTTTATGGGACGATGTTTTTTTGTTTCTTCATCAAGGACTTCCGAATAACTGCCACGGTCTAATATACTTTGGCAAACTTCCGTATTACTTGAGATTGTGTCGGGCTTGCCTTTAACTCTGTTGGCTTTATGCGACACTGGCAATATACCGCAATTCTTTGTAATATCCGGTGTCTCCGAACTGCTATTCACCGTTGTTGCTTGAGAATGTTCCTTCATTGGTGTCTGACATTCACCGTTCGTACTCATGATGTTGATTAGACGATAATCTACACTGTTACTTTTTTCTTTTGGTTTTTTATGGTTGGAAAATTTAGTTTTAGAAATATTACAAAATTGCCACAAGCACCTGTTCTCATTTAAAGAAAAACCCAGTACAAGCCATTTATTTTTATTTCATGCCTTTTATTAGCTTTTTATTTTATTTTAAATGTAGCGAACAGCGCTAAAACTAATGTCGTTTTCGATTCGCTTTTTCCACCTCTTTCAAAAATCAATCCTTGAATCGAACAAGAAATTCGAATTGCCCGGTTTTTTTATGCGTATGTCTTTTTGACAGCTTGAAAATATTATTTATTTGAATTGAGAATAACAACAAACTGACAGTTCTAGTGAAAATGACAGTATTAGTTGTGTTGATATTAGTAAAAGAGGGATAAATGTGACAAAAAATCGAGATTTGTAACCGAGCAAAAATTTTGCTCGACGGATTGATTTTATTGGGTGAATCGTACAACTTGACAGCAGAAAAATCAATCGATTGCGTCACAGATTGAATTATTTTAAATTTGGTGAATCGAAAACGACATAAAGGACCCCGCAATAATCTTATGGAAATTGGGTTTCGATGAAATTTTCTGATTTTTTGATATGTTGTATATTTTGTCATCCTGAACAAAAGTCTCGATGGGCACAAAGCTCCAAATTCAATATTTTGGCAACTACGGAGCTCCAAATCTCCACAGGTCCGTTACAAAATTATTCATTTTTAATACTATGTATTTATAGATGTCAAAAGCATATTATAATTATTTAAATATATGGCTCAGCTTTAGCAGAGCATACCATGTCACACAGTGCCAATTTTTACAATGGTAGAAATATTTTCAACTAGAAAATAGCTCCATATTTAATAAAGTGCTAATTTCTAGAACTAAAATATGTAATATTTTAAAATGTAACAATAATATGAACTAAATAAAAATGCCACTTTTCTAAAAAAATGATTGTGTTTTTTTTTGTAAACTGCAGGTAATGCATTACTTTTATAAATATGTAATGCATTATTTTTCGTATATTTTGGTACGATGGAAAATGATTTTCAGATGAATTAACGGAATTTTGTAATTTTGAATACGATTATGATGAAATTCGATAGGTACAATGGAAACGGGGTTCTTTAATGATTTTCAGATGAAATTAATGAAATTTTTAAAGAAGTTTTCTCAATTTTTTACTAGAAAGAGCAGTAAATTCCCCCTTTTCCAAAATAATTTTATAGAAGAGGGCTACCGAAGCCGTTAGCCTCTATAATTCTAAGTTAAATTAGAGGTTGGCCACCTATCACTAATATGTGTCAATAATAGATTCTATATAATCCGCTCCTATGTGCAGCACCCTGTGCGACATGTTTACTGATCCCGGCTCCTACTTCTCCCGAAATTCAAACCTAAAGCCCCTCCGAGGGCTAAGTGGGGGGAGCATAGCGACCCATTTTCCAGAATTTATCATTTTTGTTTATTTTCATTTGAAAATTAAAATCTTCCTTTCCCAGAATTTATAACGAAAGTCCCCATTTTCCAGAATTTATAATTTTTGTTTATATTCGTTTTAAAATTAAAACCTCCCTTTTCCAGAATTTATAGGAACTTCAAGTCCCCATTTTTCAGAATTTATAATTTTTGTTTATATTCGTTTTAAAATTAAAATCTCCCTTTACTTCAAGTCCCCATTTTCCAGTATTTATAATTTTTGTTTATATTCGTTTTAAAATTAAAACCTCCCTTTTCCAGAATTTATAGGAACTTCAAGTCCCCATTTTTCAGAATTTATAATTTTTGTTTATATTCGTTTTAAAATTAAAATCTCCCTTTCCCAGAATTTATAGCGACTTTAAGGCCCGATTGTATGAACGCGGATAGAAGATTAATCGGCGGATTAATCGTCGCTTGGATTGTATGAACGACGATAAATACGAAAATTAATCCAAGGATTCTTTTCTATCCACTGTTTTTATCTTCTCTTTTTATTGTCTAAAACAGTGGATAGAAAATGTTGTTTATTTTTTTTGACATAATTTTAATTTTATTTGTTTGGTTCGGCGCGGCGGAACATTTTGATTGTTGTTGCGTTTATTCAAAAAAAATCGGAATGGAATCGAAAAAACGTAAAATTTGAAATGCCCAACTCAAATTTTTTTTTCTATTGCAGAAAAACATAAAAAAATACTTTCGTGTACAATAAGTACACACATAAGAATGTAAATAAACAATAAATTAAATTTGAAACGTCAAAAAAGTGTTGACACTCCAAAATAAACTGCAATAAAAACTGCAATAAACAGAGGATGGAATTTTTTTTATCCGTGTTTATACAATCGACGAAAAAAGAATCGTCGGTTGAAGATTAATCTGTATCGCCGGATTTTTTTTAATCTATCCTTGTTCATACAATCGGGCCTAAATCCTCAGTATTGTTTGTTTTTAAAAAATCTAATAATAATAATAGTTTTTTCGTCCCCCGAAATTCAAATCTAACGCCTCACGGAGGGCTAAGCGGGGGGGGGGGGGGGGGGAGCGTAGCGACTTTAGATTTGAATTTCAGAGGATGAATTGTGCGGGTTGAATTGATAACGGGGATAAATTGTGCGGGATGAATTAATTAGTGATGAATTGCGTGGGATAATATAGCCTAGACTCGTTGTCACATGTGATTTCACATATTATTTAGCAGAATTAATAGAACGTGCTCTCCGCGTGGCCCATCATAGAAAAAACATGAGTTAGAACTATCAAATTCATTTAAACCGTTTTGGACATTTTTACTAGCAATAATCAACATCCAATAACACAACATACAATACCACAAGTAGTACAACATACAATAACACAAACAGGCCGTGACGATGGGCCTCATCATTTGCTTAAATTCATCCGGCAACAATTATAAATAAACATGAACAATAATTATTAAAATTGGCATTTGCTATAAATCAAATTTCTACGCAAATGTCAAAAGTTAGTTCATTTTTATGAAAACAGATGGTTTTTGTCTATCTAAAAACAATAAGCATACTAAGTTTTCAAAATTTATTTTAGTAAATACACACAAGTGTTTTAAACCCAAGACTCAAACTAAATAAGGTATTAGCTGTCAAATAGTAAGGCCCGAATTTATAGTCGTTGCTACAACTATAACTACTGTTATAGTAACAGTTTTCGTATTTATAAACCTCACTATAAGATTTATTTGTAATGTAACAATGGTTATAGTGATCAAAATCCATCACTATAAACGTTGCTACAATATATCCAAGGCAAGAAAGTAAATTCGAAATTCGTATCGAATTTTAAACATGATTTTAAAATGATTTTCGAAAATCGTTGCTATTCGCTTTTTAACGCAAAGTGGCTGACATCTGGTGAACGATATTGAAACTAGAGTTAAAGGTGAACAGCAATCAAAAAAACATATATTTGGGCAATTTTGTTATTGATTTTGGTTCTAAACAATCTTTTATTGCACATGAAAGATATATTTCTTTATTCAGCGGCAAAAAAATTCAAAAATAACTCACATAAAAATAAACGCTGAATTGCTGTTCACCTTTAACCAATGGCGACCGTGGCACCTCTTGCGGTGCTTTAAAGGCGAATAGCAATAGTTACGACTATAAATTCGGGCCTAAGTGCTTTTGCATGGTTTTTTTAGTCAAGATTTAATCCAAAATATAGTTTATCTTAATTCCACATTTTAAAAAATGGCGCTTGCAAAAGTTGCGCATGCGCGAAAAATGGTATGCTCTGCTAAATCTGTTCCAAATATATAGGTATAAACAGAACAAGAGCGTCGACGACGAGCGATGACGCTTGTCAAATTAAAATACACAGAAATCATACGATGCTAACAGAACCACTGTCGCTGGCGACGACGACAACATCGCCGAACTTTTTTTAGAATCTATTTCTAATTTTATCGCCGGCGATATAATCTTGCCTACTGTTTTTTATATTTTTAAGTAGAATACGATAGCTGTCACATTATTAACCATTTTTTTCAATCAATTCTTTAGTAAAACGGAAAATCTATACCCACCAACGTCTACTTGGCAATATTAAATTATAATATTCATGTGGCGAAAACACAAGATTTAGGTTATGTCGTTTGTTGTTATTTTTTTATCGCCATGCGCTGACGCTCTTGTTATGTTAAGTACAGCGATATCGCGGCGATATTTTTTTTTTATTCGTCGACGCTCGTCGTTGTCGCTTTTGTTCTGTTTATACCTTTGAAGTTTATGTTTTTGAGGTCGCTGAATTCAAATCTGATGTCAGATTTGAAAAATTGACAGTTGACAGCTGTCAATTTATTATTAATGTTTTTTTTTTTAAATTTTTTTTTTCAGATTTGAATTCAGCGACCTCAAAAGCATAAACTTATATACATATTTAAATAATTAAAATAGGTATGCTTTTGACATCTATAAATAGTATTAAGAATGAATAATTTTGTAACGGACCTGTGGAGCTTTGGAGCTCCGTAGTTGCCAAAATATTGAATTTGGAGCTTTGTGCCCATGGAGACTTTTGTTCAGGATGACAAAATATACAACATATCAAAAATTCAGAAAATTTCACCGAAACCCAATTTCCATAAGATTATTGCGGGGTCCTTTGTTTATCTTCTACAATTCCAATGCCAACTGATTTGTTCCATTTTGCTTTCCTTTCGTTATTAAATTTACGTTGCAGTTTGTACTAAGCGAGGCACAATGGCGTAATAAATATAATTGTATCATTAAATTATTTTTAACACTGCTTAATTGCCAAATATCGCTTTACACAGAATAAAAGAATCCCATAATTTATTGAGTTATATATGTAGTTCTCATGGAAAACTCAGTTTCTGTATATACTAGAAACGAGTCTACGATTTATCATTACATTTCCCCTGGAATTACAAGGGCAAACAAATAAAAAAGCGTGAAATTGCGGTGAACCGAAATGTACGGAGATCGATATGGCGGGCTGCAAAATGCGATTAACGCAAAGAAGCAGTTGCCTGAAAAAAGTTTTGAAAACCGAAAAATATAAAGTTTTTCGAGGTAAACCGTAATGTTCATGGCATCATCTTCAAGAACCGAAGCTCAAGATAGAAATCTTCACTTTGAGGACCAAACGAGTAAAGAGAAATAGCTCACGAAATAATAAAATCAATTTGAACAAAATTTGTTTACACGATAGCTTCGATAGTTTATGGAAGGAATGCGTCAAACGTCTTAATTGTTCTTATGTTTTTTGTGGATAATTTGTGCGTCACAAATTTATTTTACGGTTTTTAATTTTCACAACAAATATTTACATAAATATTTTTCATTATAAAAATCTATAATAAAATTTATGAACTCACGTTATTTAATTTTATTTACTATATAGGCTGCGCAGAACAATTGAAAAATATTCTTGTTAGTTCTTGCCCATATGTTTTAGGCCAACATTAAAAATTCAATTATGAATGTTTGTGATTAAGTAAAATAACAGTTCCAGTGTTCCAGACAAACACACTTAAACTGATCCAAAATTGGATCTCTCTTTAATTATTAATTTTTTCATATTAATAAAACAATTACATTGTAATTTACAGATTATTAATACTTACATGTTTCTTCCACGAATTGTTGTACCAATTCAAAAATAAATTATTCAATGTGTATGATAAACAAATTCAAAATTAAAATTAACACTCAACTGTGGATAACTACCATCATAATATTTTTCCGTTTATTTTCCCAAAAACAAAATCTTCATGAAAAATTAGTTTTTTTTTTTGTTAATCGTTTATTTAAAAAGCAAAAATTAACTACACAGTAAAATTTTCAAACAAGTATTTTTTTTTCTTTAAATATTTACACTTTTTTTCTAATTAAACATGTAATTGATATTATCACTTTTGTTTTTTTTTTATTATTTATAATTTCTTAAGTAAACTCTTTAAACTTCGCGGATTAACGATACTCTACTACACACAATACAATTATTTTTTTTTTGTTAATACACGAAATTTATTTTAAAAAACTGTTAAGATTTATTTAATTTAGTTTTAATAAATATTTGTTTATGAAAAGCAAAAACAAAATTTTAAAAATTTATTAATTTATTTCAGATCGCAGCTAAGTATATTTTTGATAAACAGTTTTAAGTAGACTAAATGAAAAGGTGTTTTGGTTTTTCAAACACTTAAATTTTTTTTTTTTAATTTTTCAAATTTACTCAATGTTTAGAGTTGCGCGATAAATTTGGAAATTCTTTTCTTTTGAATATACTAACTGTGCACAGTTCAAAATCTTTGGAAAATTGAAATATGTACGTATGTATATATACAATTAATTGTGAGATATTTTTTAAGAGTACAATGAATAAACTACGTGAATTAGTAAATACTGTTCGATCGATTTTTTTTTTGTAGGCTAATGTATCGGAAATAAAGTTGTTCCTAGATTATTTAGATGTAAGCTGCACAGTTAATCTGACTTTATTTTGGAAGTGTATATGGCACAAATATGTATATAAAACAGTGAATTACGATATCTAAATAATTCTGGAAAACCAATAATTTTCAATAGATAATAACCCAAATACGCTTATGTAGTTGCAAGATAACGATATCAATGTTTTTCGTTATCAATAAAATGGAAACTTATATACATTAAATTGATAAGACCATATAACTTTATGTATTGATATTAGTAATTATTATTTACTAATAATCGCTGAAAATGTGATTGTATTTTCAAAGAGCATTGTGCCGAACAATTTATTTTTTAAATATTCTACCCTAATGTTGGTTCTTACGCATAAACCACATTTTTAAAAAAAATCTAATAGCAAGCCTTTTGTAGTCCCAATGTAAGTGGTGTTTACATGACAAAACGTAAAATCACGTTCAGCGTGTTACACTTGTGTTAGTTAGGCTACTTAAGCGTACGTGGGGCAGATAACGCAGGAAAGCACGATACAAGAACGTAATTCAGAAAAAAAAAAAAATATTTTTAGTCATGAAATAGATTTATTTAAGTGTAGCTTGACGTTAGATTGAAAAACACTATTTCTAATGGCGTGTGCGACAAACCAATAATCCGTCGACGATGTGTTACGCTAAATATGCAATGAAAAAATTCTCACTTCTAGTTTATACATGTCACACACATTCTATTATACCACCGACTTTTAGGCAACCTAATTTTTTGGTTTATTTTGTATCTGTTAGGTTGCATTCACAGTATTGTTTTCGCCCTCAAGCCGCATACTACAAAAAAATTCAGTAACTTTTTTGGTAATTTCGCAACAGAAGAACTTGACGGACATAAACTTTTCTCAACTTTTCAGTAATTTTTTTCCCCTCCATACCAACTTTAAAAAAACATAATTCTGTTTTTCATACGAGAAAAAAAAATTATGTTTTTTAAGTTGGTATGGAGGGGAAAAAAATTTACAAATTATATGAGAAAATTTTATGTCCGTCAAGTTCTTCTGTTACGAAATTACCATAAAAGTTACCGATTTTTTTTTGTAGTATGCGGCTTGAGTTTCGATGTTGATTTGGGCTTATCGTGATACAACAACAAAAATTATTTTATTTTTATTTTTGACGCTGATCGTTTGTTTTCCTTTCTACTTTTGGTTAATACATAAAGATTTTGCGAAAATATATAAAATAAAAATTAAAACATGCATTAATACAATCCACAATCAGTTTGAAAATAATTTTACTAAAAAAAAAAATTAAAATAAAAATGTAAAATTATAAATATCGATGTGCCGATAAATTTGAAGTTTTTTTTACGAAAACAACCAAAAATTACTATGGTTGACATATTTTGCTTGGATTCGAAGTCGTCTTCACCGCTAGAGACACTACATTTTTGGTAGAAAACTTCGATTTTTTCCATCTAAACGATAAGTTTTTTATATGGAAATGGAGCATTTCTTTGCTAATATCGTGAAGAAAAACAACAACAAAAACTGAAGCCGGTCTCATGAAATTAAAAATGTGAGATCTCACGTCAGTAATACCAATTTTTTTTTTTTTTTACGAATTTTACTTTTTGTGTTTTGCTAATTTTTGGCATTTTTAAAAACTTATTTTTTGATGTTTACATTTATACGTAGTATAAACATCGATAGCATCCCAAGAAAAGTTTTAAAAATTAACAAAACACAAAAAGTAAAATGCGTAAAAAAAAAAAATTGGTATTACTGACGTGAGATCTCACATTTTTAATTTCATGAGACCGGCTTAAAATCTGAAAACACCATCGAAACGCAGCTCGAAAACAATTCCATATATTATAGAGTATATATATACGCCATTACGTGGACTAAACGATTTTTTTTCCTCCCGTATTTTTTGACATGATGAAGTTAGCCACACAACAATTAACTATGTAGCTTCGCCATTTTGTACACTGTCATGTTTCAAACCACTATAAAACCTCCCGTATTTTCAAATGAAGGTCACAAAAATTAGTCCAAATTTTTCCATAGTAAAAGTAGGTTATGGCGTATATATATACTCTATAATATATGACAATACTGTGAATGCACACTTATACTGTTTACCAGTTACACAAAAAAAAAAAAAACCGGGCGAAACCGGGGCGATAGCAGCTGTCATTCGTCGCCCGGTAAAATTTTTCGGGGCGATTACTAACACAATTACATTTCAAACGTCATTTAAATAAAAACTAAATATAATTAAATAAATTAACACGAAAAAATCTTTCATTGCAAAATTAACGTAGAATTGTTAAAATAATTTGACAATTAATACGTAAACACATGCAAAAAACAAAAAATTACGGAAACCGCATTTTTTACTGTTCCAGTTGAAGCGTCAAAACACTAACCCGGTTTTGCCCCGGTTTCGCCCCGGTTTTTTTTTGTGTAACTGGAAAACCATATTAGTTTAAATAACCCAGTGTTCAAACACAATTTAATTTTAAATTTTTGATGGTTGATTTACATATGTGACGTGCGACGTGTGGCGGGAGCTTCTAGCCAATCAGAGACGCATATTTTGACATTCGTCACACGGCACACGCCACACGTCGAGAGATGGTTTAATTTTATCTTTTCCGTCACGGTCGCACAAATCCATACAAATGTGTTGTATGCATAAAACGAAATAGTAGGCTTTGACGAAGCTTTTTTGAAGAACAAAAATTAAAATATAAAAAATTTTATAAAGTGTGCGTGGCGGAACTCGTCACACATGTAAATTGTTGTCAAAAAAGCGTCACGTTTATTTCCACTTGTCACACGTCGCACGTCGCATATGTAAATCAACCTTGATCGTTAACGATTTTGCTGTTCTAGTTTATTTTTTCGAGGAAATCTAAAACCGTTCAGCTTGATTGAGTAGGTACAGCTTTAAAAGTCTGTCAAATTTTTTTTTCGCTAAATGTTTTGGAGATTCATTCTCTCTTTTCAAGAATAAAAAATAAAATAAAATTGTAAATAAAATTGTACACCATTGTTTTGAATTATGCCGAAAACAGATGTGCGGAATTTTTGCCTGCAGCACCGCGCGCATTTCCGCACTTAAAACCAGAGACATATTATATTATAGAGTATATACATATATACGCCATTACGTGGACTAAACGATTTTTTTTCCTCCCGTATTTTTTGACATGATGAAGTTAGCCACACAACAAATTACTATGTAGCTTCGCCATTTTGTACACTGTCATGTTTCAAACCACTATAAAACCTCCCGTATTTTCAAATGAAGGTCACAAAAATTAGTCCAAATTTTTCCATAGTAAAAGTAGGTTATGGCGTATATATGTATATACTCTATAATATATGCCAGAGATGGAAACCGGTTTTAAACCGAAGCAGAAAAACCATGAACCTAATGAAATTTTGATGAATCAAAACCAAACCAAAACCCGAACCATTTTTTTAATCGAGTTTGTTAACCAAACCAAAACAAAACATTTTCTAAATAACGTTTCAGATTTATTACGTTTTAATTTGTTTTTTTTTTCTCATTTTACCTACTTATTAGAAAAAGGCAATTTTTCTAGCTTATGCGACATGTATCTTTAGTATATTACTAAAGATACATGTTAAACCCAAAAGTGATTGACTGAGTTATGTCTGATGCCCGTCTCATGAAATAAATCGACGAACAAGACACAACATGACGGAGTTAAAAATTCGTGATCTCGGAATCTAGTACAACGTTCCTTGTTTTTTGTTTTTGCAAAAATTAGTTTTTAGCCCTTTATGTTGATAATTATTAGTTTCTACGCATTGACAACTGCGTAGCAACTAATAATTATCGACATATAGGGCTAAAAACTTAGTTTTGCAAAAACAAAACATAAGAAACGTTGTACTAGATTTCGAGATCACGAATTTTTAACTCCGTCATGTTGTGTCTCGCTCGTCGATTTATTTCATGGGACAGGCATCAAAGTGATCTGACTGAAACTTTGGGTTAGTGGTTACATGAGATTTTTAAATTTTTTTATTTGATCTGAATTGACATTTTAAATGTCAATTATTTAAAATAATTTAAAAATCACTTCGAAAATGTATGTACTTTGGCCAGTATGAAAAAATCTGTCAGTTCAACTAAATTAAAGTTTACATGTTTAACTCAATATACAAACTGACTCAACCAACCAAATTTAAGTTGACCGAACTCAGACTACTTTCAGATAACTTTCAGCCAAGTCGCCGTTTACATGTTGAATTTAACTCAGATGCGTTTTCAGTAATATCACTTTCGGTTTAACATGTATCTTTAGTAATAGCGTAGGAAAACAATAAATTCGGTATAAATTTAGGATGTTTTAACCCTTTCGTTAAAATTGCCCATTCCACTGTACACTGACTTTATTATCGTTTTTTCTCAAGAAGATTTTTATTTAGAATAAAACACACTCATTTTATTGCTCAATTTATTGTCTTTTTTCTTGTCAGTTGGTTTTTTAAATAAAGTTGTAAATTTAATTTAGTTGTCATTTAAACGAATAGAGAATAGGATCATTTTTTATTTCTGTTTGTCGATCGGTTTTCTAAGTCCATTTAAACCGGTAAGAAGTGATGAAATCTACTATTGTGCAGTGTTTTCGTGAAAATTAAGGTATAATTACACTTTAAATTTAATAAAATAGTTGATTTTTATATGTATAAATTCCCTTTTTATGATTTAAAAACGTGTACATTCTGATGTACATTTCAACTCAACGGTAATGTACATTAGCATGTACATAATTTCATATGTACACCAGTATGTACAAAAGTTATAAAGTGATGTGTAATGTTATTGTTTTTGCAGGACTACTACAATAAAAAGTTTGTTGAAAATAATTAATGGTAATTATTCGTTTAAATATTAATTTTAAAATTACAAAATTAACTTTATTCTTAAGTTTACTTTATGGATAAACGTTTTATTTTAAATTAGAGCAGCCGAGACAAAAAATTAACAGACGAGGAAATTTCGATATATTAATGGAAAGTGACGAAGAAACGCTCGAAGATGATGTTGCAGTGCAATTCTCGGATTTTACTGAAAGTGCAATATCATCGACCCAAAATTTTGATATCGTTTGTGATGAAACAAAAAAAATTAAAATAACGCGTTTTGAACAAGCAACTAGAGCAGGAGGCGAAACCTTACATTGATGGTAGAAGTAGACCATATTCCTTAGGTAATTGACATCGCCAGCGTTTCAGATTTAGGAAGCTGTGAAGTTGCCGCAAATATTGACATAGAGACAATCGATGAAATGCAATAGTTTGCTGTTACTCCTAAAAATTTAGTCAAATGGAAATATGGTGACTTTGATTCTTCACCAGTTAATTTTGAACCTTACGATTGCAACGATGAAAATGAAAATGATGCATATGACTTACCAGGGCATTACTTCAGTAAATATTTTACAAACGAATTGTTTGAAACAATGGTTCAATGTACAAATATGCATGCTCTCCAAAATAATCAAACAAATTTTAAGTTAACCAACGTTATTGAATTGAAGAAATTGCTCGGTTTGCATATATTTTTTGTTAGTACAGGTTTTCCCCAGCTAAAAATGTACTGGGATAACTTTATAGGAATTAAAATGGTGAGCGACGTGATGACTAAAAATAGATTTCATAATCTACGAACAAACTTGCATTTTGTGGATAATTTGGCCATATCTGCTGAAGGTAAAAAAGATAAATATTTTAAATTATGACCTCTATATTGAACACAATTCGAAATCGTATGTTGCAACTTTAACCTGAACAAAATTTATGCGTAGATGAGCAGATGATCGCTTTTAAAGGGCGTTTGGCTATTAAACAATACATTAAAGGTATATGTCGTTAGATATTTTATAATACATGTTCAAATAAATTTACAATCTGAAATTCGGTATCTGATTTATTTTTACAATCTATTTACAAAAATTTACAATTTATAGTTACTTTATCTGTATATTAAAATTTCTGTACACAAATTCTAGGTAAACCTTGCCCATGGGGTTTGAAAGTTTTCGTATTGTGCGGGAAAAGTGACCAGCCCTACGACTTTTTAATGTACCAAGGTGGTAATACCGGATTTGCATCCCAACATAAATAACAATTTGGTCTATGTAGGCGCGGCAATCGTTCTTCATCTATGTCAGAGACTGGAGAAATCAGGCCAGAATTTATACTTCGACATATATTTTACATCGTGCTCATTACTGGAAGTTTTAAAACAGGAAGAAATTAACGCTATCGGAACGGTTCGTCTAAATAGATTTGTCATTCCCCCATTTACGAATGATAATTTATTTAAAAAGAAAACTCGCGGAGAAGTTGAAGAAATAGTTAGCCGCGATAATCAAGTTGTCATTATAAAATGGTTGGACAGTCGTTCAGTGCACTTAGCTTCGAATTTTATTAGTAAAGGAAATATGGGCACCGTCCAAAGATATGATTCCAAAACGAATAAATTGATTAATAGAAACCAACCGGAAATAGTAAGCCTTTATAATAATTCAATAGAAGGCGTAGACTTATTGAATCAATTTATAAGTTACTATCGGATTTTTATAAAATTTACCAAATGGACATTAAGGGTTACCATGCACTTTTTGGATTTGGTTATATGCTCTAGTTGGATTGAATATCGACGCGAAATGACAAAAAGAAATAAAAACGAAACGAGATCTTTAGTTTATTAGATTTTCGACTACAAATTGTGCAATTTTTAATAAACTCTAATTCAGAGAGGAAACGCGGACGGCCACCCAATACTGCTACCTTAACCGAAAGCTCGCAGGGAAATTCGAAGCGTGCGAAACAAGAATTTCGACCAATCAAAGAAGTGCAATATGACGGCTATGATCACCATAAACCCGCCTAAATTTGACGACAAAAAAGAACCAGCACGCTGCAAATTACCTGACTGCAAAGAGAGAACACATGTTTATTGTGAAAAATGTAAAGTGCTTTTGTGCTGTTTAGCAAAAAGGAACTGTTTTTACATATTCCATACAAATTAGCCGTTCCTAATAAGTTTTATTGCCGAAAATTAGTTAATTGAAGAATTATTTTTTTAAATTTTATAAATGAAATGAGAAATTTTGCTAATAAAAATTTATTTTTACTAAACTATAATGTATCATAATTTACACCCTTTGATTACTAGAGTACATTCCAATGTACATATTGGAAAACATTGAAGATTGATTTTTTTTTTAATTTTCTTTGCAGAATTCGAATCTGCTCACATCTAGTTTTAATAAAAACTGTCAAAATAATTTTTTCAGTTTCTCATTTAGGAAAAGTTCTGAAAGGGTTTTAAACTGATTTTCAAAAAGGTATTGTAATTTTGATGTTCAGTTTTCCGAACCACAACTAGAACCAACACCATGTAGCTTTAAACCAAAACCGAGCCAAAACCATAAATTGAAGTTTTGAAAACCAAAACCAAAACAGAAACCAAAAGTTTAATTTAAATTTAAACCAAAACCAAACCAGCTCCAAACATTCTTTGGTTTCCATCTCTGCTCAAAATACATGTGCCACTTACACCTGCGTATTTTTTGGCGTTTATTTTACACGTATTTAATTTTAATATATTTACAATTTTTTTAAAGAAATTTTACTGTATTTTATCAAAAAAGTATTAATTTGTATCCTCCACTTTGGCAATTGTCAGCAAACGTGTGTTTTCAGTCAACAAAATAACAAAATTGCCCTGAAAAAATGAAAATGTAGAAAAATCGTACTAGATTTATTTCCTTTTACATAGTGTAGCCTACCGATTCTATGCGAAGCAGGCAATTTTCTATACATAAATTTAAATTTGACGTGCTATTTATTGGTAAATTAAATTTATTTAACGTCAAACTATAATTTTTAATTCAATTTCTCAGTAAAGGCACCAGGACATAATCTCATTACTGAAAAAATGATAAGGGAATTGCCAGACAAATGTATGAAACTAATAACATTCATATTCAACGCGATCATGCGAACCAGTTATATTCCTCAAAAATGGAAGATATCTTTAATCACAATGATACATAAGCCACGAAAAAATAAAACGCAGATCTCATCATATCTTGCAATAAGCATGCTGCCCACAATCTCAAAGCTATTTGAAAAAATGTTACTAATAAAATTAAAACCACTATTATAAGAGCGGCCCATTGTTCCATCAATTTGGGTACCGCAACGAACATGGTCCACAGAGCAAGTACACAGAATTGTAAATGCAATCAAAATCACCTTTGAGGAAAAGAAATATTGTTCTGCTACTTTCTTGGATATAGCACAAGCCTTTGATAAAGTTTGGCACGATGGACTAATATACAAACTTAAAAAGCTTCTACCGAAGAAATTTCACTCAGTTTTGGGAAACTATCGTCTTGAAAGACAGTACATGGTCAAACAAAACAGTGCAGCTACTTGCTTAAATGATATTAATACAAGGGATCTCGCAAGGCAGCGTTATATAGGTCCAATATTACACTTGTTATGCACAGCCGACTTACCTGTAATTAACAAAGTAATAATATAAACATTTGCTGATGATACGTTCATACTGGCTTCTCACAATAATCCCGAAATTGCCTTAAAGGAGTTACAGAGTCATTTAAACAAAATCGCGGACTGGCTGAAAGTATGGTGAATAAAAGTAAACGAAAATAAATTCACTCACGTCACATTCACACTGAACAAACGCATTTGCCCACCAGTGAAATTAAACAATAAAAATATTCCTCAACAAACGAAGGCCAAATACTTAGGTTTGCATCTGGATAGAAGGTTAACGTGGAAAAATCATGGCTGATGGAAGGAAAATCCCTGTTATTATTAGCCAATAAAGTTTTAATGTACAAAGCGACAATCAAACCCATATGGACATATGGTATTCAGTTATGGAGACCCACCAGCGCTTCAAACAGAGAAATCCTGCAACGAATTTACTGCATATTTCAAAACTACATATGGTACCCTACGGCCTAAGGTACACAACAGCATATGATACACTACGGCATACGGTATACTATGGCATATTTCAATACGGCGCGGCGTATGGTACACTACGGAATGTGGTACACTATTGCATATTTTAAAACGGGTTATGATACATTACGGTGTATGGTACATTAAGGCACAAGGTACACTACGACATGTATCATAACGGCTTATTTTAAAATTTGACCATTTCTTAACCCATTGTTAAGATGTAATTCGACAAGTAAAATGGGATTCTAAAATACGTTTTAGCTCACATTTAGAGTAATATGTTTATATTTTACTCGACGTATATTAGCTTTCAAGAGCATACGTTTTTGGGATTGAAATTATCTTTTAATCAGTATATCAGACCACAAGTTCTTTCATTCGACCCCACATAAAAAAGTCCATCACCGTTAAATCAGGCGATCTGCGGCCTGCCAGTGGATGAGCCCGTTACGACCAATCGAGCGGTTTCCATATAGTGGGAATTTAGGAAATCTTTTATTTTGTGGGCAAAGTGTCAATCGGTTGTCGTGTTGATAAATAATCCTACTCCTCTGCAGCAACGGTACATCCTTTAAAAGTATTGGTAACTCTCTACGTAGGCATTCCAAATAATAACATTTACTTTGAATTTACATAAGTTGGAAAGACGTCTGCTTTTTGCATTGTGGATTAGTTTCAACCCATGCATGTAAATTGTGGAAATTGGTTATTTGATCTCTATTAAATAGTGGTTCTTCCTTCCATTAAATATTCGAAATTAATGTATCATCCTTTGTGTTTCTTTCCAACAACCAATTGCAAAACCCATTACTTTTCTCCAGATCCGTATGTAATATACCCTGTACAGGTTTGAAATTGTATAAGGATGAAAGTTTTCGTGTTGTAGCAATTTCCAAATTTTAAACTTGGATAACATTCGCTACATGAGTTATAATCATAAAATCTAAAAAAATAATAAAATTAAATTATTGGTCGTATGTAACATTTGTATATCTGTGCTGCATATAGCTTGCTGTAATAACATTGAACTAAAATCAAAGTATATGATGACCGATTTCGTCAAAAAATTACTTAGAAGCGCACTCCACAAAGAATGTTATTTTCATTTTGGACAAATTTTATTTCGGAGGATACAAAATGAAAAATTAACATCTAAATATGTATAGTGATGAACAATTCTCGCTCAACGTGAGAATGCTGAAATGATTAGCTTTCTTACCAGACACTGAAATAGTTAAGCATTACGAAACCATAAAGCCTTATTTATGTCAGAACAGCCGTAAAATTTTGCCTATATTTGAAAATAACTATTTTTACGGCACAAAAAATAGTAGTCCTAGATTTCCACCTTTATTATGGTCCCATTAACGAACTTACGAGTATAAAGCCGCGTACACATTGAGCGAACGAACACCGAATTTCAAGCGAACAGCGAACACCGAACGCAAATTCACTTAATGTGTACTATGACATAACCGCGAACCGAATGTTCGATTCGCATTCGCTTGCGTTCGCTCCAAGAGCGGAACATCCAAGGAAATTGATGTTCAGTGTGGACGATAAAAACGCAAAACTAATACAGCGAACGACAAACACAAATAAGTTTTTTCTTGTACAGAGTGAGGCAAAAGTCAAGAACGATTTTTAAAATTTAATATAATTTTTCATTAAAAAATAATACAATTTTTCTTTTTAATAATTTTTTTTAAAATACATCCACACTCTTGTTCACCAATTAATTTTGCAAACGAACAGCGAACATGACAGATACGGGAAATTCGCTTTCCGTTCGTTTGATGTATACGACACTCCAAATCTACAATGAACGAACAACAAACATTCGTTGTTTGGTGTTGATTCGCTGTTCGCTGTTCGTTCGCTCAATGTGTACGCGGCTTAACAGATCATATGCCGCGAACACATAATAACGTTGAGGCATGACATAAAGGCGTCTTAAAATTATTGTAGGCAGATCACACGTTGGCGTTTATAAGTTAATTAAAGATTTGACAGTAAAATATTTTAATAGTATGACCATGAGTGAAAAGTCATTGCCGGTAATACCAAAAAATTAAACTGGTTTCGAAAAATAACAATATAAAACGTATTTTGGAAAACCTGGAGCCTAACCAAGCGCAAATTTTAATGATAAATAAAAAAATTATTATTTGCTTGTAGTATGCTAGAAAAACGTACGTCCACATCAAAAAAAAAAAAAATTTTGTAGCAAACGTACATATGTCTATTACTTATAATGTTTTTTATTTACAAAATATGTGATACTTTGACAGTCTTCTGTAATTTGTTTATAAAATTTGTTGGTGTATTTACTACGAAACAATAGATTGAATGCTAGACAACTTCATTGTAATTTTTTGTGTTAAGGAAAACAAATAAACGTCAAAATATTGTTCATATCTTTTTGTATGAAGTGGCACAGATGCAATTTTATTTCTATAATTACAGACATACATATATTAAATATTTTTTAACAAAAATTTAATTGAAATGTATTCATTTTATGTCATTTTAAGCTAAGCAAGTAAATTTTTTTGTGAAAAGCGTATGAAAAATTAAAACATAAAAGAAGGCAAATTCGTATTCTTTAGGTTTAATCTTGTGCCGTTTGAGTTTTTTCTATGGTTATTTTTATTAAAATTAAGTTACTTTCAAACATTTTAAGTTAGCTTCAAATAAACTGCTGTTTGTTTTCCTTAACACTTAAAAAAATTTGACATATTTTGGCTGTCAAATTATCGATCTGTTAATTACGTATAAAGCTCAGTATGCAGCTCGCGCTAAGATAAATTTTAACGCGGTCTCCACAAGTCTCCACTAAATTACAGATAAATTCACAAGCTAAAAAGATTATGTAGAGATAAATTTTGACATTTGTTTTATTTGTCCTACAAATAAGTATTTGTAGTCCTATGTAAATAAGTATTTTAATAAAAATTTAAATTAAAAGTTAAATAAAGTATTGAGTGATTTTTATCAAATGGATTCAACTGACGAAGACAATATTATTATTGGTGCCGCAGCTATTGTCTAGATCTTCTTCACTGTACTCCATTTTGCGATTTAAAAAAATAAATGTTTATTTTTTGGTCGCTGTCAAAATTTATCTCAATTTTATTGTGCTAGGCAGATAATTTGCTTAGACTTTCCACTAGCGCAGTCTGTATTTGAATGAGATAACTACAAAATTTTCACGTCAGCTGCGTACCGCTTCTGCGAAATCGTGAGCTAAATATTTTTTTGTTATTTCGCTAGCTAAATTTTACGTCAAATTTGTATGGAAAATTTATCTTAGCGCGAGCAGCATACCGAGCTTTAATTACGAAACAGTAGCGATATATTTTTCCTAATGAGTATCACCATAGACAATCATAATAGATCTCTCATTTGACTAAAAACAGAAAATAAAAATAAAAATTTTCCATTCAAATATTATCGGTGTATTGCATATACGTATTATATTTGCAACGCATTCTAAAATCATTGCCTTATAAAATACACAACACAACGATACATTGGAATTATCAGAAGTTTTTGTTTTTTTCCTTTAGTTACTATGAAATGAGAAATCTAGTATGAATGTCTATGGTATCACTAAAATATGTTTTGGCGACGTGTCCGATTTCTAAAATAAATAATTATTCTGGAATAAATATGACATTAGCTGAATAATTTTCGCTTTCATATTTTAGAAATGTTTATTGACCGCCCGAATACCGAAATCATTTCGACATAATAAATTTGACAGCTTAAGGGGGAACCTCCTCCAGATAATAATTTTTTTGCATTTTTTTTTTTTACTTTAAAAATTCATTTAGTATCTGAAGAATATATTTCCAAAGTTTCAAGCCCAACAGAAAGTCCTAAAGATCCCTAGGAAGTCACGGAAGTGATGCGAAGTAATGCGTTCTCTTCAATAACGAAAACTTTATCGAGTTTTTCTTGAAACGTGTTTTTTTGCGCGCCGTGGAATGTAACTCAAAAAGTAATGGACCAATCAACTTGAAATTTTGTACACATATTCTTTAGCTTATCGGCCTTTGCACAAACCTAAAATTTCGTATAAATTGTTTAAACAAATATTGGTTTTAAAGAATTGTTTATAAAGAAACACGTGTTTGTTTTTTCTTTTTGTCCTCAAATTTTCAATTTTATTTTTTTTTTTGCAACTTTTAGGTTCATGCAAAGCGGAATGAATTATTTTAATAAAAAAATTTGTTTCGTTGATTTTAGTTAACTACAAGGACCTGGGCGTTCCACGGCGCAAAGTTTAATAGTCTAGTTCGAGCACCTCTAGCGCCGCCATTTTGTTTTTTTTCACTAATAAAAAAATTGTTTTGTATTAATTTAAACGTCAATATTATTATGCAATTTGTTTCATTGGAATAAATGCTCTCAATTTTTTATAAAAAACTAGCTGAGCCCGGTCCGCCTTGCTGGCCCTAAGTCCACCGACTTCATTTAGGGCTTGTAACCGGGTTTTTAACGGTCTCAAAAACCCAGGTTTCTCCAAATGTGAGGAATCCGAAAACCCGAGTTTTTTACTTAAAACCGGGATTTATATTTCAAAATAAATTCTTTTCAAAATTAAAGCTTGTAAAAACTCGGGTTTTCAGGATTGAAAAATCCTAAAAACCGGGTTACCCGGGTAAAAACCGGGGTTTTACAAGCCCTATTTTGTACAGCTTGCATGATGGTATCATAGACATGTTTTTGCTGGTCATTTAATTTGGGAACATTCAAATTCACAAATGTTTGCACGAGATATTTGCAATTTTTCGATTTTACGGGTATTTGTTGTTGTTGTTTTACAAAGAGCGACTTCATTTCAGGAAAAAAATCATAACTCGAGAATGACTGGACCGATTTTGGATTTCAAAATCAACTAACCATCATCTCTCCTCCCTGCACCTTCCCTAAAAATGTTATGGCAATCGGTTAAGCCGTTCTCGAGTTGTGGAGTGACAATCAAAATGTACGCTTCTTTTTATATATATAGATTATTGAAAAACCAGTTATCTGGAGGAGGTTCCCCCCTTAATATACTAAAATTCAAATTATTTCTTAAACGTTCACCTTATAATTATTTTAATTATAAATAATTATTTAATAATCTAAAAATATGGATGGAAGGGAATTTAATCCAAATGTGTTGGTGTTTATTTTAATGTCGGCGTATTTATGCTTAATGAGGAGATCGCGGAAAATCCTACCAATATTAATGGAACTATTAAATTCACAGGTAAATCAAAATTGTTACATGTATTTGTTTTGAAATTTTAAAAAGTTTTAAATTGTAGCGACCAATAATTAATACTGCAGTATCAAATAATTGTATGGTAAACTCTATCTTGTCATATGACGATGCTATGCCAAGGATGAATTTGAGGATTTCTTCTAAAACATTTATTGGAATAGCTAAATTCTTGCCAAATCAGAATCATGGTTGGAGACCTGAAATGAAGCTGTAACTCTTCTTATTATGGCTTGCATTCGGCACTAGTTACCACTTGATTGGCGCAGCAATGGATATACCAAGATCTACTATTTGTGGCATAGTCCATAAACTATTGAAATTGCCTACAGTGCATGAACTTGATAGTATGACAACATAAATTTTTTACAAGGGGTAGTGGATTTACAAACCACAAATGAACCCATCGAAGATGAAATTGCCATTGCTTCAAACGGTGATCAACAAAATGGAATCCAGTTCAGAGAGGAACTCTTCAAAATATATACATATATAAACTCAATAAAAAGAAAATCAAATTTTTAATGTTAATTCCGTCTTTTATTTAGTTTTAATTTTCTTAAACAGAAACAATACAAAGTAGAATGACCATTAAATAGTATAATTACTTTGTTTTTTTTTAATGTAGGAGCTGATCAATCCTCCAACCGGCATATAAATAGAAAATGGCGAACTCACCGCGGCCAGCTGGGAATATTTTGAGGTAATGCATTCTTATGGTGCTGGTTTACATACCATAAACCCCCCTTTGGAAATAAGCAGCCAACGTTGGGCATACTTTCATAACGCTGAAAACTCCTTTACTGGAACCGATTCACAGCCAAGTACTTCAGGTACTATACGCCAGACATCAAACAGCTAGGTTTCAAATGTTTCTTAACATTTTTAGAGGTTTTCTCCCAGTTTGTGGGCATTTCCTTCAAGAAGACGAGTGATACAGAATCATTAGATTCTGAATAAAGCTGATATAATTATTCACTCCTATTATGATTTTTGTTTGAAGAGGGCTTCGTTGTCGATTATTGCTTGGATAAGGCGCCTTATTTCGTCATCATTCGCTAAAAAAAAAATATGATAACATAACCTATTTTTATAGTATAGATATTTCTTACTTCTCTTAAATTTATTTTCGGACATTTTATTTATTTTTGATTTTATTTATTTTTATGATTATATTAGTTCGATTATTAAATTTAAATCAAATTGAATTAATTTTTCCATTTTATCACACGCGGTTTTTACATCACACACCGACCTCAATGAAATGCACAACAAAACAAGAATTATTTCGGAAAAGTCAAAATTATATCACCTTGCTGCTGTAATAATTTGGTTGCATACAGAACAACGTCATATTTATTCCAGAATAATTATTTATTTTAGAAATCGGACACGTCCTATTTGACACGTGATATTTTTTGTTTTGTATGGATGAAAAATCGAACTTATAGTAGTTTTGGCTGCATACAGTTTTTTAATAAAAAAATATTTTTCAAGCCAAATTTTTTTTATCACTAAAATTTGCGCTTGGTTAGGCTCCAGTTTTCATTAAACACTTTAAATTTTTTGAAAGGTTTAGCTTATAACATTAAACTAAATTAAATATGTACTTATGTATTGTATTAGTGTTGAAATATTATTAATAATAATAACATTTTAAATTGAGTTAATGTATTTTAATTAATTGAGATTCCCTTATATATTAAACGGAAAAACGATATTTTGTCCTCGAGTTAATTTTTTTCGATTTCTTAAATCGAGATTTTTATTTCGATATTTTTTTTTCGATCACTGAATCCTATTCGAGAATTTTATTAAGTCGATAGTCCGTTCATATAATGCTTTCCCGCTTTTTAGTCCTTTTACTACTTTAAGGTTTGAACAAATTCAGAAAATACATTCAGAGCAATCGAGCGAAGGCTAAGGATGAGGACTCGTAATGAACGTTGTAATCTCATTCTCTCGTGAGGGAACCAAGGAACTGTCTCCAGTCACTTTAACAATGTCAAGAAGCTTTGTTGGTAAAAAGGACCAAGAACTTCACCGCATTAAGTTTTAGCACTATACGAAAATTCGCTAAACTCGTTTAAGAAAAAAGGTTTCGACATCAAAAGATAACGATTTTAGCGTTGGAGATCTACAGCGAAAAATATTAATAAACCATTACTTTAGTTTTTCGAGATAACTTTTATTTCTTTTATATTTATAATGGGATCCGTTCAACTTGGCATATTTCAAAATGAAATATGAAAATATGACATAAGGTACATGGGGTATTTCAAAAATTAACTCACAAAAAAGAATGAAAATACATTATACAATTATTTAGTTTAATACATTTTTATTTATATAAGCTCTTTTCAACTTGAAACATTTGTGGTATTACTATCAGCAGAAGCGATAAGAACGATGCAATTCCACTGTGTCTGTGATCTGAACGAGCGAGAATTCGAGAACGAGCAAAGTTAAACACGTAAACAATTTTTTTCAATTTGTTGTTCTTCTGTGAGTTAATTTTTGAAGTAGCCCCCACTATGGCAGATTTCGAAACGAAATATTTCAAACGACATATGGTACACTACGGCATATGGTATATACACTATGACATATTTCAATACGGCGTATTTCAAAACGGCAGTACCTGTACACTCTCTCCGCTTTCCAGTTTTGTGGTTATTCGAAAAAGCATTGTCGAAGTACAATAGAAACACCCATTGAAAGTAAAATTTATTAATTACTGTAGTATTTTAGAAATAAAACTAATCGTAAATTTCTAATGTTGAGTTTTTCCATATTCGTTTAATTAGGTAAATATAAAGAATGAAGTTTGATTCTGTACTTTATTCAATTTTGAATGAAGGATGTAAAATCACTAAATTATTAAATAGAGAAATTTGGAGCCATAATAATTTAGTAAAAGCTATAGCTGGCAATATTTCGATTAATTGAAATTAAGTTTACAATTTTAAGTTAAAAATGAAAAAACAATGATTTTTTTAATTAATAATAGTGTCGTTTACATATATCATGTTAATACTTTCATTCCAGAACTTCAGCTAAAACTTATTTTAGAATCCCATTTCCAACATACTTGTCGAATTACATCTTAATAATGGGTTAAGAAATGATAAAATTTTAAAATAAGCCATTATGATACATGTGTGTACCTTATGCTTTAATGTACCATACCCCGTTTTAAAATATGCCATAGTGTACCACATTCCGTAGTGTACCATACGCCGCAGTGTACGCCGCGCCGTATTGAAATATGCCATAGTATACCGTATGCCGTAGTGTACCATATGCTGTTGTGTACCTTAGGCCATAGGGTACCATATGTCGTTTTGAAATATGCAGTAATGTACCACATGTCGTAGTGTACCATATGCCGTTTTGTCATATTCCGTAATGAAATATGCCATATCGACAGGGAGCCGTTTATAACGTATAGCTTTCTTTTCAGTATGGCGTTGCTCTTGAACTCTCCTCTCTTTGACAATTCACAATTTACTAAACTATAAAGACTGTTTAGTGCCATCTACATTCAAGCATAAACATAACAAAAAATAACAGAATTTAAATTTTAAATTTATTTCGTTGACAAACATAGTCTTTGTACAAATGGAACCATCACTTAGGGAATGGATCAATGTATGTCAGCCCTCATACGACTATACCAACTTCTTTTCGAACCTTATATGACTTTTTTGCATCTTGAATGAGTTTTGTAAAATATTTCGATATACATATGGCCTATAAATAGGTCTATCTTGTAAGTTTCTCCTCCAATCTCTCGAAATGAGAAAATGTTAACTATTGTTGCTAAATAGTTATTTATGATGCTAGTGAGCAAAACGAGATATTATCCATGAGGGATAGGTTTGTCCCACGAGGCGATAGCCGAGTGGGATATTATCCCGAGTGGATAATGGTGTCGATTCAATGTAAATCTTCTATTTTTCTTTTCTTCTATTCTGCTAATATTTCTAAGAAAACTCGATGGATTTAAACAAAAATCGACACTAATTTATGGACTGTTCGAAAATCGAATCTAGTTTCCATAGAAATAATAGCAGAATAGAAGAAAAGAAAAATGGAAGATTTACATTGAATCGACACCAATATCTCTTTGCTCACGAATGGCATACAACGTTTTATCCAATTTTGTTGAAATAAATGTAGACAATCATAAATTAATAAGAAAGTTCCATTTTGTATTTTCACACTGTAGCATTGAATTTTGAAATACATTTTATCAAAGTAACCGTTCTTTAAATTTATGTGACGTAAAGTACGAAATCTACGAATAATTTTCCAATGACTACTCAATATTTTGTTATACAAAATATAACTCACGTTGCCCCTAGCAGCGTGGGTTATACAATAACAATGAATTATTTTACATTTACTTCGGTCTAAAAAGACCAAAGTATTGAAATCCTGTCAAAAATGACGAAAAATTTGGTTGGTCCAAAACCACTTTTCTCGACGTTTTGAAAGTCCCTGAGTCTGAAAATGCAAAAAAAAAAAAAATGTCCGTCCGTCTGTCTGTGTGTCTGGACCCATGGTATCTCGAGAACGGCTTGTCCGATTTGGATTTTTTTTACGCCAATCTGTTTCTATGGTCAAGGCGGAGATTTGAAAAGCTTTTGGAGACTGTACGTCAAAGGGGTGGGGTACCTGCCATACGAATTGACCCAAAATACCTGCTTTTATAAATATTTACGATTTTTTTATACATGCTTATTTGATTATTAAATTGGGCATTGAATTGGGAATTGATTTGAAGGTTAAATTATGGGTCAATTTGCGCGTTGAGTTGAAGTTGAGTTGGAGTTGAGTTGGGGTTGGATTTGGATGTAGTGAATAGTTTTTTTTTTTTTTTTTTTTTTTCATTTTATTTTATTACGACTGAGACTGCGCTCATCTAGCAATTTTTCTTTCAAATACAAATTTTTATATATCTAGTAAAATTCAAGTTTGTTGGGGTGTAACCCACTGGTTAGCCCCATAATCAATTAAACCTATTTACTAATTTTAGTTTGGTAAGTTCACTAGGTCAAGTGGCCTCGTTCTTTGGAGTCTTCTTTCAACGACAGGGTTATCTATCATATGGCGAATATAGGGGTTTCCATGTTCCTGGAGCCTTATTTCGTGTTTTGCGGCATGCATTTTTATTTCCTCTTTGATGTATTCCATCCGTAGGTCCCTGTGAAGGTCTTCATTTCTTGCGTACCACGGAGCATTGACGATGCTACGAAGAACCTTGTTTTGAAACGTCTGTATCATTTTGGCGTTTGTTTGCTTGGTACATCCCCAGAGTTGTATACCGTAGGTCCATATCGGCTTCAAAATTTGCCGATATAGCAGCAGCTTGTTGTGAATTGTAAGCTCAGAGCCTCTACCTATGAGCCAATACATTTTTCTGAACTTTATGTTAAGTTCTTCTTTTTTCTTTTTGACATGCTCTCTCCACTTAAGCTTGGCATCGAGGGTCATGCCAAGGTATTTAGCTGTATTTGCATATGGCACGAGTCGCGAGTTAATTTCTATAGGTAGGTGGTAAGCCTTTTGATAAGTAAAGTTAATATGCGTGGATTTTGTCTCATTAAGTTTGATTCGCCAACGCTTTGTCCAGTTACAAACCGCATTGGTCATCCTCTGGAGTTTGCTCGTTGCATCAGCGACATTATTTCCAACTGCCATAATTGCTGTGTCATCTGCAAAGGTGGCTATGGTTCCTTCATTTGTGGTTGGTATGTCCCTTGTATATAGTAAATACAGGATTGGTCCTAAGACACTCCCCTGCGGGACACCGGCAGAGATTTTCTTTAGCTCAGAGTATTCATCCTCATATTTCACTCGAAAGTGTCTATTGGATAAATAAGATCTTAGTATGGCATAGAATTGTCTCGGTAGATCTCTATGCAGCTTGTATTCCAGACCACTGTGCCAGACTTTATCGAATGCTTGCGCGACGTCCAGGAATATGCTTGAGCATACTTTTTTACGTTCTAACGTTCTTTCAATTATGTTGGTGATTCTATGGACCTGTTCAATTGTAGAATGCTTTTCTCTGAATCCAAATTGATGTGGAGGAATTAGTTGTCGGTCCTCAATTATTGGTTTAAGTCTCTTTAGTAATAATTTTTCAAAGAGTTTTGACATGATTGGCAGCAGAGAAATTGGCCTGTATGATTTTTTATCGTTAGGTGGTTTATCAGGTTTTGGTATCATGATTACTTCTGCTACTTTCCATTGATTCGGAACATATTTTAACCGAAAGCTCGCATTGATTATGTGTAGTAGCTTACGAAATCCTTTGTTAGGTAGAGCTTTGATAATTTGGCAAGTAATCAAATCATACCCTGGGGCTTTTTTAACATTCATGTTACTTTTCACTTCTTCTTTTAATTCTTTGAGAGTTACTGGCCGTATTTCAAACTCATCCAGCTTGTGAATAGATATTATATTTTCATTGGCAGTTTGTCTTGGTAGTGGTTGGAAGGTTTCCTGGAGATACTCCGCAAATAGATCAGCCTTCTCTTTGTGGCCTCTTGCCCAGGTTCCATCATCCTTTTTAAGTGGAGGCACTTGCATTTTGGGTCTTTTGAGTCCCTTCGTCGCCTTCCACAGTGAGTAATCAGAATTTTTTTCATCAGTTAGGCTAACTAGATATCTGTTGATTGATTCATTTTTAACTTCTTTAAGAAAGGATTTGAGGCTGTTACATAAATTGTTAAGAATTGTTTTGTTCTCCGGTGTTCGATTAATTTGCCAGGTTTTACGAGCTCGTCGTTTTTCTCTTACCAACTCTCTAACTTCCATTGGGTAGGATATGTTAAGCGTCTTCTTATTTTGTAAAATGGGAGTGCTTGCCAATGCAGCATAGTGAATTATTTCATTGAGTTGCTCCAATTCGTCTTCCAACTGTCGAGAATTTCTTATCGGTACCTGGAGATTGATTTTGTCCTCCATTATTTCACGAAAGAGATCCCAGTTTGTTTTTGAATTTGTTAATCTGGGTGCACTTTCCCTTTGAATTACAGTTTCACTGACTGTCATGATAACCGGTGAGTGATCCGATACTAGAGAATTGCTGTTTTCAATGTGAATATAGTTCTGAGATATACCTCTTGCTACATAAAAGTCGATTAGGTCCGGTATCTTAGCTTCGTCACTGGGCCAGTATGTTGGGGAACCACCAGAGTAAAATTCACATTTTGATGTCTGAGCTGCTTGAAACAATTCTTTACCCTTTGTCGTCGTAAGTCTAGATCCCCAATAGGTGTTTTTTGCATTAAAGTCTCCTCCAATAATAAAATCACATCCTAATGATTTAAATAGTTTAATGTAGTCCTCCCTTTTCAAGTTATGCCGGGGAGGACAGTATATTGCGGAGACAGTAAGCTGTCTGTGTTTAATGTGAATCCTAACAGTGACAGTGGTGACTTGCATTGTTTCTTCTTCGATTTCTGTTTCTACATGGTGTTTTATATTTTCTTTTATTAGTAATGCTGAACCACCTCTTGCTCTTTCTGCTGGATGAATGGAATGATATAAGTTATAACCCCGGATTTTAACAAACGAAGATTTAACAAAATGGCTTTCGGATATTAGAAAAATGTCGATTTTTTCTGTATTTAAAAATATTTCTATTTCTGGAGTGAATAGTTAACAAACTATTTATATGATGGAACTTGCCTATTTATCAACCGATTATTATGAAATTCAATGTGTATGTTACAAATGGGATTCCAAAATGAGTTTTGGATGAAGTTCTGGAATATGGCCAAGTAGGATGGAACTTGCCCATTTCTCAACCGATTACGATAAAATTCGACATTTGTATTTGAAATGGGATTCTAAAATGTTTTCTGGATGAAGTTCTGGAATTTTAAAACGATTTCTGGATGAAGTTCTGGAATATGGCCAAGTATGATGGAACTTGTCTATTTCTCAACCGATTATTATGAAATTTAATTTGTATGTTAGAAATGGGATTCTAAAATGAGTTTTGGATGAAGTTCTGGAATATGGCCAAGTATGTTGGAACTTGGCTATTTCTCAACCGATTATGATGAAATCCGACATGTGTAATGGAAATGGGATTCTAAAATTAGTTTTGTATCAGGTTCTGGAATATGGCTAAATATGATGGAACTTGCCCATTTCTCAACCGATTATGATAAAATTCGACATGTGTATTCAAATTGGGAATCTGAAATGAGTTTTGGACGAAGTTCAGGAATATGGCCAAGTATGATGGAACTTTGCTATTTCTTAACCGATTATGATGAAATTTGATATGTGTGTTGGAAATGGGATTATAAAATGATTTTTGGATAAAGCTTTGGAATATGGCTTTGTTCCATCCTGGAACTTAGTTATTTCTTACCCGTTTGTTATGAAATTTGACATGCAATTTGTAAATGGGATTCTAAAATGAGTTTTTGGATAAGTTCCTGGAATATAGTCAGTTAAACGGTTAGAAGTATCAGTATAGTTTGTTATACAATTTTCGGTATAAAGTTCTAGAATACAATTTTTCGTTTTAAATTGGATGCCTGTACCCATGTTAATGAAGCTTTTGACCTGTTTGTCTGTTGTTGTATAAGTAAATATAATTTGGTTAAAATAGAAATCAATAATGTCAAAACTGTCACACCAACTTTATGACATTATTGAAGATACCAAAGACCGAAGTTCTGATCACCTCGTGAGGTTTCAGCCCTTTATATTTTCTTTATTTGAAATCAGTCTAGTTATCGGGCTATTATACATCAAAATTGGATAAATATAGTTAATTTTACCAAAACGGGACAAACATCGTCCCGCTCATAGTACATCATTATTTTCGATGTTCGATAGCGTTGATGTCTCTCTTTTGAAGAATAAAACTGTACACCATTTCGATTTTTCAATTAAGCGTGATTTCCATGAGAAAATCTTACTGGCCAGTATTCAGTACTGAAAAACACAGAGGAGTAAAGACAACCAAAAATTCCATTAGAGTGACAAGGACAGTAATTTTTTTTATAGCAAAACTAAATGGTTGTATTTTGACAGATTTTTGTTAACATAACCAATAAATTTCATAATTTTTCAATAAACAATGTAATGTTATAACAATAAGTATATATTTTTATATATTTATTTTATGTAGATATATGTATATTAAAACAGAATATTAAATTTATTTCTTGTTTAAAACTCGAATTTAACACCAAACGTCACTTTATATTTACTATATACTATAAAAATGTCGGATGGGGTGATTTTTTTTTTTTTTTTTATAGTTAGTGCTTCGGTGTGCGAGAAAAATTTGATATCCTTACACAATCTGTATGTAGATGTATTGTAAAGTATCATACTGAAAAAATATACTTCGCTTCATATTTTTCTTCAGTAAATTATGGTTATACACCAGTAAATTATGGTTAAATAGTACAGTAAAACAATTTTTTTTCGAGTACTGAAAAAAAAAATTCCCTCTCACACTCAAGTAAAACTATATTTTTATCTCGCTTTATTTTTACTGGTCAGTAAGATTTTCTCATGGAAATCACGCTTAATGCTTTTTTTATTGCGATCTCATTCTTGTAGAATAAATGTATGTATGTTTAATCTTTTCACATCGATAAAGTGTCACAAACGAAAATTTGGGTGATAAAGAGTGATGAATGGACGTAGAAACAGAATGATGTTTTATGCGCGCATGCCGAAATCGCAATAAATAGTGCGTTTTTTATTCGCTATCTGGAGCTGCTATCGAGAGCCGTCATATAAAAATAGCTCCCGATAGCGGCTCCGTATAAATAGGTAGAGCTAAATATTTTGTATATCAAGTTTTCACTGAGAATTTTTTTTTAAAATGTTGCCAATGGCTTTATTCTTGAATCTTTCAACATAAGAAACTCACAAGAAGTAATCAAATCTTAAGCTAAAATTATTACATATTTTAAGTCTTAACCAATGTTAATACTTATTGTTAGTGCTCACAATTTAATTAGTTTAGATTATACTTATGTATAATATAATAGTATAACAAAAACATTTAATAAATTTACAGGTTCACAGGTTCATCAGTCCGGTGGATCTGTTCTTTTCAGCCGCCTAAATCGCAGCTGTTTTAGTATATTGCTGGCCAATTCGTTTGGATGTGCTTCTAGTTTTGAGTAATATTTCGAACTGGGCATTCCTATTTTCGAAATTTTCAATTTAAGATTTTCCTTTTTCGAGATAATTCTTTTCGAGATTTTCAAAAAGAGATTTTATTTTCGATCTTTTTTAGTTCGAGAATTTTTTTTCGAGCACATCCTCTTCGACCATCTATGCCCAACCACTAAAAAGCAAAAGGATTACAGCCAATCTTTAGCATATTTTAAACAAATATTGGATAAAAATGCGTGATGTCTGATATCCCGTTTTCCAAATTTCCAAAGGTTGCAAGAGCAACTGACTCTATAAATTTTGTGAGCCATCATTGGGTTGGCGCCCAATTTATTGATATAAAAAACGTTATTGTATTTAACAACAACGTTTCATTAGAACTCAAAAGGCATATTAAAAATAAGGAGTTGAAATATTAGTTGAATTACAAAATTCGAATAACTGCATAAATGAAGGTATACAAACTCCTTCTTCAGTTTCACTAAAAAAAACTTGTTGCTACTGTAAACAAAAAATAAACTAATTTTGATGATGACTATTGCTATCAAACTGATAAGCTACCGTCTTTACATTTTTAAATAAAATACAACTTTATAATTTTTATTGGAACAATTAAAATGTGTTTTATTATTTATGAGTACTTTATTACATCTTTTCTTAATTTATTCACTGTGTTTATGTTTGGTTTCGTTAAGATTATTCTGAAGTACAGTCATTTCTGAAACATGTTCAGTAAGCATATCCAAAAGTAAATCATTTTTAAATTCAAACATACATTTTTCTTCCTCTAATATTTTCAATTGTTTCTTTAACTTTGTGATATCCTCATCAGATTCGTCCAGCTTCTGGCTAGATTTCAATTTACCTTTTGTAGTTGTGTTCCACATTCCATTTTTAAATATTAATTCAAAATCACGGAAATTTAATGTTGTCTCTTCAAAATCATTTAGATCTTCATTTATTTTTGGACACTCGGTAATATTCAAACGTGATAAACGATGATGGGCTCCTGCTTTGTTCAATATTTTCTTAGTAAATATTGGCATTGTGAAAGTATCTGTGAAATTAAATACAAAGTGAATATGGAATGTCTTCCGAAATAATTCTTACCTGTAAAATGTACGAAGGTGAGCAATATTTATCTCAGGCTCATTAACGTTAACAACTCGATTCATTAGAAAACAAAATGAAATAAATTTTCTCAAAAACAATATTTCTTGTTTAACATAACAAATCAAGTAACCATGTATGGCCAATAATCGCGATAGCAACTATAAAACGTAAACAAAAAATAAAAAACTTCAAATTTCGATATGAGATTCTGTCTTTTCCTGAAAATTGTCATAAATAATTTATTTTGACTAATTACTTTAATTTAATTTATATTGTTATTAAATATAAAAGTGAGTTGATTTATTTGTATTATTTATTAGATAATTATTTATTTTATGATTTACGTTTTGTGTGTAATAATGTATTTGGAATGTCTGAAGACATTGCTGTTAGATACTTGGATAAAAAGTAAAACATTTACTTTTAATGAAATTTAACAATAAATTTTGAGAAATTATATTTATTTTAGCTTAATTTACAAAATAATTAGTAACTATGATGAACTACTTAATAATTTAAATATTCAAGTAAATTTTTATAAGGTAAGTCAATGTTTATTTAATTTTATATTTTTTTATCGATCTGCAAATTTAAAAATATAGATAACAAATTTACGGTAAGATAGGTCGGTTTTATACCCCGATAAATATCCTTTAATTCTTCTTGTCTCATTTAATGGCCTCAAAACATGATTGTTTTCATCTTTTAGTAAATTATTCCACAGAACAAAGATGATCTCTTTGGAAATTTACAACATTTTTTTTTTTTTTAATTTTAGAATGAGCACGAGGAAATACGAACCGAAATCTGCAAAGTTCTTGAAGAAAATGAAAAATTAGGATCAGAGCTAAAATTAGTCTCCAGTCAATCTGAAAACTCCCAAAGTCTATCAGCAGAAAATTATAAAAACCTGACCAATTGTATTATTAAAAATTTACATCGTAAAATACGTAGTCTTACAGACGTAACTATAAATATTTTTATAGTTTGTAACTGCAAAATCATTTTAACTGTTTTTTTTATAATTTTAGGAAAAAAATTCAATAGAACAGTGCTGGGAAGCAGCACAACAAACTATTGCAAAATTAGACAAATGTATCATAGATTTGCAGTCAAAATATCCACAACAGCAATCATTAAATGAGGCAGGTCGATTTTATTGAACAAAATGCTTAAACTTTCACTATTTAAAACTTTACATTGCTTTTTCTAATTAAGTATAATTATTTTTTGGCAGACAAGAACAGAATATAACACTGTCTTAAACATATTAAACACAGAGATAACAGAAACCAAAGAAAAGTTATGCGAACAACAAGCAGTAAATAAAAAACTAAACCATTTGATAACTAAAGAGAGAAAAGAATTCGACGCATTGAAAGAAGAACACGAGAAATTGGAAAGACAGCAAAAACTTACTTCCGACAAATTAGAACAAACGGAAGCTTTACTAATTGAAACAAAAGAACAGCTAGCTAATATGATAAAACGAAAATATGAAATAGAGCAATATTTAATCAAAACTAGCGCGGCTAATCGAGCTCAGGCCGCAAAAGAAACTGAAGCTTTAACAAAAGTGCAAGAATCACTAAACGTGGCTGAAACAGCGTTGAGAGAAAAAAATGAGGCAATTGTACGAGAACTTGAAATGAAAGAACAATGTGATTTTCTTACGTCAAACTTAAATCAAGTAGTAGATGATGCTGCGAAAAAACTGGATAATGAGATTAGTGGTGTAAGGGAAGAATGTAATTTAAAACTTAAAACTCTCTCCGTAACCGTTGACCACTTAAAAATCTCACTTGCTGCTGAGCGTGAAAGAGCAAACGTTGCTGAAAAACGAGTTCAATTGTTAGAAAATGAATTAAAACAAACTTGTGCTACAAACATAAGGCTGGATTGTGATCTTCACCTAGCTTCCCAAACCATTGTAAGTAGTAATTCGATTTTTTTTTCGCAGGATCAAATTAAAATTGTATTGATTAAATATTTCAGATTGAAATGGAATTAAAATTGGAAGCATTTGAAAGTTTAATGAGTAGCGAGGAAGCCACGAATATCCTGTGCGAAGAAAGAGCTAAAGAATTACAAATAATTTTAAAACAAAACAGAAAATTAAAGGAAAAATGGAAATTAACAGTCGAAGATATAGCGAATAAACTGCAAAGTGAGATAAAACAGCTCCAAAAAGAAAATTCTTTGCTAAAAAATGAAAATGCCAATTTAAAACTATCTCGAAAAAATATAGGAGTAAAATAAATTTTTTTTTTAATATGTACTTATTTACAATTTTTATTACGATTATTCGGCCCTATAATACATCCACAGTACTGACTCGTGTTGGATATATAGATGGCATTGCTGGCGTAAGTTATACAATTTAAAATAGCTCTTTTACAATTATCTGGCAATTTGGAAGATTAATCCACCTAGTGATATTTATAAAATAAAGGGTGGAACCACACCAAGCGCAGCGTGGTTAATTTAAATTCACGTTAATTAGCAATTTAGTAGTTTAATACCACGTTTACACCAAGTAGAATAAAAGTATGTATGTACATATGTAGCAAAAAATTAGCAAGAAGTGTTTTATAGAAAAGAATTACATACTTTTCGTCGCTTCCAATTAAGAGTATTTCATCGCAAATCACTATTTTTTTGGAGAGGCCTTAAAATATGCTAATTTCGACTTAATTTTTTTTTAAATAAAGTCCTTCCCAAAAAGTGTGGCAAGAATTTTATTTAAAAAAATTAGGCCAAATTTAACATTAAAAACTTGACACGCCCCTCCAAAAAAATTAATGATTTGCAGATGTAATACTCTTAATTGGAAGCGACGTTTTGTCCTACTTGATGTAATCGTGGTACATACAAATATATAAGTAATTTTTATAAAAACATTGAAATATTTTATAATTTGAATAACAAAAATTACAACACAAGAAATGTGTCACGAGTGAGTTGTGTGAAACATAAAGCGCCGTGTTTGGAGTATCTCATCCTTAAAACTTTGCATTTTGCAGTACAAATGAAATAGGGAATATGGTTTGGCCAATCTAGTTTAATAAATCAAACAGTTTTTTGATGTTGTTAGTTTCTTGTTAATGGGTAAAATCTAAAATGTTTTGAATGGAATAAAAAAAACTTATATTTTCTTTTTTGTTATTACTGATATTCACCTCTCTTGGAGGTTACTCAATCTAAAATTGCTTCTGCTCCATAATTAATTCGTTTTGCTCCGCTTTATTAAAAATGTCAGGCGGTTTAACTAGATAATATTGAAGTGTGGAATTGTTGAGCCGACCCATCTTTATTTATTTATTTATTTTATTTATTTATTTATCATTATTAACATTGTTTTAAAATCTATTTTTATCTAAGTTAATTAAATACATTTATATATTTTGCTAAATAACTAAACATTAATTGTTTTTTTAATGAATAGCTCTTGAAGGTCATTAAGATTGCAATATCCAGCAAATTTTTTGTTGTTAGTAACACGCCTGTGCAGCGATTTTGGTCGCAAAATGAGGATTGAGGATTGAGAATTTTGTATATGTACACAATGTATAATATACATTTTGCTATTGTGTGCTGTAAAATATTTTTTATTGTATTAGTGTATTTTCTCATGCGTTTCCTCGTGGTAAGTATCAAAAATAAACCGATCGGGTGAATCGGTTCAAATTTTTGGTGCTTACGCTCGCCTTGAGTTATTTTTCCCTTTCTTCTGACATGGGGAATTCATAAATATTTGTGTGCTATTGTTGTTTATTGTTCAAGCAGAATGGTAAGTTTTATAGTTAAACGTAAATTATCGTATTTTTGATTTTTATTTAATTGTCATGTAATATAATTTATAATTTTTGTTTTAATTAATTATTTGTGGATTTTCATAAAAAAAAATTATAACTATGATAATAACAATTTAGGTATAATTTAATTAAATTGGCTCCTTAAATTAAGTTACAAACAATTAATTCTAACGACAAAAATTAATTAATTTCGCGAAATTTTTACCGTGAAAAGCAAAAACATAAAACAATTTAATAAATGATTTTTAATTTATACATAATTTATACATTCTGCGTGTATATGCTAGAAAAAAATTTTTCCATCCTCGGACATAACATCGTATAGGAGCAACCGACCATCATGAGTTGCAACACAATACTAAACCAAATAAGCAAAATCATTTTGTTTTCTAACTTTTTTGTTTTTTTTTTGGTTAATATTTTTTATTTTGAGTCTCTCGCTTCGTAATATTTTTAATTTTTTTTTTATTTCGAAATTTGTTGTTCTATCTCAGTCTCCTCAGTATTTAATACATCAATCGTTCTCTTCTGAGCTTATTCCTCTTATTTGTATCATGTTATCCCTATTACTCGCGTCATTTTATATCTCTTATTTGCATCACATTAAACGAAAAATTGAAAGAAAAAATGCACATTCAACACCAATACAATTTACCAATACTATTGCCTTCCGGTAATCCTCAAATGAATCCTCATTTTGCGACCAAAATCGCTGTACTGGTGTTTGTCTTAAGCCTTGTTCAGATTACGTTAATAATTTATTCGAGTAGCGAGTAGTTTAGTAACTAAAATCGATGACATAACCAAAAAACGTTCGCACTGCAGTCGAGTACAAGTTACAAGTGAGTGAGCAGTATTTCAAAATAAAGAGAACACACAACAAAGTAATAGACACCCATGTTCTATATATTTCGTTGTTTCTTCGCTCCAATGAGACGACATCCTTGCGGCAACTTATGAACTCGACAAAATCAACATGTTCGCACTTGTTTTGTTTTCTTTTGTTTTGTTTGAAGAATAATGGGGGTCTTACAGAGCATTCACAATGCAAAAACTTTTTACCTTTTACTTACAGGTTTGTATCAATTTTCAACTTGACGAACAAAAATTTTTGCTCTTTATGTTGGAAATTCATACAAACCTGTAAGTCAAAAGTAAAAAGTTTTTTCATTGTGAATGCTATGTTACTCGACTAAAAAAAATAGAATAAAATGGATCGACTCGACTAAATCATTTACTAATCTACTAATCTACTCGGCTAAAATTTTGCTGTTCAGACTTAATACTCGCTACTCGACTAAATGACTAACGTATTCTGAACAAGGCTTTAGGTAAGAAAAATGAAATTACAAATGTTCAAAAGAGACAAATGTCATTGGCAACATGTTTTGTGGTTGTTTTGTGATTGTGAGTGTTACTCACAAAATGTACCTGACGTGACATGCAACGCCCCTAGCAATTGAATTTTGAAATAAGCATAACATATGTCTTTAGGTTGTCTGATGGTTGTTACTTACAACATGTACGTGACGTCGCTCGCAACGCTTCTAGTGTTTGAATGTTTAATGTTGAATTCTATTCTCCCAAAATCGTCAAAAAAATTAATGTACATCCAAAAACTGTATTCTTTTCACCAAAAAACGTCAAATGTTTTTTCGATGTTCATGAATTTTACGAAATGCAGATTTTTTCATGAATGTCACATCCGCAGCTACTAACACCAACAAAAATAGAAGCGTCAATTTACACAGCATTCACAATGCAGAAACTTTTTACTTTTGATTTACAGGTTTGTATGAATTTCCAACATAACGAGCAAAAATTTTTATTCGTCAAGTTGGAAATTCATACAAACCTGGAAGGCAAAAGTAAAAAGTTTTTCATTGTGAATGCTGTGTTAGTTGTGAAAAGTTTTCAATAATATAGCATTTTTTGTGTCTCAATCGATTTGTATTATCATTTTGTGTTTAATTTAATTGTTGTGTTTAATTATTTTAATTTAATTAAATAAAGCTGCCATTACATAGAGTTTTTGCGTCTCGATGTTTTGTCAGAATTATGCCGCCAAATTTCAATTTGACGTTTAGAAATGCCAATCAAGTAAAAAAAACGGTTGTATTACCAATACAAATACAAAACAAAAGTTTTCATGTACTTTTCACACCACAAAATTCGCATTGATTTGAAAAAACGAAAAGAACACGACATAAATAAGCGTAACATGTCTATAGGTTATCTGGTGGTTGTTACTTATAACATCCCAGCAAACGTGTCTTAAGTAACACATGCAAGACAAACTCAAGACTTGTTATGGTAACAAACCCAAGTCATTCAAAAGACAACTCCATGTATTTGGGGCGAAGAGTCTTCAAAGACATGTCTTGTGGTCGTTATTGGTAACATGTATACAAGATGTCTTGGGTAACATGTCTGGTGGTCGTTATTGGTAACATGTCTGGTGGTCGTTATTGGTAACATGTCTGGTGGTTGTTATTGGTAACATGTCTGGTGGTCGTTATTGGTAACATGTCTGGTGGTCGTTATTGGTAACATGTCTTGAGTTTGTCTTCCATATGTTACTTAATACCGTAGACAGACACAGAGTAATCACGATTTTCAGTTGTTATTTTTGTCAAAAATCGTGTTGTGGAAACAAAATAATCCGGTTTAGGTGAAAATCGTGTAATGACAGTTGACTTTCATTACACAATCTTCACAAAAAACTGGATTATTTCGCGTTCACAACGCGATTTTTGACAATCGGGATAAACGAAAATCGCGAATAATTTTGTGCCTGTCTACCGTGTAAGATACATTTCCTGGTTTGTTAACACTTTTTGTTTTATTTTAATCACAAATAAATATTGTATTGAATTTAAAATATTTAAAGAAAAATATTTTTTATATTTAAATTCAATAATATTTATTTCTTTTATACCCACAAAAAAAATTGAACACATCACCATCTGCACAAAAATAATAATAAAAACTATAAAAAATGGCGAAGTATAATGCTTTTTGTGCATTGGTGTCGATAACGAAGCGGTTTTTGAAGACATTTTCAAGACAACCA
Organism: Tipula helvola; assembly: GCA_963556165.1. Lineage (NCBI taxonomy): Eukaryota > Metazoa > Arthropoda > Insecta > Diptera > Tipulidae > Tipula > Tipula helvola. The sequence goes on along the minus strand of OY744482.1, from coordinate 142,269,856 downwards.
AAAGACATGTTACCATTCCTTCTATTTCCCACCGATAGGAGCGCTTTAAATTACATTACGTTTGTGTCTCTAGTAACATACTGAAGACAACCGCAAGACATGTTGCCTAAGAAATTTGTCTCTTTTTAACCAGTGTAATTTCATATTATTTTCTCTATCCCAGACAAGCACAAGACTTGTTACCAAAGACAAAAAATTTACTAGGAACATACTGAAGACAACCGCAAGACATGTTGCCTAAGAAATTTGTCTCTTTTTAACCAGTGTAATTTCATATTATTTTCTCTATCCCAGACAAGCACAAGACTTGTTACCAAAGACAAAAAATTTGCTGGGATGTACGTGACGTCGCTCGCAACGCTTCTAGTGTTTGGATGTTGAAATAAACGTAACATGTCTTTAGGATGTCTTGTATTAGTCTTGGGCGAAGAATAATGCGAAAATTTAAATTTGAATTTCGGTCTAGTTACTTTATTTTTTGTTGTGTTTTTTGTGTTTAGTAGAACATATAATTTGCTGCTTTTGAAAAATAAATTTGAAAATATTGAACTGTTTAAAGATTGTAACCGAAATAAAACTTATCAATACGATTCATTTACATTCGAGGCTTATTTTAGAGACAGCTTTAGTTCAATTCGCGATGATACACCTACCATTTTTTATTGAGCAGATCGATACAGAAAATAATTCTCTGATAGTACAAGGAAAAAGGTTTTATAACTATTCAGCATATTTTTAAGAACCGGTAAACTCTAAAGTAGACCTCTGAAGTAGTTATATTAGATACATCCTAACAACAAGTTACCAAAGACAATGAACAAACTTGTTATCAGAGACATCCTAACAACATGTTATTAAAGACAACGAACAGGCTTGTTATCAGAGACATCCTAACAACATGTTATTAAAGACAACGAACAGAATTACCGAAGACGATCTTTAAACAAGATTTGCGCAACGAGGAGTTTCAAAATACAAGTATGTAGTTGTCTTTTACCTACATGTCTTCGGCTGTTTATCAAGGCAAGTTGCTAAGTCTTCTGGTGGTTGTCTTGCAAGACACGTTTGCTGGGTAGTTGTTGAAATAATTATATAACTTCACACCATTATTCCCTATAGGGATCGTTGAGAAAATGATTTACAGTACCTTGGTAGTCTAAAATGAGTATTACTGGTATTATAATTATGGACTTCTCTGTTGGTATACAGCAAACTATCTAAATATTAAGGAAGATCCCCCTTTTTAGTTTTAGCACGTTAAAGTGTACCTATTCTCTGGCTGATTGATTTCTAGCTTAGTTTTTCTAGCATGTCTTTAATATGTGCCGCGTTTAAAATGCTTCTCAAAAATCGATTCTGTATTTTTTGCAGACGTGTTAATTGTGTTTGATTCATGGTAAATAGAACAGATGAGCAATAATCTACATGGGGAGCTATACAATTGATTTATAAAATTTTATTTTGGTATCCATTGGTAGCTTGTCTTTAATTCTGTTGAAAAGTCCTAATTTTTTATTAGTCTTTTTAGCTAAGTATTCAAATGCTGGTTAAAACTTAAGTTTTCATCAATGATGACACCGAGATATTTGTATTCTTTAACTCGTTCAATGATTTGGTTCGCAATTACAATATCTGAGCTACCCTCGTATTTGGTTTTGATTGACAAGAAGATATTCTTCGTTTTCGAAATGTTCAATGATAATTTATGAAACATCAACCATCCCCGTAAATTCTCAAGATCTTCGTTCACCTTTTGTACTGCTCCTGATGAGTTGGTGCCGAAATGGTAATTAATGTGTCGTCCGCAAACATATTAATTTGACAGTTCTTTATAACATCTATGTCATTTATATACAAGATAAATAAGAGTGGTTCAAGTGTTGAACCTTGTGGTACTCCGAGATTGTTTTGTATCAACGATGATGTAAAATTATCAACTTTTGTATATTCTTGTCTCCCTTGAAGATGATTATTGAACCATTCAAGCTCTTTTCCTTCTATACCGTACTTGCATAATTTTTGGAGTAAGATTTTCCTATCTATAGTTTCAAAAGCTCGTTTGAAATCTAAAAAAATTGCTATCACTACTTTATTTTCGTCAATTTGAGTTTTCCATATGTCCAACATAAGATTTAATGCTGTTTCACAGGAATGCAGTTCTCTAAAACCAGATTGTTGATCCACTAATATGTATATTGTTAATAGCAATATTATCAATCAACTGTTTTTTAATTATTCGTTCCAATACAGTTTCATAAATTGGGAGCATATTTATGGGGCGCAGATCTTCATATGCAGTTGGTTCCATGAAGCAGGTACTACTCCTTCCTTTAAACTTCGATTAACTAAATCTGTAAAATGTTCAGATAATAAGTGATCATTCATCTCATCCAGCATGACCAAATTCTGTTTATGCCATCAATTCCATATTGAAACTTTATTTTACTTATTATTTTTGATATCTCCTGGCGAGTTATTTCTTGAAAGCTGAGTTTTTCAAAATTATTATCATCTTGTGAAAAATTCTAATCCTTTATCTCAGGGCTGTTCTGGTAAATATCTATCACGCTGGACACAAATGTCTCATTTAGCGCTTCTGCTAACTCTTGTGTATCGGTGAGTGTTTTGTTGTTAAATTGGATACACCATTGCGACAGTTCCTTTGGGTTGTATTGATTTTCAATGAACTTGTTTCTGAAGTATTCAGATTGTTCCTTTCCCAACGATTGTTTATACAAATTTCTAACTTTCCTGTAGCTTTCCCAAGTTTCATCTGAATTCATAATTTTCATAATACTATAACTGCGAATTTTTTCTTGCTACAGTAATTTCAAGTTTTCTGAGAACCAAGTTATTGTATTTCTATTTTGACTAATGTTTCAGTTAATTTATTTTCTTTCCTACAAGTCAGTAAATTCTGGCTTAGAGCTGCTAGGAAATGAATTTGAAAGGAGCATAAATTCGAAATCATTTTGAAGAATCTATATTGCATTATTTACTTCACATTTTAAAAATTATTTTATTAATATTTTACAGATTTTATATTATACATATATACATTTTATACTCGTAACCACAGTTAAAATTAAAAGATAATACATTTTATTTAAATTAACAAAAACAATAAAATTTTACTAGAAATTAATAATTTTCTTTAATATCAGCTTTACAAATTTCCTGGTAATCTCTGTTTATAAGAAGTTTTATCGATTTTCCAAAAGTAGTTAATGAACATGGTGCCTCACAATTTGGAATGGAAATATATTTTGGCAATTCATTGAGTGGATTATGGTAGTAAACAATCTGAAAACAAAAAAAAAACTTTATATAAGTTAATGAGTATAAATTTTGATGTATGTATGTGCTTAAAACCAAAATTGGGTAAGAAATAAGTACAGCACGAGCTAATAAGGAAAAAGACCCTTCCCAAACCCCAACTTATTTCATCCTTTTTACTTACAGGTATGTGTAAATTTCCAACAAAGAACAAACATTTTTGTTCGTGGATGTTGGAAATTCATACAAATCTGTAAGTAAATAGTTTCTGCATTGTGAATGCTCTATTCTTTGCCGGTTGCCACAATATTTTTTATTCATTATTTTATTTTTTATTTTTTATTAAGTATTAAAATATTGTGACGCGTTTTGGCCTTATAACTTACTTAAAAGACATTTATAATCGTTTTCATGAAATTTCTCGCTGCATACATGAAACCGTTTTACATATTTCTCTTAAATTTGGTTGGCTGGGAAAACGATGGAATTTAATTTGGGAACTTTTCAAAAACTTGTACTATTACAATTAAGCACACAACATTTTGTAACCGTACTGCTTGCTCATAAATATGTTAAGTTTTCAATTAAAAACATTCAATCATATATTTTAAATTTCTAATAAAGAAATTAATTGGTTACTTTTTATATTTACGCACTGTGCTCGAAAAATAAAACACTAAAAAAATGTCTGCGGTACTAAAACTTCCTTAAATAAATCGCATTCACAAATATAAAAATAATTTAGATGTTCCAAATTGATTGGCTTTGTCCTTTGTAGTCGCTCTCATGAACACATCACACAAAGTTATTTAATAATTTTAATTTAACAGCAAACAGAAGGTAGCTACTTATTAATTGCTGGATAATAAATTATATCAATTTTCTATTACCGCCATCTGAATTCAAATACGGAAACTATACGTCCATTTTGTTTTTTAAACATACTTAATTAGTCGAGTTTACAAGTAGGTGTCACTAATGGCCAATTATAACCAAAAACATGGATGAAATGTATAACGTCATGATCATGAGACAAAGATGGATTTGTAAATAATGGGATTTTAGTAAAACATTTATTAAATATCTATAAACAAGATTTTATTAATTGATTTTAAAATCATTTAGGTATCAATTATTCTTCTTGATAACGTAGAAATCAAAATTCCTTTTTATTAGGATTTTTCATTTAAGAAAAACGAAATTAAAAAAACATAACTTTTCATATGATTTGTAAGAAAAATCTATTTTTTTTGTTTTTCTATCCCCCTTACAGATATTAACATGTATATTTTTGCATTTATTATGTTTCTATTCTTTAATTATCTCATTTCAACAAAATATGGACTTATACCACTTTCAAAATAAACGGCTCATTTAATTACAACTTGAATGTAATACTTGAATAAAACACGCAGTTCGAAAAATGATTTACTTTGTCCGTAATGGTAGTACAAAAAAATATCTCTTGGTCCTTTATATTCCGTAACTAAGACTACAGCAACTAAATTATTGGTTAGATCATTGTAGCATCCTCTAGGATCATTTACTGTCAGTCGTTTTGCATATATTAAGAGTTTTAGGTCATCAACCCCTGGATTTCTTTCAAAGTTGTAATTGAAACTTTAAACGTAACGATTATGTTCATGTAATATTCTTTGCAGTTGTGCGACCAATTCCACGTTTTGATTAGGTACTGAGCAAATAGTTGGTTTTCATGTTAAAGAAAATATATTTGCAAATAAATTAAACTGTTAAAGATACTTCTTAAACCAGTCATAGAAGTCGGGTAATTTATATAAAATTATATTAAAGTTTCCTATTTTAAATAGCGTTTTATTTTCCAAGATCAAAGATGATACTTTTGGAACGATCAACCACTATCATCAAGGTTAATTTAACAATCTCCTTAAGTTAGTTAGTAGAGTAGTATTAAAGAACCAATCGATTATTCTGTCCTGGATATTCGTTTGTACGAAATAATCCTCGTTTATGTTCAGGTAAAAGACAGTACATAACAAGCACAGCGTGAGTCTTACAAAATCCACTTGGGATAGATTTTCTTTTAATGGAAATTCAAATTCTATTCAAATTATTAATTTAAATGTTTTATAGAAATTGTGTTTATTTTTGCTCAAAATGCAACTTTCTAAGAGCGCATAAGCAAATTGACGTCTAAATTTTAAATTGCCGTTTACGCGCCGCGCTTGATGTGTTTCAGCCTCTAAACCCAAGGCTGGGCAAATTACATTACACTGAGTAAGTAAAATACTTTTACGAATTACAGCAAACTGAGTACCTATGTAATTAAAATACAAGTTACAATTACTTTCAATTTTGTCCGCTGGCGCTACATCCCATAGAGGAATTTGGCCGCTTCGCATGATGAAGTTTCCTAATCAATTTTTCAACGGATAATGAGTGATTAATTCAATGATCCTACATCAGCCAGCCGTGATTTTTTCATTCGTGAACCCGGGACCTCCGGAGCTTAAAGCAAGCATGCTAACAACTGTGCCACCGGAGCGGTGATTTTAGCGACATTTGTAAAATATTCCTCGATTTCTTTCGCTTGGATTAATTATAATTGCTTTCAATTACAAATTACAATTACTTTACATTTCTAAATTGATAAATTTGATTTGACAAAATTCGTTTAGTGAAAAAACGTATCATTAAAACAACGATCATTGACGTTAGGTTTTATACTGATGGCTCTGGAATCAAACCTTAATAAAGTCTTGTAAAAATGTAAACAAGAAATTACAAAAACTGATGATTTTAAAATAATTTGTTACCGCCCAGCCTTGTCTATACCTACAAAAAGATAATACAAAAACTGCAACATAATCTCTAACAAAGAAGTGGGTGTTTTATAAGTATACATTGTATATAACACATTTCCAATTGTGGACTGCCTCATACTTTATTAATGTGCATAGAAAACATGGCCGATTAATCGGATTGATTTAATTTTGATTTTTGGATTTATGAAACCTTTTATTTACTTTTTTGGTTCAAAAACATATTGCTCAATGTATTTGTTTAGTTTTTGCACTAAATTTGCCATTTTTCCTATTTTGTAACAGACGGGCGACAAAAGTAAATACATAATTTTTATTTTGCTGATGTAATGAATAAAATATTATAGTTTAAGCAAAAATATAAATAATTTTTATAAGCCAATCAAATATTTCACAATTTCAATAGAAATATTTCCTTAACAGAAAATCTATTCCAAGTGGGTTGTGACGTGTATAACATGTCGGTTTGAGCTTCACAATAGTTCACATTTTTATCGATTATTGATTTCAGTTGACAATTTTTTCATAACAAAATTTCTTTGAATACATCGATTAATCTAACCATCTGACGCCTGATTAAATAAATAACTTGCTATATAATGCTAAAAATGTTGTTTTATAATTGTTTCTTCCCTTTTTGCAACAAGTTGCAAATCTTAGCTTTAGCAAAATCTTTGCTAAATTCATTATTTAGTTTAGTGATGAGCCACAGAATATGTTATTACTTTATATATTCGGTGACAAAGTGCTATAGTAAAATTTTAAATTAAATTAATTTAAATGAAAACAATTTATGTACAATCTAATTTGATTGAAAAATATATTATTTTGTGTCCTATTATTGAAACATTGGACGCTTATCTTACCTAGAATCTATCGCAAATACGAAAACTCGTTTCTAAAAGGGATGAATGCCAAATAAATAGTAAACAATTTTAAAATCTACTTGTTTTAGTGAGATTAAAAATTCTGGGTGAAAGTGTAAATAAATATGTGAAATGTAGACTGTTCTTGTGCTGGATGCGCCCATTAACTTATAAATTGTAGTGTTTGTAAAAATTCTGTGGCAATATGATATAAGGGAATAACTCTAAAATTCGCATTTTTCAGGAAAACGTTTTTAAAATTAAGAGTCGTTCAAAATCGTATGAGTTTTTTGAATTCTTGCTTTTTTAAATGATTATTACGGTTGTTTATAGTTGCTGGATTATTACAAAAAATTGATATGATATTATGAATTCGAATATGGAGATTTCGAATTTGAAATAATATGCAAAAGGGTATAACTCGAGTTATTCCCTTATGCCATATATTGCCACAGAATTATAAACTAAAATTTGTCACAAAAAATTTACAGATTTCTCTTTTCACGTATTGGTAAAAACAATTAAGATAACGAAAGTTGTTTTAAAATTTGTCATTTTGCCCCCTCGCGATAATATTAACCTTTGGCCTCGCGACCAATTATAATGGCAAACATAGTTAGCGATTAAATAGCGAAGGAAATCGAGGAATATTTTACAAATGTCGCCAAAATTGCCACCCCGGTGCGGTGGCACAGTGGTTAGCATGCTTGCTTTAATTTAAGCACCGGAGGTCTGGGGTTCGATTTCCGTCGGGTGGTGAAAAAATCACGAATGAATTAAGCACTCATTATCTGTTAAAAAAATGATTATGAAACTTCATCATCAAGCGACCAATTATAAAGCACAATGGCTCGATATTCACGAAATGTGACAAAACGTTTAATTTCTACTTAGGTAATATTTTTTCTAAGATCAAATATTATACTTTTGAAACGATAAAATTATTTTAACAACGTCCTTGAGTTTACTAAATCAATGCGGTAAATTCTAGGAATGAGATCTTCTTCTAAGAATTAACTTACCTTAACATCTAAATCCTCGTTAGAATTCCTGTGCAACTCAAATGCTAATGTTGCACCAAACTCTGGTTTTTCTGAAGTCTGGTCTAATATTTGGAGCGAATTCATTAAATTTACCAGTGTGACGTCATGTCCGGAATATAAAAATAATTTTCTATTGGGATTAAGCATATTTTCTCGTTTCTTTATCATATTATCAAAAATGTTGGTCAACAATGGGCCAGCTTTAATTTTTTTCATAATATTGTTTTCCGTCAACAGTTTCAAATTCCTTGCTGCTAAATGAAACATTCGATCTGGAAACACGATTTTAGTCCAGCTAGGTAATTCAAGGCCGGCTCTTTCCTCAATTTGTAATGTATTGAAGAGTGATTCCACATTACGAATTGAAGATATATTTTTACCCGTTTCCTTTGTAAGAAAATCATACAAATCTTTATTATGTTCATTAATACTTCTTAATACTTCGTTATCGGATTTGTAGAAATTTTCTAATAAGTTATCGTACACTGGACATGGTGCTTTTTGCATTATCAGCTGAAAGTTAATAAAAGCCTATGCATAATTTCTTCAATAAGTATGAAATATTTTCGACTTACAGTATCTTTCTCCCTTGATTCATAATTTATAGGAATCGGTTGCCAAGGAACTGGGAGTGGATTTTCATTTTCAAGTGGAGGCATAAACCCTGCTAAAAAACTTGAAGCGCTCATCAAACATCTCTCGTATTTGCTACTTTGTACATATATCTCATCTGTAGTATACAATCCATTTGATGGAATCAAATCAATATATCGCAATCTTAATAGTTTTCCAAGTTTATACATTTCGTTTGAACCATTTTTGGACAGTGCGCCAAAACCACCAAACCATTTATAATTTATATGCGGATCGTTTGGATATAGGCCGGTTGGATTACGATCGCCATGCCGAAAAATAATGGCGGCCATAACCAACGATCTCATCATTTCATTTTCTAGTTTATTTGATTCTCCAAATGAAAAATGCGCAAGAAGTATCGTAATTATAGCACCACTGAGTATCAGAACTGATATAGTTGCACCACGTCTGCTTAATTCAGAATCACACGCCATGTGAAATTTTCAATTAATTCCAAATCAGTTAAAAGTCCGTTGAAACAAATTCTAAAGTACGAGTGTTTTCGCTAAAAATTTCAAAATATACATAAGCTAAATTTTATTATTTTTACTGTCTAAACTCCAAAGACGTTTACATAAATTAATTAAAACTTTTACAAATGTTTTGTTAATGTTACCTTAATTATTCAATTTTTTACGTTTACGATGGATTGTCAAAGTGATGATTTATTAAATTTTAATTTATTTAATATCAGCAATGTTTCGATAAGAAATGCATTGTCTAAGATCTTAGTACACCTTCACATAAGATCTAACTAGTTAACCATAAGCTTAAGCAGTAAGCACTAAGCACTTATTAATTAGAAGCACTGACCATGACCGACATTCACATGCATCTCTGTCTTCATCTCAATTTAGACAGAGTTAAATATTCCCTATAAACAAAAAATTCGAATCATAAAAAACGCTACATATACGATGACCCTTTCCGAAAGTTATACTAAGGCCTGTATTAGACTATAAAAGATCTATAAAACATCTTTGACAAATATATTTGATAAAACATTTTCATGCATTTTATTTTATAAAAGAACTTTTAACAAATATTTTGCTATATTACACTACGTCAAAGATTTTATCATTTTTTTCATGAAATTTGATGGAAAAAAGTGGAAATTCTCCTATTTTTATACTCTAGGCTTTTTGTATTATATAAAAATGCATTTGCTTCATATTCACTTATTAAACAATTGGTTATTGAATCACTCCAATTAAATTTATTTTCCGCCATTTTTACAATAAAATGCAATTTTTTAAAAACAATATTAATTATGCAACGTCAAAATCTTTTATCATATTTAGCCGCAAGAAGCTAAATATAATAAAAGAAATTTGATAAAACAAAAAAATTTATAAAATATGCATATTACACTATCAAAAGTCTTTGACAAATATATTTTATAAAATATCTTTGTCAAAGATCTTTTATTGTCTAATACAGGCCTTAGGATGCGGTCAAGAATTCAGCCGCTGTGCAATTTAAGCAGTACAAAAAAAATTTGCAAGACAGATGGAAAGCAAAAAATGTTGGCTGCATTTTTATATGACTGACAGCCTGACAGTAAGTTTATAAGACATTTGTCATTTATAACTACATACTATTATAATTTCTCATAATAACGAATAATTGAGACAAATCGTGTTTTATTATTTTATTTCACCAACAATAATGTATAAAATTGAATTTAAAAAAAAAACTGACATTGAAGGCGCCCGTATGCCGATAGACTTCAGGTTTTTTAACACGCAGTCTACACTAAAAGTTAGTTTTTTTTTATCTTTTTAGTAACTTTAATGACCAATGTACCAATTTTGGTTTTTTGCTCTTGCTTTATTTTGATTTTGTTTTTCTTTTTAGCGCATTTTTGGCGTTTCGTGAAAATATTTTCATTTAAATTTGTTTCTTGGCATTATATTCTGTGTATATTTCTTTGGAGCAAAAGCAAAAAAAAGAAAACAAAATTGGTACATTGGTCATTAAAGTCACTAAAAAGATAAAAAAAAACTAACTTTTAGTGTAGACTGCATGTTAAAAAACCTGAAGTCTATCGGCATACGGGCGCCTTGACAGTTTGTTACGCAACACTCGTTTTATTGAGTGCCCGTAAGCAGATGTCTCATGGTCTCCACCTGCAGCGATTGCCAACTAGAACTCAGCCGAGGGAGGATTCTTTTAGGGTGGAGTCCCATTGAGACTTACGATGCTGCACTATGGAAAAAAACCCGGATCCACACACTTACCGTTCACACTCATCTCCTGAATTCGAAAAAAAAATCACACCAACATCCTGAATTTACCGTACATAATTAACAATCTGTTTGTATTTATTGTTGTGACAGAAAATAATATTAATAACCATGAAACTTTACTTTAAACATTATGTAATAAAGGCAAATATAAAGATTCTTTCTTGAGATTAATTTGGACCAAAATGTCACTGGAAACACGCCGTCACGCCAACACCCGAGCTCGTGTATCAGCCTGAAAATAAATATAAAAAAAAAACAAACAGAGGCCCAACAAAAAAATGGGAATTAATTCAAGAAACAATATTTATGTATAATAATAATGATAATATTAAAGAAATATAGAGAAAAAAAACAATAAACAAACAGACTGATTTGGTAGCAACAAGATGTCACTCAAAATAATTGATTCCACGCCAACAGGATGACTCGAAATTTGCCCCAACGCCCTGATGATGTCCCCTTTCACGCACAAGCACCTTCAATATTGTACTCGCTGATCACGCACGGATATGGTGCTAGAACGCACGTTATTTCTCGGTGGTATTTCAGCTGACTGATATGCGTTTGCTTTACAGCTCGTTCTAATATAATTTACTGAACGTCCAATTTGTTTTTAGGTGTGTTATTGTGTCTGTGAGTTTTTTTTTTCTTTGCTTATTAATTTTGAATTCTTTTGGTCGCTTCACTCAAATCAACAGACAATTTATCCGGTTTCTTTCACTTTTCTTTTTTTTTGCTAATTAACTTTTATTTTTTATAAATTATTTTTTTTATACATTATTATGTAAATTATTTTTTTTTTGTTATAATTCTTTGGTTTTGTTATTTATTTATTTTTTTTTCGTTCACATCAAACGATCCTTATAACATTTACACACCGAATGGCGATTTTTTTTTCTATTTTCCCCCAACCAAAAAAAATTTGACGTTTCTCTTTTCCATACTAATCATAAGTTCTATGAACTTATGCGATAGTAGCACCCAATAGACGCACGCAAACCGAATAAAATAAAGGCAACGCAGACAGCAAAAAAAAAAAAAACCATGCGCGCGTTGATGATGTACGTAGACAAGTGAAACGTAACAGCGTGGGGACGACCCACACCACTGAGATGTCTCATCAGCCGGGCCAAAACTATATTAAAGAGTAATGTATTCCCGAAAAAAAACATCTTTTATAGTCGGATATCCTGCGCATGATAAATGCCTAATGGTTTACCTGACAAATCCTCTAAACGATAAGCTACCTGTCCAATGCGTTCAACAATTTTTGCGGGAACAAATTTAGGTGCTAGTTTTGCAGAAAATTTTCGTGCCGCGTTGCTTTGGACATAAGTGCGTACTAGAACATTCTGTCCCAGATCAAATTCTCGTGGATTACTCTTCTGATTGTAGTGTCTTTCTCCTTTCAATTGCGCTTCCCTGAGGTGGTTTAAAACTGACTCACGCACCGCGTCCTGATGAAAAGCACGAGTGATAGTGCTAGCTTCACTATTATCGTCGCATCCTAGTAATCTCCGGAGTTCATATTCAGAGCCATGATTAATGTAGTGTTGCCCGAAAACCAAAAAGTGCGGAGAAAATGAGGTTGCGGAATGGATAACGTTCCTCATCGTTGCTCCAACTTTAGATAAATGGCAGTCCCAGTCGGTGTGATTACTACCAATATATGCGCGAACGGCAGATAGAACAGTCCGATTGACCCGTTCGGCAGCATTGCTTTGAGGCGAATGATAAGGCGTGCGACGGTGGGAAACACCATACTTAGATAATAATTGCCGAAAAGACAACGAGAGGAACTGCTGTCCGTTGTCTGTGAGCACTGTTTCTGGTACGGAGAACATTTCAAAAATGTCCTTCTCTAAAAAGTTGCACATAAGGGCAGTAGAGGCTTCTTTGAATGCTTTAAGGAATACAAATTTCGAGTAATGGTCTAATACGACGAGAACATGAGTATTGAAGTTTTTGGAGCGGGGAAACGGTCCAAGAAAATCCAAATATAAGTGTTGGAATGGCCTTCTAGTTTTGACAACGTCACCCATGGGTGGTCTCAAGGAAATATTTGATGGTTTCACCATCTTGCACACGACGCAATTTCGTACAAATGTACGAACATCTTTGTTCATTCCAGGCCAATAAAAGTGTCGCTGTAACCTATTCAAAGTTTTAGCGATGCCCATGTGACTAGATGAAGGTGGCGAATGAGCCAACTGGACCAATGAAGCTGTCAGACTTGAAGGAATGTACAGTTTCCAAGGTGATAAATCCGTGTTGTCATATTGGTATCCAAATGATGGCTGGATCAGTAGTTTACCGTTCTCGACTTTGATCCCAGATGAACATTCAGGATGATTAGTTACCTCACGAATACGTGCTAGATATTCAGGTTCGCAAAAAGCGGGAGATGTCAAATCTACCCACAACGTCTCATCAGGATTAGAAATCGAAGATCCAGGTTCGAGAGCGTCGCAATACGCTCGTGATAATGCGTCAGGCACAACGTTCAGACTTCCCTTTCTGTGGATAATATGGAACTTAAAACCCTGGAGTTTTAAGCTCCATCTCGCTAATCGCCCCGATAGATCGCACTGATTCATGAGCCATTGAAGACTCGCGTGGTCTGTAATTATAGAAAATTCGAATCCCTCCACATAAGCCCTGAACCGTTTTACACACAGCACCGCCGCGTAACACTCCAACTCAGTGATGCTGTACTTGCGTTGCGCCGAGTTCAACTTATGGGAGTAAAAGGCTATTGGGTGTTCTTCTCCGTTATGAAGTTGGTACAGTACTCCTCCGACTCCAGATGTGGAAGCATCGACCTGTATAAAAAAAGGTAAAGAATAATCGGCATGAACTAGAACCGGAGCAGTAGTAAGAGCCTCTTTTAATTTATTAAAAGCAGATTCTGCTTCTGCATTCCACACGAGTCTTGATTTGGATTTTAATAGATCCGTTAAGGGAGCGGCGATAGAGGAATATCCAGATATAAATCGTCTGTACCAGCCGCTGAGGCCGAGAAAGCTGCGAAGCTGACGAATAGTGGTGGGAGTTGGAAACTCGGAAACAGCACTGACCTTCTCAGGATCAACCCTGATACAGCCCTCTCCGACTAAATGCCCTAAATATTTAATCTGTTTGAGAACAAAATGGCTTTTCTCAACATTAATGGTCAAGTTGGCCCACCGCAACCGCTCAGCTACGAGTCGAAGAAGTGCAAGGTGTTCCTCAAAACCACTAGATGTCACTAATAAGTCGTCAAGATAGACAAATACCTTATCGTGATATTGGTGAGGAATCACCTTGTCCATCAATCGACACATGCTTTGCGGTGCGTTACATAACCCGAAAGGCATAACGGTAAATTGATAAAGGGGCCTACCCGGTACCGTGAATGCAGTTTTGCTTTTTGCATCACTGTCAAGAGGAATTTGCCAAAAGGCATCTTTCAAGTCCAAGCTAGAAATGAAAGTTGTGTTTTCCAATCGACTCAGAAGACCATCGATTAACGGTAACGGGTATGCGTCCTTTAAGGTTGCTTCGTTAACCTTTCGGGCATCCAGGCACAACCTAACTCGCCCATTTGACTTTTTCACCAGTGTAACCGGTGAACACCAAGGACTCTCACTCTCCTCTATGACCCCAAGCCCAAGCATACGATCCAGTTCTGCATATAACTGCCTTTGAATTGCTGGCGATACAGCGTAATGTCGCTGTTTTAGAGGAGGAGCAGTCCCTGTGTCAATTTTATGGGATATTATGTTGGTGCGGCCCAAACCCAAATTAGAAAAAGATGGGAATAGACTAATTACGTCTCTCAAAGCTTTATTTTGTTCATCTGTCAAATCATGAGTAAGGGGTTGATTAACCGGAATCTCAACATCGGAAACATTAACGGAGATTTCTGAAACTTTTAGTTCTATGCCAAATGTACGGAAGAAATCCATACCTAGATATAATTCTTGCGACAAGTTAGGAGCCAAATACAACCGAATTTGGTGACTCTGGTTATTAAACTGAATGTCTGCAAGAATATATCCCAGTATGCATTCTACGGACCCGTTTGCTGTGGATAATTTGGAAGGAAAACTGTAAAACTTGTCACCAAATCGTGTTAAAAATGAATCACATCCCTTTCCTAAAACGGTAATATTCGCTCCCGAGTCCAACAAGCCCCATTTATCAAAACCATTTATGACCACTTTGACGAATGGCCGTCCATCCGTGTGGTTTAACAAATGTGATTCATTGATTTCGCGTCTTAAGCGTTTACGTTTAGCAAAATATAGGTAAGCTCGATGAAAGCGAGATCCGGGAGAAGTGACTGGATTGGAATTATTTATCTTTTTAGAATAGATAGAGACTTCTGTTGAAGCCGGTATAGCTCGGGATCCGTATTGGAAGCCGAATCGATTTTGTTGGATGGTGTCGGGAATGAGGTATTTTGAAGGTAAGGTTCCCGAATTTGTCCTTCCTTCCGTCGATCGTTTCCCTGGTAGGCTCGCCTACAGTTAACGCAATCTGGCAAATATGTGTTAGATAAACCACATCCAAAGCAAAAAATTTTACGAGGTTGTCGGCAGAATTTATAGCCATGATCGGGGGCCTGACAATTCCAACATTTACTTGATAAATTACCAGCATCCTGGAGATTAAATCTAACATGATTATTCGCAGCAGTCGACCGATTTAACGCACAAACCTCTGCGGACTCATTATTGTTGACAGCCTGTGTTAAAGTACGATCAGGTAATATAACAGACGGATGTACTGGATTTGGAAACTGAACAAGTTGTGTAGACATTTCATGTACCAGTGGTCTAGAATTAATAATGTTGGCCTCCGGATTACATCTAACCCGTTTCCACAAATTTTCGAGTGACCGACATTCCTGAGCTAATTGGCTTATAGTAGTTATAGTTTTATTAGCTAATGCTAATTGTAAACCCGGTCTCATATTATTAAATAAAATTTCAAGGATTTCCTGATCCGAAATGAGATTTTGTGCTTGTAATGAGATTTTAAAAATAGCGTCTTGAAATTCGCCATAATTCTCCTTAGGATAATTCTGTTTTCGAGCATCCAGCGCTCTACGAATATCTCGATCAGAACGACTTGAACAAAAGCGATCAATCATATCACGTTTGAGGATGTCCCATGTAACCAAAGGATTCCTTTCTAACTGAATCCAAAACCATTCTAGTGCATCTCCAGTTAAAAGGCAAGTTAATTCTTGTACACAACCATTTAAATTGATGCCAGCTCTGTTAGCCATCTGATCAATCCGAGAAACAAATCTTTCCACCGGAGTATCTGTACTTGATCCGCCAAACTTAAGGTTCCACGAGGAGTAAATTTTGGAGCGATTGAATGTATTACCGAAGGGATTGAATGTATTGGTCTGCCCAATATTGTCTATAACCTGTTCAGGTCGCGAAACATGCTGAGTAAATCCGGTTGTTCGCATGGTATCTATTAGTGAATCTACAGAATTGACTAGAGCATTTATTTGTAAAGAATTAATGTGTTTCTCCGGTTGTGAATTAGGATTATCTGTGGTACGATATTCACTGTAATTTTTAATAGGTTGTACAGAATGTGAGTTAACATTGGGGTGAACACCACTCAATGAATAGTTTGGTGGAGCAAATTGTGGTTTTGGTTCTCTGACCATGGGAGGACGCGCACTAGGCTGATTTTGAGGTGTTGGCTGATCATTACCCTGATCTAAAAAAAACATCTGCTTACGGGCACTCAATAAAACGAGTGTTGCGTAACAAGTTTTTGCATCCGCTTTAATGCGATGGAGTGCGAAGCTCTGGCTGCAAATAATGTGATGTTCTATTCACCCAAAAAGTTGATCTGAATAAAAAAAAAATGGCGTCAGATCAAGGTTTTCTGTTTTATTGACACAAAAAAATTCAATAAATTGTTTGATCTAGATCAAATTTCAGAAATCGCATTTTTTAAAAGACCTTACCCCCACTTTTCTACCAAACGTACTAATCCGCAGAAATGTTCATTTTTTATTATTATAAATGACAGCTAAAAATCTAAATACACCATTTTGGTTGGGGACTTGGCGTGATTCGTGAATTATATGTTATATTGTGAGGTTATTTTCAATAAAACTGTGTCTTAAAATTATGAATAAACAAAAATGTATGGCATTCATTTTTCACGCTCAAACAATACAAACAATTTTATTTTAACTGTAGGCTTTGAGTGTAAATAATAATCACCATTTTTTAAATGTCAACTAAAACAAGATCATATTGTTTTGTATTCTATTAGAACCATAAAATCTAGATTTTTCAAAAAAATTGAATAGAACTCGACATTAATTTGTGCTACATAAACTGCGCAGCGGCTGAATTCTTGACCGCATGATTTTACATAGGTTACATTTGAGCGAGGGTATCACAATTTTCAACTTAATAAAATAGATAGTGGTTCCGGGTACTGCGTGTTATCGTATAAGGCCCATAATATATTCGTGCTGTGCGAAGGTGTCACAAATTTGCGACTCAGTGAAATAAAAATTATATTCGAGGATGTCCATGGCTTCTTTCGAGAAGATTCTGGAATAACCGTTATTTAAATAATACGTAAAAATAAAAATAACATTACATTCGGCATACTAGGATTTCCCTTGAGAAATTTCTAGAACTATATGCTGTTATAAATCAAAAGGCCTTATGGATCCTAGTTTAGATCTGGCCAGAGCAAATAAAAAAACAAACAAACAAACAATAAACATGCTCACAGGCTATTTATTTTCGTATTCTGTGCTGAAAAAATTACGAAAATAAGTAGCCTGTGAGCTTGTTAATTTTTGACGTTTCTTGCTTTGCCACAGCTATTTTTCGCGCGATGCGATATTTTTTTTCCTTTCAAATTCTACTGCAATTAGAATAGATTTGATACTAAATTTATGAAAAACTATCTAATACCATTATAATCTTTAAATTCTATACATTTGTCTTTTGAAGTATAATAATTTTTATTCAAATATAATTCATTTTACATTTTATCGCGCAAAGTTAGAAATTTCGAAATTGGAGAAAAAAAAATGTTCGCGTTTGGAAACTTTCCACATACATACGAATTTTTTTAACGCATGTTTAACCTCACTTTTGACATTTAAGAGAAGATATGCAACTGAACAACCTACAACTACATATACAAAATTATCAAAAACTAAAAATAAAATGTTGGCATAATTAAATATTTTGATGTGTGTACAATACAAAATTATTAAATAAATGAGTATACAAAAAACTGTACAAAATAATTTCAACAATGACTATGACAGTTATTACGAAAAATCGCTTCGCTGTTAAGTATGGCATCTAGTGCAAAATTAAACACGAATCGCATCGCGCGAAAAATAGCTGTGGCAAAGCCTTTAATTTAGGGGAAATAATTTAAATCAATCAGAAGAGACGTCAAATTTACGAAATTACGAAATATTCAAATACGCAAGCTCGGGACGAGCTCTTGTTATTTTAGTACTATCACGAGCTTACGTATTTGCGTATTTCGTAATTTCGTAAATTTGACGTCTCTTCTGATTGGTTTAAAATTTTAAATTATTTCCCCTAAATAAGCAAGAAACGTCAAAAATAAACACGCTTAAAACGAAATAATTAAAATGCAAATTAAACGTCAAACAATTTAATTTACCTTAAAATTTTTGATAAACATAATTATGTAATTATAATTGTTTGTAGCTTTATAAACTAATTAAATATTTCCAATATATACTATGGAAATTGAAATTATTTTAAATGGTTAAGTTTCTTTTGCATAATAAAAACATGTTTTTTGACAGGTAAATCCAAAAAAATTCTTGTTTTTTTTGTGATAAATGAGTGCGTTTTACGCCAACACGTGATAAAAATATCATGATATTTCATATTTTTTATCAAATTTTCCTGATGAAAAACGACTATTATATTTTGACAGTCACTCCACAAAATGTACCCATAAACATACGCTAAACGAATTTATTCATTTGGTTAACCTTATAAAATTCTGTGTGTTTTGTTTATTGGGTCGTTAGCACTTTTTCAAATCGGTTGAATATCCAAACACACGATTTTTTCATTATGAATAAAATAACACACGCGTCGCTTAATTGTTCGGCCATTATTATTGTAGTTTCGTGTATGAAAAAAGTCGGGGGAAAAGCCAAATCACCAAAAATAATAAAATATAATAAAATTCGAGAAGTGAATGGTGTTCTTTCAAAGTTAAAAATTAAAGTAAAATACATTTTTATTTATCTAATCAAAAATATTTTATATTATTTACAATAGTCAAAGTTTAAAGTTTGGTTTATTTTCTCTAGAAAAAATAGTTAACACAAAAAGTTGAAAAACAATTCATAATGGTGGATAAATTTTTAAATATGTGGAAAATGCGAGAGATCGCTGATAAAGTGTAAGTCGGTTGTTTTATTTCCTTTAGATGATTACACAAATTCTAATTGTAATATAATTTACTGATAAAATGTTTTTGTAATAAAAAATTTATTTTTTTTTGGGTTTGCTCCGCCTTAATTAAATGTCACATTATAAATTATTTTGCATAATCATTTCTCTTGATATCAATCAAATTTGAAAGATGGAACGAAATGATTCTGAATTAAGGAATTTTGTTAAAATCTATTTAAATTAAACCATAATGAATTAAATTGAGATTACATATTTTGTTTTCATCGAATTCGAATTAATATGAAACTTCAGTCACTCAATTTCCTGTTCTATACATTTTTTGTAAATATTTCTTTTACACATTTAGCACAAATGTTGTTATGAATTATACCGAAATTGAAGGGAAAGTGAGGGAAGCAACAAATGATGAACCTTGGGGACCGACAGGTCCACTGATGCAAGAATTAGCACATGCAACTTTTACATATGAACATTTTCCAGAAGTTATGTCTATGCTCTGGCGAAGAATGCTGCAAGATAATAAACAAAATTGGAGGCGGACTTACAAGGTATAGTTTTAATTATGAATACCAATTATATAGTTGCTAATAGTCCCTTTGCTACTGGCTTCAAAAACTTAATTATATACATCACCGTGTGGGAGGGAAATCACAACATTTTCAATAGCAATACTGCTTTACAAATAGCAGTAAGGTTATTTTTGTAACAAGAGCACAAAGTGCTACTTTGTCGCTCTCATTCAAAATAGAAACTTCCAAATTAGAGTGTTGCCGAGACCAGCGAAGATTCGAGCGCAACAAATAACTTTGTGGACTTTGTTTTAATCTTATGTGCACGTAGATAAGAGGAGAGACGGATGACAAAATAGTTTAGTTATCAACAATGCAGAAAAGAAGCATTTTGTGCCTCGAAATTAGCAACATAGCCTAAAACAAAGTCAACACTTATTGATATTGTAATATGTACAATATTTATGCATGTATTATACATAGGTATTTATTTTTCTGTCCGAAAAATCGACAATTTCATTTCCCCGCCCACCTTAAAATATGAACATACATAATTATATTCTTCGATCAGCTAAAATGTTCGGGGGTGAGTAATAAAGCTAAAATTGTTTTGATTTACCTGTAATATAATATTTCCACTGATGACAATACTGGAATGAACTTGAACACAATGATAAATCTTCAATAAAGTTTTTGATTTTGTTTTTATATGCATAAAATAATATCTAATTAACTTCAGAAATGTATTTACTAAAACTTATCTTTTTAATTATGGCTGGCTACAATAATATGCAATGCACTTACATATGTTTACAACAAAAATCAGATAATATTATTTTTATTGAATATTTTTTATTTTTTTTTTTCCAGAGCCTTTTATTATTAAACTATTTAGTTCGAAATGGTTCCGAACGAGTTGTAACATCATCGCGGGAACATATTTATGATTTGCGATCTCTGGAAAACTATACATTTATTGATGAAAATGGTCGTGATCAAGGAATTAATGTTCGACATAAAGTAAATAATTTATTTATTTTGTTATCTGAAATTTTTTATCAGATTTTCCATTTTATCATAATGATATAATTGTTTTTAAAATATGATTATACAATGCTAAATTCAAATATTTTTTTGTTTTATTGACGTTTTTTAGGTACGTGAATTAATTGATTTCATTCAAGATGATGATAAATTACGGGACGAGCGAAAAAAAGCGAAGAAAAATAAAGATAAATATATTGGAATGAGTTCGGATGCAATGGGTATGCGAATTGGAAGTGGTGGTGGTGGTGGTGGAGGCTACAATGATAATTGGGACTCGTCTTCACGTTATGATACTGATCGAAATTGGGGAAATTCAAAATCAGCTAATACGTACGAAGATGATTATACATTCGATGGTGATAAGGAAGACTCTGATACAGAATCATCTGGTCCTCCGTCTGCTAGGTTTGTTTAATATTTTGATTATTATTTTGTTTCCTAGTAGATAATTAATTTAATTGTATCGATATAGAAAATATCAGGACAAAGAACGACGACAAGACAGTCCGACCACAACTGGCCTAGGCAACTCATCATCTATTGATAAAAAGCAACCTTCAATCAACATAAGCGTAAATAAATCAGGGAGCAATACTAGTAAACCAACTAATATAACAAAATCAAGTAAAAAAATTGATTTAGGAGCCGCATCAACTTATGGAAAATCAAAGGATATTGGTATTCATTCGCCAACTCATCGGAGTAAAGATGAAGAAATCATATCAAAGCCAAATTCGTCTAACACAAGTAATGAGAATAGCTCCGGTTTAATAGACGATCTTTTTCAAAACAGTGAAACTGGCAATAGCAATAATAATGTTATTGATAATAACAATGATTTCAATCCGCGTGCTGAAGAGACGCATGATTTTGGTGATTTTAATAGTGCGTTTTCGACAGGAAGCGCTGTTGTTCCACCCAAACCACCTAGTATTAGTAGTAATGATGAATTTGCCGATTTTTCATCCGCTTTTTCGAATGAAAAGGCCGATAAAAAGAAACTTTCTTTGGATAATGGACTAATGTTTGATGTCCCAACAGTAGCGACACCATCAAATCTTGATTTATTGAATTCTATTCCAATTGTACCGTCGTCAGCAGCCCCTCGAACTGATTTACTTTCTGGTTTTGACGATTTAACCCTTGGCAGCGTATCAGTTTCTAACGGTAAGTCAAGCTTTGTTCAATTAATTATTTTTTTAGTTCATTTTTTCATAATATGTACCATTAACAAATTAAAAATATATATTTTCAAACGAGGATTTTTACTACTCCCTGTTGTATAGTTTTCCTTTGCAATTTCTAACATGTACTCATTCATTTGAATATTAAATTAAGTAAATTTAATTCAAAAAAAAAACTTTTGGGAGAATTAGTATTCCCCAAAATTATTTTTAATAAGCAATAAAATCTATACAATTAATTTTGTTACGATAATACTTTTGCACTTCCATAAATGTGTATGTGGAAAATATATATTTTTAATTTATTATTTTCGTAAAATAAGCACGGTTGTACAAATTAAAATAAGTACAGTTGGTTTTATTTTATGTACGTACACATGTAGTTTTATCGAATAACAAAAAAAAAACTATTTTGGTAGAAATTAACTGTCGCAAAATGTTTTATCATAAATTTATTGCCACGTGATGAATTGGAGCGTGTTGAAAATAAAACAAGTTTTTATATTTTTTTGCACGGAATTTATATTTGATCGTTGTCTAGGTTCTATAGTTTGTTTTTATTAAGACTTCGTATTTAAATAGCACTCCGTTATAACATTGATCCTTTTGTTAATAAGAAATCTTAAATCTGAGGTAAGCCTCGCTTTTCAATATGTTACATGTAATGCATTAATATTAAGAACCGTCATATATTAAACAGTCTAAAGAAATGAAATTTAATTGATTCCAATGTGTTTCACGAAGCTGTTTCAGAACTTATTTATATTCTTGATCCATTGAAATCTTTACGTTACAAAAATTAATCCTATTTTGAAAAGTTTCACCTCGGCTTTAAAATATATGAAATTTCTTAACAAACAAACCAATTTTCTCGAAAATCTACGATTTTAATATTGTCTAGTTTTATGTTTTTCCAATTTATCTTTTTTATAATTTCGATGAGTAGAACTTCTGTAAATTTCGAAACGGTCTGATTATTAAATGTTTTCTCAATATGTTTTGGTAAACGTATTATGATTTCGAAATTTTCCTATTAATTCTTAATATCGGAATTCAAATAAATTGCTCGAAAACTTAGAAAAATTCTAAATTAATGTGTAGAAAATAAGTTCAGTTTTTTTGGTCGCTAAGAATTTAATCAAAAATCATATCATATTAGAGATGAGTCATTCAGTACAAAAAATAAAAAAAAACTAGGAAACTCTCCTCATATTCATACATTTCTTTATTGACGAATGGAGCATCACGGATTCCATCTAGTGGAAAATTTTTAAACTGAGCTACCTGATAATTTGACGTTCGAAATTATTTGTAGTGTTCCATTGGAAACAATTTGCTACTTGCAAGTACTTGTGAGTAGATGTCCAATGGAACGCGAATTTTCGTGACAGTAGTAAAACATAACCTCAATTTAAATAAAACTGGTAGATTTTTATAAAAAATACATTGTTCCATTAATAATAATTAATAATAATAGGTAATAAAACATTAAACAACAAAATAATTAAAATATTTTTGCGATTTAAAAATTGCCGTGTCGCATCACAAACATAAACAAATTTTTTTTTTTAACCCTAAACCAACCAGCATATTTTTTTTGTCAGTACATTCAAATTCTAATCAAATAAATTCCTAAATTTTTGCAAAGAATGCCAAGTACGTTGTATGGAATGTATGGAAATGTTTTAAAACAAAATACATACAAGTTTATAACTAAATTAACATTATTTTGAAAATCGATGCATTTATCAAATGAACCAAAAGCACACTTTGGTTGGTTAGGGTTAAAAATATGACATTCCCCACAAACAAAATTGGTATAGAGCCATCTATTAGAATTTTTTAAACTAAAATCGCTCTTCCGTTAATTTTGTGCGTAACTACTTCTCAACTACACCATCGTTTGAGCATGAGTAGTTGCGAGTAGATACAAGTACTTGTGAGTAGTTTACTCAGGCCAATGGAACACAGCAATTGTAAACAATTCCAATTTTGAACTGTAAACACAATTTTTACTTACCGGATTGCTAATAATTGTAAATACATAATTCCAATTTTGAACTATAAAAACAATTTTTAATTATCGCATTGCTAAATTTTCTTTCGTCGCATTTGTGAGAAATGTCATTTTATCAGGTGCATTATTTTAACTGTTTTCCTCGAGAGGCGCTTTCTCTACTTTTACAATCGTCAACAAGGGTACTTTGCTGTTCAGCAATAGAATTGACGATTGGAGGGTCTCGATTTTTATGATCCGCTTCATTTTTTCTATTTTCCGCCGAAGCGCTGATAACATATTTACTATGGTTGCGTCGCAATTTGTATATATCCAGTCCACTTTTTCTATCTTCCGTAAGAGGCGCTTTTCTTACTTTTACAATCGTCAATAGAAACCGACTCATTCCAGTTCAAATAATCACATGTAATTTGTATGCAACATATTTACGTATATATCAAAGGTACCATATACTGTGGTGGTGAGAAAATTAGGGACAGCTGCTTTAATATACATAATTATAATTCTCTACTTAAAAGTGCCCTTCATTTTATTGAACTGACATCTATTGTTTACTAGTTGTACTTAGCTCTAGTATTAACCCATTTGATCCCACCCCAATAACAACTTGTTTAAAATATTGTACTTGCATTCTGATTGTGACATCCAAGTGGATAAGTGGTTTTTTTTTTTTGTGAAATAGTGGAAATTATAATCCATCTTGAATTTAGAGTTAAATTAAAATTAGTTACCAGTGTTATTATTGATAAAATAATACAAATAAACAATTAAGAGGATAAGGTAGGTCTTAAGTTAGATTAATTGGGGTTGCAAAGCGTACTCGGTGTTGGGATTGTAGAAATAGAAAGGGAATTGGGGTAACCCAATTTTCCTAAAAAGCAACGTGGAAAAAGTGGAGTCGGATAGTGAGATATACAGCGAAATACAAACAAAACAAAATTTTGTAGCAAACAGAGCATTAAAATCAAAATTAAATAATGATCTGAAAATTAAATCTAAGAGATTTAAAAAATCGGATTTGAAAAGTGAAGAAAAAGTGAGGTTAACAGCGGGAAAAGTAAACGTGATAAAATCATCGTTATCAATCAACAGGAGTTTCAAAGAGGAAAATAAGATGCCGGTAAGGTCGTCAACACTAAACACGGAAATGGAGAAATCCAGATCAAATTCAGTTAATGACATAAATGCAATAATGGAGGATAGAACGCAAAATATGAAAGTGGAAAACAATACAACAAATACTCCAAGAAAAGTGAATATTTATTCGATTCAAGACACCGGGCCATTTAAAGTCATTTTAAAAAAAGAAAAAATAAATCTACTAAAAATTGGACAGGCTCTAAAATTAAACAAGATAATAAATATTCTGAGTGTAGATCAAAATGGGAAAGATATGGCAACCATAACTTTCCAAAACTATTCAGAGGCAAATAAGTGTATACAAAACAAACTGATTAAGGATTTTGATGGTTATGAATGCTTTATACCGGACAGCTTCAATAAAACGGTAGGAGTAATTAGAGACGTCCCTATAGACATTTCTGAAGAAGAGTTGAGAGAAAACATCAAAGCTAGATTCGACATTGTAAACATAGAAAGAATGTTTAAATGGGACAACACAAATAACATAAAAATTCCGATGGAATTAGTAAAGATAACATTTCAAGCGAATTCAATACCAAATAATGTTGTCCTATATGAAAATATACTAATAAAAGTGAGCTACTACTTTCAAAATCCGATGTATTGTAAAAAGTGCATGAATTATGGACACACCCTAAAAAGATGTAAATCAAGTGAGGAAAGAAGATGTGAGATATGTTCAAGAACAAATGATGACTCCCACATGTGTGATCTCAAACCAAGATGTAAATTCTGTGGTGATGGTCATGTAACTAATAATAAACTTTGTTTGGAGAAAAAACGTCAAAAAAAATTGGTAGAATATATCACAATAAATAAATGTTCGTACAAAGAGGCAAAAGAGAAGGTGTTTGGATTGAGACAAATAGTTCCAAATATATGGGAATTTAAAAACTTAATGGAAACGGAAAGAGAAGAAAAGGAGAATCTACTGAAATCAATGAAAGTATTAGAAGAAAAATTTAAAGTTTTAAATAATGTGATGAAGGAACTTAATTCTAAAATGGAGAGCAAAGACAAATTAATAGAAACAATTAAAAACAAAATTATAGGAGGCAATACTAATGGAAATGATGAAGTGGGAAATGATAATATCTTAATTGATATTATAAATACGATAGACAATTATTAATATATAATTTAAATGGAAGAAAAAATCAACATAATGCAAATTAATATTAGAAGCTTAATGAACAACAAGGACCTATTGGAAGTATTCATCAATAAACATAATATTCATATAGTCATAATAAGTGAAACGTGGATGAAAGATAATTATAACATAAAATTTAAAAATATGGATCTAATCACGGAGAATAGAAATGACGGTTATGGCGGGGTAGGAATTCTAATAAATAAAAAAATTTCTTGGTCCAAAATATCATCAAGATTCACATTAAATAAAATAGAATATATAACAATAAACTGTATATACAAAAAAATAAAACTTAATATTACTTCCTTCTACAATAACAATAGCAGAGAACCGGTAGAAATTTCCAAGGATCTAACAAAACTTATTAATTTTAATAAAGAAAAAAACACAATTATAGCAGGAGACATCAACGTTCATAACGAGTTATGGGAATTTGGGGCAAGAAATAACAAATTAGGTAACACAATTGCTAACTTAATCACTCAAAGTAATCTTAGTATCTTAAACGATGGATCTCATACAAGGATAGACACAAGATATCACACCACCTCAGCACCAGATATATCATTGTGCAGTAGAGACCTACTAGACAAAATAAATTGGAAAGTAACACATGAAAACATTGGAAGCGACCATATACCAATAATCATATCTATAAAACTAGATGACACCAGTAATTCCAGAATAACAAATTGGAAAAAAATAAAATCGGAATTTAACATGCAAAATTTGGAATTAGTGGATAACATAGAGGATTACCTGGAAAATCTAATAAGTAAAAACACTACTACTATAAAGATAAAGAAATCTTTTACTCCAAAATCATGGTGGAATAAAGATATACAAAAACTTTGGGACATAAAAGAAGAGAAACAAAAAATATATAACAGGAAAAAAACATTATACACAGCCGAAGAGGTAAGATTAGCGATAAACAAGCTGAAACAAAACATTAAAAGAGAAAAGAGGAAAAGTTGGCTAGTCTATTTAAACAGTATAAAAAAAAATTCGAACAGCTCAGAATTATGGAACAAAATAAACAAAATAAAAAATAAAAAAACATCTAGCTTCGCAATTTTAGAAGACAGTACATCCAAAAATAACTTTTTAAACATTAATTTCCCATACAAAAAAGAATCAATTGTTTTACCAGTTTCAAATCAAGTTAGTATAATACAAAAAGATCCGTTCCAGCAAACAGAGATAAAGGAGATAATACATAAGTCGAAAAATTCAGCACCTGGTCCGAACCTGATCAGTTATAAATTATTAAAAAATTTGAGTGCAACTAATAAAAATTTTATAAATATTATCACTAATTATTTTAACAAAATTTGGAATAGTCAAATTTTCCCAGAGAAATGGAGGAAAGCAAAAGTAATAGCAATTAAAAAAAAAAACGGAGACAATGACAGAGACATTCTAAACTACAGACCAATATGTCTTTTATCAGTGTTCTCCAAAATATTCAGCAGGCTGTTATTGAATAAGATAAATAACTATTTAGAGGAAAATAAGATATTAAACAAATTCAACTTTGGATTCAGGAAAAACAAGAGCATTAATGATTATATGACAGAGTTGTTTAATTACGTGAAGAGGAAAAAAGAAGAGGGTAAGAGAACAATCCTGATAAACATGGATATAAGTAAAGCCTTCGACAAGGTGGATAAAAATATATTGATTAATAAAATGGTTAAGATGAAATTTCCAAATAATATTATAAACTGGATATATCTATTCCTAACGAATAGAAGCATATTCACAAACTCGATCACTGATAAGGAACACATTACAAACGCGGGGGTACCACAGGGAAGTTGCTTGAGCCCCACACTTTTTAACATTTATTCTAACGATATACATGGCTTAAGTAACGAAAATGCAAAACTGTTTCAATTCGCGGACGATATGTGTTTAATTATTAGTGGTAACAATTTCGAGACACTACAATATAACACAAATTTAACGATTAAAGATTTACAAGATATACTAAAAAACTTAAAATTGGAAATTAATAGAGACAAAACTCATTTTATGAGATTATTTACCAACAAAAACAATAAAAACAAAATAATAATCAAAATCGATAACAAACCGATTGAGGAGAAATTTGCGTCGAAAATTCTAGGAATTTCAATAACAAAAAACTTAAATCTAAATAACCATTATTTAAAGGTGAGGAACGAATCACAAAAAACAATAAATCTATTAAAAACTCTCAAACATAAAGATGGTGGTACACATCCGGAAGTACTACTAAATTTATATAAATCATTAATAAAACCTAAAATAGAATTTGGCTTCATTATAACAGACATCGAGGACAATAGGATAAATAAAACATGTCAAAAAATAAATAACAACTGTTTAAGAATCTGTCTAGGTCTGGCAAAAACAACCCCAATCCCAGTGATATTAATAGAATCAAAAGAGATGTCAAATGAGATGAATAACAAAATAAAAACTTTAAAATTTATCACTAATAACTTACTTAAAAATACAGATATAGGTAGGGATATAATAAACGGAAAATCGCTAACTAAATTAAATAACATTTACAGTAATACAAATTTCTTTAAGGAAATAATCCCAATACATAATAAAAATACACTTAATAACAACATAGAAATAATAACAAAAATAAAGGGAATAAATAACATTAAAGAATACAATAAAAATATTCTAAACAAATTAACAAAAGACTCATTAGAAGATCATAAAGGATGGGATCATATATACACAGATGGCTCAATAAAAAACGAAGAGGCGGGAGTAGGGATTTTTATTCAAAATTCTAATAGAACATTCTCTATTAAATTAAAAAACAACACAGATATTAAAAATACAGAATGCATAGGAATATACATTTCGGTTATTCTCGCACAACTAAGCAAAAACGACAAAATACTAATAATTACGGATTCAATGAGCGCCTGTAAATCTATCTTAACAGCAAAAAATAAGATTACGGATAACCATTATGAAAATAAACTCCTAGATTTTGCGGGGAATAATAATAACAAAAAAATAATAATAAAATGGATACCTAGTCATATAGGAATAGAAGGAAATAACGTGGCTGACGATTTAGCGAAAAAAGCCATTAATAATCATTCGCATATATATAACAATGAGCCAACAAAAAACGACATATATAAAAAAATAAATCAAACAACTAAAATAGAATGGAAAGAGCATTTCTCAAACTGGATTAATAACAAAGGAAATTTTTATAAAAATATTAACACGGAACCTCTAAAGGAATTTTGGTGGAATAATTCTAATATGAATCCGTCAGATTTATCTATTATCACAAGACTAAGAACGGGCCATGCGTTTGATAAAAAATTCAAGTTCACTATAGGTTTGGAGGAAAACCCTAATTGCGATTATTGTAAGGTTATGGAAGATAGCAACCATATTATAATAAACTGTATAAAATATAACGATAGCAGAAGAAAATACAATTGTCTAAACCAAGTTTCGCTACTACAGATACTGAACAACAAAGATGATAAACAACTAAAAAACATAGTTAGCTTTCTCAAAGAAATAGAGTACGCTTTGTAACCCGGGATCTAATTAAGTCCTACTAAAGATGAATTAAGAAAATAATAAACAAGGGGTCACAGTCAGAATATATCAGGGATATTTGCATGCATACAAATAAATATCTATGGAGCCTATAATATGGTTAATCTACGGTAGATAGGTTGGGAAAAGAAATAAATAGACTATTTAATGAGCTCAATAGATATTTATTTGGTTGAATTTCTTCCTAAGGTGGAGGGTATAAAATAAATATTAATTTAAGTTAAATTGAAAGAGAATAGTCAATAGTATTAGGGACCAACATAAGAGATGATTAATATAAGGAGAAAACTTAATGTAAATACTATTATAAGATTAAATAAACAAAATTCAAACTTAATAATAAGGTTCAAAAATAGAAAGTAGTATAAGAATAGATACATAATATCCCAATTATAATAAGGGTGATAGATAGTTAATAATAAATTTATATGAAAATAGGAACTAACTCAATAACAATTTATTTTGGTGAAGGGATAATATTAATAACACATTAAATAAAAATAAAAAAAAAATAAAAAAATAAAAAAAATATAAAAAAAAAAAAAATGTAACTTTTCTGATATGATATCTAAGCTTCAATACAGCAAAATAATTTAGAATAAAATTGAATTAAAAAATAATGATTATAAATAAGGAAAACTAGGGTATGAAAGGAGACTTATTGAAGGCTAGATTATTCATGATTAGAATAGACGGGAAACAATAATTGAATTATATTAAAAAAAAAAAATAATAATAATAATAATAATATGTCGAAAATTAAAAGATAAGTGATTGTCACACTTTAGAAATAAAGTGGCGTCAAATTACTACGATAGAACTACTTCATTGCTACAGCCCTTCCCGTGAGAAGTGTCTGCGAGCGTATAATGGGGACAAGAGAGAAGTAGGTCATGTGGCTGGAAACGGTTGACCACAACAAACTAAAAGACAAAAAAAAAAAAAAAAAAAAAAAATATTGTACTTCAAATATTTTATAACACTCAAAATCGTTTCTCGAAATGCATTTTTTTAAAAATTTGATAAACAAACTAAAAATCATATATAACGGTAAAATACAAATCGAAATTTGACATTAAATACCGCAGCAGTGGCGTCGTAAAGTTAGTGATTTTTCTGTACCCGTACAGGTACAGTGGGATCAAATGGGTTAAAAAATCCCAGAATAAACGGGGTGTAAAGTGAAAAACAACGCCTTAAACCGATCGTCGCATTTCGAAAATCGTCAAGAAGGACCGTTTTTTGACATCTGCGACTATTAAGAAAGAGCTTAATCTGGAAATTAGTGCACGAACAATTCGTAGAAGACTCGTAGAGGACAATCTTCACGGAAGATCAGCCCGGCGAGTACCCCTATTAAGTAAAAAGAACGTGAGAGATCGAATTAGTTTTGCAAAAAATCATTCAGATTGGAAAGGTGACCATGGCATACAAAAATGGCAAAACATATTGTGGAGCGATGAAACGAAAATAAATCTTTTTGGATCTGATGGCAAACAATACGTCCGAAGGCCATAAAATAAAGAATTTTAACCGCAATATACAAAAAAAAAACGGTGAAACATGGTGGAGGCACCATTAAATTATGGGGATGCTTTTTCTATTATGGTGTTGTGTCTATTTATTGGATTAAGGGAATCATGGACCAGCATATCTACGTTGATAATATCTTTCAAAATGTACTTAATATCTATTTAAAATAATATCTTTCAAAATGTTTACTGATAAACAATACTATGATTCTTTCGGCTTTTTTATAGACAAATATATTATTTTTGATGCATTCCAATATTTACGGTTTGATAAACCGTTCTTTAAGGAAGGGTAGGGGGAGTAAACGATATTTCTACTTTTGAGTGGAGTAGATGTATTATGGAGTTAAATGCTTCTTTATTTCACTGGTTTATCAAACCGTAAATATTGGAATGCATCAAAAATAATATATTTGTCTATAAAAAAGCCGAAAGAATCATAGTGTTAAAAACAGACAAATTTTCAAAATTTCTGATAAACAATAATATTTATTGTGCGCATTTTTTACATATATGTTCAATTTTATGTGTACATTTTACACAAACAATCTTCTTGCAATTTCTACAAGTGTACTTACTTCTATTTCTTTTGCAACTAAAAGTTGAAATACATTTTTGATCTAAATTAGAAAAAAAATTTAAAAAAATATTTCTAGCTGAGCTAGCTCAAAATAGTTAGTGGATACATGTTCCGTATTATTGACTCTACATTTCTTTCATTTGGCGTTTTGTGTTATCTACTTAGGCTAGATATATGTTAGCTCTCAGGGCATTAAATAAATGTAAATTAATATGAATAAAATTAGTACTTATTACAACAAGTAATTTTAGCCCTTATAATTTTTAATACACAAAAAAAAATTAAATTTTCCAATTAAAAAAATAACATTTGTTCGTTTACTAAATACGGTAAGTACTAATTAGTACATATACCAATAAGTAATAATTTTAAATATTATTATCTAAATTGATGATGCCCTGAGAGCTATTTCTAGCCTAGATAGCACAAAACTCCAAATGAAAGAAATGTAGAGTCAATAATACTGAACATGCATCCACTCAATATTTTGAGCTAGCTCAGCTAGAATTTTTTTTTTTTTTTTTCAATTTTTGCCTAATTTAGATGAAAAATGTCTGGTAAATCATTTAGTACAGTAAATTTCAATTTTAGTACATATTTACCTCAATTGGTGTACCAATTCTCTAGAAGTAAAAATGGTTTGATGGGCACAAATTATGGTTCGGAGGGTTAAAATCGCTGGGTGCTAGGTGCAAAAGGAAACGTCAAATATTTTTTAAGATTTTTATTTCGTAAAATAAAAATAAAATTTATTTTATTAGCGTTGAGTACGTAAATTATTTATAATAAAAAACACGGAAATTGTAGCAAAATTCACTGAAACGTCAAAAAGTTAACAAAACGTCATTTATTTTTTTCTCCTATTTTACCCAACTTTTTAGTACAATATTTCAATTTACCCTGTACACTGTTAAAAAGTAGGTAAAGGAGCAATTTACCCGACTATTGGTACGCAGCCAAAGTAAAACTTTGTATTTTGAATGCACCTCAACACATAATAGTTTCGTATGGCTAGGCTATAAAAAAGCTTAGTGAAATATGTGCATAAATCGCCAGAAGTCAACATTTCCCAACAGAATTGATGTGCGTCTAATAATTTGCTAGGGGCTGTAGAATTGGATGTTTTTTCATAAATAAAGGCTTATCAGCTCGAAGCGATTAACTATCTTACAATTTTCAGAAAATTACCTTATAAATAATTATTATAGGAGTCGGGCCGCTCTTATCTCTAGGTACAAAAATAATAATATAAATTTACATCTCTATCTAAATTTACATCTCTATACATCTCTATAAATTTACATCTCTCTAAGGGATAGGAATATAGGAACGGATTGCATCAGTTCTATTCTACAGTACTATAAAATTATAAATATTCTGATATTCTTTCATATTAGTAGTCTGTATATTTTATAACTGAAATCAGTATTCTCAATTAAAAGTCCGTAATTTAGAAATTTCGATTTATAACACTATTCGCGATTTCCAACAAAGTAGCTGACATCTGGTGAAAACAATATGAACAAAATTTAACTATAGAACAAGGGTGATCATAACTGTCAAACAGTTGAATTTGACAATACTCGTCCCCTTTACTTACATAGAAACCAACGCTAACTACATTTGATGAAAATCGCCAATAGGAATTTCGTACTTTTCATAATAAAAAATACAAAAGTTTTTAAATTTATTTAATTTAATTTAAACAATTTTTTAAGTTTAAAAACACTTTCTTTATTTGTGAAATTATTATATTTTTATTTACACACTACTAGTTTCGAACATAATTGTTCATCATCAGGTAGTTTTTAAAACTGAACCTAGGTTCAGTTTTAAAAACTACCTGATGATGAACAATTATGTTCGAAACTAGTAGTGTGTAAATAAAAATATAATAATTTCACAAATAAAGAAAGTGTTTTTAAACTTAAAAAATTGTTTAAATTAAATTAAATAAATTTAAAATTTTTGTGAAAAAGCGTGTGTTTCGAATCGAAAGATGTCGAGTTATAAAAGTTTTTAATCAATTCAAATTTTAAAGGTAATTATTTTATATGTACAAAAAATTGGTTTATGAATAATATATTCGTATTTAGGCCTCAATACAAAATGAAAATAGTAAAAAAAACAAAGGTGGGAATAATTCATATCATGACGAATTCTGTTACCATTTGGACTCAGAAACAAATAATATTTATGTAGAAAGAAAAAAAAATTCTTGCAAACGAAAAATCACTACATTTTCACAAAAAAATTAGCAAAAAATTAGTACTTCGTTTTTTGATCATTCACATGTTCAGAAGTTCATCTTGCTGGCAAAACTAAAAAATCAGGCTACAAATAGTTCCGTACCACCATCGCAAATAGTTCGGGAAGTAACTGTAGGTTGCAAACCAAATCCAATCGTTTATCTACCCAACAAGACTAACACGAATTCGTACCAGCAAAATAAAAGAGCCAGAAAATATCGATGAAATTAACATATGTATCGCAGCACTTACGTTTTCTCGAAAATGAGCTTTTTGTTCTCGCAGAGAAGAAAGTGCAAAATGAAAAAATAATTATTCTGGGAACCATAACTGGTTTAAAAGTATTGGCTGTGTGCCCTTGCTGGTTAATGGATGGAACTTTTTATGTTGTATACCATCTATTATGGCCCAGCTTTTTAGCATTTATGGGAAAATCGAAAATGAAATTTTATCCTTAATGTTTTGTTTGATGACGAAAACAAGTAAGAAGTGTTATTCTGATTTTTTTTATGAATTTGAATCCACAAAGGATCATTACGGATTTTGAAAAAACCATTTATTTAGCAGCCGAAGAATATTTTCCTAATACAGAATTTAAAGGGTGTCTTTTTCATTTTGGACGAATCTTTTGGAGCCAAGTGCAAAAGTATGGAGCAGCGAGTAAATAAGACAAAAGTGAAGATTTTAGTCTCCAAATTAGGATGATAAAAAGTCTCGCATTTGTTCCTCCTGATGAAGTGGAAGCAGCTGTAACAAAAAACCGCGTTATGACCCTAGTTGTTGGTCTGTCGAAAACGCATTCAAAGGAAATTGCCCCTGTACTAAAAAAAACGTCTAAGCTTGGCACCGCCTCGCGGCCTTAATGTTACTGTAGGAAAGCAGAACAGTGGGCTGTATCAAATGATATCTTGGAAAGGAAATTATTGTTTCTAAAACAATTATTAAAAAAATTAAACCGGACAAAGATATCCGAAAAAGAGACAAAACATTAACAAACATAAAACAACGTGTTATCAAAAGACGAATTTCAACTATGAAACTAGAATATTTAAGAAATATTACTCACAACATTCATCTTATTCGTTAATTTTGTATTCCACCTAACAACTACTAATTTGAAATAAATACATTTTTAATTTCTGCTCTTTATTAATTTTGTGTATTTTTTCAAATGTTGGGTTATCAAATTTGGGATTTCCGCCGTTTTCGAATTTATGGGATTTTCATATTTGGGATTTTTATTTTATGGATTATGCTTTTTGGGATTTATTTTTCGTTTGGGATTTTGTATACATGGGATTTATTTTTCTGGGATTTCACTACGCTCTCATTCGACATGTGCGTTGGAAATGAGATTCTAAAATGATTTTTGAATGAAGTTCTGGAATATGGCCAAGTAGGATGGAACTTGGCCATTCCTTAACCGATTATAATGAAATTTGATGTGTATGGGAATGGGAATATTTGATATGTGTGGAATATGGCCAAGTAGGATGGAACTTGGCTATTACTTAACCGGGTATCATCAAATTTGACATGTGTGTTAGGAATGAAATTATAAAATAATTATTGGATAAAACTCTGGAATATGGCCAAGTAGGATAGAACTTGGCTATTTCTTTACCGATTATGGTGAAATTTGATATGTGTGTTGGAAATGGGATTCTAAAATAATTTTTGGATAAAGCTCTGGAATATGGCCAAATAGGAAGAACTTGGTTATTCCTTACTCGATTATTATGAAATTTGACATATGTGTTGTAAATGGGATTCTAAAATGATTTTTGGATAAAGTTCTGGCATAGACATTCATACTAGATTTCTCATTTCATTATAAATAAAGGAAAAAAACAAAACTTCTGATAATTTCAATGTTATCGTTGTGTTGTGTATATTATAAGGCAATAATTTTAGAATGCGTTGCAAATATAATACATATATGCAATACACCGATAACATTTGAATGAAAAATTTTAATTTTTATTTTGTGGTTTTAGTCAAATGAGAAATCTATCATGATTGTCTATGGTTCTGGAATATGGTCAGTTAGAAATATCAGTATAATTTTGTATACTACTTTCGGTATAAAGTTCTAGAATACGATTTTTCGTGTTAAATTGGATGCCTGTACCCATGTTACTGAAGCTTTTGACCTGTTTGGCTGTTGTTGTATAAGTAAATGTGCTGGTTAAAATAGAAATCAATACTGTCTAAACTGTCATACCAACTTTATGACACAGATGAATGCTATCCCCATTGAAGATACCAAAGACCGAAGTTTTGATCACCTCGTGAGATTTCAGCCCTTTATATTCTTATTAATATTTTTCAATTTTTATTTAAAATATCAAATTTTAATTAACCGTAAATTTGGATGTCCTATGGCTTCTAAAATTTCTTATTTATTGTAATATTGTGTTGCTATAAGGAATATAATTATGTCGTCTAAAGTTTAGCAACAAACTTAGAAAAAAACTACTTACTTTCTCATATTGTAGGGCCATGTTGGC
Organism: Tipula helvola; assembly: GCA_963556165.1. Taxonomy (NCBI): domain Eukaryota; kingdom Metazoa; phylum Arthropoda; class Insecta; order Diptera; family Tipulidae; genus Tipula; species Tipula helvola. The sequence goes on along the minus strand of OY744482.1, from coordinate 142,233,002 downwards.
GTTCAGCCACCTTGCACTGCGACCTAAAAGATCTTTTGTGCTTGGACCCTGCTTAATTATCCGTCCAGTAAATATTCAGGCTCTTAATGAACCTGAATATACTACCAGCCGGTAAGCTGACATATTAATTTGAAACTGCAATTAACTCGAAAATTTAATTATGGAACCCGTAATGTTCCATTAGTTGATTGTCTGTTTTTCTGTTCCCACAGAACCATGGATCAAACATAGCTGTATAAAAATAATCAATCCACAGCAAAATTCGCGTAAATGTTTTCTGAAGTACTATGAACGAATAATAATGTTCTTTGATAAATTTAAATAGTTTTTTTTTATGTTTCAATAAAATTTACTGTTACGTTAGATTGCATGATATACAAACTTAACATCTAACTATTATGAAAAAATCTAAAAATTTTTTTGTTTGCTGAATATAAATAACATTATATTATGTAAAGTAATTTAAAATATAAACTAAATTAGTTACGATCTTAAGGTTCGGGTTATCCAAACAAATTTATATTTTCCTACCATAACATCCGCAAATATATGACTCGCAACAAACCACTCCAATTATCACAATGTTTGCAGAGCACAGTATTATTATAGTAATTGGGCATTATGGTCTGACTGAATTTTTATTTAAATTAAGAAAATAGCCAAAATTTGAGGAGCATTAAAAAAATAAATAAATATGTAGTTCAGATATTTAGAAATTCAAAGTATATTAGATTGTACTGTGCAAATGGTGTAATCCCATTTTCATCGTTTTCTGCGGCTTATATCACGTTAATATTACTTTTAATTTTTAATTTTTTTTTATTATTATTATTTATAACCATTTATTTACCCACATTAAATAAACAAATTAAAAAAACATAATATAAAATTCTGCTGAGTAGAAGTTTCAGACCTGATGAAGGATGCAATAATCGAAACCGGTAGCCAAAACTAAATATGTAATTATAATTTATAATTATTAAATTTAAATATATCAAAATAAGAATGTCTACTTAAAAAATTTTATATTGTGTTTTTTTAATTTGTTTATTTAATGTGTGTAAATAAATGGTTATAAATAATAATAATAAAAAATTTTTTAAAATTAAAAGTAATATATTAGATTAGGGAATTTATCTTGCAACTTTTTTGTGACTGTAGAGGTGAATTTAGATGTAGATGAGAAAATTAAATTATTACAGAACTCATTTTAAAGTATTCTTAAATAAATCCTGTGTAAACGTATCTAAACTAACTAAATTAAAAAAAAAAAAAAAATTAAATAAGTATGTACCAAACAATATGGGAGGGAGAATTGATTTTAATGGGTTTAAATGTAATCATTTTCTATAACTATTCCCGAATTTCTGCGAACCATACATGTCATGTATATTGCAAATAGAAATCCCTGAAACCTTGTGATCGTAACGATAATATATTTATACACAATAAAACCAATTGGGGAAAAAATGTTACATTTTCCCGTTACAGCAACGACAGCTAATTATCATACAACGTCAAAAGATAACAAAATATCAACATATTTAAGAATCACAACAAAATTAGATGAATATCTAACTGAATTAAAATCATTTAATAATAAAATAAATTCGGAACTTGAATTAAATCGGATCGCCTATCTTTTAAATTGCATTGTAAATTTGCTACCTGGACCGGTGACACCAGAGAAATTAAAACGTTTCGATTGTAATAACGACGGTGTAAATTGGAATGATATAGGAATTAATTATTATCCAAAAATATTAAACGTTATTATTGAATTGTTTCATCCAAAATGGCCGTTACTGCCTGATAATAAAATTGATAATCGTGTTATGGATATTTTTAAACAAGATCACAGTTATGTTTTTACTATTGAAAAAATACGAGCTTTAAGTTCATCGTACACAAATAACTATCATTCGAATAAAATCAATGTAAAAATATTAAAAGAAATTTTATTAGATGATTTTATATTATGTAACGCGTTCATTGATATAAGTTATGATCTGGTAAATCAAACTTATACAAATTTTGATTTATCTAATTTGGATGACAATATGATTGAGCTTATAAAATTACTAATAAATTTGCCACCAAAAATATGCAATCGACAAATATATAATGATAACTATGAAATGATTGATAAACTATTTTATCCAAATGAGTTTAGTCGTATACTGTTAAAAAATTTCTTAAATTCGTTATATTTTATGGCTGAGATAAATGATATTGAACGTCGTGATTTATTTAGTGCAACATTTCTATCAAAATTATTAAATAACATCATCATCAATTACAATTTTAACCAGCAATCGCAGTATTTACATGACCTATTAACAATATTATCAAATTGGTCCGAAAATCTTAAATGCAAACATTTAATAAACGATATATTTTTGAAATTGAAACGTCAAGCGATTGAAATTATTGCCGTAATGTTGTTAAAAACACAGTCAAATATTTACATGATGCTCGATAATGCGGTTGTTGTATCAAACGAATGGAATTATGTGTTAACAACAAAATTACCGCTTCTCATGTTTTTTAGCAACGACAAATTAATTGAGAATCTAATTTTGTATTTGGCAATTATTGCAGACGATACAAATGATGCAAATAATAAAATTTTAGTAAATTTATTAATTGAATTGTTGGATGTGTGGTGTTCAGATTTGAGCATTATTAAAACATCATTTGAACAGAGACATTACGTATCCAAATTGTTAGTGCTATCAATTCAATATTTAGGTTCAATGCAAATTTACAAAATGGACGATAAATTAAAATCGGATATAAAATCGAGACTCTTCCAAGGTATGACACTTCATTTGAAATCGACCAATATACATTTACAGTGCTTGGGCATGATAACCACGGAGATAATACTTGAAATATTGGAGAAAAATAATTCGCAAGTGGATGATAAGCTAACATTCAACTATGATAATTTTTGTGAAGCTGACAAACAAATAGTATCCGATCTAAGAGATTTACCGCAAAAGTGTAAATTCATAAGTGAATCGCATGAACCAAACTACATCTTGGATATAACAGAAATGATTGAAAATATATTTGATGGGGCTGAGGAAAATGGTATAAGTTGTAAAGAAGATAGGCTGACGATAGAAGCCCGAAGTGTAAACCAAGATCCGGCAATCGTGAATAGTGAATTAGAATTGGGAGAGCTTAAAAAAACCGAGTTAATCAAAATCCGCGTAAAGAGTGACGACGAATTAGATTCGGATGATGATTTGATACCATGTGACATGGCGAATGATGTTCCAATTAATGTTGCAAAACGACCAAAATATTTACTTGACATATCTGAAATATTACTGCAAACGGAAGATGCAGACATTTATGCAGAAACTATTAAAATATTAGAAGATTTAATAGTAGAACAACTACCTAATCAGGATGTTCAGCTAGGGGTCGACTTAACACGTCTTCTGATTTCATTAGAAATGAAATTTTTTGTCGAAAATTTTGATCAGTACATCTTAAAGTCATTAATCTCAATTTGTTGTATATATCCAAAACAAATTACAGCATATATTTGTAATGAAATTCATTCAGACGTTGGACAATATTCGATTGGTAAAAAAATTTTAATGTTAGCCGTTCTATCTGAATCGGCGAAACGCTTATCAAGTTTAACTGTTCCTTCTGCACAACAAAAATCTGATCATAAAAAGAAAATTAATAAACTTATCACACTTAAAGCAATTGACCGGAAAAAAGAAGCAAAATTAATAATTCAAAAACGGTTAGACACTAAAACACGCTATTTTGCGACTAGAACCAAAATACCAAATGAAAATGGACAGATGAATAAATTTGCGAATGTTGCTGGATATTTTTTCTATCCATTAATTTCAGGATTTGGTAAACAACAATTTATCTATCACAAAAATAGTAAATTAAAATATGATCCAGAAAATCAATTAATTTTAACATTTTTACATACGGTTGGTGTTATAATGAGATGCTCTGAAAACTTGCCAATTGCACCAAAGCTGGCCGCTGAAATATTAAACCTTACAACTGTGTTACGCTTTAATCAAGAATCGGAAATACGTTGGGCTATCATGTATTTAATATTTTCAGTTATGATAACCTTACCCGTTGAAGTTATAGTTGCTGATTTTTATTACGAATTTTTGGAAATACGTCAATGGTTGGTATCTTGTATACAATCAAATATATTTCAAAATGAACCGAATGAGGATTGTCGTAAATTAGCTTCACAAATATTAATATTGTGCGATAAAATTTTTTTAAATTTAAAATCAATTTAGAATGTTTTCCTCTCTCTACCATCACAACATTCCAGCACATATGAACACCTACCAATGCTATGCTACAGACACTTAAGGGAATAAAATATTGTTTCGTTTTAAAAACAGAAAAAAAAAAAATGTAAAATTTGATGTTCAAATAAAATAAATTTGTTTATACACACAAATAAAATAGATATTTTTCATTTCATAATTCCATTTTTCAATTTTGTCTATCGTTTTTGTTTTGTATCATCCAAATGCGAACCGATCAACTAAACACAATGATTTTTTTTTTTAATAGTGAAGAGAAACAGTTCAAAATCAATTTTCGTTGTAATCAATTGCTTTTGAATTGTATCCTATAATAACACGATATTTATATATTTAATCCACACATAACTTCTTAAAAACTCGAACATAAAAATTTTAATTAAAAACAAAAAAATAAATTGATTTGTTTTAGATATTTTACAACCATCAAACAGTGGTATACTTCAACCTCAAAATAGTGATTCAAATCAGAATGATTTATTTAATGCAACGACAATATCTACAACCAACAACAATAATGGTTCCGCTGTACAAGTTGGTTCAACATGGACACAGTATTCAGGCAATTTTGATTTAAATAATTTACTATCAGGTAAAAATAATAAACAAAGTGGCCCTACCCTATCGATGAACCAATTAAAAAACCAGAGTCCGGTAAAACAAATGCCACAACCGCAATTTGGTGCTAATACGACGGCAGTTACATCACAACAAAATTTATTTAGTAATAATAATAATAATAGTAATTTAATAAATAATAATAATAGTAGTAATAATTTAATTGGTGTTATGGGTGGTTTAAATAATTTAAATCCAATACAAACGAAGACATTCCAAAACATTCCAGTGCAAACGCAACAACAACAGCAGCAATCGAATTTGTTTGGTAATTTTGCAATACAACCCTCAAATAATAATAATAATAATAGTTTATTTAATTCATCTAATCAATTCAATGCGTTTCAATGATATTTAGTTAAAAATTAATTTTATTATTTTCATTTGGTTTAAAAAAAAAAAAAGAAAAAAATATTATTTAGCTTATTAAAATTCTATGCTATAATTAATACAAAATATTGTTTGTTTCGCTTTCGATTCAGAAAGCAATATTAATTCCAAATTTTTACAATATTATACATACACAAACGTATATTATTTATTATTTGTTGATTGTTAAGCAGTTTTAATTTTTATTAATGTTTAATGTTTATAATTATTATTATTTTTTTGTTTATTGAAAATGCTCACAGAAATAAAAAAAAAAATAAAGAAAACAAAAATTATGGGTGCTTGGGATTTGTTGTTAATTTTAAAAAAAAATTATTTTATTTTATGTTGTGTAATTAATTAAATTTATTTGAAATAACATTCTTATTTGATATAAACATACATACATACATATACAAATATAAATATATATAGGTATATATGTATATAAAAAAATATAAATAAAATTTATATTAAATTTTTTTAAAAAGGATTTAGAATTTTTGAGTTTTTTTTTTACATAAACATACATACCTACAATTTAAAGAATATATGCATGCATCATCTCAAAATTAAGATGAAACTCCTAAATTCTTCATATCGTAGTTGTAATTAATTTAGAAGTGGTTTCACTACAGCCACTTAAAAATTGTTAACAGTATTAAAAAAAAGGCTTTGATTTAGTATAAAATTTCCGAAACAATTTTTTATTATTTTATAATTCATTTGGTTTTGTTTAATATTCAAAATAATAAACCGTTCGAAAATCGTGGGTAAGCTAATTATTTAATTTGAATACGTATTGAAAATGTATTTAAATTTAAATATTATTAGATCTTAGTTAAAAGTGTCCCTTTAAGATCTATAAAGATTGCTCAATTGTTCATATTTATTGATATTTATATATATTATTTGGGAATAATTTAAAGGATGAACCATTTTTTTATCTAAATATCGCAAAAATAAAGGATTGCAGAACAAAATTTACAAGAGTAAGTTGTTTGTTTTTGAGGAGAAACGTGATTAAATTATTTTCGATGGCCTTAATACCACCAAAATAATTTTGTTGTATCTCTCTAAAGAACAAACCACTTTCTCCTGGAATGTTTATAATAGCTGCTAAGCTAAATTTCCGGGTTATTATTTAGGTAGATCAAGTTAAGTCGGTTTACTAAAAGAAGTATTCGGCAGGTGGCTAATATTTAGTAAGAAACATATAACATTCCATTTTCATTTTTCTATTTCAAACAAGGCTTATTTGACAAAAAATTAAAATGACCCATAAAAAGGCGCGGGTAGAACGAGTGTAAAGAAAGAACTTTGAGGCCTACTGTACCTTTGATACATCAACCATATCGATGAAAATTAATTTTTAATATTGAAATGCAATTTTATAGAATAAATTTTTAATTCCTTTAGAGACGATAAAAATCAAATGTTATTTGAATAAAATATGTCTTATATAAAAACATAAAGTGTTTAATCAGAAAGTTGTAATCCACTTGGTTTATTACAATCTACAAATGAATTATAAAATGTATGCTTTAAAATAACCAAAAAAATATATCAAGAAATATTGCAATTTGTGTTACAATATTATTTGGAATATGTGTTTGCATGTGTCGTAAATATTATTAAGATCTTAAGACAAATAAAAAATAAATTGTCTTTTAAAATCTATTAATATTTCAAAAATGATGAAGAGGAAAATTATGGTAAACATTTAAAAATTAATTAGAACTTAACAAGTCTGTGCCTTAAAAAACATAATAGAACCATGTAACATAAAATAAATCATTTGTGTTTAAAAAAAAAATGTATGTAAGAAAAATTATGGTGTTATGTGTTTTATAGAAAGAAGTAAGTCATTTAAGGAATAGGTAAGGTTGCAGCCTAATTATGTGGTTCGAGGATGTTAAAAATGGTGTTAAGGTAGGTAATAAAAATTTCAAATTTATTTGTTTATGTAACATCTTCACAAAATAGCGATTTTCAGTAACATACAAAAATAAAATGCCAATGCCACATAAACCACGACCTATACGTAGTTCAATCAGCTAAAATAACGTTGCTAAATACCATTGCTGTGAAATTGACATGTGTAGCACCGCCAATTTAGTTCTGGTATAAACGCAACAGCTTATTTCCTTTGACGCAAAAGACAAGACAATTGGGTAAATACTCGATAAACGAGCAAATCATACAGGTTGGTTGAAAAGTATAGAAAGCGACACTTATTAACCAGTAAGGAATGAAAATTTCTACGCCATTTTAAGGGGGCACCTCCTCCAGACAACTGGTTTTTCAATAATTTTTTACAAAAAATTGAGAGCATTTATTGCAATGAAACAAATTACATAATAAAATTGACGTTCAAATGAAACAACAATTTTTTTGTACGAATGAAAAAAAAACAAAATGGCGGCGCTAGAGGTGCTCGAACTTGACTCCTAGAGTTTACGCCGTGGAACGCCCAGGTCCCAGAGTTGTAGTTAACTAAAATCAACGAAACAAATTGTTTTCATTAAAACAATTCATTCCGCTTTGCATGAACCTAAATTTAGCAAAAAAATAAAAAAATTGGAAATTCAAGGACAAAAAGAAAACAAACACGTTTTTTTATAAACAATTCGTTAAAAGCAATATTTATTTAAACAAATTATATGAAATTTTAGGTTTGTGCAAAGGCTGATAAGTTAAAGAATATGTGTACAAAATTTGAAGTTAATTGGTCCATTACTTTTTGAGTTAAATTCCACTGCGCGCAAAAAAACACGTTTTGAGAAAAACTCGATTGAAGTTTCCATTCTTGAAGAAAACGCATCACTTCGGTGACTTCCTAGGGACCTTTAGGACTTTCTGTTGCGATTGAAACTTTGAAAATTTATTCTTCAGATACTAAAGGCGGATTCAGTGTTGCTTTCTTTCGTTCCTTCATTCCTTCTGATCATTTTTTTTATCTAATCAAAGGAGCCAGAATAAAAAATAACGTCATTTGTAAGCAATGAAATTGGTTTAAAAAAATTTCAGAAGGAAGGAAGGAACGAAAGAACGCAACACTGAATCCGCCTTAAATGATTTTGAAATTTTGAAAGCAAAAAAAAAAAATGCAAAAAATTAATATCTGGAGGAGGTTCCCCTCTTAATATATCATCTTTATTTTGAACACATAAAAATCTTTATTTCGATCTGGCAATTCATTCTTTATTTACAAGCCATTAGAAGTTGACGTGTCAGTGTATTCGTTTACAATGGAATAAAACCGAATATCGTGCAGTGATAAAATTCTTTGTTTTGGAAGGTTCATCAGCAACAGAAATTCATACAAAAATGGTAAAAGTGTTTATGGAATCTGCTCCTTCATTTCCAACTGAGCATCGATGGGTTTTAGAGTAACGTGGTCGTTCAAGCGTTGAAGATGAACCACGTAGTGGACGTCCAAAAGTGCAACAACACCAGAAATCATTGAGCAAGTGTATAATATTGTTTGTGAATATTCAAGTTTAGTACCGTTCTAACCATTGAACAGTAAACACTCAAATTTATTCTATTGTGCAATAAAACATAATAAAAATAAAAAGTGCAGTGATAACAAAAATTTCAATAAAACATTTTGTGTAAATTATAGCTTTAGTTTGCATGAACTAAAATAAAATTGCAATGTTAGCAATTGAAATTATTAATTTCATAAAGAAAACTATACGTGAACTATAAAGTGCAGAGAAAACAAAAAGTGATTAAACGTTGTAAGGTGTTAATGACTTAGATTCTAGGTCATTACACATTGCAATGCCCGATACCAATTTATTTTCAAAAACAACAAAAACTCCACGAACTCCACCACCAGGTAGTTCGCTTCAAATGACACAAATAAATCAAAATTCAATTGAAAACATGTCATCTATACAACAAAATTATTCTCCGATGTCGCCCAAACATATAATTCCGCTAACTCCGCAACTACTTCCACAATCGGGTCAACCTGAAGAGTCAAGCGATCCAACTGTGTCCACGCCGCCCATATCTACATCTGAAGATAACGGTGGACGGGCCACGGCCAACAAAAGGGGTAGAGGCACGAGTCCACTAACACCAAATGTAATCAAATGAAGTTGAATGAGTACTGGTTAGCGCAACCTGCAGCTGCAGTGCCCTTATCTACAAGATTTCATAGTTTGCCCGAGGAAATCGAAGAACTACCCCAACCCAAAAAAATAATGGCGCCACCAATATTGAGGCGTAGAAACTATCAATTTTTTAACTGGCTTCTTAAAGGAACTGGCTGAAGACAACTTCGAATTAAAAATAATTGGAAGTAACCAGGTTAAAATCCAGTTAAAAGTTGCCGTGCTGTACCCGTTGGTGTTCAGAGCCCTAAAGGAGCGAAACACCGAATTCCATTCGTTCCAACAGAAAGTGGACAAAACTTACCAGGTAGTCATACGAAACTTGCATCCATCAATTAACATCGAAGATTTTAAAAGTGAGCTAGTTAATCTGGGCCACGATGTTGTTAATATCTGCAACATGAAGCAAAGTGGTACGAAAAAGCAACTCCCACTCTTTAAAGTTGAGCTTCGAATGAATGAATCAAATAGAGATATAAGTCGCGTTTTAATATAAATTTGGAAATTGACATGTGTAGCACCGCCAATTTAGTTCTGGTATAAACGCAACAGCTTATTTCCTTTGACGCAAAAGACAAGACAATTGGGTAAATACTCGATAAACGAGCAAATCATACAGGTTGGTTGAAAAGTATAGAAAGCGACACTTATTAACCAGTAAGGAATGAAAATTTCTACGCCATTTTAAGGGGGCACCTCCTCCAGACAACTGGTTTTTCAATAATTTTTTACAAAAAATTGAGAGCATTTATTGCAATGAAACAAATTACATAATAAAATTGACGTTCAAATGAAACAACAATTTTTTTGTACGAATGAAAAAAAAACAAAATGGCGGCGCTAGAGGTGCTCGAACTTGACTCCTAGAGTTTACGCCGTGGAACGCCCAGGTCCCAGAGTTGTAGTTAACTAAAATCAACGAAACAAATTGTTTTCATTAAAACAATTCATTCCGCTTTGCATGAACCTAAATTTAGCAAAAAAATAAAAAAATTGGAAATTCAAGGACAAAAAGAAAACAAACACGTTTTTTTATAAACAATTCGTTAAAAGCAATATTTATTTAAACAAATTATATGAAATTTTAGGTTTGTGCAAAGGCTGATAAGTTAAAGAATATGTGTACAAAATTTGAAGTTAATTGGTCCATTACTTTTTGAGTTAAATTCCACTGCGCGCAAAAAAACACGTTTTGAGAAAAACTCGATTGAAGTTTCCATTCTTGAAGAAAACGCATCACTTCGGTGACTTCCTAGGGACCTTTAGGACTTTCTGTTGCGATTGAAACTTTGAAAATTTATTCTTCAGATACTAAAGGCGGATTCAGTGTTGCTTTCTTTCGTTCCTTCATTCCTTCTGATCATTTTTTTTATCTAATCAAAGGAGCCAGAATAAAAAATAACGTCATTTGTAAGCAATGAAATTGGTTTAAAAAAATTTCAGAAGGAAGGAAGGAACGAAAGAACGCAACACTGAATCCGCCTTAAATGATTTTGAAATTTTGAAAGCAAAAAAAAATGCAAAAAATTAATATCTGGAGGAGGTTCCCCTCTTAATATATCATCTTTATTTTGAACACATAAAAATCTTTATTTCGATCTGGCAATTCATTCTTTATTTACAAGCCATTAGAAGTTGACGTGTCAGTGTATTCGTTTACAATGGAATAAAACCGAATATCGTGCAGTGATAAAATTCTTTGTTTTGGAAGGTTCATCAGCAACAGAAATTCATACAAAAATGGTAAAAGTGTTTATGGAATCTGCTCCTTCATTTCCAACTGAGCATCGATGGGTTTTAGAGTAACGTGGTCGTTCAAGCGTTGAAGATGAACCACGTAGTGGACGTCCAAAAGTGCAACAACACCAGAAATCATTGAGCAAGTGTATAATATTGTTTGTGAATATTCAAGTTTAGTACCGTTCTAACCATTGAACAGTAAACACTCAAATTTATTCTATTGTGCAATAAAACATAATAAAAATAAAAAGTGCAGTGATAACAAAAATTTCAATAAAACATTTTGTGTAAATTATAGCTTTAGTTTGCATGAACTAAAATAAAATTGCAATGTTAGCAATTGAAATTATTAATTTCATAAAGAAAACTATACGTGAACTATAAAGTGCAGAGAAAACAAAAAGTGATTAAACGTTGTAAGGTGTTAATGACTTAGATTCTAGGTCATTACACATTGCAATGCCCGATACCAATTTATTTTCAAAAACAACAAAAACTCCACGAACTCCACCACCAGGTAGTTCGCTTCAAATGACACAAATAAATCAAAATTCAATTGAAAACATGTCATCTATACAACAAAATTATTCTCCGATGTCGCCCAAACATATAATTCCGCTAACTCCGCAACTACTTCCACAATCGGGTCAACCTGAAGAGTCAAGCGATCCAACTGTGTCCACGCCGCCCATATCTACATCTGAAGATAACGGTGGACGGGCCACGGCCAACAAAAGGGGTAGAGGCACGAGTCCACTAACACCAAATGTAATCAAATGAAGTTGAATGAGTACTGGTTAGCGCAACCTGCAGCTGCAGTGCCCTTATCTACAAGATTTCATAGTTTGCCCGAGGAAATCGAAGAACTACCCCAACCCAAAAAAATAATGGCGCCACCAATATTGAGGCGTAGAAACTATCAATTTTTTAACTGGCTTCTTAAAGGAACTGGCTGAAGACAACTTCGAATTAAAAATAATTGGAAGTAACCAGGTTAAAATCCAGTTAAAAGTTGCCGAGCTGTACCCGTTGGTGTTCAGAGCCCTAAAGGAGCGAAACACCGAATTCCATTCGTTCCAACAGAAAGTGGACAAAACTTACCAGGTAGTCATACGAAACTTGCATCCATCAATTAACATCGAAGATTTTAAAAGTGAGCTAGTTAATCTGGGCCACGATGTTGTTAATATCTGCAACATGAAGCAAAGTGGTACGAAAAAGCAACTCCCACTCTTTAAAGTTGAGCTTCGAATGAATGAATCAAATAGAGATATAAGTCGCGTTTTAATATAAATTTGGATAGACTAGAAGAATAGATCTGAATAGAAACTTTGGGAAAATTGTTGTTTCCGCTATCACCAACCAAAAAATACCGGCGCTAGCATCACTATGAATTTTTTTTTTGTTTGGCAGTTGCAAGTTTTCATAATTTGTTTTGTTTACCGAGTAATAACACAAATTGTTTTGTTAAATTATAAAATTAATCAAAAAAAAAAATTAAATTCATAATAAAATTCTTGGTTATAAATATAATATGGAGGAACAGGTAAATAGTAAAAAAGCTCTATATAAAATTATAAAACTAATGAATACGTTTATCACAGTTTTTAGAAATGTACGCCAGTAGCAGCGATGACGTGGATTTGATTTCGTCGAGTGATGAGTCATCGAGCGAAAATGAGGGGCACGCTAATATTGGAAATTTTATAGAAATAATTGAAATGTACAGCGAAAATGATTTTAAAAGTCATTTTCGTTTGCGTCGATCAACCGTTTTACTAATAATAGGTAATATATTCACTTTAGAAATTATAAGTTCTATTATTCTAATCTATTTAAATTTGTTTGTAGATAAGTACAAATCACCAAATCAAATCACGTCTGGACGTCCAAAAGTTGACGCCAAGTTAGACATCTACATGTTCATTTGGTATGTAAGCAATACGGTTACATTTCGGCAACTTGGTAATTTATTTGGCGTTGCAAAGTCTACAGCATAGAACGTAGTAGTACGAGTTTCCAATTTTTTCATTGACATCGCAAAAGATTATTTAAAATGGCCAAGTCATGAAGAATGCAAAGTCCAGTCAAAATTATTTGAAAGGATAAGAAGAATTCCAAACATCATTGGAGTGATTGATGGGACCCATTTGAAAATAAAAGCTCCCCGAGAACACCGTCGAGACTATTATAACAGAAAGAAGAGTTTTAGCATTTCTATGCAAATGATAGTGGACGCGAATAAAAAATTTATTGATGTCTCTGTTGGTGAGCCTGGCTCTTTGCATGATGGACGAGTTTTAAGGCGCAGTGATATTTTTAAATGTTGTGAGGAAAACATGAATGATTTTTTCCCGACAAATACATTTATCCTTGGAGATAGTGCGTATCCTGTGCGACCATGGCTCGTTCCTCCTTTCAAGGATAATGGCTCGTTGACAGATTCTCAACGTAACTTCAACAAAATCCATTCTTCGACTCGTGTGATTGTCGAAAATGCATTTTCATTACTTAAAGGACGGTTTCGACGAATATTACATTTTAGTGAACAAATAGATTTAAAATTACTCACAAAAATAGTATATGCATCGTGCGTTCTTCATAATATGTGTATTATGTTTGATGATGACTTTGATACTGATGAAATAATTAATCAAAGTGAGCCACAGGAACAGGACAGTGATGAAGAACAAAATTCAGAAGTAAATGTGAGGTTACCCAATTCCGATCGACGGCAAGCCTAGTATGAAGAACTTTTAAATAAAAATATTATTTAGCTAGTTATATGGGTACATTAAATCTTTTATTCCATTTTTAATTAAAACAACAAAATATAATTAATGAATACATAATAAAATTAAATTTAAAAAAAATATTCAGTTTTTTATTTCATTTTCCTATTTGGAACTAGGTACTAGAGAATATGGTTGGTATCTATTTTAACTAAGGAGTGTTTCGCTTTAACGCTTCCATGATCTCCTTATGGCGCTTATTTTTTTCTTCATTTAAAAAGATAAGCAATTTTTTTTTTTCTTCAAATAGCTCCATTTTCCGCTTTCGATTTGAGATATTCGATGATCGCCTCAAAGAAGGATTGCTCTGGATTGCAGAATTAGTGATAGTTTGACGAGAGGGCAATGGTTGGGAAAATTGGGATGTGCGGTTTGTAGTGTTTTCCTGAGAACTTAAAGGATTGTTGGTTTGAATATGTGTGGTGGTTTGAAGGGTGGGTAATTGTTTGGTTAATTGAAATGTGTGGGTATTCTGTGAATACTGAGATGAAGTTGAATGTTTGTCGGACTCTATTTGTCAATTTGTTTTAGTTTGGAGGCATGTGGATTGTTGGGCCCGTTGGGATGTGAGGTTGGTACTGGTGTTTAGTGAACACTGAGAAGTTCGATTTAGCTCTTTTGAACACTGAGAAGTTTGATTTAGCTCTTTGAGGGAGCGGGATGAAGAAGTAGGGTTGTCTTTCAATTGGGAAGTTGTGACAGTTTGAAGGGCCGGATGTCGGTTTACAACAAGAGTTGATACTTTATGGACATTTGTGATTATAGGTCGATCACCGAATATCTCATCTAATTCAGTCATGAATGGAATCACGCTGGGTGAGGTACCTGTGCCTCCCTCGTTGTCTATAGCCATTTTGTAAGCGGTAATTAAGTTTTTCATTTTGGTTTCCAATACAGCTGCTGTTATTGGTGATTCCTAAAAATATCAATTTTTAATTTTAATCTTACATACAAAAAATTCATACCAAAACATTCATGGATATTAAATCTTCCACCAAATTGTTGTACGCAATTTTTTTTTTCTTGCATGCTCAAACTCATCTTTTCTTAAATTATAGAAATGAAGCAGGGCCTTTGTCTCATTTACGGTCCAAGTTTTACGACTCCTATACATATTTATTAACAGAAAATTTAATTAATAATCTTTCATTAAATTTAAATATAATAATTGACTCACATATTTTAGGTATTATTGCGGTTTTCTTTACGTTGACTATCAAAATACAATTAAATTTATAACGTAAAAAAAATAATAAGATTTTTTATTCAAGATGTTGACAGCTTGCAAAATATACACAAAACAGTAGCGTGAAGATAGTTACTAATTGTACTAAATGAAAATGGCAGATGTACTAAAAATTACCTTTTGGTATGTTTCCATGCTAAAATTCAAATTTTTAATATGTGTCTATACTCATGAAAGGGAAAATCTGTAGTCTCGATAGAATATCTGGATAAAAACCAGGTTTTGGTGTACAGCTAATGAGCTGTATAATTCAAGGAAATGAATTAAAAACGATAAAATGTCGAATAAAAAGTTATTCTTGATTAGAATAAATTGAATCAATTGCAGTTTAACCACAAAAATAGCGAACATCTGGATGCGATCTATCGAGATCTATCGAGATTAATAAAAAAACACGCTTATACATTCGATAAATAGACTGATGCATTCAGTTGTTCAAGTGGAAAAGCCACATGTTAAACGTAAAGTAGTTCAATGCACTACTTGTCAAAGATATGGACATACCAAATCGTATTGTAATCACAAACCCAGATGTGTGAAATGTATAGATGAACATCTCACTCAGAAATGCGTGCTCTGTAATGGTAGCCATCCAGCCAACTATAGTGGTTGCACTGTGTATAAAGAAGTTAAAACTCGCAGATTTCCACCTCTTAGAGAAAAAATAGTGGAGAAGTCACAGTCCGCTGCAAAACCGAATCCATCTTATCAGTTAGTTACTGGGACAACATATGCGCAGAAACTCAAAGATTCAATTGAAGATCAAACTTCGGAAGGAAATCGTACCAGAGAAAACCAATCAACGGATACTCAAAAAATCATCAACATCTGCCCGAGCAATCTTCTATACAACGGTTGGAAATTATGATGGAAAAATTAATGACCAAAATGGACACTATACTTAATCTTCTAACGACCATTGTCTCCAAATCATTTAATGTCCAGAACCCTTAAATTAGCAATCTGGAATGCCAACGGCTTGTCACAACATGGACAAGAAGTTAAAACTTTCTTGATAGAACAAGAAATAGATGTCATGCTAATATCCGAAACGCATAACACCAGCAAAAGTTTTCTAAAAATACCCAGATATACCATCTACAACACAAATCATCCTGATAGAACAGCTCATGGTGGTACTGCAGTTATTATCAAAAACATGATTAAACACCATAAAGCAAAACAGTATAAGAAAGAACATTTACAAGCAACTACTGTAGTAATAGAAGATTGGCTAGGTCCTATAGCCATTTCGGCCATATACTGCCCACCAAAACATGCAGTAAAAATGGAACAATTTGATCATTTTTATAATGCTTTGGGTCATCGCTTCATAGCAGGGGGTGATTATAATGCAAAACATCAACAATAGGGATCAAGATTGGTGACAACGAGAGGACGAGAATTATTAAAATCAATTCAAAAAAGTAATCTTCATCATGTATCAACCAGTGAACCTACCTATTGCCCAAGTGATAGGAGAAAGATCCCAGATGTCATAGATTTCTGCGTCACCAAAAGAATATCACGTAATTATATTAAAGCAATGCCATGCTTGGACCTGTCATCGGACCACTCGCCTGTCTTAATCACTTTAGGAACAAAGATAGTGAATACACAGAAACAAGCAATGTTAAGCAACAATAAAACCGACTGGAATTGGTTCAGATATAAAGTAACAGAGAATTTAAACACAAATATCAAGTTAAAGACGGAAACTGATATAGATGAAGCAGTGGAACATCTCAATAAATGTATTCAGTCGGCAGCTTGGAAGTCCACACCACTACAAAATGAGAAAGGAAGAAAAGGAGAATGTTCGAATGTTGTCAAGAAAATGATTAAGGAGAAAAGAAAGTTAAGACAGCAATGGCAACGATATCGACTAGCGGGAGATAAACGTAAACTAAACAAAGCCGTCAAAAAGTTAAAAGAACTGCTTCTCAATGAAAAAAATCAGTCAATTCAAGAATATTTATCACAACTCTCACCAACAGAAAACACAGATTATTCACTGTGGAAGGCGACTAAGAAGCTCAAACAACCACAACAGCATATTCCGCCGATACGTGAAAGTGACGGCCACTGGGCGAGAAATAACGAAGAAAAGGCTGAAGTATTTGCAGACCATTTTGAAAGAGTATTTCATTTTCAACCATATCCATCAGAAAGTACGGAAGAACAGAACAACAATATTCAAAACTACTTGGAAACACCATTGCAAATGAATCATACTATCACGAGGTTTTCTATATTAGAAGTAAGAACTGTAATACAGAGAGAGTTAAATCCTAAAAAGACTCCAGGATATGATCTTATCACAGGAAACATTCTGCAACAGTTGCCAGATAAGGGTATTCGATTTATAACCTATTTATTCAATGCTATACTTAGGACAGGATATTTCCCAATACAATGGAAGTTTTCACAGGTAATATTAATACAAAAACCAGGCAAGCCTCCAGAAGAAGTTACGTCGTACAGACCTATAAGCTTGCTACCAATTATGTCTAAATTATTTGAAAAATTACTGCTTAAGCGTTTAAAGCCTATATTGTTGGAGAAGAAGCTGATTCCGGATCATCAGTTTGGGTTCAGGCCAGAACACTCAACAATAGAACAAGTGCACAGAATAGTTGAAGTAATTGAAGAAGCCCTCGAGGAAAAAAGATATTGTTCTGCTTTATTCATGGACGTAGCAAAAGCTTTTGACAAGGTGTGGCATGTGGGATTACAATACAAAATTAAGCTATGGTTGCCACATGATTTCTACAAAATATTAACATCATATCTACTAGAAAGCTATTTTATAATAAAACATCATGATGCGTATACAAATATCCGCCCAATTAAATCTGGTGTACCACAGGGCAGCGTGCTTGGGCCGATATTATAAGCGTATTCGATTGGACTGAAGAGTACAACTCTTCACTTCAGTTAATTGAGTTACTCTTCACTTAATTGAGTTACTGAAGAGAAGAGACTGTTCGATTGGTTTTCTTCACTTCTGATAAATGTCAAAATAAAAATAAAACAATTTATTTCAGTTTGACTTTTGTTAGAAAAAATGTTTCAAAATGTAATTTTCTATTAATTTCTAGAAATGTTTTATTAAAAATTAATTTTTTAGGTCGCAAATTCCCAACCAAACAGTCCCATAAATCTACACGCGAGAATAAAAACAAACGAAAACAAAGAAATTCAAAAAAGAAAAACAAATAACTCATCTGAAGTAACAGACGAGCAAAATATCTCTTCAGTTAATTCAGTTGCTCAATTTTTAATTGAAGTGAAGAGTTGTCAATCGAACAGTCTCTTCACTTCTGTTACTTCAGATACAGCTACTACTTCAGTTAATTCACACCAATCGAATACGCTTTATATCTGCTATATACCGTAGATATACATACCTACAAGCAATCAAGTAACTGTCGCAACATATGCAGACGACACGGCAGTACTCTCATCACATGAAGACCCCAGTAAAGCTACAGAAGTTTTGCAGGAAAATATTAACATTATTCAGGCATGGATGAAAAAATGGCGAATTAAAGTTAATGATGCTAAGTCTAATCATGTAACCTTTACTATGCGAAGAGGTACATGTCCACCAATACAAATGAATGACCAGAATATACCTCAAACTGATGAAGTGAAATATTTAGGCATTCACCTCGACAAACGGCTAACATGGCGTAAACATATATGGACAAAAAGAAAACAATTGGGAATGAAACAATTGGTGAAGTCAGAACGATCGGCTTAAAACGTCATGGCATCAGTTTTTTGGAATGCTAAATGGATTTTGTTGATTGATTATCTTAAAAAAGATAAAACAGGAGCCTTACCAGCGATGTTCGTTGTTATTCGCTTTTATTTTTCTGCTTCACTTATCAATACCCAACCACAAACCCGTGAAATATATGAAATTTGACGTTATTATAAAATTCACATCATGGATTCAATTGCACATTATTTTATGGAAAACCTTGGATGACCTTGATAGGAGAAGCGTAAGAGCTAGAGCCACTTCGTCTCCTCTTACTCCTTCAGAAACAACGTTAGTATAAAATTATTGATATTAATAAACTTTTATTTATTATAATAGTTTTAGACAATTATTTCGTCTATCAAAAGAAGCCTTTTATTTTTTTTAATTAAAGGAATCGATTTTAAGTGACATTTCATAATAACAAAATATCAACATATGTACATGACATTTCATAATATCATAAACGTCAAATTAGGATAGCTCGATCAGTCCCAAATTTCTCCGCTACGTGGTACCCACGATCCTCCAATCGTCAATAAGTTATTTACACATTTCCAGCCTAACACGGCATAAGTATATTGGTGGCCCACATATATTAAATTTTTTAATAGCTCCATTCCATAGAGTTTCGATTTGCTTTCTTGTATCGGGTGAATTTAAAATTCCTCTAGCCAAATCTTTGTTCTCTTCTAGAAATTGAACAAGTTTTCGATATTAAGGCCAGTTTACACCTCTCGTGAACATGAACGTGAACAAAACATTTTTTGTTGATAAATCTGAAATTACTTGATTTTTTTCATTAAAACTGATTGGAATAAACTTGAAATAAAATTACGTATCGAATAATTATGAAAATAATGAATAAAATCTTATTATAACAATATTTTTTTCAATTCCACGATGATTTCATTTTGTTCACAGACATTTCATCGGGGAATTGAAAAAAATATTATTATAATGACATTTTATTCATTATTTTCATAATTATTCGATACGTAATTTTATTTCAAGTCTATTCCAATCAGTTTTAATGAAAAAAATCAAGTAATTTCAGATTTATCAACAAAAAATGTTTTGTTCACGTTCATGTTCACGAGAGGTGTAAACTGCGCTTTACGCCGTTTGTATTCGAATTTTTCGTTTTTGATGACCTTAAAATATTACCAAATAATAACAATTTTAAGAATTATTTTACATTATTTAATATTGAACCACAAATTTCGTTAACAACTATCATAACCAGTAAAAGTTAGTTTTACTATTTTATAACAATATTTAGTTTATAATTAAAAAGACACATTATTTAAATTATTATTCTTTTTTAAACTCCTAAATAAATTGTTTGCTTTATATACAGGGTGTAAAATATGTACCGGGAATATTTTGAATGGTACACACCGCATCGAAAAACAAAATAATACGTGTCTAATATTTTTGAAATAGCTATTCTACTACACTAAACGTGACCTCCACCCTCACCCCTCGTGGGTGGGGGTTGGGGCCAACTTTGATATCTTAAATGGAAACTCCCATTTTTATTACAGATTCGGATTCTACATCAAAAAATTCGTAAATTTTGTTTGAAATGTTTGTTTTGTTTTCGGTGCACATGGCGCTGTAATTGATGTTGGAAAAAGTGAGAATTCGAACGACTAATCCTAAAAAAACGAACGCTACTGTTTCCCGTTTTTTATTGTTTCCCATTAAAACAAACTTATTTAGAACAGAAATAATAGTTTCTATTGCGAGAAAGACAAAAAAAAATGCAAAAAAATTGTGCATATTGCAAATTTTTTTTCTTTTCGAACAGCAATTTGTAGATAATGATTAGTTGTAACGATTTATTAGAATATTTGAAATCTTTAATTTAATAATTGTAACCACGAATAATAGATGTCGCATTTATTTTAGCGTATCAATGTGGAAATAAATAATATAAGTTCTTTGAATTTAATTTGGAGAGAAGTTGAATAAAGATCGCGGAACGAAGAGGTCGATAATAAAACTATAAAAGCACGTTTTTTTAAAGCTGAACAAGTACAAAAATACCCTGACATCAACTTCTACATATCAGAAGTGGGATATACATCATATACATATTGTAATACAATACAATATAAGAACAAAGTGCGTCGAAAATGAATACGAAATAACTCAAAAGTGAATTACTAAAACGCAATTTGGAAACTTCGGGAAAAAAGGATAAGATGGTCGAACGTTTGCTGGTTGCAGTAATGCAAGAACGGGATATAAACAGCAACGCACTAGTTATGGATAACGGTGAATTCTTCCAAGGCCACAATGAAACACAGTACGAAAGTAATAATGTTGAGAAACGGGACATGGCAAGTGACCATGAACGTAGTCAATCACGAGACATGCCTCAACATTTATCGGGATCCAATCATTTATCAGTCCGAGATGTTGTCGAATTATTACCAACATTCGATCCCGTAAGTATTTCCTCACAAACAGCGCGTCAGTTTGTGCAAAATATAAATGCAATTCAGGAGACTTATAATGTGAACGAGAAATTGATACTAATGGGGTTAGTGCAACGTTTACAAGGTGCATCGTTACTGTGGTATCGCAGCATACAATTCAAAATACAATCGCTGAAAGAATTCGAGTGTCAATTCTTGGAAAACTTCGCTAGCACGTTTGATGAAGTCGACATACATGATAAACTCCGCAACCACGTGCGTCCACGTAATCAAGGTATCATAACCTATTATTATGAAATGTTGAACATTTATATCTGAGTCAGCTCTGATCCGGTATATAGTGCAAAACATAAACGACCACGATCTAAATAATTCATTACGATCGTCCGTAATAGTTAGTTTAAGTGATTTATTGAAACGTTTGCGTTGGTACGATAGTACTAACACAAAACATCAACCGAGCGGATCGAGAGGTTATGTTACATCGCCAGTAGAGCAGCCGAAAAGACCAGGTTCTTCACGTCCATTAAACAATGCTATGAATCCGCCGAAGGAAAACATTCGTCAATTTTCCAGTGTGGAGAATTGGAGACACAACGAGCGCCGATCAAACAGTGGACCTGCTCGCGAGAGAGGATGCTACAATTGCTTCGAACAAGGACACATATCGGTAAACTGTCCAAAACCACCTCGCAGAGAGCGCTGCAAAGTATGTAATAAAGTGCACGGTATTAATTTGTCTCAATGTATCCAGAACGATAAAGTGACAAATGGAAATCAACAATTGTTAATATGTATATTCCAACCATTTTCAAATTGAGGTGGAGATAAATATTATAAATGGGAAAAATACAATGCTAGCCATCGTAGATACAGGAAGTCCAGCAAATTTGTTGCTGAGTAAATGTATACCTACCAACGTTCAATTGGAGTAGTATAGTGGAACGAGTCTACAGGGGATCAACGGGTCACAATTAAAAATATTAGGCCAGTTACGTTGTGGAATTAAAATTAATAATAATAATTATACAATTTTATTTCTTGTAGTGCCGGACAATACGATGGTGTACGATTGTTTGATTGGACGAGCATTCGTAAAGGATCCGCGGGTAATTTTCAAAGTCGATACGAGCTGCAAATGGGACATTGTCAGCTTTGAACCTTCACTTGAGGAACGAGCAACGGGTAACTTACTATTATTAAATGAAATATTAAGCGTAGATTTTGAAACGGAAACGAACGAATTTCATGGTGCCGTCGATATAGGACCATGTGACAATAGTGTAGTAATTAACCATAAAGCGACCGAACAATTTACGACCTTGTTGAACAAACTTAAAAATTTTACCCCACCGAACGAGCCCTTTGTCAAGCACGTAATGAAGATTGAGGTGACTTCCGATAAGCCAATCAATTTCAGTCCTCAAAGGTTGTCAGTCCGTGACCGTGAGACCGTACGAGAACTTGTCGATGATATGCTAGATAGGCAAGTAATTCGACCGAGCAATAGTGACTACGCCAGTCGAATCGTGTTGGTGAGTAAGAAAATCGGTTCACCAAGACTGTGTGTAGACTACCGTCAATTAAATAAAATTACGTTGAAAGACCCTCTTCCCTTAATCGAAGATTGCCTTGACCGATTACATAATAAACGTGTATTTTCCCTAATCGATCTGAAGAATGGTTTCAATCATATTCCTATAACGGAGGAATCGATCAAATATACAGGTTTCGTGACCCCAGATGGTCAATACGAATACCTTAAAGTTCCATTAGGTTTGTGCAACGCACCGGCTGTATTTCAACGGTTTATCAACGTCGTATTTCAGGATTTAATTCGCAAAAGTGAAATAGTTGTTTACATCGATGATATTCTGATCGCGTCGGAGAATATCGATAAACATTTAGAAACACTTTTTATCTTATTTCGCTTAATCCATGAGAATTGTTTACAAATTCATTTCTCCAAATGTAAATTTTTAGAGCAATCAATCGAATACCTCGGGTACCAAATTGACGCCAATGGTATACGTCCCAGTGAAAAACATATTATCGCTATCACGCAGTATCCGATCCCACGTAACACAGACGAATTACATAAATTCGTTGGTTTAGCTAGTTTCTTCCGAAAATTTATACAAAATTTCTCAATTATCGGAGCGCCACTGTACGCCTTGCTGAAAAACAACGTGGTGTATAATTTTGGAGAAGAAGAGAACGAAGCGTTCGAAACTTTAAAATCAAAACTCGCCTCCAGGCCCGTTCTTTCGATTTATAATCCAAATTATTACACGGAGTTGCATACCGATGCTAGTTGTTTGGGTTACGGTGCAGTTTTGATGCAACGGCAAGACGACGGCACGATACATCCCATTTCATTTTTTAGTAAAAGAACTACCGAATACGAAAGTAAATATCACTCTTACGAACTAGAGGCGCTAGCGATCGTATACTAGATCCGGAGATATCATGTTTATTTACATGGTATTAATTTTAAAATAATTACAGATTGTAATTCGTTGAAACAGACGTTGCAAAACTTGAATAATAAAACTCGCATTATACGTTGGGCATTATTTCTAGAAAATTACAACTGTGAAGTGGCTCATCGACCAGGTGTAAAGATGAAGCACGTAGATGCTCTCAGTCGAGCACATAGTGGAGTAGTTATGAACGTTTCCGAGTGCGAAGTCACGAAACGTATGATCGCGTTTCAATATAATGATGAAACAATCAAAAAAATTAAAAACTCTATTACAAATAACGCGCAAGATAAGTTGTACGAGATACGTGAAGATATTCTTTACCGAAAAGTAAAACAAAAACTCCTGCTGGTTGTACCGGGAATCTTAGAGAATGAGGTTATCCGTCGATATCATGATATAGGACATGTAGGTGTTTCGAAAACGGTTGAGATGATCAAACGCAACTTTTTCTTTAGTGATATGGCAGAGAAGGTTAATAATTATAGTATTACATGTCTAACTTGTATAGAATACCAACCAAAGAACGGTCGTAAATCCGGTTTAATGAACCTAATAGATAAATTCGACGAACCATTTCACACGATACATATTGACCATTTAGGTCCCTTTTTGGAAACCAACACAAAACGAAAATATATTTTGGTCATAGTAGATGCATTCACAAAATGTACACGTCTTTTCGCAACCCGTACCGTCAATGTAGATGAGGTCATTCGTTGTTTGTCTAAATATTTTGAACAATAGGCGTGTTCGGAAATAGACTTTTAGTAAATTCACAGTAAATTTAGACCATTAAATTAGACCATTATAGTGTAATTTAATGGTCGAAATTTACTGTGAATTTACCCATGGTCTATTTCCGAAAACGCCTAATATAGTGTTCCATTGAGAATCGTGTCCGATCGCGGCAGGCCCGGCTTGTTATTTTGCGAGGCCGTGTGCACGACGATTTGCGAGGGCTGAGACATTAATATAAATATTTTAAATTAAAAGTACTTAGACACATATTTAAGTAAAATTTCAACAAATTTATTTCGAAGATTTAGCTCAGGGAAAATATGGATCTTTGAAAGTAGATTTTTCTGGGACAATATGTATTTCTAAAAAACAACAATTCCTGAATTAAATCATTGGGAGGAAAGTCTCCTTCGAGTACAGCATGTAAACTTTTGCAATTAGTAGAAATGTCTAATTCTTTGATACTTTTAAATTTCTCTACATTATATAAAAATCCAAATACATAATTGTGCTTTTCATATGATTCGAATCACTTTTTAAATGCAGAATAATGTCATAATCGACAATTCTCAAAAAAATATTCGGTTTTAAAATTTTCTTTTGCATCATTTATGGCATTATCGCCAGCTTCATATAATCAAATAATTGTCGAATTTTCTTATGTCGTTCGATTTGAAATATTTGGTCATTATTTAATTCTAATGCAGCCAAAGAGAGTGGAACCGGATTCTCTATATTTTTCAAAAAATTATAACAATGCTTTCAGATGTTTTATTGCCAAATCTATTTGCATGGTCGAGCTATGCAATTGCAATATTTTACTGACGAAACCAACTTTACCTAACAAATCGGACCAAATCGTAATACTTACAAGGAACTCATAAGAAGACAACTAGTTATATACATATTGACAAAACTTCGTGTTTAATTTTATTGTCAATTACGGTATTTCCAAGCTCAGTCCAAGCATTTAAAATTTTTGAAAATTGTAGATATGTAGCTTTGACAGAGCGAAATTATTAAGAATTACAAGTTCAGTTTCGATCTGAATGAGAAACACGAAAAATTTAATTATTTTCCAGCCAATCTCATCACGCTATAGCGATTGAATTATTAATTACATTATTGATTACTATAACCATGTAGTTAAGTATTAGCGAATTATACGTAATACATATTAATTTCTCAGTTTTTTTTTTAATTTTCCTTTATAAATTATTTTGTGTAGTTTTTAGTTTGTACATATTTTTAATAATATAGAAAATAAATAAATTAAAAAAAATATTTTTCGGAACATTTGCGCGAGGCCTTCTTGAAGCGCGAGGCCCTGTGCATTTGCACCGTTCGCACCGCTACCTTGCCGGCCCTGGATCGCGGTACTTGCTTTACCTCACATAAATTTTCCGAATTTGTAAAGTCCAAAAATATTTTACACGTTTTGACAGCAGCTTATTCACCGCAGAGCAACGGACAAGTCGAACGCCTCAATCGGGAAATTACAATTGTTATGTCAAAATTAGTTGCTCGTTCGAACCACGGACAATGGGAT
The DNA here is from genome assembly GCA_963556165.1 of Tipula helvola. Taxonomy (NCBI): domain Eukaryota; kingdom Metazoa; phylum Arthropoda; class Insecta; order Diptera; family Tipulidae; genus Tipula; species Tipula helvola. The sequence goes on along the minus strand of OY744482.1, from coordinate 142,206,787 downwards.
AGAATATTAACCAAAACCGAATTCGTATTAAATAACACAGTGAATCGTGTTACTCAAGTAACCCCATCTCAAGCTTTATTCGGGAAAACTCAAAGGCTAAATAATAATGTCTTAGAAGTTATCATAGCCTCACAAAACGAACAGAACTATCTCGACTTAAATACTGCACGTCAAGACATTGCCGAGCGCATACGAAAATCCGCACTAGATAATAAGAAACATTTTGACAAGAGACGTATTCGAGCCCACGTATATAGGGTTGGCGATTACGTCGCGATAAAAAATACTGTTACGACACCAGAACTGAGTCACAAACTATTAGACAAATATAAAGGACCGTACAGGGTGACAAAAGTATACTCGGGCGATCGCTATGAGATTGAGAATGTTCCTGGCTGTGGCTCAAGACGATTCAGAAGTGTTTATGCCGCCTTCAATATGAAGCCGTAGGTACCATTTAAGCAATCGGGACGATTGTAAAGAGTCAGAACGGCCGAATGTAGATAATGATTAGTTGTAACGATTTATTAGAATATTTGAAATCTTTAATTTAATAATTGTAACCACGAATAATAGATGTCGCATTTATGTTAGCGTATCCATGTGGAAATATATAATATAAGTTCTTTGAATGTAATTTGGAGAGAAGTTGAATAAAGATCGCGGAACGAAGATGTCGATAATAAAACTATAAAAGCACGTTTTTTTTAAAGCTGAACAAGTACAAAAATACCCTGACATCAACTTCTACAAATTACAGCGCCATCTGTACTGAAAACAAAAAAATATTTCAAACAAAATTTACGTATTTTTTAACGTAGGATCCGAATCTGTAATAAAAAATGGGGGTTTCCATTTAATCTATCAAAGTTGCCTCCACCCCCACCCACAAGAGGTGGGGTGGGGGTCGAGTTTAGTGTAATTGAGTAGCTTTTTCAAAAATATTAAACACGTATTATTTTGTTTTTCGATGCGGTGTGTAGGTACCATTCAAAATATTCGACCGTCCCGGTACATATTTTACACCCTATATACCGGGTGATTTTTTTAATCTGATACACTCAAATATCTCGGTAAATAAGCACTCTACGAAAAAAAATTAATCAAAATGATCAAAATTTAATTATTCCGCGGGGGAAATATATTAGTGTTAAAATTATTAGCCCTCCCCCCTCCTTGTAGGTGGGGCAAGAAGTAACTTTGAAACTAAGATAGGAACCCCTATGATAAAAATACGTAGGATTTGACTGAAACATTTTTTCGATTCATGATAGATGGCGCTTTAATTGACGATATTAAATTTTTTTCGATTTCTCCTACCAAGAACCTATGCAAACGTTTCTATAATACGTCTGAAATAAAAATACCATGGTTTCGTTGTAAATACACGAAATAAGTCTTAAACAATTTATTCGTTTTGCAAATTTCGAATAACTGGGAAAAGTGTGCTTGATTTACATGAGTCCCATAGCCTCTTCATTTTTCAATTAAATGCTCAATTAAATTAAGTGCTCAAAATGATGGCCTTCGACTTCAATGCACTTATTAATCCGGATTTCAAATGACTGTACAAAACTGAGAAGTGTGTCTGCTTGAATTTTAGCACAAGCATTTCTGATTCGCTCAATCATATTCTCACGTGTTGTTGATTTTTGTTTGTCAACTTGGTCTTTGAGATAGCCCCACAAAAAGAAATCTGGCGAAATATGACCTGGTGATCTGGCAGGTCAATTTACCGGACCAGCTCTCCCAATACAGCGACCATTGAAACCACGATCAAGTACTACACGTGCTACCAACGAATAGTGTGCGGGACAACCATTATGTTGAAACCACATGTTCCGTCGCACTTCTAAGCTCAAGTCTTCAAATAATGTTGGCAGTTTATTTTCCAAAATATCTCGGTACATTTGACCATTCAAGTTGCCTTCAATAATGCGGGGGCCGATGAATTTGTTGCCAATTATTCCACACCACATATTGACAGTCCAAGGACGCTGATGTTCAATTTGGCAAAGCCAGTGCGGATTTTCAACACTCCAGTAATGCATGTTGTGGCGATTAAGGGCATAACGAGGCAAAATTCATCAATCACTCACACAATCCATAATTTCAATCACTTAAATTTTTATTTCATTTGCAAATTAACAATTAAAAACATTTTTAAAAAAAAAAAAATTCTAAAGGAAAATTAAAAAATACAACCGTTTGACTTGAAAGTCATGGCTAACCTTAAGCGAACTATATTAATATTAATTTTTCAAGAATAATATAAAAAAAGAAAACAATACAATATAAATATTAGAATGTTAAATTCTTCCTTCTTGATATTAAGTAATAGGCGTGAGTTGGCGGTTGATTTGGTGATTGCGTCGGGGATTGCGTGGCAACTGAGTTGCAGGTTGAGTTGTAAATTGAGTTGAATGTTGACCTTAAGATTGAGTTAAGAGGTTCAGTTAGGGATTAATTTGGAAGTATATTTTCAGGACCGAAGTTCTGATCACCTCGTGATTTTTTTGCCTTTTATATTTTAAGCATAGTTATTCCCAAGTTTAAAGAACTTGCTTATCATTAAATTATATATTTATTTTTTACATTTTTATTTTATTTACGTACATTATGAACATAAATATTATATTCTTTCTTAGTTTTATTTTTGCATTTTAGAATAAAAGCGCTTTTAACTTACCTGCATTATTTAAATTAAACCGAAATTGATGCTTTCTAAACCCGATCAGAGTCAGCCTAATAATCGCTGTAAAACAAAATATTGAAACTTTGGTTTGAAACAAATAAAACGCAAATAAAAATTCTCTAAATATTTATTAGAAAAGAAAAATATAAATCGTTTTAATATCTTAACCTTGTACATTTTTACTGTTGTAAGTACCTTTACAAATTTACTAGTTATACTAGATTGAATTTGTTTGATTTTTTTTTGACTAAGTCACATTTTTGCTTATTAACACATAATATAAATTGTGTTACAAAACCTTAAATTTAAATTTTAAACTCAACGCATCCTCAAATGGTATATAAAAGAAAATATTTGCCTGCATCTGATTTATTTTGTATAAGTGAGAGGAATGATTGCAACGCGAGTTATGGAGTATAATAATTTGTTAGTATATCACATTAATTGTTGAGTTGTTTGGGCAAAGTTGGCAAATTAGCGATCATTATTCGATTAAACTTTTAAATTTATCAAATTCTTGATAAAATTCGTGATTTTCTTCAATTACTTGTTTCCAGTACAATGCTAGCTCTTTGTACGATTCACCGGTGCCTCCCAAATCTGAAGGTAATTCAACATCATATATAGATTTTGCCTTTGAAACAACAATCCTTGATTTTAGTTTTGGTGACATGAACGATTTGAATATGTTCAACATTACATTTAGATAGAATGGTGCATTTAAAAATTCCAATTGTGTTATGCGACATGGATAGTTTTCCCAACTTTCAACAGCTCTAAAATATACATCATTATATTGAAATCATATAATTTATTGTTGGGACTCCAATTAATCACTTACCGTTTTATCATAGACGGTGGCAATTGTAATGCATGTTCTAGTGTCACGCCTTTCATATCAAAAATAGCTGCCACACCATAAACTGATATTGTTGGATCGCTGTTTAGCACATAATCTAAAATCATATTACCCACTTTAAAAACATTATTTTGGGTATGTAATTTAGGATTATGTGCCGCAGTACGAATAACCACAATGAGACGGTTATCTTTATCGCGAATCTTTAATGGTAGAAATACACCAATGGATAAAAGCTCTTGAATTTCCGGTAAAAATGGATCACGATTATTGTACCACTCGACACGTTCGGCCCGCATTTTATAAAATCTGAAAAGTAAAAAAAAATTGTTTATTAATACATACTTGTAAAAATCAGAGTACGTACATATGTTATAAAATATTAACATTATTCTTTTTTATTACTCCACTACAAACAATCAGAATGGGATGTACTCTTTATTATTTTAAAACAAGTATTAATCGGTAGAAAAAAATTTATTCAACAAGTAGTGAAAAAATTGTCTAAAAATCTTCCTGCTTATCAACATTAATTACGGAAGTATGTTAAAAACTGCGTTGGAGACAGAGTGCAAGAATAAAGGTGTGGAATGCCAGGGTAGCCGAGATGATTAAATTAACAGGCTAATGCGTTATGATTTTGAAAATAAGGAACGCAATTCGTCGAGTGAAACGATAACGTCGGACGACCACTAGGTGGATGAAACGCGGTAATTATTCCTGACAACCAAACAGAAAACAGAATTATTCCCATTATTGAACAAATGGACGTAATGAAAAGAGAAATGGAGATTCTACGAAGGGAAACGATCTAAAAAGGGAGAATGCTCTTCTAGAAAAGGAACGGAAATCGCCAAGCGATATAATGTGTCACCATCACTGGATAAGCCAATAAATAATATGTCAACGAATGAGTATGAGGATAATAACAAGAGAGACATAACAAACTATGCAGGCGAACCAAATACTTTTCGAAACTTACGAAATTCCGATGCTTCTCGCAGTTATAAAACAATTACGAGGGAAAGTACTTAAGTTGTTTCAGTGTAACACAGAACTTATCCAGGTCACGCTTAAGTAGATGTTGGACAAAATTGAATTATTATTCTCAAGTAAACCAAATCTCGCCGTAGTCAGAAAAAGTTTGACTCCCGATTGTGTGGAGCTCAAGTGTTTTTTGTTGATTATTTCCAAGACAAAATAACATTTGCTGGTGATCTTAACTTATGTGAAGAGGAGCTAGTTCTTAGCATTATTCAAGGAATGAACGATATGAACTTGGGGAATTGTGCTTCCATATTAGGAGCAAAAAAAATGGATGAATTATTCCAATCGTTCAAGGATTGCAGAAAAAATAAAGTTGAGAATATGTACAGGGTGACACTTGGTGATAAAGTTCCACTAAAATATGTTACTCCTCAACCAAGCGTAAACAAGGCCCTGCGTTACCAGATGCTACAACTGCAACAGAATGGGTCATGGCTTCGGTCAGTGTACCAGACCAAAGAGACCCCGAGGTACTTGCTATATATGTAGTCAGCCTGGTTATTATTCCAACGTTTGTCCCATGTGAAGCCAGCAGACGACAAAGGGTCCCTAACATAAAGAATTGTGATCATCAATTTATTCCATTGACGTCGGTGAGGCAGTTGAAAATATCTACAAGATGGTGGATGCATTATTCGACGAAGATGATATTTAAAAAAATAAAATTATTCAACCTAGTGAATCCTCAAATTGTTCACCTATTGTCTTAGTTAAGAAAAAAAATGGTCAATTAAGAATGTGCGTGGACTACAGGAGTCTTAATAAAATCACTGTACGTGACAATTTCCCGATTCCATTGATCGAAGATCAACTTTGGACCTGAAAAATAGGTCAAATGAACCCTGATTCAGTACGATTGACATCATTTATTACGCCGTTGGGGCAGTATGAATACCTCTTCCGTAAATTTTAAATTAAATTTTAGTAGGTGTCGATTTGGTTATGAGTCCATAGATTATTTGGGTTATTTAGTATAGGTCACGGTATTACTCCGACTCGGGCAGGGATTGATGCAATGCTTAATTTTTGTCCCAAAAAATTCAAAGCAGGTTCACAGTTTTATTGGTCTTTGTTTCTATTTTCGTAAATTTATTCGAGAATTCCATCTAATCGCAAAACCATTACAAGACTTGTTAAAAAAGAACCCTCCATTTTAATTTACTCAGAAGGAATTAGAATTAGACGAAACCGAATTGCATTGCGATGCAAGTTCATTGGGCTTTGGTTCAATACTTATGCAGAAAAAAGTGGATGGTAAATTTCATCCTATATTTTATTATTCCGAGCCGATACCATAGTTTCGAGCTGGAAACACTCGTAATTATTCATTCCCTCCAAAGATTTCGAATCTATTTGCAACGGTTGAACTTTAAAGTTGTAACAAACTGTAATCGTGCTAATCTTGACACTTAATCGAAGAGAAATTAATCCTTGAATCACTAGTTGGGCGCTCGAGTTACATAATTATGATTATTCAGTGGAACATAGGAAAGGAAACAGAATGGCTTATGTGGATGCTTTGAGTAGATCCACAAACATATTAGTCTTGGAAGAAAATTCTTTCGAACAGACTTTGTCATTCGCTCAGTTAAGGGATCCAATTATTAGAGACCTTAAGTTGAAATTGGAGAAGATAGATTTACCTTTCTTTGAGATGAGGAGCGGACTCTTTTATAGGAAAACCGATCTAAAAGTCTTGTTCTATGTTCCGATCAATATGGAAGATAATGTTATTCGAACATGCCATGATGATGTTGGACATATAGGTGTAGGGTAAAGTTTAAGAATTAGTCAGCCGAACTTATTGGCTTTTAAAATAGAAATTTAAGATAAAGGAATATATACGTAAATGTTTAAAATGTGTCACGTATTCTCCTAACAGTGGTAGAACGGAAGGCTTTCTTAACGATGGAAAAAAAGAGGAGGTCCCTTTCGATAAAATCTATATCGATCATTGCGGTTCCATTGACAATTCCACCAAATGGAAGGGAAAGCATATTTTTGTGGTAATAGACGGGTATACGAAGTTTGTTAGATTATTTGCTGTTGGAACCACAAAAAGTAAGGAAGCAATTGACTCTTTGCAAATTTATTTCAATACTTATCGTAGACCGATTAGAATTGTCAGATAGGGGAAGTTGCTTTACCTTAAAAGAATTTCAAAATTTAATTGAGTCCAACAAATTTAATCATGTCAAGATAGCAACAGGAGGAGGAAGAACTTCCTGAGGGACAATGACATCGAGTTGCCGATTAAATTTATCAGTAAAGAAGGAATAATAATGAGAGTAATTTATTAGATCATCGAGTGAACTGGCACTAAACTTGGAAGAAACCAACAGAGATCAGATTAAACAAAAATAAGATGGGATGAGTCAATTTTTGGGGAAAGACTCAATACCGACTACATAGATATGAATGATGTGGATCGTATTGATTTATATTACAACATATACTAAAGGTCGTTAGTATGTCCGGACTGGTGCCAAATTGTTCAAGAGGAATAAGCTCAGGTGGTGAGTAGAATTATGGCAACGCGTAGGTTAGAATAGCTTACAGTTACTTAGTGAAAATTATATGAAAAATAGTAAGCGATAGAGTTCAGTTCAACTTGGTATGCGATTGAGAAATGATCAGTGATAATTTAGTAGTGTGTTTCGGTTTAATTCGAAACGGTTTTAAATACTGGTATGCGATTGAGTGACGATTAGTGATAATTTCAAAGTGTGATAAATAAGAAGAATTACGATCCAGTGATCGAACGCTAATCGAACAAGCAAAAACGTAACAGTATTATTTTTGACGTGTACTACGCCTTTAATATCAATAAGGACATTGCAAATTAAATATCAAAATGAAAACCCGTTTTGCATCCGCAGCTCACAAATCAAAAGGCACTAAAACATGACACATGTCGTTAGATAGACAAAAGAACATCCGCATTGGAAAAGGTAAGAACGGTTGAAGTCGTTTGCGTCTGCGTTGTCTTGTTATTTATAACTGGATAAAGAATGTACATCAAAAACCGTCACATTTGGCTCAAGGAGCTTTTTATGTTGGTCTTTCTTACTGGTCTCATGATATTGAAAAGATGCTTACGCTCAGCCTCGTCAGGAGAACCGATTTACATAGTACACTGAATATTACAAATACCTAGCAAATTTAATTTTATTGACCCCCTGCAACTTTCTTTGCTTTTATTTATAGAAAGTTTGAACATTAATTTGAATCTTGCCGATCCAATTATCTACTTGGTCTGTAGAGGTAGTAGACCCAAAGGCACGCATCGATAGACAGATAAACACTACGTGAGACAGATAAATAATACTTAATTTTTATGATTATGGGAACTCCACAACAAATCTACGAAGTTGGAACATATCCCCAAGGATATTAAATTTATTTTACTTCACAAACTTAAAAAAAACTTGAAACTGTAAGTTCTTTTGTGTATAACAAACATCAATCAATATTGCCTCTAGGCATAAATGAACGCACTTTGTTTTCCCATAAGTTATTTATATTTTTGTCTAATCATATTGTAAATAATGAGAATTTAATCTAATCAGCGCTTTAAATACTAAAATTAAACCAATTTGATAACCCCGAAATCTATAAAAAATACCAATAGTCTCGTTCATTATCATTATCGATAGTTAAGCCGATTAAATTCGAACAGAACATTTCGTAATGATTTTCAATTTCTACGGCCCGATTGTATGAACACGGATAGATTAAAAAAAATCCGGCGATACAGATTAATCTTCAACCGACGATTCTTTTTTTCGTCGATTGTATAAACACGGATAAAAAAAATTCCATCCTCTGTTTATTGCAGTTTTTATTGCAGTTTATTTTGGAGTGTCAACACTTTTTTGACGTTTCAAATTTAATTTATTGTTTATTTACATTCTTATGTGTGTACTTATTGTACACGAAAGTATTTTTTTATGTTTTTCTACAATAGGAAAAAAAATTTGAGTTGGGCATTCAAATTTTACGTTTTTTCGATTCCATTCCGATTTTTTTTTTGAATAAACGCAACAACAATCAAAATGTTCCGCCGCGCCGAACCAAACCAATAAAATTAAAATTATGTCAAAAAAAATAAACAACATTTTCTATCCTCTGTTTTAGACAATAAAAAGAGAAGATAAAAACAGTGGATAGAAAAGAATCCTTGGATTAATTTTCGTGTTTATCGTCGTTCATACAATCCAAGCGACGATTAATCCGCCGATTAATCTTCTATCCGCGTTCATACAATCGGGCCTACGTAACAAAATAAATTCTAAATTTCCTGAAATTTTAGGACCGATTGTATGAGCACTGCTACATGAAAAAAAAATCCGAGAGTAATGATTAATCACTACTCAAGGATTTTACTTTCGTCGATTGTATGAACGTTGCTACATAAAAATTTAGCATCTCTTTTATTGCAGTTTTATAGCAGTTTTTTGTATGACTGGCAATACTTTTTCTATGACGTTTACTTTGTTGATGTTTATTAAAAATTTTATTTGTTTAGGGCCGATTGTATGAACACCGCTAAATGAAAAAAAATCCGAGAGTAATGATTAATCACTACTCAAGGATTTTACTTTTCGTCGATTGTATGAACGTTGCTAAATAAAAATTTAGCCTCTCTTTTATTGCAGTTTTATAGCAGTGTTTTGTATGACTGGCAATACTTTTTCTATGACGTTTACTTTGTTGACGTTTATTAAAAAATTTTTTTTGTTTATTTAGAGGAAAATAAAATATCAATTCCCGAATTTGACATTTTCTTCCTTGTTGAGTCCATTTTTAATAATTACGTTCTTCTATAAAAATGTCTCGTTTGTATGATACACCAAATTTGAAATGTAAAAAAAGTAAATACAAATTTTTTTATTCTCTGCTTCAGTCACCAAAAAGAGAGGATAAAACGGATGGTAAAAAAAAAATCATCGATTAATTTTCTGATTTAGCATCGTTCATACAATGCAAACTACGCTAAATCAGAGGATTAATCATTTATCCTCGTTCATACAATTGGGCCTGAGGAAAATAAAATTTCAATTTCCGAATTTGACATTTTCATCTTTGTTGAGTCCATTTTTAATAATTACGTTCTTTTATAAAAATGTTTCGTTTGTATGATACACCACATTTGAAATGTCAAAAAAATAAAAACAAATTTTTTTAGTCTCTGATTCAGTCACTAAGGCCCGATTGTATGAACACGGATAGATTAAAAAAAATCCGGCGATACAGATTAATCTTCAACCGACGATTCTTTTTTTCGTCGATTGTATAAACACGGATAAAAAAAATTCCATCCTCTGTTTATTGCAGTTTTTATTGCAGTTTATTTTGGAGTGTCAACACTTTTTTGACGTTTCAAATTTAATTTATTGTTTATTTACATTCTTATGTGTGTACTTATTGTACACGAAAGTATTTTTTTATGTTTTTCTACAATAGAAAAAAAAATTTGAGTTGGGCATTTCAAATTTTACGTTTTTTCGATTCCATTCCGATTTTTTTTTTGAATAAACGCAACAACAATCAAAATGTTCCGCCGCGCCGAACCAAACAAATAAAATTAAAATTATGTCAAAAAAAATAAACAACATTTTCTATCCACTGTTTTCAGCGATATAAATACATGGATAGGGGATTGATCAAAAATCACATTGATTTACGTCACTAAAAATGGAGCAAATTTTATTGTATAGTCTTACTACTCTTTTATATACTCCTCTTTATCAAAAAAAGTATTTCCGAATAAGTGCCGTACTTGAATAAATTTCATTTCGAAATTTTTGAAACAGATTTTTTTTAAATTGAATGGGATAAATATTGGATAATGTTGAAAATAATTAATTAATTATATCAAATTTGAATAGTTAAACATTACGCTACCAGTTTTCGTACACTAATTAAAGAATTAATAACCATTTATTCCTTTAAATTTCAAATACATCCCTGAAAAATAAACAACAACAACAGAAATTTGAGTAAAACGTCAAAAATCTAGCATAAACAAACATTCAAGTGAATTTTCGTTTTTTATTTTTAAGATGTGTTTTAAATTTGTTACCATGGTTACTACCACTTTTATATTATTGTATCTGGCATGTTTTGAATTTGCACCGTTTATTTTTTCCGTCTCTAGGCGAAAGCTACTTTGCTTTACCGCCTCCTACACATAAATTTAAATTTGGTATTCGAAAATTCGAATTTAAAGACAAGGACGAAGGTTTTTTTCTTTCTCTATCACACACTTAATACTTTTTCAGTTGCTCCATAAAATTTGTTCTATCCCCTATCCATGTATTTATATCGCTGACTGTTTTAGACAATAAAAAGAGAAGATAAAAACAGTGGATAGAAAAGAATCCTTGGATTAATTTTCGTATTTATCGTCGTTCATACAATCCAAGCGACGATTAATCCGCCGATTAATCTTCTATCCGCATTCATACAATCGGGCCTAAGGGTGGATTGTATGGAGCCGAATAGATGATTAATCCACCGAATTGCATTGTATGAACGACGATTAATCGGTGGATTAATCTGCGGATTCTTTTTTATCCTCTGTTTCTATCTTCTGATTTTGTTGTCTAAATCAGAGGATAGATATTTTTGTTGTTGGTTTTTTGAATTTTCAGAACTTTGTGTGGTATATGTTTTAATTAAGATTCCGTTTTGATTATTTGATAAAATTTCAAGCCAGATACTTACTTATTGTTATAATAAAGGAGAAAATAAAACAATACAATAAAATGGATTTCCGAAAAAGAAAAATGAGTAATGAAGAAATTAAATTCTTATTTTCTATAATAGTAACCTGTAAAAAAACTGATGCCGTTTTCTATATACACAGAAAAATATAATCCTTATAAATAATAATAAAAGATTCAATTATTTTATATTATATTAAATACATAAATTTCTATTTTATTCTTGAAAATAAATAAATATGCACACAATAATATAAAATCAAAAAAAAGTATAAACAAAATAGACATAAACGTCAAAGGAAAAGGGTTGCCAGTCAATAAAAAACTGCTATAAAACTGCAATAAACAAAGGATACATAAATAATCTATCCTTGTTTATACAATCGATGAAAAAAATAATCCGTGATTGAAGATTAATCTATACTCTCGGATTTTTTTTATCTATTCTCATTCATACAATCCACCCAGGGCCGATTGTATGAACACCGCTAAATGAAAAAAATCCGAGAGTAATGATTAATCACTACTCAAGGATTTTATTTTTCGTCGATTGTATGAACGATGCTAAATAAAAATCTATCCTCTCTTTTATTACAGTTTTATACCAGTTTTTTGTATGACTGGCAATACTTTTTCTATGACGTTTACTTTGTTGATGTTTATTAAATTTTTTTTTTGTTTATTTAGAGGAAAATAAAATTTCAATTTTCGAATTTGACATTTTCTTCCTTGTTGAGTCCATTTTTAATAATTACGTTCATTTATAAAAATGTCTCGTTTGTATGATACACGACATTTGAAATGTCAGAAAAACAAAAACAAATTTTTTTAGTCTCTGATTCAGTCACCAAAAAGAGGATAAAACGGATGGTAAAAAAAAAATCATCGATTAATTTTCTGATTTAGCATCGATCATACAATGCAAACTACGCTAAATCAGAGGATTAATCATTTATCCTCGTTCATAAAATCGGGCCTATCTTTTGATGTAAACCAGATTTGATACTTTTGAGTGAAATTTGGATTAATAACGATGAGGCGAAATTGTATTGTATAAACGATTTTAAATTAATTTGCTGCTGTAATAATGGTTACCGTTTTGGAGGAGTTAGGCCCGATTGTATGAACGCGGATAGACGATATAACCTCGGATTTATCGTCGTTTGCATTGTATGAACAAGAAAATAAATTCATGGATAGAGTTATATCCTCCGTTTCTATCTTCTCTTTTCGGTGGATAGAACAGAGGATACAAAATGTTGTTGTTGTTTTTATTTTTTTATTTTAAAATGTTCACAGTTTGTTATCGTGTTATAGTGACGATAACATTGATTAACTAATAATTATACTTAAGAGATAAGATGGAGTCAAATAATAATCCACCGATTAAACGTATGAAAAAGGAAAAATATGAAAATTTATTTTCAATTACATAAACGTCAAAGAAAAAAGTGTTACCATTCAAATAAAAACTGCTCTAAAACTGCAATAAAACAGAGGATAGAAAAATGTTTTAAATTGTTCATACAATAGGGAAAAAATAAAATTCTCGGATAAAGATATATCTGTACTCTCGGATTTTATTTTTTCTATCCTCGTTCATACAATCGGGCCTTAGTGTTCTACAAAAATTATTTGAATTGTTTAGTTGAGACTACAAACCTTTTATCAGCTGATGTTGTCAAGGTTAAATTTTCGATAAGTAATGAAACGTATTTGTGTGTATCGTTTGCATTCGGTTTCTCTGAATGATTTTATTCATGAATTTTCTATTTATTTAAGACAAATTCGTAACAATAATCTTATCGTTTTGGGTGACTTCAATGTTGACATTTTAAGCGACTCTACTAATTGCGATAATTATATTTGTATGATGTCATCTGAAGGTCTATATTCTTGTATTAATGAACTGACCAGAATTACATCTTGTTCGTCCTCTTGTTTAGATCATTGCTTCTGTAGATTTCATGACAATAACTTCTCACGAATTAACGTTTCGTTATTGAACTATATGATTAGTGACCATCATCTTATACATACATATTAGGCTTATAATCATCAAGTTTAAGAGGTATAGCTGCAAAACCGATAAGCCTAAAATTAATGTTTGTAAATTTGTTGAAAAGTTTAGTGCAGCCGATTTTTCATCCATTCTCACTATCAATGATCTAGCTGCTGCAACTAATAAACTTTTAGAACTATGGAATCTAGTTTATGTAGGTAGTTTAGAAAAAAAGAAGCCGCGTAAAAGGTGTCCTATTAAGCCAGTAAGCCAGGGAAATCTGAAGCTTTATTGAATATGATTGAACGTAAAAAGTGGTTGGTGAAAAAGGCCAAGCGTCTTAAAGATTATAATCGCTTCCAACTGTATGTTGTTGGTTATATTAATAAAGTAAAAAAACAAATTAAAATTGCGCGGGAAGCTTATTATGTAAAAAAACTCGGAAATTGTTGTAATGATACTAAGTCTATGTGGCGTACTGTTAATGAAGAGTTAAGTAATAGTTCTTCTGAAGTAAATCATATTAGATCAATTGTAACATCTAGTAATGAAAATTTAACTACTGCTTCTGATATTGCTGATGAGTTTAGCAATTATTTTGGTAATGTTGCTTTGAAGCTTAAATCTAATATGTTACCTTTAAATAGCAACTCAAAAATCTTTCAACAACGCGTTAAGAATGTTATATTTGCTTAGAAGAATAGCCCCACGCTCTGCCTTAATTAAGTTCTTTTATGCTTGTATTAATTCTAGGTTAGAATAAGCACTGGCGTGCTGGGGTGGTTGCTACATATCATCATTGAACATTCTCATTACTGCGCAAAAACATGCCCAATTTGTAACTCGTCTTGGCCATTATTTTTGAGTCTGAGAGTTTTTATCTTAATGTATATAAAGTTTTACGGTTATTTTATTTAATGAGTGGATGCCGGATGATGAGACTCAATGTACGCTATAATTTTAGAAATAATGATAATTTCATATTCGATGTTCCGGTCTTATCTTTCGAATTTTTCAGAAAATATTTTTTAGTTATCGCTCCGTCATTCTTTAATCACCTTCCTCATAGTATTAGGCTGCAGATTGATTCTAAATCGTTTTTAAAAGAAGTCAAGTTGTGGCTTATTGAACATACGGAAATACATTTTCTTTTTAATGTTATTGTTTAATTTTACATTTTTATTATAACTTGAATACCTATTTCGTAATTTTTGTAAATTTCATTTATTTTTAATTAATTATACATATATACGGTTTTTTTTGGTCCCACATCAAACCTATTTCTTATAATTTTAAACAGGTTGATCAACACTGCCGTACTTCGGCGATGATCGCCTAAATTGATTTATTTCTTGTTAATGTCCTTTTTTTATATTATTAATATTATAGTGTAGAAATAAATTAAAATAAATAATAAAATTTTTGTAATTTATGTTTGGACGTTTGAAATTCGTTTTGGTTCAACTTTTCGTAGCATTTTTTTGAAATGCACCTGATCAAAAAAAAAAAAATCCAATGGTTTTGAACAAATTGTGGATCGGGTGCCGAAGGCGGGTGAGTATTCGTTGTGTCGTTTCTTTATTCACATTTATAATAAGATTCACATAATGCTGGTTTATTAAACTAATCTGTACATGTGTGATGTGTACTTTGGTTAAAAGTTATAATGGTGGCTTAGCGGTATTTGATTTTTCCCAGGAGAGGGTTACTGCAATATCGATTGATGTTGGTGCAGTCTAAAGCGGAATAATGTTGCTTTTGCTGGTGTTTTTGTAAATCAGACTTTATTTGGATACAATTTTGCTTACTTTGGCATGATGGGTGATTGTTTTGTGAAATGTCAATTTAGCTATAAACGAAGTTGGTCGCAATTTGTAATTTTTTTTCGAGATTATTCTAGTACAAATGTTAGGTAGAGCGTAGAGACTATATTAGTATCTTTAATTAGTGTCTTATCATTTTGATTTTGGTTACCGGTGGCGTTAATTGTAAGTTATTACAGGACAGCGTCCAACACAGATCAAACGTCTATAACCTTAGCTGGAGGCGGATATCGATACCAACCGAAAATAAACATATCGCTTATCAACAATAGTTATTTAACAAAAATTCAAAAATATAACAAATTTTTGAAATATTATTTTAATTCGTTTTATACCTTAGAGCAGCGCTGTCCAAGTCAAGTGAGTATTTTTGAAAAATTTTCAAAATAACTACAGCAATAAAACTGTGATTAGAAATAAAAGTCAACTGGACAACGCGGTAATTATTTATGTATCCAGAGCCACAGAATTTATCACTCTGCGGTGAGTGTGAAGACCACAGCAATTTTTATTCCATTTTGAGGCATGCGGCCCGCGGGCCGCTTGCTACAATATGTAACAACTATTGCGGTGAGCTTCACATCTGTTCCGGAGTGATAGATTCTGTGGCCCTGGATACATAAATAATTACCGCGTTGTCCAGTTGGCTTTTTATTCTAATCGCAGTTCTAATGCTCTAGTTATTTTGAAAATTTGTCAAAAATACTCATTTGACTTGGACAGCGCTGCCTTAGAGGATGAGGGCTGCCGCCCACAAACTCCGCTGAGACGATTTTTTAAAATTTTAACATATTGGAGCATTTTCTAATGGTTTATGTTGTTTAATAATCATTCACATACTAAAATAGAGAACTCCCCAAAGCCGTTTAGCATTGGACCCTTTCCGCAAGGATGACAGGAAATGTCAGAAAAATTTCAAAAATATTTACATTTGTAAAAACTACTAAAACAAAAAACTCCCCAAAGCCGCTTAGTATTGGTCCTTTCCTCGCCAGGATGACCTAAAATTATGTATGTAGATTCCTTTTGTTTTCATTAGTAATTAACAAAAATTTAATGTGTCTTCCTTTTCGATGGAGCAGTTCACTTTGTATTTTTCGGTATTATTTTTCGGGATTGTTTCGTTCAGGAATATGATGGTATCCCCATTCAATTGCTGCATACATAGGATTTATTAGCACGTATCTTTAATTTATTGAAATTATTTTAAATTAAGAAATAAATCAAATAGTTTTAAATATTGATTTAAATAAATTAAGTGAAGGTAAATTATATGAAAATTCGGCCTTTCGACCCAGTCGGCCTTTCCACACGTTTGGCCATTCGACCCGTTCGGCCTTTTGACATTCGGTTTTTAGACATTCGGCCGTTCGACTTTTGTCTTTTGACACGGAAATGCATTTCAAAATTCTTGGTTCATAAATGTGTATCTGGAGTAAATACCAAATAATTTTAAAACTTTATTTAGGTGTTCCCATTTAAACAAATATGTCACAACTATTTTTTTCAACATAATTTTATTTATATAAAACGTTTTTTTCATACCCTGTCAATTGGCGAAAATGTAAATACACGGTAATGCATTGTTGCCGTTGATATAGCAAATTTCTATTACAGCGTTTGCTTACTTCAATATTGTCCGCTATGTTATTTTTTTAATCAGAGTTCAGAGAGAAGCATACTTACTGGGTTAGTGGCTTTACAAAGTAGATCTAGATATTATAATAACAAAATAGTGTAATATTATTATACTGTCTACCATAACCGGTTTTATACCGCATAAAATATTCTTAAAAAAGAGGAAATTAAAACAAAATAATGAAAAAAATAATTTCGGATTGAATCAAAATATTATATTTTATTTTTGCTATTAAACTATCAAAACATCGGCTTTACACTGGATATCAAAATATTATTATATTACAGTATAAACCCGCTTATTGCAATTAATTAAAGGCAACCCGGAGTTGTAAATTGTGTTATACATTTTTAATATGATAAAATCAAAATATTTGCATTATCAAAATATGTAATACTAACCGATTATGATGCAATTTGACTTGGGCGTTTGGAAAAGAGATTACAAAGTTCTGGAAGATGGTCAATTTGGATGGAACTTGGCTATTTCTTAACTGATTTTAGTGAAATTTGACCCGGGACCTGGATAAAACATTAAAAACTAAACAATTTAATTTCATTCAGTGCTGTGACTCTGATTTGTGAATTAAAAACATTAATATTTAATATTGTGATATGTTCTAATATTGTAAATCTAATAAATATGTGTACTTAATTAAAGATTACTAGTTTGTCCAATTTCTTTGATTACATGATCAACATAGTATAATTTTCATCAGTGATTGATTTGATTAATTATTATAATTCTTGTGAAGAATTGTACACTTTGGCCATGACTTTCTGGCAGTCATGAAATCAGTCTGTGCAACGTCATACCAGAGATGTTGTGCAGTGTGATAAATATAAACTGTTATATCATATGTTACAGCAATCGTTTAATGAATCATTTAATAAATTGAACAATAAAATTTATCAACTGTTAAAACTTGAAGTATAAGTGAGTAACCATGATGATGAAATTATTTCTTTAAAAGAATCAAATACTGAATTGAATAAGCAACTTCAATTATGCAATAGTCGAATGAAAATTTTGGAAAAATTTGTTAACGGTTCTACAATTCAAATATTCGGTGTACTGTTTGTTAAAAGTGAAAACTTGCTAGTCGGTGCTGATGAAATTTTTAAGAATGTCGGATTTGCCGTTAATGATACAACTTACATTAAACATATTCACAGGACTTATTTCAAAACATCTCCGTAGCCTATCACTGTGGAATTGGTTAACAAATATGATAAGGACTCTATTCTGCGGCTTTCTAAAATCAAAAACAGAGTTTCAGCGCGAGATGTCAACTTTAATAGTTCAAACAACATTTTTATTAAAGATTATCTACCTGGATGGAAAAAAACAGCGAGCGAGTTCACCCTCAACTCGCAAAAGATTTATGTGAAAACCTTTTTGTATAAATATCCATTGAATCATTTCAAGCCATTTCGTTAAGGCTCAGAAACTCCTCCATAAAGACGGATGTTGTTCGCTCAGTGTTTAAACTAAGTTATATTTTTGGTTCAAAAAGTCAGTAAGTTATAATTCGATTTGAATTTGGAGGACGAACCTTACTGACAATAATTAAGCATGAGCAAAGTAGAGTTCTGTTAAGTTAATCACCTAAACCTCCATAGTACTAATTGGTCACGGCAAACTCACTGAACGAAGCAAAATCATGTTACACGTACGTTAAATGATCGTTACAGTACTCGTTCAAAATTCTCAAATAAACATCGAACTCGTACTGTAACAACTCATTTACCGCCTTTGTGACGTAAATAACTATTACACTTCACAAGCATAATTTGTGGTCCTTTTACTCGTAAGTAATTTTCATTTTCAAAAACACTTGCTGCTGCGGACATACATAGCAGATATTTTCACAACAAAATAAATTAAAGTAGGCGGTTTTTTTTAGTTTTTTTTTGTATTCGGCTCACGATGTTTTTGAAATGCCGGATGATGTTGTATATTGCATGAGTATGAGTAGATTTTGCATTGATTTTACCTTTTATTTATTTTTTGTTCTTATCGATATTCACCCATGCCAGCAATATTTTTTGTTCGGCATTTTTGTTTCCGTAACCCGATTTCTATACAATTTTTTACTTACTCCTGCCGCTAAAGATGTTTTCACATCAAAAAAAGTTACTTACTAATGCCAAAAGTAAGCTTCTCCGATCTAAAAGAAATCATAACCAGTATAATTATGTTTGGGCGAGTCATGGAAACATATATTGCCGTAAAACTGATGATGATGTATTAGTCAAAATATCGTCTGAGTATGATTTGGATAAACTAGTAAATAACACTAAATAGGGTTCGCCTATTCTTTTATGCTTGGTAAAACATTTAGGGTACTAGTTTTGGGTTCATGTTACACGCTGCGTTAGAATGTTATGTTAAATGTTGCGTTAAAATGTTGCGTGTCGTGTAAATTGTTGCGTGTCATGTAAATTTTCTCTCTTTTTATTTAACACATTAAAATAGAAACAGAAAATACAAAAAACTTAGGAATAGTAGTTCCAGTGTTCATGTTACATGTTTGCTGTGTTAAAATGTCATGACGACATCTTTGAGGCTAAATATTTCTGTGCATCCGACTTTTCTCAATGTTATATAGCTAATTGCATACCATAAATTTTAAATGATCATCATTTTCAAAATACAAAAAAAAAAAAAACAATCATGTCATATAGCAAAAATATTGTTATGAACTGGGCTACTGAGTTCGTTCGGATTTTAAAATTTATACACTTTGATATTTGCTTTGACTTTTATATATTTAATTCGGCTACATGAATTAAAAAAGGCTGAATTAAAAAATGCGATTTTTCTGAATTTAAATAAGTGATTTTAATTCATTTTAAAAATGAATTAAAATCTATACTAAAAATGAAATAAAATAAGTTTCTCAAAATGAATTAAAAAAGGCATTTCTTATTTCACTTTTATAATGTTTTAATATGTGCCCATAAAATGAAATAATATAAGCCTTCTTTAATTCATTGTGGAAATGAATTAAGATGTAAATTATCATATAAAATGAAACAAAAAGTGAAAATGTACTAATATCTATTATATTTAGGTTATTATCATTATGTATGCGTGTTTTTTTCGGGTAAAATGTCTAACAGAGTTGAATATGGTTTATTCTCTGATGATAATAAAAAGAAGGAAAATGGGAATAACAGTCATATAATATTATAAACGCGAATAACCAAGTATCAGGAAATAAAGTAAATAAATTCTGTACTGAAAAGCAGAAGTCGCTTATGTGCATTTTAGTAGTTTTGAGAAAATGAAGGTTAAAGTTTTAAAATCAAATACATTTGAGAGTATTAAACGTATTACCTCATAACTTTTTTATTTTTTACCCGATTTTCACCAAAATTTGATCTAAATAGTAGACAAATTTAATTATTTATGTGAAATTCAGAAAAACCGCTTAAAGTCACTTAACCCTTGTGTCTATGCACCTTTTTTCTTACGTTAATCAATTAAGGGTTACCCGGGTAACCTTATCAGATTTATTCGAATATCACTTAAAAATGTAACTTTTTTTTTCATATTTGATTTCTAAATTCTTTTTGCTTTTGCATTTTCTGTTTGTGGAAAGAAAATAAAGATTTATTTTGTTGCATTCGCGAAATTCCTATTCAACAAACATTGGTTTTCCAAATGGATAACACAATTATGGCCCTCTTTATCTTATTGAAAGACTTGTGTTACCAATTCAGAGGATCTGGAAGGAATATAGTGACTGATAATATTTTTACTTCACTGCCCTTAGCTCGGCTTTTGATGTCATGGAGCCGTTCAAATTTTAGTACGGTAAAAAAAACAAACCTTTTTTACCTAAACAAATGCTACCATCTAAATCGCGTCCGGAGATGTCATCGGTATTTGGATTTAGTTCAGACAATTGTACCTCACGTTCGTGTGTGACTAAAAAAAGAAAGCCGTTATACTTTTATCGACGATGTACCATTGTGATTAAACGTCGGGCTCACTCAATAAGATATATAATCGAACCAGATATGTATAGATAAAATAGAAATTTTATCGATTAAAGTCGAAAAGGTTACCCGGGTAACCCACCATAGACATAAGGGTTAAGCGACTTTTGCTTTTAAGTACAGGTTTACGTTTCATTATTCCTTAATGAAAAAAAGCACTGATCATGAGCGATTTTAATTCGTTTCCAAAATATGTATGTAAAAAATTAAGCAAAAAATTAAAAATTAATTAACTTTTAATTAGGTAATAAATTAATTAATTTTTTACATATTTCAAAACCGTATTAAAATCGCTCATGATCAGTGTTTACTTTCATTAATGAAAACATAAAAACCTAATTAAGTTAACTTTTTTATTTAAATTTTTTTTAACGCATTTTTAATTCATTTTATAAAATGAATTAAAAAAGGCCCTTTTCTAATTCAGAAAAATATCTTTTCTCAGACAGCCGTTTTAATTCGTGTAGCCAGAATCTTCTATGATTTCAAATATTTCACAAAAAACAATAGAGAAAAGAAATCCAATGAAACGTAAATATAAAACAATTTTTTACTAGAGACGCATTTAAATTATGTTAGTATTAATTTTGTAACAAGGTGAATTTAGTACATTTTCTTTCAAACACGCATTTCTGATTTTTGTTACAAAAATAAATTACGATTTATGTTTAAAAAATGAAATAACAAAAGCCTTTCTTAATTCATTTTACGTTTTTCGTCAAATTCGCCTTTTTTAATTCAGAAATTTAAAAAAAAAAATGAATTAAAAAAGGTGCAGGTGTTTCATACAAAAATCAACATTTTTAATTCATTTTTAAAGACCTTTTTTAATTCAGCCTTTTTTAATTCGGTACCCCATTTAATTCTGTCCGCTTGCTACTGGTGGGGGCTATGACACCAGATTTATTTCTTTATTTAACGATTTAAAATAAACCAAAAACTATTCTCTGCTTGCCATCGACCGTGTTTATAACACTTAACCATCTAAGCTATTGCTGTTCATAACGTGAGCATGTTGTATGATGGCCAAAATCGCCACAATATTTACCTCTATTTTTGTACTTATGTTTTACCAAACATTTGCGGTACAGGTGGAACTTGAACCCCGTTACTTTTTTTGATTTAATTTTTGTTTTTGTTTTTCTTAATTATATCATTATTTATAAGTCTTCTTTCTTTTTAGTAATTGTTCTTTATAATTTAATATGAGTACTCTTGAGATTTATTATCAGAACATTAGAGGTATGAAGACGAAACTTAATGATATTAGATTGCAAATTTTGTCAACCAACTTTGATGTATTATGTTTAACCGAGACATGGCTTAACTCCTCTATTTACTCTAATGAATATATTGATGATCGTTATGCGGTTTTTAGAAGTGATCGTAATTTTAACGTACACGAAAAAAAGGATGGTGGAGGTGTTTTGCTGGCATTGAGGAAGGGGTTATCTGCTATTAAAATTGATTTTTTTAATGAGTCCCATGTTATTGATAATGTCTTTGTTAAGGTATGTCTTAACAAGAGAGAATATTTAGTGTTGAGTGTTGTTTATTTTAATACCAGTGTTAAATTTGATGAATATAAACGATTTTGTGATTTGTTGACCGATTTAGTTTTTTCAGCTCCTCCCAACATTAAATTTTTAATATTGGGTGACTTTAATTTATCAAGTATTGAGTGGTATCTAGCTACTGTTGGCGTTGTCGCAACTGGGTATGAAGGTAGAACGGATGAATATCTAATTAATACTTTAGAAATTACTGGGTTGTCTCAGCATAATCTAGTGGTGAACCATCGGAATAAAGTATTGGATTTAGTTTTGAGTAATTTTGAATCCAAACATATGGAAACAATATCGAGCTTATGTGTTCTTTCTAAAATCGATCCTTTCCATCCTCCACTTCAAATTACTATTCGTTTAAATAAATTAAAGTTTCAAGCTGTTCATTTCCTTCCTTCGACTAATTTTCTTAGCCTTAGGTATAATTTGATTGAAAATGAGTTACTAAAAATTGATCGGGACGTTTTATTTAATGGTAAGGGTGTTAATGAAATGGTTGACGCGTTCTATGATGTGTTATATGCTGTAGTCAATAAATACAGTAAAACTAAAACTAAACTTAAGGGAAGACAGTTTCCGTGTTGGTTTTCCAGTTGCCTTATAGTACTAATCATTGAAAAGTATAAAATTAGAAAAAGGCGGCGTATTTATCATAATATTTGTGATCGTGTGGTTTTTGCACAACTTAGAAAAAAAGTAGATATTGAATTAAAGGTCTGCTTCAGGAACCATTTAATTTCTCTCGAAGAGGAAATTAAATCCGACCCGAAAAAATTTTGGAATTACACGAGAACATTAAGAAATGAAACAAGTTTTCCATCTTCTATGTTTCTTGACCAATGTAGTTCATCTGATGGATCCGTAATTGCCAATTTATTTGCTGATAATTTCAAGAGTGTCTATAGTTCAGTAGCCTCTACTGTGACAATACGTAAAACTGATCAATTTTCTGATTTACTTTGTTCTGAGTCGGATGTAATTAGTGTACTTAATGGCTTAAAAACTAATAAAGGAGCTGGATCTGGCTCTATTCCTAATTTTGACAAATGGAAGCAGTCCTATATAATTCCAATATATAAAAGTGGTGACCAATACTTTTGCTAAAATATTCGAGAAAATTTTGCATAGTAAATTATTTAACCTAGTTAGAAACAAAGATCGACGCTTACTAATCTGTTAGATTTTACTGATTATGTCATTAGTTCCGTCGATAAAAACAGACAAGTTGATTGTATTTGTATCTATACAGATTTTGGTAAAGCTTTTGATAAAGTAAATCATTTCAAGTTATGCTCAAAACTAGTCGCTTTTGGGCTATCATAATCAGACGTAGTATTTTTTCAATCCTATTTGTTAGGTAGGAGTCAATATGTATTGTTTAATGGTCATAAATCTCAGTGTTTCACTACTACGTCTGGAGTTCCACAAGGTTCAACATTAGGTCGTCTGTTGTTCCTAATTTTTATTAATGATTTGATTGATGTGATCGAATTCGATTGCTTACTTTATGCAGATGACCTAAAGATCTATAGTGAGGTATATGGTGTTTGATCATCGACCTATATTTAAATATTAGTAAATGCATGATTGTATCTTACACCAGGAAAGTTAACAAGATCTATTTTGACTATACCCATTGATGGTGTTTTGCTCATCAGGAACAGTGAGGTTAAAGACCTGGGAATAGTTTTTGATGACAAATTGAAATTTGATACTCATGTTGATAGTTTATGTAGAAAATCGTTTCGTATTCTTGGTTTTATTTTTAGAAGAGGTCGTGAATTTATATGTCACCATCTATACTAATTATACTATTTAATAATTTAGTGCGCAGTTTCTTAGAGTATGGGTGCCAAATTTGGAATCCTTACTGTGAAATATATGCTACAAAAATTGAACTGATTAAAAAAAAATTCACTAGATTCTTATGTTTCAAATTTGTTCCATTTACTGCGAAGTTAAACTACGATGTTAGACTTGGCATATTTGATTTAAAGTCACTTGAAATTAGACGAATGCTTTTAGATGAGTTTAAAATTGTTAATAATATGTTAGATTCGGTTATTTGTTCCAAGATTAATTTTTATGCACCAGCTTATTTCACAAGGCCAACTAGACTATTTCATAACCCTATCCCGTGTACAAATCTTGGCTTCTCCTCCCCATCTTTTAGAATGCAAGCTAATCATTCGTATATTGGATTTAAGCATAAGTGTCGGATTTTACTTAAATAATTCGTATTTTGATTAACCTTAAGTTTATACTTTATTCAATCGGTTGTCATTAAGTTCTTATGCCTTTTTGTTTTTTTCTTCAAAATTAAATTTAGTTATTTAAATTTTTATAATTTATTATCCATTGTTATCTTAAGTTTGTATTTATTATATTTATGTTTAATTAAACCTGTATGCTTTATTATATTTGGTTATTGTAAATTTTTGTTATAATTGTTGTTGTGATAACACTTAAAAAGTATTTATACTGTGTGTTGTCCTAATAATGGAATAAAAAAAAAAATAAAAAAATCTATTAGCAGAGCACCATATAGATAAACTATTTATTTCAGACTGTATGTATCAACATCAACTAAAGAGTTCGCATAAAAATCTTCAAATCGTCAGCAAACAATAGAACATTACAAAATTTAAATATATCGGTGACATCATTCACAAATAAAAGAAAGATAATTGGGCTTAAGTGGGAGCCTTGAGGAACACTCGAATGGCAATAGATACAATTTGATTTGATGTGATTCAATAGAACAAACTGCTTCCTGTTTACTAAGTAAGATGCAATCCATTTTAGAAACCTTGGATCAACCCCAATCGCAGCAACTTGTTTTTATAATAATTCTGTGGTCAATTGAGTCAAAAGCCTTAGCAAAATCAAAATAGATTTCATCAACCAGTGCCTAAGATTATACTGATTCAATAACAAACTTTGTAAACTGCAGAAAGTTGTTAGATGTTGATCTACCACTAGTGAAACCATGCAGGAAAGTTGAGCTGATTGTTTTGTGTAAAATGTTAAATGATTAGTTACTATTAATTCAAAAAATTTTGATATTTTAGACACAACTGAAATACCCCGATAGTTTGATAAGTATATCAGAGCGATCGGCTGTTTTATAAATTGGAACAATGTGTGCGATTTTCCAGGCAGCTGGGAAATATCCACTCGCCAAAGATTGATTGAACAAGAATATGGCCAATTTTGATGGAACTTGGCTATTTCTTAACCGATTTTAGTGAAATTTGATATGCGCGATTTAAATGGGATTCTAAAATGATTTTTGGATAAAGTTCTGGAATATGGCTAATTATGATGGAACTTGACCATATTTCAGAATTCCACCTATAAATCATTTTGGAATCCCAACTTCATTGTACCTGTCGATTTTATTCAGAATCGGTTGATAACCAGCTAATTCCATCTTGCTGGGCCTTATTCCAGAACTTTATCTACAAATTATTTTAGAATTCCATTTCCTTTGTTCCTGTCGAGATTCATCGCAATCGGTTGATAAATAGCCAAGTTCCATCCGACTTGATTTCCGAACATTTTAGAATCCCATTTCTGCATATGGTATCTGTCGAGTTTTATTGTAAACAGTTGATAAATAGCCAAGTTCCATCCTACATGACCATATTCCAGAACTTCATCTAAAAATTATTTAAGAATCCAATTTCCATCACGCATGTGAAATTCACTAAAATCAAGCCAAGTTCCATCAAATTGGCCATATTCCAGAACTTCGTTTAAAAATCATTTTAGAATCACATTCCCATTATACCTAACATGTTTTATCGTAATCGGCCGAGAAATAGCCAAGGTCTATCCTAATTGGCAATATTTCAGAAATTCATTAATCATCCATACCCTAACACACCAATTTGTTCTTATTTTTGTTAAAATAAAATGATTGTTCCTTTAATACATATTTGTTGCGCGTATTTAATGTTTCTGTAGGTTTTGCATAATTAAACAAAAATTGTTGAAAAATGCAAAGTATTCGCATAACGGTTAAACAAAAGTGCGATATTATCTCGAAACTAGATAAAGGTGTCTCTTTAAGAGTGGTAGTGGCGGATTTTAAGTGTAATATATTAACAAAATCGAACAATCAAAAGGTTGCAACTATCGTAGTTGCAGTTATCGAGTGTTGCAATAAGCGAGTTTATACTGTAATATTTTGCTATTATACTATCTACGGTGTAAATTTGATAATATTTTACCCATATAATACATATACATGTTAAGTATTTTCGCGATTATCGCCTGTTTACTCTCTTGGCGGTAGTCACAGTACACAGAATTGTGTATATTTTAAATTAAAACATCTATAAAATTAAATAGTACCACTACAGACAGCACTTCTTACGTCTTACCTTTTAATTTTCGTTTTTGTCTTATCCAAATTAAATTTACATCCACGTAAAAAGTATAGAATGATTTCAATATTTCTGTGCCCATTTATTGTCGGTTCATCATCATACCACATTAATATTTCGTTTACACATTTTTCACGCTCGTCACTTGTTTCACGCAAATATTTCTCCGCGTACTTTGTTTGTTGCACTATAGCATCGTTTACATTCTCATTACAATGACCCGCATCAATTTCAAGAGCATTTGTATTATCTTCACTTTCAATTATGTCATTAGTACTTATAACAGTCATTGTTACTAAATTATAGAATATGTTATGCTTACAGACAAAAAATTATTAAACAATGCTTTTTTCTTTATCAAAGCAAGATTACAAAAGACTGACTGAAAACGTCAACTTGAACTAATTTCATATAAGGAACAAAATCTTTTATATTTATAAACACAAAAGTAATATCAAAGTGATGCTATTTCAATAAAAAAAAAAATCGGTACGGTTTACTCTTTCCCTCCCAGTAAATTCAATAAAAGGAAATTATAAAAACTGGTGAACAAGAAGAGCAAAGCAATCTTTCAGTATATTTTCAACGATGCGATGTACATACATAAGTATTAATTTAAGTGTATTTACATACTTCTATACATTCTCTAATTCACAAATAATAATAGAGAGCAACGGCATTTTATATTTTGTTTTGGCTGAGCGTTATATTTACTCATTAGATTACACGACTATATCCATTCATAATATTGAATTTACTTGACCTAAGATTGTTTTAATCTAAAATACGAGTTGGTGTGCTCAACTAAACATTACTTGATTCATTCTTACTTATTTATTTGGCTGACTAAAGCATTTATCAATGTCTCGTATCCATAAAAATAGGCAAATGCTTTTACTATAGCACAATTTCGAGTAAGTGCTCGGTTTAATATGTACAAATGCTTGATTCTTTTGAAATTATTTAATTTCATTAAAAATTAATAAAGGGTGATTTCAGTTGGTAAATTTGAAATAAAACACATTGTTTTTTTTGTTGTTGATAAACTGTTGATATTGTTACGTTTTTGCCTTATCAATCAAGGTTCGTATCACTGGATTGTGAATAAAACACAACACTTCAATTAATCCCTAACGAGTTTATTTATTAGCAAAAATTCACAAAATCACTTATTAATTATACTTAATCATTTATTTCCTTTTTAATCTTCAATTATCGCTTACCAAAAACTAATTGTTCTATTTCGAATTCGTTTGCTCCTTCTCAAACCAAAACTTCCCGAAATTTCATGATTGTTCCGGTAAGAACAGTTTTTATTATGGAAAATTCCATTTTAGTACAGTAGAACTTTGCGCTATCAATTAGCTTATTCTATTCTACTCTAGGTGTCACCGTAACAATATTTTTATTTCAATGTAAATTTGAGACGGTGGGTGGAATGAATAAAAACAAGTAAGTGCTTTTACTTCTATTTTTTCAAGTAAAATTTAAGTAGTTACTTGATTGAGTAGAGGATGCGCTTAAGTAACTGCTTTCTTTACAAGCAAACTTAAAAACTTCCCAACACATGCTTAAAAAACTGTGATCTACTTCTTCCTTAAATACTTGATGATTTAGGAGATTGTATACAATAAAGCCGAATTATTAACGTATAATCGAAAAACGAATAATTATTATAAACTCCAAGAAATAGGTCTTGATTGGATAATTATTCGCTTTTGCATTATGCATTAATTATTCCGGCCATTTAAAATATATTTTGAACTAAACTCAAGTGACTCTTTTACTTTTTTTTTTGTTCATTCTACCACAGGTAGGTGGCACGTAGAGAAGGGGGGAGGGGGATTTAAAGCCCTCAGATATTTATACGTCATACAATTATTATATCACTATGTTGTGAATCCTTACAACAAAAGAAAGATAATTACCTGTTATAATACGCATATGTAATCTGTTTTTGGTTTTTCACATAAGAGAAGAACAAATATTAAGGTGGAAACATTTTGCTGCTTTGGAGATAATGCACCGATAAATAAACTCAAATCTTTAATGCTATGTAACGAGAACATTTCCCAAACTATCCCTTGCTTGTTACACGACCAACTTATTGTCCCGCCGTTGAAATATATTATACGACCACTGTTTGATTTACAGTCGATTTGTCGAAGGCCCATGTTGCATCTGCATATCCAAACAATGATAATTCGTTCGATTTAATGTTGCTCATCTTAAGCCTCACTGGATGTGTTGCCTTTAAATATTTCACAACACGTTTGAGTTGATCCCAATCTTCCATACTCGGCCGTGATACCTTTTGAGCCAAAATACTAACACTGGCCGAAATATCAGGTCTTGAATTCACTGATAAATACAACATTCGTCCAATAAGTGATCGATATTTCTTCCTATTTTCCAATGGTTGTGGCGAGTCTGACTTTCCGTAAAGGGTATCCATTGCATTGGTGTTTTCGCCGGTTTTGCGTCAGTTAATCCGAAATCTGATGCAATTTTCATAATGTATGCTGATTGATTCAATTCAAAATTCCCATCGATATCTTTTGTAACCTCCATGCCCAAATAGTAATTGATTGGTCCCACATCTTGCATCACAAAATGTGGTTTGAACACGCTTTCAATATCTCTAATTTGCTTCTTTGTTGAACCTGCCACAATTAAGTTATCCACGTAGACAATGACATAGCAAAATTCAGTGTCAACTGTCTTCGAATACAAGCATGTATCGTTGTAACTCTGTTGAAATCCAGCTCCGATGAGTACTTTGTGAAGTTCGGAATTCCAAGATCTGGCAGCCTGTTTCAGACCATAAATGTTTCTCTTAAGCAAGCATACCTTCGAACTATTATTAGCTTCGTTTCATTTAACTTCCATTAAGAAATGCCATCTTAGCCAGTCATGTTTTTGTCTTACTCCCAAATCAATTGAAATTTCGCGGTCTTTCGTATTTGGTGTACCAAAACGAACATCTCGACTGACTACTACTGTCTAATTTTCCTGTTTTTGGTGAAGATAGACGAACAAAGCTTAAAGAGCCAAATATGTAAAAATTGCCTGTATCTGGTTTTATGCCGTTGTTATCACACGATTCTGAATGTAATTTGCCGTTGCAATGGTCTCACGCCAAAAATTGCCATTTCGATTAAAGTGCGATTCTTCTGTTCAGCTTTACCATTTTGTTATGGACAGTCGGCTGCCGTTAACTGGATCAGAAATCCCTTTGACTTTAAATAGTTTGTGTATTCTTTTGAATTGTACTCACCACCCCGATCCGATCGCATTATCTTTGGTTTTCAATTGAATTTGTTTTCACAGTGTCTTCAGCGTCCGATTTGTGTGTCAACAAAATAACGAATTTAAAACGTGAATAATCGTCAATGAAGGAGACCAAGTAACGTTTTTCACTGGGAGTCGCTGTACGCATAGATCCGCAAATGTCCTATATTTATTAAATCCAATACCGCCGATGACTCACTCGCTGATCTATTTGGAAACGATAGCCGTGTCAGTTTTCCCTTCATGCACACATCACCAACTTCCTTGATTTCGCATTCAATAATTTCCAATCCGGGAATTGCATCTTCTGATGCCGTTTTCTGAATCGCTGCTTGATCACGATGCCCCATTTTTCGATGCCATTCAAACTGAATCTGTTTGACGCAACACATACAATTCACCAACTAGGTCAGCTACACCGATTTGTTGACCATTGTGCCTGATTTCACAAATTCGATCGTCGGAAAGAAAGTACATTCCCAACAAATTTTGGTACATCGGTTGTTTTTGCTTTACGAATGCATCCACTTTCGTCTAAAAATGTTAAATTGGCGCTACCAATTCAATGAATGTTCACTGATATACCATTTGCCAGCTCGACTGAACTTTTATATGATTCATCAATTTCAGTAAAAAAACTTTATTACTGACAACATGTTTCGTTACGCCTGAGTCGGTGAACCTACCCTTCTTTTGTTTGTTACCAATTAAAAACAAAAAATCTTATTCAGCTTATCAGTCGATTTGCCATCCGTGCTATTCCTTTTTTCAAGCCATTCCTTGTACTTTGGGCAATTTTTCTTTTGATGATTGAACACCAACTTTTGCTACAGTCTTCATAACTGAATCACTTAAAGTTCCATCTCTTTGCACACGCCTCTCGTATTCAGCAACCACATATTGTTTCACCGCATCAAGTATGATCTCTGTTT
The DNA here is from genome assembly GCA_963556165.1 of Tipula helvola. Taxonomy (NCBI): domain Eukaryota; kingdom Metazoa; phylum Arthropoda; class Insecta; order Diptera; family Tipulidae; genus Tipula; species Tipula helvola. The sequence continues at coordinate 142,175,808 of OY744482.1, read as the reverse complement.
CACCATACGCTCTAAGTCCAGAAATCATTGTATCATAACTTTCTATGGCAAACTACCGAGTAAACATATTTTCGCAAACAAAGTTGCCAATGGTCCTTCACCAAGGTCTCTCTAATTCGTGAATAGATCTTGTATTCGATTTATCTGTGCTTTCGCATCACCATCTTCTTCGAGTTTCAATGCACAAATTGATCGCACCAAGTATGCCTTGTTTCCAATCGTACTATTTTTATGGTAATTTTTCAACGCGTCCCATGTTTTCCTTGCTGTATCTGCTGTATGAATGTGTACCAATTGATTATCTTAAACAAACAAACCGATTGTGCCTCTCGCAACATTATCAAGCATTACCCAATCATCGATTTCCTTTGTATTGGTTACTTCACTAGTGCTTGTATCTGTTTTAGCCGCCGGTTTCTCACCAAGAATCACCTTTTTCCACAAATTTTGATTTCAAAGTAGCAATTCCATTCTGAACTTAACTTTCAATTCGCATAATTGCTGTCGTTCAATTTAACAAATTTAATTTGGGTTTCACTACGTCCGCCATTGTTCCTTAAGTAAAATTTGTTTCGTGTCTCTGTTGTGATTACTTCTTTAATAATTTCGCAATTTAGCTTTTTCAAACACTGGGCCCATAAACTGTAGAATATCTTGCTGATATTTCCTGGCCTTAGATCTAATAATTTCGATCTATCAACAATGTGGAAACAACTTTATGAAACAAAAAATACAAGAAAGTGTAAAGGCGATGATTCATGTACAAATTTTGTCTGGCAGACATAAATAATAATCGCTCTGATTGGTTGAAGGTCGGCCATATTTTTTTATCGTACGACAAAAATTAAAAATTGAACATTGCTCAATTTTGTATAAGATAAATACATAACCTTAAAAACTTTGACAGCAGTGAGAACAAAATAATATAAGAGACCAATATTTATTACATATGCTTTTTGTTAATTTTCGAATTATACATTATTTACTTCTACTAAATTGTATGATATACAACGACAAAATTTTATACATGTATCGCCTAAGTATGAATTTCGTTTTTATCGTATAAGACAAAAAATATTAACCAATCAGAGCGATTATTATTTATGTCTGTCAGACAAAATTTGTACATGAATCATCGCCTTAATAATGTGAAATGTTTATTTTTGACTGAACTACAAAAGCCTTCTTACACTAGAATATGTACTAGAAGAATTAATGCATGTTAAACCTTTCGTTAAGTCTGAAGTCTCGATCATACATACGTAACAAGCGGCCTTCACACGGTCAATATTAATGTCATTACCAGTAATGTAATTACCAGCGTCATTATTCCGTCAGTGATTTTTGACGTTACACGATCATTCCAAAACTTTATTAATTTTATCATTAAGGTCGCTGCACGAGTATGGATATAAATCCGTACAATCTGAATCCGAACGAAGTTAGTATCTTATTTGACCTTTTGCTAAATAAATTCCCGTAAATTCGTCTATTTTACTTATCAACCTCTCTTTGCTTTTAGTTTTAATAATAACAAAATAACAAATTTTTTTAAAAATCGAAAAGTCAGAAATAAGCAAATAAACTAAAAATAAGGGAAAAATAGCTCGTAATATATATTTTTTGGTATGGTTATGTTGGTTTTCTGCGGATATTTTGCTTAATGTTGAAATAATTTTAACTCGAGAGGAGAAATAGGGGAATATTTTTTTCGGTCACATGACAATATTTGGGTAATTTCATTGGATGAATGACCGGATTCAGATTGTACGGATTTATATCCATACTCGTGCAGCGACCTTAACTGTGACATTCATTTAATTTTGTGGATTGTGAAAGTTTATAATTAAGTCAAATATAACAAATAAAAGTGTGATGATTGCAAAAATAAAAATGGATGGATGGATAATTTTAGCGTTATCTGTTAAAAAGAATGTTAGGCGCCAACGCTGGATGAAGGATTGGCTTCAAAAACGGAATAAGTATTCCCATGTTGTCCTCTTGAAAGAGATAAGGGCATCTGAAGACTTCAAAAATTATTTGCGTTTGAGTGATGGAACATTTAATAAGTTGCTGCAATTGCAAAGCATTACACAAACATTAGGGAAAGCATACCACCGAACGAAAGGTTGGTATTAACGTCGAGATACTTGGCGACGGGGAAAAATTTTGAAAACATGAACTTTACGGTTGTTATGTCACATGCAACAATAAGCAACGTTATTATAGAGACTAGTGAAGTGCTCATATAAGTATTATGTACCTTCAGAAAATCAGCCATTTTGTTACATAATTTTCTTCTAACAAAATGTTCAAATAATACAACAACGCAAAAGTTTCGGCTTCGTTGAATAAGAAAAACCAGCGAAGAAAAGCTCATCGCTGCCATACATGGAAGCAATCGCTGCGCTATACTATGAACGCAGCCATTTTGTCTGGTTTGAATCAACCTGATTTTTTTTTTGATTTTTAAACCAACTACATAAGTAAATCATTTTTTTATTATATTTAATTTAATCCTTTATTTAAGTGAATATGTGAATCTATCTTTATTGGACGGCATTGGCATCCATTATGGAAATAAAGTCATATTCCAATTTATGGACAACGCAATACACATACAGTGGTGTGCAGTGAAATAGCACACTCTAAAATTTTTTTACAAATTCTTCATTAACTAAAAAACTATGATATTTATCAATTTTCAGTTGTTTTTTTTTATTCACATAGTATAAATATAAACTTACAATTAAATAACAAAAAATTATATTTAATTAATAAAAGGAATAAGAAAAAAATAATTAAACATTTTATTTTATAAATAGGCTGTTCATTGAAATAGCACAGTCAATTTTAAAATTCATTTTCAGCCTTTTTTGTATATGATTAAACCTAATATGCGTTTTTATTGAATAGTATTGGTCTTGTGACCTTCTTTTCGAACCATTTCCTGGCATCGGCTCGTCCATAGAGCCTACCAGCTCCTGGCATTTGTGAACGGTCATTTATTCCAAATTCGACAAATTTCAATACCAAAATTTCTGTTTATTTTTGTATTTCTCATTGTTAATAGCTGGTTTTACTCGATTCCAAAAATTTTCGATCGGATTCAGATCAGGCGACTGATCCGGCCATTGTAATTTACTTAATTTATCCTGTCGTTTGCGCTCATTGAGGTATGATTGGCCGTTGTATGCTGAAAATACCAGCCTACTGGGCACTTAAATTGTCCGAACTGCAATTCAATATTCTTCTATTACCTTTAACGGATTAAAACCGTTCTTAAATCCTAATTATTCAGAGCATATAACTCCCAAACAGATGCTCGAAATAAATTAAAAGGCATGAGCCGTTCCTTTTTTATACGAACAAAATTTTGAATTCAAAAAAGTAGAGATACTATGAATTATCAAAATAAAAGTCAATCTGTTTGATTCTGAAGGTCGACATTATGAACGATCTCAGCCCAATACAAGCTTTCGCCCTAACATACGAAAAAGACGATTAAGCATGGTGGTTGTCCATTGTAGCATAGCAACATTTTTTTTCTGGCACGTAACAATATAATTTATTGTCCGGAAAATGGAATGATGGCAGTTGTTTACAGTTATATTATTAACTCATCTAATGCTCTGTTATGCCGAAGACGATAAACCACCAGGCTAGTGTTTTCAGCAAGATAACGATACAAAGATTACCTTGAGAGAAGCGAAATATTAGCTTAACGATTACAAAGTGGCGGTCATACAATGGCCGAGTCAGTCATCTGATCTGAATTTGATCGAAAATTGTTGGAATTAAGTAAAAGTAGCTATTAATAATGAGAAACACAAAAATAAACAGAAATTTTGAAATTCAAATTTGTCGAATTTGGAATAAGTGACCGTTCACAAATGCCAGGAGCTGGTGGGCCCTAGGGGTGTGCCGATTGAGGGAAGTGGTTCGAAAAGAAGGTCACACGAACAATACTATTCAATAAAAACATTATTACGTTAAATCATACACAAATAAGGCTGAAAATGAATTTTGAAATTGACTGTGCTATTTCAATGAACAGCCTATTTATAAAATAAAATGTTTAATTATTTTTTTTCTTATTTCTTTTATTAATTAAATATAATTTTTTGTTATTTAATTGTAAGTTTATATTTATACTATGTGAATAAAAAAAAATAACTGAAAATTGATAAATAGTTTTTTAGTTAATGAAGAATTTGTAAAATATTTTAGAGTGTGCTATTTCACTGCACACCACTGTATGTATAAGTAGATATTCTAACCAAATTTTCGACGCAATTACAACCCACATCTTAGAGCCGAACCAAAGCAATCATGGAGAGCAAAACGTCATGTTTTCATTAGAAAATGCATAAATAAACAAATAAGTACATAATTGGGCATTAACTAAAGACATGTGATTAAATTGATTATTTCACCGATTCTGCCGAAGACCGGAGTTTACCTAGAAAAAGACACAATATCTGGTATTGTATTACCACATGGTAGCAAAAAGTATATTAACGTTAATCGTTAGTTGTACAATATTACAGGAAGGAAAAAGGAGCAAAAATTAAACATAAACTATGCCTTCCTATAGAAGATTTTCTAAGAGTTTATGATCGACTTTCAGTAGTATTTGTTACTTCAAATATGTATGTGTATTTAATCAGAAAGAAATAAGAGATTTTATTTTATAATGGCTGGCAATAAACCGGCACACAAAAAATTAATATTTGAGATACAAAAAAATAATAAAACGGCACAAATTAATGAGCAACAAACAAAAATTTCTTGGCATCATAATAATAATTTGGTAACATTTATAATTTTTTGGCACTATTGGAAGGGTACACAAAAATTATTTTTTGGCATCGAAATAAACATTTTGGGCGACAAAAATAATTAACTGGCAACAAAGTTATAAATAAATAAATTAAAAATTAAAAAAATTAAATTAGTTTTAAAATATTCTGGAAAATGGAGATCCCTAATTTAACTTAGAATTGTAGAGGCTAACGGCTTCGGTAACTCTCACGGGCACGCGGGAGGTCGCTTCGCTCCCCCCCGCTTAGCCCTCCGAGGGGCCTTAGATTTAAACTTCGAGGGACGTAGGAGCCAGGATAGGCAAACATGTCGCACTGCGTGCCGCACGTAGGAGCGGATTATATAGAATCTATTAATGACACTGCAATATTTTATATCGATCCCTCATCAAATATTAAATAATTTGTATCGATTAAATTTAATTTTTTGTCTCGATTTTTTTTTTTTTTTTTTTACTCTAAAAAAAATTATTTTTTTCTGTTCCAAAATATTATATTTGTTGCCAATTTATTAATTTTGATGTCAATGTTTGTCGCCACAGTATTTAATAATGTCCTTCAAAAATATTTGTTTGTTTTTTCATATGTGGTGCCAAAATATTATTTGTGATGCCAATTTATTATTTTTGATGCTAATGTTTGTCGCCAAAATTTTTTTCTTGTATGCCCGTTTAAATTGTCCCTTTTATAATGCAAAGTATTTAAAAACAAAACAGAAAATATTTTTTGTAACATAACGCTCTTAGATTAAATTAGTATTCTAATAAGAAATACAATTATTTTTAAATGATATGAACAACATTTTTATTTTTAATTAAAGAATTTGCGAAAAGTACAGTAACCTAATTTGAAGCAATTTCACCATAATTAAAACCAGCGCTAATTGCCATTGTATTCGATACTAATAGTGTCGAAATATTGTTTGATGCAACGCTTGCATCGAAATTGCTTTTTCGATCTAATTAGTAACTAAATTTTATTCGATACAAATGGCTGCATCTAAATTCTGTTTTCGATGCAAATAATGTTTAAACAGATTTCTAAGCAAGGCTTGTATCATAAAATGATGTAAACTTACGTTGGATCAATAAGCGATGCCAATAGCATCGTTTATCACAAAAATTTTCAACTGTGTATAATTATGGTTATTTGTAGTTTTCCGCAAAATTATCTTCACTAAATTGGCCGTTAAGATGATTTTACAGAAATCAAACCATCTTCACGCCAACCGGCTATTCATTTTTTTTAAAAATACTATCGTGGGTCGTTTTATCATGTGTATATCGTGTGTGTATTAAATTTTTTATTATTTTCAACGCAAACATATTTTTGTATAAATTCCTTTTATTGAATTACCAAGAATCTATAAACTGCCTAGTCCCGAAATACTTTTGAATATCCTATATTTATTTTCCTAGTTTGAATGGTGGGCGCTTTATTAAAGGAAATTGGAAAATACAAATTGTAATAATCGTATCAAGAGATTTTATTCGTACGATTTACTATGTACTGAGAATTCTATTTTAAACTTTTTTTTACGAACAAAGATATTCACAACAAAATGTTTTTTTATTAAATATTTTGTATAACCCTTTTTTCTGAAAGACTTTCATTTCGAAATTTCGAATCATAAATTTATTTATTTATTCAACACAAAAATTAACACAACACAATTTTTAACAATAATTCACGAAATCGCTTATTACAATATGTATACGCACAATTTTACTAATAACTTTATTATCGCACTAAATAACTTTTTAAATCACTCGGTTTAATCTGCACTCTATCGCGTTGAACTTACTAATCATCAATTCAACAAATACAACGTTATATTATCGCGTTCCAAATACGAATCGTCAAAATCGATCTCATTCGCATTTTTATATACTCAAACCAAAGGTCTAGAAGATCAAGATGCATGGTTTTTTTCAATTCTAAAACCGAATCTAAAACCAAAAACAGCTGTTTTATTTACAAAACCTAGGTAGAACAGTTTTAGCAAGGAAAATTTCAATCTAGTACAATTATTGATTATAATACCCTGTCCCTAACCTAGATGCCACTCTAATATTACAAAACATGTGAACATTTTATGATTAAATAATAGTTTTTTCATTATTCTGGCACTGTAAAATTTCTGTGATTTTTGGGTGAAAAGCTAAACTTCTCTAACTCTTTACAAAATTGAATATGGTGCCGTGAAATAAGGCCAACAAATTAATGCCCGGTTCCTTTTTCGGATGTCTTACCACTTTTGTAAAGCGGAATGAGGGACAACATTTTTGAAAAATGACGCTCTAATTATTAGAATTACCTGTATAAGAATTTTAAAATATTAGATCGAAAATCTCTACTCTCAGGAATGTTTTAAAGTTAAATCTGGCTTTTGCAAATTTTAAATTACATAACTTAGCATATAGTGAAAACGAAATGAGACGCTACAGTTTTATTTCGCTTTTTAAAAGTCAAAAATTGCCTGACAAACATTTCAACACCAATTAAATTAAGTCTATGCTTTGTTACTGTAATTCCGATTTTCCATTGCTTAACTTCAAAACATCAAAAGCTGTTGTAAGGCTCTGTTTATGGTTTCGCCTATATGTTGATTATATTAGCCAATCTTGCAACCATCTAATTATGGTGAACTCTCCAATTTTATTATGTACCTACATTATGTACATAGTACCATAAAGTAGTATAAGTATATTTAAATACTTTTTGATAGTTCATATATGAATTGTTGTCGTTAAATAAGAATTTAGTGTTTCTTTACCTATTTTTCTTTCTTTCTTTGTTTTTGACACATAAACTTGAGTGATCAATTTATTGTAAACAGTTTACCATAGACAATTAATCTTAAATCAGTAAGCGTACTTTGTTGACCAAAATTTAATTCGAATTATTTTGGGTTTATTTTTTCCCAAGAAAATAGCCAACCTTTCGAAATAAAATATAAATTTAATATTGTTACGATTGTGCCTTGTTAATCAAGATTCGAATCATTGGATTGAGAATAAAACAACCGTTTTGCAATAAATTTGAATATTATTGAAGAAAATTAAATACATTCGGCTGGCTCGAAAATCAAAGCCAACTTCAGCCAACAATCTGCCACTCCCAATTGGAGAGATGCACGAAAGGAGGGGGAGCCCGCGAAACCATTTCAAATAGACGCAAAGAACGCAATTTTTTAATTTTTTTTTTCTTAAATGGAACATAATTTTGTATCGATTTATTTACAATGTAAATAAATTGTATTGGATGTAAATTTTACATGTGATTAAATATGCTAAATTAAACCCAAGTGTCTTACTCGACTTCCCAACCTAAACGAGAGTAAGTTGTTGTCCATCAGGATGTTAAGTTCCCCAACTCGACTTGAGCGATAGGGTTTAGGTTATTTGGGGTTGAGTCGGCGATTCAGCTGGAGATTAGATTAAGTTGAATTCATGTTAGCATGTAGTTTTCGATCCGTGTTGATTTATGGTTTGAGTTGAACGTTGAGTGGAGAGTTGAGTTGAAGGTTGAGTTTCGGTTGAGTTCAGGGTAGAGAGTGGTAATTTTCGACAAATGTTCACACCGGGGAGTCGGGATTGAAAATTCGTCAATCGCGAGAATTTTCAGGCTGAATTAAAAAAAAAATTAAATCTCTTGGCTTTTCACAAAAATTTTAAGTAACTTAAAAATTTTCTTTTAATTATCACAACTTCATAGATATCCTAGAATAGTATAGGGTGTTTGATACAAAAACATTTTAGAAATATAATTTTAATAATAATAATATATACTTCTTGTTAGTTTCTTTTGTAGGAAGAATTCATCACTCAAATTTTCTGATGGCGTATTTTCAAATTCAAAATCAATTCTTATCGGCTCCGGAATGGGGTCAATCGCAATTATATTTATTTGGCAAATTTAAATATTCCACTTTTTGAAGAAATTTGTAAATTCGGATGTCGTTCCCGTTCTGTGTTTGGAGGATTTTGTAAATACAAAATCATAGACACTACCTGCTAAACAATTTTGCGATTCGCAAAATACGTAACATAAACGAACTATAAACGAAACGTGTTTTTCTCCTGCACTATTACATATACACCCTGCGCCATTGAAATGTTCGGTTTGAATTTTTAAAGTAAATTTTGGAAATACCACCGTTTGCTTCAAAAGTAGTTGGCAAAAATGATAGATTCTGATTATCAAAACAATTTTTACACTATTCCGAATATATTCAAATAAAAAGAACGATAATCCGACATTTTAGACCTACATAACGTCGGAAAAGGAATATTACCGCACTACCTCGTAACAATTTGGTAGGTCTTTACAGTGTTTTTAACAAAGTTTTTTCAATTGAAAATTAGTTTTTTGCTGACAATAGTAATTTTTATTCAAAATAAGAATTAACAGAAATAAAATAATTCATCTCAACCAAAATATTTTGAGAGAAATTGAACTTTTTAAAATCAATGATTAATAACCCAGCCCTTGGCTTTTATGATGGCCTTAAACCCGATCAGCATTGAATTCTAAAGTTGGATTAAATAATATATTGTTATTTCTTCAAACCAGACTTTTTCTATAAGTTTTTTCGGCCCTTTGGCACTATTCAGCTTGTAATTTGTAATCTTCTTTACCATGAAGGACCAAATATTTTCAACAATATTGAGGTCAGGACTATTTCCTGTCCAGGATAACGACTCAATCACCAAGCTATTTTTAAATTCGGCTACCTAAACAAAATAGGCATTACAATTAAGCATTCTTACTTCACAAATAACATCAATAACTCACGGAGAGTAATCGTCCTGGAAGAGTGGAATACCGATGTATTGAGTCGAGTCCTCAATAGTCACGATTCAGGTTTCGATAATTTTTTTATATTTTCCTCCGTTTTCTGAACTATCCAGAAGGCATAGTGATCAAACTCCAAAGGCTGTTATGGCTCTCCAGGCCATAACATATGGTGAATTTTTCATTGTCGGCGGAATACATTCTGTTAAATACCGTTTGCCTTTTCGTCGCCGAACCCTTGTCCTGACATCGGGTCCAAAGATATTGAATTTGGATTTATCCGAGAATATGAACCAACGCCAGTCCCTGAGCATTCAGTTTTTTCATTCTATTTCGAATTTGAGGCTTGCAGCTGCCATTTTTGCTGTCAGTAATGATTTTCTCGCAGGTCGACAAGCATATAAACCAAGTTCCTTTTAATAGTATGAACTGAAATAGTGTCGGTTGTTGCTATTAGAAGCTAACTTCTCAGCTCCAAAGCCGTAGCAAACCTTTGCTTAAGATCTAAATATCTGTAATTCGATTTGTTAAAACAGAAGTTCTCCTCTTTGCATCAGAGCCAAATTATCGTTTGATTTTCGGAATAGTGCCTTAAAAACTTTCTAACTGCTGTTTGGTTACACTAAATTACTCTTGCAATTTGTGAATGTGTGTACTTTTTGCCTTTGCTTGCAAAATTTTGGCTTTTTCGTTAGCATTTAATTTAGAGCGACACTTTGTAAAATTAACTCTTTGACTACTTAATTGAGACCGAATGAATATTTCGCCCTTAGTTTGGTTTTAAATACCTAATAAGGCGTGAAATATGCTGAAAAATAAAAAACAAAAAAAAATAGCGAATCAGGTAAAATCTAGGAGAGAATTGCATGAAATAGTAAATAATCGAAATCGAACATTTCAATGGCGCAGGGTGTACATACATACATATATACAGTAAAAAATCATTTGACTTACAAAAAAGATCGCTTTATTTGCTGATTGTGAGTTGTTCGAAACAGCCGCCATTGTAAATAGGTAGTTACAATTTTCTAATAAATTAATACAATTTTTAATTAATTTGTGACTTTAGTTCAATTTTTTGATCATTTTAAAATATCGAAATACATATAAAAATTTAATTTTGTGTTTTTATTTACAATCTTGACTTGTTCGTCTGTTAAGTTTTGAGTAAACTTTGCAAATCCGACACGATATACATAATACGATACATAAACGCTTCACCAAAAACGATACTTTAATGTATCACTAAAAGTGAGCTGTTTATGAATTACCAATACATTAACATTATTTCGCTAAAAAGTCTAATTATCATGTTATGAGAAAATCATAAATGGTTCATTTTTGAGTCGTCAAAATGATTCGTTTACGAACGATTACATGAATCGCTTTCTTCAATTATGATTCGTAAACGGTTCACCTTGTTTAGAGAGTAGTTCTTGGTTCCTTAATCAAGGTAATGAACGTGACATTTCATTTGATAGAAGATTGTTTTGCTTCTCTAAAGAATTAAATAAAAATATGTTAAAAATATGCCTTCACGCACAGTGTTTCTATGGCTAATTTTAAACGCTGCAAACCATTCAGTAAGATTCCTATTACTAACCTCTCCGAGTTCCCCTCTAAATTGTAATTAGACAAATTTAAATCCTTTAGGGCCTTTATGACACAGTCACGTATTTTCAAAAATCGATCTATCATTATTTCTACGCTATTCCATCTAGTTTTGCAATCCAGTAATAAATTTCGTTCTTTTCCATGCTCAGCTTTAACGTAATTTTGCAATACGGAGTTTGTTACTGGAGAAGATTTAAATAATTTCGCAATCCTTCGGACATTTTTCTATAGTATGAACATACAATATCTGTTACTGATTCAGATGATGGTGGAATTCATAATTGAAATTCAACCAGTTTTTGTTGAATTAAAGTACACATAGTTTCTGCACTACATTTTCCGTTGACTTTTACTAGCCCTAAATTAGTTTCACTGCTGTTTGTAAATATACTGATATTTGCATAACGCCGATTACGGCCGCTTGTCCATTTGTCCAGAGTTATGCTAAATTGTTTAATTGTTAAGCTTCAATTCTTCAATTTCACTAATGGTATTAATTTTGATGTCTCAAAAAAGCTATGTTCAAGCTTCATAACGGCTGTTTTGTCCTTAGGAAGGTACATCTGTTTTGCACATAAAGCTTCTCGAATAAAGTGACTTCTGCAAATACAATGGATTGAGAAGCCATCTACAGCCCCATTCTTGCAACGATTTCACTGATGGTTCTGGTTTTAATACATTTTAAAATGGAATATGGTTGCTGATATGGCTTGTTACTTTTTGTTCGTTAGATTTGGTGTTAATTGACATTTTTGAGGTTAGGAATTTATCTCTATAAATTTCAATTATATATTTTAATATTTTATCTTACCATTAATTAATTTCTACGATTTTTTTTTCTAAATTCATGGATCATGAACGTTTTCTGTATTATTTATTTGTTTAACTGTTTGCATTCTTTAATGTTGACGTTTCAGTTCAAAAAATAGGCTGGTTTTACAATTTGCGATCACTACTACAGATCATGTCAAACTGTCAAGAAAATATTACTTTCGCGAATGGTGCCATCTGTTAGGAAACATTACCTTCCAGATGATGCCACTAGCTGTCACTACTAATATAATAGAAAACAGTCTTGAAGCTAGATGTCACTCTTACTGATTATTTTTCTTAATAATGTAGTGATAAATGAGCGAAGATTTTACCACTTGTGTCGTTAGTGCTGTCATCTTTATACCTTTCGCTCGAACTGTCCTCTTTTGAAAAACGTGATCTATTACAATAAGACATTTGAATTTGATTGAGGTAACTCAATATTGTGGCATATTCTACAATGCAACTTGAAAATATCGCACCTTGAAAACAAAAGTGGCATTATACAAAATTATGTATTTTTCAGTATGATCGTTTAAAGTTTTGACGCAACGCAACACTATGATCAATATCTAAAGAAATAACTAAAATGAACCTACTGCAAAAAGTATCCAAATTATTAGAACGCTTGTCGTTGTATTAGAACCTCTTTCTTTCAAGTAATCTAATTGTCGTTATAACTCAAAATTGGCGTTTTTGGTATAGTGCCACTTTTGTTTTCAAGGTGCGATATGTGCAGCGGTGAGTAATGTATATTACGAAGGAATACATTTTTTGTTTCGTTTACCATGCAACATACATAATTACCAAAAAAATATTATTAATTTTGCTATTATATAGAAGCAACATTTATTTTTTTCCCGATTCTCGGGAATTTTCATTTGATAAACCGCGGGAATCGGTATTGATAAAATATGTAAAATTCCCGGGAACCACCCTCTAGTTCAGGGGTGGGTTGAGCGTTGAGTTGAGGCCGAGTAAGGGTTGAATAGGGTTTGAGGAGTTAAAGTTAATTCAAATTTGAGAGAGAGAGTTCTGTTGAGGATTAATGTGGGGTCGAGTTGAGGATTGTTGAGTGAGAGATTAGATTGAGTTGCATTAATACACGCATGTAACAATTCGAATTAATTTCGAGATTGACTTGTTAGTTGAGTGTAAAATTTATTAAAGGGTTGCGAATTGATTTGGCTAAGTTGAGTTGGCGTTGAGTTAGCTAGTCTTGGGGTTGAGTGACGGGTTCAGTTGAGCAATTTTTTGGGGATTGTTTCGTGGATTGAGTTTGTGGTTGAATTTATTCCGTAAGAAATTTATTACCTAGCTGGCTGAAATAATTCAAGAACTAGAGTTTTTTTTATATTTATTTATTTATTTATTTATTTACAAAAAATCTATTCTACAGTTAAAAAAACAACTTAATGAATAGTAACTACATAGTATAATATAATAATTAAAATTTGTACAACACGGAATATATGCCAAAAAATATTATAAAATCAAAAATTGCAACTACGCAATTCGTACCGAAAACAATTTCTCGATTTTTCAAAATGAAACAAATGATAATAATCATTAAAAATTCTGGCCATTGAAGCCGTCGGTTCGTTATAGCCATAATTAGTTTTATGAAATTCGATAAATAGAAATTCCCTTTGCCGTAAACTTCTACCCGGCACATAAATGTTCCAAGCAGAAATAAGATTAGGGCATCTTATACGACCGTTCAAAGAATCACCGACAAACATTGCCGACGCAATTTTTCGACGCTTCGCTAAAGTATCAATTCGAAGGCTTAGACAGCGACTGTCATACCCTGGAAGATTACGCACTTGCTGCCACATAGGCTGATTACGATCTGAAAGGTAACCAAGCTTTTTATAAATGTAAATGGTAAAACGTTTCTGGATTGATTCCAATCTTTTAATCTGTACCTCATGGTGAGGATACCAAACCACCGCTGCATATTCCAGGTGAGATCTAACTAGAGAAGTATATAAACTAACACATGAAAAAATATCTACAAACTCTTTTGTCATTCTAAAAATAAAACCCAACATAGAATTGGCTTTCAGTATTATTTTGTCTAGATGTAAAGCAAAAGTTAATTTCTGATCAAAGAATACACCTAAGTCAAGAATTGAAGTTACTCTACACAGTTCCTTACCTTCCAACTGATAATTAAAAACAATCGGATTGGATGTTCTATAGAACGACATGATGTTGCATTTATTAATATTGATCAACAATTTATTTGTAGAGCACCAACGAGATAATGAATTAATTTCTGATTGAAATACTTCTGCGTCATTTAAAGATTGAATATGTTTGAAAATCTTCAAATCGTCGGCAAATAATAAGCAGTTACAAAATTTAAAAATATTCGGAATGTCATTCACAAATAAAAGAAAAATGATTGGGCCCAAATGTGATCCCTGCGGAACCCCAGAATGGCAATATATATAATCAGATTTGACTTGATTCAATAAAACATATTGTCTTCTTCCCACCAGATAAGAACCAATCCATTTTAAAAAATTAGGGGCGACACCAAATTCTGAGAGCTTTTTTATAATGATTCTATGGTCAATTGAATCAAAGGCCTTAGCAAAATCAAAGTAAATCGCATCAACCTGGGCGGCTTGTGACTCAAGTGATTCAATAGCGAATTTAGAAAATTGTAAGAGATTGGTAGTCGTAGATTTTCCACTGGTGAAACCGTGCTGAAATCCGAGATAATTTCTTTTGTATGAAATGACAGATGTTTTGTCACAATTAGCTCGAAAAGTTTTGGGATCGATGACAGAATCGAAATTCCACGATAATTAGATACATCAGAGCGGTCCCCCTTTTTGTAAATTGGAACGATATGTGACACTTTCCAAGCGGTTGGAAAATAACCGTTAACTAACGATTGGTTAAAAATAAAACATAACGGAGTTGCAATATACGATGCAAAACATTTAAGTATTGACGAGGGAATACCATCAGGCCCACATCCGTCATTAAAATCCAAAAGGGAACTACATATATCATCTTCAGTTATAGATAAACAAGGAATATTAAATTGACAATTACTGACAATAGGGTCATCGACAACAAGACTATTATTATCTTTATCTTTGTCTTTATAAACCGATTGAAAGAAGCTTGCAAAACCTGTACATATTTCTGATACAGTGCAGAGCTGAACTCCATCATAATTCATAATCGGCGGAAAGCCCGTTGTTTTGCGCTTGTCATTAACAAACTTCCAAAATGATTTGGGGTTTTGTTTAATATTAGCTTCAATCATTTTTATGTATTGTAGATATTTGGTATGAAATTCGGATTTAAATTGATCCCGAAGATTGACAAAAATAGCTCTGTTAGAGTCACAATCATTGGTTCGAAGTCTGTAAAAGGCTTTATTCTTACGGTTACGGAGATTAATCAAATCCGAATCAAACCATGGAGGGTAACTGTAGTTACGTTTCCTTTTCAAAGGTACGAAACGGTCAAACGCTAGAAACAGCAAATCATTAAAAGTTTTTACATTTACATCAATATCATTGTTAAGAAATAACTCATTCCAGCATATGCATCGGAGGAACTCAGACATACCGTGGGAATCGCAAGCTTTAAAATCATAAGACGAATCATCCACAGAAAATTCACGACATTTAGCATTAACGTTATTAACATGAAATTCAATTTCGAGAGAATTATGATATTTATCATTGTTCTTAAATGAAGTCAAAGATTCATAAACTGACAAATATTCCGTATTATTAACAAAAATTAAATCCAGAAACGAATTACTATCATTAGAATATAAATTAATTTGTTTAAGATTAAAACTAAATAATGCGTCTATTACCGCCGAGTCATTGATAGACAGAGCATTAGACGGTAATATATCTAATGATTCAGAATCAACCGACCAATTAATATTGGTTAAATTAAAATCACCCAACACTACTATAGTATCATTACAATGAGACATATTAACTATTTCACTTATACAATCTATGTGATTTAAATAAATATCGATAGAGGATCTAGGCGGTATATATAGAACTATAAAATAAAATGTTTTTTTACAAATAAAAACTTTAACACATAAAAATTCAATTGTTACACAGCCCGGTACAATGATACGCTCAGAATTAAGTGATGAATGAACAGCCAAGAGGACACCACCTCTCGTTTGCTTCGAGCTATTCATAGGTGATCTATCACATCTAAAAACAGCAAAATCATTTGGAAAGAATTCAGCGTTATGAACTCCACAATGAAATCCAGTTTCCACAATAGCATATAATTGAAAATGTGTCGAATAAAATAAATTACGGAATTCCATAGACTTCGATGACATTCCCCCAACATTGCGATAGAATAATTTATAGAGTATGCAATCCGATTTTTGGCTGGGATCCATTATCGACCGGATGGAAGTCGTTGAAGTGAAGGAAAAAAATTATTATTCTTATTTTGCTTCCTCTTATAAATCACAAATTCCTTTATCAATGAGCCCGATGGCCATGAGCTAGGTTGAAGCAAGCTATCTACACTAGCTACCGGAACATTTATCCGGAATGATGAAAAATTACGGTCTTCTTCATTAATTCGACGTGATAATATGCGTTTGCAACTAACATCCACAACACCAAACTTATCTTTTAGATATGATAAAACATCCAGTTCCGAAACGTCTTTATGGAGTCTGGAGACAAAAATAGTTTTCCGAGGGGCAACCACTTGGAGAGATGAAATCAAATCACCAGTTCCGATTATAATTTGCCGCTGATTCGAACTCGTCGAATTTAGTTTAGATGAAATTACCCGTTCTTGTTGAGAACTCATTGAGTTACTAGATAGAGTCAGACAACCATCATTAGTCATCATCGTCGATAATAAATTTGTATCCAGTTCAGTCTGAACCGGAGTTACGGTATCATCATTATCATCACTTTTATTATTAATGTTTTTATGATTCACATTCGTATTATCATTAATTTTAACATTTTTATTATTACACATTTTATTTACAGACTTTGAAGTAACAGCATTATGACAATTTTTGGTATTGTATAATTTCGAACTCATAGATATTAAATCACTCTGAAGGTTATGAAAGTTTGTATTAATAACATTAACAGATTCTGTTATTTTTGAAAATAACCTCATTTGGGATTTTAACAGGTCATCACAGTCATCACAAACATATCGTAGATTTTTTAGCTGGCAAATCAAATCAAAAGTCGTTTTGCTTTTAATTCCAAAACACTTAAAGTCAATTATTTTATCACAAAGAACACAACAAAAATACTGTTCTTTTGAAATAAGACCACATGCAAAACACTTCTTTTCCATTGTCACTAGAGGAATTATTACACTGAAGCTAATAGTACGGCACAAATTAACAACCACAGTCAAGAAATAAAACAATAAAAAAAAAAAAAAATTAAAATATTTAACTTTTTTATTTTTTTTGATTATAATAATAATTAACTAAAAAATACGTCCGATCGGTATGAGTGCCACAATACGAATCTTGTATTTTTATAGCATGTTTTGCAGGACAGTATACTGCCGACATGACACAGCTTCCAGACCACTTCTGCAGACAGATGCTGGTTGATTGTATATGTTCTGTCTCGTATTCCGTAAGTTCATAGTGTTTTAATCTTCTTTTAGTCAATACTGCAGTGCCTCCATGTGTTTTCCCATCTGGGTGCTTGGTGTCGTTAATAGAGTACCCATTAATTTTGAAGTAGCTATTTTTGGTGAAGGATATTAACATTATGTAAATATTGTGCTCAGTGAGGAATGCTTGAACCTCAGCTTTATGTTGTGCTAGGCTGTTTGCATTCCGTATAGCTATTTCAATGATGGTCATTTTTGGCTTTTTACGGCTATTCCGCATCATTAGATTCATGATTCTCTCCATCATCGCCATGAAGCTTTGCATCATATTAGTTAATTTGCTTAAAGCTTTTGAGATGTTTCCCTCTACACTTGCTTAAGCTGTAGGAGCGGTACCTTTAAGAACAATTGCGTATGAAACTCCTTGGTGCACACTAGCATTGACAATTGTGTACTGGTTTCCATTTTGAGCGTTTGGGTTTACAATTTCTGGTCGCGCTTCTTTTCTAGCTGAAGAATTAAGATTAAACATTCATTGTTCTGCTCGCTGCTTTGGATTGATTCTCCTTTTCAATTCAAGGTAAATTGGGCACCCTCTATTATTAGCTGTGTGATTTCCATTATAGTTGCTGCATTTTCTCGCTGATGGTTCTTGTATTTCGTTTGCATTCACGTAGCTCTCTATTCCTTTCAACACAACTAATCCTTTTTGGCTCGTTAGTTAGTACGTGTAGTAATGTTTACCAACTTGGTCAAAATATTTAATTAAGGCTCTGTAAGCATCAATATTGAGCGGTTGAATTTTTGTTTCTTTTATATCTCCTCTTTTGATCCCTGAAATATAAAATGCACCCTCCGTAATAAACTCGATCGTTTTAGCAAGTTCTCTATTTGATTCTTCCCTCAGATTGGTGGCGGCTTCTCAGTTTTTAGAGTTTTTTCGGGCGGCGGATCTTCAACAACCAAGCAAGAATACCCATTGCCATATTGTGTTAATTCAACGGTAGCTAACTTAGTGAATTTATTCGCGCTTGCACTGGCCGCTGATCTTAGACTTCTCCTTCGTTTTGATCGGACAGTTATATACCGGTCAATTCCCGTTTGCACTAAATACTGACCTACACCACTGTTTATTTTATTGTCATTTGTTGTCAATGCACTTTCATTGTTTATATTATCGTCAATATTTGGCGACGATGCACTTTTATTTTCTTTATGGTTCAACACACCAAAGTTATTTAAATTAATTTCTAGTTCATTTTGATTTAAATTGCCTGGTAAAGCAATTTTTTGAGCATTTAAAATTTGTTGTCGCTTTGGCAATGCTGCACATTTCCACTTTTATTAATAATTGAGGTCGTGACGTTCGGTGACAAATCGCTTGCGAACATCGCTGTCTGCTGATTTGGCCTAGCCTTTGAGGCGGAGGTAAGAACATCACGATTTCACGTATTTTTGACATCACAATATTTAAAAAAAAATTAAAACTGCTGATTCGAATTTTCACACAAGTAATAAGTAAATTATTTTAAATGTCTACTCGGTGGTAGTAAAATTGCAACTTCAGTAAAGGTAAAGGACATATATTCTGTAATATTACAGTGGACCGTTACAGTTCTAAGTGTACCTAAGCAGCTACTCCAACCTAACCTAACATTGGTCATAGAGTTAGTCATTATAACTTCCAATAAAATACACCATTTCTAGTCAAATAAAATTTATTATTTTTATTTCGAATAAAAATACATAAAAAAAGAAAAAAAAATTAAATAATAATTAGTGAAGAAAATTTAAAATAATTTTTATAAAGAAACAAAAAAAAAATAACAAAATATTATAAATAAAATAAACAAAAAATAAAAATTTGAAGAAATAATTAGAGAATACTTTTTTTTACATATTTTTTAAAGACCCGCGCTATAAAATTATATTTAATAAAACGGCCTGAAAATAATAACAACATTTATAACAATTATATAAAACTATGATAATAAATACTATTAAAATTAATTATTATATTAAGTACAGTTTAGAAATAATTATGTATAAATAACAAATTATAGAATTTTCCTAAATAATTTTGGAATTTTGACATTTTTTACAAATATTATTAATGGACGGTTAAATTTATTTCGTGTACTACTACTTGTACACGTTCGATTATGTATTAAAAATAAAATAAATTATGTTATATAAAAATAAATAGTTAAGTAAAAACAATATTCATACATAATTCGCACACTTCGGGCAAAACAAAAACTGATAAGGTATAAAGAATTTGGAATATGTCAACAAAATCGTGTTAACCCATTTCTATAACACACTCATCTTTTTTTGTTATGCAAGCAGTTTGTAAATTTGTGTACTGTTTGTGTTAATTTATATATGTATATGTAAGATTCCGGATACGTTTTGATTAATTGTTATTTAGGTATATCTATATAATACTTATAAAAACTAAATTTAAAATAAAAATCCACTATTTTAAGTTTTAATTTATTGATGATAAATACAAATTTATAATTATGATATTTACATTAATACGATAAATGTTTTGTTGAATCATAAATTGCAATGTGATTTCTGGAAATAAATAGAAAATAAAAATTAATTAATTTTATAAATTTATTATAATAAGATTTAAAGAAAAAAAATTATGGCAGATTATGGAATGCTCTATAGTGGCAGCTAAACTGAAATTTTCGAACCTATATAAATTCGATATTTCGCACGAATTTGGGTTTATTAAGATTTTCTTAATTTTATTGCCCCTATTCTCTAAGTCTAAGCAGTAAGAGATATTGCATACGCACGCCTATAAACCAAAAAATATAAAAAACATTTCTAACCAAATTTTGCAAAGATTAAAAAGGAGTTGGTATTCTTCAAAACATATAATTTGAAATACGTCAAACCTCTTTTATCCGGAATTCGATCAACCGGAAAATCTAATATCCAGAATTTTTTTCGCAAAAAAACTTGATCGATTATCCGTTATATCCTCTATTATCCGTAAAAACAAATTTTTACCGTTTTTTTTCCATTTTTGTATTTTGTTTATTTTTTTCAATAATTTTTTATCTGCAATTCTAATTATGTTTCTAATTTAATTTTAATTATGTCTAATTGTGCGTAATTTATATCAGTTACAACATAAATGGCACCATCTAACAAACGTTAAAAGAGTTCGAAACGTTTTGAGCATTAAACATAAAGTTGATATAGTTAAGGCTAGAGAATGGAGATAGTGTCAATATGTTAAAGGAAAAGTATGTGGTGGAAGTTTCAACGATCTGCGACTTAAAAAAAATAAGGCTGTGTATTTTTAAATTTTTTATGGAAAGCATGACCGTAAATGGAATGATTGATAGAAAAACACTACGAGCAGCTGAAAATGCCACATTAGATAACGTAACCTATTTATGGTTCAAACAATGTCGAGCATATGGAGTTCCTATTTCAGGGCCATTAATTTTAGAAAAGCCTAAATATTTCCATAAGGAGATAAAAATTACCACCCATCATTTTTGGAGAACGACTGGTTGCGGATGTCATTGCTACAACTTTGTTTGTTGAAGAACTATCAAGACTGGTAGAAGAGGAGAATTTATCAGCCGAGCAGATATACAATGCAGACGTAACGGGAATTTTTTGGAAATGCCTCCCACATGGCACATTAGCAGTAGCCGAAGAGCTCAGACCTTCTGGCATTAAAGCAGCAAAGGAAAGTTTATTAACAGCCCTTGTATATTCAAACGCGACCGGTACTCATAAGTGAAAGCTTTTGATTATTGGCAAAAGTGGTAAACCACGAGCACTTTTAAAGATGTTCATAATTTGCCTGTAGTGTATAAATGTAATAAAAGAGCTTGGATTACTCAGGATATGACTATTTAATGGTTTAAAAAGGTCTTTATCCCTGAAGCTCGTACTCATTGCAAAAAAGCTGGATCTTCAGAAAATTGCAAAATAATTTTATTATTGGACAACTGCCCAGCACATCCCGATCCAAATAGATTGACAGAAGGTAATGTAGATGTAATTGTACATCATTTATACAGCCCATCAAGGTATGATCAGAAGCTTGAAAGCCAATTTCCGGCAGGAAATGCTACGTAAAATAACGGGGTCGTAACGATATTCCGCATTTCAAAATCCCGCTTTATAAAAATCCCGCTTTTAAAAATCCTGCTTTTCAAAATCCCGCTTTTCAAAATCCCGATTCTGCAAAAATAAAAATCCCGGTTTTGATTTTTATTTTGCTTTATAAAATTTTCCTTCACCAGAAAGCGCGGCTCGAATTAAAAAAAATGCGTCTTTCAAATTTCAAAACCAAGATTTTGAAAAGCAGGATTTTGAAAAGCGGGATGTTCAAAATTGGGATTTTGGACTGAATCGCCTTCTGTCTCTAAATTATCTAAATCAGGCCAAATTTTGTGCCAGCTATTTCTTAAAACCGTTGATGTTACAGTGTATGTTGCTTTTTATAAAGCCATAATTCCTTCATTAGTATCCATAGCTGTTATTTTAGGGGAAGGTAAGTTTTGGCCTGATTCAGATAATATAGAGACAGAAGGCGATTCAGTCCTTACTGAACTAGACGATCAAACATTCCGACGATCTCGTAAGTGTTGTGAACCAGTTTGAAAACTGTAATAAGGAAGATGTCGCGAACTGGCTGAATTGTGATCAATCCCCACCAGTTTATTCTAATTTGACTGATGAAAAAATTATTAATTCTGTTTTAAATCCGGAATCGGCAACTGAAATAGACAGCGACAGCTCTGATGGTTCTGAAGCTGTTATATTCAAAGTAAACAAAATGACTGCGGATCAAGCTATTGAGTCCGTTAGTAAATTAATTGGCTACTTGGATACTAAAACCATTATTACCGAAAAGGAAATAATTAGTCTTAATCTAATCCAAGATAAATTAATAAAAGAGAATCGAAGGAGGCAAAAACAGACCACTATGGATCAAGATACATGTTTATTTAAAATTAAATGCATATTGTAATTTTTTTTATTATTTTCTGTTTAAAATGAATTCAAAATGTGATAAATAAAATTTTAGTTTCAAAATTTATTAAAACGTGCTTTAAATTTATTTAAAAAAATAAAAAAATCCTTTATCCGGAAAAATCGTTTATCCAGAATTGGCCTGGTCCCGCCCGTTCCGGATAAAAGAGGTTTGACTGTACTATGAAACTTTAAATGAGTAAAACATTAAAATCAAACAACGTTTTACTGGAACATTCATACTTGGATAATTTAACATGTACAATTTATCTTGGGCAGTTTAACTTGGACGATATGACTTTTTTAATGTGAAACAAGCGTTTACGGATGATACATCGCGCACCTTATAACTAATAATTTCTTCATCGCCTTTTTGCAAATTGTTCACAGTAAGAAATTTTGATTTTCAGTTCAAAAAAAAAAATATATTTTTGAATTGAAAAATATAGATTAAAAAGAAACCATATTACTTCAAAAGAAAAATAAGTCAAATTAAAAAAAAATCGAATTTTTTGTCTTTTGAAATAGTTCTGTGACGATCATTTAACATAGTGCTTCCCAAACTGTGGGTTGTGGCCCACTAGGGAGCCGTGGAGTTGTTCCTTGGGTGCCTTGACACTTCGCCTTAATATTTTTTACTTTATTAAGGTATTTTACAATATTTACTAAAAAATTACATTGTTTGTTAGTTGCACTAATTCTATTTGAATTATTTTGCAACGTAATTTATTGAATTACTAGCTGACCCAGCGAACTTCGCCCCGCCCCAAATTACTTCGTTTCGAGCAAATACTTTTGTCCTTCACGAAAATTGATTTTGATGATAGAAAAAATCAAACAACTCAACTCTATTCTCAATAGGTGATTGAGTTGAGTGGACATTCTATTTCATTTTCATCGAATTCAACACGAATATATTGAAAAGTGAATGAAATGTCGATTCAAAATCTGGCGTCTTTCGAAAATTGAGTTGTGTTTTGCATTTTTTCTCTCATTGTGGAAATGAATTGGAGTCAGTTGGAATTCAAAAGAATTCAATGTATTTTATTCGAGTGGAATTAAATCGAATACAGACGCAAATCAATACAATGCATTGTGGTAAACAATATTTCTAGTTCTGTTCTCCGGCGCATAAATGGACAACGATGATGGTTTGCCAACTCTCGAACACGCGACGTACAACTGACCATGAGAAAAACACGGAAATTCTAGATTTATTCCGCACACTTCCAACGATTGACCTTGCGATTTGTTAATCGTCATAGCAAACGCCAAACGAACGGGGAACTGAATGCGCTTGAAGTCGAACGGTGTGTCAGTTGGAATCATAGGAATTCTCGGAATTAGAACATCTTCTCCTTTGAATTTGCCCTTGATGATCGTCGCTTGAATCACGTTGTTCATCAGTTTCTTCACACTCAATCGCGTTCCGTTACACAATTTCGGATGGTTCAGATTGCGCAGCATGATTATTACAGATCCAACCTCGAGCATCAAGTTATGCGGTGGTCCGACTTTTCCGAAGGCTTTTCCCAAAATTTTCTTTCGTAAGAACCATCTCCTGGCAATTTCAAACACAATACAAAGAGATTGAGCCTAATTGAGCCTAATCCGTCATCAAAACATACAAAAAATTCAAAAATTCATTGAAAAAAAATTCAATTTTCTTCGGGTTTTTCCGGAAGTTTTCGAGTTTTCCACTCAGATTTTCCAATTTTGCTCTTCTAAAAGACCATCTCGTTTGGATACGCGTCAAATCCCGTACAAAAACATAATTTTTCGATTTTCCGAATTTTCCGAAGGATTTTCTCAAAATTTTCTTTCGTAAGAACCATCTCCTGGCAATTTCAAACATAATAGAAAGATATTGAGCCAAATCGGTTCAGCCGTTCTCAACTGATGTGCGCAGTTGCGCACATACATTTTTTACACCATTTTTATATATGTACATATCGTTGATGTCAATTCATTTTCCCGTATCTAAAAATATTGAAAAAAAATTTACTTTTCTTTAAACGTTTATACTGGTCGTACACGGCCAATGTCGATGAAAGTGACCAATGATAATAACTTATTACTCATAATATTATTTTACTATTGGTCACTTTTATCGACATTGGTCATGTACGACGAATTTTAAACGTTTTTAGATAAGTAAATTTTTTTTCAATATTTTTAGATACGGGAAAATGAATTGACATCAACGATATACATATACATAGATATTATTGCAAGCTGTAGATCATGAAGTTTCTCACACAGATAACGAGTCTTTATTAAAAATAAAAAAATGGAAACTATCTCATGTTTTGTACGGTTTTGGTTCTTTAAAAACTCCAGAAGTTTTTTTTTTAAAGCTTATGACATTATTTGAATATTTAATCTCTAAATAAACTCTAAATAAACTACATAAGATATTTAAATTTTTATCTGTATTTGGTGCTATCAAGTAAGGGGACGTCCTTTACTGATGTCACGCAATTTTTAACAATGCTTAACCCCCCTCCCCCTTATGTCACAGTTCGTCACATTTTACTAACCCCCCCCCCCCCCCCCCTTAGTCACGTCAATACTCGAAAAAATACAAACCATAAATATTTACTAAGGAGACACTGTGCAATTGCACAACATATTATTTAAAAAGCGTGACATCACTAAAGGACGTTCCCTAATGTGTAATACGTCTAGTTCCATGGTTATGACGACTTCGTATTTGTTGAAAGTTCAAATCGTGCATTAGTAAATTATTTGTTAGTTTATGTATATCAATATTAATTTTTTCAGTTTCAATTAGCAAATTTAAACTTCTAAAATTTTGAAATAGTAACAAACTAGGATATTTAAAAGGTAAATGACACATGTACTTTAATGCTTGTTTCTGTAAAATAAATAATTCATCAAGTTTATATTTAACACAGTTACTCCAAATTGGTAGGACGTATAATATCAAAGCAATCTTGATTATACAAAAACAAAATTTGCATAGTAAAACACATAAAACGTATGGGAAATCACTTTTTTTCCTAAGACAAATTTGTAAATGAAAACGTTACAAATCCTCTATTATGATTTCTGAATTATTTTCATAAATGTTTGAATTTCAACATATATGAATATCGTTTAAGTAAATCGGTTTCATTTTCTTATAGTAATTGATTTATTTAAACCAAAATATAAAAAAAAGTTCATAACAACAGCATTCTGGTCAAATTAAAAAGAAAAGCTTACTACAAATCGTGTGCATAAAGTCAATATATATTACATAGATGGCAGTAACATTTTTGTAAAATCGTACCAAAAATTGGCACTTGGGGAAATTTTAAGTTCAAAAATTGTAGGAAGAGTAAATCTTAGACAGCTAACGTACACTCGGAAAACTAAAGATAAATTTAGCAAGTATTATTTTAATTCGTCAGAGCCAACTTTGATGTATTTTTCAAAATGAAAGTTCGAATGATATATTTTAGAAATAATTTAATTTTAATATTTTTGAGAAAACTTTTGAAATATTTTTGAAAAATAATCAAAAAATATTTTTGCTTTTGTCATTGAAAAACTGGAAGCTAAAAATCACCATTTTTACTATGGATTCCTACGGAAATCAGTGAAAAGTTATACCACTAAAAAAGCTTCTAAAAAATACGTCATAATGATTATAGCTCTATACTCAAGAAGGCTTTGATAATATTCGTGACAAAATAAATTATATGATAGATATACATATATGGCAACATGGTAAACATTTGAAATGCATAGAGAATAATATTATCAACTAGATCTATTTTCATGATGTCATTAATAAAAATATTGAACAAAGTTGGCCCTAGAATTGAGCCTTGCGGAACACCTATAGTAATTTTCATAATTTCACTTACTGTGTGTCCTAATTGTACTACTTGTTCTCTATTTGTTAAATAATATGCGAAAAAGTCTAATTGATCTTGAGAAAGAGCTAATTTTTCCAATTTCATTAACATTAGCTCGTGGTCTACAGAATCGAATATCTTTTTAATATCAATGAAAATACATCCAGCGTAACATTTTCTAATAAAATCATCATTCACAATATTCACAAGTCCCAATCCCAATACAGTAGTACTTGAATTTTTCCTAAATCCAAACTGTTAATCTGAGATAACCCTATTTACCGATTAGAAAATATTTACACTATTACTACACATTCTAATATTTTAGATGACGCATTTAATATTGATATTGGTCTGTTATTGTTTAGCAGTAAATAATTTCCAGATTTTGGTATCGATATAACTTTGCCAAATTTCAAGGAATTTGGAAATTTATTATTAATAATTGCATTACTAATACAATATTTTGCGTAAACATTTGCAAAATTTCCAGAAAACTTTGTAATAAATTTCGCTGAGATTCCATCGAAAGAAGCACTTAGGTTTAACCTTTACTTTATGGACACGAGTAAACTGTAAAGGAACAGTAATGGCATACCTGATGTAGTCGAAAGCAATAATATTTGATTTGGGTAGCACCTATGTAATACTCTCGCCACTAGTGAATAGTAAATGCATAGACAATCATAATAGATCTCTCATTTGACTAAAAACAGAAAATAAAAACAAAAATTTTCCATTCAAATATTATCGGTGTATTGCATATACGTATTATATTTGCAACGCATTCTAAAATTATTGCCTTATAAAATACACCACACAACGATACATTGGAATTATCAGAAGTTTTTGTTTTTTTCCTTTAGTTACTATGAAATGAGAAATCTAGTATGAATATCTATGGTAAATGTATTAAAAATATTACTAAGTTTCGACTCTACCGATACAACATCAATCTCAATAATCAGACTTTGCTTCACCGCATAATTGACATCTCTGTTATAAAGAACTCGTTTCACATTATTATAAAGAATTCTGGAATCAGCGCAATTCCCAAATTCTCTACAATTGTATATTTTCTTAAGCTTAATATTTTTATTAGCGGCCATCTTTTTATATTTATTATATTGTTCATCTAAAAAACAGTTATTTGGATATTTTTTCATCATCCGCCAGTATCTTTCTCTTTTATCTATAAGATCCAGAAGCTCCTTATTCACCCAATCTTTCCTTTCTGTCTTTCTATTTATCAAAATAGTTTTCGTGTTACTTCTGACTAAAAGGGACAAATTTCTGATTACTTCATCAAAATCTGATTCATTCTTAAGTAAATCCCATATTGGGGATTCAGAAATTGTTTTATAACCAGTTACCGTTTTCACAAGTAATGACGAAGAAGATTTATTGCTAATAGACATTGAAAGAACAATGCTCCTAGGTCAGATAAATATTTCTCTACAAGATGAAAATCATGGTCTGATCATATTGCTGTCTGTTAATAAATAAGTCATTGTCTAATTAACCTAGGAATCAAAAAAGGTTACATTTTGATAATAAATCACATAAATTACTCATTGGTACATGAACTGACTAAGTGACTATCATAGTTACTTTTCATTCGATTAAATACAACAATATAGAGTAAATTATGCACAATTACTAAAATACTTATATATTACACAACAATTTGACATAATTCAAATTTGTACACTCAATTTTTAAAATAAAAATATTGGGAATAAATTTAAAATATCTATTCAGCTAGTGACATCTATATAAAAATAGAAGAAGAAACGGCTACTAAATATTTCGACTGCAGGCATAAAAAAGTTGTCGACGTTGTCTACGAATAGTCGACGTTGTCGACGAGTGGTCAACGTTGTCTACGAGTTGTCGACGCATTCGCGTAAAAATTAGTAGTCGACGCGTAATCGCCCATCTCTGGGCATTGGTGTCATTCTAATTTTCAGACTAAAACTGTTTTGATTGATTTGTAAATCTACTCAAACCTACCAAATCTAAAGAAAATTTAATTAATTCGAACAGTTTATCAAGAAAGTGGGCAATTAAGGAAAAAGTAGGCACCAGGTTTGAGGAATAAAATCCTTTACCATTCAACGCAACAACTTCCGTGGAATCAAAAGTGTGATTTCGGCTTTGTGGCAGTTTTGTACAAAACAGCACTAACCAGTAACCACCATTATTTATAGCGAATGAAGACATTAATAAAATAATGAGGTCGGTCAATTTTCTAAAAATTAAGAACCAAAGTTTGTGCGTCAAATTACTAATACAAACAATGAAAAGTGGGCTTCCAATTCTGACAAATTATATGTTCACTTAGAATTTATAAGGGAAGGAGGAATATTCTTTACTGTTTTTCTAGCAAAGTCAATTTTTCGGTTAATTACGGACATTATAATTAAAAAATTACCGAAAACGGGCAATTTAAAAGTTCAGTAATTTTCGGTTCCCTAGTTCTTTGGGACCAAAAAACTGATCTAATTAAAAAACCTGAACTTCTATAATCTACTGAGGTATCATTTTCTATACAATGGTGGGTTCCGTTTTATTTTTTTAAGAGCTCATCATAAATAAAATTTCAAATTTTATAAAATTGCTAAGCTGGCTAAAACTTTCAAATTGGTCAATTACATTGAAAATTGGTAGTTGAGAAATTCTTAAAAAACCTTGGATCTCTGAATTTTGGACAGAAAACTCAATTTTTTTTAATGTTCAAATATTTCCAGAATTTTCATATTTCGATAATTCAGAAGAATATATTAAATCCAAATTTGGTTTTGAATAACTAAGTAAAAACCATTTGACGCTAAAATTAAAAACGTAACAAATTTGAATCGAATTGCGGTCGGATTAGACAAACGTGCAACAATTAAATTTTAACAGATCCAGAATAGTGAGCTGATAAATGTTTAGCTTTAACCTTAGATAGTCCTTTTGTCATCTGTTCTGCTCCACTCATATGTATAGTTAAAATATTTAGTTCCGGAGTTTTACAGTTATGTACAACCAATTTTTAATAGTTCCTTATGCCGAATCATTTTATGTGTTTTCAAAATATTTAATAATTTTTGTGGAATTATGGAATTTTTGCGTTTATACATTTTTTAATCCTTTAAATCGGATGAAGCTGAAGGAATATTTTAGGATGGCAGAATATTTTTTTTAAATTGTGAAACACGGACACGGATTACTATTGATAAGCTGCGCGGGACATTTGAGATCTTTGAACAGGAATGCCCAAAATGCTTAGCTGTAAATTCTTTATTATTGAATACAATTTCTGGGAGCCCTTATTTTGTTATAAAAAAAATAACCACGTAGTCACGTTGCCCCTAGCAGCGTAAGTTATACAATAAATGGGTTATTTTACATTTTCTTTATTTGAAATCAGTCTAGTTATCGGGCTATTATACCGGGTGATTTTTTAACCTGAGTGCTGAGATGTTCTAACATCACTTTCGATTCGTTTTCGATAGTATTTTGTCTCTTATAACAAGAACAAAATTGTACGCTATTTTCTTCTTTCATTACAATTTTTCTAATGCGATCTCAGCCTTCTGTATACTTTTCCTTTTCTTTACATCGATAAAATATCGAAAACAAAATTTTTTGTGATAAAGAGTGATGAATGAAAGTAGAGATAGAATGATGTTTTATGAGAGCATGCTGAGATCGCAATAGAAAAAGCTTAATTCAAAAGTCGAAACAGTACACAATTTTATTCTTGAAAAGAGAGACATGAATACTATCGAACATCGAAAAAAGTGATGTTAGAACATCTCAGCACTGATACAGTCAAATATCTCGGAAAATAAGCACTCTACGAAAAAAATGGTTAAGAACTGCAAAAGTTTTGCAAAGCTAACAAGACCAAAATCAAAAATTATTCACGAACGTCTATCTCTTTTAAGTATATATATTATAAAGTGTAAAGATTTCTGTTTCCTTTTAAAATTGTGCTGATTTTTATTTATCAAAACAAAGAGGTGGGTACAAACATTTTTTTTACTTTTTTTGTTTCATTGATTGAATATAAAATGATTCGTTCAATGTTGAAAGGCCGAATGTCGGAAGGCCGAATGTCGAAAGGCCGAACGCCGAAAGGCCGAATGGGTCGGAAGGCCGAATGTCAATAATCCGAATGTCGAAAAGCGGAATGGGTCGAAAGGCCGAATGTCGAAAGACCGAATGTGTCGAAAAGCCCGAATGTCGAAAGGCCAAATCTGTCGAAAGGCCGAATGTGTAGAAAGGCTGAATTTCGAAAGGCCGAATTTTAAAAATATTTTCGTTCTCGTATAAAAATTGTTTGGTTGCATCAATGTCCACTGTAGTGAGGTTTCAGTGTACATACATATATATTATCATAATAGTGTTTATTTTGTTTTATTTTTCTTTATTTTGTAATTTTTAAGGGTGAACGAAATTTAAACGTGTTACAGAATTTCTTTTATTCTTTATTAAGTATGTTTACGAGAAGACAGCATTTTATAGTTTAAGTTACAGCATTATTTTTCTATTTTATAAACAGGGTATCCCCGAACTTTAATTCGTCAGCTCATTCCTGACTCAACACTAAAATGCAAATAAATAATCGAAAATGCCTTTGTGGCTTTTCCCATGCCTATCAGGGGTTGAAGTAATCGAACTTTTGCTGCAAATTATTGTTTTGAATTTCACTCGTAACTTAAGAGTAAAATAGACAATCACTTTAAAAAAAAATAAATTTATTTGGTTCGGACACACCCCGTGTATACAATTATTCTCAAAACTATATACGTTTAACAGAAACCAATAATTTCCATTGATATTATGTACCGAACGGAAAAACCCAGTTTAAATATCAGTTCTTGAGGAATTTGTAAATTAATTTTTATTCTTTAGTGCGACTCTCAAGTGACAACAACTAATTTGTTTTTTAAGTTAAATAATTTTTAAAATATTAAATTGCAAGTGAATTAGACTTTGTGTATTTGAAATTTAGAAATTCTTCATACAAAGTTTTCTTTAAATTTTGACAAACGTTTTGTGTTTCTTCCAAGTTAATAAATATTTTTCTATTATTATTTATTATTATTATTTAATTTTATCATCTTTAACTAAATTCGAATATTGACTTAAGTTTATCTTTAATTTAGCATGGATATTTTAGAGTATAAATCGAACAAAGGAAGAGCCATGTTATCCGTTGATGGTTATTTATTTACTTTGAACAAAAAAGTGAATTTAACTTATTATTGGAAATGTGAAAGGCGATATCACAGCCAATGTGGTAAAGAGAAAGAACATTTTTGTAACGCTCGAATTACAACTTTGAAAAAGGATGGAAGCCATTGCTTAAAAAAAAATGCTACACATAACCATTCGCTGACGCCGGTTAGAGGCGTAATAAAGACAATTTGCGAGAATACTAAAACAGCAGCCAAAATCCCTTATTTTAAACCAGTACAAATAATTCAAGAATTTGGCTAAGCCAATTTTTGGATTGCAGATGGAACATTTAAGACAGTTCCTAACCTTTTTATGCAGCTGTATTCGATACATGTTCCGATTGGTGGCTGCAATTCTATAATATTTCCAAAAATATACTTATGTGCTTATGACAAGCAAATCAACAGAATGTTATAATCGCACGGAAAAAAATTATAGGAGACATTTCTATAATTTATAGGAGCCCACAGGATTGTGGCTTATATAGAAAAACATTTTACTATAACACATAGTTAATTTAAAGAGATGCGAATACAAATTGTTACCATTAAAATAGTAAAATGTACCATAAAAATAGTAAAATGTACTATTTTAGTAATAAGCGCTTCCTATTTAGTAATGGAAATATGCATTTCAAGTTAGTATTTATTGCCATAAAATTGGTATTTTTCCCAGCATATTTTTGTAGCAGGTCGTCATAGGAAATATATTAGTAGTAATGACATTCACAGTATTTTCGATTTGGCAAATCATAAAAATGCCAATCACTTCATCATAACTACTGGAAAAAGTAGAAATATCATTTGTCATTACCCTCCACCTTTACTTTACCCCAGAGTCAATACAAATGTATCGACTCTCAAAAATGAGAAGTGAGTACTCTGGTACTCTCCTCGACTTCTCTATGGTTTCATACGACCAAACTACAAAAATACAATTCTCCCGGCTCCTACATCCCCTGAAGTTCATTTCTAAAGCCCTTCGGAGTGCTAAGCGGGGAGGAGCGCAGCGACCTCCCGCGTGCCCGTGAGAGTTACCAAAGCCGTTAGCCTCTACAATTCTAATTTAAATTAGTCGATGTCATTTTTCTTCAATTTATTTTCATCAGAATAGAGAAAAAAAATATACGAGAAATTGTTATGCAAGATTTTGTATTGCAATAATATTTAATAATTGCAACATTTTTTAATTGCAATATTTTGTAATGCAAAATTTTCTATGCGAAATTTTATAGTGTAATATTTTGTAATGCAAGATTACATACCCAAACCAATTTTTCTATGGCCCTTATTTTAAGTTCATTTTTCACATGAGCAGGCATTTGTTTTAATTTTAATAATAAATTTAGGTACATACACATATTTTATTTAAAATTATAATTTCAGAAGTAAGTTTCTCTTCTTGAGATATGTTTGAAAAAATATAATAAAAATTAAACTAAATTTAATGGATTTGTGCTATAAATCAATGAAGAGCTATATTATTTGCAATGCCTTTAAGGAAAGAAGCGTTTGTAAAACAAGATTTTGGAGAAAAGATTTTAGAAACAGTCTTTTGTAAATAGTCTTTTGAAAAACAGTGATACGTGGCCAGCCCGTGGAAAGGCCGATTGGGTTGAAAGGCCTAATTTTCATTAAATTTTCCTTCACTTAATTGATTGACATCAATATTTAAGACCATTGAATTTATTTCGTAATGTAAAATGTAAATCCTGTGTATTTAGCATACATGTTAATGTGATCAAATTTTGTGAAAAAAAAATTTATTTATTTTTCTTTTTTATTATAATTAATTAATTTTTATATGACAAAAAAAACTTAAAAAGATTTTAATATTTAAGGCGATTTACTATTAAACATTTTTATACAAAAATTTTGATGAAAATATGAATTTTGTTTTTTCATAAAAATATAAATTTTGAAAATTTTCATTCATAAAAAGACGAAAAATTAAAATCAATTTCGACATAAACGGCCTTTCGTTACATTCGGCCTTTCGACACATTCAGCCTTTCGACATTCGGCCTTTCGACACATTCGGCCTTTCGACACATTCGGCCTTTCGACACATTCGGCCTTTCGACATTCGGCCTTCCGACATTCGGCCTTCCGACCCATCCTGCCTTTCGACATTCGGCCTTTCGACACATTCGGCCTTTCGAAATTCGGCCTTTCGGCGTTCGGCCTTTCGACATTCGGCCTTTCGACATTCGGCCTTTCGACATTCGGCCTTTCGTACCTATTCCAAATGGTTTTTCTATCTTTTCGAAATCCTAATCAATCGAAAAAACAAAATCAAAAATATTTGTTCACCAGCTTAGGACTAAAGCGCAATAAAAGATATTGTTCTGTTTATATATATTCTGTGATTATTCACAGCACAAAGTGGCTGACACCTGGTGAACGGTTTTACAATTTAGCCAATGGTAGTCAACCGGTAAATAAACACATAATTAGACATGATTCTTAGTGAATTTATTTTAAAATAATCGTTTTTAAGCACTTAAAAAATTAAATTCATTTTGATAGGTAATTAATTTATCAATAATGTTTGAATTTAAATATAAATGCGGTACATAAATAACCGGTTACCACCATTTTTTTTTTTTTCCGCTGGCGCTACATCCCATAGAGGGACTTGGCCGCTTCATAGAGAAGTTTCGTGATCATTTTTATAACGGATAATGAATGATTAGTTCATTGATCCTTACATTAACCAGCCGTGATTTTTTCATCACCCGCCGGGAATCGAACCCGGGACCTCCGGAGCTTGAAGCAATCATGCTAACAACTGTGCCACCGGGGGGTTACCACCATTGGCTCGTAAAAATTGTAGCGCCTCTTGCGGCGCTTTAAAGGCGAATATAGTGTCATTGAGCTAGTTTAGACGATGCTTCACTATGTCGCATCATTTCCTCGTTTCTTGCTTCTTTGCCAACGAACTGATTTTGAAGTGGGGATTTTTGTGCACATTTTTTCACCAAAAAATTGTATTGCCTCACATTTGATGATACACTAATACATTGAAAAAACAATACGTATTTTTTTAGGTTCGTATTTTTTGTTTTCGAATTCGCTGTTTATTCGTCATTCGTAAATCAAAATTTTCATTTTGTGATGAACTATGAAGCAAACAGGAAAATTAAACAAATAAAAAGTCACGTCTTTGACAAGCATCACAATAATAATGAAAATAAAGGTGCTATTCCACTTGACTGAATTGGCCGATAGTAAAAAAAGAGGGAAAGAGAAAAAAGTTCGAAACTTTATGTAATAGACAAAGGCAACGTTTTTTTTATTATTTTATTTTATAGCAAAATTTTGAGGAGAAATTTTGACATCACTCAAAAACATAACCAATAATTATTAAAAAAATTAAATATTATTATTAATTCGGTTAATTTTGTATCTCAAAATTATCTAAAAAATTAAATATTATTAATACTCATATCAGAATTATATTTTTTAGTATATTTTCCGCAAAAATTAAAAAAATCTCTACAAAAAAACGTGATGTTTTTTTTTAATTATTTTTACTTTTTTATAGCAACATTTTAAGGAGAAACTTTGAAAAATATATTAACCATAAAATTATTAGTGTGCGGGAAATATTTCTCATCATATACTAATTTTATGCATGTGGGTTAGTGTGACTGCTATAAAATGTTCTCAATTTGATACTTTTTATTGCAATCACACTACTCAGACACAAATATTTCTTGACTGAGAAGGGTTTTTGTTTCATTCGCCCATCTAGCAAATGGGTCTCATTTGAAACGCGATATTTTAAAACGCGATTTGCCAAAACCCGATATTTCAAAAAGCGATATTTCAAAACGCGATATGGTACAAAACGCGATATTTCAAAACGCGATATTTCAAAATGCAATATGGTACAAAACGCGATATGGTAGAAAACGCGATATTACAAAACCCGATATTTCAAAATGCGATATGGTACAAAACGCGATATGGTACAAAATGAGATATTTCAAAACGCGATATTTCAAAACGCGATTTCCTAGTTCTGATCGTACATGTTCAATTTTATCATTTTGGTGAAGGAACATTTTATTAAATAAAGGAAGATTAATAATTATTATTATTTTAATTTTTATTATTATTTTAAAATTTTAATTTTAAAATATCGTGTTTTGTACCATCTCGCGTTTTAAAATATCGCGTTTTGAAATATCGCGTTTTGTACCATATCGCGTTTTGTACCGTATCGTGTTTTGAAATATCGCGTTTTGAAATATCGCGTTTTGTACCATATCGCGTTTTGTACCATATCGCGTTTTGAAATATCGCATTTTGAAATATCGCGTTTTGTTCCATATCGCGTTTTAAAATATCGCATTTCGAGCGGATCCCCTAGCAAATGTATATTTTTATCTTCCTTTAATTTTACTATCAGTCAATTCAGTCAAGTGGAATAACACCTTAATTCTACACATACATCCCCGTTCAAAAGTTTAAGACACTGTAAAAGATGCCGTTTAATGACTTTTCAACATTCTTATTCTAAAATTGGGTTTTATATTGTTGACAAAAACATGCAGTTTTAATTTATCAAGCTATTACAAAAAATAGTATTGATTTTACATTTGCTGTCAGCAAATGCAATGTGCATTGTGCAATGTGGTCTTAAACTTTTGAACGGGGGTGTACATAGGTAAATTGCAATTGTGATGACGGTTCGATATTTTACGTGTGAACGAAATAGTGTGGAATGATGTGATGTAGGATTCCACGACAAT
Organism: Tipula helvola; assembly: GCA_963556165.1. Classification (NCBI taxonomy): domain Eukaryota; kingdom Metazoa; phylum Arthropoda; class Insecta; order Diptera; family Tipulidae; genus Tipula; species Tipula helvola. The sequence goes on along the minus strand of OY744482.1, from coordinate 142,139,263 downwards.
TCGCAGAAAAACAATTTACAGAAAAACAATTCGCTGAAAAAAAAATTTACAGAAATCCTGGAAAATGAAGATTTTATCTTCCTTATCCAGAATTTTGTGTTGAAATATTTTGGAAAAGGGAGATTTCAATTCTAATTTTAATATTAAATCTACATTTTCCAGATATTTGCGCGATTATCTGGGAAATAGTATTATTTTTTCTGTAAATTTTCTGTGAATTGTTTTTCTGTGAATTTTTTTTCTGTGAATTGACGGGATACCGTGATGTAGTGATGGATGCGTCTAAATACCCCCGTTGAGCGTAGACTTGCTTGATATTACAGATTTACGTTCTGTGCCTCAGATCGATTTTTTTTGCTAAATTTTTGATTTTTCACAGTTGATGGGTTCATACCAGTCATTCTAGATGGCAATATTGGTTGAACAAGACATGCCGTGCCTCGCTTTTCATTTTTCTAAATTGCAACTTTTCGAACGTCAACCAAATAACCAGGCATTCAGCTGAAATTTCGCTTATTTGTTATTTCTTTTGTGGGTGAATTTGCCTACAACCAATCAAACAGTAAAGTATTCTATACCGAGTTCGAATCCCGACAGGGGTAAGATGGAAAAAGAATGCTTTTTAATTTTTTGATTCTTTATTTAGAAATTTATCGGTATTTCTAGTCCTTAAAATGTTGGTCCAAAACTAAAAACTCAACAGCTTTTGCTTTTAAAGGAGGAAGTGGAAAAATGCATTGTCATATTTGGAAACGACAGTTGGACGTTAATTGATGATTACGAAAGTTAAAGCTGAATTAGCGGAACCAGTCATGAGTGTGAGAACGATTTCTATAATATCGAAAAATCAAGAATTTTAATTTGATTTGATCAAATTTTGTGTGCCGAAAGAATAAAACAAACATTTTGTTAAATACAAAAACCTCGTTATAATGAACTAATTCGGACGTGGGCAATCCGTTATAGCCGATTTTCCGTTATATAAAAATATATAATTTTTTTTTCTCTTTCGGTCATTACACGATAACCACTGCGACACATCTTCCACGTCCATATTTCACCATTATCTTGTATTATTCTGGTGTAGTCAGTTACTTCTAGCTCTACTGAATCTATATCGGCTTCTTCATCGTTAAGCAATTTCATCCAACCATTCTCTAAAGTTCGAACTTTCACTTAATTCCGGGCTGCTGCAAAATGAAAAATTGCTGTTCGGTTATACCTTTTTAAATTCTCAAAATAATTTTACAATCTCATTCCATGTACGATTGGAATGAGATTCTAAAATTATTTTTAGATGAAGTTTTGGAATATCGCCAATTAGGATGGGCTTGACGTTTTATAACCTCTTAGGGAGAAATTGGTCATGTTCGGTGGAAACAGGATGCTAAAATGTTTTTTTTTTTTGATAAAATTCTGGAATTTGACTAATTAGAATGGAACTTAGCCATAACCGAATTTAATGATAATAAACATGAGCGAATGTGGCCAATTAGAACGAAACTAAAATATTTCTAAACCGATTATGATGAAATTCGACTTGTACTTTTAGAAATGAGGTTCTAAAATTATTTTTAGAAAAATACATAGGCGCAATTAATAGGTCCAATTAATTCAGGATTCTATAAACATTTTTAGGTAAAGTGTATGAATTAAAAAATAAAAAATATTGTTTGCCAAAAAGCAGTAAAATTAATAAATTACAATTAATTTGTTAAACAACTAAGCCGGTCGGAAAAAATATTGAGCAAATTTTTGTTCAACAAATTTCAAATTTGTGTTTCTTTAACGATTCACTTGGAAGTTGGATTTTTTTATATTTGAATCACAACGTTCTTAATGGGGACTATAGCCCGTAATCATTACTAATTCTTTGACTTTAAATTTTTTTCGATTGAAATTCGATGTTTTGGGGAACTTTTGCTTGGGACGTACCACTTTATCCGAAGACTTATGACGATTTATATCAATGATATCCACAATTGTCGATAACAATACTGAACTAATCAGGGCCAAATATTAAAACAAAAAACAAACAAAATTCGTTCTCGGTTTTAGAAAAGATCCTAAATTTAAACGAACTTTTGAAAGCTTATGGTAATTTTTCTAAAGTATATCTGCCAAATCGGGTAACTAATCAGTTTTAACAATTATTTGTTGCTCGGGAGGTACTCGCAGGGTTATGGCGATTTTTGTAAATTTTACCTGCAAATGTCGATGGTACTATTAAACTGATCAGGGCCAAAAATAACAAAAATTTAGCTGGATTTTGTTATTTTAAATTCGTTTTAATGCGAATATTCGATTCGAGTCATTTGAAAATAAAAGCTTCAGGTGCCAATATTTTGAATTAAAATTTCAAGGTGACAACGACAAGTGACTTCCATACAAGTTTTTGGAAACAAAATTATCAACTTGGTTAAATGAAAAGAGTATAGAAAACAGTCTTTAATTTTTTTCTAAAGATTTGTTTTTTTTTACATTTAATATGTCTTTTACGAGAAAATGCCTAATTCATCTTCCATTTAACTCGACTTACATTAAACAACAAGAAACATTAATTCAGCAAAGAATTAATAAGCGACAGCCTTTACCAAGGCACTTTATGTGTCCGACTGTCGCACGATATATTATGTTAGGTAAGCTTCTTTTTGGCAGTCATTCAAGCGTTTCGTCAAAGACCATGAAAAGAAAAACCTTTAAGAAATCACCAGCTAGAAGCGGATGATGAATATCAGACTCTTCCAGTGTTTTTCAACTTTGGGAAACTACCGCGGTTTTAATTGAATGTATTTTTGCTCGTTTTTCGAGCATTTATAGGAAGAAGAGCAATGCCGGTTAAACTAAGCAGCTAGAACGGAACGAACTATCGTATGAGGAACAGAAGCAGAATTTGGGAAGTGTCCAGAAGACCATCAGCAAGGAGGTGCAGAATCGGGTTTCAGCATGAATTGGAAGTTTAATCCTTAACACATACTTAATTAAGCTCTTTCCGAACGAATCCCGTAGGAAGATCTGCTCGAAGCCCTCACATGGAATTACTTCCTTCTAAGCTCCTTGAAAGAGCGGTAGGCCGTGAACTAAAAAAAGGCTAGATACTCGGTTGGAAGAGGAGCCGGAGTTTTGGCGGGCCTTATTAGACTTAGGCTAAGATTAGAGGTAATCTCTTGTTAAATAATGTTTCTTCTCTTATGAAATTGCAGTTTGTTTCATACTTGTAATACATTCAATGCACGCTAATTTTATTTCTTTTTTACATAAAATTTTTTTAATTGGGGGCTAATTATTTAGCTGAACGATGTGGATGCTACCCGAATTGAGCACTCAATATTATTGTTCAACAACAACAAAAATATAACAACTTGCATTGAATTTTTATTATGAAACAACTCGCGCTTTTATAAAATAGAAGAACGAGGAAATATTACTTAACTGGAGATTGGGTGTTTTTCGTCTGAAACCGGGCCTAAATTATTTATTATTTATTAAATTCACTTACCTTAAAATTACGTAAAAAAAACCTCCATATTTCTGTGGAGTTTGTAAGGCGATATGTTATGATTAAGATTCCCTGCGCGCGCGCTTAACACTATAGATGTAATTAGTTATTCCTTAAACTAATTTAATACGATAATCTGACTAAAATGTTTTAGACTTTTTTTCCCTTAAATAAATAATAACAACATCGCTAATTACACAATACATAAAGTAATAACATTTTTTTTTTGTCCACGCATAATTTTTTTTCTAAAAAGCAATCCTTTTCAAAGCAAACATTCCATTCCATTCCTTAAATTGTTTTTTTTCGTGGTCGTTGTCTTCTTCGCTTCATACTTTTTGGTCCACTAAATGTAATAATATTTATAAAATAAATAAATTATGATTAAAATTAAAAGTACTTTAAACAAATATTATGTATTGCATTGATTGGTTTCAACTACTTTTAATCGATGGATTTAGTTTTGTTTGATCGGGTGTAGTTTTTAAATTGAGTCCATCGTTTGAATCGTGATTGGAATGTTGTTGCTGTTGTTGTTTTAATGTAAACGTATGAATATTGTTATCGTTACTATCATTAATATTATTACTATTAAAATAATTACTATTGTTATTATTTTTATTATTATTATTATTGTTATCGTCGTCCGTATTATTATTATTATTACTATTGCTACTATTATTATTATTATTATTTAAATTATCACTTTGTAATGATAAACGATCTGGTTCCAATTTAATATTTGTTAACAATCCAGATTTTTGTTCATTCGCATTATTATCGATTGTATCATCATTATTATTGATTAGATTTAATGTTTGCTTGTAATTACGATTTGCATCCTCTTGCAATGTCGAGGGGCGGCATCGTTTTTGATTGCGCATTTCTTGCTCATATTGTGCCAATAGTTTACGCTTCGAATAGTATTTTGGATATTTTTGATTGTCTAATAATTTATTACTAATATTTGTTTGTTGTATTACATATTTCGATGCGTTATTATTACTAAAATTATTATTATTATTATTATTGCTATTACTATTATTACTAATTTGACTTGGAGTGTTATTATTACTACTATTATTATTATTATTATTATTGCTATGACTATCAACATCTTCATTAAGCATAGATTTGGTTTGTAGGTCTTTATTTACGTTACGATTTTGACTTAGATTTAATGTTTGAAGTTGCATGTACGACTGGTCTTGCAATCCTTGGCGATATTGAGATGAGGTGTGCTTTGGAGATTGTACATATTTTGTAGGCGGTTGCTGAACACGATTTTTATTTGACATTAATACTGGTGTATTTGTTCGCTGCTGTTGTTGTTGTTGCTGCTGGTGTTGGTGTGCTGCCTGTTGTTGCAGTTGTTGATGGATTTGATCTCGTTGGATTTGTTGTTGTTGAAGTTGTGACTGGAATAATGATGTTGAGCCCGTTTGTTCCTTATCTTCTTGGTCATCTTTCGTACTCTAAAATTATAGAAAATAAATTTGATTACATTTTCCAGTTAACTAATTTTTTCGATTATATTTTACATAAAACTCAAGTAGACTGATAGTAGGTGAGACTGTCACTTAAATATTTTAGCTCATTTGTATGCACTTGACGTAGTGAGACAGAATTTTTTTGATTGTAATTAGAATTATTTACGATGTCTTACAGTAGATAAGATTATTTCAACGTGTATACCCGGATTTAGAACGAATTCTATTCTTAAAAAAAAATACCAATGCATAAAATAAACGAGATAAGGTTTTGAAATAAAAACCCAAGTCAATTGGTGAAGCGAACCGAATTGGTTATTTTCAGTATAACTTCGGTATATTGAGTAACAATCGGTTTGCAAATTCGTATTAAATAGCAAGAAATCTCACAAACTATTACTACTAATTGTGTACAATTTCCGAGTATCCGAACAAAGAATACTAACCCTGTACATGGAATATCTTTACAAAATCGCATCAATCTGCCTTTTACCAGGAAATTTTATGTTTGTAGATAACAAGTATAAGAGATAACTGTTTAAAATACACAATCACAGCAATTGTTGTCAGTGGTCCAGCAATTATTGTCAGTGGTTATTATGGTATAATTATTAACTACATTACTCGAACCTCACTTCACCACGTGTTAATAATGTCGAAAGTCGAAATGTTTGGCTGAACAAGATGGCTTCAAAAATTTTTATTTTTTTTGTAAAATGCACAAAAAATAGAGCCATTCGAACTTATCTGATCAGACCCTAATAAAAAAAAGTGGATGAATTTTAAAAGAGCATGTTTTGCACCTTTGAATTTCCTGAAGAAGTAGAATAACAAGAGGAAAGGTCTAAGAACACTCTCGATATATCAAGATAGTTAATGGATTGTTTCAAATTCAACACCGCATTTATGAAATGAACTCAGTTGATCCATTTGGGTCGGTTATTGCGAAATACTTTTCTTTAAAACATAGCCGACCAATTTATAACTTTGTTTCGTAACCGGATTATAGTAGTTGTTAATTTTTTCGAAAGTTAATTTTGAATTATTATTTTTTGGGTGCTATCCATTGCTTGTTAATTTTATCTCTTGCTTCAACCTTAACCAATGAAGTATTTCTATTCATATACAATTAAAAAAGTGATACAAAATAATTACAACAACACTACACATCTTTCTGTTTGAAGGCATAATTAGATTCAGATAATCAATAATTAATTGTTTGTGTTACACAACATTTTTGAACTGTAAATAAAAATTTGGTGATGAAAATGTCAAACCATCTGAAGAATAAAACAAGAAACAAAGCAGCAAACCACTTATGATTTAATATAGGATGGATACAGATAAATGTTTCGTAGGAGCTTTTGGATAAAATTTGATAATTAAATTCAAATCTAAATTGTGTAATCCCACTAATATTTTCCAGCTTAAGCTTGGTATGCTGCTCGAACTAAGAGCATTTTTAACGCGGCATCTTTAACGTATCTCTCCAAAAATATATTTTCATTAACTCATTAGTCTCCAAATAAAAGAAGATAAACGGTGAAAAATTATTTTGATCGATTATTGAAAAATTTTAGCTCGTCAATTTATATTTAAAAAATTTAAATTAAATGCAATACTGAAGAAAAGGAGCAAGAAACACAAGTTATGAAATGTCAAAATTAAGCTTAACATGCTAAAATAAATTTTCTATAAAATTTTTTCAGCTAGTTAAGAATTAAATGGAAAATGTAAAGGGTTTAAACCTCCCTAGGTGATCAGAACTTCGGTCCGGAAAATTACGTGCATATACGTGAATTCATCTCAAATAATCTCAATCCAAAATCAATTCCTAACTGAACCCCTTAATCCCTTACTCAATCTAAAGCTCATCCTCCAACTCAATCTGCAAAGCAGCCACTAAATTAACCTGCAGCCCAACCCACCACTCTATCACTAATTCAAACCCAAACCAACTTTCAAATAAACCCTTATCTGTACCCCAAACTCAACACCTAACTCAATCCACGAGTCAACCCCCAAATAATTCCCCAACTGAACCAAATAAGCAGAAACCCCAATGAAGGCTAACACAACCCTAGATCGAACCAAATTTCAAGATTCTACTCAAGTCTAAATTGAATGGCCAACTCAATGTTGAAATCAACTCGATTCGAAAACTACATGCGTTTTTGAATCCAACTCAAATCAACTCAATCTATGTAACCTCCCGCTAAATCCGCAACTTGACCCAAACTAATATCCAACCAACCCCTCTCTACTCAAATCCAGCTCAACTTCAACTCGACTCTAACTCAACCTTCAATCTAACCCTAAACACTACCGCCACTCAGCCCTCAACTCAATCCAAAATTGAACACTCTACTTAATTTCCAAATCAACATGGTCTGAAAAAATATATACATACGTAAACAAACTCAGGTGGCTCGCTCACAACTCTCTCCAAAAATACCCCCAATTGAACCAATTACTCAACCCCAACTCAACTCCCAACTCAACCCTCATTTTAACCCCAAACTCAACGTTTAACTCTATCCACTCTATCAACACGAACCGAAACAACTAAATAACCCTAACTCAACCTTTAACTCAATCCTCAAAACAGCGCGGTTCTAGAATCTTCATTCGTACATTAACTAAACTCAAAACAACTTAAACTAACTTCCAACGCTGACTTAATCTCAAATCATCCCCAAACTAACTCCAACGCAGCCCAGGACCCCCCCCCCCCCCACCCCAACTCAACCTCAACTCTACTCGCAAGCCATCATGGTCTGAAAAACTAAAAGTTTTCATGAACTCAACTCAAGCAATGTATCTTTAATACAACCTACAATTAAACCTACAAATAAAACCCCAGCTGAGCTGTTCACAAAACGCTAATCCAACCCCAACTGAACATGCAATTGGAACCCAACGTCAGAATGTAATATAAAAAATTGGCTAGCTGCTCCCTAAAATAGAACCCCAACTCAACCCCAAATTTAAAGTCCACTCAATTTTCAAACTATATAGTATAAATAAAAAATTACTAAACTTTCATATAAACGGGTTGGTTTTAGGTCAACTCGTATTGCAACGACCCTACCCTTTGAACATATAGGTTCCAAAAGCTTTTCAATTATCCGCCATAACCATGGCAACTGATTGGCGGAAAAACTCAAATCGGTCATGCCGTTCTTGAGATATTATGGGTACAAACAAACATCCGGATATACAGACAGATGGATGGTCTTTTAACTTCGTTTTAAAAGGGTCAAAATCATAGAAATCCTGTTCAAAATGACAAAGCAGTTTGTTGGTCCAACACCACTTTTCTCGATGTTTTGAGAATTCCTACATATGTCCAGATAAGCAAAAAAAAAAATAAAGGGCTGAAAACTCAATTCACGAGGTAATCCGAACTTCGGTCCTGAAAATTCACTCAACTCCCAAATCAGTACCTATAACTGAATTTTGTAGCTCGATCTTCAACTCAACCTCAAACAATCGTAATGCAATCACCAAATCAACCCAACCCTCAACTGAATCAACAGTTCAACCCCACATCAACCCTTAATCTAACCGCAAACTCAATGTATAACTGAATTCACGAAACAACCCTTAAATAATTCCCCAACTAAACTTCTCACTCAGCCCCAACGCAAGCTAACTCTAATCTCAAAATTGTACTCAATACCTTGAAATTAGCTCGATTCGAAAACGTTTTGCGTGTATGAACTCAACTCAATCTAGCTTCCCAATACACCCTCAATTTGATCCCTCTCACTCAAATCCAATTTAACTAGACATCAAACCATATTCAACCCTAACTCAATAAAATGCACACCCCAATCCTAAACTCAACGTTCAACTCAAACCTTAAATTTTCACGGTGTGAAAACTACATGCGTACATGAACTCAACTTAACCTAATCTTCAACTCAACCCCGGTTTGAAAAAGTACATGTACACTTGAACTCAACTCAAGCTACCTTCTGATTCAACCCCCAAATCTTCCTAAATAAATCCGCAACTGAAACCCTCACTAAACCTCAACTCAAGCCCAACTCAACTTCCAATTCAACCTTCAACCCAATCTCAAACTATAAACCAACGCGTTCCAAAAACTGCATGCACCTATGAACTCAACTCAAACCAAACTGAATCTCTAACTCGACACCAACTCAACCCAAAAGTTAACCCCAAACTCTCCAAAACCTATGTTCGTTTCGTACATGGACTAAACTCAAAATAACTAGAGCTAACTGCCAACTCAACCCTCAACACAACCCCAAATAAATTATCAACTTAACCGCTGTCTCCAGCCCTAGTCCAACCCCAACTCAACCTTACCTGAACTCCAGTCATTAAATCAATATGGTCTTAAAAACTACACGCGTACATGAACATAACTCAAACTAATTCTAATTCAGCATCCACCCAACTCAACTCTAACTCAACCCAAACTCAACCCGCAAATAGAACCTGACTCATCCCTCAACTCAATCACAAACTGAATCCCCAGCTCAATCTTCAAACGTTGGTCACGTTGTAATATCACCGCGTGGTTTCGATTCAATTCTGATGGCATGTACCCGATCCTCTTCCGGAAGCTGTTAAATTCTTCGACCATAGAAACAGATCGGCGAAAAAACTTGAAATCTGATAAGCCAGTCTCGAGATACTAAGCGCTACTAAGTTTTGACGACTGAGTTTGAAGTTTGAATTCGGGCCTAAAATGGTATTGTGCTCATTCATTCTCAAAAAAGATAAGGCTTTGATTTTGCTGTCTACACTAAATCATCATAAAACGGTATCCGGACCAAACCAATAAAAAAAATATTATCCTTTATGACAACCAAATAAAAGGGGAGCTGGATACCATGGACAAAATGCTAAGTCACAACGAAAAGAAGTATAAATCGATGGCCACTAGCCTTGTTTTTCAATATGTTGGACACTGCCAGCGCACAGTGCGGCCAAATCGAAAAAAGCTGGCCAAAAGTAAAAAAAAAGTTTCTAGACGGGTTTTGTTTTCCATATTGGGTTGGCTAAAGTACATATCTAACGTTCAGCAATCACGCATTAAATTTCCTTCTACCTGCTCTAGAATATTAGCCACAATGCTACCTTTGTTCGAATAGTATCAACATTGTTATCGAATTAGTAAACAACGCGCTTGTTAAAAGTAATAGAGAAAATCAAAAGAACAACCAATTCTTGTCGGATAAAATGGAATCAACTTCTGAAAGTAAGTAAAAAAATGAAAATAAATTGTAATGTACTAATTTTAAAAGTATCAAATATCAAAAAAACAGTAATTATGGTCGATTTTTTCAGAAGTTGTAGGTGAAAGTATTATCTTCCAAATAAAAAAAAATTGGCTGCTTTAAAAGTTTTTGAAAAATAGGTTGGGGAAAAAGTATTGAGAGATTTTTTTGCCATTTTTGATTAAATTTTTGTTTTATTCAAAATGAGTTTTATTTATGAACTTATTGGCCATTATTATCTATGACCTTTTGCCATTTTTCGGGTAGTTTCATAATTCCATCCGTGCAGAACTTCTGGGGTTTATCGGCGAAAAACTTGGCAAGTGATTTTCACAGTCCTTTTCTGAAGCCAACGTTAGGCCATCGAAGCAGTTTTGCAGAGATCGAAACAAATAGTAGGCAGAGGGTGCAAGATCTTCGCCTTACGGTGGATGCATTAAAGCTTTCTATTGATTAATTCTTGCCGCTTTTTTTAATTAATTACTTCAATCTGGTTAATTGGTGACAGAAGAGATTAGAATTAATCGTTTGACCAGGTTCTAGAACCTCATAATGTAGGATTCCCTTCTAATCCCTATCTGGCTTTGAATTATTTTGTGGTGTTCCTCCTTTCTTTGACCACGATCTTTTCCGAACGATATTCTCGAATATAACCCGTTTTTAAAAAATGGGTCGATTTCGTTGCGTTTCAGTAGCAAGTCGCTAATGAAAATTCAGTCAATCAAATTTTTCATCGAAAAATCCTGCGGCACCCAAACATCGAGCTTCTTTGTGTATCCAGCCTTACGCAAATGGTTTAAAACTGTTTTCTGATAGATATATTTAATTCCTCAGCAATGTCATATGGCTACTTATGTCACATGTGTTGCTCATCTTCGATCTTTTAAAAGATTCCAACGACTTTTTCAGTGATTGATCGACCAGAGCGAGTTGTTGTTGTAACTTGTCCAGGAAATATGGTTATTGTTGCGCTTTGCACATAATTCGTTTTTATTATTTAACTTTGCAACTCTGACTTCAGATTCGAAATCAGTGCCCCAAAAGACCACTGAGTACATATTTTGAGATAATTTACTTGAGTTTTTGAGTTTTGGCCAGCTTTTTTGGAATCGGCCGCACTGTGCAGCCTAGGCAGCATAAATAATATATATTCACAAAGCAAAGAACTGTAAAAAAATCAAAGGTATGCATTTCTGCAGATTTTAGGCGAACAGTTATGTATTCCGTACATACAAACAAAATTGTAAAATTGAAGGGTGGTGGATACGTGAAGCAACCGCAATCAGGCAATAAATGATGATGAATTTTTGGTGGATGACCAAGACGGTCGGGATTCCACTGGACATTAATTGTAACTGAAAGAAGTTTATTTTGATTCATTGATTTTAAATAGAATTGTGATATAAGCATAGCGGAATCACAATGACTATTTTGTCACTATTTCGGTATCTTCTGTGCATTTTTGAATTATATTGATTTATTTGCGAAAATCTCCATACATATAAAAGATGTGAAAAAGAAAACATCTACCCGACCGGAGAACCAGTTGTACCAGTTCACCACCACAATAATGAGAAAAATTAATTTTCAAATATATTCAGCTAAAATATAATTTGCATTCATATACCAATTACATTTAATTCAGTACGACCTTGTGGTCATTGTTACTGATTTAGGAGCGGACAATAGAGGAAATGGGAATAAGCAAGGCGCAGTCTTTCTTTGCGAATTCGTGTGATCAAAATAAAAAATTGTAACTATTTAATGTTACACCGCACATGATTAAACTGGTATTTTACTTAATAATATTTTGGTTAACGAAGGAACCACTTCCAGAGCTTCAGAAACAACAATCCCGTTTAAGAGCAACTCGTCTAACGGTGCAAGGCGCTCAAAGATAGAATGTGAAATTTGCATCCCAATTATTTTCACATACTAATTCATGCGCTATAAATAGAATGGGTGCTTTGGGTCTTGCAAAATCGAGACACTCGGCTGAGTTAACAAATCTGCTTAAACAGGTCAAATTAATTTGAATTTTTTTATTGTTTTTTAATTTTTGACTATTTAGGTCAACGATTAGGTTCTGGCTTGTTCAATTCAAGGGTTCCACGAATTGATTTGCGCCTACGAATGGTCGACTACGGATTAACAATTTATGATGAAAAGACATAATTTTACACTTCATGTTGTTTAAGTGTAATGAGTTTTGGTCGCACCACTCACTAAGTCCATTGGTCTTTAGGTCATCTTGCAGTTTATCAGCATCACAAATTTGTTCAATAGTACGATCAATCGTCATCATGTGATCCTTGAGGAACACCCCGTCACTTTGATAACGTTGGATTTTTTATTTCCAATTATTACACATTGTAGACGGTTTGTTAAGTATGACTTGAAGCAATTAATGTATTCGAATGAAAATCCAAATGCAAATAGACTTTGGAGTGCTTTATGATGACATATAGAATCAAATGCTTTACTGAAATCCGTATAAGCTACGTCTACTTGATGAAGTTTTCCTATCTCTTGGTTGGTGAATTAAACCAGGTTAGTAGATGTAGACCTACCAGGCATAAACCCATACTGGTTGACAGATATATGACGTATTAGTGTTGATTTAAAAGCATTACATATAACTAGTTCAAATAATTTAGGAACTGATGATGAAGTTGATATTCCTCTGTAACATGTGATGTCACCCCGTTTACCTGATTTAAAGATTGGAGTTATTTTAGAGATTTTCCATTTTTCGGGAAACACAGCAGTGGTTAAGGAATGATTGAACAGTTTACACAACGGATTTACCAAAATACTCGCAAATGTTTTTAATATAGATGAAGGTACACCATCTGGCATATAACCGTCTCCAAAACCCTTAAAAGCTACAGGAGTACAAATTGAAAATGCGGGATTTTTTTCTATTTTTGAACGTTTATTCTGAAAAAATGGTAACAAATGAATTATTCAAAGTATTGTCCATCGCTAGCCACAACTTTTTCCCATCTTTCTGGCAATTTACGGATACCGTCGCGAAAAAATTCGGCCGGCTTTGCTGCTATCCAGTCATCGACCCATTTTTGGGCTTCTTCGTAAGAATGGAAGCGCTGGTCAGCTAGGCCATGTGTCATCGATCGGAAAAGGTGGTAATCGGAAGGAGCAATGTCTGGGCTATACGGCGGGTGGGGTAAGACTTCCCATTTCAGCGTTTGTAGGTATGTTTTGACCGGCGCTGCAACATGTGGCCGAGCGTTGTCATGTTGCAAAATTACTTTGTCGTGTCTTTGCTCGTATTGTGGCCGTTTTTCTTTGAGTGCGCGGCTCAAACGCATCAATTGAGTTCGGTATAGTGCTCCTGTGATGGTTTCGTTCGATTTCAATAGCTCATAATACACCACACCCAGCTGGTCCCACCAAATACAGAGCATGAGCTTGGCGCCGTGAATATTTGGTTTGGCCGTCGATGATGATGCATGGCCGGGGTAACCATATGATTTTTTGCGCTTCGGGTTATCGTAACGGATCCACTTTTCATCACCAGTGACAATGCGATGCAAAAAACCCTTCCGTTTTTGCCGTTCGAGCAGCAGTTCGCATGCAAAAAAACGGCGCTCGACGTCTCTCGGCTTCAGCTCATACGGCACCCAATGTCCTTGCTTTTGGATCATTCCGAGGGCTTTTATACGATGGGAAATGGCTTGTTGTGTCACTCCCAATGAATCTGCGAGCTCTTGTTGAGTTTGACACGAGTCTTCATTGAGTATTGCCTCCAATTCAGCATTCTCAAACTTTTTCACTTGGCCCGGCCGCTCTTTGTCCTCAACGTCAAAATCACCACTTCTAAACCGCACAAACCATCTCTCGCACGTTGAAACCGATGGAACATGACTCGGATAAGTCTCGGAGACCAATCGATGTGCTTCAGCAGCACTTTTCTTCAAATTAAAGAAGTAAATTAAAACTTCCCGCAAATGCTGTTTTGTTGGCACGAAACTCGACATATTGAGAGCTCAAAAAAACTATGAATTTGACACTGCGACAAATTGACACATACTGAAAATTAAAGCTATAAGACGTAACTTTGACATGAACATAGTCACAGTACTGCCTGATGCGTATAGCGTTAGTAACGCCATCTGTTATCAATCCCGCATTTTCAATTTGTACCCCTGATATTAGAATGTCTTCTTCAGATATGCCTGGAGGAGTAATTGATATGTTGCATTTGCTTGTTCTATCGAAGTAATCAGTACTAGCGGTTGGTCGATGGACAGATTGAAAAAATGTAGTAAACATGCCTCTGTGGCGTTTGATTAGTTCTAATTTTTTCTTGGATGCCAGCGAAATAAGACTTTTACAAATTTTAAATAGATACCAAATTCGTCACTGTGCTGTAAAAAGGACAGCTTGTCTGTTTCCAAACTTGATTTCATCATTTTAGCATAGGCGTTACATTTACGATTTTTTAGTTTTATAAGCCTGGGCTCGAACCATGGAGGTGGTGAATACTTGGTGATTTATTGGAAATAGGCACATAGAGTTCAAAGCCTTGCAGTAATATCTTATAAAATTAATTATATAATTCCATCCCAATTCACTGCTTCCAAATAATCATCTACTTCATTGGTAAAGACAAAATCTTAAAACTTCCGCAATGGAGTTAATTTGATTTAAATTATAACCAAGTATTGCATCAATGAACAAAGATTCTGCGTCTGAATTTATATTGTTTGGAAGAATGCAATTAAATTCACGGTCAAAATTCCAGATGATATTCGGAAGATTAAAATCACCAAGTGCAAGAACCATATCAGATGAATTTGATGTATTAATATTAATGACTTCTTTAATCGAATCGACGCATGCTGCATAATAACCAATGTTTGAATGAGGTGGTATGTACGCTGTGTAAATATGTAAATATAAATATTGATGGGATTAGTGTTACTGGAGCACTCACTACTTTAGAATGCACGGCTATGATTACATCACTGCCCGATTTCTTAGAGCTAGCTTAAAGTTTGCGATCACATCTATAAACAACATTGTCATACCCAAAATATTCAGAACTGTTAATTCCCGGATTTAAGTTACTTTCGCTGATTACATAAATCAGGTAGTTTGTTTGAAGAACAAAACGGTAAAATTAGGATGCCTTTGAAGCCATTTTGTTAACGTTCTGATAATAGATGGAATACAACCCTCTAATTCGGTTACCTGCTGACTTTTCCGATGGTTTAGTTTTAGTTGTAGGCAATAAAGGTACAACATTAGTACATGTTTAAGTGGCGCCCCTTTGACGAGAGTAGTAGATCATCTTCAACGGGTGCGAAATATTTAAATGTACCCGTGTGTCTCGATATAGGTCTTACACATATAACATTTGGTGAAGTTGGTCCTTGCGCCTCGTGAATCGTTAAGACTTTACAGGTTGGTGGTAAGGTAAGCTGGGCGATTAATAAACTTTTATCCGCTTTGGTAAAAGTTAGATATAATACGTATTATCTATAATTAGAATAGTGCAGCGATATTTGGTGGTACTAGTAACTTGAAAAATTTCATTGATACATCTAAACTGTTTTTAGCGCTGATATCTGGATAAAATTCTTTTTGTGCTAACGTAACATCAATAGGATATCTGTATGTAACATTTAATTGCTCAGAATTCGTTATAAATTTATTCGCATCATAAAATTGCATATTAACAGGATGTAATCTGTCAATATATGGAATTTGATTTTTATCCCCAAGAAGATATATTTTTGAACATTTATTGAACATTACAACAAGTCCAATATAACCGGCATGTATCATCATATATTCAACAATAAATACCGTATCATAATTTCGGGTTCCATTATTTACATAGGAAGCAATCGTTTTATAGTTTAATATGATTTTATTGAAGTCAGTTTTCTCCTTAATGTAACAAACAGTAATTTTAGATTTGAGATCAGCTAGTCCTTCTTTAGTGGCACATAAGACGAGGTCAATGACTAATTTATGAGTGTTTATAATCCACGTAGATTTTTCACAGCCTGGAATACCTTGAACGGAAATAACTGTAGGCCGCTTGATGTTGTCCTTAGTAAAAACTGTATTTAAATGGTTGTACCATGATTTGTGATGTCAGAAAAAAATTTGTGAATTCACAACATTTGACTAGATTTTCACCATCAAATCCAACCTGATGATTAATAGTAGGCTCCTCAAAGTACTTATTGTTCTGGTTGTCATATATGTAGATGTGTGCCGATAGTATATAAGAAAGAATTTGTTATAGTAGTTTAATAAGTGGCTCTTTATGATACTTTCAACAATGAGTTCTTGTAGTAAGAATGAGCAAACGGGTTGCAACTGAAGAATCGTTCATAATGGAAGACTTCCAAAAACTTGGGGGGCTCACCAGTAATCCATCGATACGATAAAGCTCTTTCATAACGCGTTGAAATATTGAACGGTGTATGTCATATAAGTATGTATATTAAATTGTGTTTCTTATTTTAATAAAATCTATTTT
Source organism: Tipula helvola (assembly GCA_963556165.1). Lineage (NCBI taxonomy): Eukaryota > Metazoa > Arthropoda > Insecta > Diptera > Tipulidae > Tipula > Tipula helvola. The sequence goes on along the minus strand of OY744482.1, from coordinate 142,122,499 downwards.
CAGTTTAGCCTTTTTCACTAAAATGATGCAGACATCATATTTATCCTGCACAATAACATGTTTGCCTTATTAAATAGAAAATGATGATTTAATTATTTTTTGTCAGAAATAATTAATTATATAATATTTTGTGCTACTAAGAGAGTATAATAAGATCCGAGCACAAATAGAAATATTATACTCCTACAATATAATTATTCATCACGGATCAACGATAAATTTATCTTTCGAAATAATTAAATTCTATTTTCTGAGGAAGCTAAATTTATACTCCTATATTTTATTGGTTTCTTTGAATTAAAATCTGTATTGATATGGTATTTATAATAAATCAAATTTGTTGGAATTGATGTTTATACAATATAAAAGATTTTGCAGTCAAAAAAATAACAAAAACGACATATTTATATCGTAAGTTTGGGTATAATGCTCTGACTAATTTACAAATAATCACTATAAACTAAACTACCCTTGTTGCGGTTGACCTTTTTACGTAGATTATGGGATGTTAAATACCCGTGATTGATACACTTGTACATGACTCGCTTACAAAATCGGATATTATTGAGTGAAAATGGGCTGGTCAAAAAAGGTCAAGAATACGTGATAGATAAATATTTCCATAAACCAAACGAAACGTTAAAGGAAAAAAGGTATGAGTATTAGAAATAAAAATTACGATTAGTTGCAGTTTTCAAGCTTTACTGTAGAATTTTGTAAAGTAGATGAAATGTAAAAAAATGGTTGTATATTCGTGGTGGTGAAAATTGAGAAACCAACATAAATTATGATAGAAAATAAGTAGAAAAAAAATTGTGCTTGATTCCTTATTGTTATAGGCGAAATATTCGAGTTTCCCTTTAATTAAAGCTTTCTGTTCAAAACTATAAGAGCAGGCTGTCCCCCATATCACGCGTAGAACGGAAATTACGTTCAAAAAAAAATATTTTTTATCGATGTTTTAAAGAAAAACTAAAAATTTGTACAATGGCTCAGGGTCTTATCCCTTAGATTTAATTACTTTTGTCTATCACAACATCCATTGATTATTGTTAAATACACCTTATAGCTAAACATCATTACCTACACCATTCATATGAGTTTGAAGCTCAGCAGGCCCGCGCCTAAGTACACGGCCGCTTGTGTGCAAAGTTTTATCGGCCACCCCTTTAATTAAAGAAAACCTACCTTATTAGGAAATAAAAATCAAGCAAATATCATCTATATTCAAATTGTCAACCTTCTGATGTTCTATTGATATTAAAGCTAAATTTCGAAGTCGTTCCTCTAACATGGTTGATCTTAAATAATTTTTAATAACTTTTACTTTGAGAACGATCTTTCTCCGGACCGTAGACTACATTTTGTTTTCCAATATGTATTAGAAATGTTTTCAGGTACCATTTTCTTATAGTCTCAAAGAGTACCTGCACAATTTTAATTTCGTCAAACAAATCACACGATTTATGTCAAATTCACTTTATTGTTCATCTGAAAGTTTCATCTGTAAATCTTTACAGATTTGCAGTAACGGCTCATCTGATTGTTCTCTAATATCGTAAATGAATCCAAACTATCATTATATCCCTGAAGTGTTTGAAATCTTTTGGGAAATAGATGTTAATGCTTGACCCAAAATGCAAAAATAAAAATTAATTTTAAAATGCGTTTTTGGATTCAAGATCGGTTTATCTATGCTTTCATAATTGAAATTTCGCGTTTTTCGGCTTGTTCTTTTCTCACCAATAGCAGGAAAAGCAGGTTCCACGTCCGCTAGGTCATTTGCAATACCAATAATTTCTTCAAACTCGTTATCGCTTCTATACAGTTTGTCAAAAAATTGGTTAAGTCCTTTATCGAAGAATTTGATAACTACATCAATTTGTAGTAAAAAATTGTACCAAATTAATATGGAACATACAAATTGATAATTGCATAATTAGATACATATTTTAAATGATAAACAGTGTGCCAAATGATGTGTTTTGAGGTCTACTTCTTCCCTATTATTTGAAATTTCAATAAGAGAGTCATAAATTTGCACAATATGATACCTTAAGTGTTATGGCATCAATTCGACTAGACCAACGTGTTCCACTTAAAGGTTTTAAATTTAAATTTGACATATGCAGACCAGCTTTTGGTTGAACTAGCAAAAAAATACGTAAATTTCTTGTACTAAGTAAAAAAAAATTGCTGTTCCGTGTGATACAGTTGCGGAGTCATTAACAGCCAGATTCAAACTATGTGCAGAGCATATGTTACAAAAAAAGCTCTTGCACTTAAATTTAAAACTTTCTTTTGCAAACCATTGTGCTTTCCTCGCATGTTTGCACCATTATCATACCCCTGGCTACGCATGTTCCAAATATTTAAATTTAGGTCTGAAAGTTATTCAATAATAAATTGAATTAAGCCTTCGCCAGTCGTATTTATTATACGACTGAACCCAAGAAAATGCTCCCGAATTTTTACTTTTTTTTGTATCTTGTAAAACAAGGCGAATTACAATAGTAAGTTATTCAGTGTGGCTTACGTCTGGTGTACAATCCAATATTATAGAAAAATATTTAGATGTACGAATCAACTGCAGTTTACTGTCTTTTATTTTTGAACCAAAAATATTTATTATTTCATTTTGAATTTTATCACCTAAATAATGCGGCATTCGGTTTAGTTGATTTGCAGATTTTTCAATACGACGAATATGCATAACGGAATCAAATTCAGCGACCATTTCTACAGCCTTTAAAAAAATTACCATAACTATGAACCTCATGCAATACATTGTCTAAATAAATACTATGGTACGCGACAACTCGGCGACGGTAATCTCGGCGACAGTCAATTCGGCGACGGTCAACTCGGCGACGACCAACTCGGCGACGGTCAACTCGGCGACGGTAAACTCGGCGACGACCAACTCGGCGACGGACAACAGGGCGACGGACAACTCAGCGACGGTAAATTAGGCGACAACAAATTGGACGACGATCAACCAGTCGATGACCACCTCGATGACGGACAACCCAGTGACGGTCAGCTCAGTAGTAAGCAATAAAAATGATATAAAAGTGATATTTTTTAAAATCTCGCATTTCAATATCCCACTTTTCAAAATCTTGGTTTTAAAAGACGTATTTTTTTTTAATTCGAGCCGCCCTTTTTGGTGAAGGAAAACTTTAATTTAAAGTACATAAAATAAAAATAAAAACGAGGAATGAAAATCGGGATTTTTATTCTCCGAGTTGGTCGTCGCCGAGTTGACCGTCGCCGAGTTGGTCGTCGCCGAGTTGGTCATCGCCGAGTTGACCGTCGCAGAGTTGACCGTCGCCGAGTTGGTCGTCGCCGAGTTTACCGTCGCCGAGTTGACCGTCGCCGGGTTGGTCGTCGCCGAGTTGACCGTCGCCGAGTTGGTTTCGCCGAGTTGACCGTGTTCGTAAATACTATGCGCTATTTTACTTTCTGCCAGTGTTTCCGTTCAGCATCTAACACACGTTGCTGCATGGCATTGACGGCAGTATTTTATTTTATAGGTGTATTTAAGCTAATCCAATAATTTAAGATTAACGATAAATGCTGCCAATCTGAATAACCCGATTGATTGGATAGGTTCCCCTTGTTATCGTCAACAATTTTACAGCAGAAACAATAAACAGAATTATTGGAAATATAGAGTAAATAAGCCAATCTCAGAGCACAAATCCAAATGCAGTACATGTACTACAATACTTGTTAAAGCGTTAAAGGGTTGCTTGATTTTAGATTTTAGAAAAATTAAAAAAATCTCTTTGTCTACTTTCAATTTTGAACCAATGACCGTTTTCAGTTAATAATTTAAAATAATAGGTAAAAAAGAATTAGTTTTGGCCGCCTTTTGGAATCGGCCGCCTGTGTGAACATTGCACACACGCTAGGCGCGGCCCTGAAGCTCAACATTCAATAAACTTCTTCAATTAAATTGAGACAGACAAGTTTGGAAAAGTACAGAATTGGTGAATTTAGCAATAAAAAAACAAAAACTAATTCACAATTTGCCAAAATTTAAAAATCCAATTTGATAATTTTTATATTTTAACTTGATTTAAAAAGAAACTTAAGAATTTAATTTAAAACGTTTCAAAAGAATGATAAAACGTAAGAATTTTCTCTTAAACTTTAAATACAACTTTCAGAATTTGATACAACAAAAAACGTGAAAATTCATAATATGTATTTAAATTTTTTTATAGATTTTTCTAAAATTGTTCAGATTATTCCAGAATTTTTAAAAATAGCGAAGATTTTCGAGATTTTTTCTGATAAATTATATCAGATTATCGATATCGAGATTTCAGTCCGGCGTGATTATCTAGTTGGGAGTTAAAGGATGTTCCAATTTGAGGTTAATTTTTAAATTTGCCGCCATTTATATTTTTTGTACTAGAGTTATTTGACAGATGACAAGTAGGAACATTCCGGTTATTAAAAATGGAGAGATATACGCGAACAACGCGTATTTATCGTAGGAGTCGTTGAGAAGAAAACATTGCTGCTGTAAGTGCTAGTGTTAATGAGTGCCCAAAAACACCAATTCGCCATCATTCACAGCAATTAACTGAAACTCGATATCGGAATATGATACGAATTTTTTGTTTGATGAATTGGAAGGTACGGAGGTCTAGATAGTATGTTGTTTCCGCATAATGGTGCCACATGTGATACAGCAACAGAAATAATTGATCTTTTTTGGGAATACTTTGGTAATCGAATAATTTCATGAAGAGGGAAGATTAATTGACCACCAAGATCATGCGGTCTAATACCCCTAGATTTTTTCCTATGGGGCTATTTGAAGGCAAAAGGCTATGCCAACGATCAACAATTGATGACCTAAAGGAAAAATCGAAAATTTTAAACTGTCTGAATCTGGGCTGCGTGGATTCTTGACACCCAAAAAGCCAATTGTTTCCAAATAAAATTTTAAACGATGGATCTATTTCGTAAACAACACCTGCGCAAACTATTGGCGTTTTGGAATCTATCGGACGGCAAAAGGCTTTGATTTGTGCAAATTTTCGGTTCATTCAGGCGTGCTTTCGATATTTTCGTAAAATAATAAAGAATATCAACGAAAGTTTAGCCTATACGGACTAGTGTGGAATTAAGCGTAGTGGATTTGTTTGGGAGCCCGCAAGAGATCGGATATTGTAAATGGTTTTCAATAACACTGACGGTTACTTATATACGTAGCTGGGACACCTTTTCACGAAAGAGAGAAAACATACATGACGTACACGGCTTGTTAGTTTTCAGAATGCTTGATAAATTAGAATGGATATTTAATTAAAGAAAATTTGATGTCTCTCATTAGCACAAGAAAGAGCAGGTGAAGGCGATGTGGCAGCGATCTTATGATTTGGGCAACTTTTATGGTGTGCTTAAAATAACAGTATTTTAATGGTTTGAATTCTAAATTCTTAATTTTATCAATGTTCTTTCTTTCAAGAAATCTTCAATTTTTGATTTTTTTTTTTAAATTTCCAATTCTTATTTTGTTAATTTATATATGGGACGTTTCACGTCAACTGGACCGCTAAAACGAGCGACATCTCCGGATAAACGAATAATACCATCTAGCAATTTTCATTATGTATGTTCTCAAGGTCGCTGATTGGGAAATCATAGTCAGAATAACAGTAGCGAGAATGGAACAGTAGTAGCGAGAATGGAACGTGCAACACCAACATTTTTCAAGTAAAGTTGTGCTAATTGTCTCTTATCCTTTTCGAATTAGGCTGATTTTTTTTTTAGGTATAAATGCATATTCTGGGATATCTAAAATGTCATCGAGGCAGATTGCTGTTGAGATTGAATGCAGTTACTCGAGTGTGAGCCATTTAAATTTTGGTTCGCAAAAAGAGAACCGGTCAAAAAAAAAAGACAACTGCACGAGAAAATTCAAAAATAACCATAATATCAATTGCTAATCGCTTTAAAACTGCTATGGATATTCGGGCTGAGTTCAAGGCGAACATCTGCAAAGAAATCGGGATCCATACGATTCGTAACCGGCTCCGAGAACAAGGATATATGGCCAGGTACTCTGCAAAAAAACCGTTTCTTACGACTAAACTGAACCAAACATTTTTAGAATGGGCTCCGAGTCGCGTTGATTGGAGTCTACAGCAGTGGCGAATATTTATTTTTTCCGACGAGAGTAGATTTAATCTTTCTAGATCGAATGGAATCCAGTACGGCAGGCGCAAATCCGGTGAAAGTCTGAGCGGTCAGTGCCTGAAAGAGTAATGAAGCATCCAGTCGCCCAAATGATTTGGGGATGTTTTTCTTATCATGGATTTGGAAAAATGGCCTTTATTAAAGGAACTGTTAATGCAGAAGACTACAAACAAGTTTTAAAAGATCATTTGTTCCCTTCCATTGATATGTATTGTTTGAGTGCAGAGTCTAAGATTTTTCAGGATGAATCCGCCCCTTGTAATCGAGCGAAATCGGTAAGCAACATTTTTTTTCGTTAGTTAATTTTAATTTTGAGACGATAAAAAACAAAGAAAAAATTAATTATTAATATTTTTGTTCGGGTTACACTGGATAATAATAGAAGAATTGTGGTATAACGGACTGATCCTCTAGTATCTGCAAAATTTAATCAATTCCATGCCAATCAGAATTGTAGCTGTAATTGCCAACAAAAGCGGGCCAATCAAATATTAAAAATACGTTTTGTTACGTCACTAAGACTTTCTTTATACTATAAAAAAAGAAACTACAATAAAATGTGATTTAACAGTTTTTACCGGTTCTTGAATTTCAAATTAAATTTTATCGGAGAAGGTTAAAAAAATTATAATGGCTTTAAAAACAATAAACTAATTTAGCATCAAATTATATTTTTCCATAAAATGAGTCTTACACTACAAAGAACAGCTTCTAAAACAATTTTTTTTTAACGTAATAGTTGCAAGATATATCTTTTTGTGTGTTTTTTAGCTGTTGCACTTTCCATTCTCGGTACTGTATATGCTTCTATTACCCCACATCCCTTAACAGATGCTTTAGAATCACATAGGTCCTTGACCTACCCTCGGAAAATCTAAGACACCCTCTAGCGCAAGCTTTACAACTGAAAAGCCCAAATAACAAAACCTTCGCAATGTAATATCCCTGTTAATGTGAGAATTAACTTCTTGCGAGAATTAAAGAGAGCTTCTTTAATTTTTGAATGATAGGCACAACAATGTTAATTTATTATTTTAACAACACAATGTTACTACGAGAAGTAACCTTTCTCCGTTTTGATTACAACGGTTACAAAGTTTTAGATATGTACTTTAATTTACTGTTGTCTTCTCTTTGGTTGTGTCTTCATTGACCGCTCTTTTTCTTCTACCAAAAAAATAAACCAAAATTTGACAACCTAAAATCTGGTTCTCACACGACGATACCTTTTTTGTGGTTGCATAGCTTGCCATCTATATATTATAATCGGTTGATTGCTGCAGCAAATTTTGCTTACAAGTAACAGTGACATCTCTGATCGATTAGCTTGTTTAGCGTTTGTGCGTTCATGTAGATACCATAATTTTGTTTTGAGACTATAACTCAGAATTGCCAATTTTAATATTGTTCCCCTTCAGGCAGCCTCCGTACACCAACACAACACCAACTCAACCCAAATGAACTGTTGTACAAAATGTAAGGCCATCACATAGAAATTATTATGGGTTGTTTCCAGAATGTTATTTGTCAATTGCTGGCCTTAACATTCCGGCCCCCGTTAAGGATTTGATTCCTTAACTTCCACTAATTTGATGAGTTTGACTACAGGTCTGGTCAACGTTGAATTTGCGGTTTTCAATGTCACGACTCGCACTATATTATCGTCACCAGAATGAACCTTAAGAATGCGAGCAAGTGGCCACGATAGTGCAGGTAAATTTATGTCTTTGACGAGCACTACATCTCCAACATTTAAGTTATCATGCTGAGTTCTCCACTTTGTTCTCTGCTGTAGGTTGTTGATGTATTCGACCATGTATCGTTTCCAAAACAACAGTACTCGCTTCTGGAGTTCTTCCCACCTTGTTAGACGGTTATCAGGTGTTTCCGAGTTATCGATTTCAGGAACTGACAAGAGCGGAGCGGTCGTCAAAAAATGGGCCGGAGTAAGTGCCATGATGTTTCCAATGTCTTCGGTTACTGGAGTTAGTGGTCTTGAGTTGAGGATTGCCTCGATCTGACAAAGCAACGTCGTTACTTCTTCAAACGTCAATCTTGACCGTCGAGTAATTCGAGTGAGATGGTGTTTAACTGATCGTACTGCTGCTTCCCACAGCCCACCGAAGTGAGGAGACGCCGGAGGATTAAATTTCCAAGTGATTCCCCTCTCTGTAGTAAATTTAAGCACATCTTTGTCTACTGTGCTCTTGTGAAGCTGTTGTTGAGTTTGATTGAGCTTTCGTTTGGCGCCAATGAAATTGGTACCGTTGTCACATGATATTGTGCTGGGGAGTCCTCTTCTGCTGACAAACCTTTTTAGTGCCGCCAAGAATGCATCCGTTGTTAAATTGCCAGCCAACTCCAGGTGGATTGCCTTGACTGACATGCAAATGAACACAACGATGTATGCTTTGACAACTCTGGCTCCTCTGCCTGTTTTCGTGGCAATTTCTATCGGTCCTGCTATATCAAGTCCGGTATGAGTAAATGGTCTCGCTGGAGTCACCCTTTCTGCTGGCAGATTGCCCATTAACTGATTTGAAGGATGAGAATTTAGCCTACGACAGATAATACAATCATTAGTAACTTGTCTTGCTAGTTTTCGTACTGTAACGATCCAAAATGATTGTCGGGACAGATGTGATAATAATGTGGGGCCAGGATGGAGATAAGTGAGGTGGAGGTACGATAATATCATTCTACTAAGGACGTGAGTATTAGGTAGAATGATTGGATGCTTTTGCTCGTAGGAGCATTCTGCGTGTTTGAGGCGTCCTCCCACTCGCAATACGCCATTGTCATCTATATATGGTGACAGAGATGTTAATTTTCCTTTCAGGATTGGGCGCCCTAGATTGAGAAGTCGAAGTTCTTCTGCGAAGTGCACTTGCTGGACTAATTTGCACAGGTGATATTCCGCCCACTTATATTCATCTGGTGTGATTTGGCCTGAGTATGGTACGTCGTCCAAAGCTTTTGCATATTTGCTTTCGCATAGGGCCACAAATCTTTTCAAGTAAATTAAAATTCGTTTCATTTTAGTGAAAGATGAAGTTCGGTCAGCAATTTGGGATACCAAATCTTGATCCATCGTAACCTTATGTACGCTTGCAGCGCGTTCTTCTAACATGTCACTACTTAGATGTTTTGCGTTATGCCAACGTCCTTGGGGCCATGTATGCTTTTGTTGGTTGAGCCAGTGGGGTCCGTCCCACCAGAGAGGATGTTCCTGCAGATCGGATGGACTGCATCCCCGCGAGGCGCAATCAGCAGGGTTGTCAGAAGACGATACATGGTTCCATTTTGTTGTCGGCAACAGGTCCATTATTTGTGTAGTCCGATTTGAGATGAATACCTTCCACTTGGATGGATGGCCAATGCAGCACTATTTCTGAATCCGTCCAGCAATACACAGGAATGGACTGTAACTTCATGAATCCTACAACAGATTTAATTAGTGTGGCCAACAGCAAGGCACCACATAGCTCGAGGCGAGGAACAGAAATAGTCTTGATCGGTGCCACTCTTGTTTTGGCTGCAATTAATCGAACTTGTATATTTGAAAATTCGTCAACTGTTCTACAGTAGAGCACCGCAGCGTAAGCAGTGCTACTTGCGTCTGCAAATCCGTGAAGTTCACTCGTTGAGGGCGTGATATTTAGCATACGAGGAATGTTGATTTTTTCCAATTGCTTTAGATTGCTTCGTATAGTCACCCATGCATCTATGGTTGCTTGTGGCAGCGATTCATCCCAATCAAGATGTAGTAACCACAACTGTTGAAATAATGCTTTTATGGGAATGATGGCGGGAGCTAGCCACCCAAGCGGATCATAAAGACGGGAAGCTTCGGATAGCAGACTTCGCTTCGTGTAGGCAGATGGTTCTGGTAACTCACTAACATGGAATTTAAATGTGTCCTTTTGTGTATCCCAGTGAAGACCCAAAATTTTGTGGTCACTTTGTCCATCCAAGTTCACTACCGTCTTATTCCGGTAAACATTTGCTAGTGAAGAAAGTAATTCTTGCGAGTTTGAAGCAAATTTGTGTAGTGGGAAACCTGCTTCGTTGAGAATCTTCGTTATGTTGTGTGCCAACGCAATTGCTGATGTAGTGTCGCTACTCCCGCTTAAAAGGTCGTCCGCATAAAAATCGTTTAAAATGGAGTTTGAAGCCTGTGGAAACTCAGATCTGGATTCTAAACCGACTTGTGCAAGGGTCCTTGTAGCTAGAAACGGAGCGGCAGACGTACCGTATGTGACCGTTAGCAGACGAAAGTGCTTCAGCTGCTCCGCGGGATTTTCACGCCACACAATGCGCTGGTAGTCGCAATCTCGAGCATCAACTTTTATTTGGCGATACATTCGCTCAATGTCTGCAGTGAATGCTACTGGATGAACACGGAAGCGCATAAGAATGCTAATCAAATGGGGCTGCACTGTTGGCCCCACTAGTAACTTGGAATTAAGCGAGATTGATGATGATGTGACAGCTGAACCATCGAATACCACTCTGACCTTCGTGCTTGCATTGTTCGGCTTGACTATAGGATGGTGAGGTAGGTAACAGTGTTCAGCTGAGAAGTCGAGTTGCTCTTGTTGAATTTCTGCCATATGGCCAAGTTGCTTATATTCATTCATGAATGATTTGTACGCACCTCGGAGATCATCTTGACGTTGCAGTTTTGATTCGATAGCTTTAAACCTTGAAGTAGCTTGTTGAATTGAACTCCCTAATTGCTTAGCATCTTTCGCGAAGGGGAGTCTTACCACGAAACGACCATCCGTATCTCTAGTGTGAGTACTGAGAAATAATTCTTCGCAATATTTTTGTTCAGGTGTTAGGACCTCTTGAGATGGAATCTCTTCTAACTCCCAAAACTTGCGTAACGTTTCGTCAATATTGAACTCCATTTGTAAAATGTGTGGATCAAATTTCGAGTCGCCTCCTGAGATAATCCATCCAAAGGCAGTGTTTTGTGCTATTAGGCCATTGGGTCCTGTAATTTGTCCTTGTCGTAGAAGTTTAAAAAAATGACTAGCTCCCAGAAGAATATCCACATTGTGACACTGATGCTCCAGAGGATCGGCGATGTGTAATGATTTTAGCTCGTGCCAGGTGTCTATCACTGAATTAGTCAGTTTAGGTAATCGTGATGTGAGCCGATCCAATATGAAAACATCTACATCTGTAGCAAAGTTGGCATCTACACGGGAAGTGATGGTAAGTGTTGTTCGACCCTTAGTTGTGGCACTCGAAGCTACACCACTGATGGGAATCCGACAGTTGTTACGGGTTAGTTGTAGCTTGTTCACGCATGCTTCAGTAATTAAGGATGCCTCCGATCCTGAGTCTAGCAGCACTCTGCAGTAGTGATTTTTTCCAAGTGAATCTCTAACCTTTACCAAGGCAGTTGGCAACAATGAATATCTTGTCATCACTGCAGTATTTGTGGGCAGCGCTGGTGGTAGGTCTAGGGTTGATTTTTCCGGACACTCTTCTTCCTTGACAATATTTACGTTGGGTGTTTGTGAAGAATGGAGCGAGGTATGATGCTTTCGTTGACATATGAAGCAGCGTCGCTTAGATGGACAATTATTAGAAATATGACCTTTGAATAGGCAATTGAAACATACCCGAGCTTGGGCAACAAACTCTTTCCTTTGTTCTATTTCTAGGTCGGTGTACTGTGTGCAGTCGTGCAGTCTATGTGGTCCATTACATTTAATGCATCGGAGTACCTCATTGGCAGTGGATTCGGTTGCACCATTTACTTCAGTATGGTACGTCATGGTGGATGATTTAGCTGGCATTCGTTTGTACTGAACGGGCTCACAAGTTTCCAACGCAGAGCATCGTTTTGAAGCTGGGACATTCCGTATCTATGCTTTTAATTGCCCATTGCTTGCGTGTCTCTCCATCCAACTTCTGCAGAATGAGGTAGATGAGCCAAGGGTCCCGTTTCTCAGCGTCAGGGCCAAGGGCCTTCAAGCCTCTTATTACCTCATCAGAAGTGTCACATAGCTTGCGGAGAGAGGTTGCACATTCCTTGGTTATGGTTGGTTGAGCGATAAATTGCCTGATGAGGGATGTGATCACTAATCCCTGGTTATCATATCGTGCACAGAGCTTCTCCCATGCTTCTGTATAATTAGCACCCGTAACTGGTATATGCCTAAGCAGATTAGCTGCATCGTCCCGTAGAAAGCTTTTCAAGTATTGAAACTTGTGGACATCAGTGAGCGTTGAGTTCAAGTGTACCGATGATCCGAATAAATCCTTGAATGACGGGAACTCATTATATTTGCCGGTAAAAAACGGAATCTGTATTCGCGGGAGCTTGATTTCATCCTTGGGTATTGCTGAGAAGCTCTGCTCTCGCATTGTATCAAGCATTTCCTTCTGATGTGTGGTGAACGCTCTCATGGTGTTGTTCAATTGTTCCTGAACGGCAGTAACCATTGGGCTTCGTCCGTGTATTTCTTTCCGCAATATTGCCTTTGCCTTAGTGTACCGTTGCTCGAATACATCTATGTCGGATAGTGTTTCGTCGATGGCTACGATCTGTTCGTCGTAATCTTTGAACTCTATATAAGCCTTCTCGAGCAGTTCCAGGTGTACGTAGAGCTCTTCGACAGCTGTATTATCATTGACGGTCGATATACTTCGTTCTACACGTGTTAGAGCTGCTTTAGAATGTCCTCGCTTACGTTTAAGCGTGTCTGTATCTGACATTGTAATGAGCCACTATTTTAACTATATATCGTTCACGAATAGTATACGCACTGCAATAACTGTATTTATTCTATTCACTTATATCCCGGGTTTCGGCACCATATGTTAATGTGAGAATTAACTTCTTGCGAGAATTAAAGAGAGCTTCTTTAATTTTTGAATGATAGGCACAACAATGTTAATTTATTATTTTAACAACACAATGTTACTACGAGAAGTAACCTTTCTCCGTTTTGATTACAACGGTTACAAAGTTTTAGATATGTACTTTAATTTACTGTTGTCTTCTCTTTGGTTGTGTCTTCATTGACCGCTCTTTTTCTTCTACCAAAAAAATAAACCAAAATTTGACAACCTAAAATCTGGTTCTCACACGACGATACCTTTTTTGTGGTTGCATAGCTTGCCATCTATATATTATAATCGGTTGATTGCTGCAGCAAATTTTGCTTACAAGTAACAGTGACATCTCTGATCGATTAGCTTGTTTAGCGTTTGTGCGTTCATGTAGATACCATAATTTTGTTTTGAGACTATAACTCAGAATTGCCAATTTTAATATTGTTCCCCTTCAGGCAGCCTCCGTACACCAACACAACACCAACTCAACCCAAATGAACTGTTGTACAAAATGTAAGGCCATCACATAGAAATTATTATGGGTTGTTTCCAGAATGTTATTTGTCAATTGCTGGCCTTAACAATCCCCGTAACATAAACTAATAAGGCCCAAATCCTAAACCTAAGCTTCATAGTCACAGAACGCCACAACCTAACCTCAAAAATTCCTGTAACTCCATAACTTAAGCTTATAAATTCAGTACCTCACTTGATTTAAGCTTTTGAAAAATGTAGCCTCTTAATATAAGTTTTATATCCCATTGACCCTTTAACTAACCTTTGAAATCCCATAGCTTCTCAACCTAACCTAAAAAATTCGCAGTAAGCATTTTTATTACCATGTTTTGTTATTTATAATTTTTTAAATTTTCATAGTAATCCATAACCTTTATAACTAAAATATATTCCTTCAGGTGACCTTGGCATGTCATGGAAAATTCATATTCGGACGTAAAATTTTTCAATCTTTTCGAATCCGATGTAAAAAATAGTTCCATTTAAAAAAATTATCAAGACCTCAAAATGACCTTGAAGATCAAGGTCGTATCCAAAGTCACCATTGAATTCCTTGTTGAAAATTACCTAAAATTTAACCTTGCCAATATTTTATTTAACTCCGCGAGATTTCTAGGGGTTTTCATATTTTTTCCTCACAATGTATATTCCTTCAGGTGACCTTCCGAGGTCATGGAAAATACATATTCGGGGATATACAATTTACCGCTCTTTTCGGTTCTGGCACAAAAAATAGAGGTTCCCATTAAAAAAAATGACCTTGACTTCAAAATGACCTTGAAGATGAGGTTCTAGGTCAGATCCATGCGCACCATTAAATTCCTTGTTGAAACATACCTAAGATTTACCTTGTTAATGTTTTTTTTTACCGAACTCTGCGAGATTTCTAGGGGTTTCCATACTTTTTCCTCACCCTGTATTAGTGATGGGCTAAGTCTGTTCTTTTTTGTTAAAAACGTAAGAGAAAATAAGCAAAACAGAACCAAAAGAACCGATTTAGCACATCACTACCCTGTATACTAATATTAATATAATTCCCAATTTTACCAAATTCAAATATTCATAAAAATATATAAATTTGGTTTGTTGGATATCTATACATTTTCATTGGAAGGTTGTTTGCGCTTCACCGGCATGATATCACATTACTGTTGTTACTGCGTGCAACACCGTTATTGGTGAGTGCTATAATACTATGCTGCAAGACCTCCTTTGGTTTTGGTTTTGGCTGTTTAGGGATAATTGGCTCTGGAAAACTTCTGGTTCCAACAACAAGAAGCCATCTCGTTCAGCTCGTGCTGCGATAGCAGTTTCAGATAAGGCTGTTAATTAATTGCCCGCATATTTTCAAGGAAGTATAAAATAGACAAAGCCGCCTCTCTTTCTGTGTCGATATATTATAAACGATATATTACAAACATACATATAATCCATCATAGTTTTGCAAAGTTCCAAAGTCGACCTCATCGATTTCAATTTTTTGATTTGTATCGTGTTCCTTATAAATACAAAGAAATTGGATAAGTTTTTTTTTAAGTTTTATGACCTTCGGTTCTCCCGTTGTACATCCCGGGTATCCCATTGGAAATTAACTAGAACGTTATCATACCACGGAGAATTATTGGTACTGGTCGTTCCAAGGCGCAAGAGATTATGTCGTAGAATTTTCCAAAGCTTTCATGCACTTTCATGCATTCCAGTTAGAACCAAAAGGAATAATGATTTAGCTCATTGGAAAATAACAAGTCCAGTGGTTGCGAGTTTAACAGACTTTATGATACGCGACATGATCGTGTTACATACACCACACGAAGCAGTACGTATCGCTTATACAGAAGTTATACAGATTGTACATGTTTTCGAATCTGTACGCAACAAACGGTACAAATAATAAAAGGCGACCTAGAGAACACGTGTGAAGTGAACCAACCATACGACACTACGGGTCGTTCGTGATCTTTGAATAGAAATTACAACACACAATTCATCACGGGACATTGGTGCAGAAATAACAACGTAAGATTCAAGGTGAATGGGCTTCGGTCATGCCGTGGGTGTTTAACGAACCATAGTAGAGCGTCATGCAAATTTTTACATGATGCTTGTCGCGCCTTATTTAAGTAGACGAAATGACACTATGGAAAGAAAAACCCATCACCGCAACGGCATAATTCAAATGAATACATATAAGTTCTACAAATTGAGGACTCGCCGGTAATTTCCATGGAACGGAAAATGTACGTATCAGTCAAAGTAAACGAAACAAACCTGAAACTTTTGCTAGATACGGGTGCTACTGTATCAATGATCGGTCTTCGTGGTTACCAATAGTTAGGTGAACCACAATGTGTGGGAACAACAACAATATTGAATTGATATGGAAACAAAACGGTTCCTGTTAAGGAATTATTGTCTGTTAAGGTGCTACACAACAATATAGAGAAACAATTGCCGCTACTTGTCACATCTAGCGCTGAAGGAGCAAATATTTTGTGAATGAATTGGTTTGATGAACTCAAAGAAGTTCAACTCAAAGATATTGGTCAGCAAGGTCAACAAACGCAAGCAGTAAGCACTGGAATCAATTTTAAGTCATTAAGTCATTTGAAACCAAAATACAAAACTTTGTCAAGATTTTAAAGACATTTTTGAACCAAAATTGGGATACTGTTTGAATTTTAAAGTGCATTTACAATTAAAACCAGCTTATGTAACTAAAAGTTTTTTAACGCACGACCTCTTTCTTTTGAAACCGATCAGGTTTAGCCAATAGGCCGCTCCAGTTGTGGTTGTTAGAAAGCCTAATAAATCAATTCGTTTGTGCGCTGATTTTAATATCAACGTAAACTCTCAGTTTTGTATTGAACAGTACCCAATTCCAAGAATAGAAGAAATTTTCCAAAAAATAGGTAAGGGCAAAGTATATTCAAAAGTAGACCTTTCAGAAGCTTATTTTCAATTGGAGTTGGATGAAGAATTGAAAGAATTCACGGTTATCAACAAATTCTTTGGATTATATGTATTAGTTTCAAAAATTACCATACGGAGTTGCAAGTGCATCAGATATATGTACATATTTCAAAAATTTATAGAAATGATAATCGTAAACATACCGCAATGCGTCAGTTATTTAGATGATATCGTAGTGACAGCAGATAAGAAGAGGAACACTTGTCTAATTTGGAAGAATTATTTACACGCCTAAAATTAAATGGGTTACGTTGTAAAATGTCAAAATGCAGTTTATGCAACGCGAATTATAGTATTTGGGACAAATTATAAGTGGCGATGGTATTAGACCATCAGAATCGGAAATTAAGGCAATTCAAGATATGCCAACACCAAAAACCCTAAAAGACGTGCAAGTTTTTCTGGGGAAGGTACAATATTATAATACATTTGTTAATAATCTTTCTCAAATTTCAGCTCCGCTATAAACGAGCTAAGACGGAAGAATGTAGAATTCGCGTGGAAGCAACGTCAAGAAGAGTCATTTAAGAAAATTAAACAACAAATTATTGATGCCACCAAACTAACTCACTACTCCGAAAATTTCAAAATATGTAGTTCTTGCAACGGACGCTTCGAGCCATGGTATTGGAGCCGTCATATCACATGTATTTCTGGAAAATTCAGAACAGCCGATTGCATTCACATCAAAGATATTGGACGAAGCACAACGCAGCTAAATTGAGAAGGAGGCACTTTCGACCATTTTTGGGGTAACTAAGTTTCCTCAATATCTTTACGGAGGACAGTTCGAGTTGGTACGACCACAAGCCCTTGCTCTCCCTTTTAAATCCAGCTAAGAATTTGCCAGTCATGACCGCTAATAGATTGCAGAGATGAGAAATCGTATTGATGGCGTACACCTTTACAATTCGGTATAAACCAACTACAAAACACGGCAATGCGGATGCTCTTTCGCGGTTGCCCGCAGGTCCAGATATTGAATTCAACAGATCACAAGAGGCTGAATTCGAGATAAACGAAGGATATGAAGTTGAACTTTCTTCATTTTCAATCGATGCTGAAACCATTGCAAATAATACCAGGTAAGATAATGTTCTACGAGAAGTATTGAGATATATTAAGGAAGTTTGGGTGGCCCGAAAACACGACGAAATTACAAGAAGCAATGATACCATACATTAATAGGAAGAGCGCATTCACCGTTCATTATGATGTAATTTTGCTTAACACTGATTGCGTTAGAATAGTTGCTCCTGAGAAATTGCGGAACAGAGTTTTAAAAATGCTCCACGATGTTCATTGTGGTACTGTAAGGACGAAACAAATTACTCGGCGGTATTGTTGGTGGGCAAAACAAGATGCCGCAATAGAATTAATGATAAAACAATGTACCACTTGCTAAGAATGTGCAGCAGCACCAAAGAAAGAATTCAAAAGTTGGCCAGTTGTATCTAAACCGTGGGCAAGAATCCACATAGATTTCGCAGGCCCGTTTCGTTCAATGTGGCTATTATGTATAGATGATTACTCAAAATAGCCGTTTATAGTGAAAATGTCCAACATTAATACAAAGTCAACCATTCGGGCTTTTCAATCAATATTTTCTATTTAGAAGGTCTTTCTGACTGTATTGTTGGTGACAATGGCACATCTTTAACCTCAGCAGCGTTTGTTCAGCTTTGTGAAAATAATGGTATTTCACACCTGAGTATAGTGCCTTTTTCATTTTTCGTCCCTCATCGAACGGGGAAGCTGAAAGATTTGTCCAGACTTTTAAAACATTCATGAAGAAACCTACAATTGATGGAGGTTCTACGGATGCTGCACTATTTAAGTTCTTAGTAAGTAGTTATCGATTTTCACCAAGTTTAAGTGGGAAATCCCCGTTGGAATTATTCCATGAACGTCAGCCTAAAACTATTCTTCATCTGATGTTTCCACGAACGTCATCAACGACACAACAAAATGCAGGAAAGTTTCAATCGATCAATCGTTAAACGACATCAGAACCAGATTCGCTTGCGAACATCGAAAATTTATGGCTATCAATTGGCTGAAGGGATTCCAAAATCACAAGAATCGCAAAATTATGCTACTATGAAATCTATTCTTAAAACAAAAGATCTCGGTACTTCCACTAATGCCAAGAATGCATCAACAAATGATGAGACGAAATGTAGAAGTGCGTCTGAGTCAGATATTATGGGAATAAGAGATATACCCAGAAGATCCGAGCGAGAAAGTACCTTTTTGTTTTACTTTTAAAATCGCAACAAGATTGACAAATTGTCTGTCGGCGAAAAAAACAATATCGGCGTTCAACGTGAGATAACGTATGCAAAATTTATAAACTAAATATATAATCGTATATACTTATTGGATTAAACCTAAACATTATTATATTCTCTAAATTTCTTTTATTACAAAGCCTAAGTAAATTGTGATGAATATAAAAGGAAACAAATCAGAGCTATGGATACCTGGATGAAATGACGTTTCTCAAAGCGCATAAACAGGATGTTTTGCTTTTAAAACAAAATTGTGAAATTTTATCGCTGTAGATGCCATTTTGTTGACGTTTTGGTAATATTTAAATCTTTTGTTAAACATTTCCCATTAAAAGAATGCTTGGAGGATCCATTTCGTTTAACTTGTTAACATTGGCTTGAGAAACTTTTAAATTAGCGCCACCTATTTGCACCCGAACTGATTTATAAATTTCCCAATGGCCATGACTTGGAATTTAATATTGATAGAATGATCCGTCATCAACGCTAAGGCTGCAGAGTATGTGATACATGACATCGTTCTAGGCACTAGGAGCCATTCAGGATGGGTTAAACAAAATCACATCTATTTTGCAATTTAAATCTCTTTTTAAATCGCGGCGGCTGGGGTCATCATATAAAAGCACCCTTTAATATAAATTTGTTAAACCTTTATTTATTTTGCGGAGGAGTTATCTGAGTTTTCCAAAAAAAATCAAAAATTTAAAATCAAAAATAAATCGTCTACTATAAAACGACGTAAATTTTAGCTTCCAACATCCGGAAAGGACCTTCCTTTGAAATAATTCAATATATGAGTAGTTTTTGTAATAAATTTGCAAATAATTTATGCTAAAGAATTACCAATACATTGATTATGATTGCTCTTGCTTTTTAATTAATTTTAGTAAAATCAATTGAACATAAAATAATAAGTTAGATTTAATTTAATTATTGAGTCTGCTAAACAACAATAATAATTTTTAATGAAACTAGTGTATAAGTATATATGTAGTACAACATAAAATTATTAATAAAACAAAATTAAAAAAGAAATTAAATTTTACTTTCGCTAATTAAATGAATTTTTATTGTTCTGTTCTCTACTTAGTTTCACAATGAAATTAATTTACTCATACTTGAGGCAAACTTTGTATTAAAGAAGAGTCAAAACTGTTGGAGCTTAAGTCAAAACAAAAGTTGAATTTGGTAGATGATTTCAAGGTACATATTAGCAAATATTTAGATCAGATTTAGCCGTTAGAAACAAACAATTTCTTCTAGAACGTGTTTTTATATTATAGAATTCTATGTCTATGATTGTCCAATTTTTGAAACCGTTTTCAAGTTAGTTGGGAAATGGCCTTGGTGGCCAATGTTTTGCATTTCCTGTGTTATCCAACCAAGCCGGTTACATTGCCAATTATAGATCGACCATGGTTGTAACACAATAAATTGTTATAACAATATAATACAATTTGACCTTACTGCGACAATTTTATTTCAGTTGTGTCACTTTTTAATTCGCCTAAATCTTGGTTATCTAACCCATTCTTTGGTAGGTAAATAATGTTTGCATGACATAATTCGGGTAATGGACGATTAAATAAGTCAAAAAAATCAGGTTTGTTGATGAACATTACTTTTAGTGACTATATTACCACAAAAATATTCCATTATTGGTAAGAACGATTGAGTAATAGAAACAAAATGCGTCGTTTGACGCCAAAATAACAAAATATATACTGTGGTCTAAAAGTACTCCAAATTTCACTCAACAAATTTTTACTGATAGTTTAGAAAATGAAAAATTTTTCAATTTCATTCGACTCAAAGAAAATGCAAAGCTAAAATAAATTTAAAAAAAAACAACTTTAGAAAATTATTTAAAAAAAGTTTGAGTGAAATTTAATATTAAATGCATTGTTTGTAGGTCGTATGGTTTTGAATAATACGTATTAAAATTAGAAACACGACAATCGGAAATTTCTTCCAGTGATAGAAAAAACGCTGCAAGTAATTTTGTAGTTTGGTTCAAGAGTCGCATCGATATGGTCGAAATGGTTTTGGATTAGAATTTAGATACTATACTAAAGTTAATATTAAATTTCACTCAAACTTTTCCCAAATAATTTTAAATTTTTATTTTTGATCTTTTTAGCTTTACTGCAGTTACTTTGCGTTTAAATTTTCATTTTCTGGTCTAACAATAAAAATGTGTTGAGTGAAAATTGGAATATGTTTTCATAAACTTGACCCCAATTAAACAAATGCTTTAATGGAAATGGAAAATGATCAAAACCGAAGAGTAACACTTTGCTCGGGAGATTTTCGGGCGTTTAAGAATTTTCATTATTCTGGTGGATTTTCGTGCTGTTAAACTTATATTGGTTTGTAGGAGTTTTCCGATTTTCAAATTTTAAGTTTTTCTTCATAGTTTCTTTTGTGGTCAAAATGTGCCGTTTTAATAGAAGGCTCAATACATATATCAATATATTCTAAAATTGAGAAATTTTTAGTAGGAGTTACTCCATTTTCCCTATGAATATCAATCCTCTTCGATTGTACCACAATTAGAAATCTAGTTTTAAAGTACAGGAATAGAACTGTGTGAATGTGACAAAGAAAATTTGTAAACGAGTTTGGGTGTAGTATAATTCACTTACATACATTCTTTATATGGGGAATTCCACTTAAATCCAAACAATTTTATAGAAACAGTTTTAAAAACTTAAAAACTGACCTTTTTCCGAATTCTTAACATTCCAAATCAATTATTAAAACAAATTAAAATAAAATTCATTTGGAGGACAGATGGACCAATCTTCACAGAATTCCCAAATTACGTCTGCTTCACTATTTTAAATAATCAAAGTGAAACGGAGATTTCTGTGGCTTTTACGGCAAAATAAAAATCAATTCCGGTTGCAACATTTTAATTTAATATTTCTATTTGTTAACCCTCGGCAGGCTCATTAAAACAGCATATGAAGTTGCAGAAAAATGATGCAATATGAGTGGATATCAAATTATTAAGATTATATGGTCCCGATGACTAACAGCACCTGGTACAATAGACTAATTTACTTCTACATATTATCTGTAAAACACATTAAAATGATCTTAAATGGTCAATTAAATATTAGAAATTATACGAAACAATTAATTATTTCAATACTCGAATTTTGCAAAGCAACGACACTACCTAGCTAAAGCTGTTATACAAATTGCTCAAATCGAATTCTAAAATCAAGTACTTTTTTTAAAACCACGATATGCAACACTCAATCCAAAGCAGTACAATTTTTTATATTCGTCGCAAGACATCGACTTCGGATTATTTTTAAACTCTGCAATTTTTATAAAAATAAATAGAACTGAGTTTTTTAACTTTTTACTCAATTCTTGACTATTCTTGACTCAATTCTTGACTAATCTCGCACATAACGTTACAAAAAATAGAATTAATTTTGCCTTATTGAACGATTTGTTGTTGTCTGAGTCATGGAATTCCGATTTATCAATAAAAAATATTTCAGAAACGTTTGATTTGTTTCTATCGATGCTGGCTAATTATATATTTAAATGTTCATCTTTTGTTAATACCCGTAAGAAATTTCGCAAGCTGAAGCCATGGATGAATAATTACCTTCTTGGTAAGGTACATTTTAAGAACAAGTTGTGTAGACAGATGAAAAGATACCCTGCAAATCGTAAATTGAAACAACGTTATAACGCTTATTCAAACAAATTGAAATTGCTACTAATCTCCACGAAAACTAATTATTATTTAAGTAAATTTCAAAAGGTCAATGGGAACGGGAAAAAGCAATGGGCTTTAGTGAACGAAATCTTAAATATAGAAAACTTACATAGTCAAGTCACAGAAATTGTTGATGATAAGAGTAACAGAATTACCTGTACACTTGAGATTGCCAATAATTTTAACAAATATTTTTGTAGCAATGTATCGAAAGCCCGTGCGGAGTTTCAAGTTACTTTAAATTTAGTTGACGATTCTGTTAAGCATGATATCATGCTACCTGATTCTAGTTTTTTCTTTAAACCGTTCTCATCAATTGAATTATTTCAAATTATTAATTCGCTAGAGGATAAATATTCTGCTGATTTATTTGGAATTAGTAGTGCAATAATTAAGAGAATAAGCTTTAATATTGTTGATATCTTATGCTCTTTGTTCAACCGTAGCATAACTGAAGGAACTTTTCCAAATTGTTTAAAACTTGCTACGGTCATCCCTCTTTTTAAGAAAGGTGACCCTTTTGTAATGGGTAACTATCGCCCGATATCTATTCTCTCAATAGTAGAGAGTAAATAGTAAATTTAATTATTTTAGTAGTTGTCAATATGGGTTTCGATCTGGGTTGGGTACAGAAGATGCGTTAATTGAACTGATGAATCCACTTCATGAGGGTATTAATTCATCTCGTATGGTATCCGCTTTATTCGTAGACATTACTAAAGCTTTCGATATGGTAGATCATAGCATCTTACTTGAGAAAATTTGGAATATTGGATTCCGAGGTTGTATTTTTGAATGGTTCAAATCGTTTATTATTAATCGTTTTCAAAGAGTTAGTTGTGGTAATGACCTAAGCCTTCCATTGGCTCTAGAAGCAGGCGTCCCCCAAGGGTCTGTACTTGGCCCAATTTTATTCCTAATATACATTAATTCTATTTTTAGACAACATTTTAATGGTAAATTAATTGCATTTGCTGATGATATCGCATTTGCTTATACTACTCCAAATTATCCTACTGCAGTTTTACAAATGAATACTGATTTAAATGTTTTGAGTAATTGGTTTGCAGCACACAAACTCTTATTAAGTTCTAAATCTAAAGCAATGATATTTAATCTAAATGAGTTTCATTCGTTTAACGATGATATAGTTTATCACGACCTTCGATGCTCTAGGAATAATCCATGCCATCAGAGCTGTCTAATAATAGAGTCGGTAAAGACTGTAAAATACTTAGGATTAACCATAGATTGTCAATTAAACTGGAAATGCCACACAACTGAATTTAAAAATACGCTTCACTCGTGTATTAGAAGGTTGTACCTTTTGAGACTCCAGTGTCCACTCGGTGTCTTAAAAATATTTTATCACGCTCTAATTGAGTCAAGATTGCGTTACGGTATTTGTTGCTGGAGTGGGGCTTATTATGAAACAATTAAGCCTTTGATCATTGCTCAAAAGCATGCTATCAGATTGTTGCATTTTAGCAGTAAGTGCAGTCCATCTTGGCCATTATTTACCAAAAGTAAAATTCTTCCACTGAAGCACTTGTACGTCTTTAAAGTTAGGAATAAATATTTTGAAATGAGTGGAAATCGTCACTTGAGTTGCGCTAGCTATTCACTGAGAATAAATTCAATGTATTTTAGGACTGTACCAAAGTTTTATAAAACTCATTTTTTCAGTTATTATTTAGTATCGGCTCCTACTATTTTTAATAAGCTGCCTATCGCCATTCGTACTTTAAGGTTTAGAAACAAAATAATGTCTTCCTTGAAAAGTTGGATCTTTCAGCATAGCTCAGTCAAATTTTTATTTGACCGTATTACGTAACGAGTCTCTATCTGCACCGGTGTCATTTTGGTTTTAAGAAAATTGGGAGGGAGGTGGGATGATTCATGATCTTATCAATTTGTATTGTAATTTTTATTATTTTATATTTTCTTTTTTCTTTCAATTACTTTGTATTTTTATTTTAGTTTTAACCCGCTACTGGCTTTGTTGTCAAAGGGATTTATTATTGTTGTTTTAATTCGTACTTAAATATCTTGCTTACTGTTATATTTGTAAATCAACCAAATACATAAATAAAATAAATTTACGCTGGTTGTGGTACTTGTCGCAAATGCGTATGTGTTTGATAATAACAATCTAACTATGTTCACTACACTCAACGTACACGACCCAACAGTTATCGGTTTTTTAAAATATCAAAACTATTTCGCTGTAAAAATTAACAGGATGGAGTGGATTTTTGAGTGTGCTTAGTTATTCGGACGTTCCAACTCTGAGCATTTTAAAAATTCAGTTTGCCAAACGCCATACCTTCGCATGTTTCCAAAATTGTTTGCAATCATCTACAGCAGACTTTGAGTTACTATTAGACGTGATTGGACCACACAACTAAGAGAAGCTTTACCGACAAAAGAAAGGTTATTTTCACGTACATCCTCTTTGCAATAATTAATTTTTAAAACTGACGAACAGCTTGACCAACACACACAAGCACTAGACACATCGCATATTTTTATGTAGCATCTTCGTTAAAATTCAGACTCAAATTTTTGAGTCGAATTCGAAATTTAACACAAAATGTAAATTTTTTCCAATGTGGAGGCTTATCTATATTCCCCAATTTTTTTTAATTATCTTTTCCTAAATTCATTTGATTTAAAATTTTTATATAAAATAATTAATGTGTCGATTAAATGTTAATTTTTGTGAAAAACGAACACCAAGATACTTCATCTCAACAACTCTTGTCAAACTATCGTTAATAATTTTGTGATCAATGATCATGTATGGTTCATATATGGTAATCATACATATTTTTAGACCGGCACCATATAATAGACACCGAGCAAATTTAATACATTTTGTATAAAAATCAAAGGTCTGAGATGTCAGCCGGGGTACCGCGGAATACACACTAATTATCAGATAGACAATCATTTATGTTTACCAGCTTCCAATCCATTGATTTTAAATAGGAAATCAGACCATCATTATCAGCACGTTTAAAATCATACCTTTGAATTAAATTACTGTTATATCGATTAAAATTAGATGACAAAGTGGTTTAAGTTAATCCCCATAGATTTGTGGTTGACATCATTAACAGTGTAAGGAGTAAGTGCTTCATTTACAAAAAATTAAGTTCATTTGTAATAAATAAATCCAAAAATGTTTCGTTATTACCCGTCTTCCAATGGGCAAAATTTTCTACTTGGAAGTACTTGTGAGTAGATACCCAATGGAACGAGAAATTGAGTGACACAAGTAAAACACAGCCTTCTGTTTAGTTGTTTCTTTTGTCTTTTGTAATGGCGACATTTAGAATTAGATTGAAAATCTAACCAAAAAAAAATGGACATGTAATGAAAGTAAAGCATTAATATTTACCGCATTTATATTTAAATCCATTTTTCTTAAAAATGTAATATCAACAACAAAATAATTTTGTATTAAATTTGACATTTTACATCACCAAAAAATAAAAAAACTTGAACGTAATCAGAAACTCTCGAAAAATATCGAAAAAGGTCTAAAAGCTATCTATTGGAATGTTTGCAACTAAAATCCGTCTAGCGCAAATTTTATGCGTAACTACTTCTGTTTTCTACACCATCGTATGAGCATGGGTAGTTGTAAGTAGATACAAGTACTTGCGAGTAGCTTGCTTTCACCAATGGAAGACGCTTATTGTTTGGAACACTATTGACCTAAACAAGTCCAAAGTCCAAGTTATATATTATATTATATGGAATGACACAACTAACGCGATCTTGGTGGAATAAACAACCCCACGATAAACTAAAAATAATTTTAAAAAAGTGTAAAGGTTAAAGCATAATAATTCTCTTCCTGGATCACTATCAACTTCTTCACACATACACTATAACGTATTCTGCAGGAAAATATTCAGAACTGTTTGTTATTGGTTGTAAGTTTCTTTCAATAATTATGTAAACTCTCTATATTGATACGCAAATAAAGCGATAGAATTCCGAAGATGTAGAAGCAATACCCCAAACATTTTAAAAATATAAAAAATGTTCATTAAGATCCACATTGCAAGCAAATAAATTTATAGCCTTCATTGAGTGTTCTGGCGCACTCCGAACATTTTTTTTGATTGAAGTTAAATAATAAGGAAGTTTTCCGGCCATACCTCATGTCTCATTGCATTTAAGGTCGCTTTCAATAACGGTTGGTCTTACTTTAGACCCAAAAATCCATTTCCTAAATGCATCTGTTTTGCCTTTGGCACGGTATGTTTTATTATGTTGAGTTGCGTTTGTATTTAATTGATCATCTTTTGTCAGAGATAATAAATTATTTACCTGTTCTTTGGCATTTGATTATTTGATTTTGCTACTTGGTGGTCCCGGATTCAATTCTTGACAGTGGTAAGAAAAAATTTGTCACGATTAGGTGTGTAAAAAAAAATCGCCCATTGTCTACAATATTCAGACAAAACAAAATTATTTCACTAACATTTCGAACCTCTTCTAAATTATTATGCAATTTTACAACCTTCTCTCTCGGCTCCATCTAGATTTTCACATGAAAGGGGCTAACCACATTTAGAAAGGGTATTAATATTTTTTTTTATAGATATTAACCAGACGATATATGTAATGATTGCCCAAATTCTTTATCGGACAAACTGGTAGAAGTTTCCAAGCCACATTTTCAGTTTTAATGCTTTATTAAATATGTACTACTAAATAACCCTATCTACTGATTTATATACCAACTGATATTTGGCTATTGATAGCAGTGCTGCATTTGTGTCACTTTTGATTAATACAAAATAACCGTAACGACGAAAATAAAAACGAACAAATTTTTTGTGCAAGATTTTGTCTCGAAGATGTCGAAATGAAAAATTGTCCAAATTATATAAATCGATTTTACACAGAATGAAATTTTTTGAGTTAGGTCACTGTTGAAACGGGAGTGCGATATGTTCTGTAAATCTAACTTCGAAACTTCTACCAGTTTGTCCGATACGGAATTTGGGGCAATCATTACATGTATTATTGTATATTCCGGTGTCTATGGGTGTATTTATTTTTCGTTGTTTGAGTCGATTTCCTAATTTGTGTTGTTTTTAAATGCCCGTGTTTTTTAAAAACGTTCGTTAATTCTTGTTGATGTTGTTATTATACTCTATAGTCTAAAATGTGATGTATTTAGTCATTTGTTCGTTTTGCTTGTTTAACGTGGTCATCATATTTTTCTGTTTCTTCCAAACGTATCTATTGTTCATCTTATACTTATAGGGTCGACAAACCACAAATTAATGAATCGACTCAAACAACGTAACATAAATACAAGCATAGCCACCAGAATCTTCATGAATACATGTAATGATTGCCCTAAATGCTACATTGGACAAACTGGTAGAAGTTTCGAAATCAGATTTGCAGAACGTATAAAAAAATCGGAAAACGAAAAATCGATTCGAAATATGTACAGCACTTTAAAGTCAGAACAACATAATTAAACTGACAGGTTACAGAATACGACAAGGACCAAGAGCTGGGATGTACACCGAAGTATGTATGCACCTTAGTATGGTTCATAAAATATGTTTCGTTTACGAAAACGGAAATTAAATTGTAAAACATAAAATTAAAAATTGTAAGAAAAGTAAAGTGGTTTTGTTGAAATTTTGGAAATGTGTACTCGGCGGCATCAGGCAAATTATACATTTTGTTCTTTAACAGGAAGTATACATATTTATATTCCTGGTTAGAAGGTTTACGTATCATAACAACTCGTAAACTGGTGACCTCGACGTGATATAATCGGGTGTTCTATATGTCAATATTGCTCAGTCTCATTCAATATTGTCTCAACACATGAATTGGTATGAATTAGGACACAGCAACTGTTTGTATCTGTGCTGTTTTCTTTTATAAAGAAACGTGCCCCCGCAAAACTTCGAGTTTTTTGTTTTGTTTTTAGGCAATTTTGGTTGTTTGCCAGGATTTTACGGTTTGGCGTAAAATGAAACAAATCCATGATAGCAGAGAGTATGACAAGATTTGTCCAGGGAACATCTTCAAGGAAAATACTAAGGACACGAATGGAGTGAAAAATTGTACACTGATAATAGAGAGCTGAATGCGTCGATTGCTCTATGTTAACTTGGCTCCTTTCTCCAACAGCGATGTTTATGTTGCTCTCAAGAATGAAAATAATGACGATAAACAACCAGCGTTATCTAATATACTACGTTCTTTTACTTTTATGAGTCGCTCGGAAGCTTCGCACATGACATTTAAGCCTTCGCATAGCAGTTACATGGTCAAAACTCAGAGGTTTAGTTTGCTAGACTTGAGTAACAAATTGAAGGGGGTATGTATACTCTGCAGCAAGTGTTCTCGGTTCAACGTTACATGATCAATTCGCGGGACGTTCCATCCGAACCATCTGAGTCGAAGTATATAGCTCCATCTGTTCCGCATAATTTTAGTGTAATACTGGGATGATTTAATTGAGAAATATTAAGCGAACTTTCAGCAGTAATGGTTTCACACCGTAGGTCGAATATATCAGCCAGGTCTAATTATCGTCGTAACCGAAATCACTCGTATTCACGGGATAACAAACAAAACCACTGGACCGTTTCTATAGCATAGGCGATTGATTTGGCGATCGACCATTTCACATTTGTGTCGAAGAAAGGTGCGACGATGTGCTCTGGTTGCGCTAATTCATGTCGTTTTTTAGTATAATCGAATGGAATCCTAACCAGAAATTTGTAATTGATACCGTTGTAGTCATTCCACCTAATTTTTATAAAGCCGTGGGTCAAAGTATTTCTACAAGCTGGACAAGACAATGCCTAACAAGGCGTAAGGAACGTGTATGCTTACATTTTATAATGGTTTCCGACGGAATTCTTCATGGAACTTAACTGGGGTAATGCACAACCTTCCGTGATGAGTTACGGTCTACATCGTCTGAATTGGTTTATAAGAGCACATTAAGGTTCCGAGTCAATTATTGGATGCAAAATATATATTAATGCCAAGAATTAATTTCATAAAATCATCGAAACCGTTCGATGTTGAAAGGCCGAATGGGTCAGAAGGCCGAATGTCGAAAGACCGAACGCCGAAACGTTGAATAGGTCAGAAGGCCGAATGTCGAACAGCCGAATGTCGAATTGCCGAATGTTACGAAAGGCCGAGTGATGAAAATCCGAATGAGTCGAAAGGCCGAATGTGTCGAAAGGCCGAATGTCGAAAATACGAATGAGTCAAAACGACACTTATTTGAGCTATACAATTCCTTTGATTTGTGCCTGCAAGGTTGACGAAGCATTACTAACCCAACGAATTAAGCTAGGGATCACTACATTTGCCTGAAAAAAAAATCCAGAAATTTTAAAATCCAGAATAGTTGAAAAGTCAAAATCCAGAAAAAAAAATCCCGAAAAATAAAATCTAGAGATTACCGATAAAAGCAATCCAGAAAAAATATTTTGTTTAAAATAAATTAAAAAAAATCAATTTTATTGGCAATTTTAGACTTATGTCACTTGAATCATTTTCGATACATTTATCAGTAGAAGCGATACGAGCAATACAATTCCTTTGATCTGTGTCTGCAAGGTTGACAAAGCATTTACGAAGCATTGCATTCGCAATTCGCTCCAATGCATTCGTCGGTGCTATACTAACCCAACAAATTAAGCCAACAACAAAATAACTTGAAACATTTGTGGTAGAACTATCAGTAGAAGCGATATGAGCGATACGATTCCTTTGATCTGTATCTGAAAGGCTGACGAAGCAATTTCCATTAAAAATATTAAGAACTTTACGTAGAAACTTAAATTTGACAGATATTTTATAAATTTTAATTATAATTTGGTCCGCACTTTGATACTTGCGTTTCTGGATTTTTTTTTTCAGGATTTTTTTTCGGGATTTTCAGTATCTGTATTTTTTTTTCTAGACAAGGTAGCCAACTCAAAAAAAAATTCATTCATTTTTTTTTATTATTTATAATTAATTAATTTTTAATTAAATATTTTTATACAAAAATTTTGATAAAAATATAAATTTTGGTTGTCATAAAAATAAAAATTTTGAAAATTTTCATTAATAAAAAGATGAAAAATTATAATCAATTTCGACACAAACGGCCTTTCGACATTCGGCCTTTCGTCACAATCGGCTTTTCGACATTCGGCTTATCAATATTTGGCCCTTTTCGGTCTTTCGACATTCCGCCTTTCGACACATTCATCCTTTAGACACATTCGGTCTTTCGACATTCGGCCATTCGGCGTTCGGCCTTTCGATATCCGGCCTTTTGGCCCTATTCCATCGAAATAACGGGTTGGCTACCTTATCTAGAAAAAAATAATACAGAAACTGAAAATCCCGAAAAAAAAACCAGAAAAAAAAAATCAAGAAATTTGAAATCCCGAAAATTAAAATCTCGAAACTGCCAGAAAAAATCCGGAAATCTTTGAAAAGTTGCGCGCGCAACTTCTCAAATATTTCC
This sequence comes from Tipula helvola, assembly GCA_963556165.1. Classification (NCBI taxonomy): domain Eukaryota; kingdom Metazoa; phylum Arthropoda; class Insecta; order Diptera; family Tipulidae; genus Tipula; species Tipula helvola. Next base: position 142,091,373 of record OY744482.1, on the reverse strand, counting down.
GGATTTTTTTTAGCAGTTCAATGAATTCAATTTACACATGATATGTAAAACATACGTATGTATAGTGAAAATAATATCTCAGCGAAACTCATTTTTACATCGTTGTGCGCAGCCAACAGTGAAGTAGTTAAAATAAATTAAAAATTCAAAGAAGGGGCAAAACAAACAAAATTATAAATAAAGATATGTGAAATTTGATTCCATTAAATAATGTAATTTATATTGGAAAATATTAAAAATTCTCATTATTTTATAGGTAAATTCTAAAATAACACGCGAAATTAAAAAAATATAAAAAATATTACCAACACCACTGGGTATGTAACGTTATGCCCATTTAAGGTACGAACTAGGCATATTTACAAAGAAATGTCATTTTTCGTGTTAAAGCAAAACAACAAAAAAACTCGATTTTAAATTTCAATTTTTTCGAGGCAAGCTAATGACATTAAAATTATCTTAAATGTTATCAAAAGTTCTAGTGCTAGTGTGTTATCTAAATTAAAATTACATTAATTATTATGAATTAATTTGAGGAAAAACATAATTCAAAATAGACAAATCCTAACCTCGAAATGTAAACAAATTAGCCTAAATACATCGCTGTGTTTACGCTATTTGTTTTGATGCGCGAGAGCTGTCAGAATTTCGCTGAGATATTATTTTCACTATACATATGTGTGTCGTGTTTATTGTGAAACAATATATACAAAAAGTGAATCTTGAAACCAGATTTACATAAACAAATTTGGTTTAATTGTTTTATGATTATTAATAGAATTTTATTTGTTAATTTTTGCGAAAATCTTATTTCCGAAATCTATCCCGTTGATATGAATATTTGTATCCGTTAATATGTGCAAATCATTTTTGTAAACTTCAGTAACTGCGATAAAATTTAGATAATGATGGGAAAAAATATCCAACTGGTTAAACAAAAACTATTTTACAGGTACGTATATTTTTCCGCCGTAAACACAATTTTAAACCTAATCTTATTTAAGAGGGCAGTGAAGGGCACCCTAAAAAATGAGACTCCGAAATATGCCCCAGAATTTTGGTCGGTGCATGACTTAACAACAGATAGTCTGCCTAGAACACAAAATTCTGTTGAGGCGTGGTACCGGCGATTAAAAGTTGTGGTTAGTAAGGCTCCCACGGGTCTTTATCAACTTATTAAAGTTTTAGCACGCGAGCAAGCCGTTGTCAAAGCCAGAGTGGAAGTCATCTATATGGGAGAGGAACTTAAAATATCATGAAATATTTTTCTAGATTTTTTTTTTTTGGATTTTTTATTTCTGGATTTCTTTTTTCGGGATTATTTTTTTCTGGGTTTGAAATTTTTCACTATTCTAAATTTTAAAATTTCTGAATTTTTTTTTTCAGGCAAAGGTAGTGATCCCCGAAATAACGTCAGCCCACAATCAGAGAAATGTTCCAACGTTCACTGGTCCAAATGGCTTTAATCAACAGATGTTCCGAAAAATCTTCGATATTGAAATAACAAACTGGATAAATCAAGAAATATGCAATAAACTTCTGAATATAACTGAGTGTAAATTTAAAAAATTGATAATTTTTCGAAATATTTATATTCTGTAAAAATTGGTTTAATCCTGTGGGTGGGGGGGGGGGGGGCTATTAGTTAATTCGATTCGAACGTATATTCGACTCTTCGAAGTATTGCATTCTTATTTGAAAATTAGATTCGTTCGTTTCTAATTTAAATCAAATACGAATCTTATACTTCGATGAGTCGGATACGTTCGAATCGAATTTACAAATAGCCCGTAAGTTATTTTACCGAGGCAAAAATAATAGTTACAATAATCAGGACAGATTGGTGAATACATTTCGTGTTTTCGGGCTTCAGTGATGCAGGTTTAGTTTTAGAAATATTGACATTGTTAACTTGGCATTCAATTCAATTAAGTGACATCAGCGGTCATTTATGAATTCGATTCGAACGCATTCGACTATTCGAAGTATAACATTCTTATTTGATTTAAATAAGAAACGAACGATTCTGGTTCAATTCAAATAAGATTCCAATACTTCGAAGACTCGAACCAATCTTTATAGAATATAAATATTTGGAAAAATTATGAATTTTTCAAATTTACACTCAGTTATATTCAGAAATTTGTTGCAGATTTGTTCTTTGAACTAAATTGTTTCTCTTACATTTCGCTGCTCCGGAAGAACAATGACACAATTAATTCCAAATTAACGTTTTCAGGCATTGCAAAAATGATTCAAACTTAAGAAGTGCTATAACTAGGTTTTTGGCGCGATTAGTGAATTTTTCGTGATTAGGTTTAGTGTATCAAGTTCAAGAGTAGCTAATCCCTATGATTGGTGCGAAAAAAACTGATCTAGATAAAAAACCGAGCTCAACACAGTACAAAATGATTTAATTCAGTTTTTTTTTTATCTAGATCAGTACTCTTCAGAGAAGCCACCTGTCCTAGTTAGGCCACTTAGTATTTTCGTTAAGTTTGGTTTACCATTACGATTATTTTTTAAATTATAGTATAAGGTTAAATTGAAACTTGAAATTGAATTTTCTACCAACTTATTTAAAATGTAGTATTGGAAACGTTACTATAACGTAAAGAAATAACCAATTTAAAACCTTACTTTATAGTATTGCTATTTACAACAATATTTAAATTCGATACGAAAATCTATCAATTATCGTAAGAACGCGAACGGTTGAACATTTAGACATCGATTTTTTAATGGTCCCAATTCAATTTTGCATGATTTTACTATCGATTGTTCCGGTAGCCGTCCAGTGTTTCATTAGTCGCGCAGATGTTTGTAAAAATCGTTTGGTGGTTTCAACTCTCCTTTGCTCTAACATGGTATACCGCACTATAGTGACTTCATCTCGAAGGGAGTCGCTTTTGTTAATGTCAGGGTTGGATTACATATTATCATTCCAAAATTTTGACAACCACCGGTAGATGAGCTTATAAAACAGTTACGAGTTGTTTAGTTTAAACCACAGTTCTGGAAGATTTCTTCAAATCAGTGGATCTAAAATTCATATTACATTTTATTCTCTATAAATAGCTTACAAAATTAGTTAAATGTTCAGTTTCCATTTTACACTTGTGTTACAGATTTGCTAGTGGATCTGCCAAATTTCTCGTAAGCTAAACCTTTAACTGTAAAGTTTGTTTAAGACATTTCAATCATTGATTGTACAGGTAGGTTTCAATCTAAATGCATCTTTGTATATATATTCAGATTCTTTGAATAACCTCTCCAACAGTACGAAACTTTGACAATACAAAAATAATATAAGAGTTCAGTCCATTTGGAATGAAACACGTTTTACTTCTAGACGATTATTTAAACTTGTGTTGTTTAATTGGAACAAACATAGACGAACTAATTCAAAATACTGAAATGATTAAACAAAAGGAAAAGATTTTAAATTTAAATAAAAATGAATAAAAGGTAAACGCGCTACAAAAGAGAAGAAACAAATGTTATGGTAACCCACACAAGCGTCTTAAAATTTATTTATTCTTCCACAAACACAAAATCGTCGTCGTATATCACAAAGATATAAGTGGGTCAGTATTATAAAGTAAAATAATGAAAAGTGAAGCGGTCGTTTTGTTTCAACGTTTTATGGTTACCATTAAGATGCAAAATAGTTTTTTTATGTCTTGTTTCTTATTCAATCAATCGCTTCTTTAATTTGACAAAAGTTTCTATTATTTATTGTAATATTATGAATATTTTGAGTTTTAAATATTTAAAATTTTAATTTATTTATTCAACTATTAGGCCGTTAGAATGTTTAGATGAGAGCTTACAAATATACCATCTATAACGTTGATTATGCAATTAATTAAACATTTTTTTTATAATTATAAAAATGATTTTGGTAGAATACGCGGCTAGACAAAATAAAAATATTTGACTTGCAAGATTTTTATCTTGTGTACATACATTTTACATTCAGCAAATATAAAAGCATAATAAAATATTTGCAAAACCAAAATATAGGTTTAAGCTGATTATAATCACCATCATAACACGCATCATTGAAAACCCAAACGAAATATTGGTTTTATAAATTATATTTGTATGACATAGTTTATATTGAAGGGGATGTAAATCTGCCTCTAAAATATGACACCGAGTATGAAATAATGAAATTATTGATAACGAAATTCAATTAAATATTTGCGTATCTGTATAACCTAGAGCCATAAAGTACATATATACACACACACACACACACACACACACACACACACACACACACACACACACACACACACACACACACACACACACACACACACACACACACACACACACACACACACACACACACACACACACACACACACACACACACACACACACACACACACACACACACACACACACACACACACACACACACACACACACACACACACACACACACACACACACACACACACACACACACACACACACACACACACACACACACACACACACACACACACACACACACACACACACACACACACACACACACACACACACACACACACACACACACACACACACACACACACACACACACCAAAAACAGATAAAACCAATGTTAAAATTAGGGGAAGAATCGAATTGTTGTTGTTTTAGAACTTGCTAAAGAGACGACACAAACCGGCCATTTGTAAATATGTAGTTAATCAATGTCTGAAAAAGGAGCCAATTATCATCAGCTGGTAGCAATAAATTACCGGTATGCAATTAATTTTATTAGCTTAACGGGAAATGTTTAATATATTAAATTCTGTTAAACCAGAAAATTCAAAAGAGACGGAATATTATAAAATTAAAGGGATTGAGAGATTGTTGGGCTCAAATGAAATATAAGATCATCTCTCTGCAAAAAGCTTCCAAGAGAAAACCTATTAAAAATATCTTAAATAGTGAAAAAATATTCCAGCTAAGTTTAGCAGCAGGTGAGCCAAGGTGTACATATTATTGACAGCTTAAAATATTTGTTCGAAAAATTGGTATTGGGAACCATTAAAAGAGACGGTCCTAAAAGTCCAAACAAGGTAACACGTAAATATTTCAACAATTTACTAGCTCAAACTGAATAAACACAGTTCATTTTATACTGACAACACACACACAAGGCGAAAACCTTTCAGCGAGAAGAGAAGAAAATTTCGATATATGTACTACTAGAGGCACACAGTAATTTTGTAAATTGCAGTATTAATAATCTTCTTTATGTGATATAGCTGGTTTGCGTCAATGTTTATGACAAGAGCGGTGTCGACCCACACAGATTAAACAACCTCCTTTCTGATTCAGAAAGTAAGGGGTTGAATCCGGCGTGCGTACCACTAACTTTTGTCGGAAATTACATATGTATATTTCAGGGACGAGGTGTCCATAGAAGCAAGGGAAGCACTGCTTCCCTTAAAATTTTATATTTTCCAAGAGAAACATTTTTCTTTTTTACAAAATAACAATTTAAAATCATTAGAATAATATAACAGTTGCATTCAACCTTTAGAAATGTAAATACTCAAATTAATCCAACTTGACGTAAAAAATCCTATAAGTATGTTCGTTATTTCAATTAGAAATAATCAGAAGTCTAATCTGTTTATTTGCTGCAAAGGTTTTTGAAACTTTATTTGGATTTTTTCTCCAAATTTTTCATTGCTTGCATTTTATTTCACACAATTTCCCCTTAAAAAGAATCATTGATTCTTCTGGTGGGGTATATTATTGCACAATAAAACTCAATTCGAAAAACAAAACAAACATAACGAGAAAGAAACTATCGAGAAAAAAAGGGATGACTATAGTTTTAATAAAAATAAAATAGGGTAAAGGTAGAAACAAAACAATATTTAAAAATTTTTAAACAAAATACTCTCATATTTTGTCGTCTCTTTTTTAAACACACTGTTGAATATGGAAACAGTGAACAAGATATATTTGTCCTAGCCTTGCATCTTTCAATGATTTGAAGTTTTTTTTTGTTTTTGTTTTTGTTATTAACGAAATTATTCATGTTGGATTCATAAACCGATAGAAGTTTTATTTTGAATTTGAGCGATAACTACACCGTTTGTTTCTTGGGAATGCAAGGGCTCGAGTTCAGAGGAAATGATGAATGATGAATCTCATGATTCAAATAATCGCAGTAATTATATCGAATTTTTACAATTATTATCGCGGCACAATTCTTCGTTATCGAATCATTTAGAAACATCAAAGGGTTTTTTGGGAATATCGAGCAACATTAAAAACGATTTGATAGTATGTATCACATCGCTAATTAAAAAGCAAATACAAAAGGAAATCGATTCGTCGAATTTTGCTGGAATTATTTTAGATGACACCTTAGACGTCACCAGAAAATCTCAGCTCGCGGTAGTTCTACGTTATGTAGATGAAATTGGCAATGTACCAGAGAGATTTATAGAATTTATAGATGTTTCTTCCGATCGAAGTGCAGATGGTCTCTCAATGTGCGGTAATGTCTGGGAGCTCCAAAGGGCTGCAAACAAAAATTACAGAAATTTATCCGTTAGCAATTTATATTCATTGTTTTGCACACAAATTAAATTTGGTTCTCTCTCAGTCGTTTAGTAAAATTTTTGAGTGTAAATAATTTTTTTTCAAGTTTAAGTGGATTAACTGCCTTTTTTAACCATTCATCGAAATGGAGTTTTGCTTTTGATGAAATTGTTAAACGAAAACTACCTCAAACTTCACCAACAAGTGGGAGTTTAATGGTTCTAATGTTGAAAAAACACTTAGACGATTTACGTGAGTTATTTAATAAAATAGTAGACGAAGATGTTGAGAAATGGGACTGTGAGACAATAAATAACTCTCGTGGATATCTTCTTTTATTGGAAGAAGGTGGGGTTGTTATATTTTATTCAGAAATATTTCCAGAAGTTGACTTATTGTTTAGTGTGCTTCAGAAAAAATCAAACGATATTTCACATTCTTTAGAAAGTCTAGACGATTTTTAGAAAAGAATTGAAAAAAATTCAAGTAATTTTGATGCATTTTGGAACAAAGCCAACCAAGAAAAAATTCATCTAAGACGGTGTAGATCGACGGTGTAGATTACATGTGAAGCAAAATAGACGTAAGAAACCTTATATCTGAAATTACGGTAAATAAATATAAATATATAATATATTAATATAAAGTTCATAAAATTGGAAGACATTAGTATCATAAATTTCCATCTTTGAAATTCCCGCACGATGCATTTAGTTGCCTGAGAAAAACTTATTCTCATTTATTTGATTTTTAAATTTTAGAAACGGAGCTCACTGTTAATCAAAAATTTTAATATATTTTCCTTATTTTCACAATTTATAATATTGCTTCCCCAATGGAAATTGTCACGCTTCGTCACTGGTATATTTGTAAATAGTGCAGAATCACCAACACTCGCAAAGATGGTAAAGGAAAACATCGTGAGGAAACCTGAATGTCTGTGTGCTGCAAGTGTAATGTGAATATAACTGATTGATAACTTTTTTTCTTGGTCTGGTGAATGCAAGGAAGTAGCAAATTTTTGGATGTACGCGGGGATAAAAAAACCAGTGTTTGATGTAATATCTGCAATTCCTAATTTTTTATGGCGCTGTAATGAGTGTAATGGCCTTTATAAAGTGTTAAAGGAAAAAAATGATCACCTTACTAATGCTATGAACTCTATTTCAACAACTTTAGTTGCATTAAAAAACAAACCAATATCTTTAAATGTTGACCTTGAAACTGTAATAAAACCAAAATGTAATCCATCTACATTGAAATCAAAAAATTTACAAAATAACAATGTAGATCCGTCCTCACAAACTACGAGATCAAGGGGTTCGTCAACAACAACAAAGGCTGAGTCGATTGCTGGTACTCAATCATCAATTTTTGACAAACATGTATCTAAATGCTATAAACTGTAAGAAAAACCATCCTCCATGGTTTGACAACAATTTGGCAAAACAAAGTAAGGCACATACATTTGCCAAAGGCTTTGGTGATAACTTGGATTGTCTTAATTCTTTCCTATAACTACGCCGGGAATTTGATAAGGAACAACACCGAGCCTATAGGGACTATATTTCACGGCTGGAAGATAATTTAATTTCAAACCCAAAACTATTTTGGTATTTTGTTGATGCCAAATGAAAATGTTCCGGTTAACCCCAAATGATGTCGTTAAATGATGTAACTGACTGTAATGCTGAGGACATATGTGAATTATTTGCTGAATTTTTCCAATCAGTTTATAAAAAATACAAATGCTATAGTATTGATGTTTCCTTAGGACCTCGTATTTCACATCATCAAAATTTAATTGGAATACCTTATATTTCAGAAAAAGATATCAGCTTTGGTATATCCAAGATGAAATCGGGATGTGGTGTTGATAATATACCTGCAAAACACTTAAAAACCTTAATAGCTCGCTATCATTACCACTATCTCTGATGTTTAATTCGTCACTGAAGAGTGGATTACCGTTGATTTGGGCTTATTATTTCTGGATATTTGTATTTTAATGTTAAATCTTCATTAGCACTTCAACAACATGGATTAGTCAGACATCGTTCTACCACTACAAATCTCTTAAATAACATATAAAGTGTTTAGCGCCTTTGACTCCAAATGTCAGCTGGATGTGATTTTCACAGATTTTGCGAAAGCATTCGGCTCACCGAAATTGTTTTTGGATTGGATAGAATCGTATCATCGTGATCGGAAGCAGGTAGTTCAAATTAACGGGTTTACATCTAAGACGATTGAAGTTCATTCCGGAGTACCTTAGGCCTCACACCTAGGACCAGTGTTATTTAACGTTTTCATCAATGAAGTTGCTTCTTTGTTCTTGTTCTAGTACTGTGACTGTGAATTATATGCAGATGACTTGAAAATATCAAAAACTGTATGTAGTTCGCAACAGTGTAATGAAATGCAGAGCGATCTTGATTTGCTGTATAATTGGTCAGTTGTGAATAAATTGAACTTAAATTTGGAAAAGTGGAAGATTATGAGCTTCTCCAGGAAAAAAGCAGTTATTCGTCATCAATATCTTATTGGTAATCACCAGCTGGAACGAGTTATGACATTTAAAGATTTGGGTGTTATCTTGGACCATCAATTGAATTTCCGAGACCATATTAATTTAATAGTGGCTAAGGCTAATTCTCTGATTCGTCGTATCACAAAAGATTTTCGTAATCCACAATCAATTAAAACTTTGTATTGTTCCATTGTTCGGTCTAATTTGGAATATGCGTCGAGTATTTAGGATCATGCTTACCATATTTATATCGAAATAAATTTAGTATTGACTATCTTCATAAATTGAATTGGCCGTTTGATCCGAACCTTCCAATGTGGCTGAATAAAAAGAATTTGTCATCCTACAACGACCGCGTAAAATTGCTAATTGTTTGTAAGACGTAGATGTGCTGCTTCTACAGTTATCGCTGATTTGCTGAACAATTCTGTTGACTGTCCGGAACTACTTGCTAAGATTGATATTCATGTGCCCGGTAAACCTACTCGAACCAGGGATTTTATATATTTGCTGACATTTAAATCTAACTATGCATAGTTATAATACTCCGATCCCTTCTATTTGTCGACAATTTAATCATAATTTTGATGTGTTTGATTTTAATATTTCCAAATGTACTTTTAAAAAGCAAATCAAAGCTAAATTGTAAAACTGTAATTAAAATTGTAATCAAAAAAGGATGGTCATCCCGCTAATGGTAAATAAATAAATAATTTGAAACGTGTATTTGGTGCATCCCAGTGAAATGAGAATGAGAAATAGTAAACTAATTTTGACTATAGCCTTTCATTACCATAAGTACTAAGCTTTTATTTGGTTCAGCCATTTTCTTATAAAAAAATAGATACAAATGGTACCAAAAAATAAAAAAAAAACGACTTCAGTAGAGCGCTTTAAAAATTATTAGACAATTGCCTTCTGAAGTCGATGTCAAAATATAGTAATCTTTAATAATCATCGATAAAGTTTCAATCCTACAAACATTTACTCATTAAACTGTCTTAATTCATATACGGATAAAATGCTCATTTTAAGCATATTTGTCGAAGTCAATTTGAACAATGTAATGGTATCCGGCTACCTTACAAGTTGTATTTGGTTGTTTTGAAATTGTACAGTTGATAAAGCTTGAAAAATTGATATAATTTTGTTTCTATTAGGGCTCCGACAGCAGAAAACAATTTTTTTAATTTTTTTAAAAAGTTCATTTTTAGCAGTTGGTTCGAAGCAGAATAGTTTGTATATAATAGAAATAATCGTCGATACTAAATCAGAAGCCAATTAATTTCGGCCTAAAACAACCAAAGTTATTGAAATCCAGGCAGAAAGACCAAACATTTTGTTGATCCAAAGGGACATTTCTTGACGTTTTGAAAGTGCCTGAGCTCGAAAAATAATGCCCGTCCGTCTATCTGTCTGTACCTATGGTATATCGAGAACGGCTTGTCTAATTTGGTCCAATTTTTTCGCCCAATGAAAGCCGTTCGTCAGAGGATCGGCTACCTGCCCTACGAAATGACCCAAAATTACAGTCTGTGTAACGCCATTATGTTTTCCTATAAACCCGAACTTTCCATGTTTTTTTCGCTGCTGTGATATAATATCATAAATTTAAATTGATTTAAAAGACCTCGAATCAAAAAAAACCGTTACGTATTTTGGTACAGTTGGAGCCCTAGTTTTGTTACTTTTGTTATCTTACTCTAAATCGGGCTGGATAGACATTTCACAAACAATAAAATGACTAACTTTTCACTATGATTCAACTCATAAACTTTCGACTTTAGCCCTATCAAAATAGGATCATTAAAACCTGGTTTAATATTTTTAATTGGAGCCCACCGAAACAAGGAAGATTTTGATATCTTTGTTCATTTGACCACTGCTTCTTCCGATCGATTATCATCTTAGCAAATTCCTTGGCATCCGAATTTAATTCTGATAATTTTTCAATTTCTCGTACTAAACAGATAATGTTAGGGTTAGTAGTATTTTAATTTCATTTTTATTTCCGCAAAGTTTGATTTTTAATATTCAATAATTTATTTAAAGCCTTAATTTTATTTTGAAACAATTCAATTTTTTTTTATTGAAATTTCATATTTTTATTTATAATGAAACGAATTTTTTATTTGATTTAAACAATGTCCATATATAATGGTTCGGGGTTATCATTACAATAATTATTATTTGTTGGCTCTCGGTCGATAGAAGCATCGACCGAGTCATTAGATTATATTCATGCTGAAATATTTAATCATTCGTGTTTTTTGATTTTTCGTAAGTTTTAATGTTTTGAAATCATAACGGAACTCCATTATCAATCTTTAAATCAGGAAAAGACAGATTCAATTCGGGAACGGAATTTTTTTTAGTCTTCTTTTTCAAATAGAATTGGAATTCGCGATTGAAAATGTTGATTTTCCATCTAAAAAATGCATGTTAATGGTGGAAACAGATGTGCGGAATTTTTGACTGTAGTAACGCGCGCTTTCCGCACCCAAAACACATGTGCCGCTTAAAACTGCGTATTTTTTGCGTTTATTTTACACGTATTTAATTTTAATATACAATTTTTCTTAATACATTTTACCGTATTTTGTCACACACGAATTAATTTGTATCTTCCATTATGGCAAATGTCAGCAAACGTTTGTTTTCAGTCAACAAACACAATAAATTGCCCTGAAAAAATGAAAATGTAGAAAAATTGTACTAGATTTGGTAGTACAGCCTACCAATTCGCAGCTAAATTAGAAATAGAGACAACTTGCGGAAAAACGCCTTTTATGCGGAATACATGTATTTCATTTCATTTAAAGTAGTGTATTCTAATTTAAACGCAAGCGTTTTTCCACACGTCTGTTTCCACCATTAGAGCGATTTTTCACGAAGAACTCGAAAACCTTGCGTTTCATCAAAAAATCTTCCAGAACTAAAATAAAGCTTATAAAATAACAAATTGATCGGTTTAATTGTATTTCTTTAGATACAATACGAACCGAGTTGTGGCTCGTTGAAAGTGACTGTTTGTCCGCCGAAAACTGAATTCAAACCTTTCAAAATTAAATAATGGTAAAACGACAAATTTTTGAAAAATAATTTGTTAGATGTTTTTTCAAGTAACTTAAAATTAGCTTTAGTAAAAGTCGTTAGCATAAAAACTTACACAGTTATGATAAAAATAAAATGGTGATCTCGTTTTTTCGGAGAAAAAATCAGCAATGAAACAAATGGCTTAACCGCAAGAATGGAAATTAAACGTAATATATTTACAATGTACTTTATTTAGGTACTAACAATAGGTTCTAGAAGTTTGAATGGTTTAGAATGTCTAGATTTGAAAAAAAGTTTGATTCAATTTTGAAATGATGTTTCAAATTTTTGAAAAAAATTTCTTTTTTTCACAATAACTCAAAAACTAAAGAAGATACTGTTACGGCTGTCTTGTTACTGTATATTAAAATGTATAACGATCCTCGTAACGATCATGCTGAACGATGATCATATTATAGCAACAAAAAAAAAACAAATCCATTCTGTACATAATAGATATGCTGGAAACACATGAGCAGAATTTCTGCTAGCATCGCTGCCGGCAGAAATTCGGGTGAACTACATGAGCGTCGTTTTTGATAAGCAGAATTTTTTTTTGTGGCGTTTATCTGATACATATTTAATTTTAATGTACAATTTTTTTAAATGAATGATGCATTATTTTGTCACAAATTATTTAATATTTATCCTCCAATTTGGCACTTGCCACACAAAACTTATTTTCTGTCAACAAATTAAATAAATTGATTAAAAAAAAGAAAAAATATACAAATTGTACTAGATTTGTTATCTTTTACGTAATATAGCCTACTGATTCGCAGCAAAATTAGAAATAGAGACTTGAAGCAGAATTCTACATGGCAAGCAGAATACATGTATTTCAATTCATTTAAACTTGTGTATTCTAATTTTGCTGCTTACAGAATTCTGCTCATGTGTTTCCAGCAATATAGAGCGTTTATGATCGCATTTTCGGTCATTGTCCAAATGTAATTTTTTTTCGTATATATATATTGGCCAATTTGGTTATTCGTCATATAAACCGTAGTTTTTGTTTTATGTACATAACATTTAACCAGGTACATTTTTATTGCTACGCAAGTACATATAACGTGAGTCACAAATAGAATCTCGTTCGATATTATGTATATAATATAAAATTTGTCAACGTTAGTGGGGAACAAAAATGCTTCGAGAAATAATTGTAGAGGAGTTCGTTTTTTTTGTGTAATGAAACCTGTGTCATTATATTCATTTTGATCTTGAGAGGCTAAGCGGCACACCATATTAGAATATTGTAGTATGAAATTAAGCTTAATTTTTTTAATTGAAATTAAATACAAAGGAGTTTACGCAGGATTATCCCATATTCGATAGAATTGAATCAGTATGGTTTAGAATAATATTTGGTAAGCTTTTTAGTGAATTTTTAGAGAATAGCAAAATATTAATAAATGATGGTTTTATTTTAGATTATCGAGGCGCAATCAGATAGTGAACCTATTGAATGGGAACCCGTTAAGGGGGCAACGGGTGATACGTTCGTTTATCATCAGTGGGTTGATAATTAGGCAGGCAAAGTGACACAATCGTGGCCTGATAACTTAGGCAGCCACGGAATTTTATCTTTGCCCCCAAATAAAAAAAGAAGGTGTGATCTTCAATTTTAAGATCAAGTAGCCTATATACAGCATGTAGCAGTTTATTGTAGGGATAGGGAGTAAACTCTTAGTGGTGTGGTTATATTAATTTAAGTTTTTAGTGTTTAAGTTTCTTTTCCTATTTTTGTTAATTAATCTTAAAAAAAAAAAAAAAAACGGTAAAATCAAATCATAGAATTAAGTGTAAAGAAAAAAAAAAAATTAATTATAGAAGTGATTTTTGTAAAACAAACAAAAGTTTGTAAAAGTTTTTCATGAGGAAAGTTAGAAGTGCTATTTAGTTTAAGGTTTTTCTAGAACTTTCAGCTCGCGAACAAGCGGTGACCGAGAGTACTCTTTGGGATACGTTGTCGTGGTGAGTTTTTTAAATTACATATTTTTTATGCTACTAAATGTCATTTTGAGTTTTTCCTGATGAAAAATTACGTGTATATTTAATTGATTGTGACGGTGTTTTTTTTTAAGAATTTCTTTAAATTAAAATTGTTCTTAATGATTAAAATGAACTAAGTCTTTATCTTATTTGGTGGTGATGAGTTTCAAAGGGTGTTCCTTATATGTTACGTTTGCTCAGTCTAATTTGCACGTATGGTTTGTACGATCACTAGTGAATTATGTGACAATGACCCTCCAGCCGGTGAGTATACTCGATGCAAGAAAACGTGCAGTCGCATAATTGGTCGGCAACAATACGTACAAAATGCGAAAGTACAAAAAATTGAGGTTTTTCTGGCAGTAAATTTTGATATTTTTTTATTTCTCTAGGATGAAAATTAATTGAGATACGAGTATCACCGTTTTAAGTTTGCATTTGAGTGCGAGGGGCCACCTTCCCCGAACCCTTTAAACTTAAAAATCTCAAAAACTAAAGGTTTAAGAAAGTTCAACCTTACAGGCCTTGTCGCCCTTGAAATTTCCTGCAAAATGGGTTTTAGGACATTTAGATATCTTTAAAATTAAGGAAATTATCGTTAAAAAACCAATCGCGTTTTTCAGTGAAATTTTCGGATTGCTCTCAAACATGCATTTTTTAGATGAAAAATCAACATTTTCAATCGCGAATAACTCGAAAAATATTGATGTATCGAAAAAACTTCATACGATATTTTTGCTTAGAATTCATCTCTCTATCGATTTCTTCGGTTATTTTGAGCGTAATAATTTCCACCCCCTAGAAGGGGTGGCATTCACCCCCAGGGTAAAAGCATATTTCGGCACTATATATCGGTCCATATAATTATTTTGAAATTCAAACATTTATGAAAATTCTTGGAGAGCATAGTTAAGAATTTGTGACGTTTTCAAGTAATAATCTGTCTTACCCCACAACATTCATTATCATGAAGTCGTTTTGCTAAGTCTACGAGTATTTAACGTTTGAGCTTCCTTTAGCATATATTAGCCCAAGAATACAAATTTAAATGTAAAATCCAATTCACTTACCTCCGTGTGTAATCCTTTTATTTGCATTGCTTCAGCTACCTTTAGAAAACTTGGTAAATCATCATATTTTACGTTCACCTACAAGGTAAAAAAGGGAAACACAAAGTCGCATCAATTAAAAAAAAATCAAATTATATACTAAACGACTCACCTGTCCGCTATACATGAAATCTAAAAGTCCAGCCATATAATTACTATTCACATCCGTCATAAATAATATGGGATGTGTTGATGGATTTTCCAAAAATATTTTTTGAAAATAAGGACTGCAAACAGATAAAACCTAAAAATAAAATAAAATAAATTTTAATTTCTTGACTTTATATAAAATTTGATTATTCACAAACTAAAGTAAACTAAATTAAAATATTCTTATCTGTGTCAAAACCTGTACAACACGAGTATCCACACGATAAGACGATTGTATTGCTACAATTTCGAAACAATTATGTTTATCTACATAAGAACATCAATTTAAATAAAAATAGAATTTTGGAATTTTGATATAATATGTATTCCATTTTTATTTTATCGCTTATATGAAATTCCTAAATTCTGCATGAAACTTTTACAACATCAGAATAAAGTTTTTCTAAGTATTCTAGTCGAACACGATATCTAGCTATAAAAACCTGTTATCAAATTAGTCAGCATGTAGATTTCGTTAAAAAAATGTGAGATTTTCCATGAAGGTTATTTATAGTACGTACAAGGTAAATAACATAAAGTATAGGTACCTACTGTTATTGTGCGCTGCTATTTGTTTTTTCGGTACAATATTTATGACGATAAGCATCAAAAATTATTGAATTGAGTGAAATCGGTTCAAATTTTTGGTGCTGACGATCAAGAGACAGAGCGCAAATCGATCAATTACTCAAGAACTACCGGAAGGTGTGTGGGAAATAAAAGGGATAATATGACACAAATAAGAAAAATGTGTATCAGAAAAGAACGGTCAAGGGTGACTGCACTATTATTATGTTTTTATATACTCACACCCATATCTCAGAATGAAACAACAAATTCAAAAAGAAAAGAAAAAAAAAACGGAATAAGTCCTGGACACAGAAAAAATCGATGTAAGCCTCATCACGGAAACACACTTCACTGGACAATTATTTATTAATTTAAAAATTATCAAATAAAACATTGCTAAAGGGGGTAGTGTTGTTATAATTAGAAATAGTATTCATTAGTACAAAGAGTTACAATATCAAAATTATTAACTGCTGTAAATTTCAAAAATATTTTTGTTTGTTGAAACACTCATTAAAAGAAACAGATCATCTGGAGTTGCTCAGTAAAGGAGGAAAAGAATTTGTGTTAGGCGAAGGCTTTAATGCAAAATATATCCACTTGGGCTCTAGGTTAACAATGACAAAAGGTAAAGAACTCGTAAAAGCTATTAGAAAATGTAGTTGTGAAACCCTATTAACTGGAAAGCTAGATCTGATTGATTTCTTCACAATAAATGGCCAGGACCTAAACTCTGGTTATTCTCCGATACTCCTAAAATTAAGTGAAAAAATCATTCATTGGGTAAATAATCACACTAATTGGGAATGCTCTAGACTGTCCTTAGAAAAAACAATTAACTTAATGGTTCAGTTAAGGAACGAGTAATTAGACCAAGCAGTTCACAAATTTGTAAATTATAAACAGCAATCAACTTGGGAAAATACCCATGAAATTAACAAGAAAATCAATGGAAACAACTGCTCTATGAAAATTAGGAAACCCTAACAGAAAATAGAAGAGCAAAATTTGTATCTTAAATTTAAAATGAAATTTGAATTAGGAATTTAAATATAAAAAAATGGTTTTGGCATTCCAAACCAAATAAATCTTTGGTGAAATTTTTGACAAAATTCTGAGAGAAATATAAATTTACATTGCACAATATACATATATACCGAGTTGGTTTTCATGTAGAACACAAAAAAATGAGAGCAAATTAGGTGGATCAAAGAATAGATTGGCCGCCCTGGTGGCACAGTGGTTAGCATGCTTGCTTTAAGCTCCGTAGGTCCCGGGTTCGATTCTCGGCGGGTGATGAAAAAATCACGGCTGGTTAATGTTGGATCAATGAATTAATCGCTCATTATCTGTTAAAAAAAAATTATTACGAAACTTCAAATGAAGCGGCGAAATTCCTCTATGGGATGTAGCGCCAGCGAAAAAAAAAAAAATAAAAAAATAATAATAATAATATGGCAGCAAACCAGAGCAAACAAGATAAAACTAATTTGAACGATCTCACTGAACAATTAAGAAGAGAGATCAAAGAATTGAAAGTTGAATCAATCAGTAACTATCTAAGAAAATTAACTAATGACGGTATCACTGATTATTCACTGGAAAAGCAATCAAAAGAGTTAATAATGCCGATTCCTCCAAAGAAGACAGTAAGAATAGTAGGTCAGAAATGGGCTAGAAATAATGAAGATTTGCTCAACACTTGGAAAAAATATTCCAGCCGCATGACGAGCAAACATTGGAAGCCGAAATAATAACTGAACAACACCAAAAGGAGTCATGCGAATTACGCTCCTGGTTATGATATTGTTACTGCAGAAATCTTCAAAAAAATCTCACCAATATTATAAATGAAGCATTTAGAATCAAATGTGTATTCAGATTGAGAAAATTGTAGAAATAATCATGATGCAAAATCTGAGAAAACACCACACGACACTTCGTCTTATAGGCCAATTTCACTATTACCAATCAAGTCAAAATTTTTTGAGAAGCTATATTGGTTATTAGGTTAAATCCAACCATCGAGAGGAAAAACTTGATCCCAAATCATCGGTTCGATTTCATAACCAAAACTTAACAGTTAATCAAATGCACAGAATAACCAACATAATCGAGCAAGCACTAGAGGAGAAGAAAGGCTGTTCAACGATATTTTTAGACATTGCACAAGCATTTGACAGAGTTAAGAAGTCTTCTACCAATGCAATTCGCTAAAAAATACTGGAAACTTACTTGTAAGATAGGTTGTTCAGGATTAAGTTAGATGGTAGATTTTTCGAATTGAAAGAAATCAATATAGGAGTACTACAGGGCAGATAATTAGGACCGGTTTTATACCTACTGTACATTTATGATCTCACTGCATTAGAAAACAACACTGTGGCGACTTTTGCAGAGGACACGGCGACCTTAGTTGTTGGAGAAACCAACGAAGATTCAACACAGAAGTTACAATCAACTATTACTCAAATACATAAATGGACAAAAAGATGTCCAATAAAACTAAATGAAACTAAATCAGTTTTCACTCAGACTAAATCTCAAATCTCAAAACTCAAACTAGATTAGTTTTAATCACGTAAGGATCCTGAAAATCTTTGGAAAACCTGTTAACAAACCCAAGTATAGAAATCGCTTTAGAAATGCAAGCCTTAATATGCTTATGAAACGATAGATTCGGAGTAAATGTTATATGTACCTAAATCCTTAAACGTATTGACACTTTCAATAATACAACCGTCAAAAAAGTAAGCATAACTAGCGGGTAAGCATAATCGGGTAAAACCCATTATTTTGCATTTAGAGATGTTTAGCATTAAATTATGCGACGTACACCAAGCTTTAAAGTTTGTCAGGTCAGCTTGAAAGTCAATTGCGTCATTGACGCAAGAAATAGTTTTGAAAATTTTGATGTCGTTCGCATAAATTAGAATGTCCGAATGACTCAGACAATTTACCACATCATTTACAAACAGAATAAAGAGCATGGGGCCCAAATGACTACTCTGAGGTACTACTGAAGAAACATCAATCATTCTTGAAGTGAAACTACCAATTTTAACCATTTGAGTTCTACATTCCAGATAAGACCTAATCCAATTAATTGGCAAAAAGTTACAATCCAAAGAGCCAAGTTTCCGCAGCAGTAATTCATGATCGACCTTGTCAAAAGCCTTGCAGAAATCAGTGTAAACGATCTGCAGAATATTACCATTTAATAGTGCACTTGAAATACAGTTTGTAAATAAAACTAAGTTAGTAACGGTTGACCTACCAGGGAAAAATCCATGCTGTCTGGGAGAAGTGAAAGTCTTAACATGAAACCACAAATGTTCTTTAACTAGTTTCTCAAATATTTTTGGTAAAACTGAAATAATCCAAATACCTATATAGTTCTCCACATCGCTACGAGACCCAGATTTGAAAATCGGCTTAATAAGAGAGGGTTTCCATACAATAGGGAAGCAACCTTCAGCGAAACTTCGATTAAATAGAAAGGAATTATGGCCAGAAATTCCATTACCCGTTAATTTCAGAAAAATGGGTGGAATAGAATCGAATCCGGCACTTTCATTAATATCAAGATTTGACAATTTGGATAAAATAGTATCTACTTCCAGACGAAACATTGAAAGTATTGACTTACAAACATTAGATTTATTTACAGTCTCAAAGAAATCGGCCAACCAATCACAAATATCCTGCACGTTATCGCAGGAACGATTATTTAAAAACATCGTGAAAGGGTAACCATTTGATTTTCTTTTGTACATAAATAACAACTGCCAAAATTGATTTGGCTTTGATTTAATCGTTAATTCAAGTTCCAGAATATAACTGCTTTAAAGAAATCGGTTTAGATATACATACATATATACTTCTTACGCAATACAACGGACGAGTTCTAATTAACTGTGAGCCTTGTCTTTTCTATTTTTTAAATTTAACAACTCATTATTATACCACGGTTCCTTTTTGGCACTTGAAGCTTTCATCCAATGGATTTTCTACATTAAAGAGAATTTTACATTATAAATGACATCCACTTATTACAAAAAGAAAGTTATAATGAATTTGATAGGTTTGGATTTTATTTTACTCCTCAACAAGTTGATCCGACTGTTTTAAGTTTTGAAAATATCCATGATGAATATATGGGAGCAAATCCATAATATCTGTATATTTCGCGATTGTGGCCACATGAGTATAATGGCAATTGACTATAGAACCAACATTTTTTGGTCGTCTCCTTTTTAGTGCTAAGGCTGTTTTCGAAACGGATCGTTATTTGTGGAACGTAACTTATTCAAATAAGTACCCTGGCGAGGTGACTTATTATCCACCTCTTGTAATTTTTGTAAGAAAATTTGTCTAAGGTAGTGTGATATATACATACATACAAAATGAAAATTTGCGTTTGGAAAAATTACTCAAATGTATTCCTTCAGATTTTTAATATTTAATTCAAATATCTATTTAGGTCATCAAAATTCATTCAACATATTATTATTTTAAGAGTACTTACTAAATATGCCTAAGTGAAAGCGAATTGGTTTATTATTTTGCGAATAGTATTATGTTACAATATGTAAGCGGTACAAGCGGTAACACAATTTTTGTTACCGCTGTCAAAATAAGTACGAGAAATCAATTCGAATGGTTTTTCATAATTATTTAAGATGGCGTCAAATAAGTCAATAAGTATCAAATAAGTATCGGTTTTGAAAACAACCTAAGTCCAAAATATAAAACTCAGCATCACTAGTCAAAGATATTTTGTAATACATTTTATAAGGAGAATCTCTTATAAATCTTAAATGTAAATTGTTGTTGTTGTTATATTTTTTGCGTTCAATGCCTTCTAGATTTATAATATACTCATCATTCGGATTAAGATTTTTATCAAAAATTTTGCCTTGTCTTGACGGCAAAATAAATTATAGTTCTAAAAATTAATTTTATGATCATAATTTGGAGTTTTCGTCTTGACGGTAAAAGTACCCTCCCTTTCGTCAAATGCGCGAGCTAATTAGTTTGTTATTATTATTAGACGTCAAATTTTAAATTTGGCGTCAATGAATGTTATTTACTTTTAGCACTCCAGTGAATTTCTAAAGCTTTTTAATTTGTATTTGAAAAAAGTTAACAAATCAAAAAAAGATGAAACCAAAGAGTTTTATTTATTTCTAGTCAATGAATGTTTGAGTCTGCAAAATAAAATAAACGCGCACGTACACAATAGAAAACAGAAAACATTCATTTTTTAAATTTTTTGATAAACTGATTGAGGCGATCCACCCGTATTTTCCGACAAGTAGAAGTATGTTCCAATTAATTATGGGTATTTAGGATAATTAATTATAGTACTAAAATGTACTAAAACCGGTGAAATTATGTTCGTATTTTACATTTCTGTGTAATATTACACTGCTAATGTCCGATTTCAGAACAAAACAGAAATTGGTCAGTTAAATAATATTTCCTCTCTTTCTTCTTTTATGAAATTGCAATTTGTTTCATAATTCAAAATCAATGCTATCTGATTATACATATTTCTTTTTTACATGAACATCTTAAAGGGAGAATTAATTTTTTATTTGAGCGATATTGAAAAGTCAAATATTTAATTCTCCCTTTAAAATTCTCATGTAAAAAAAATTATGCTCCAGATAGCATTGATTTTGAATTATGAAATAAATTGCAATATCATAAAAGAAGAAAGAGAGGAAATATTATTTAACTGACAAGTTGCTGTTTTGTTCTGAAATCGGGCATAAATCAAATTATGCTCTAATTAATTATACCGTCAAGACAAGGCATATGTTTCTAAAATATGTAACCTAAATTGCAAAATATGTGGTAAAATATACGATTAAAATGAAAAATATGAGGTGAAATTTTGAAAAAAAAAAAATAAAACTAGACCTTATCTTAAGAGGATTTCAATTCACCCATTAACAAAAAAATATCAAGTTTTTGGCTATAAAGTTGGATAAACTAACCCTCCTGGCTTACAAAGTGCTGGAAAGTAGTCCAAAAATAGTTCCATATCCGTACATTTAGAAATTTGGGCTGGTAGGGTATACTCAATTCAAAGGAACACCGTGATGGATGAGACTAAAAGATTCACGCTACTAAAACAAGTTTTAAACTAGAAAAAGCTAAATCGCTAATATGTTTGCTCAATCAAATTCTAATCCAAATTCAATTTTTAATTTAAGTTGCCATCAAGATTATATTCAATTACAGCTTAGAATTCATATTATTTTATAAATCGTACTGATAACAAATAATTTTATTGTTTTATTGAAATCGTGTTTCGTATTGCAATTTTTACTAATTGCAATTAAAATTTAATTTGGAATATCAAACTTACACTTCTCGAATCATTTTAAAATTAAAACTGAAATTGAACTGTAAATTTTGTATTTTAAATTTCACTAAAAATTATAACTTAATTCCTTGTTCAATTTTGTTTCAATCGATTTTTAACTGCAACCAAAATTTTGGAATTCAAACTCAACTTTTCGAACGTTTAGAAAGGAATTTATTCAAATATGTAATTTGGCAATTCAAATTCTCATTCAGAATTTTGTGCGAAATCCTGATTTTTTATTCGATACGTTGAAATTCACAATGTTGACAAATAATTTGTTGACTTTTCTCACGTAAATAGCAATATTTTATAAAATTCATGTTTGAATTCTTACCTTTAGATTTCCCTCTAATTGTATTAAATCCATTGTGTTTTAATTGTAATTTGAAATCGATTTCTAATCTACCATTTTGGTCAAATAATGCATTTAGTAATTCATACTTAATAATAAAATTTACATTTAATATTTCACTCAAAAATATAATAACTTGGAACTTTTCGGATTAAAAATTAATTTGCGTTCGAGCCCATTTTGAATACGAATAGTTTTAAAACTGTTGCTCAAGCGCATAAATGGGGTAGAATTGCATTTGCTTCGTTTTTATAATTTAAGGAGTTTTAACTCTGTTTGATTCATTTAACTTTCAATGAATTCTTTTACATACATTTCCATATTTTGTCCTAATCAGTTAAATGTCGCAAAGCACATACGTTAACAAATAAAACCAACAATCACAAAATCTGATTTTCTAGAAGAACTCCGGATCGTCGAGAAGAAATTGACATTTATGTTAAAAATTCTTATGTTGTAAAATATTCAAGTAGAATGGTAAATATAAAATGATTGAGAATAAACTATGATATTATAATTCTTTGGCGAAGATTGAAAAGGTGATAACTCGATTTTTAGGCTTTTAAGTATTATTTCAAATTCGAAATCTTCATATTCGATTTCATATCATTCAATTTTTTGTATTATTCCGACAACTACATACAACCGCAATAAGCGTTTACAAAAACCAAAATTCGAATAACTCATACGATTTTGAGTTACTCTTAATTTTAAAAACGTTTTCGTGAAAATTGTGAATTTTAGAGTTATCACCTTTTAAATCTTCGAAACAGATTATAATATTGGGGGAAAACAATTAATTTATGAGTAATATTAGAATATTTTCATTCAACGTTGTTTACCATTTTTTTTAAAATTTTTTTTCAAATTAATAAGCAATTAAAAGTAGAAAAACTATTTATTAAAATACGCTTAATGTAAACAAACCCACCCACATACGAATATTTTATTCGCGAAAAAAATGTATTTTGCCACAAAAAAATTCAAAATGCTACCAACTTCTCGATCAATCGAATTCCAAACATTGAATTCCATGGCTATTTTATTTTAATTCCAATTCCAAATCCAATTCCTTGGCAAATAAAATACCACTAAACTTATTTTGTTTTCTTTTCTAGTTTTTGTTTTGTTTCATTTTTAAGAACAAAATTTAACGACTTTTCAAAATTTAACTAGTTTTTGTTTTTGATCCGGATCAGATCAAACGTCAAGAAATGCGGCTACTATTACTTTCCGGTAACTATTCTCTCTTTCTCATTTTTAGAACGAAACCAGATAATCCTGGTAATTTAAAATTTTCATAAGAAATTGTTAGATGTTCCTATAACGTACAACTCGGAGGGGTTTCTCATTATAGTTTGTGATTATAAGATGCGTTGAGCATCAATTGACTATTTTTCTTGTTTGTTGTTGTTTCTGACACATGACAACAGTATACGGACGATGGACTGCGGCGATGATCAACTTTTGAAAGGCAATACTCTGGCTATTCCGTCGAGCAATACATTAGGCACATTAGTACCTTCAGTAGCATCGACTTCGGTAAAACATATAAGGTTCCAGGGCCATCCTATTTTCTTTGAATAGGCAGACCACACCGACCTACGATGCTACACTCTGAAGAAACAAGTGAGCCGAATCGAAGCAAGGCGTACTAGATTTATCAGCCAAAGTCGCAGGGTTCTCAAAGACGACTGTCATCCGATGCTCTAAGTAAAACAGCATCTACACAACATATCTTAACGTCTTCCATAATAAAGTTTATAAACAACTATAGAAGGCTATCTTGACAAAGCTATAACTGTAACCATACATTCACAAATTATCTCAGAAAAACTTTAAATGATAGCAATAACTGTCCGTTTCCTGTCACCACAGTTATTCAACATATTCACGGAAATGTGATCTGCCTAGAATCACTTGGACATGTCAAGTATTAACCCATAAAAGAAAGCCGGCCTAGAACTTCAGAATTTATTTCTGGTTCCGAATGTGACGCTAGTTTCACCATGAAACTAGAGCTTCTTTAAACAAACCGACCTAAAAATAATCTGCGAAACATCAATTGGAATTTAACCGCCATATATTACTGCAGAGCCATCAAGTCGAACCACGGCATAACGTCATTGAATTATAAACAAAGACGTATCTTATGGGACAATGCCTGGTTTATTCTGCCAACACTCTAACGTCCCAAAGATTTACCAAATTACTCCTAGGTCAAGCCATGTGTAAATTACTCTTTGGTTAAGCTGGATATAAACAAAAATTGTGAAAAAAAACAAAAACAAGAAAGTTTAGTTGTTTCCTTTTTCTCAAAATAAAATCTTAACATTTATTGGATTCTCTTCTTTGGCTGGCAAATCATAACTTTGAAAATATGATGAATCAAAGGATGGGAATTTATTTTGCACGTAACAGGAGAATTTTAAAACCTTTATTTTATTAATTCTATTGATTTTGTAATTAGCTATTCGGATTTTTATTTCTTTAAATTTATTTCGTTGTAATTGAAAAGTTTTCGAAAATCCTTAATGATACGCTGCATTAATTTCTTGGAATAGATTCTGCAAAGTTAAAAGTTTTAAAAATATTTAAACTTTCCATTTATGCATTTTACAATATTTTTAAGCCAAAGCTCGAATATATAAGCAAATATTGTTTAGGTAATTTGTATAAATGTATTCTAGTTATGGATTTAAAAATATAAAAACTCACTTAGTAACTTTGTTTCAAAAATAAAAAAAGTTTTAATCTCTTCTTCATGATGGTTGTATACTGTTCTTTTTCTCACTAACCATCATCAGTATTCTCCGATTTTTCTGATTTTTTTTTTTAATCTTCATTAATTTCAATCTTCATTAAGTTGTGAAAGTAATTAATTGAAACCATTAGAATCATTCAAATGCATTCAAATGCACAACGTGAAATATATGTAGTACGTATGTTTAACAAATATGGTATATTGTAATGATTCGTTTTTATCTTGGTTCGAGTAAGTTTACGAGGAAGTACTATTGTGGATTCAAAACAATTTTTTTTTCTATGAATATTTCGCTAGTTGGTTAGATCCTTTTATTCTTTGTTTGAAATAGTTTTCTATAGAGAAAAATAGATAATAAAATAAATTTCATGTCATGCTGAATATGGTTATTGTTCAGAACCAGAAATAATCATAACTTTACATATTCGCCAAATTTTAAACCTTTATAAGACTACGCCATCCACTTTATTGTGAAACTTGAAATTATTTAGAGAACAATCAGAATAGGTCATCTAATTTTTCTTAACGACTTTGAACGTTCGATAACTACAGTGGTGGCATAATAATTAGGCCACAGAGCAAAAAAAAATCAAAATTAAGCAACCGGAACGTAACCAAAAGAATTGATTTTGCTAAAGACCATTTAGCAAAAACTAGGGCATTTTATAATGTAATAATTTGGATAAATGAGAGTAAGTCCAACGTGGTTGGAGGTGATGGTATACTATAGGTAAGGCCCCTCAAACCAGGAGCTTAATCCTCGGTATGCCAACAAAGAAAAACTAATGAATCATAGCAGTGCATCAGTACTGGTTTGATGTTCTTAAATACATCGAAATACTCGATCAGATTTTAGATGATTATACGGTCTTCCGCAACGGTGGCAGTGGCGTAACTAGGTACCCGCAGCATCCTAAGCCGCGGAAGGAGGAGGGGGGGGCACGGCTAAAGGGTCTCACGACGGTTATCAGGCGTTCGAATATTAGTTCAAAGTCAAGATCAGATATATGGTAGCTCAGATTAAGCTTAAAGTAGATCACCCTTTCAAATTTGCAAAACGGGAAATTTCTAGGAAATTTTTATGAAAAGACCGTGCTCTAGTTTTTAGAGAAAGAAAACATCTTTCCTATTGCTATTAAATATTTTCTTAAAGAAGTCCAACAATTTCTTCTCTGTTGCTGGAGGTGAATGTGAGAGTAATTACACGTAATCTGACTCTATACAAATTAAAATGGCTTTGGGTTCTGACAGATATTTAGATTTAGAATAAAATTTGCCAAACTCGTTTGGAATCAAAGCTTTTGATATCAAACGATAACGATTTTAGCGTTTGCTGGGTTGATTTATTTGTAAAATACGTTTCGCACTCCAAATTTACCTCTTTTGCACTTCAAACAGAACCTTTTATAAATCAAGTTTTGATTAGATTGAATTGATTTGCAAAAGATTGAATGTGATTGATATAGTTTCTCGTTTGCCGAATCTTTTTTATTACCGGTAAATGGTAAATAAAAACTTAATTTTTTTTAAATTTCTGGAGATTATTGAAACATAGCATAGAAATGGGATGCGTGATTGGTGTGAGACTTAGCCTTAACTTGCTTCCCAACTCATTCATATAAGTTGCAAGTTTTTTTTCCACTTATCAAAATAATCGTTGGAGCTTAGGTAACCCACACCTATCAAGTTCCATAGGTTTAGAATTTTTGTTTCACTTTTCATAGCAAATGTTATAATAAAAAGGGACTCAAACTTGGAACTCAGTTCCAAAAAAATCAAAATATATTTGAAGTAGTGATATTAGAAGTAATATTAAATTATGTACTTGACAAATAATTCGATATTTACACGAATTTTCGGAATTTTTCGAAATTTGCGTGGGATTTCTAGAATTTTACAGGCTTTCCGAAACTTTTCATTAATATCTAGATTTTGCAGTATTATTGAAATTGTTCGGCGGTTTATTGTAGATTTTTAAAGTTTTTCGACATTTTTAGGATTATTCGAGATTTTCAAAGATTACCCAATTTATTCGAATTTTGTATGGCAATGTTCTGCGCTTAGCTTTGAGTTATGGGAACTTGCAGAGTTACACATATAAATCTAAATTATGATATTTAGTTGATTTCTCGAGATTTCGATATTTCTCTAATTTCCTAGGTTATTCGAAATTATTCAAGAATGTCCAGGTTATTTACATTTTACAAGGCGGTGATTAGCGCGTGTAGGATTTCTTTTGGTTTTACAAACTTACGGATAATACGATATTTGAGAACCTTCTAGAATATTCACGATACTTTCAAAATTCAAAATTTTTTGATTTTTTAAATTATACTCGAAATTTGTGTTGCTTTATCGATATACTACCACCAGCCTAATATGGCCACCACAGTACATATATAGAGGACCCTCGAAATCAGACACTTTTAATTAATGCGAAGCTGGACAATAGAAAAAAATAAGTTTTTAACTAAAACTTTACTTACTCATAGGTACAAGAACTAGGGGCCCAAGAGCCCTTTTTAGGGGCCCAAGAAAAATTTTGCGGGGCCCGGCATTTGTAGTTACGCCACTGTACGGTGGCGTTATCAGCATGATAACGACCCCAAATAAAATCTAAAAGTATGTAAGGCGTATTTAGAACGGCAAAAAAGAACCGAGAATCTATGGGAAAATGTTAAATGAGAAGTTTCACTAAGGAAACCGACAAACAGAGAATATTTAGGGGCCCAATTTTAGGATATTTTGGAAGAGTACAACGCCAACCCAACGTGCTTGTCTTACAAATTGTAAAAGCAGGTGATGAAGTTTATACAAAATATTGAATTTTTTCTAAATTATTTATTTTTATAAGTAAGTGGCTTAATTAAAATGCTGGTCATAACCACCACCACCGTCAGTCACAACATGTGTTCTAGTTATTGAACTTAGTTATAATGCCACAAGGGTATATGAGCTAATATCTGTGAAGCTTCAAAAAATAATGGAATGAACTAAAATTAAAATAAAAAAGCAAATTTTTGGTGTACATTACATCTTGAACAATCAAAAGTGAACTCACTGGGAGACATAAAGTTGACTGACAGTCCATAATAAAATAAAATAATAACAAATTGTTTAAAAAAAATAAATTTTTTCTATAAAGTTAAAAAAACACTTCAAAGGTACGCTAAAAGGGATAAAATAACACTGACCTACACAATTTTCGGAACATAAATGCTCCACCACGTCACGATTTTGAGTAATTTTAGTTTAATAATAGGGATTATGCCTTTTTTACGCACAATAGAAATGATCTGTTATCTTGTGTTTAAGCGTGTGACTCGTTGCAGAGTAACAGCTTCATGAAATATGTGACATTATAACAACCGCAGATGCAGTAATGAGGCATCTTGGAATTCCTCCTCTCTCTCTCTGTGAAACCACTCAACCTCTCAGTGCAGCTATAGTCACCGGTGGCTAAACTTGTGTGCGGTAGTACGGATTAAATTGTACGAGCTGAAGCGGCGCGCATGAACATTTACAGTACATTTTTTGGTAATTTTTTAACAGAAGAACTTGAGAAAAATAATTTTTTTCATTATTTTAGTACTTTTCCCCTTATTAGAAAACGTCGATTTGATAATACATATTGTACATTTTAATTTATTTTCTAAATTATGTTATTTTTAATACGTAATAAACTTTTTATTCTATTAAATTGACATTTAGCAAAATATTAAAAATAAATTTACAGCTGATTTTTTAATAAGGGGAAAAGTACTAAA
This sequence comes from Tipula helvola, assembly GCA_963556165.1. Classification (NCBI taxonomy): domain Eukaryota; kingdom Metazoa; phylum Arthropoda; class Insecta; order Diptera; family Tipulidae; genus Tipula; species Tipula helvola. The sequence goes on along the minus strand of OY744482.1, from coordinate 142,062,094 downwards.
AAAAATATGAGAGCAAATTTAACTCCGTCAAGTTCTAAAAAATTTACTGAAAACATTTTCTTGAAAATAAAAAAAATAACGTGAGAGAAAGGCAGAGATGAACGAATAAATATTAATGTCGAATTCTTTGGGGGGTAAAAAATTATTCGGATCAAAAAAAAAATTGATCTGGATCAACAAAATGATTGATTTTCTTTTAATCCGGATCATTCTTAACAAATCTCGATTTTTGGTAGATTTGATCCGAATTTCACAAATGCATAGAATTGTAAGCGTCAAAATTGGATAACCAAAAATAAGACACTATTTTCATAAATCATTTGTGATTATATTTTAATGCAAATACTAGTTGCGTTTTAATCTAAGTTAACATTTTCTATCTTTTTAGGGTAACTTTAGATTTCACAATACACCACCTTGAAGTTATCCCAGACTTTCATCCCAGGAAAATTTGAAATTACCTCCGACAACACAAGCGTAAAAATCCATCCCAAACTTTTTTTTCTACACTATTAAAGTGTACGAATTTTAAAATCCATCCCAGACTTTTTACTAGAGCGAAAAAACCATCCCAGGATTTTTATTTATTATTAGATTTTTTCTCGTATAGTTAAAAATGAATAAAATAAATAAAACATAACATAATGATAATTCTTCTGATCAGGATTATGGTAGGCCTGGAAATTTGATATGTCGGTTTAGTTAAGGGTCCTATTGGCTACCTCTTGGCTAAATCTGGCGTACAAAATATCCTCAATAAAATTAAACCCGTACTATACAAAAGTAAAGTTCTATTTTGTTTTATTCATTTTTATTTAACTAATAGAAGGAATCACATTTATTGATATAGCAAAAATGCTAACAAGCGAGCCGCGTTCAGAATTGTCCAAAAGGTAGCAAATAGGACCCTTAACTGACATATCAAATTTGCAGGCCCAACATATTCCTGATCAAAAGAATTTTTTTAATGTTTTTTTTATTCACGTTTACCTAAGGGAAGGAAACACATTTATTGATGTAGCAAAAATTCTAACAAGCAAACCGCATTTAGAATTGGAATTGCCGCATTTGTGTTGTCGGAGGTAATTTCAAATTTTCCTTGGATGCAAGTCTGGGATAACTTCAAGGTGGTCACAATACAATAATGTAGAATGCTGTAAAATGAAGAAAAATAACCTCGCCTTTTTATTTGCTATTTTTTCACCAATAAAACTACAATGGATCATTTTTTTTGATATTCTTTGGCAAATAAACAATCGATTTTTTTTTGGAAATTGAAAGAATATGACATAAGTTTTTATTAAAGGTATAGTCGAATTCATGTATTTTGTTGAGAAATTTACAACAACAATTGCACGTGACAGGAGTTAAATAATTCGAATTAAAAATTTGAGTTATTTAATTTGAGCTCGGAACAAAAAAATTACGTAACTATTTGAATGAAAAACATGAGAAGTGCCAACATAGAATATAAAAATTAAATCGGAAAATATTTCGTGGCTTATTTTCTTAAGAAAAAAATGATTCCAAAATAATTCGAATTAATTCTTTCCTCAAAAAAATACTCTATTCAATCTCTCACTCTCTTACGTTATTTTTTTCTCATTTTTCTTATTCCAAGTATAGTTCCCGTTTTAGCTATTGTGCGTTACTTTTTCCTGTGAGTAAAGTTCCTATCACACAGCGCGGCGAGTGAGATTCCAAACTATCCACAATATTAGACGCACATATCCGATCTCGCGCCGCTTGGGCGTTTAGTTTTATTACGTACAATTTTGTTTTCATTTTTGATTGTTGTACTTTTTTAGAATTGTGTTTTCTGTGTGTTCTGCCGAAACAAAGGACGTGTCCGATTTCTGTGATAAATATTCCTGCTGTAATAATTATGACATTATTTTGTGTGCAACTAAATTATCTTAGTGACTACATGTTATCATTTTGACGTTTCCAAAATAATTTTTGTTGATTTTAGTACAACGATTTTTACATTGATGAAATTAAATTTACGACCAATAAATTTATAATCGTTTGATCATGCGTGGCTTTATTCTGTGATTTTTAATCATTTTGTGAGCAATTTATTCGTCTTTGTGCTACACCAAAAATTGTGTAATATTTAGCCCTAATTTTATGTTGGTGCATACTTCCTAAATTCATTGCCATTACAATACATCGTTAAATTATGGTTTTTAGATTATTAATATACAACAAATATTGTTTATCAACCAGCAATTTTATTTGTTTAAAAATGCTACATTTTCGTTGAGCGCACCTAAAATTTCATTCATTCCTATGATAAATATGCTGTGATCCGTAGATTTATTGGGGTTATATTTTAAAAAAAATTGATCTAGACGCTATAAGTGTTATTGTATTATTCTCCAAGCATTATCTGTTAAATTTATTATGTCAAAATTATATCAGTATCCGGACTGCAAACGAAATTATTACAAAATATGGAAGAGAAAATTATTTCACTCACGTCAAAATTATTGCAAAAAAAAAAATATTATCACAGAATTCGGACACGTCAAAGAGTTAGTGTAGGTCTTTTTCCATAATGAACAAAACTCCTTATGGGATTGTTTCGAACATTAATTAGGTGTTGCGTTGTTATGTTAAGCTCACGCAATGAGTATAAGGGAAAAATGAGTGTTTGCCATGTGCTATAACTATGGTTTGGCGAGAACCAACAAATCATTACGATGACTGGTACTTCTGTTTAACAAATGTCACAGGTTTTTCAATAAAATAAAAGCAAAATTGTGTACCGAAATGTTCCATCAAGAGGCAATGGTTTCACACTAGAGAAATCAAATAGTGTACCACACATTTCATTTCACAACTGGAACTTAAGGGGTTCGCGACTTGAATTTATCAAAACAGAAAGCAAAACTTCTAGGTTCACGCTTAAAGTAGAGGAATGTATTGCATAGGGATACCAAAATTTCATATTTTAGAAATAGGAAGGTCTGCTGTGTTACTGTTGTGATATAGAAGGTTTAATGTCTGATCTGAGGAGTATTGCTTATAAAATGTTAATGATTGGCGGTTATTCAGAGAATTGTCCAAAACAAGCTTAAAAGCAGTGATACTGCATATTTCAAACACGAATCCTTCAATACCAGTAGCGTATGCTGTTAGAATGAAAGAGACATATGAAAGTAAAAAAAAATTGCAAACGATTTTTTTTTTTTCGCTGGCGCTACATCCCATAGAGGGATTTGGCCGCTTTATTTTGAAGTTTCGTAATCATTCTGTTACCGGATAATGAGAGATTAATTTATTGATCCTACCTACATTAACCAGCCGTGATTTTTTCATAACCCGCCGGGAATCGAACCCGGGACTTCCGGAGCGTAAAGCAAGTATGCTAACCACTGTACCACCGCGGCACAGTGGTTAGCATTTTGTTGAACTATAAAAATTTAGACTGAGAATTTCATTAAAAAATCATGTTTTGCATTTTCATTCTAACTTTTTCCCACAAAATTTGGGTGTACAGCGACTTTTGAATCGCGATATTTTCCTTCACCGTCTTTGGGAGTATTGAACTGACTTGCTGAATCAAGAAGCAAGTCATGCGTAACTTATGTGTACAACGTTAACACAAATATGATACTCGAGATGTCATTTGTTTTTGGAGTTCCTTGTCTTATCTTCGGAATCATCGTTAATCTCTATTAAAACTTATCCGAGACAGAATGAATTCTTTTAAACATGAAAGCTATATTTGCCTAATTAATTCCAAAATAATAGGAACACAAATGGGAATATTTCTTCAAAATCGCTTCTAAAAATCTAGCTTCTTAAATTATTTCTTCTGAAAATGTCATGTCACAAAATTTTGAAAATTTTGTGTCACAAATATTTTTATATTTTAGTATAATATTATCAACTTTGGCTCTAAAATGTAGTGGCAATTTTCCCCCCTTTTCTTCGTTTGTTTCAATTTTCAAACACTATCAATATAGAATATACAAAATTATGATCGAAAATTGAAACCTTTTGATTGAACAGGGTGGCCCATTTTATAAGAACCACTCAAATAACTCCCAGGGAAGGCCTAAAAAAAAAGTGAGATAAAGTTGCACTGATGACCTTGAATTTTACATAAAGGTCAAATTTCAAAGTCAAGTTGATTTTTGTAATGGATTCTGAAAAATTGTATTGTGTGGCTGAATGTAGAATTTCATGCGCCCTTAGAATTCAGAGTCAAAAATAGTTGTTCCAATTAAAAAACGATTTGACCTTGAAATTTGATCTCAAGGTCAAATTCAAGGTTATCATTTGATTTCCCCCTAAAAATTGTGCATTTAGGCCATCCTCTGGGAGTTATTTGAGTGGTTCTTTTAAAATGGGTTATCGCAAATGTATTTCGTGGGCCTCATCGCAAATATACATATTTTGGGCCTCATTCCAAATACACATTTTTTTTAAAATCGTTTTTGGGCTCTTTAATAATTTTTTTACTATCTTATTTTTTAACTTTCGAACTCTATTCAAGTTCATTTTAAAAAGCTTAATGAAAATGAAAAAATAAAGCAATCACAAAATTTTTCATGAAATAGATTTTTCATGGAAACGCACAATATAATTTTTCGAAAAACAAAGAAATCGAGATGTAGCAGAGCTTCGAGCTGAAAATGATCCGGACCCTTTTTCTTCCCCACATCCAATATTAGCAGATAAAGAAGACAATAAATAGACAATTATTTTACTTAACCGCCCAACGTCCTAAACTATTAGGTGTACCTATACAATGACTTACCAACCTCACAAAGCGTCAAAAGAGCAGTAACGTGCGGGCTAGGACTTCCATAATATTTTTTTAAAAGAGTAAACTGAATTTGAATAATCATATTGGTTATTATCGCATCAATGTTATTTCTAACTATTCTATATTGTAAGAGAATCAAAGTTAACGACATTGCCAGCGCATTGGTCAACGTTTTAAATACTATCGTGGCAAAAAATATTGTATGGTCAGATTCTGGCATTGCTAAAATTATAGGATGACAATCACGTAAACCCTCCCTGTTGTACGATTTAGAAGGGTAGAAGAGGTGATGGAAAAAGAGAAAGAGCGCAAAGCTTTGTCTAATTATAGTGTTGGTCAAATTGTGTCAGGATTGTACTTCAAAAAGAAAGGTGCAATCTAAAAAAAGAAAATTCTACCGTTACCTTGAAATATTGGGTTAAAATGAGAACGCTTGAGCCTAGTCAAAAACATGATTTCTTTCATATTTTGCTATTTCCAGCGAAATAATAAAGAAAATCTAGATATCTGCCAGACCAAGTATCTTTGTAGTACTAATTACATGAATTTGGTAATGTTCTAAAAATAAATTTGTCTTTTGCTTCTTTTTCCCCCAAGTAAATTTTGTTCTGTTGTTCTTTTAATTAAAAGTTTCGAAAAAAAAGTAAATGGTTCAGAGGTTCAGACGAAATTATGTGCATAATTGAACAAAGGTTGAAAATCTAAATAATTCAAAACTCAATTTTCATCTAATAAATTTGTTATTATGTCACTTAAAGGAGAACGATATCTAAAGCAGAAAGATATCAGACTTTCGTTAATTTGCTTTTTCGTTCTTATATTTCTGTAATTTTGAATGGCGATATTTATTACAAATTGGGTATTGGCATTCCTAATTAAAGACGGAAACCTTAAGAGTTAAGCACAAAGCTTGGTAGGATGAAATAATTTTGATTTTGTTTGCATTAGTATTAGTTTGCCTTTTGCTTTACTAAATGTATTCTCTAAGCTTTTAATGAATTTAACGTGAAAAATTAAACGTAAAGTAAGTACAATTCTATGCCAATTTCACAACGAGTAAATTATTATTCGAAATCTAATTAATGATTAATTAAAAGCTTATACCTTGTTATTACGGTCCGGTATTACATGAATTCTAAATTATTCTCTTCTGGTTACAGCAAAAGCGATGCATCCCTAATATAGCATTATTGCCGACATAACGCTTGGGTACTGCAAACAAAGCTGTGGAATACTTGAGAGAGCATCGGTCCTCAAACCAGATGACAAAGATGTTTCATAATGCTTTTTAATTTCTATACATTATACGATCCTAAGAAATATATCCAATGAGTTTGCGGAATAGTAGATTGTTATCAGTCGAAGACCGCTAAGCTCAGAATACAAACAGTTCGAGAAATATACATCGCCAAGAATTTTCCGACTGAGCTAACATGCTCGTCCTAAGTTTAAGGTTTTAGATTTCTTAAATTCGTCAATTCTAAACTTCTAAACCTTTAGTCTAGATTACTTTGTATTTCTCTACTACGTATGTCTTCGTTTTGTTGTTACGGTTACAACTTTTTTGTAGATTAAATTTACTAAACTTAAAGATCCCGCTTTTTAATCCTTATTGACTATTTGCGATTTCCAGCAAAATAGCTGACACTAGAACAACAATTTTGGCCAATTAGTTGCGATTTTCATCCATGTACCGATAGAAACCAAACAAGAATAAAAGGTATGTATATCTGTATGAAAATCAAAACTCTCAACTCTCATTTTACGACCAAAACTCGTGGTCTGGTGAACAAAATAGGAACATAATTGAAATTTATAACAAAGAGAATCAGAACTGTCAAATATCTGAATATGTTAATTCTTGTCCCTTTTGGATTTACTGAAGGATCATGTAGGCGTTCAAGCTACCTCGCACTGCGAACTAAAAGATTTTTTGCCCCTTTTGGATGGAAATCACTTTTTTAAAAAATTGTATCTCGTAACTGTAAAGTAGACATTGATATAAACCATTACCAAAATAACCAGAAAAATTTATTCAGTCATATTTTGAATTTCGTAATTCGTTAATTGATCAGAAATTTTAATTTTCTCAATTTGAAAATTATGTAAAAAAGCGTATTCAGTAAACATTTAACAAAGGGGCGGGACCAAATATCCAAAACACAATTTTCTTACGATTTACGATACTAGCCTGCTCGGAACTAACTATACCAAATCACCTCGGGAAGCGCGAGCCAAGATTGTGCTTCATTTCCGGTTCTACTCTCTACGCGCCACGTGAAATTATTGGCAGTACGTAAGCGACCAAAAATTCAATGAATTTATTAGACCGGTTTTTATCGATGAAAATTTTTGTATACAGGTATGTAGTACATTATGTACAACAACTATTATTGAAATAGAATTTATTTAATTAGTTTCTAAATAAATAAAATCGTAAAGTAAAAGTTAATAATTTAAAAGGTCTTAAAGTGTTACATCGAAACAAATTGTGAAAATTGACCCTGATACTTACACTTACTACCCGTGGCCACAAGACATAATCGCTTAAATCGACTTAAGACAACAATTATTTTTAATATTCAACGTTTTCTTTCCTTCTTCTAACCACTAAATTTGAATTAAGTGGTTAAAGGAAGGAAAATTAGTAACTTTAGTCGACATAAGTGAAAAATGTATTTAATATTCGACTTTTTCTACCTCACTAGAAAAATTATCAAATTTAACTTAAGCTGTTATGTCTTGTGGCCACAGAATTATAGTTATAGAGTCAGAAGTTTAATCGAAAGATTTTGTAAATTAATAAAACCCCTTGTAAATTTAACTTGTAGACGTTTGGCTCAATTTTTTCACTTCAGTTTAGTAAAGATAAGATTTGGCAATGTTAAATTGTCGCTCAAAGGATACCATTTCAAAATAAGTCTGAAAAATGAAAGGTAAGAGCAAAAACCTATTGTTTGGCGCAATGACGCTTATGTAGGTGTATGATTAATTTTTTTATGTAATATGTGCTATTACCGGTCTTTATCGTCTCGAATGGTTTCTGAATAATTTAAAGAATATTGGGAGTTTTAACAATTCCATCAGTTGAAAATTTCGGAGAACGGTATTAAGCACCCGTTAAAAAAAAATCGAGATCCTTATTCTTGGAGTTTGTAAATTTGTATTATTATAACTTATTTGAATAAGAAATTCCAACCGGATACGTTGTTGAATATAGGTCGAGTTTAATGTACAAAACAAATTGACGTATTGAACAACAACATAAGAAAAAAAAATATGTTTAGTTACGAGGAAGGTTTCTTTGCCCTAGGTATATTTACATCCGCGTATGTGATTGCTGATTTGATTAGTTTAAATAGAGCTCGGACATAAACATCAAGAATAAAAAATCCTCAAATAAAATATTGTTTTCATTGAGATAAGGAAAGATAACGTAATGTGTGTGTTTATACTCACTAGCACAGGGGTATCAGTAAAAATAATTGTATTAAGCTTTTACTAACTTTTATTCTACTGATGCTTTTAATGCCATATGGATCGTCTTTGCTATAACGTATTAGTACGGTGGTATGGTATCGTAAATTGATTACTAGAAGCAATAACAGAAATAACCACTCAACTGTTGTAACTTATACGGTGTAAATATAGTAGCTGCAGCTTATAATGTAAAATACACTACATACTAGTCGTGTCGTTGTAAACTTATAAACTTATAGCATACAAAATATACAATAATAAAAAAAACAATGAATCCAGCACATTGCTTTGTTTACACTTAAATACAATTTTCGTCTCATTTTATCACTGAACGGGAATCGCGCGGAACTTAAACCACAACATACCCTTAGCAATATCGGTGTTCATTGACGCAGTTGAATTATCATGAAAACCCCACAAGAGATTAACAGACTGATAAAGAATAGGTACCGGCCTGTAACAAAGTGTATCAAAGGAGCTGAGTACTTTCGTTCAAGCTTCAAACGTTTTTAAGATTTTGTATTAAAGCACTTTTTATTTTCGTTTTACCGTGGTTTAGCCCTTAACTAATCCAACATTTCAAAATAATATTTCGGTCAAATATTTTAACACTATACTAAACTTCGGAAATCGTTACCCAAATTACAATAATGCAAACCTTCTAGCTTGTCGCCCCGGTGGCACAGTGGTTAGCATGCTTGCTTTAAGCTCCGGAGGTCCGGGTTCGATTCCCGGCGGGTGATGAAAAAATCACGGCTGGTTAATGTTGGATCAATGAATTAATCACTCATTATCCGTTACAAAAAATGATTATGAAACTTCAAATGAAGCGGCCAAATCCCTCCATGGGATGTAGCGCCAGCGGAAAAAAAAAAAAAAAAAAAAAAACCTTCTACAGCTCTTCAAAATTTTTAAAATTTAAAATTCAAGAATCCCTTAAATTTTTATTATTATTTTGCTATATATAAAAAGTGATTGTTTATATGTATGTATGTGTGATTGTTATACAAATCCACACGCGTTGACCGATTTGAACCAAACTGCACACAATTATTGTGTTATAACTAAGAACTGTCACTGTCAATATCTCAAGTCTCAACCTTCTTGTGGGATGATAATCAGGTCCAAACTTACCATGGCGGAATTCTAAAACTTCACCGATCCAACATCGACCGAACCAACCTTCATCTATATCTTGAACAGATTAACTGGGAGGTGGAACTTATCGGTAACAAAAAAGATGTTAAGAACACATCATTATTTGTACCTACTGTTGTGGCCAAACCTAACAAATATCCTCAGTGGTACGATGATAAACTTAAGAATCTGAAAATCAAGAAAGATATTGATTACAAAGAAAACTTTCTTTGAAATCAACCATGTTTGCAAGTTATTTTAAGTTTATAAACCGGAAGACATCGGTAAGTATGAAAATCTAAACAATGGTGAAAACAACGTTATCATACTAACTACGACGGATTAGAACCGAGTATATTCATCGAGCTCTAGGAGAATTCGAAGGTGTAAGGGGTCCGTATTTCCGTCAGGTTTCTGCTTCACTATTAAAATATTTCACAATATTGAGAATTATTCTGTGTCTTCTTTCTAATCAACCCTTAAAACTAGCACAATTTCTACCGAAATGGAAAATAACCATAGTGACATACAATTTTCAAAACTACAGTTTCAAATAATTTTTTTTGTTACATATTGTTTACAACAATGCCTCCAATAAGCAAATTATTTGAACTGGTAATATTCAACTTATTCAAATCTTTGGTTCCTTGATTTATCTCACAGCGTCAGCGTGGTTTTATGCCAAAAAGGCCAACATCAACAAATCTTATTACCAGCAACTCCACTAAAGGCGGAGGCCATGATTCCATCAGCCATTGTAAAACGCTTTTACAGGTCCGGTTTCTCGAAACAGTTTATTGCCGAATTTAAACCGTATTTGAGTAAACGCATTGAGTATATGGAGCTTGGAGATAGAAGATCAATATTAATTCAACCTACTTTAACGGTATCACAAGGTCTTTGAATCTTTAAAATTTGCATTAGCCTCAACATATTAGCAAGTGTAAGAGTTTATCGTTCCATCGGAAAGTTAACTCTATTACCCAACAATATCAAATAAATGGCATTCTTTTACAAAAAGTGTTCGAGATTTAAGGCTTAATGTTACTTTCGTTGAGAAAGTTGTTTGCTTTCAAAAATATTCCAAGCCCATATTAATGTAGAGTACTGTAATTCAGTGAAATCCATTAAGTACATTTGTAAATATGTGAATAAAGGAAGCGATATGGCAATTTTTGATTTGGCGAACCAAAATTCACCAACCGATGAAGTCATGCAATATCAGATGGGTCGTTATATGTATAAGCAGCAACGAAGCAGTTTGGAGAATTCTACCAAACACAACTCTGACTGCTTTCTTTCTTTTATGCCAACAAGACGAATTTGCAAAGATTATTGTATTCTGAAATCCCAAAATATTTCACTTGGAATCCATCTAGAAAAATTTTCTGTAAGAGGGAAAGGGCACCAGAGTTTCTGGTTATTCTGATGTATGTATGTGAAACTGACTCAATTGGAAGAGTATATACAGTGCACCTAAATAACGCTGAGTGTTATTACTTGAGATTCTTGTTGCGTACAGTAAGAAGACCAACATCGTTTAGCGATCTTAAAACCGTAAATAGAAAATTGTGTGAAACTTTCAGAGAAGCTTGTCAAACGCTTGCTTTACTTGAAAGTGATCAACACTGGGATTCTACGTTATCAGAGGCCACTATGACATGTTTTCCGAAACAGCTAAGACATCTGTTTGCTATTATATTAACGACATGTGGGCAGTCAAACCCATTAATTCTATGAAATAAACATAAAGATAGCTTGAGTGACGATATCCCTAGAGAAACAATGTAAAATAACAGAAATCTATATATAATCAAGCTCTCATCCTTCTTGAAGACAAATGTATTTTATTAAACGGGAAAAATCTACAACAACTTGGCTTAGGAGCCCCAAATTGAAATACGTCAATTGTCATAAATAGGGATGTTCTTAGAGCAAAGAACTATAACTCTGATCTTTTAAACATATTTATAGACACTAATAAGCCGCTCTTACTGGATGACCAAATATTAGCATACGATAGAATTATGGGAACGATTGACAACGGAAGCGGTGGCATTTCTTGATGCATCAGGTGGAACGGGGAACACATTCCTGATTAATTTACTGCTAGCTGTACAGGCAGTTGCGTCTTCTGGAATAGCGTCTACACTGTTGGAAGGAGGCAGAACTGCTAATTCTGCCTTCAAGCTACCACTAAATCTTACACATTCTGAGACTCCTATTTGCAATATTAGCAAAGGATCTGGACAGGCAGAAGTATTAAAAATGTGCAAGCTTATTGTATGGGATGAGTGCACAATGGCGCACAAAAGAGCCATTGATGCCCTTGAGAGAACTCTGCAAGATTTGAGAGGAAATATTAGGGTAATGGGAGGAGCTGTCGTACTTTTAGGAGGTGACCTTCGTCAAATATTGCCTGATCTTGATGCATGTCTTAAATCATCATATATTTGGAGACATGTTCAGAAAATTAATTTAACAACAAACGTGAGGACGCGGTTGGTTGGAGATTTAAATACTAAATTTTCTGAGCAGTTATTGAAGCTGGGTGGTAAATTCCCAACCGATCCAACTGGTCTGATTTCTGTACCATCAGATTTCTGCCTCAAAATTATTTCAGTAAATCTGCTGGTGGAGAAAGTTTTTCCAAACATCAGAAATAATTTTACCAACCACAAGTGGCTCTGCGAACGAGCAATTTTGTCTCCAAAAAATGATGTTGTTAATAAAATAAATTTGTATATTCAAGATCAACGTCTGAGTTCATCTGTAACTTATAACTCCATTGACACAACTCCATCGAGTTTTGAATTATTTAAAACTATCAGAAATGCATGCTGATCCTCATCGACTGGTTCTGAAACTTGGAGTAGAAATTATCCTGTTAAAAATATTGATCCTCCCAGGTTGTGTAATGGGACTAGATTGGTTATAAAAAAATGTTGAGTAACGTAATAGAGGCTACCGTACTAACTGCCTAACTGGTAAGGCAAAGGAAGAAGATGTTTCTTTACCACGTATTCCATTAATTACATCTGTTTTTGCGATTACCATTAATAAACTTTTAAAGACTGCCTTTAAAAGTGCCCGAAATTAATTTATAAAATCCCTGCTTTTCCCATGGGCAACTGTACGTGGCATGTTCCACGGGTAGGTTCTCCCAATAATTTATATGTATGTTTTTGCGCCAAATGGGGAAACAAATATTGTTTAACATCAAGTTTTTTAATAAATAAAGAAATTAAAAAAAATCAGTTAAAAAGGTAATTTTATTACTGTTATAAATAAATCTCTTTTACCGAAATCTACGTTTTAATTAACAGTTGCTGTAAAAATCTATCCAATGGAAAGACTAAAAAGACTAAAAACAATGACTTAAATGAGTAAATATATTTTCACCCGCTATAGTTTATATTTTGGTGATCCCGCAAATATTTAATAATATTTTCCCGGGTAACACCGGGTTTACTAGCTAAATACATTTTAATATACATACAACTCTTCTGTAACCTTTTGAAGAAAGATTTTGAAACATCATAATTTTATACTACACAACAACTTTATTCGTATTGTGATTGGCTGGTACGTATCACGTATTGTCTGTAGATTTACTGTGTATCCGAAACTAAAACAAATATGAAAAGATTCTTCTTTTTAATACTCCTATACAAATTCACGTACTTTTCATTTCAGATTGGAATACGAACTAGGCCTAGAAAAAAACTGGACTGTTTATCTAAAAAATATCCGAAAAGTCCGAAAATACCTTTGCATTGATCTCTTTTGTATGTGTCGTTGGTGTTTGGTGATGGTATAGAAAATAGGGCGGGGCCTTCTAGTAATTTATAAATATTGTAATTCTAGGAATCTAAACATCGAGATTTCTTAAATTCATCAATTCGAAATATCCGAATTTCTAAAATTCGCTAGTCAATTCCAAAAATTTCAATTACTTAAATCTCTAGTACAGTCGTGATATCGGAAAGTTATGTTTCGGAAGTTTGTCTTATTTTATTGGTTTATTTTAGAACACCCTGTAAGTTGTTATTTTATAACAATATATTCATCATCAAACATATACGAGTATTTTAAAACAATTTAAGTACTCAATATCCGTAAAAATAGATAACATTTTTTATGTTGATTGTGTTATCAGGTGAATGTCTGGTTAATGCAATCCTAGATACATAATTAATCACCACACATTGAAATTATCTGTGTAATTTATTAAGTATACAAAATAGCAGGTATAACATTTAATAAACAAATTTGGTTGGATTGGTGTGGCATCGACATTTTATATGATTTGCTGACTGTTACATATGTGTTTTTAAAAAAATCAGTGGCAACCAAAACGTCGTAAATTCATAATTCTTTTAATTATGTTTATCGTATTTTATTTACGTACCAAATAGAATCAAACGACCTCTTAGAGGCGGGATGTAAAATACATTTTTAATCAATTTTAAAATGATGGTAATTGTTTGATCTTGAAAAGCCCGGTCAATCACAATGTAAATGCCAATTTCCAATTAGTATTTCAGAAACGTCTAGCTGATGTAGACAACTTTTCGACTAAAAGCTCCCGTTGAATAACGTCTACGACTGCAAAAACGAAATTAAGAAAACTAGTCCAGGAGACTAGTAATGAATTACTCAAGCAAAATGCGACATTATAAAGGTTCGGTTTAATCTTTTAAATGCTGGAAAATTGAAAATATGACAAAAAGAATACACAAAATTAAAATTAGTATTTTTTTGACATTTATCTGAAGTGAGAGAAGTATCAATCGAAAACCCAATCCACATCATTAACTCATAATTATGTGAATACCGACTCATACAATTTATTTAAAACACAAAAAAAAAAATCTTTATAGCTACTAATATAATTTTACATCATCAGCATTCAGCTCCTATTTTTCTCTAACATAAATTGTTGCATTGAACGAGATTAGAGAATCTGCTCATGATTAGAGAACTTTTGTTTGTAACAATTTTACCGAAAACTTAATCTTTTCGATATTATGGATCTTTAGGGATATAACATGATCTTTAGGGATATAACTGTAGGGATACTTTAGGGTCTATTGTGAAATTGAGCAAAGTCAATTTTTATCATTTTTATGAATGTAATTTATTTATTTTATTTTTTTTTTTGCTGGCGCTACATGCCATAGAGGGATTTCGCCGCATCATTTTTGGAAGTTTCGTAATCATTTTTTAACGGATAATGAGTGATTAATTCATTGATCCAACATTAACCAGCCGTGATTTTTTCATCACCCACCGGGAATCGAACCCGGAACCTCCGGAGCTTAAAGCAAGCATGCTAACCACTGTTCCACCGGGGCGTAATTTATTTTATTAAGGTGTAAAAAAAACCCACATTTTTTAACTATTTTCTGTGTTTAGGTAAGCTTACCTTTATGGCTCCATGTTTCTCCACCATGGGACTTTCGGCAAATGAAAGAGTATTATAATATCTTTTTGCATGTAGTAAATGTAGGTGAGTAAAAGTGCATAAACAAATTTTACAATATTTTAACTGTTGCATTATTGCTAATAAGTAAATTTATGGTGGTAGAGTTTATGGTACCATGTACCCAAAATCTTTTAATTTACCTGCTTTTAATGGATTATATTGTATTTAATAGATGGTGCCTATATAAATGCGAATATTTTCTAACCTGTTTCATTTTTAAACCTGAGCTGGAAAGTGAAAAATGGCTGTATCTGTGAAACATTAGGACGTTTGTGAAATATTATTTGAAAATTCTGATAAAAATCATTTATTAAATGTTCTCATGACACGGTATGAGCTAAATAAATATCGAAATTATAATTATAATATATTGTCGGACAATGTTTCAAAGTTTTATCTACAATATATAAAAAAAAATTCTTCTTTTAAACTAATTGATAAACTTGACAAACTTTGTATATAAAAATAAACTATGGTTGACAAATGACTTTGACTTAATAAATGCGGCTAATACCAGTGAATTTGAAAGTCAAAGTGAGGATGAAGAAATTCAAGTACTGAAATCTCAACGGGCAGACCTTCTAAAACATTTTGGGATTTTAGTGAACGATCCAAAAGAAGAAAAGTTGTCGAAAAAAATGCTGTTACTTTAGTCGAGGAAGCACCAAAAGTTCTTGTGCATGTATATAAAAAAGAAAAATTTAAAGAACATGCAAAAATTGTTAAGAAAATTATTGAAGTCCAAAAAGAATCGACAGAATAGTGAAAAGTATTCCAACGCCAACTGAAGTGAACAATTTTTCAAATAAGAAAGCCCTTGCTTTATTTCTTCATTTGGGCCTAACAGTGAATAAATATAGGCATCTTCGGAAACGCCTTCAAAAGAAAAACCAATCAAATTTAAATAAATGAAACAAAAGAAGCAACAATTGCAATTCTTAATTTTATTAAAGAGGAAATCAAGGACTTGGTGCCGACTTTGTTATCAATAGGTGATAAAAGCATTAGTATTTTCCACAAACTTACTTTACCAATGGTTGATCAAAATTTACTGATACCGTTAGCAAACATTTACTGATACCGTTTCATCTTCGTCTTGTACGGTATACAACGAAAAACAATCACAGTTAAATGAGCATTAGCGGAAATTTTCAACCGTACCTTTATCATTGATTGATTGCGATTTGGACATAATCGCAGTACGAATCAGGTATCACATGTATTGTTTGTGTCACGTATATTCCATGCGAGTCTAACTTTGGAGTGTATGATAAATTCATTGATATTATCAAGTCCAGCATACCACCCATTTTGCAACCAGAGGATCGTTTATGTATATTTGGTGATTTCAACTTACCAAATGTTAATTGGCTGCGATTTGATGATTTTTTAACTCCGTTGAACTTGAATGCGAATTATGATAACTTTATGACCGGATTATTCTCGATGGGCCTCAAACAATGTGTGGCTGTTAAGAACATTTGTGGGAATGTTTTGGACCTGGTATTTTTTGGTCGTTGGATCAAGAATTTATTGTCGATACGTGTGACGATTTAGCAGGATCGTCCAGCATTTACCATTTTCCTTTAAGAGTATCACTGCCTTTTATGGTATGTGAAAGTGTCAAGGATGAGTTAATTGTTGAAAATTTCAATTTTAAAATTGATGACTATGATTCCTTTAATGCTGTTTGGAGTGCATTTGAAGGTAACGATCATTTAGATGAAGTGTTGGATGAATTTTATAATTTTTTAAATGTAGGAATGGAGAAATTTATTCCTAAATTTAAATCCCCGCATAAGAAAAAGGAACCGTGGCATAATAAACAGCTTATTAATCTGAAAACACGTAAAGACAAGGCTCATAAGAGATTTAAACTTTTCCCTACTTCTGATAGGTACGCTGTTTTTGAATCTTTGAGAAATGAATACCGAATATTGAATAAATTTCTGAACAACAATTACATTTTGGAGATTGAATCGAACATAAAAGGTAGACCTGACACCTTCTGGAAATTCGTTGATTCTAAAAGAAAAACAAGAGGATATCCGTCTACTATGTTTTTGGATGTTCGTGTGGGTCATAATTTGAATGAGCATTATAACTTGTTCGCCGATTTTTTTAATAGTGTTTATGTAAAGAAACCGGTAACGACAGATTCGACATCGACCTATTGTCCTGTGGCTGGAAATATATTTTTCTGACAATTAGATGTTGATACTGTCTTGAATGAACTACTATCGCTCGATACTAATCAAAGTGCAGGTTTCGATTCCATTCCTCCCTTGGATCTTTGGATGACAGCCCATGCTGTCGCCTTTCCCATAACCGTCCTATTTAACAAAAGTCTTCAGCAAGGATACTTTCCGAACCTCTGAAAATGCTCCTTAATTAAACCAATGTTTAAGTCGGGTTCCAGAAGTGATATTAAAAATTACCGAGCCATTAGTATTTTATCCGTTTTACCGAAACTTTTTACCGAAAAATTAGTCAAGGATTTTTTATTTTATTTTATACTCGTAGGTTTATTGCATATAAGCAACATGGATTCCTTCCTGGCAGATCAACTGTTACTAATTTGTTTTTACTGACCAATTTTATTTCAACAGCTTTCGAATTGGGGAAGGATGTACAGGTTGTTTATTCAGATTTTAGCAAGGCCTTTCACAAACTACTGTTGGATACATAAGAGTCTTTGGATTGTAATAGTCTACCTATTAGGTGGATTAAGTCGTACTTAGATTGTAGAACTCAAATCGTTAAGATTGGGAATTACACGTCTAGATTGATTCATGTAACGTCTGGGGTTCCCCAGAGAAGCCATTTGGGTCCCCTTTGATTCATTTTATTTATTAATGACGTGATTGACTGTATTAAGTATTCTGAAATTCTCATATATGCTGACGATATTAAAATTTTAAACTATTTCAAATATTCAGGATGCAGTGGATTTACAATCTGATTTTCGGATTTTACAAATTGGTGTACTTGTCATAATTTATTATTGAATATTAAGAAGTGTAAAACAATGCGATTTTCCATTGAGAAAGTGGACACTTTCAAGGATTTGGGTATCACTTTTGCTTTTAATTTATCATTCCACATTCATATACAGGGCATTGTTTCTAAGGCGTTTGTAGGATTGATTGTAGTGAGATTCTAGATTTGATTTTCATTTACGTTCCAACACGTATGTTACGATCGAGCGGGGATTTTGTTCTTAAATTTGAATGAACCTGTTTATATTGTCTCGGTTGCTTTTAATAAAGTACGATCGATTTTTGATTTTAATTTGTCAAGAGAATCGTTTAAGGTTTTGATGTCTCATTTTCTTTGTGATTTTTGGTAAACTGTTTAATTTTTGTATTTTTACTTGAATTGGAATTAAGTAATATTTCAAATTGTAACCAGTTTTTTTTTTTAAAGTTGGTAAATAAATAAATTGAAAAAAATTTGGAGTTTGGAATTTTTCCTTTGCATGCGAGAATTAGATTCATGGAGGATGTTTTGAAAATTGCCTACGAGTTATCATTTAAATGTAATGTTATAGGCAATATTGAAAATAATATTAAACGATCTGCAGAAAAGGCACGAATTCAGACAGAATTTATAAGGGAAACTGGCATGATTATTGACACACCTAAGCAGGGGTTTGGAAATACTAATGATGGGAACACCGCTAAAACAATTTTTGCGAATGCAGAACTTACTGCAAAAATAACTAAAGTTGAATGTGAGCTGGTTAGGAGGTTTAAAGTAATCTTAAATGCATTATCTTCTACAAGAGAAATTGATCCCGATAAATTTAGACTTTTTACAGTTACTATTGAATAGAACTGAAAATCCACACAATGATATAGTACGTTTATAGAATTAAACCTTATTTAATACGGTTTATGTACTAATATTTGTGATACTACTTAAAAAAAAATTAAAAATTATTATATAAATCATATGCAATATTTCTTCTTTTAATTGGATTTTCAACTTCTTTAAAAAGTGTGTTCCACCCCTGGTTTTCTATATTTTTTTGTTTCTCTTAAACTGTGTTCTATCTTCTATATATCCTCAAAATTTCAAAAATTTATCTCCACTAATACCCAAGTTTCATAATTTTGACCACTTTTTCAACAAAACCTGACACTGTGAACACCCATCGTTATTTTTTTGATATTTAGGACCAGCAAACAAATCACAATAAAAAAATATTGTATTATGAAAACCCATACAATTACCAGATGTCAAACAAACAGAGATAACTATTTATCTTTTAAAATTGTTAAATATAAAAATATTAATTAATTAAGATCTTCCATATTTATTATATTTTGATTCATTTCTTAAATAATTTAATTTTGCCACTATAAGAAATATTAAAAATCCATTGGTATCCAACTATAAACCACCAATAAAACAAACAATTTCAATGAGGCATGCAAGTGAGAATATACACATCACATAAGAGGAAATGATGTTTGTGCCTCTTCGGCCAAAATTTTATTGTAGCGACAATTCCTGTACATAAGCTCTCTTTTGTGACCAAGAGTTCAAAAATATTTTATTTTTATTTTTGTACCAGCACAACTTTGCTTTACTCTTTCTACTTTTTTGGAAATCTTGAAACGTACAACTTGATACGTAATGAGCACAGTTTGAAAAGTCTACCACTTTATTTACAGAAAGCTTAATAAATTGTAAATTAGCTAAATAATTGATTAAAACAAAATTAGCCAGGGGATAATACAGCGGGACTTCTACCTATCTACATACGTGTCAATAAATCTTGTGAACATGAAATAATCTAAAAGGATCTAACAACATCTTCAAAAATTTTGGATAATCTATAACATCACGCGACTAATTCTGTAATAAGGTGCAACTGCACCCTTGCAAATTTCGACGTATTTCGAGAAACACTAGTAATTTTGAAAAGCTCGTGCAATGATAGAATGTTAGAATAATCACGATATTCACAAAAATGTTCGAATATTCCCGAAAAACTCAGTTAAACTTAAACCCAAAGAATATTCTTGAAAACATGAAATCACTAAAATCTCGAATCAGACATTTTGAAGCAAGATAACCCAAAAGCTAAAACCCAAAGCTAAATCCAAAAACCTTGAATTTCGAGAATCTCTTTTCTGTACGATAATTTAACTGAATATTATGCTTACTGGTAATATAATTGCAAGCTTTAACTAGAATAAAATCGAAAACCTCGAATAATATCAAATATCTCGAATAATGAAAGTTTATAAAATTTCGAATAATAAATTTAGAAACCTTTGGAAATTCCAGAAAATATCGAAAATCTCGATATATCACTAATTCTGTAACATCACGCGATTCCACACGCCTTAAAAATTTAGACATTTTTACATTTTGAAAAAGTGGAATAATCTCAAGAGTTGCAGAATAATAAAATCGCAATATTCCCAAAAAAAAAAAAAGAAAATTCGAATTGAAAATTCGAACAGTCTCGAAAATATTGAGATGCTGATTTAGAAAGGGAAGAAAAAGAACACGTCATTAAATTTTTGTTAACTACAATATGAAAACAAAAGGAATCTACATAATTTCATGTCATTCTTGCGTATAACGGAACAATGCGAAGCGGCTTTCGGGTTTACTTCGGTCTAAAAAGACCAAAGTATTGAAATACTGTCAAAAATGACGAAAAATTTGGTTCGTCCAAAACGACTTTTCTCGACGTTTTTTAGACACAGGTGAATGCTATCCCCATTGAAGATACCAAAGAACGAAGTTCTGGTGACCTCGTGAGGTTTCAGCCCCTTTATATTTTTTTTATTTAAGTACATACAGTGGTGTGCAGTGAAATAGCACACTATAAAATTTTTTTACAAATTCTTCATTAACTAAAAAACTATTTATCAATTTTCAATTATTTTTTTTTATTTACATAGTATAAATATAAACTTACAATTAAATATCAAAAAATTATATTTAATTAATAAAAGAAATAAGAAAAAAAATAATTAAACATTTTATTTTATAAATAGGCTGTTCATTGAAATAGCACAGTCAATTTCAAAATTCATTTTCAGCCTTATTTGTGTATGATTTAACCTAATAATGTTTTTATTAAATAGTATTGTTCGTGTGACCTTCTTTTCGAACCATTTCCTGGCATCGGCTCGCCCATAGGGCCTACCAGCTCCTGGCATTTGTGAACGGTCATTTATTCCAAATTCGACAAATTTCAATACCAAAATTTCTGTTTATTTTTGTGTTTGTCATTGTTAATAGCTACTTTTACTCGATTCCAAAATTTTTCGATCGGATTCAGATCAGGCGACTGATCCGGCCGTTGTAATTTACTTAATTTATCCCGTCGTTCGCGCTCATTGAGGTATGACTGGCCGTTGTATGCTGAAAATACCAGCCTACTGGGCACTTAAATTGTCCGAACTGCAATGCAATATTCTCTATCACCTTTAACGAATTAAAAAAGTTCTTAAATCCTAATTATTCAGAGCATATAACTCCCAAACAGATGCTCGAAATAAATTAAAAGGCATGAGTCGTTCCTTTTTTATACGAACAAAATTTTGAAGTCAAAAAAGTAGAGAGAAGTACTATGAATTATCAAAATAAAAGTCAATCTGTTTGATTCTGAAGGTCCCCATTATGAACGGTCTCAGCCCAATACAAGCTTTCGCCCTCACATACGAAAAAGACGATTAAGCATGGTGGTTGTCCATTGTGGCATAGCAAAATTTTTTTTCTGACACGGAACAATATAATTTATTGTCCGGAAAATGGAATGATGGCAGTTGTTTACAGTTATATTATTAACTCATCTAATGCTCTGGTATGCCGAAGACGATAAACCACCAGGCTAGTGTTTTCAGCAAGATAACGATACAAATATTACCTCGAGAGAAGCGAAATATTAGCTTAACGACTACAAAAAGGCGGTCACACAATGGCCGAGTCAGTCATCTGATCTGAATTTGATCGAAAATTGTTGGAATTAAGTAAAAGTAGCTATTAATAATGACAAACACAAAAATAAACAGAAATTTTGGAATTCAAATTTGTCGAATATTGAATAAGTGACCGTTTACAAATGCCAGGAGCTGGTGGGCCCTAGGGGTGTGCCGATTCAGGGAAGTGGTTCGAAAAGAAGGTCACACGAACAATACTATTCAATAAAAACATTATTAGGTTAAATCATACACAAATAAGGCTGAAAATGAATTTTGAAATTGACTGTGCTATTTCAATGAACAGCCTATTTATAAAATAAAATGTTTAATTATTTTTTTTCTTATTTCTTTTATTAATTAAATATAATTTTTTGATATTTAACTGTAAGTTTATATTTATACTATGTAAATAAAAAAAATAATTGAAAATTGATAAATAGTTTTTTAGTTAATGAAGAATTTGTAAAAAAATTTTATAGTGTGCTATTTCACTGCACACCACTGTATGTGAATGATTATTAAAAAACATAAATTTTTAAAAAATGCTCTAATCTCTATGAATGTTAGAATTTCAAAAAATCGTTTCAGCGAGGGTTTGGGGCGGCAGCCCCTTCCTCTAAGGCAGTGCTTCTCAAATTGAGGATCGCGGCCCTATTGGGAGCCATGGAGTTGTTCCTGAAAAGCCTTGAAACCTCGCCTTAATATCTCTTATGAACAGCATAACTTCCTCGCATACAAATATCTGAATCCACATATTATCAATGGCAGCTACAATTTTCTATGATGTTAATGATTTTTGGAAGATATGTGATGTGTATATGAAGGGCAAGTTCTTATTCTACAATGAACATGAGTAGGAATTTCAGATCACAAAACCTGATCTTCGGTACAAAAAAATCATGATTAAAATTATTCTTCGGCTTTTTCCCATTTAAACAGCGATTATAAGTTTTTGCAAGTATCACATTACGAACATAAAGGAAAACCAAAAATTTAAGTTGTCTAAATATTGATGGAAATGTAACAATTATCACGGCATGCATTACATTCATGGACCAGCTGTCTCTTAGTTTAACTAACGTTATTTAAATATGTCTAAAGATCACGGGTAAAAATTAATACATTTCGGTAAAGAAAACAATTTTGTATTCAATCAAACTAAATTATTAAAAAAATTGTACCAACATTTTGGGAATAGATAAACGAAATAACAGAATTCTATATACACATAAGGTGATACAATTTTTTAACTAATCTGAACAATTTGTTCGCTTTCTAAAAATTACAGCGCTAAAGTACTATATATTACATAGTTGTACATACATATATCATCTAACAACATAAATAAAATTTCAACAAAATTGTTACTTTCCCATTCAATCAATTGAAATCAAATTAAACGGTAATTAGAAACTATTAATTTCAATTATAATTTAGTCAATAATTTTCTTTAAGATCAGTTTTATTTTTTTTCTCACATAACGATAAAATATTTTTAATCATTTACCAGCATCTATCTTCTATCTTATGCAGCAAGAAAAGAAGAAAAGGAAGTAAAAATAATTAAGCGAAAAAAAAATATTTTCTACAATATAAATAATGAATAATTATTAACATACCAATTTGTGGGCTTTAAAAATTTTCCCGCCAGCGGCAATTGTAACATCAACCATTTGTCCATCTTTTTGTAAATTATGAAAACCTTTACACATATTGCCATGAAAATTATTCCAAGATAATAAATATTGGGCTATATTATGATGTTCATTGGCTCTGTTTAGAATATCGTTTGTACTAGAATTTTCTAAATCGTTTCCATAATCTGATGCTACATCATCGTAATCTAAATGGGAATGCTGTTGTGGTTGAATTGGTTTCACTTGTCCATAATTACTCACATTGTTATTACTACTGCTATTATTTGAGTTTCTATTATTGTTATTAGTATTTTGATTATTAATATTATTATTATTATTACTACTATTATTATTATTATTATTATTATTATTTACATTACTATCATTATTATTATTTGTTGAATTGTTATTATTATTTAAATTGCTATTATTATTATTATTATTATTATTGTGGCAATATTTTGGTTCATGTGTATCACATAAATCCGCTTCATTTTGGTCCAATTTTAATTCTGATTTTAAATCGCCCATGTCCAGCAGTGATCCACCGGACAGTGCATTTTGTGCGGCCGCGACTGTTGCCAATGCCGTTGTTAATGAATAATCTTCTTTGTCATCTATTGTATCACAAAATGTTTTTGTTGACGAGAATAAACGTAACGTTGGATCATTAACTTGATCACTAAAATATAAATCCATTAATGTAAAAAATGGCCATTCCCTCCTTTTGGGCTCTTCTGATAGTTTTATTGCCTAAAAATAAATAAAATAAAAATAAAATTGGTGATATAAAGTAATAGCTTTTAATTAAAATGTAATTTTGTGTAATAAACATTAAAAATGGAAATGGGTTAAGTCTTCAGGGAAAAATAATTCTGATTATTTTTTTCGATTACATTTTTTGTAAATTATATTTTTAAAGCTTTCAAAAAGCATTTTTTTCTCTACAGTCTAGCCTTATTAACGAACGAGAGATTTTTTTTTGTAATACTCGCCTATAATCAAGGTAGCGTGATTGTGATGCAATTCGATATGTCCGAAGGAAATGGGATTCTAAAATGATTATTGGATACAAAACGTTGTCATATTTCGAAAATTTCACCGATTTTCGGGAATTTAACCGAATTAACCACTAGACTTAGTGGGCTAACGGATACTTTTCATCAATTCATGAATGTCATAAGGACTAACTTTACGAACGGTACTACCAAACATGACAATCAAGCGGTATCTGTATCAACAATTGAGACAGCTTCTGAGTTAGTCGACGTTCCAAATCAGCCAGTTCAGAGACCGTCGCGGCGGAATGTTTTGATTGGGTCAGGAAATAACATCAATAATTTGGATACAGTCGAACCAGGTAAATGGATCTGTTTATCGCGTTTGTACCAACCGTTAGTGAAGGCAAAATCATCCTTCACCTGAAAAATGAACTCCATTTAACGGATGTTACATGCTTTCGGGTTCTTCCAAAAAATGCTACGGAATACAGTAGGCTTTACTCATCATTTAAAATCAATGTTCCTATTTCGTATTATCCCAAAATTATGTCTGCTGAAGCTTGGTTTAATGGAGTGTTAATCAAATCATTAGGGCGAAACTACAGCCGGAATATAGGCTTAGCCCATCTGTAACCCATCCAAGTCATTTAATTATAAAGCCGACACACCATCAGTCTTGCTGCCAACTAAGATCGTCAACATGTGCTATTACGGATAAGTCATATTTATTTATTATTCTTCAAAATATTAGAAGTTTACGTAAAAATGTTGATTCATTTTTGGCTAATATTGCTGCACTCGAGCTGTTGCAACAAATCATTCTACTCTCTCCGGAGGTGTTGTTGTTTGTCTGAGGGATTATATTAATGAAAAAACTGTGGTTCGTATTGATGCTGGTAGAGATGACCTTTTACAGGTGAATTTTGAATATCAGTTTGTTTTGTTTCCAGTTATATGTATTGATACGTTACATTCTGTCCGCACATCTGTTTTCATTGAGGAACTTAATAATATTTTACAAGAGATCAAATCCAAAAATTTAATATATGAACTTAAATATTTTTGAATTTCCACCGTCCTTAGTTGATTACATGCTCATGATGGCCTCTCATGGTATTAAATCACTGATAAATAAGCCAACCCGTATAAGAAGCAGTTCCTCCAACTGCATTGATCACTTCTTTTTCAGACATTCACCGAAGTTTGGGTTTACCTACGAAGCTGAAATTCTAAATTTAAATATCACTGACCATTGTATGACCAATATTGAATTTTTACCTATTTGCGAGTCTATTTCTTATTCACCCAAATCAAAACGGAATATCAAAACTATTAATTATTCGAATTTATTTAAAGTTTTAAATGAAGAAAGTTGGTCTTCCGTCTAAAATTTTAAAATTTTATGTTGATGGAAATACATCGTTGGTTGAGATTAAAGCGAAAGATAGAATTATTAAGCCTTGGATAAAGCCTGCCCTTCTTAGGAAAACTAAGTACAAAAATAAACTTTCGGAAAAGTTTAATAATAATTTAAATGATGCGGGCTTCACAAACCGAGTTAAAGCACTAATTAAATCAGGAACTAGTTTTGGCCAAAGCTAATTATTTTAATAATAAGTTTTAAGCTGTCAATGGTAACATTAAACAAAGTTGGAAATTAGTCGATGAGATTTTAAACAAAGACAAGCCAAACGCTCAAATTGAAGAAATATCTGTTGATGAAGATGCTTCAGTAACCGATCCACACGAATTGACTGATTTGTTTAACAATCACTGCTCCAATCTTATAGACAGTAATTCGAAATTAAATTCGTTTGTGTTCTTTGAAACTTTCCCGCTTGAAATTCTAAATTTAATATCGGAGCTTAAATTGCATTCGTCTCGAAATGATCTATTTATCAACTTCCTCGTCAAAAAAATCTCCATTTATATTGTTGATGTTTTTTCACACATAGTAAATTAAGTTTTTCTACCGGTGTTTTCCCTTCTAGATTAAAAGAAGCTGTTATTATTCCAATTTTTAAAACAGGTGATAGAAAAGATATTTCAAACTACAGTCCAATTTCATTGCTCTCTGTGTTTGGTAAAATCATTGAGAAGCTCGTCCATTCGAGGGTTACTAGTTTATTGGACAGTACCAATTTTTTTGCATGACCGCCAGTTTGGCTTCAGAAAAACCAGAGGCACTCAAAATGCTCTATTAGAATTACACTAACATTTTATATGAAGGACCTGTTCAGAGAGACGCGGTTGCCTCTATTTTTATTGATCTTACGAAGGCATTCGATATGGTTAACCGCAAAGTACTTTTGAAAAAGCTTTTTGTGCTTTTTGTGTTTTGCTCATACTTGTCCGAAAGATCCCAGGTTGTTAAGATTAAAGGTATTGTGAGAAATTTTACCTACTACGTAGAGCATGGCCCGACTACAGTTTTAAGAAATATATACTTTGCCTTAGTTGACTTGAAATTGTCTTATGGTTAAGTTTGTTGGGGTTGCTACTCCAGAATTCAACTACTCATTATTGCGCAGAAGCATATTGTTAGAATTATTCTTAATGCGGAGAGGACTTCTGCTTCATGGCCTTTATTTCAATCCCTGGAGATATTTCCACTTAGACATCTGTTTGTACTTAAAGTACTGAAAGCTTTTTTTATTATCATTATGAACTAGTCGAAGGTCAGCACTAGATAGAACTTGAGGAACCCTAAGTATATTCGCCTACAAAGATTCAACACAACAAACTTTCAAAATCCATTTTTAATTTTGGATCCCCCAATGTTCAATAGCCTTCCGGATGAATTGAAAATTTGTCGGAATTTGAAATTTTTCAATCCGGTCTAAAAATGTTTTTATTCGAATGTGATAGTGTGAGTGATTTGGTGCAATTTCAATTGTAGGTAATTGCAATTTTCAATTTTCAATTGTTTTGTATAATTTTGTTTTTTAAACTTTTTATTTTATTGAAATGCAAACTTTTAATCTTATCACAGATTGTCTGATTATTTAATAAATAAATTTCAAAGCTAGTGAATTATCACGCGAAAATCAAAAATCTCGTTTAATCCGGAGTAATTTTGAAAGCCATGAAAATATCAAATTAAATACAACCTAAACAGCAAACGACTTAACAGCTAGTTTTGCAGACCATGTTGATTTAGGAGTTGAGCTGGACATTGAGTTAGGGGTTGAGTTATGGACCGAGTTGGGGGCCATTTTAGGTATGAGTTGGAGACCGTGTTAGGTTTGAATTTGAGCCAGCGGTCCAGTAGGGGATTTATTTAGGGTTTGGTTGAGGGTTGAGTTGGAAGGTAGCAGGTAGTTTTTTGCAGATTTTTATTTGAGGATTGAGTTGGGCACTGAGTTTGGAGTTAGTCAAACGTTGAGCTGAGGAACGAGTAGATTTAGAGAATGAGTTATGCGTTGAGTCGAGGGTTGAGTTGAGTTCAAATAGAGATGCATTTTTGTGAATCTGTTGATTTGGAGATTGAGTTGGGTGCTCAATTTGGTGTTGAGTTAAAGGCAGGGTTTAAGGTTGAATTGTGTTGGGGTTGAGTTTGGGTTGATCCAGTTGTTCACATAAGCTCAAATGAAACTGGTCCCTCCACTCGAGTCACCAAACCTGAGCAAAGAAATACAATGCGGAACCAAAGCACCAATGAAGCTGGTTCCACAAAACCAACCTATAACAATAGGAGGAAGGCCTGGAAGGCCCTGGGTAAGATAAACAATATCTCGCCAGAAGACAGGTCGGCCAAAGACAAAGCCACGCTTGCGTGGGCGAGAAAGTTCATCGAACAGAAGTCGGAAAATCCGTCAGCTGGCTTAAAGGTCAAAAGAAACAGATCTCAGGAGGAAAGTCCTAAGATCGCAACAAGAACGAAGTTCCACGCTACCGAAATGAGGCTTTTTAACGAGGTACTCAAGGATCAGCTGGTTGTGGCAGTTGTTGACCAGTCCCAAGAGGATGGCAGTATCACGCCCGCCAATTCGAGAAAGGTGGAAAGGGCCTTAACCACCACCTACCTGAATGTCCTGCCAGAAAACCCAGGACCTGCTCCGACTTGTCGGGATGTGGGCTGGCACAGGAACCAGTTGAAACTGACTGCATGTGATCAGAGATCTCTTCTGCTTTACACGAAGGTAGTGGAAGGACTTGGCGGACTATGGCCCGAAGCCAGCCTTGCTGTTAAAGCTAGGGAAGAGATCCCCTGTACGCCGAGAGCCAGGGATACTCCAGTTGCGACAGGTTGGTAACTCAGATTTGCCAACGCATAACTGGAAAGTTGCTAAGCTTAAGGAGCCAAGGGCTGACTACAGGTCAGCCGTCTTAATTCTAAACAGGGAGTCACTGACTGCACTGGAAAATCAATGATATCGTAAAATATGGTTTCAGTGCAGTCACACTCAAAATCTATAAGAAGGAAGCGGACAAGCCGGAGGCCCTGAGGTCTGAGGAAGCTGTTGAGAGCTTACCGGGCGCCCTTAATAAGGGGAGAACCAGGTGGAACTATCTCCGCTGATACGGAGATGACAATGCCCTTTGAGTTATTAAAGAGGATTTCAGAGGACTTCACATCAGGGGAAGACTCTGATGATACAGTGGTAGAGAGGGAGATCTAAGAATGGTGACATTCTTGCAGATTAACCTACACTACTCAAAGGCAGCATTAGCCGCTCTCCTTTTAAAAATTGGAGGGGAAGGGACATATATTGTCTTGATCCAAGAACCATGGGTCACTGATGACCGGGTACTTACAATTAGACTCAAGACACCCTGTTATAGATTAATGCACACGAAAAAAGAAGGTAGGGTTCGGTCGTGCATTCTCGTTAAAAATAATATAAGTTGTTTTCTGCTATCAAATTTCAGCAATGGAGATGTGGCAGTGGTCAGCATTGTGGTCAATAAACAAAACCTCTGGCTAATATCAGTCTACCTAGCTTACGATGAAGTGAATATTTCACCAGTCATTCTAGGTAAGGCAATTTTGGAGGCTCAAAAGCGGAAGGTTGGAGTTATCCTGGGGAGTGATGCAAATTCTCATCACACAATCTGAGGAAGTACGGACACAAATGAACGAGGTGAGTTACTCCTTGATTACATTCTAAGCACTAACCTTCATATACGTATGTAACATAGGCAATAAGCCGACTTTTATAACTAGAAATAGACAGGAGGTATCAGATATTACACTTGTCACAAACTTTTTGACGACTAGTCTATTCAACTGGAAAGTGTCGGAAGACCACTCCTTTTCTGATCACTGTTATCTTCAATTTGAAATGGACTTGGTTTCTCCAAACAGCCCTTTCAATAGGAACAGGAGAGAAACCGACTGGGATATCTATAAGAGAACCTGGGAGAACTATACTGGGTAATTCTGCCTAGCGTTTTTAATGAAGCGGTACAGGGCTCTTGTCCTCTTAGTATGCCTAGGGGTAAATCTCGGCCACCCTGGTGGTTCAAGGAGATCCAACAAACACGTAAACGATGCAAACGACTCTTTAAAACAGCAAGGAAAACAAGAGCCGCTGTAGACTGGGACTTCTATAAGGAAGTCCTGCAAATTTACAACTGTAAACTAAGAAGTGCCCAGAACAGATCTTGGAGACTATACTGTGGCCAAATTCAGAAATCTACAGAGATGTCCAGGCTGCGTAAAGTACTATTTACTAGACCTTCCATCCCAAGCTTTCTTCAAAGCCCGGATGGAGCATGGACCACAAACAGTGCGAATTGCTGGAACTACTACTGGGGACTCATTTTCCTGGTTGTTCCGAATCTGCACCTACTATATCAGCAAGTAATAGTGCAAGTAGCATCGTAGGCCAAAATATGAGCAGAAGAAAGATTTTGTGGGCGATAAGCAGCTTTAAACATTATAAGTCGCCAGGACCTGATGTTATTAGCCCTGCGGATATTCATAAAACTACGGATCTAACCACTTCATGATTAGAGGTAATTTTCAGAGGCAGCCTAGAGCTATGTCACATTCCTAGTAAATGGACGGAAGTGAAGGTTGTTTTCATACCTAAGGCGGGAAAACGCTCACACTGCAGTCTCAGAAACCTTAGACCGATTAGCTTGTCTTCTTTCCTTTTCAAAATACTGGAAATATAAATTGAAGCTCATACTAGACGCGCGATTGTGCCGGCAAATGCTGTCTAAATCTCAACATGCCTATTGCAAGGGGAGATCTGTAGAGACTGCCCTTCATTCTCATATATGTTTTATTTAAAAATCTTTCGAATATGGAGGCTACGCGATGGTAACCTTTTTGGACATTGACTTTCGAATCTATTAGTGGATGAATTACTCAAGGACTGGATAGATCAAATGATAAGAGGCAGCATTTTAAATGTCAGTCTGGGGAAATCCTCCGCCAGAAGATTTGCAAGCAGAGGCGCGCTGCAGGGTGGCGTACTGTCCCCTCTGCTTTGGAACTTGGTTATAAATGACTTGTTACTAAGACTGGAAGACAGTGGCTTCAAGGTGGTTGCCTATGCGGATGACGTCGCTATTGGTGTCCGTGGAAAATATCCCGGCACACTTAGTGAGCTTATTCAAAATGCTCTGGGAATTCTTTCATTATGGGCCAATGGTTGTGGGTTGAATGTAAACCCACATAAAACCGAATTGGTTCTCTTCTCCAGGAAATATAAACTTCCTCATATCGATCCTCCCACTTTAAATGGTTTCAACTTGGCTTTTATAGATGAAGCAAAGTTTGTTGGGTCTCGTTTTTTAAACTGGAAACCTCTTATTGGATTAGTGGTGCACTCAGGCACTGGAGACTCTGCTATTTCTGACTCCTCTAGATATCTTGGGAAAACAGTGGGCAGGTTGCATTTCCTTACGACTGAAATCCACGTTAATGTGGACCTGCAACAATACAGGGCACTCATCTATACTTTGTAACAAAGGGCTTCCCAAGACCACCGACTATACTGTCCCGTCACTATCTTTTGATACAAAATTCCGGACTAGGATCCCATCCAGAGAGAACTGGATGATGGATGCAGTTTTGGAACCAGGAGTTTTAAACTTCTTCACTTATGGTTCAAAAGTGGATGGAGAAGTCGGGGCTGGGGTGTTCTGCAAGAAACTTATGTTAAACCTCTCCTTCCGTCTCCCCGACTACTGTAACATTTTTCAAGCTGAAGTAACTGCGATAAAGGAAGTCGTAGACTGGTTGAGGTATAATGTAATATCGACTGACTTGTGATATTCGCATATATACGGGCAGTCAGGCTGCCATTAAACCGCTTCAATCACACCTCCTCACGTCACAAGTAGACCAAAACCGCCTCTCATCTCTTCACGAGATAACAGATCAATTCAACATCCATATCATATGGGTGCTAGGACATTTCGTTAGTACGGGGAACATTAAAGCCGATAAACTGGTTCGTGACGTGGTACAACGGACCACATTTCAAAAAGCAGAAAGGATATTAAAATGTCTCTTGCAGTACGCAAACTGCTGCTTCAGGAGGAACCTAGTAAGTTGATGAATGACATATGGTCAAGTAGCACCTCATGCATAAGAACTCGGCAGGTCTGGACAAAGTTGGACTTGGCGAGATTCAAAAAGCTGATCTCACTTCAGCGGAGTCAGATCAGTGTGGTTGTTGGAGTGATTACGGAGCACTGTCTCATAGGCAGACATGCGAGTAGACTTGGTTTCTTCTCACATGACTACTGTCGTAGTTGCGAGGACGAAGAGGAGGAAGAGAGAGTACTTGATCTTCTTTGCACCTGTCCTCGTGTGGCACGAAACAGACTGAATTTTCTAGAGGCACCCCTTTTCAACGACCTGACGGAACTCAGCGGGATGGACGTCAGGAGTATCAAGCGCTTCGTAGCAAGCTCAAAGTGGTTTCAATGGCAAAGGCTCCCGACAAACAATTGTTAACCGCAACAAGATTCACGGTTTCCAAACCGTAAAAAGTCGGTTGAAAAATTAAAGCAAAAAAGAAAATATCTATACGAAGTCTATCCGATTTAAAAAAAAACGGAGAAAGCAAATATTAAGCGAATACAACTACATTATTTAAAAAAATTTACTTATCGACAGCAACCGATTCAAACACGAAAATAAAACGGAACCAAGTCTGTCAAAAAACCTACGATATTATTGTTTTACGTCGGTTATAAATCAATACTAAAATGTTTATTTAATACGTACCGCGAACAGTTTTAAGTCCGGTAAAATTACTTACATTTTACGGTCAAGTGGGCTGTAAAATATCCCGACAAACATTGTTGTTAAGCGCGACAAGCTTCATGGGTTTGAGACCGTAAAAAGCCGGTTGAAAAATAGAAGCAAAATAAGTACCTATCCGAAAGGTATCCGATTGTAAAATGAAAAAAAGAAGAAAATAACGAACACGACTAGATTATCAATTAGCGTAATACTTGATTTGTCTATTTGATGGCATGAAATGGCATTTAATTGAGAAACTATTTCATGTTATGTACAATTAAAACAGTTATTAATTCATAATTACCTGCGTGATCATGAATTAATAAGTCTTATTTTAGTTTTTTCACGTTAAACCGATTTGCTGCAAGTTGGTAAAAATGTAGATTTGAGTCGCATCTATATGTAATCATACTTGATCGTATGTGAAGTAGTATATTTTTTCGGTTTTTTTTTGCAGGTTTTGTTCTATTTATCTTAAACTGACAATGAAAAATGCTTGTTTATGGGTACACATTAATTCACAATATAAATCGGCAGAATAGGCCTTTGAGTACTGTATTTTTGATAGTACTTAGAGAATGAACTAATGGGTAATTAAAAAATCAACTCATTTACATTCGACTCATGTCTTCTTTTTCACTATTCTAGAATGTAGTGACCCCCCACTAAATTTTGATAAATATTTGGTTATGCCTCGAAAATGGTGAATTATTATGAAAACCGGTAAAACTGTATCTTAATTTTTGTCATAATTTAGTATAATTTCCACCAGCTTAAAATAATTGTGGAGTACTTTAGAAATTACATTTTTTTAATTACATATAAAACTAATTACATATAACCGAACCGAATATTACATAAAACCTATCTAGCTATCTTGTTCTTTCATTCTAATTACAAATAAAACTTTTCCAATTCTCATTATTCGTTTATGTGTTGTTCTTGTTACTTTATTATACCTGTTTACAGTAAGCATCATCAAAATCAATCATTCAACATATTTTTTTTGCCAACCAAAACGGTGGTACTGCAATTTAAACGGATTACTACTGTACAGTCAAGAGCGTAAGAAAAAAAATAAAACAAATGAAAAATCTCAAAATAAAGGCGGCACCTAACGATGCGATAATTGACAAATATATTAATTGGCGAATATAATATTTGTGCAAGTTTAGCAAATAGCAAATGTACCCTACACACGATGCGTCCAATGATAATTTTGAAATGAAGCGATTGTATACCAACATACATATATGTGCTAATGGTAAATTTTTTGGTATACTGCAAACTAAAAATATATTTTTTTAACAAACACCGTCTGGTGCCGCTTTAACTTTAATGTATAATTTCGTATATGTTCTCATTTCTCTGCTCTTTTCTCTTTTCTTGTTTGCCATTGTTTGGGAAACGAGAACGCAATGAAAATTGAAATTCAATAAATAATTTATTTATTTGAAGTTCAACTTTGGTTTGGTCTCCTTCGACAACGACAGGTGTTAAAAAAAATTCATTGTTTGATAAAAATCTGTGTACTATATGTATAATAAAATAACAATTGTGTAAAAATAAAGTGAAACCATTTCAGTTAATTCAGTAAATATTTTTATTTTGATATTAATAATTGTTTTATTGTGTGTCATATATTTATTTAAATTTAATTGTAATAAATTATTTATTATATTGTAACAAACATAAAAATCGAGATGAAAGTGGCGGCTGGATAATATTTTAATGGCGGCTTTCATTGTGCGTTTTTATATTTGATTATTTGATACGATAAATAATTCACAACATGGCTATTATTATTAGGTATATTACAATATATGTATATTAAATTTTTTTTATACATATAATTTAACTGTTTAGTGTACTAAATCGAAACCGCATGGTCAACCGCCATTTTCTTTATATATAATAATCAAACCAGTTTTTGTGCGGTCTCTTTTTATTCAATTTTTTTTGTACATTATTTTTTATGCGATTTTTTTATGCGGTATATGAACATCGAGATTCTGTTCGCCATAGAGTGCTCGTAAAGTAATTAATATTATATATTTATTATAATTGGTGCTATAATTAATATATCTGTGAATAATTTATTGTACCTAACCAAAAAAGTTCTTATGTTTATTCTTAAATATTTTGCTTGGAAAATTACGCAAATACAAAAAATTTACTACCAGCGAGGTAAATTTATAGATTTGAATTTCAAATTACGTGGAATATAAATTTCCAGTCAAACCAGTTTTTGTGCGGTCTCTTTTTATTCAATTTTGTTTGTACATTATTTTTTATGCGATTTTTTTGTGCGATTTTTTTATGCGGTATATGAACATCGAGATTCTGTTCGCCATAGAGTGCTCGTAAAGTAATTAATATTATATATTTATTATAATTGGTGCTATAATTAATATATCTGTGAATAATTTATTGTACCTAACCAAAAAAGTTCTTATGTTTATTCTTAAATATTTTGCTTGGAAAATTACGCAAATACAAAAATATTACTACCAGCGAGGTAAATTTATAGATTTGAATTTCAAATTACGTGGAATATAAATTTCATATATATTATATATATATATATATATATATATATATATATATATACATATATACAGTCAAACCAGTTTTTGTGCGGTCTCTTTTTATTCAATTTTTTTTGTACATTATTTTTTATGCGATTTTTGTGTGCGATTTTTTTATGCGGTATATGAACATCGAGATTCTGTTCGCCATAGAGTGCTCGTAAAGTAATTAATATTATATATTTATTATAATTGGTGCTATAATTAATATATCTGTGAATAATTTATTGTAACCAAAAAAGTTCTTATGTTTATTCTTAAATATTTTGCTTGGAATTTGTTCGGCTCGTCCTTTGAAATGAATATTTCCCGAATTTTACTTATGATAAATGGTTGAAGTTCTGTATTTTTCGTAAAATAATTCGATTCCGATAATTTTTTGAAGTCAAAAATATCCTTTTGCTCCACTTCATGTACACTGTATGACGTACCACGAACTTTAGCATTTCTGATGAGGCTGTAGTATTGAGCAGGAATGTACACTGTTTTGTTCTTGCGGCTTTTTTCAATGGTTGAATGCATTGAATCTCCCTCATTTTGGGTATGGCCCTTTTCCAGGAATTTGTGACATATATCAATTTTGAGTTGTTTGAATGCCCAAGAATAAAATGTAAATAATATTTTATTTTTATTTTGTCCAGGGCAGTTGTCGGTCCAAAAGATAAATTTTTTTGCGTTGTTTTTTGATTTTTCTTCTAACATGAATTTATACAAGCAACTGGATACCTCTGATGCACCTTGCCTAGCAGTAGTTTCATCCCATAAATAGCAGTGTCCTTGATGATTAGCCAAATTATATATGGTAAAATTGTGCAAATTTAGTTTCGTTTTGTAAAAGAATATGCTAGTATTTCCGAAAGGGCACTGCAAAATCTTTTGAAAATCGAAGCAACAAGATATAATATTTTTATTTACTATAGCCGAAGCTTTATCAATATTTTTTAATCTTCTTGCTTCGTTTTTCATTTCTTCATGTTTTTCAATAATGACTTTAGATTTATTTTTATCTAAAGGATCCATATTGTGGTACCTTGTACAATCGTTACACTGATCTTTTTTGGGTACGAAAAACCCTAAATTAAAATTATAATTAAAAATATCCCTGTACTGTCGTTCAGTAACATTCTGGATATTAATATTATTATTTTCTTGAATCGATGCCAGATACAAGCGATACATTTTCGATACTGAAAGGTCACTGTCAAGGCACTGTCTTGTAGTTTGGGATCGTAAATAGTGGGATTCAACTACAGGAAAAGAAGCGACATGCTGCATAACATGGCTTGTCGTTGCTGATTTTATTTCATTTACCGGGCGAACGTACCTACCTAATAATGAATTCAGCTCGATTAGTTCTGATTCTAATTATATACGAAGTGATCAGTAAATAAAATCTTACCACGATTGTCGGTTAAAATTCACAACTTGGTTGGATATTGCTAGAGTATCTAAAAACATGTTAAGGCATACTCTTGTCAATATGTCTTTTTTATCAGGATCATTCAAGTGGTATAACCGTGACGATTTTCTTCGGCTCTCTCCAGCAGAAATTTTTGTAATTTTTTTATCAATTACTTTAACAGCATTGGCAATAAAATCCCACTGGCGTTCTTTATTTCCGAGCTTGTAATAGTAATTGAATACCTTAACTCTGATATGATATGGTACTCTATCATGACACTTTAATTTACATTTAGTTGAGCACCCACTTTTCATAAGTTTTGGTGGAATGATTCGTCCTACTGAATCTTTATATGGTTCACCTAAGTTTCTGTATCGTTTAGATTGCACCCTTTGCCATTTTTTGTAATTCCATTTCCGTTTCCGAGTTTTAACAATATTTTGTTTCGACGAACTCGATGTATCGACAACCGAATCCGAAGATGATAACGTCTCTGGATGATAATCAGAGTTGGTGCCACAACATTCAAATGGGTCTGGCATTGAAATAATAGTTTGGTTATTTTTTATTGGCCGGTACCCTAATTAACTGAAATTGTGCTTACCTGAATCATTTTCTGTCAGAAGCAATTCCAAATCACTTAAAGATATGGCCATTTGGATATATGTATTTTTAAACAAGTATATTTTAAATAATTATTTGGTACTTTCAAGATTTTTAAATCTAAAGTTTCTAAAAAACAAAACACAAGTTTTATCCAAGCAACAAAAGTGCAACCAGACATACGATGCCTGCTTTGAAAATTTTTCCTGATGAAATATACTGTAAGTAGTACTTACAGTTGTTAAAACCTAAAATTATTTGTCACATAAACAGCGATAACTTATACTTACAGTTGTATTTAAAAATTATTTGCCTGCTAAGAAAACGATAATTAGAAATACAATATTGAGAATACAATTTGTTTCAATCAAGAAAACTATAAGTCAAGTTATCTATAACTATAAGTCAAGTTATTTTGGAAATCTCTTAACCAGACTACCGAAATTTGCAATATTTTGTGAAAAAACAATAGTTGTCCTTCAAAACAAGCAAGGAAACTGTAATAAAACTTACGATGCCTACTTGAAAATATTTTCCAATAAAACAGACGTAAAATTATTTGTCACATAAACAGCGATAACTGATGGGGGAACCAGCGAGATTCTGTTCGTCATAGAGCGGTCGTAAAGTGATTAATATTATATATTTATTTGATTGGTATTATAATTAATATATCTGTAAATAATTTATTGTAACAAAAAAAGTTGTTATGTTTATTCCTAAGAATTTTGGTTGGAAAATTATGCAAAGACAAAAACATTACTACCAGCGGATATATGAAGTTTATATTCCGCGTAATTTGAAATTGAAATCTTTCAATTTCAAATTACGCGGAATATAAATTTCATATTGGCGGCGCTTGGTATTTCTGCTGACGGAAGCACAAAATAAATGGACGTAGATTCATCCCTAATTATTTTAAATTTCCGAAAATTGATTTAATAATACAGGGTGTCCTACCCAAAACGTGACGGCGTTTTTTTTTTAAAAACAATAAAGCAACAAAAATCAATAAAATACAAGTCTGTAATTAAAATAGGATATTAAATATTAAAATAAATTTATTTTAAATACGATTAAAACCATTTTATTCAGTATTCTGTAGACCATATTTATAGAGTTTCTCTAATAGAAAATGTTTGCCAATAGCTCTAAAGGCTCCTCGAAAATCCAGGAAATGAGCCAAGATCACCTTTGTTTTAGTTCATTAGAAATGTTTTACTATTTGTTTCCTGTTATTATTTTTATCAATTTAATTTATACTTCAATTTTTTTAATATTTCAATAGCTCTCACGAATACGAGTGCAGCGCATTTCTTTCGCCAAACTCTCCGAAGAATTTCACATATACTAGCAGAAGTAAAGTATATTGCTTACTCAGAACATAGCCAATATGCCAAAATATAAAATGTTAAACGACCTTTCTAAACAATCTCTTAAAAGGCGTATTTTAAACCTAAACGCAAACCAGAAACCTTACGGCGCTCAAACTCCTCATACAACTGAAGAACTATCAAGCAAAAGTGAAGATTACAAGTTTATACCAAGTCAACCTTCATGCACGGGTGATGAACATAATGACATTAGATCATTAAATAAAGAATCTAATGATGAAGAAAGCTATCGAGAAGTATTATCAGATTTTGAAGGAGAAGATCTAGAATTTAAAAATAATATCAATGTTATAGATTTCTTACGAAATTGGGCTGTAAAATTTAATATAAAAGCAAACGCGTTAAATGAACTTTTAGTTTTCATGCAAAAATCACTAGGCTTCAGCATACCTGTGGATAGTAGGACGCTTTTAAACACCCCTAAAGATCGAGATATTCTAGCGTGCCTGCCAGGGAAATATGTACATATCGGATGTACTTCATCTTTTGAAGCTCTATTAAGTAATCTTGAAGAATCACCACCAGAGATTATTTTAGATATAAATATTGATGGATTGCCTATAACAAAAAGCAACCAAAGCTGTTTTTGGCCAATTTTAGGAAGATTTTGTAATTGTAAATACAATAAAGTATTTGTTATTGGAATTTACCACGGTTATAACAAACCAAATAATTTTAATCATTATTTAAGACCACTTGTTGATGAACTTAAAAAATTGTTGTCAGATGGTTTTTCTTGGAAACAAGATTTAATCACCGTGAAAATTCGTTCATTTATATGTGATGCCCCCGCACGGTCTAGTATACTTGGGACAAAAGCACACACTGGATACTTTGGTTGCCTCAAATGCAATGTAGAAGGTGATTATATAAAAAATAGAGTAACGTTCCCTATTAATACAATGGCGCAAAGTAGAACGAACAGTTCGTTTAGAAATAGAGAAAACGAAGAACATCACAGGACTGACACTATATTGGAGGAGCTTCCAATTGATATGATTAAACAGTTTCCGTTAGAATATATGCATCTTGTTTGTCTTGGTGTTATGAAGAAACTGCTTCAAATGTGGGTTGGTGGAGACGTGAAATCACTTTTACCTTCTAGGAGCATAATTAAAATATCCGAAAAACTTTCAAAATTGTCTTATACTCAACCAAGTGAATTCCAACGAAAAATACGACCTTTATCTGAATTATCCTATTTCAAAGCTACAGAATTCAGAACGTTTTTATTATATTGTGGACCGTATGTTTTAAAAGACGTATTACCAGCTGATAAATACAACAATTTTATGTGCCTTCATACTGGAATTCTTATTTTGTGTCATCCGGAGTTCTCCAAAACTAAATATAATCTTGCAAAAGACATCCTTTTAAATTTTATTGAAGGAGTGAAATATCTTTATGGGCAACATAATTTGACATACAATATGCACAGCTTATCTCATTTGACCGAGGATGTACAAGAGTTTGGTGATTTGGACGCTTTTTCAGCTTTCCCATTTGAATCTTACATGTATAAGATTAAATGTTTGATCAGAAAACCTAATCAGCCGTTAGCACAAATTTGCAATAGAATCCACGAAATTAACAACGCAAACTTAATTCAAAATAACTTACAATTAACGTATCCTATTTTAAAAAGAAAATCAAACAAAAGTGGTAAAATATGTTATTATCGAATTAAATTGGACTGTGCAGAATTTGATAATAGCGAAAGGAATCGTTGGTTTTTAACGAAAAATAAACAAATAATTATGTTTGAGTATGCCGAAATAATTGGAACAAAAACATTTATTTGGGGTAAACAAATGGACATTCTCACAGATTTCTATGAGTTGCCGATTTCATCAAGCAAATTCGACATTTATCGGGCCTTTCTGAATAGAAAAGCGGTTTTAGAAAAATTTGAAGTTCTTGACATTCAAAAAAAACTATTTGCCATGAGAAACAGTGACGAAGAATATTACGTTTTTTTTCCAATTCTTCATTTTATTAATTAATGTTTTAAAAAAATAAGCTTTATACAATTTAATTCATATACATACAATTTTTTTTTCATTAGTAACAAATTATAAAGATGTATTCAGTCATCGAAACAATTAGTGAGGACGGCAAAAAAGAAGTGTCAGTGGTATGTAAACATTGGATCGAGAATGGGATGGTCGCTTGGCCAAAACAATACCATCAAGCCATAAAAAAACATATTCATCCAGACCCAGATTGGGAATTGTTTAACTGTAAAATTCTAAAAGAAAATATTAATCATTATCGCGAGGCAAAAGAGAAGGAAAAGCATTTTGCAGAATTTTCGAACTCTGAGTGTGAGGAACACCGAACACAAAAAGGCAAATATGAAATAGGAGACTTTAATAACGACTTTGAATTATCAAAAGTGATACTGGTAGAATCACTTCCACCTTTAACGCCTATTCTAACACAAGCACAAGTAACGGATTTGGTAGATTTAACTGAAACACCGGTATATGAATGTTTTATTGGCGAATCTCCTCTTAAGACAAAAAATACATCGGAAGTAAATAGCGATGACAGAGCTTTATCCAAAATTAGAAAAATGGAAGAAAAAATGAAAAAGCTTAAGTTAAATATGTCAAAAACCAAATCAGACATCTCCACCATTTTGGAAAACCAACAAAACATATTGTTAAACCAAGGAGATATAAAGGAATTTTTACAGGTACTTATCAACGCCATTCCAAAAAAAAATCATAGTGTAATTATTGTAGATACTAGCTTCGTATTGCCAAAGTTGCCAATTAATTCAGTGGAGCAATTGACATCACTTAATTCCAAATTATCATCACAAATGTATCTGGATCAAATGGTACTTCAT
Organism: Tipula helvola; assembly: GCA_963556165.1. Taxonomy (NCBI): domain Eukaryota; kingdom Metazoa; phylum Arthropoda; class Insecta; order Diptera; family Tipulidae; genus Tipula; species Tipula helvola. The sequence goes on along the minus strand of OY744482.1, from coordinate 142,020,571 downwards.
TTATACAAATTCTCAGCCGATAAATTAAATAAAACAGTTAAAAACTGTTTGGATCAGGTGTGTTCCCGTGAGCTACTTACGAAATATTCGTGGTCTGGGCAGACTTCTCTCTCGAAAGGTAAAATTTTCGAAACTTTTTTATTAAAACATTAAATTTATTCGATAATAACGTATTTATATATTTTTCTATTTTAGATATAAACAAGTATGTTTTTGCGGAGCTTATAAATATAATAGAGCTACTTCGAAGTGTGCACAATTATTTAAAAGCTGCCAATGCAGTTACTACAGAAACCTTAAAAATGAGCATCAAGGAATACTTGAAAAGAAGTAATTTTCGCTACAAAAAACACTAACCATATAAATAATAAAACACTTAGTTTATTATTTTGTATACTACTTATTTTCTATTGGGCTTGATTCCAAGATAATTTATAAGGATGTAATATTTTTTTCATGTATTACCTGCTACATAATATTTTAAGTAGTGTTATTTTAGTACATTATACTTATATACATACAATATTACTGTGGCAATAACCCAAAACAACATAACTCAAGCTAAAATTGAATTATATGGTTTACCAAACTTATTAAAAATAAGTCAACTACATCAAAAGGAAAATGTTGATAAAGGCCAAACAATCTTAACGATACTGTTAGTTATCATTAAAATTGTTGCGCCTACATTAAACTATTCTTTTTGATGCAGTTATTCTAAATTTTAATAAATTTGAAAAAAATACATAACTCGAGTATTGTTATTTTGGGTTATTGCCACAGATTATTAGATATATATATATATATATATATATATATATATATATATATATATATATATATATATATATATAGATACTAAAAACGCTTAGTTTATAATTTGGATTTTTTATTGGGCTTGATCCCAAGATAATTTATAAGGATATTCCAATTTTTTCATGTATTACCTGTCACATAATATTTTAAGTAGTTTTATTTTAGTACATTATAATATTACTGTGGCAATAACTCAAAACAACATAACTCAAACTTAAATTGAATTATATGGTTTACCAAACTTATTAAAAATAAATCAACTACATCAAAAGGAATATTTTGATAAAGGCGAAACAAGCTTAACGATACTGTTAGTTATCGTTAAAATTGTTTCGCCTATATTAAACTATTCTTTTTGATGCAGTTATTCTAAATTTTAATAAATTTGAAAAAATACATAACTCGAGTTATGTCGCTTTGCCACAATATTAAATTTCAAAATACATATTACAATTAAATTTTTTTTTTCACTTAGTTGTTTTCATTTTTTTCAATGTATTATCTACTATATAATTTTTTAAGTACACGTATTTTAGTATAATATGTATATGCGTATTCGTATATGTACATATGTATAATTTAATTATAATAAATATGTATTATCATTTATCAGTATCAAAAACATCTATGGATTTGTTAATTATTTTAATTTTCGACAAAATTATAAACCAACAATCTTCATGACGAGGGGCCTGACAAAAAACGTGGATTTCCAGTTTTACATCGATTATTCGTCAATACTAATGATATTGCTAATTATAATAATTTTGCGTTCCTCCATACCAGTAGTGCCTTTAAAAAAAACAGTGAACTGCCAGTCTTACGTCGGTTAAATTATAATTCCTATGGTATTCCTAGAAAAGTTCTTTCATATGGTTTGAAACAAAAAGAGTCTGTGAAAACCCTACACTTTTTAAGTGTTATGTCGGTTATGTGTCAATACTAAAATTCTAATTGCTCACTAATTATTACCAACAAATTACAGTAATTGTACCAGTCTTCATGCCAGAAGAGTCTGGCAAAAAACCGGTGAACTGCCAGTCTTACGTCGGTTAATTTATAATTCCTGTGTTATTCCGGAACACTGCGCTTTTTAAGTCTTACGTTGGTTATTTGTCAATACCAAAATTATAATTGCACGTACATAAAGACGGTTTTCATTTCGGTAAATTTACTTATATTTTACAAGCTAGGGGACTGTAAAATTCCGGTTCATCACGTCGGTTATTTGTCAATACCAAAATTATAATTGCACGTACATAAAGACGGTTTTTAATTCTGTAAACTTACTTATATTTTACAGGCTAGGGGACTGTAAAATTCCGGTTCAGCCTTCGTGTTGAAATTTTAAGGACCGCCCAAGGTCTTCCAAAACACTGTATTTTGGTTTTACTTGTGGAAAGTAAAGTCTGAAAAAACACCGTACGGTCCTCTAGTCCCACACCGGTTATTTTCCAGTACGAAATTCTGAAATTGTTTGTCGGGCTACGGACCTTTTTGTGTCTATGCCTGGTCCTGGTGGACCGCCACCCAAACCTAACCTAACCTAAGCCAGATCTTGCGAAATGCACATCGATTCCGCTATATTTTTATACTAGTCACGTTAATTGCCTTTACTCGTATTTTTCAGATTTTTGTCATAATTCTGGAATGGCTAAAACGAGCCCCTAAACATCAAACACAACTTGATTTTAGAAATGTACTAACTGAATGCAAATGCAAATCCCAATTTTTTAAGCTGGACATCGATCCCACCATGTTTTTATGTTAGTCTTGTCAATTGTCAGTACTCATATTTTTCTAGATGTCTGTCATAGCTTTACTTGAATAATTTAATCGAATCTATTCAACTCCAGATTTTGCGAGATGGACTTCTGTAAACAAATATAGACTATGTAGCAACAAAATAATTTAGCCACAAATTTGAAACCAAATGGCATCTTATGAGTTATGTAAGAAAAGTATCATCAAAATGGAATATTCTGGGCTTAAAAATTTCCACGTAATTGACAAGCATATTAAAATATTATACCACAAAAAGCAAAAATCCTGGAAGGTACAAATTCTTTTGTTAGAGTCTGAGTTGGCTAACTGAGTAATTCAGCAATAGGGCGGCCAAAAAAGGTAAGAAAGTTTAAAATGCCTTGAAGCTTGAATATCAAATATTATTTGAATATGGAGCCTAATCATTTCGTTTTTAAATTTCTGGATTTGTATTGAAACAAAGCCGAATATAAATTTAAATTGTATCAATATGTTTTAGGTTTCGATTAATAAATAACACTGGGTAGAGTAAGGCTGTCACTTCTGCTACGGATTTCATATACTTATCGATACCTTACTTAGAGTACACAAGTGCTATTGCTATGCCCATTTTTCTTTGTCATACACTGCAACGAGATATGCTCAATTACCGCTGCCGCATTCAGATGAAATTCCTGTTCCAGAAAGATCAAACCCAACTGAAGAATATTTACCACTAACATTTGAATCTGATGAGAAACACCTGTATCAATGTATCAATCATCAAATGTCTCTGCGCCATGCAATCACATAGAAGTCACGCAAAATCGTTTGGATATTATGGTACGACGCCTGAAACTATCGCAGCGGCAATCCATTCCTTTGTCAAAGGATTTAAAACAAGTGAACATCTTGGCTCCAAATGTTCGGATATATGGAGCAATAAATCGTCATCGACATTTTACGAATTTTTTCAAATCAATTGAGAATAATTCACTAGCTGTTTGCACTGGTATACGTGGTTTGGTTTCCACAATGCACCATGCATATAATTCCGAAGATTGGCGATTGTCTATCGATTCCTCCAAGAACCGTTCGAAGGCAGTTCTCCGCCACGTTACCAACTCAAAAAATTTTAGGAAAATTTCTTTCACCTTTCCGTACACAGTGACCTTGAGTTAGTATTGTTTCAAGCAAAGTAGGCGGAGTATTTTGATTTTCGGCACTGTATGTTAGTGTATTTTTGGTTGTTAAACAAAAACTAGTTATCGCAAAATATTGATATAGGGTTCATTTTGTATATAATGGAATACAGATTAAGAAAAAACTATAAAAGTTGTATCATCTTAAATTTATTCCTTTCTAAATTGGCCGCTGAAATAATATTTTCAATTAAAATTTTAAAAAAATTGCGTTTTTTTGTGATTTTTTGGTTAAATGATCAGGTACGATTTTCTGTTTATAACGCTGTAGTAGAACATGCTGAATTTATATATGACGCTAGTTTTTTTCGGCATTTTAGACCAACTTTTTTCGGCTTCCGTGCACACCGTGTATAAGTGTTTTCATAAATGGTATTATTTGAGACGTTTCCACATTTAGTTAAATTTTCAGTATCTAAAACGTTTCTTAGTGATTCTCAAAAAAAAACTTTGTTGTAACTTGTAAGTTTTGATAAAACGGTTCCTACGTTTCCTAAAGTCATATACTTCGTTAGTCAGTCTTTTAATAACTGGTTCGTTTCAAATAATTCTGAAAAGGTTTAGAAAGTTTCTAAATAGTTTTTAAAACCCCATATTGTTTCATATTAGTTTGTAACATGTATTGATTTAATTTTAAAAGTTTTGGAAGTGGTGTGTTTGAAATGGTTTCTTAACGGTGTAAATTTTGAATATTTTAGCCCTTTATGGAGTCATGTTGCACTTCTGCAACATAGATCGGCTTTACTCGGTGCTGTACAACGGCACAGAGCATTCTAACGATTTAGTAATAAATCAGCTAACTAGATAGCGGCATTTTTATTTATGTTGCATTGAAGAGATGAACGCGTATCAAACGCTGTTTCGCGCTTTTTCAATTCGCTTACGAAAAGTGATTTATTGGTGAAATACTGATTGATATTTGGCTATTGAAATTGATGTGAGTAAAAGGCATACATAAATGCAGCATTGCGCGTTTGTGATAGATTATTTTTCCCGTTTGTTTGAATTTGAACGTTTCTTTTCCAGGATCAAAATTAGTCGTAAATTGCGTAATTTGACTATTCAGGACCTGGAAAATATGCTAGTAGAATGGGAAGATAGTGAAGATGGTTTTGGATGTGCGACTGAACCAATATGGACACTGGCCAGTTTGGGTGGATAAACGAATGAGGTGCAAATTTCCAGGCTGCAGCATCGTCTTCAAGGCAATCCTCGCATACAGCGTCAAGAGATAACTCTATGCGCTAAAGGTGTACCTTAAAATGACCATGCCCAGTAAGAGTCGCGAGCAAGACTCTCAACTGTTTCTTGCTGAGAGATAAAGCAAACCTATAGTGGCCCTCAAATTAGGTCCACTAATAAAAAGTTTGGCAATGCGGCAGCTACAAGTAGCAAGCCATTGCTGTTTTAATTCACTTACAGCGCAGTTTTTGATCGCCTTCTTAACATAACTAAATGGTAAGGAAGCAACTGGTTCGGGACCGATGCATTCAAACTCAACCCCAGCTTTTACTAGAGAATCAGCGACATCATTGCCCTCAATGCCGCAATGGGCAAGAACTCACATAATCGTCACTCTATTGCTAGAATAGTGAAGATGTAAAAAGTATTTACAGTCCTTAACAAATTTTGAATTCAGCACAGATAAGCTGTCTGTACAGAAAACAAAATTTTTATTTGTAACAGCGAGATTCAATGCCTCAATTACGCATAGCGTAAGAGCAATTAGTTCCGCTTGAAAACTGTGCAGTACCAGCCCAGGCAGCCTGACAAATTTAAATCAAACGTAGGGCAGTACACTCCATAACCAGAAATATTATCAGAGCGAGAGCCATCAGAAAAGAAGACTATCGAGTTATCGACTCATACAAGTTCTCAAGAAAATCCAGTGATCTCCACTGATCTCTCGAAGGGTGCACCACTGAATATAATTTAGAGAAATTGAATTCAGACATCAGTCTATCATTAACCATATCAATTTCTAGTACTAATGATGCGAAATCATTTAAAATTCCTATTTCAAGAGTGTTCCACATTCCTATGCTCCTTAGCCAAAACGCAGCAGAACATGCTGTGCTAAGAATGAAAGAATGTAGCTGTGGAAAGAATAGAATTGATTCCATTGCAAGAAGGGGAATCGAGGCCATGGCTCCTGTAGTGGCCCTACAAGCAATAATTTGTAGACCATTAAGTTTTAATGATTGAAACCTTTAATTTAACCACTGGCCACCATACCATGAAAGCATAAGATAACATTGGTAGAACCAATGATTTATAGATGAAAGATAGCATTTTGGGAGTTAGATCCCAGGTTTTTCCAAAGGCTCGTCTACACTGCCAAAAGATGGCAGTCGATTTTTGAAGTTTATACTCCAGGTGAAATTTCCAGGAAAGGTCCAAGAAGACACCTAAATGCTTAACGTGGTCGGATCTGTTAATCGTCCTCCCGAAAAGTAAAGGTACAGTTTTAGAAGGATTACCGTGTAGATCCTTTTCACCACCACGACTCCACAATACATAAGGCATTCTGCGTTAAATCGGATAACACATTCAGGTGCTTTCCAGCAACTGTAATAACAAGATCGTCAGCGTAGCTTTGAGCAATAAAGCCTGATTGCTGAAGTTTCACAAGTAGATCGTCAATCACTAAAAGCCATAACAGGGGTGAAAGCATACCTCCCTGAGGACAACCTTTGGCAACTTTGACCGAGATTGAAGCATTATCCACGGCAACCTAAACGATGCGAGATTTGAGCATACAATTAGTCCATTTTATTAGGTTGTTCAGAAATTAATGCAGGTTTTATGATTTTATTTGTTTCAACAATTTTTCAATAATAAAGAATTACGAAAAGAGTTTAACATTATAAGTCATTTTAAAGCTTATTTTATGCTCTTTCTTATCACATAATCTATTTGTAATCTAAATTGTAGTTTTGTCTATTTTTAGACCTTTGAAGTTAAGATGTCAAAACAAGAATTTCGCCAAATTTACTTGTATGAATTTAAACTCGGCCGCAGTGCAGCACAAACGGCTCGAAACATCAATGGAGTTTGGGGCCAAGGAAGTGTTAACGAATGCACAATACAACGTTGGTTTCAAAAATTTCGTCGTGGTGAACTCAGTCTTGAAGATGAGAAAGGTCGCGGACGTCCCTCTGCCATTGACGACGATGAATTGAAGGCTTTGGTGGAAGCAAACCCACGCACGACTGTTCGAGAGCTTGCAGGGGACCTAGGCGTAAGTATTGGATTAATTTCGGAACATTTGAACGAAAACCAAAAAAATCGCCGTTATGAAGTTTGCTCTTCACTTCTTTTGCACAACAAAAACGAACCATTTCTCGATCGCATTGTGACGTACGATGAAAAGTGGATTCTATACGACAACCGACGACGTTCAGCGCAGTGGTTGGACCGTGGCAAAGCCCCTAAAGTCTTCTCCAAACCTGAGCTGCATCAAAAAAAGCCTATGGTGACTGTTTGGTGGTCGTCAGCCGGAATTATCCACTACAGCTTCTTGAATCCTGGCGAAAATATCACAGCAGAGAAATATTGTCAACAAATTGTAGTCAATAGGAAGGGCCCAATTCTTCTGCACGATAATGCTCGATCACATGTTGCACAACCGACGCTGCAAAAGTTGAACCAATTTGGCTACTAAGATCTGCCTCATCCACCATACTCACCAGACCTCTCGCCAACCGACTACCACTTTTTCAAGCATCTCGGCCACTTCTTACAAGGAAAAGTATTCAATGCCTAAACAGCCGCAAAAAATGACTTCGAAGAATTCGTCGCTTCCAGAACTTCAGAATTCTATGCAACTGGAATTAATAAACTTGTATCTTGTTGGCAACAATGTGTAGATTCTAATGGTTCTTATTTCGATTAATAAAATTTATTCTAAACTGAGATAATATGTCGTTTTAAATAAAATGGTTGAAAACCTGCATTAATTTCTGAACAACCTAATACAATGGTAGGATCCGAATACCGAAATTGGTGCATGCATTAATAATCGACGAGAACAATGTACTGTCAAAGGCTCAATGTCCAAGAAAGTACCATCAAGAAACTCTTTATTATTGAGGGATCTTTCGATCCTAGTGACAAGTTCATGTAGAGCTGTTTCACAGGACTTACCAACCCTATAAGCATGTTGCATGTTACTGTGTTACTGAGTGGGGAATTAGATAAATATTTATCTCTAACAAATCTGTCGACAATCATCTCTAACGTTTTAAGAAATGTTGAGGACAGACTGATAGGCCGAAATACTTTGGGATCAGTGTAATCTGATTTACCAGTCTTCGGTAAAAAAACAACGTTGCTCTTGCACCAAACCTGAGGATCAATCCTGAGGAAAACCATGCTATAATACAGCCGGAAAAATTCCATCAGGACCACCTGATTTGTATGGTTTAAAGGAGTAAATACACCAACGCAGAACTTCGGACGTAACTATCCGATCCGCTAAATCCCAGTCAGGCGCTTTATTGCAATTCTTATTGGTTAGTAAGTGAGCAAAATCAGAGTTAACGATGGCACACTCCGGAAAATGAACAGAAAGAAGCAACTCGTTTGCTTTTTTCTTCGAAGAAGTAAACTTGCCATTCGATAGACGAAGAGCATCAAGTCTACAGGTGTCATTTTTAGCCAACTAAAAGCAAACTAACCCAATCGAATTTAAGATTAGTATTTTTTGCTTTATTCTTGTTTCCTAGTAAGTTTCCTTTGCTTTTTAAGAGCAGAGCACTAGAAGGGTCTATTCCCAATCTTTTGTTTGGTAATAAGTGGACACGAATTTTCAAAAGCTGTCGAGCATGCTTTTGTCAGCTTGTAAGGTTGTAACCCAATGTCGTACTGTAAGTTCCTCCGACGGGGAAGGATGAGAAGAATCAAATAGAAGATACACTGAGGCAACAATCAGTTCAGTGCAAGCCTTACCAGATTCAAAAGTGATCAGAACGGCTGAGAGATCAGCCGAACTGCATTCGTGAATAAGAGATGCATTGATTTTACTAGAAATATAAATGCAAGCTCTAATTTTATTGACAGAACTCTTTGAAATTCTGCCATAACGAATATTTAGTTCACAAACAGAGAATTTAAGGTTCCTAAATAAAACATAAATCTGTATGCGATCCAGGAAGCAACTTCCTTAATTCAAACGAAGCTGACTTACTGTGCTGCAAGTTAACCTGTTTAATTTCAAGCATGTAAGTCATATTAAAATACCAGCAACTGAAACGAAAAACGTAGAGCTTATGGTCTAGAGATAACCTTAAACAAGATCTTCTCAAGAACATATTGTAAACAAAGGTTGGAACCAATAATACATATACTCATATGTCGTAGAGTCAACCCTGAGAACAATCGATTGACGATAGGCTTCTCGTTTGTGCCGGACGACTTTCCAACCCCTGATCGAGATTTTTGGTATCATCACAACAATGTTAGTAACCACAACGCTAGGATCCTCTGGTGGACCCGGGACCTCACCGCAAAACCACTTATAGGTTTCCTCGTTACTGCTTTTGCAGATGAATACACCATCTGATAAATAGCACCCAAGCATAAGCGGTATGAAACCAGAAGATTTCGCCGAACTGAGAACTCTCCGACTCAACTCCTCGGAACATATTCCTCACGGATACAACATTTTTTCGCTACGGATCCAGTGACGGCCTGCGCATAGGAACGAACCTTTTTTGCGGCCAATTCCAGTGTTATGCCAGTGGTAGGACGATAAAAAATGTTTCCTAAAACCGTTTATGATAAGTATTTCCCCGATCAAACCAATTGTCCGGTGCGGGTTGGTGCAGTAACTGTAAGGCTTGCGTAACAATTTTTGAAATCTTTTAATTATGGTACCGAGGTTTGAATCATTCTAAAAATTGACGTTTGGTAAAGTTATAAATTACACGTATCCACACTATTTTCACTAAAGCGTATTGCACTAATTTGTTGTAATGTGTTAAACTACATTTTTATTTACAAAAATTATTTAAACCGCCAATTTTCCAAATAAAAAGAAGTTTCGCTAAAAACCTGTCTTTGCAACCAGCAGGCAACTGACCATTCAATGCCAACAGCAGTTAATATCAAGTTCCTCCGTTTAGAATTCATGTTATATTATCCAATGGCGAAATCAGTATTTTTTGATTATTAATCAAAATGATTGTACCAATGCCAAATCGTTCGATTTTATACACTAATATAGTTTCAAGAGAAGAACCATTTAAACATTTACCATAATAAGATGCATAATTTGGAAACAAAATTTAATATTATTCATGAGGTTCAAAAAGTTTTCATCCAAGCCTTTTTGTATCCTGATTCGGTGTGTACGTTTGAGTTTGACTTTCGCCTTGTGAATGAACGCGCACGATTGAAATTTTGTGACCAACCATTTTTAATATTCATTTTACAGGTTTTGTATAAGTATGCTCGATAACTTTTTGGGCACGGTGTATAACCAAAAATTATCTTTTCGTTTCGTTATTTTTCTGATTTAAGAAACTTAAAATACGTATAAATCGTTAAATTATTGGTTACGCTAAATAAGAAAGTTTTCTTTTTTTCAAAACAGTGGATACCAACCAACAACAGTGGTTACGTAAAACAAATCATCTGTATTAGGAATATCTTGTGAAACTAAAAAAATTTTTTAAATCTAACTCTTAACATTTACGGAATTTTTTGTGCATGCTTGTGTGTGCTTTTATTTTATTGTTGGTCGTCGCCAGGTAGCAAAATATAGAAGACAACAAAACAAAATCATCTTAAAGTTTTGTATGTATGTACATATTTATGAAACACCAAAATACATTATAAAGATAAAGTAACGACCTACGGTAGAATAATTTTCTTTTTTAATTGAAACTACAAATTAGTTTTATTTTATAATTTTTGAATCGATTTAAGTTCAAGATGGTAATAAAAGTTTACGTAGAGAAGATGATTTGTTAACATTAAGATTAAAGGTATGATTTTTCTTTAATCCATTATATGAAGGTAAGTTTTTTTTTATCGTTTATGTATGTTTAATTTACCGTAATTACGAGTACATTCTAAAAAGGTTAATGGGTGCTAATTTTTTTTGATTATATTTCCTAAATGTCGATAAAGCATGATTTTGGTTAAGTGAAGATTTCCATTAAGAATATTTATAATATGTCTTTGTTTGCTCCGCATCCAATGATTTAAATTTACAGAATTTTTCGGATAAAGTCAGTTAGTCACCTAACGGAATCAAAAATTACTGGGTCAAATTTATACGCTCAGCTTTGTTGTATTAAAATATTTTCAAGATATATACAATAATAATTTCTTCATCTTCTTAACTTTAACTAATATTTCATCATAGTGGTGACATAATAAAAATCTCAAAAATAGTTTCATTGCCAAACAAATCGAAAAAAAAAATGCTCAGTGTTATTATCAAATTAAAAACTACTCTAAGACGCAATTAAATCCGTTACAAAAAAATAAAAAAAAACTCGAATAAACAAGGTATGAGTAAAACTATCATTATAATAGTCGTAGTTGTGTTTTCTTTTTTAAGTTTTTATAAAGTAAAACATGTGGAATTTACTTTCACTGGATTAAAAGAAAACAAAACTAAAATGTCTATAAAAAAACACAACACAACACAATAACAAAAACAGAATTTACACTTGATTTGATAGGTGTGTGCTGCATTTGTATTTTTACTTTTAATAATATTTACGTATAACTTTCTTATATTATAACACTTACCTTGTATTCTTGAAGAAGATTGTTCCATTTTTTTATTATTTTTGATAGTGGAAGTGGAACATTTAATTCTTGTTCAACGACTCTGTGAAAAAATAATAGAATATACATCATTATAAAAATCATATTTTCAAAACATAAAACATAAATCATTCATATGATTCACACACGTACACAAACATATTATAAGTTTATAGGGAACAAATTAATATTATTAAATATAAAACCGATCCGTAATTGACTAGTTTTAAGTGCATAATTTCTAAAAAAAAAAAAAATAAAAAAAATCATTACTTACACTTTTAATTAACAGTACCGTTACAACAAGAAATTATTTTTAAAAATAGTAACTGATTAATACAATATTCATTTAACATCGAATAGTGAAAGTTCAATATTATAGCAGTAATCTTAGCAACACCTGTAGGCGGCACATTAGAAATGGTATAAATGAAATAAATCAAAACTGTCGGGGGGTTTTAACGAATCTTGAGGTATGGTTGAGGTATTTGTAATTAGGATGGAACACCACACCTATTATATCTATACAACAAAAAAATGCTGTTTTCTACATTAAAGGGAATAAAAGTTTATGCGATTTTTTTAAGTTTTAGGTTTATGGATGCAACATAATGTCTCAATAATAAACTTTACACCTAAGAATAAAAATTTTCGTTTTAAAATAGACATAAACTGAATCCTATAAAAAAACTCAAATCCTCCTATTCACTGTGATGTAAAAAATTTTAGTGTTATACAAAATTAGATGTGTAACGCGAATCCAGCTGCACGTATTCACTAAAAGGATACAAACATTTGAGGGAAAACTTTACAACTTAATAACGATAATCTTCCAACTCAGACCGAATATAATTCACAACCTTTATTTTTTTACTTGTATTTATACAGTACAAAATAACTTGAAAACTAGAAATCAGGTAAAGAAATATTTTAGACAAAAGTTGTACGACTTTCATGGGGGAAAGGAACGGCAACATTCGTTTCCTAGGCCATTTGAAGATCGATTTCAAGGTCATTTGTTTTCTAAATTGTAAGACATATTTTTTCTAAAGCATTTAGAGTCTTCAGGAAAAAAAAGGAACGGTTTTGTTTGAAAAGCGTTTGGGATATTTGGGCCACACTTCAGTCAAGTCACCCCAGTCAAAAAATCGGTCTAGAAAGACAAATTTAAAATATTGAGACTCCAAAAAATTCATGGACATTCTGAAACATGTTTTTCAATTTCTAATATGGTTTACAAGAGCCAATATCAAGATAATTTGACAAAAACATATTATATATGTGCAAAGTCAGGAAAAATGACGTTTTTCAGAAAAAAAATAATTACTATTGAAAAATCATTACTCCTTCTGGAATTCATCGTTTATAGCGCTACTAATACTTTTTTCTTCCTTCTATGTACCATGCAAGTAACCTACATTCCTCGACAACCTATATATGGCGCGACAAGTATGATTTTCATAGTCTTTGATAACTTAAATTAAGGTGATTTGGCCTGGGGTACATATTCACCCCTTGCGGCCGCTAAGGGTTAAACAACAGAAATGGACACCAAGTGAGTATATTTGCAATAAGTTTTCAAAATATTTCCCTTTTACTACTAAACAAGTAAATTTAAGAAGATACTACATAGAGTCAAGTAAATATACTTAATCTCATATTCATGATTGCGGGTTCTCATTCGGTAACCGAATGTCACCGAATATCATTGCTACTTCGACTAATAAAATATAATAAATACTCTACACGTTTTACAATTAAAACAATAAAACGACTGTCCTACACTCGATAATAGCCGTCTTCCAATGGGCAAAATTTGCTACTTGGAAGTACTTTCGAGTAGATACCCAATGGAACGAGAATTTGAGTAACACAAGTAAAACACAGCCTTCTGTTTAGTTGTTTTTCTTGTCTTTAGTAAGTTGTTTATTATAGTAATGGCGAACTTTAAAATTAGATTGAAAATATGACATAAAAATGGATATGTAATGAAAGGAAAGCATTGATATTTATCGCATTGATATTTAAATCCATTTTTCTTAAAAATGTAATATCAACAACAAAATAATTTTGTATTTATTTCGACATTTTACATCACCAAAAAATAAAAAAACTCGAACGTAATAAGAAATTCTCGAAAAATATCGAAAAAGGTCTAAAAGCCATCTATTGAAATTTTCGCAACTAAAATCCACCTAGCACAAATTGTATGCGTAAATACTTCTGTTTTCTACACCATCGTATGAGCATGGGTAGTTGTGAGTAGATACAAGTACTTGCGAGTAGTTTGCTTTCGCTAATGGAAGACGCTAAATCATCTTTATTATTTTTTAATTATAACATCATACAAACATTCTGAGGTTGGTACACCTTAATATAAATCAGGGTTGTTTAACCTAACAATTCGGCCATACTGACTGAAACCATCTCGGTTTTAATAATTAAGAACGACAAAATAATGTTAGCCTGACAATTTAATAAATGGTTTCATTCGAGTAATGTCATATACACCTTCAAACGGCCGGCTTGTAATGCTGAATCCAGCGACATGCCCAGTTAGATATCGATCATTACTCAATATTTTCTTAACTTGATATGGCCCTCTGTATTTTAGAATTAGTTTATTGTTAATACCTGGAGTAGTGTCCACATTCTTCACGACGATTAAATCACCTTCATTAAACGTAACAGCTTACTTTTGATGACTATTCACATATTCTCGACTATACGCTTGTGATGCTTCAATGTTAATATGTGCAGTTTTCCGAATTGCGTTAATGTTTCCCGGAACATCATCTAATTTGTTTTCTCTTTCGAGAAATTCACGAAGCTTATCATTTACGGGAATCAATGATGGTGTCAATTTCGTCGTACTATGCTCATCATTGTTGTACGCAAACTCTACTTGTTCCAGTACTTGGTCCCACTCGATTTTTCGTTCGGCATCGACCAACTTTGCTATCATAGGCGTTAACTTGCGATTAAATCGTTCAATTTACCCATTTGCATGTGGCGCGGCATTAGCAACCAAAATATGTTGTGCACAATTTTGCTTTAGGTAGTTCTTAAACTCATGCGAAGTAAAATTACTGCCTCTGTCCGTAATTACTTTATTGGGACGACTAAACTGTCTAAAATATTGCTGGAAACACTCGATGGTATCTTTAGCACTCGTAGTTTTGGTTGCAAACAATCGAATATGTTTCGAAAAACCGTCAATGATACCCAATATAAACCGCTTCTTTTGCTTAGTCATGCCCAACGGACCATAAAAATCAGCATGTACGATTTCAAAAGGTTGATCTCCTTTAGGAATGCTGAGAAGAAAACCTTCTACCTTCCCCGTTGGTAAATTGAGCTTAATACATTTCAAGCAATTCTGGATGTATTGTTTTACGATGCAGGACATATTGGGAAACCAATAATGTCTTCCTATTATCTCCATCGTCTTCTTCAATCCAATATGCGCCATGAGATCGTGAGAGTTTTTAATCACTTGATTTTGCATCGACTCTGGCACAAAAAAACGTATTTTATTTTTATTGATCTTTTTGTAGATCAATCCATCTCGTAGCTCATAAAGCGAACTTTCAGCTAACTCAAGTTGCTATCGTAATTCTTCAAGCTTTGGATCTTGTGAGTGCAATAATGCCAATGTTTGCTCAAATGGGTTATCGTGAATTACTAAGACACTCTGAATTCGACTCAATGCATCAAGGTGTTTCATCTGATCTCCCTTTCGATGATGAATCGTATAATTATACTCTTGCATTTCCAAGGCCCACCGTGCAATTTTTGGATGAATAGCCTTTTTATTTAATGTCAGAGTGATTGCATCGTAATCTGTGTACACCTTAAATTCTCGACTATATGCAAAAAAATTCGAAATCTTCGGAATGCGTATATGATTGCTAAGCACTCCAATTCATAAGAGTGTAACCTCGATTCATTCTCTTTGTGCGTCTTGAGAAATAGCTAATTGGATGCCACTTCCATCTTTTTCCTTTTGTAGTAGAATTGCACCGAATCCTATACTGCTGGCATCGCAATGCAGCTCTGTGTCGTCATTAGGTGAATCTATCGCAAGTATCGGGCTTTCAATTAATTTCCTCTTCAATTATTCAAATGAGTTCATTTCATCCTGTTCAAATATATATTCCGCATTCCTGCGAAACAAATCTTGTAATGGTTTGGCAATCAATGCAAACCCTTCTATAAATTTCCGGAAGTACGAGCATAAACCAAAAAAACTCTGGATCTCCTTGTTGTTTCTTGGCACCGGATACTCTTCAATAGCACTGCTGCTACGGTCATTGGGACGAATACCCTTTTCATTAATAGAATATCCTAGGTAATGAATTTGTGTATACAGGAACTCGCATTTATTTAATTTTAATTCCAACAAATTTGCGGAAAGCAATTTTAATACTTGGTACAAGATTTCCAAGTGTTCACCAGTCTCCTTCGTTGCGATCACTTTACGTTCTGCAATCAATTTAGCAAAAATTGTATTGACATATTTCTGGAACTCTGCTGGCCCATTTTTTAATCCAAATGGTAATCGTAAATATTCATACTGACCCAAAGGGGTGACAAATGATGTGTATGGTATCGAATCTGGAGCCATTGTTACGTGATGGAATCCGGATTTCAGGTTCAGTGATGTAAAATGCCTTTTGTTATGTAAAAATTCCAAGATATCCTCGATAATTGGTAAAGGATAATTACTCTTCACCGTTATTTTATTGAGAGCTCGATAGTCTACACATAAGCGATATTCTTCTTTATTTTTATTTTTTATAAGCACTATCGGCGAACAATATTTAGATTCGCTGACTCGTATGAATCCCTTTTCCAATAATTGATCCAACATTTTAGCAACAATATCTCGTTCCGCATATGACAATCGCCTTAGTGCTGCTGTAATTAGCTTATCGTGCACTAATTCGATGTTCATTTCAAATTTGACTTCAGGAACATTTGGTTTCTTGGTACTGAAATAGTTATCATTTATCATTTGATATATTTCAGATTTCGTATCAATATCTATAGGGAATCATTTATTTTTATTTGATTTTCTAAGGGATTTTCAATTCTATATGCATTAGCTCTTGACAAAATTCTGTTTCAAAATTAATTTTGTGATCCTGAATTTTTAATTCAGCTTTTGCGATTGGAAGAAAATCTCTTCCCAACAACAATTCTACCAGCATAGTATTATTCTCAACCACAATACAATCAATATTATATAAATTATCAAATATTAGAACATTGACATTTATAATACCAATACACTTGACTTTACTATTATTAATACCCGTTAAATTTTTTTTATCTCCGTTTGGTTTAATTAATTCAGGTTTCACTATTTTACACACCTTAACTAAAGTTACCAGGCTTCCAGAATCGATCAATGTCGTCATTTGAATTGGATGTTTTTTTTTTCAACGGAAAAGTTTTGCGTTACCCCAATTTCTTCACCCTCATTCATGTTATTCACTTGTTTTTTCCTTTTGTTTTGACATTCCCCTAATTTGTGACCTATTTCTCCGCATCCAAAACGTAAATTGTTCGCGCGTTTCGGTTTTTCACACTTTTTCGAAAGATGTCCTTGCTCACCGCAATTATAACATCGTATTCCCCAACTAGTTGACTGCTTAACACTACCACCTTCACGTTGTTCTGATTTGAAACCAGTACCGGCTTGTTTCTCACTCTTTGATTTATCATCGAACTGTTCAAATCTACCTCTCACCGTTGTATTCGACGTTTTTACAATTTTTATGAATGCCAACAATAACTGCTTTGGCTTTTGGTAGCACTGTAATCATGCTTGATTTTGTAATCCAATATTTTCGATACCATCGATAATACCATCTACCAATTCGTCGTCCTCGAACTTCAATGGTACCGCCAAAATCATCTTATCGATGTAGTAGGCGTAAAAATTATCTGAATGTTTCCAAACTCTTTCCTCGAAGAACTTGCGTTGTTTGGATTTCCTTTTCTGGTGTTGAATAAATCATTCAACTCCGATAGTATGTATTCCGCCAACACGCAATTTTAAATTGTTTGGGTCACATAAAAATCAATTTCGAGCACGGTCCTCTAAGCAATCTGCAAGTTGCAATCGCATCTCATCTTCATCAATCTCGTACTTGTTCTTTATTGTTCGAATTGATTCGGCAAATAGCTCGAACGATTCACCTTCAATTCCCTTAAATAGTGCTACCATTTTACGTAGCTTTTTACGATTCGTATAAACTATCCGCATCCTCCTCACGCACACGATTATTTCTCGTATCATATTATACGAGGATTGTTGACGAGATAATTGTTCACCAATTTCTGTTCAACATTCTGTTCAATCATGGTTTCCAGCATTCGCTGTTGTAATTCCTTTTTAGAACCTTCACTATTCAAATTATGTACTTTGTTGCAACTTATCTTGCAACTCCGCCACTGTAAAGTAACCAGTTTTGTATTTTATTTTAAACAGCAGTCAGCAATTACGTTCCTCGCTTTGGTATTCTTTTGTCCTTCTGTTACGCACATACACAAATTTTTAATGCTTTGTCTTTCGCACTCTCACACACCTTTCGATATATTTATGTTTAATTTATTTTCTTGCTCTATATTAATAATTTTCGTTTTTTCAATTAGATATTTAATATTTAAATTCAATCACTAATAAAGCTTTAGCTCATCCCACTTCTGAACTATACTGCCGTGCTAAGAAAAAAAGTCATAAGCGCCAAAAGTCGAAAAATGCGATAAGAGCATATTTGAATTCTTCAAACAAATACCTATATTTCTGCTTTTTCAGAAAATCAAATATCGTTCATCAAATGCCATAAAATTTCGTTATTTAACAGTCAAGATCCCTATAAAGACATGGCAAACAAAAATATAAAAATTGAAATTACTCAAAACTATAAAAAGGCAGATGTGACTTTTTCTCTTAGCACGGCAATATAACACTCTACACGTTTTTCAATTAAAACAATAAAACGAAGGTGTCGATATTATGAACCACTGCTTTCTTTATTATTTTTTAATTATAACATCATACAAACATTCTGAGGTTGGTACACCTTAATATAAATCAGGGTTGTTTAACCTAACAAAAAATACAATAAAATAATCAGCCGTAATGCAACTATAGACCTTTTTCCTTACTTGTCAAAAAAATTGAGGTTATGTTAGTCAAAGATATCTGTGGGCCAATGTGAAAAATATAAAGTGATTAATAAAACTAAAATAAATTCAAGTGATTAGTATTGTTTGGTATTATTTTAAAATGATTTTAAATGCTGTGTAATCAATTGTTACAAGAGAGTGGGTAATATAGTACAATACAATTTTTCCGATTTTCAGCCATTCCGAAACCCCGCTTAAAATATTTAAAACTTGCCGAAGAGATGCAAAGAGGTGGTTGAAAGTATTCAATAGAAAACATTTCAAAGCTTCATAACTGAAGTACACTACAGCGGGTCGAGGTATTTTCTCTACAAGTGGTACTAGTCTAAAATAGCCTGATTGGTGATGACGTTATTAAAAAATAGAAAATCTCAACTGGAACCAATCTCTATTCAAAATAATTTTGCGAGTAATTGGAGTCCTAAGGCAGCAATTTTTAATAATGATGAAACGGGAACCAATTACGGCAAATTCCTAAAAGAAGTAATGGATGGAGTGAATAAACAAAAAGTAAGTAGTTTGGGTATACGCTTCCTGTTAATAATATTGTCAATATTTTCATGTGGGAATGATCCAAAGCTATAAAACCATTAAATGAAATGTCTTACAAACGGTAGTTCTATATTTTCCCATATCCTTAGCACGATCATTTTTTTTTACTCTTCCAAGGGATTTAATTTCCTTCGAAGGAAAAGCTAGTAGCACTATATTAGAACACCACAATCAGCGTGATAAATTTCTTCTTACCATCACCGGGATCCATCGGGAATAAAACACAAAAAAATACAACCTGAGAACCCTAAGTCGCAAAGCAAAGCTTTCATACTGTATTAGGAGGGCGACAAACCTTGATATCCAGGATCACTTAAGTAGCGTAAAAAATTAAAATTTGTGATAAGAAACCAGAGCTCCACCAGTATGATCGAATTTTTTAACCATCAAATACCCCTTAAATTTTAAAAAAATAACATCGCTATAATCTTTTCATTTTCAACGATCAAACGTCAAAATTTGCGTAATTTGGTTGGATCCTCACATATCCGGTGTTCTTGATAATTTTTCATTTTTGGAATATTAATAATTCGGGCCATTCTGAACAACATATATTTCCAAACTAAACTCATGTCTCCTTGTACCTAACCTTGTAAATCATCAAATATGTATACGGAAGAAGTCAAGAATTTGCATTTTTTATTGACAGCTTTTTAAGTAGGAACTGGGAAATTGTTAAGTGTTTGCTCATAGAGAAAGCAGTTACTTAAACCTCAACTATCCACTACTCCATCAAGAATATATAGTGAAAATAATATCTCAGCGAAACTCATTTTTGCATCGTTGTGCGCAGCCAACAGTGAAGTAGTTAAACAAAATTAAAAGTTGAGAGAAGGGTCGGCTGAGTAATATTTTTAAAAACAAAAAAAATTATAAATAAAGATATGTGAAATTTGATTCCATTACATAATGTAATTTATATTGGAAAATATTAAAAATTCTCATTATTTTATAGGTAAATTCTAAAATAACATGCGAAATTAAAAAATATAAAAAATATTAACAACACCACTGGATATGTAACGTTATACCCATTTAAGGTACGAACTAGGCATATTTAGAAAGAAATGTCATTTTTCGTGTTAAAGCAAAACAACAAAAAAACTCGATTTTAAATTTCAATTTGTTCGAGGCAAGCTAATGACATTAAAATTATTTTAAACGTTAACAAAAGTTCTAGTGCTAGTGTGTTATCTAAATTAAAATTACATTAATTATTGTGAATAAATTTGAGGAAAAACATAATTCAAAATAGACCAATTCTAACCTCAAAATGTAAACAAATTAGCCTAAATACATCGCTGTGTTTATGCCATTTGTTTTGATGCGCGAGAGCTGTCAGAATTTCGCTGAGATATTATTTTCACTATACTTAAATTGTATTCAACTGTTACAAGCACATACTTGAAAAACATAAGTTAAAGCACTTGTTTTTATTCACTCCACCCAATGAAAACATGTACTTCGACTATATGGTCAAAATATCGTGCGCAGTGTAGTGTTTAGTTCGAACCCATCCATATTAGAAATTCGTGAATAAAAAATTACTTTGTATTATGCTAAGTTTTATTTCTTAATTCGATATAATAATATGTATATTGCATAAAATCGCAGCTTCTTTGTTACGTTGGTCAATCTGATTTATCTTATCATCAATAAATTATTCCACTAATATCTTACTATAGCTAACACATTGTATTAAATCAATGTAATTAAATCACATATTTAATTTATTGTCTCACAATATTACAAGGTTTTGCATGACAGTACCATCTAATACGACGTAACATAAGTAGCCGATCCGCCGATTCCTAAAAGGTAAACATGTATAATAAAGTATTAATGGTGCACGGTGTGCGGGAAGCCGAAAAAAGTTGGTCTAAAATGCCGAAAAAAACTAGCGTCATATATAAATACAGCATACTCTACAGTGTCTTAATCCATTAAACAGAAAATCGTACCTGATCATTTAACAAAGAAATCACGAAAAAACGAAATTTTTTAAATTTTAATTGAAAATATCATTTCGGCGGCCAATTTAAAGAGGAGAAATTAAACATGATACAATTTTTATACTTTTTTCTTAATCTGTATTCCTTTATCTACAAAATGAACCCTATATCAATGTTTTGCGATAACTAGTTTTTGTTTTACAACCGAAAATACACTTACATACAATGCCGAAAATCACAATACTCCGCCTACTTCGCTTGCTTGAAACAATACTAACTCAAAGTCACTGTGTACGGAAAGGTGAAAGAAATTTGCCAAATAGGTATACTGGATTCAATGAAAATGTAACTATTTTACACAGAACCAAAAAAGGACCGAAATTACACAGGTTAGAAGAGCTGGAAATATACAAAAACAAAAACAACAACAATTTAATTAACGACAAAATCAACACCAAAACCAATAAGATTTAATTTTATCCATAACTTAAAAACAAAGGAGGTGCCACACAATAGCACACAGCAACAGTATATAAACAGCTTCCAAATAAATTATGTAATAGTAGTAAAAAAGAAACCGAAGATGAAATTATCCTCGAAATCGATATTTCTAAAAAAATTAAAAAATTGTTACAATAAGGAAGAAATAAAAACTACAATATAAAATTAAAAATTAAAACTAAAAAGTTTTTCATTTAAATATATAAAGTGACAAAAGAACACAAAAAATAAAGTGAAAATCGGCTTGTGAAATCTGGTTAAATACGGATGGCCGTTTTAAACTCAATTGCTTTTTAATTAAAAATTATGACCAATCGCCACAAAATAAGTGATGAAACCGCCGATTTATATCGACTATACTTTTCACAAAATGTTACTAGTGGTGTAAATTGGCACAAGCATTTTCCATCTGTTTAAATTGCAAAACACTGAAGCCGCAATGTCATTTGGTGTCCCGATGATATGAATAGATCCCCAAGTACATGATCACAGTCAATGTTATGGGTGCGTGAATTATATTTTCGGTACAAACAGAAAAAAAAATGGTTCTTTGACATACACTCCAACGACATATGCTCAATTACCGCTGCCGCATTCAGATGAAATTCCTGTTCCGGAAAGATGAAACCCAACTGAAGAATATTTACCACTAACAATTGAATCTGATGAGAAATACCTGTATCAATGTATCAACCATCAAATGCCTCTACGCCATGCAATCACATTGAAATCTTGTAAAATCGTTTGGATATTACGGTACGACGCCTGAAATTATCGCAGCGGCAATCCATTCCTTTGGCAATGGATTTAAAACTAGTGAACATTTTGGCTCCAAATGTTCGGATATTTGGTGCAATAAATCGTCATCGTCATTTTACGATTTTTTTTAAATCAATTGAGAACAATCCACTCGCTGTTTGCACTCATATAAGTGGTTTGGTTTCCACAATGCACCATGCATATAATTCTGAAGATTGGCGATTTTCTATCGATTCCTCCAAAAACCGTTTGAAGGCAGTTTTCCTCCACGTTACCAACTCAACAATTTTTAGCTAAGTTTCTTTCACCTTTCCGTACACAGTAACCTTGAGTTAGTATTGTTTCAATCAAAGTAGGCGGATTATTTCGATTTTCTGCATTGTATGTTAGTGTATTTTGGTTGTAAAACAAAAACTAGTTATCGCAAAATATTGATATAGGGTTCATTTTGTAGATAAAGGAATACAGATTAAGAAAAAAGTATAAAAGTTGTATCATCTTTAATTTCTTCCTCTTTAAATTGGCCGCCGAAATGATATTTTCAATTGAAATTTAAAAAATCGCGTTTTTTCGTGATTTCTTTGTTAAATGATCAGGTGCGATTTTCTGTTTAATGGATTATAACACTGTAGAGCATGCTGTATTTATAAATGACGCTAGTTTTTTTCGGCATTTTAGACCAACTTTTTTCGCTTCCCGCACACCGTGGGTGGTAGTTAATAAAATCTAAGAGTAAACAAAACGGTACCAAACCTGCGAGGCAGGTACAACGTGATTTTTGTAGACGGTGGACTTACACCCTCAAAGGTGGTGAATTTTAACCCTGGGAATGCAGCACTTATTGAGAATATAGCTGTGGTTGTTTTCAAATTACAAATTTAATATAAAATTAAATACTTTGCCAAATTCGATTTAAAAGGTTTTTCCCATCTGAATACTGAATTCAGCCACTTTGGGAAAAACATAATTTTTTTACTTGTACGAAAAATGTCGGATAATTTTTTTTTTTTTTTTTTCGCTGGCGCTACATCCCATAGAGGGATTTGGCCGCTTCATGATGAAGTTTCGTAATCGTTATTTTAATGGATAATGACTGATTAATTCATTGATCCTACATTTACCAGCCGTGATTTTTTCATCACCCGCCGGGAATCGAACCCGGGACCTCCGGAGCTTAAAGCAAGCATGCTAACCACTGTGCCACCGGGGCGGATAATTTTTAGTTTTAATCATTAAATAATTAAGTTCTCTCTACACACAAAAGCTGTATTGGCCTACAGATATTTTAACAATTGATTTTATCTGTCAAATTTTCTAAAATTATATTAAGCTCTTTGTTATAATTGGATATGGTCAAAGGAATGTATTAAATTTTTAAACATTAAAATGTCAGCTTGCCACTCATTCTTAGATAGATTAATAAACATTCCTTTGACCATATCCAATTATAACAAAGAGCTTAATATAATTTTAGAAATAGCAGCGAATAACGGTTATGCAGCTAAGACTATATTAAAGCTATTAAACAGAAAACTGAAACATAAAGCTTTAGCTAACATTTATCCACCTGATAGCCCAATGCCGAAAAATTGGCGCCGCTTAGAGTATATAGGAAAAACTAGTCAACGGATTAGTAACATCGTGACACAATATACAGATATTAGCTTTGCTTTTTATAACAATAATACAATTAAGAAAATGATTTTTAACAACAAACCAAGAATTGATCGCCTTTCTAAATCTGGCGTTTATAAGATCAATTGCAATGATTGTAGTTCCTCTTATATCGGACAGACTAGGCGCAATTTTGAAGTTAGAGTTAAAGAACATTTATCTGGTAGCCATGAATCATCCCTTTATAATCATTTAACGTTAGAAAATCACACATCCAGTTTAAACAATTTAGAAATATTACATGTACAACCAAAAAGCAGACGTTTAGACAACTTAGAATCTTACGAAATCCGAAAAGCTATATTTCTTAACCAAAATATCCTCAACGAACAGAGAGAAATCCGTTTCTCACCAATTACCGACCCCGCATTGTTTTATTCACATACTCATTCCATACCATAAAATTACTAAAACGTCGGGTTATAATAAAATAAAGAAGGGGGAAAAAAAAATCAACATCTGAAATTTTGTTATTCGACCGTTGACTAATCAATAATCATATACCTGTGTTTAAATCACCCTCTTTTAATTTTTAATTTTTAATGTTTAATGCTCTCACCAATTTTATTGTTTACCACTCCCACATTTTTTATTTGTATATTTTGGTTTCACTTTTTGCTTTTTCCAACTATATATACAGGGTGTTCGGCACATGGACCGACACAATTTTTTGGGGGATTGGTTGGGCCATTAGCTAGTTTTCACCCATACGACCCTACGTCCTAAGTGACACGGTAACTGAGATATGAATTTTTTTCGTGTTTTATTTAAATTACCTGAAATCTCGCCTTTAAATCGTCATATTTTTTTTGTTTGTGATTGTAATAGCACGAAATAACTTTTATTATATTCTGCAATGTATTTTTAGTCTAAATAAATCATTATTTGGTACAAATGGCTTCAAGAAAATAAATTATATGAGCTTCGAAAGTATTGAAAATGTGTAAATGTATGAAAAATGTCAACTTCTAAATTCAATATAAAAAAAATAAACATTATTTTGAACATAGGTTTGTTTTAAAAAGTTGTCTAGTTTATACCCTTTCCAACGGTATGCTACATGTTGGAGAAATTATTTATAGTATGGCCAAAATAAGAGATAGAAGTTGTAGGGTCAAGAAAATTCTTTTTATCTTTATTATGTTTTTATTAAATATGAGTTATAATATTTGTTCGAATTATTCCCCTCTACTCCGTATGCATGCACGACACCTTTTCCTTATTTCAAATGTTGTTGTGCGGGGTCGCATTTCTCTTTTCATTATTTCAAATGCAGCTGTAATTCGCTCCATTAAAATTTCTCGTGAGGGCACCTGTTGCATAAACCAATTCTTTTGCACGTCCCCAGACGTAAAAATCGAGGGGTGTCAGGTCTGGGGACCGTGTGGGCCAATAAATGGCCCCAATCTACCAATCCATGGGTTCGGAAAAGAATTGTCTAAGTACTCACGTACCATTCGATGATCGTGTGCCGGACAGCCATCATTTTGAAAGACGATCGGCACACCTTCTTCCAAAACTGATAATAAAAGTTCGGGTAAATCATTTTGCAAAAGTTAGGAACCGTAGGAACCTATTTATTACATTTATTCTTTTGTTTTATTTAAATCTTGTTTTTGTTAAATATTTTGTTCTTCTTGTTTATTCTGTTTTAAACTGTTATCAGAATTGTTTTTGTTGCGTCTGTCTTCCCTGTTGTGGTTACAATGCCTAATTTTGGGAACGAAGAGACCTGACACCCCTCGATTTTTACGTCTGGGGACGTGCAAAAGAATTGGTTTATGCAACAGGTGCCCTCACGAAAAATTTTAATGACGCGAATTACAGCTGCATTTGAAATAATGAAAAGAGAAATGCGACCCCGCACAACAACATTTGAAATAAGGAAAAGGTGTCGTGCATGCATACGGAGTAGAGGAGAATAATTCGAACAAATATTATAACTCATATTTAATAAAAACATAATAAAGATAAAAAGAATTTTCTTGACCCTACAACTTCTATCTCTTATTTTGGCCATACTATAAATAATTTCTCCAACATGTAGCATACCGTTGGAAAGGGTATAAACTAGACAACTTTTTAAAACAAACCTATGTTCAAAATAATGTTTATTTTTTTTATATTGAATTTAGAAGTTGACATTTTTCATACATTTACACATTTTCAATACTTTCGAAGCTCATATAATTTATTTTCTTGAAGCCATTTGTACCAAATAATGATTTATTTAGACTAAAAATACATTGCAGAATATAATAAAAGTTATTTCGTGCTATTACAATCACAAACAAAAAAAATATGACGATTTAAAGGCGAGATTTCAGGTAATTTAAATAAAACACGAAAAAAATTCATATCTCAGTTACCGTGTCACTTAGGACGTAGGGTCGTATGGGTGAAAACTAGCTAATGGCCCAACCAATCCCCCAAAAAATTGTGTCGGTCCATGTGCCGAACACCCCTAACTACATTTTTATTTTTACAGTTTAGTAGATACTCCTGATGATGGCCTAATAAGCCGAAATCGATCGAGTGATTTTTTAAACCTTTTGTAATTTTGCGAAATATTTAACAAGTGTTTTTAAAAAATTTTTAAAAATGTGTGTATTAAGTGTGTTTCGCCAAGTGCCTACGGCAGAAAGTGTAAGAAGTCTTATATGGAGTATCAGATTAATTTTCTCTTTCCGATTTTTTTGACTGGCAGTCAATTTTTCCCATGGAATTGAGGCATTACAGAAACCACGAAAGCGCGTTCTTCGATGGAAAATAAAATCGCAAGGGTTACTGTAGCAAAAGAAAATGTTGCGTACATACTTATGTACGCATCGCAAGCCAAAAGTATTGCATATGTCATCAAAAATGCTGGTTTCTTATGTTTGGTGCGCGCAGCTTTGCAGCGGTTTTAGAAGGAGACAGAAATAGGTATATTAAAAAAATATTTAAGACAAAATTAAGTAAATTCGTCATTTGACTATGATAGACTATGATATAGCTTTTCGCGAATAATAAATATTAATAAGAGAATATCATCACTACTTTTGAGTCACTATATCCCAATTATCACCATTATTTTTTATATAAGATGGATAGATCTTCGCTAGGTAAATTAAACACGCAACACCTCAATGTAAGCATAAGTATGGTGGTTTGGTGTCTATTGGAGGGGGGACTAAAGTTGAGTAGATTAATCTACCAGCTCCGTAACCTTCTAGTAGGGTGCGCATCACGTGAGCTGTTCTGGTCATTTATCAGGTAGAAGCGTGATGGGTACAATTGTGTGTAGAGTAACCTGGTCACAATTAGCAAGTGTGCCTGCTGTCTCCTCGTAACAACCACTAGTAACTGAGCCATTTGGCACATTTTTGTCCATTTAGCACAGGCTAAAATACAGCGCTAAAGAAGAAACCGTTGACAAAAAACCCTAATCTAAGGTGGAATAGCATATGCCGATGGATGAAATATCAATCCTGTTTATCTGAGTACAATCACCAATTCAGTAGCAGACAAAAATTGATAAAGAACGAACGTTTCGAAATCCGGATATTCTATCTATATTAGAATTATTAATTCACATTAATGAAAGAAGAAGAATTTTAACGTGTGTCGTATATTTAACTATAATTTATTTTTATAAATTAAATATAGGTTTTGCACTCCAAATTCAACCTTTTGCAAATCAGGTTCATCAATTTTCAAATAAAATTCATCTTTATCCAAACCATATTCACTCTTTATCAAATCAAATTCAAACTGCCAAATTCAAATTCGTCAGTTAAGCGTTCCCAGACTGCGGTTTAATAAATCCGATTTAGCTAAACTGGTTCAGGTACTCTATGAAACAAAAAACGATTAGCAAAAATTAGGGTTGCCACACTACGGCTGAACTCGAAAAATTGGCTAAATCCGATTAAAAACATCGGATTGAAGTCTTTTGACTCACTGATAATTCTTAAAAATGCGGCGTACAAATTATTTTTCTCGATTCAATGATGAACCAGTAAAACCTTAATTATTTGTACCGGTAGATGGGGGAAACTAAACTTGCCTGGTACCTCGTTTTTCCTTAACTCGCGACTGAATGGGAGGGTCTCTCACAGTTTCTCGTGAAATGAGTAGCTGTTGGTTTCCAAATTTTTTCTTTTATACCAAAAAACCATTATACATAATATAGTACATGTTACTAAAACCAAAATTTTTAAATAATACTCTATATTTTTGTATTTCTAAATTATTTAAATTTCCATACATATTCCTAAAATTCTCAATTTCCATATTTGTTAATTTTCTAAATTTCCAAAATCTTAAATTGTATTTAGTATTAAATGTCTAAATTAACTAATTCCTAATACAAACTCTAAATTTCAAAAATGTTGTAAAACCTCTCTAAATATCAGGATTGTTAAATTTGACGAATTTCTAAGTTTATACTAACTTAAAAGATTTAGATCTTTAAATTCCCATTTCCCATTTTTACCTTCCTAAATTCGCAATAATTTTATTAAATTCTAGTATCCCCACAATACAAAATTAAAAATTTTCCAAAATTTCCTAATTTCTTGTGTTTCCAAACTACGTTGCAAAATTCGTTAATTTCTAAAACCAATCCAGAATTTTTAAATTTGATAAAATTCTTATTTAAACTTCTAAGGCTTTTTGCTTTATAAATTCCTGTCATTTAGGATGAGTATTAGAGTGAAGTTTAGGGTTAGTTTTAGAGGGGGTTTTCGAGTGAATTTTACGGTGATTTCTAGGGTAGGTTGATTTAAAGGGTATATTTTAAAGTGAGTTTTAAGTAAAATTGTAGGCTGAATTTTAGAGTGACTTGTAGGTTGAATTTAAGATTGAATTGTAGAATTAATTTGTCGTAATTTTAGGAAGAAATTTAAAGTAAATTTGGGGTAAATTTATGATGGATTTGATGGAAAATTTCGATTGATTTTGTGGTGAATTTTAGGATGAGCTTTAAGGCTGGGTTGTACGGTAAAGCTTAAGGCGCATTTTAAGGTGAATTTTTAGTTAGGAGGACATTATATGATAAATTTGGGAATGAATTTTGTATTGAATTTAGATCCATTTGGGATGAATCCTACAGTGAATTTTAGGATGACATCTATGATGGATATTAACTTGTTATTTTGTATCTAGAATTTAAATTCAGTACATGTATTAAATTAAATAAATTCTGTTGGTATTATATCGTATACGGTTGAATTTGATTTGGAAAAGGATGAATATGTTTTGGATAAAGGTGACTTTGATTTGGAAAATGATGATTGTATTTTGTGAAAGGTTGAATTTGGAATGCAAAATCTATAAATAAACCTTTACTATACATAATAGGGGCAAAAAATTCACCTTAAAATTCGCCCTATAATTATTATAAACTTCACCTTAGATGGCATCCTAAAATTCACTGTAGAATTCATCCCAAAATGATCTAAATTCAATATAAAATTCATTACCAAATTTACCATATAATGTATTCTTAACTAAAAATCCACATTAAAACTCACCTTAAACTTCACCAAACAACACAGCTTTAAAATTCATCATAAATTAACCCTAACTTTACTTTAAAATTCTTCCTAAAATTAGGATAAATTAATTCTTAAATTCACTCTTAAATTCAACCTACAAGTCACTCTAAAATTAACCCTAAAATTTTTCTTAAAATTCACTCTAAGATATGCTCTTTAATTCAACCTACCCTAGAAATCAACCTAAATTCACTGGAAACCCGTCTCTAAAATTAACCCTGAACTTCACTCTATAATTCACTCTTAGATTGTATCCGAAACCTGTGATAAACATTATTTATTACTAATTTTTGACATTTGTTTGAAAAAACTGCACACACCCAAATTAACATAGTCAATTCCTATGATAATTTGTGACAGCTGCAGAATAAAATCAATATGTGATTTACTAGCTGTTGATTTAATGTGCCGATTTTACTTAGTTGGCATTATTATGCCTTAATAGATGTACCATCCAGAAGCAACAAATTTGTGAGGCGAGGAAATATACCCAAAAATTATTACAATATTCGGACAGCATAATAAAAAATTGTGAATGTAGGGGAATATTTTTAAAATTAATGTCAAAAATGTGTGCTAAAAAATATTTATCATGGGTTCCGGACACGGTCTAAGTGCCAGGAATTTAGAACGCAACAACCCTTAATTTTATCAAATTAAAGAATTCTGGAATTTGGAAATATTAGTAGTGGAAAAATTAATTTAGGATTTTACAAATTTTATAAAATCGTTAAATTCAAATTCATCATTTATTTGGAATTATTGATTTTAGAAATTAACGAATTTGGTAATGTAGTTTGGAAACACAAGAAATTAGGAAATTTTGGAAAATTTAGAAGTTTTGTATTGCGGGGATATTAGAATTTAATAAAATCATTGCGAATTTGGGAAGGTACAAATGAAAAATGGGAGTTTAAAGATCTAAATCTTTAAAGTTAGTATAAACTTAGAAATTTGCCAAATTTAAGAATCTTGATATTTAGAGAGATTTTACAACATTTTTGAAATGTAGAATTTGTATTAGGAATTAGTTAATTTTGACATTTAATACTAAATCAAATACATTATTAATTTAAGATTTTGGAAATTTAGAAAATTAACAAATAGGTAAATTTTGAATTGTGGGAATATGGAAATTTCAATAATTTAGAAATACAATATAGAGTATTCTTTAGAATTTTTTATTTTAGCAACATGTACATGTATGGTTTTTTGGTATATAAAAGAAAAAATTTAGAAACCAACAGCTACTAATTTCATGAGAAACTGTGATGGACTTTCCCATTCAATCGTGAGTTAAGGAAAAACGGGGTGTCAGGCAAGTTTAGTTTCTCCACCGCATGCCGGTACAATTAATTAAGTTTGCTGGTTCATCACTGAATCGAGAAAACAATTTTTAGCGCCGCAGGCCAATATCAAAAACTTGGAATAATTTGAAAATTTTCAATAATTTCGAAATAATCTCAAAAGTATTGGTCACAAAGAAGCTTAATAATTCTAAATACGAATTATCAGTGAGTCATAGGACTTCAATCC
Source organism: Tipula helvola (assembly GCA_963556165.1). Lineage (NCBI taxonomy): Eukaryota > Metazoa > Arthropoda > Insecta > Diptera > Tipulidae > Tipula > Tipula helvola. The sequence goes on along the minus strand of OY744482.1, from coordinate 141,989,314 downwards.
GATGTTTTTAATTTTAATGTAATATTTTCATAAATGATGAAAAAATTTTCATAAATGATGATATTTTCATAAATGATGAATTTAGCAATTTGAATTTGATTTGGAAAAGAATGAAGTTGTTTTGGATAAAGATGAATTTCATTTGCAAATTGATGAACCTGATTTGTAAAAGGTTGAATTTGGAGTGCAAAGCCTATGTATATTAAAAAATGTTTTAATAACCAATACAATTTATTGAATTTTATTTTAATACAAAATTTGTTGTTTAAAATTAATTGATGATTCTTTTATAATTAGCTAGTAGCAACAACTATCGACAAAAATTTCCAAATGATCTAGCCGTCTGTTGGTTAATAGCATAATGTACAGGGTGGCCCAAATTGATACACCTGTGTTTCACATAAAACGTAAATTAAATTTTAATTAACATTCCCTAACGCATAGTACAAACATATACCGTAGCTAACATAACATATTAACATCCTATTAACATCAGCTCTACAAGGTAAGTGGTGTACAAATTCGAAACTTAGAAATTTTTCAAGAGACGAATTTTCATTTCTAGATAGAGCGGAATGATAGAAGAGGTTTAGTTTAGTAAAGGTATATACATAACATCGACTAGTTTATATTACAAATAAAATTCAAAAAAATCATAAAATAACATTTTTCCAATGAAAAATTCAGAATTTATTAAGAAATTTAAAAGTATGATCCATACCGTAGAATTTTTGTTTTTGTTTCCAATGTAAACATTAGATTTGACAGGTACTATTGTAAAGATATTTATTTTAGTGAAAAAGCAGATATTTTATAACGTTTCTCGTTCGTAAACAATTTTTTTGCATATTTCGCCAGCGGTCGTGCTCGGAACATACAACAACACAGATTTCAGGTGAATACATATTTACACCATCAACACTAAACTAAAATATAAACGTGAAAATATTTGCGTACAAAATTCTGTCTGGTTAGTTTTGTCAAAACATAAAAACAATAAAACCATAATAAAATTTGTTACGGAGAAAGTTAAAATAAATATGTACAGTATGTTTACACATTGTAGTATTATACGAGTATAGTATGTAGTTGTGGGGGGTAGGTGGTTTGTGCAGTTAATATCAATACTACATCGTTAGTTAGAAAAGCTTAACATCTTTTTTTATTTTGAGTTATAAAATACACATTGCATTTATTTTACAATTTTATATTTACTAAACGAATGTGCTTTTGGAATGGAATTTTATTTTATTTTCAACTGTTTATTAAGTCGACCTTGTTGTTGAAAGCTTCAAAATATTTACAAACCACAATATTTATTTTTATTTTAGTCATCACGAATAAATTAACAAATATTGTATTTTCATAACATGAACCGCATGTATCTACTGAAAATGTTGTATTTGCTAATTGAAAACTGCTTTTTTAATATTTATCCAACATACTCGTAGGTGATTTGTCTGTCTAATAATTTTAGTCAAAATCAATAATTTTATTGTCAAAATTCTATATTCATAAAAAAAAATTCATAAGAAAGTTAAGTTTATTTTTAAAACAGAAAGTTTTTCGTTGCATAATTATTTTTACGAGTATCAATAAAATATTTAAAACAAATTTGATTATGAGTACACAACCCCGGGGAATACAAAAATTTAAATTTTTATACGTATAAATAAATTATAAACTTAGCTAATGTATTATGTATAGTATAGGAATGTATGTATATTGCAATATTGCAAATACGTAGAACAAATCCACAGAGCAAGATCCGAATGTCGAAACTTTTCTTTTAAGACTATTGCGGATGCTGGAAACTTATTGAAAAAGTATATTTCCGCGTATATTTCTTCCAAATATTTTCTTCTTCAACAAACAATTAGTTATTGAGATAAAAACCTTTTTCCGTTCTTTCATTTACAGATAACATGTTGATTAAACTCCATATTATAGACTGTGGTCTATGATAAAATATGGAGTTTAATCAACATTCTGTGGTTTAAATTAGTTATTAGAGAACTAATAGTTGAGGATGACCACGAAGTACTGAATACATTTGTGTTCATTTATAGATGTTAATCGAGACACTTTGCACGTTTATAAATTTGTCCGGCACGCCAAAAAAATTTGAATTTTCAAAAATCGATCTATTTTGCAGTTATTCTTACAACAAAAATGGAAAAAACGTTTTTAAAATTTTGATAGAGCCCAACTATTGAAATGCTGGGAAATGGGAAAGCATGAAATCAATTTGGACACATATAACCTTTACGAATACCAAATATTTTCGAGGAATGAAAGCTTGAAAGAAAACTATAGGAGATAAAATATATGGTTTGCTCAAAAAATCAAGGGATTTTTGAACTTCGTTTACTGCATGTCCAGTTGTTATATTTTTTTTGTTGTTGTATTGGTACACTTGTCCCTGACATATCATGACATTTGTAACTATATTGGATGCTTAGTTTATTGTTGCCTATCGCAAAGGTTCTCGGAAATTTAGTTTTTGGAACAGGAGGAAGCCGCATGCCATGGCCGGCGAATACGGAGGCTGAGACATCATAACGGTGTTGTTTTGGCCAAAAAATTATGAACAAGCAGAAATGTGGAACTACTAGGTAGTCGTCCTTATTGTTATTGCCTGGTAGGAAGAACTCTTGGTATACTATGTCATTGAAATCGAAGCTCACTGTTGAGCAGAACAGTTTCATCACCAATTAAGACCCGTTCGAGCGGTTCTGGATCATCGTTCACTTCATTCAGCGACTTCTGAGCAATGACTATTTGGTACTGCTTTTAAGCCAATTATTCGAGAAAAAAGTGGTTGGCATGACCCAAATTATATACCAAAATCATTAGTAATAGTAACCTCTATGATAGTGATTCGGCAATAGTCCATAACCTTTTTGTTAACTTTTCGACGATGTCTTCGGTTATTGGTATGTTGTTCAATATCTTTAAGACTGTCTTTGAAACGTTTCTACCACTTGTAAATGTTTGTTTTATTCATAGAAGCCAAAACATTCAACATTACCCTAAGTACACTTCAATCAGATTCTTTATTCCATTTTTTCTACAAGTAAGCATCGCTGAGCACGACAAACCACATATAACTTATCGACAGCTAAAACTTCCGCGTATTTTAATCAAACATTCAAATCTCTAGCAAGAGCATCTCGCTTAACCATCGCAAATTTTACGAGTTCAGCGATATTTTATTCATTGACTTAAGTAGCTTTAGTTCTGGGTTCATTTCGTACAACCAATTACCCAAGACAGTTTTTAAGTCCAGAAATTTCTAGTGTCTATGATAAAAAAAAATGTTTTTATAAAATTGGTTTGGTATTGACGTCCATCCACTTGTTAGAAAATAGATTTGTTTGTACCCGTCATCTCAATTCATCGTTTGAGTAAGCTGCAATTAATTAATTTATCATCAAATATATTGGTTAAGTCAGATACCAAATTTCAACGGAATTGGCGCATAATCGCAGAAGTTCCGTTTGGATCAGGGATGGAGTTTCTTAAATAAAACATGTTCAGAATTCAATTATTCCATAGGACACTGTTAATTATATTTTGGTACATAAATTTAAATCTATATAAATTTAAATCAAAATAGACAGATTCGCCAAAAAGAAATTTGTTTTTAAGTACATAACCAATCCAGGCCTCTTTTACAGTTCCAGCACCAAACGGAACACGCACGTTTGTTAATAGAGTTTAGTGAAATTTTATATTATTACGATTATTAAGTCGATTCAGTGAGTTGTTCATATAAAATTTAATTATTCACGCTCTGTAGATTTCTTAGGGTCATATCATTTGGGGTCGGATTTTTTAAATAAAATATGTAAGAGCCAAATTCAAGAAATATTGCGGAACACTACTAATGATATTATGATTAGTACCATTATTCAAAAAATTGGTTCAACAATTTTTTTTTTTCACTTAACAACCAATCCTTACTACGTCTCTAGCTCAAAATGGAACTAGACAGCACTTTTGTGGATGGATTTTAGTAAAAATTTACTTCTGAGATTTGAGATGTAAAGTCGATCCTTTAGGTAGTTCCTTTTAGAAAATAAATTAATCCGGAATTCTCCGAAGAATTTCTCCGGCCATATCACCTGGGGTCGGATTTCTTATTTAAATCATGAAAAATGATATTCGCCAAATTTATTTTTACATACTGAGCCAATTCAGACTTTCTTCTCAGTCTCCAGCATCAAATGGAACAAGCATATTTGTTGACGGATTTTATTAGCAGAAAAATTAAATATTGAAAATGTTAAGGCATCTAATGGATGGATACGGTCGTTTTGCAAACGATTCAACATAACCTTCAACAAAATGTTGAGGAGAATCGAATCTAGTGGATAAAGACGTTGTTTTGGATTGAAAAGCAAAATTGAAGATCATAATCGAGGGATACGATATAAAAAATATTGCTAATTGCGACGAAACTGGCTTATTTTTCGTGCGCTGCCAGATAGAACTTTACACGCAAAAGGTGAAAAATGCAGTGCTGGAAAATTCTCGAAAGACCGTGTTACAGTTTTGTTGACAGTTTTTGCTGACGGAACTATCTATAAACCACTTGTCATTGGTAAAAGTGCAAAACTTAGATGTTTCAAAAAGTTAGATAAAACCCGTCTTCCAGTGTTTTATTTTGCTAAAAACCCATAAACCTGGTGGTACAATCATTACTGTGTGAGATGGAGAATTGTGAACAGGCTTCCGATTTAACAAGAATAATCAATGTTTTGGATGCAATCAGATCGGCATTATCATCAAGTCGGAAACAATAAAAAATGTTTTGAAACTTGTGAGTTTAGCGAAGAAGCAGAGATTCTAGCAATAAATTTTAGTGCAGAAATTGCATCGGTGCAATCCCTTATTAACTCAACATTTCCAGTATCAGATGTTCAAGCAATTGAGTTGATTTCAATTGATGAACAGGTGTTTACGGAAATCGACAAAATAAACCTTGACGACATTTTTCGAAGCATAAACGATTCTGACGTGGAAGTACTAATTCGGATAATGACGATCATTGCTGAAGCGAATCATGTACCTTTAACTTTCAAGGAAGTAAATTTAGCTGTCGCTAATTTGATAAGGTTTGCGGTTGATCGAGGTGATGATATACTGCACGATGTGGTATACACAAATTGTATTCTCCCGTAGTGGACAACTACACCAAGCCAATCGTTACCACACAAAGCAAAATTTCCGACTTTTTTATACTAAGTCAGTAAAATAAAGCAGAACATTTATGAACTGAGATATGTTTGGCATATGCAATATACTGAATTGTGATACATTTATGTACGTAACATGGACATATAACGTTGTGATTTTTAAAAATAAATGTGATTTATTTATTGTTTGTAATGTACGTGCTACGCACATACATATTTTATTTTATAATTTTACTACATCGAAATTCGTATCTTTTTATGTATCCACATAAATACAGCATAACTATTATGTGTATAGATACCTACATTGCTAATAAATATTTGTACATAGATAGAAATACAAATGTGTAATCAAATATCTCTTTTAAATTAATTTTTTTTTTGCAACTCCACAAAACCGGCAAAATTCACAGAAATGGAATTTTTCGTGGTCCCGTCGTAAGATTCCGTCTCTGGAGATTTTTACGTACTACGCATTTCTTTAGTTGTGAAATAAATTTTTCTTTTAAATGGGAAAATCTCAAAAAAGTTTGGATAACGATACGATATGGTATTGCGTGGGTTCAGTTGCGCGATGTTAGAAAATTAGTGATATTTCGAGATTTTTGATCATTCATAGCATTTGTCGAGGTTCTTGCGCTTTCCAAGATTTGCCTTTAGTCATTGAGACTTTATCGACAATGTTTGGGAATTAATTTACAAATAATTTTGGATTTATCCAGATATTGTTCATTTAAACACTTTAATATTTAAAAATTTATTCAGCTTTCTATACATAATTTGACGACATATACTAATAATGTTTTTGGAAAATTTCAACATAATAAAATAAAATTTGGTGATTCATCGATTAATTAAAAACCTGCGATTAAGAAGTTAAAAATTGCCTGTTAATCAAATTGATTTTTCAGCTTTGGTATAGACAATATATTAGTATTAATGAATAATGACATTCACATAGTATTTTCGATTTGGCAAATCAGAAAAATACACAGACCAATCACTCATAATATATCTACTAGAAAAAGTAAATACAAATGTATCGACTCTCAAAAATGAGAACCCTCCTTGAGTTCAATTTTGTTGGTAGTTCGCTTTCGTACTGAAAAAGTAAGGTCTACTTATCAGGTAGCCTAATACCTTAAGCAAAGAGAATGTAATACCAAGAGCAACGAAACTGAAGGAAAATTTTCATACAAAAAATGGGTCATGCAATGGGTTATACAACCGTTTAACTCGAGTTATGTTTATCCAATTTTAGAAATAAAACAATGGACGAATAGGTCATTTAAGGCAGAAACGATTGATTAAAAACTTTTTTCGATGTAACTTCTTGGAAAATTAAGAAATGAGTATTTGTTGGAGCTATATGTGATTAAATTTTTTATTCGACTTCGGCACTCTTGGTATTCTATACTCTTTGCCTTAAGTATCAAGCAGAACGTACTGACTTAGCGAATTATATTCACTAGAATCAAAAAAACCAAGGAGAAACCTCATTTGTATGTGTATTTACGCCAACACGAATGATGAAGAAGTTCAAAATTGTCTGTTAATCAAATTGATTTTTCGGCTTTATTGTCGGTTAACCAAATCAATATTTGCCGCAACAATTATGTACTTCCAATTTCATATTTCCTTTGTTCGATTCTCTAAATTGAAATACTAAAGTAGTATTGCAATCTAAAAAAACTGGAAACGCCAAAAAAAAGTTTTCAAAATTTATCCGTTTTTGCTAGAATTGCTCACTTTTCTATTAGAAAAAATAATTTTGCCCAATTATGTCTATTCGCTTGTGTGATATTATATTCAATCACTCTTACCAATATTTTGCGTACACATTTTTCCTCTAGCTGCATTTGGATTTTAAAGCCAGTATCATAATCATTCGACATCCGCAAAAAAGTTGAAATTCAGCATAGTAAAACTATACAGACAAAAAAAAAGAAAAATAATCATCTGCCTAAAAAACACAATTGAAACCTGAGAAAAAAACCCAAAAATTTTCGTCTGCTTTTTTTGTAGATGTCGAATTTCATTTTTTTTTTCCTGTAAAACCGTCGATACATAAATAACTATAACAAGCTTACACATACAAGAAATTCAAACATTTATAGTGCTTTATGACATTTTCTGTTTAAATTGAGTTTTTGTGTATAAAGAAAACGAAATTTTAATTTGAAATCTGCATCCGCGAAAATCTTTGAATGTAAATCAACCTTTACTTGTCACGAAAAGATAATTCACATTCAGTTAATTCTTATTTTGTATTATTTATATTTTAGTTCTTCAGACAAAAGCACTGAGTAAATAATTATCGGCTAAACGACACAAACCTTCAGAAAAGAAATTTTGAACATTGTGGATACTCTCTCTGAATGACGTAATTTAAACTCCTCAGGATTTTCGTAACCAATAGTGTCAGTGACGAAGATGAGAAATAGTAAATACGATATTGGTTGCTGTTCAACCCGTCGCAGTTCTAAATCTTCTTCCTATATAAAAAACGGAAAGTCTGTTTGCAGGGGCGCTCCAGAAGCGTATAGCTCCTATGTGTAAACTCATATAGGTCATCCTATTTTAATACGATGTCCCTGAGAATTAAACTTTTCTCAACATTATAAATCCTATAACGATTAACAACACCTTACTGCGATAATAAACAGAAGGTATAGTATTTCATATATACACTTCCCCATTCCTTTATAGGCCCAAGTCCTGGCTTGGTGCGATCACCAAGTGCTTTCAGATAATTTATCACTACCTCTATCTAGAAATTTTAAAATAGGCTACGATGTTGGTTTTAATGTTAAATCAGTTTGAATTTTAGAATAATCATTATTAAGGCTGGATTCTTATTTGATTTCTACACTAGAACACGGATGACCGTAGATTAACAAACAATTTTTATATTAGTTTAAATTTTATTTTAATAAAATATACTAATGTAGATTTTGATTGTAACTTTTACATTTGTCTTTAATAACCAGAAAATGTCTCTTGATTTTTAGCACCTCACAGTAGTGGTGGAACGTCTGCGCTATCGATAGTTTTGGTATTTTGTCATTGTTGCGTTAATCAGTAGCACCATCAGGCTAAAACTGAATCTATCAATATTGTTATTGGTAATATCAATTATTATAAAAAAAAACACAAAAGAAAAATATTCAATTTTAATAAAAATAATTGCGAGCGATACTATCGAAAACTATCGATAGTTTCCCACCAACTATCGATAGTTCTCCACCACTACCTCACAGTTTGATTCCTTATTATTGAGTATTTTTTAAGTTATTCGAAATTTTTAAGAATATCAAGGTCATTCGAGTCTGCTTAAGATTCACGATATTATTCAAGTTTTACGTGACATTACGTTCCGATCCGGAGAAGAGATCCTCAAACTTCGGATTACTTAAGATTTTTTTATCATATTAATTAATCTAGATGTGAGATTATTGAAGATTATTGACTTTATTCATGATTTTTGAGATTATCAGAATTTTCTGATTGATTCGAGATTTATGAGAATTTGCTTACCAATACGTAAGCAAGATATTGCGATTATTCTACATTTTCTGAAATTATTGTACAATTCTAAAATTGTTTAATATTTTTGGGAATAATCGAGCTTTTTGAGATTATCGAGATTATTCAAGTTTAGCATGCGAGATTATTCGAGAATATTTCAAATTGTTGAGATCCTCGAAATTATACCTACAAAATTTATGATTTTAGTTTCAATCCAGCATATATTCGTTGTTTTACTTGGTTATACAGATTATTTCAAATTTTACAGATTATTTTAAAATTTCCATATTATTTCGGAATTTTCGAGACTATATTTATAATTGCTCCGTGTTTAGTTATAATAAAAACTCCCTGGTCATTAGTGTTTTAAACAATTGATGATGAATCTTCAAAACATGTAGGTAAATTCGTATTTATTCAGCCTTTCTTTAAATAATGTGAGTCTGTCATATTTTTTGTTAAAAATGAAACTTAATAGGTTCAAAAAAATAAATCCGTGACATAATTTAAAGAATTCGTCTGCTTAAAATAACGGTAAATTATTGTAAAATGTAAATGGTTTGTTTGGTGACATCTAAAGAAATTTTTATAAGATGATGATTTGTGCGAAAAATGTCATCCGATGAGTCGGATAGACTTATTTTTTGCCAACCTGTAACTCAAGAAGGAAAACACTCGCTATTGAAGATTACCTAAACTTTATGGAATGTCGGTTAGCTGAGTAATAAAATTTTATATTTTATAAAAATGGGGCAATTATGGAATTCGTTTCCTTTTGGAGGAAATGTAACATTAAAATAACATTCAAACGTAATAAATTTGTTCTTATTACCTCTCGTCTATACTATTCTTAAAAATAAGCAACGTTCACAAGAGAACAAGAGTAGCAATATTATCCGTTGTAATAATTTAAATAAATTGTAATTATGCAGATTTTTAGGTTAAAATTTTGTATACTATATACCTATATACAGATCTATGTTAATTAATTTCGATCGTACTACAAATACACATGACAAACATACATACTTTATAAATAAAATTAACAATAAAATAATAAACTTACGTCCAAGCATATTTTGATGCATTTCGCTTTCCTGTAAATAGAGGTGATAGTTCTGCACGTAAACGTATTAAATTTTTGACTTTTTCTGCGTCCCCTTAAAAGAAACAAAAACAAACAATAAATGTATAAATGAATAAAAAGAAACATTTTTATATTTAAATAATTTAAATTTAATAATAATACAATAAGCAAATAAATAAATAAAAAATGGTTTCTAATTTCTGTAGAAAATAGAGAGAAAGTTTTCAAAATATTATATTCTTAATTAAATTCACACATCGCACATTTACTATAGAAACGAACATTGTAAGATAATCCATTTGGAATTTAAATTTTTTGAATTTTTTACTTTTAATTTATATTTAGTTATAATTTATTGGATACATACAGTGCGCTTTTTTATTTACTATTCGGAGCAAGACGTCAAGAGTCGTTATATAAAAGTGATTCCCAATAGCGGTTCCATACACAGGAAACCCTGATGCAACCCAGATTTCTACAATGCGATTGTCCTACAACGCGGTTCACAAAATGAGGACTTTTCCTTGTAACGCAGTACTTCTACAACTCAGTTTCGGTACAACAAGGTTAAAAAAATGTAGAAATTCTTCTACAACTAAATTTAACAAAAATTTAAAAAAATTGGCTGCTCCGCATGGATAGTATCTAAAGAGCACCAATACAAATAAATGCACTACAACAACAAAAAAATTGTCAATCAATGATATAAAACTTATCTGTCCTATCGGCCCTCAACTTCGATACATAGGGCATGTTTTTTTTGGATATCGAAGTAATCTGAGAAATAATTTAACTGTCAAAATACAGATACGCGTTTTTTTTTAGTATCCGAGGAAAAATGTATTTCTCTGTGTCGTTTTTTTTTACTCTCGGATAATTTTAAAATTGAATCTTTTTTCTCTGAAAAAAAGTTCAGATTGCTTTTTGACAGACATTTATTTGAAATAAAAAGTGCACGCTAATATTTATTTGCCAATCTTAAACTGACGTTTAATTTCTACGGCGCTAACAAAACTATCATTTATTTTTCTCGGATAAATCAGAGAAAATATTTATCGGATTTCTCCGATGTATTATCTATCTGATCTCTCTTATTTCTCCGACATTAAAAAAAAACACGCCCATAAATTGTTTTCCGTTATATCTGAAAAAATTTCCGATTCCAGAATTTTATTAAGTCACAGAATATAACTTAATAGGAAAACTTAATTAAAATTAAATTTCGGAATCATTTTCAATACACCGTGTAGAGATTACGAAATGCCAGATATGGCTTGCACAAGTTAAAATATTCAAATATACAAATTTATTGGATGTCGAAAGATTATTAGTATCGTGAATTTTAAAAATATCTGAATAAATAGAATTTTGAGAGTTTTAAGAGCTTTAGTTAGATTATACCAGTATTAAGAGTTGTAGCATTTTGATAAGCAAAAAATTTTAAAAATAGCAAAATTTAAAAAATTTAAAAAAATTTAGGAATTTCAAGAATATAAAATTTCGAGAAATTGCTTTTTATTTAAAAGAATTTTAAATAATTTCAGAACTTAAAATTTTTTAAGACTCTTATAATTTACAAATCTTATTTCAAGGAATTTAAAAATATTATTTTATTGTAAGATTTTGACGGTGCCGTGAAAAAAGGTCCGAATTAAGTTTATGGCTTTAATTCTCAATCAAAGCGTATTGCCTCCTGAAATATTTTCCGTCTGGTTTCTCATTTTTGTAGAGAAACTAAGTCCCTGATAGGGATTCTAATGTTCTGGAAAATGGAGGTTTAGTTTTAAAATTAGAATGTAAATTTGCATTTTCAAAATAGATTTCCGCTACAGTTTCTTATAGATCGTGAAAATCTTTATAATTTTCCTTTAAATTATGCCTGAACTAACTGAAAATGAGTTTCCGCTAGAAGGTAACCGCACATTACACCGTCGACTTATTGCAATTTAGTAAAATGAGGTTTAGTTAAGATAAACTCGGTCAACTGCTGTAAGGAATAAAAGTCGATTAGCTATATTTGAGGTTAACCTAACTCGAAAATTCACTAGACCCATCAGGGTTCTAACAGAACGGATTTAGTCAATTCATCCTTAGTTGCGTTTCGATTTCGAGCTTAGTTGCAGTAAGTCAACATCAATATTTGCTTATTGCGTTTTATTTCACAGATACCTAATAAGGTTCACTGATCGCTAAACGGAATTTTTTGAACTGCAGTCTGGCAACGCTATAAGAAACATTTGAGTACTAATTCTAAAGCAACCGCAGTTAACAAATTTTTTATTTGTTATTAAGTATTTATATGAGCCTTACCAAATACAAACCAACATTTTGTTACTTTTGTTGTTTTGGGAATGCTTCGCAAAAATGTTACCATCGTGTTACCATCTTCCAGGCTGAGATTTTTCGAGATATTTTCCAGGCAATTTTCCTCGTCGGCAGTTAATAAATGATAGCTTCCTCCTAACAAGACTTAACCTGATTTGTTTCCTAGACGATTACATCTTTAACGAATTCGAATTTATTTAAAAATTAAACGAATTTCTAGAATTTTACAAGTTTTTAAGAATTTTAACAAATTGAAAAAATTTTAAAAATAAATTTTAGATTTTTATGGTTCTAAGAAATTTACAAATTTCAGGAACTTTCTGAATTTTAGAAGACTACTTATTTAAATAAATTTGAGGATTTTAAGATTTTAGTGATTGTTCAAAAGAAATTCCTTGAATTATAAATTAATGAAATAAGTATTTAGAAGAATTCTTAATATTCTTGTAAATACAGTCTTGACCAAAAGTATTGACCACCGTACAAATTTCGGGCGTATATATCAGAACACAACCCCTATTGTTTATTGATTAATTTTTCGACATGTAAAAAGGGTTAAAACAATGACTACACCTCAGGTATAGCAATAAAACATCGGTGCAATAAAATTGGTCATTTTTCCATTTAGTATTTGTTCATCAGTTCGCTACTTTCGCTCATTGTGTGTGTACACATCCAGTGACCTAGTGCGTTTTTGGTGTTTTAATTTTGTTAAATTTAGTGATATTGTTGCAGCATGCCTAAAAAAAGAGTTTAGTTTACGACAACGTGTGCAGATACAGCTTCTGCATGAGTAAGGGAAATCACAAGTAGAGATTTCTAAGACTGTGAAATGTTCGCGCCGATGTGTGCAAGATTCTATTGAGCGATTCTCCGCTAGTGGATCACACAGTAACAGGTACAGAACCGGGCGCAAAAGCAACACCACATACCATGAAGACCGACAGTTAATGAGAGAAGCTTTAAAAAATAGGAAGAAAACTTCATCAGACCTCGCTGCTGAGTTGTCAGTAGAAATTATGAAACCAATTTCTGCTAGAATGAAATCATTGAAATGTTTCATGAATCTGGTCTGAAAGGCTGTAAAGCCAGGAAAAAACCATGACTCTCCGAAAAAAACAAGAAGGCTCGGCATAAATGGGCCCTAAAATACCAAAGTTTTACCGAAGAAGATTGGTCAAATATTTTGTGGTCAGACGAATCAAACTTTGAAGTAAGGTGACAATTGTGTGCCCTAATAATATGAAGTAATAAGATTTTAAAATAAAATTCATTGATACAAATATTTTAGTTTTCTGAAGTCTCTACATTTTTTTGTTTATTTTAGATTTTTGGTACACCTGGTGTGACTTTTGTGCGTCGCCGCGGCGCGCCGGGTAGGCGAAGCATTTAGTCCAGAGTATGTGGTACCAACCGAAAACATGGCAGAGACACTAAGCATAATGGACTAAGGCTACATGAATATTTCTGGAGTTGGCGAAATGTTCGTGTGTGAGGGCCACATGAACTCATCAAAACACATAAACGTCCTAGTATCTGCGTTGCTGACGCAGGATAACGCGCCATGTCATAAATCTACCCGCACGATGGAATGGTTGTGAGAAAATGGCATTGAGGTTCTGGAGTGGCCTGCCCAGTCTCCGGACCTGAACCCCATAGAACATTTATGGAGTTTATTAAACCGCAGAGTCAGGCGCCACACAATAAAAACCAAAAAAGAGCTAAAACGCTGCCTGCGCCAAGAATGGAGCGCTATACGTCATGCAGAATATAAAAAACTTGTAAGCTCTCTACTCAAAAAAATTTCTGCTATAATTAAGGCAATGAGTGGACCCACAAAATATTTATTTTATATAAATAAATAGTAATGTTAACCTATATAAATTGTTTCAATTTGTTTCAAATTGATACTCACAAAAAAAATCATAGGTGCTCAATACTTTTGGCCATCTAGGCTGTATTTTTAAACTGCCAAAATCTCGAAATCGATTTATCTAAGAATATTTTAAAATTCAAGAACCTTTATTGACTTGACATGTACATTTTTTTAGGAATTTCATGAGTTTAAAACTTTAAAGTGCATAACAGATTTAAAAATTTTATTTTATAAATTTCTGGAAATCAAATTTCAAGAATTTTATCAAAAATTCAAAAATTGCATAGCCTTAAATTTGCAAATTTTGAAAATACCAAAATTTTGTTTTTATTATACTGATCATTTTCGAGATTGAAATACGAAACGGTAAACTTTAGAAATTAATATTATTTAAAGTTCATGTGGTTCTATGAAATTTAAGAATTTCGAGAAATTTAAGAATTTAATGGATTGTATAACTTTCTAGAATATAAATAGGTATATAGTTTTAAGATTTTTGAAAATTATCAGTCCATTGGATTTCACTAATTTTGTAGAGATTTATTGAATTTTAAAAAATGCTCAGAAAATCAGAATTTTGAAAATTTTACAATTTGAAAGTACCTAAATTAAAAATATTTATGTATATTTTCAAAATTGAAAAATTCCACGAATATCAAGAATCTAGAATTTAAAATTGCTTGTGACTCATGATTTTCAGATACGAAAAAACCAACAATTTTAGCGAATTTAAAAATTATTTTATTCTAAAAATTTGAAATGTTTTCAGAATTTAAAGAATTTATAGAAGTTTGTCAGATATGATTTCGGCTCCAGTCATATTTCTGTTGATAAAACCCTAAATTTATAAACTTCTATAAATTTATTGTATAATTCAATCAATTACTGCGGTAAAAGTCGACTTTACGCATCAATGTTGATTTTATTTCTAAAGGTGCATCGAAACGCACTCACTTTTCAAATTTGTGTGTGTCCTTAGCGCATGTCATAAAACGCAACAAATTAAATATTTGAGTACGATTTTCAAGAATTTAAGAATTTTAAAAGAATTACTAATATTTTTAAAATTCTGACAATTTAAAGGGCTTCTACAATTTTGTGGGGTTCACCGAAGTGAAAATGAAATAATTTCGGTCATTGCAAGATAACAACCGTTTAGCATCAGATAAATAATATTCTAAGGTTATATTTTTTTTTGTGTAACATGACGTTTTAGTGTAAACCACACAAACTTTAGTTTGAGCCATTGATCGCAAATAATTTCACTCAACCTCAGAGTGGGAATGATTTAAAACAATTGATAGATATATGATATCATTCATTTTTATCTGATTTAAATCATCCTGTATTTTTTCAAAAATCATCGATTTAAATCATGATTAATTATTATATGCAATTAAATCCTTTATTTAAGTTGGTGTGCCTTTATTGATTCTTATAAAGATAAAGTCAGATTTGAAATTAAGAACGACCATTTATGTGAAGATCTATCAAACAAAATTTCCGTAGAATTATAAGCCACATCTGAGAATCGAAACAATCTTGAAGTGAAAAACAAACTACGCATTTCATTAGACGCCACATAAATAAACACATGGTTGTGACAACTACTGAATTATCGCGATATCAAAATACTAATAAGTTGAACATTTTTATTGAATACAGCAATTTTTTATTTATTTGTACATAGTTGGAACGAACTATTGTGTGATTTAAAATTTTTCAAGTGTTATAACAAACTCCTTTAAAATTTTACTGCAAAACCTATAATTCATTGATTCAACAAATTAAAAATAGTCGGCAAAACTAATTTAAAACAAAAAGTTGATTTAAATCAAAAAAAATATGATTTGATGTTTTTTTAAAAATGCATTTACATATTTTCCCATCCAGTCTGAGATAATGGGACATCAAATTCTGACGGATATAACAAATTCTGACAGTATCTGGCGATTTCTGAATTGGTTATATACAATTCTGACATAATAAATATACCAAATTCAAGAAGTTTTATCGAATTGTGACAGTTTCTGACAGTATATAGCAAATTTTGAGATGATATATCGAACTCTGACATGATGTTTCGAATTCGTACATGATGTTTAGAATTCGGATATTAAGACAAATTCTGAGACTACATAACGAATTTTGATATCATGTTCTGAGATAATATATCGAATTCTGTCATTAATTCTGATATGGTCTGTTGAATTCTGAAATGATATATCCGAATTCTGACACGATATCTCGAATTTAGACATAATATGTATATAGGATTCTGACATGATATATCAAATTCTGACAGATGTATCGAATCCGATAGTATGTGTGGAATTCTGAGATGATATATCGAACTCTTACATGAAATTTTACATTCTTATATGATATACATAACTCGGATGTGAAATATATAAATTTGAATATGATAATTTCTGAAAATATATAACGAATCCTGATATGGTATTTCAAATCCTTCGATATATCGAACTCTGGCGTGGCATAACGAATTTTGACTTTATAAGTATAAAGAATTCTGAGATAATACATCAAATTCTGACATAATTTATTGAAATCTGATATCCGATTCATGTGTTATTTGTAGTTAAAAAACGGATAATTAACCATAGAAAATAAATCCAGCCTTCTAACGTACTAATGATAATATCAGCGTTTCAAAGTTGCCTTTAAACCAAGCACTACCTAAAACATAAAGATTCATTCGGTTATATACGCCGGAAAGAAATTGCAGTTACGTTTGACTCTGCACAAATATAAAACTCTTTACTGAAATTGCAGAATTAGAAGAAGAAAACCTTAAGGTTACATATAAAATTAAAAATCAACCCTGTATTTAAAAAAAAAAAAATCATTGATTTAAATCAGTTTTTATTTTTTTATGCAATTTAATCCGTTATTTAAGTGAATCTGCCTTCATTGGATGTTATCCCTAATACCCTTGACCCACTGCGATTTATTAGAACGGATTTAGTGAAATTTTCGAGTGCAGTACTAGTCAACCTCACTTTTACCTATTCGGGGAATTTTTTTCCCGTGGAGTACTTAAACGAGGTTAGCTAATCGGATTTATTATACCGCTATCTGTCTTGGGTATTAAAGAGATAAACATCAGTTTTAAAATTATGGATGCCGCTATTTATACGAAGATCTATCTAACAAAATTTCCGAACTAGTTCCATAACTAGTTTGAAACGAATTATTATGTGATTTAAAATATTTCATATTAAATGACAAAAGCATTTTAAATTTGACTGCAAAACTTTTATTTCCTTAACCCAAAAATTAAAACTAATCGGCAAACTAATTTAAAACAAAAAGTTGATTTAATTCAAAAAAATCAAATAATTTGTAGTTTTTTAAAAAATGCATGAATTTTTCCCACCATACTTAACCTAAGTAGGGATTTCAAAGTTCACTGGAAATTGCGTTTACAGTACAGTGTAGCCTGTTCCATCTAAAAAATCAGTTACACGCCCTTAGGTTTAGTGTGTGCTTATCGTTCAAATGCCGTAAGTTATCATTTTGAGTGTACGAGCTGAACTTAATCTACTTAACCTGCTCTGGTTATTTTGGTAGATTTACCCCTCTTTTACTATCATCAACAAACCGTACTGCAATTTTGAATAATAATATTGCTGTGATTTTGAACAGTCGTTTTGATAACAAAATAAATCTATTGGAAGGAACAATGTTTTGATTCTTGGAATGTAATAAATATTTTAAATTATTCGTCCAACATCCAATTTCGACAGAAAAATGTTGACAAATTACCAATACAACTTAAAAAAAATGTAATCCTGACGGCAATAAACTTGAAATCTGGCAAAACTCTGAGTAAAGTAAGTATTTATTGTGATTCTCATCGTTCGTTTTCTTCCACAATTTGTTTGCAAATACGTAAATAGATATAAAACCAATCAACGTTTTCTCAGAAAATCATGGAAATTATTCAATATTAATTGAGCAAAGCTTAATATTCTGAAATGAATGAACGATAAAATATTATTTCCTCTGTGAAGATACCTCCTTATTTTTGAATATTATAATTCCACAGAAATAATTGGAAAAATTATATTATGGCTTCTATAAAGAGCCTTAAAATACAGTCATGTGTATAAAATTATGCAATATACAATTGTAATGTCCTAGAATATTAATTATCTATGTAGGTTCTAATTTGTTAGCCAAAATTTAAAATCAAAACAAGATTCTTTTTTAACATCATTGACTAATTTTATAGTTCCATGAAAAATAAACAAAACGAAATTTATAATCAGAATTCTACATTTAAAACGATTCTCGAAAAACTTATTAATCACTTAGATTTTAATAAACAACAAACCATCATGTTTTGATCTGGGGGGAAATACATACATGTAAACACTCAAAGTAAATAAGTTTTGCTTTTTTCTTAAATAAACGATAATATTCAAACAACAACATCATAACTAAGTCGTTTTATAAAAATAAAAAAAAAAATAAAACGTATTAGTATGTATTTCATATCGCACTAATTAACATTGTGTGACGTTAAAAAAAAATCCCCAACATATTTAAGACGGTGAGTATAAAATAAATTTCACTTTTAGTTTTATTTATTCTGAGTACGCTATGCGGCGACACCAATATTTTAATAAACAACAAAACTAATTTGTGTTTCGTAATACATTACACACTATATACAAACTACAAGTAGTATTAAAAATTTAAAAATAAAACTACACCTGATTATCAAGTTTAATTCCAAAAATTCCACGAAAGATTATTTTAAACTAGAATCAAGCGACGACTCGGACCAAAACCCCGAATGGAAATTTTATTTTATATGAACATGGAATGGTTCATGCAATTAAAATAACGATATACATACTGTGTAATGTGTATTGAACAAATTACATAGTTAGATACATCCAATTAAAAATCCTTGAACTTAGTAAACAAACAAGCGCGAAGAAAACGATAACACACTTAGTTGATTTTGTAAGAATTTTACGAAATGTTATTGAATCGCACACGTATATTCGACGCAGAATAAATTACTCTGCTTGTTTAAATTAACGTTTGGAGGTTGGAATTAAATAATATAAAGTTAATGAGTATTCGATATTTCGATCAATGAATCATGACAAAACTTGGTTTACTAACCTTTGCCTCTCCAAAAGTTGACAAAACTGTACATTCGGATCAATATTATCTAAAAAAACTATGAAATAAAAAATCGGAATTGTAAAATGAATTACTTTGAAATTTGATGTGGTGATGATAAATTGGGCAAGTAAGGCATGATTGTGCTGAAATTCTAAAATACAATTAAAAACTCAAAACTCTTGACTCTATTCAGACAGTTGATTTTAAATCTAAAATGCAATTATTTAATTTCTAAATTATGATATTTTGTTTAAATTAATGCTATCTATCTATTCAGTCTAATTTAAATCTAAAGGTCTACTATCGGAATACGTCCTCATTCGTTTATTGTGGGGTCAAATAAAATAATTTTTAGCTGGGTTGGTTGGTATCGTTACGCAAAATAAAATATGTACTCCCAAAAAATCAAATTTTTTAAATATAACAAATTTTTGAAATATTATTTTAATTCGTTTTATCCCTTAGAGAATGGGGGTTGCCACCCCTAAACCCCCGCTTTGACGATTTTTTGAAATTCTAACATTGATAGAAATTAGAACTTTTTGACAAATTTGTTTTTTTTAATAATTATTCAGATACTAAAATAGAGCTTGCCCAAAGTCGCTTAGCATTGGTTACCTCTGCACAATGATGACAAAAAATTATGTAGCATCTTTTTGTTTTCACACTGCAGTTAATACAAATTTTATAGGGGTTTCCTTTTTAATGGGGCACTTTATTTTGAATTTTTGTTGGGAATATTTTTGGGATTTTTATTTTCGGGAAAATGATAATATCCCTTTTTAACTGTATAACTGTCTATTGTAAAGCAAGTCTTATTATTTCACCAAAATGTTGCGCCAAAACTCGACAGGATTTAATTAGATGCACGATTTAGCTGGCAAGCTTTAGCTCGCACGCTATCAGTGCCACGTTCGATAAGTAATTTTTAATTAATAATTTTAAAAATACTTTGACTGAATTAATTTCTAGGAATAAATGTGAATTGTTACGTAGAACAGGACAAAACTATTAGAACAAACCTTTTTCTTACTTTACGATATAGCATTAAATTATAATTTGTAAGAACCGAACCTTCAAAAGAAATTTTAAGAATGAACCAATTCTGAGTCCAAAAATGAGTAGAAAAAGAAGGATGAACCTATAAGAAATCAATTAAAAAGAATTAAGCGTCAGCAGGGAAGATTAGGGCAACAATCTTTCGGGATGCTCAGAGAATTTTGTTGATTTATTAGCGATTGATATCATAGGCTATTACTATAGGCGTATCCAGCGAATCAGTAAAAAAACGTTACTGAATTTGACGAAATTATTTCCTTACAGAATATTTAATATATCGGCCACCGTATCCTACTTAGTACTATGCAACTGACAATTAATGCAGTATTAAAATTGTAATGTGAAGTGTGCCATGCAAATTTGATGTACTATTATATTTTGACATTTCTTTCAGTTTACGCGTTAATCTTCGCTCTTTTAACCTTTATGTTTACAACCAATTACTTAACCAGTCGCCCCGGTGGCACAGTGGTTAGTATACTTGCTTTACGCTCCGGAGGTCCCGGGTTCGATTCCCGGCGGGTGATGAAAAAATCATGGCTGGTTAAGGGTAGGATCAATGAATTAATCACTCATTATCCATTAATAAAAAATGATTACGTAACTTCAAAATGAAGCGGCCAAATCCTCTATGGGATGTAGCGCCAGCGAAAAAAAAAAAAAAATTACTTAACCTTCCTCTTTACAACCAACATACCCGGGTAAGCACCGAAAATTCCATACGTTTTTAAATATTTATATTAAACTGACAAACTAGTGAAACAGAGATCTTTGATATTTATTTAAGGAAGCAACCGTTTATTCCTATATGTATGTGCCGTTTTTTACGATCGTTTTGTAATGTTTGAAATAAAGACGAGTAAATTTATTGTTATTATTATAGTGAAGAGGTACTCCTTGTACCAGCTGAACAAGAAGCAAATGCAGAACTAGAACGAGATATAGATGATCTAGCTTTCGATGCAGAGGAACCGATTCTACCAGAATACAACCCAGAAGATGACGATTCAGATTGAGATGATGAAATGAAAATGTTGAACAACCTTCACCTGTTGAATATAAAGGGAGAGACGGAACAGTATGGAGTGAAGTTTCCCCACTACCTCGAAGAAATCTTTCACATAATATTTTAAAAATGGCCACTGCTGGACCAACAAAAAAAACGTTGGGCCTAAATATTCTAAAAACGTTTAAACTAATAATATCAAACGAAATTTGTGATATTATTATTCGTGAGATGAATCGGAACGCTCAAAGTTATCAGGTATGGAATGCTGAAAACCCAAATGAAATGCAACGTATGTGGAAGACAATTACCGCCGCTAAGTTTGACGCCTATCTCAGTATCATTTTATTTGCTGGTGTGAGCAGGTCAAGGAATGAACATACACAAGATTTATGGAGTTCTTGTGCTCATCCTCTTTATCGTGCTTCAATGCGTCTTCAGCGGTTTTATACAATAAATCGTTATATTCGTTTTGATAATGGGAACACTCGTAGCCAGCGCTTACTAAGCGATAAAGCCGCTGCCATTTCAGACATCTGGCTTATGCTAAACAGAAATCTCCAAGAGTATTTCGTAGCCGGAGCAAATATTACTATGGATGAATAGTTGTTTTCATATCATGGCGGTACATGCTTTACGCAGTATATCCCGTCGAAACCAGCCAGATATGGAATCAAAGAGTGGTGGGTGTGTGATTCGAGTACTTCATATCCAATAAAAGGTCAAATATATACCGGGATGGACGCATCAGGTCAACGGGAAACAAATCAGGGCGAAAGAGTAGTGAAGGATTTATGCTGCAACCTGTTTCATGGAAGTGGTCGAAACAATGCGATAATTTCTTCACCAGTTATAATCTAGCTTCTATAGTTTGATGCTTGATTTTAATCTATCAATACTATAGGTACGGTTAATAAAAGCCGTCGCTTTACACCTCCAAATTTTCTTATTGTGAAAGGTTAACCTCGACTAGTTCAATCATCTGTGTTTGGATTCAGCAGCAATATCACAATGTGTTCCTACTTTCCAAAGAAGAACTAAGCTGTAGTTCTCTTATCAACTAAGCATTACGACAAAGAAAGTCAAGAACAAACCGATGGCCGCAAGCATTTTTTTACAACATACTGGATGTAGCGCAGCATTAGCGGTATTTATAATTTATAATGAAAACAATACGTTTTTAAAAGCTGCAACTAATTCTCGACGCAGATTTTTACAAACACTTTGTAAAGAGTTGTTTATGCCAGGAATAACCCAACGTTCCACAAGTATTCAAATTACTCGTCATTTTTCCACAAAAAATGGAATAGAAGCTATGTTGGGCCATACATTGAATTTTGGATCTAGTAGTTCGTCTTCTGCTCTACAAGAACGTGGTGCTACTGGAAGAATTACACATAAAGGGAACTGCTACCTGTTCTCTAAAAGAAGGTCGATACGTAAACTCTGTGCAAACTATCCAAAAACCTGTTTCTGTGCAGCATTCTTCGAATGTCACCAGTTGCGTTCAATGTCAGAATTAATTTAATTTTGTACTTTTCTCAAATGAATTTATTATACATACATATTTATATTTTACTGTTTTAAATTAATAACTACTGATTAATTGTTAAATTTTGGTGGTTTTGGGTATGGTGGTTGTCAAAAGGGAGGGTAATTTCTAAAAAAAAATTCTAAACACATTTTCCGACCGATTTTTTCCCAAAAAAAAAAAAAATTAAAAACTGATTGAGGATAAATAATTAGAAAGCTACTGAAAATTTGAAGTCTGTACGACTTCTAAATCGTAGAAATTTTTGATGTTTAAAATTAAAAATTTACCCGGGTATGTGGTTGTAAACATAAAGGTTAAGTGACAGTTGGACTGAATGAAAAGTTCTTGAAGATTCGCTGGTCTGTCACATGTACTTTCTATATATCGCATTATTTCTTAAAGTGGGTCTACTGACTGGCTAGTTCCTTTGTAACAGTGTTCGCGAGTAGTTGGTTATTAGCGTGCCAATACAAATATTTCTTTCAGAATTGCTTTTTACGCGTGCCAAACTAATTCCGTAAGAAGTAAGGAAGATAGTGTCTTTTATGTAGCAAACAAGTAGAAAACGTAGAAAAATTTACTATACAAATCTACTGAAATTACATATGGAAAATCAAGAGGTGCTGCTATCAATAACAAATGTGAGATTTGGTTTTTTTTCTTCATAACATTTAAAATTGTTTCATTCAGTCGCACAATAATCTTAAATACGCGAATACACCAATACCTCAATTTACGACGTTTCGAGTTGCGACGTTTTGAGTTGCGACGTTTCGAGTTGCGACGTTTCGAATTGCGACGGTACATTTGTTACTACCAAATTTCAGTTTTGCGTCGCTTAAATTATTTATAGCATCGTTACTTAAATGTTTTTTTTTCTGGAAATACGTCAAGGTTATTTAATTATGTTGCAATTTTATTTACAAGACGCATTTTTATGAAACGAATTACCGTCGCAAAGTGAGGTATTGGTGTAATTTAAAGTCAAATACGAATACTTGCGTTGTGCAATAAATTGTGTTGTGGAAAGACGATGGCGGGGCGCCCGACTCATGCCTATTGGCATGCCCTTTAGTTCATGCCAACTAAAACAACCAATAATAATAAAAAAGGCGTAATTTGTAAAATCTGTAAGAATGTGGTTGCGAATAGTTCCATTGCTAGATTGAAACAACATCGGTAATTTTGTTTTTGTATTATTTAATATCTATAGATATTTAATATTTTTTAATATTTTTAGGAATGTTTGCATGGGTCAGCAAAACGAAGTTAGTTATGAGTTCATTGGCGAACTTGAAAGTGATTATGTTCCGAACAATAACAAATCGACTGTTGGAAGTTCTTCTCCCGCAGCTGATAGCGTGATCGAAATGGAGGCTCTCATCTATCATACTAGTGTAGAAAATACGACCCGTCCAATTTTTACGTTACTGCTAATCGCTTTACTCTGGTACTTTGTGTAGAGTTTTTGGTTCATCGCTTCTTCAATAAATTGATATGTAAATGTAAATGAATAAATTTCTTTCATTTTAGAAGAGTGACAATTACGGATGGCCAGACGTCCTGGTTTCTCCGGACATGTTCTGATTTTTCAAACTATTGCGGTCGTCCGGGAAAATGTCTTACATTGTCCTGAAAGCTCAGAGGAAGGACAGAAAAATAATAATTTCCATACAAATTAAATATTTTAATTAAGAAGTCAAACTGCAGCCCAAATGATATGGCCCAAAAAATTCTTTAAGACGTGATTTAATCTATTTTAGATTTGAACTATTTATAGAATCGGCTTAATATCTCAAATAGAAAATTTCACAAAAACACATCGATAGATGTGTTGATTCCATTGGGTGGTGGAGGTGGTAAAAATTGACCGGCTGTGTATGGAAAACCAAAATTGGCTAATATAATTTTTGGTTGATGGAATCGATATCGACCGTAACACAATTAGTACGAGTAATGTTCCAAAATATTTTTTGCCGTTGGCCTATGTTTTAATTTATAAATTCTGATCTCAGCCCAACTTTAGGGTCGAAAAAATCCTTCAGGCCATGTAATGTTAGGGTTATATTTGAAACTATTTTTAATAACAACAAAATATTTCAGACATAAAATTTTACTAAAATCCGTCAACAAATGAGCTTGTTCCATATGATGCTAGAGATAAGAAGATAGTCTGAATTGGCTCAGTATGTAAAAATAAATTTGGCGGATATAATTTTTGATTTAAGATATCAACTAAAGCATGATGATACGGTCGGAAGGAATTCTTCAAATCCGGATTTTTTTAATTTTATATTAGAAACTACTTAAACTTAAAGGATCGACTTTACATATCAAATCTCAAATGTAAAATTTTATTAACATCCATCCATAAACTTATCATCTAGTGCGGCCCTAGATTGGTTGTTCTTGGTGTTCCGCAATATTTCTTGAATTTGGCTCTTATTTTATTTAAGAAATCCGATCCCAAATGATATAACCCAAGAAATATTTCGATTTTATATTAGGAACTACTTACAGAATCGGCTTAATTCGTAGATATGAAATTTCACTAAAATTTATTGACAAACCTGCGTGTTCCATTTGGCGCTGGAACCTTAGAAAAGGCCTGGATTGGTCATGTATTTGAAAAACAAATTTTTCTTTGGTAAATATATTATTTTGATTTATGGTTTGTATTTATGTCCCAAAGTATTATTTATTAGCAATGTGTTGGTTGACTTCTGGCCATATTTCATTTAAGAAACTTAATTCCTGCCCCAAACGGAACTTTTGTAATTGAGCACCAATTCCATTGAAATTTGGTTCCTAACTTAACCAACAAATTTGATGATAAATGAATTGGTTTCAGCACATCCAAATGATGAATCAAGGTTGTGGCTTTTGAACTTTTCTATAAGAGATTTAACTACAAATCTATTTTCTAACCAGAGGATGGTCGTCGCAACCAAACCAATTTTTTCTTTTTTTTATCAAATACACAACAAATTTCAAGACTTAAAAACAGTCCAGGATTTTTTAAGTCGATATTTTCGACTTTTTCAATTTTTGTAGCCCTTTGAAGACCAGCCGCATGTTGAGATTTTTGCTACATGTCCATATGTACATATATAGCCGAAATATAAAATAAAAATGTATCACAATAAAAATGTCCGATGGTTTATTGTGGCTGCTCGGTTTGAAACATTTCGGTATCTAGCAAAAATAATTTCAAATGGGTTTCAGGCATGAAACGTGTGATAATAAAACTGCCTTCGAAATTGTTGAATTTCGACCAAAAACCAAAAACAGTGCCGAATGGACGATGTAGAACAGCTCAAACGGGTAATAACTGGTGATAAAACAGGAGTTTACAAATATGACGTCGAAAGTAAGGCTCAATCATCCCACTGAAAGCTTTCTAAAAAAGAGGAAATACCAAAAAAAGTTCGTCAAGTAGTATAACTTGAGTTCTTAGGTCATACTTTCATAAGGCGTACTTTCAGGAAGTTTTAGGCTGTTTGCGTGAAGTGATCCGAACGAAATATCTGATTTGTGAGAAAACAACTCATGGCCATTGTACCTGCTT
This sequence comes from Tipula helvola, assembly GCA_963556165.1. Lineage (NCBI taxonomy): Eukaryota > Metazoa > Arthropoda > Insecta > Diptera > Tipulidae > Tipula > Tipula helvola. The sequence continues at coordinate 141,962,964 of OY744482.1, read as the reverse complement.
ACACTTCTCTGCTTGTTAGTAAATTTTTGGTCAAAAACGACCCTTTCGACAGCCAACAATAAACCAAGCATCCAATATGGCTAAAAATGGGCCAGGAAAAGTCAGGGAAAAGTGTACCAACACAACCACAAAGCAACTGTGACAATTGGAATTAACCTGCGAAATTGTAAAATTTGGCGATCTTTTCAGCAAGCCATGTATTTTAGCACCAAGTAATTTTTTTTCGAGCTTTCCGTGTTTGTCAAAAATATTTAATGTGACATCACTGCTCTATAACCATAGCTATTGAGAAAACAGAATAGCGCTATTAGGGCGAAATTCATCGGTAAAGTTGGTACATCCCATAATTTGGGTTAACAGTAATAAGCGGTAACCAGCGAATCAGTAAGAATCGTTACAGAATTTGACGAAAGTATTTCCTTATAGATTATTTGACATATCAGCTACCGAATCCGTAATATCTGACAAATACAGTATTAAAATTGTAATGTGAATATAGGAAAATTATTATTTTTACAAGAAAAGTGTGTGGTGAAAATTTTGATGTATTCTGACATTTTCTTCAAGGACAGATGAACTGAACGAAAACTTCTAAAAGATTCGCTGGTCAGTAACATGTACTTTGTGTATATCGCATTCTTACTTAAAGTTGTTACTCACCCGCTGGTTCACCCAACATCTTTGACTCTTTTTTTTTAGTTTAGTGCATTTTACTACAATTAGTAACTGGACGAGGCAAACTAAATTTGTTTTTTTAAATCACAGTTTGTCGAGAGTATAATACTAACCTTGGATAAACCTCATAATAAACTATCGTTGTATTACAGAATCGGATTTTTCACAATTTTGCAACTAATTTGAATTAACATTTGTTTATAATGGCTTTTCTATATTCAATGACCCAAAACAACAAAAATTTAAAATGAGAATCAACATTCAAAATTACAAAATCCGAATTAAAATATAAAATTAAGAATTATTAGTAAATTCAAAATTCAATTAAACATGAAATATACATTTCTTTAAATTCAGTTTCAGAACTGGACTTACATATTTTAAAATTAAGACAGTTAGAATTTTGTACATTTAGAAATTACAAACCTTAAGCCTTCTTGAAATCGTTTCGTTTTTAATGAAATTTATAAAATTCAGACTGAAGATTCAATTCAGATTTTCATGACTGGTATGAAGTTTTCCACAAAAGTGTATCTATACAGTTAAAGGAAAATGTACGTGTTATTATGAAAGTTGGACAATAAACACCTGGATAAAAGGAATATGTAGAAATTTTAAAATGAGTACCGTTCGTCGAGGAAGACCAGCCAAAAGGGGGCGTGTTATTCGGAATATGAACAAGAAAGGCATTTTCATAGGATGCGAGTTAATGATTGTCAAGGACAGATTTAACGTTACATTTCGGATTTGTTGCCACTTAATGAATAAAACGCTTCGTATGGCCAGTTTTTTTTTATTGAATCGTCGGTTGCTACTGATTTACGTACGAATCGCAAAAAAAAAAATAAAGGATTACAACGATCAATATTTGCAAGCTTGACAGATATTCTTGCTATCAATCCGGTACGTCCAAGCATACAAGACTGTAGCTGAGACGATCGAACAAGAAGAAAAAGCACACGACCTAGAGCTACGGTTAATATTTCAACGAATATGCGGAGATTTAATAGACCCAGCGCAAATGAGATCGCCGGAGTAGTCAACTCTATAGATAGAGAAACTCCAGGTCATCGTCACGTCGTTATTCACCACCGGCAAAGTGGTCTGCCTGTTTTAAGTCTTCACTGCGATCCTATGCTGTATTCACTACTATATCTGTATGGTGATCCAGAATGGAACCCTCAAATGACTTATAATAGTCCGCGTCGACAAAAAAACGTCCACGTATGACTGTTTCAATTTGCATGCTACTGACTTGCTAAATACGGTAAAGATTTTCACAGATTCATCAATCAAAAAATCTATTTCAACAATATATCGTCGATTTGTATGTTATAGAGTTGAATGTGATTTTGTTCTGCAGCATGCGCAGTTACAAAATCTGAGTTACGGAAAACCAGACATTTTCTTAACGATAATGTGTAATCCGAATTGGCCAGAAATAAATTCAGAGCTCGATGAAAATGAAAAGCTCGCTGATCGTCCTGACAATGTATCCCGGGTATTTCCCTGCAAGCTAAACGAGTTGAAAACAGATATTTTAAAAAATAGCGTCCTGGGAATTGTTGTCGCCCATGTGTACATTATAAAATTTCAAAAGCGTGGATTACCACACTGCCATATGCTTCTGATACTTGATAAAGACTCAAAATTTTAAGAACCAGCTGATATTGATTGTATAATGGAAAATGCACAAAAAAATTCCCGAAGGAGTTTTGAAAATAATAACGGATAGCCAAAGTATCGCAGGCATAATAATGAAATAGTTGCACGAAAATGTGTTTATAAAATTGATAATCCTGATGTCATTCCTTATAATCCGTTTCTACTATTGAAATACAACGCTCACTTAAATATGGAAATTTGTTCCAGCATCCGCTCGGTGAAATACCTTTTTAAATATATATCTAAAGGCTATGACTCGGCTTGTATGGAATACGTTAGATGCGTCAATGAGGGCCATCATCTAATTGTAACATATACAAACATACGATATATTAGCTCACACGAGTGTATTTGTCGCTTTCATGCGAACGAAACGCATGACCGATCACAAACAATAGTTCATTTAGCTGTCCATGATGATGGGTTCCAGAATGTGTATTTCCGAGAAGGGGGTGAATAAAATGCACTTGAAGTATCAAATTGAGAGCGTACAACATTAACATCATGGTTTGATTTAAACATGCGTGATCAAAATGCTAACCAATATTTGTATAATGACATCCCGCAGTATTACAAATTTACTAACAATAAATGGTTGCCATGCCAAAGAGGTACCCGATTTTATTTACGTATGTTACTACTTCATGTAAAAGGGGCTAAATGTTTTGCTGATTTGCGCTCCTACAATGGGGTAGCCTTGGAAACCTTCAAAGAAGCGGCATTTTCACAACTGCGTTTGGAAGAAATGCAGAGCACGCATATGCTACGACAAATCCACGTGGATGACATTCAAAGCTTCTATGACAGAAGATATGGTTGAAGTTGATGAATCTGTATCTGAAAATTCAGCATTACAGCAAATCGATCAAATTCTAAGAGCTAATGGTTTAGACTACGGCAGGATCGGTCTACCAATACCGAATTTGTTACGATCTATTGAGCCTGCATATAACCAAATTGAAGAGACTGTTCAAGGCGCTGATATCTATATGATTATTTAAATAATGACCAAGTAAATGTAGTAAATCGGATTCTGGACGCAACCTCAGGTCATGCCAAGCTAATTTGTTCCTTCGAAGCTGCTGACGAATGTGATAAGACGTTGGTTTATTCATGTAAACTGAGGCATTGATAATACCAGCAGCAGCAGTGGACTGTAGAGATCGCCTACTTTATGATATTATGAAGTGTGCGGACGCGTTATTAGCTAACGTTCCGATGGGTGGAAAAGTAGACGAAGTCGAAGACAAATCTTACCAGTGGTGCTATTGACAAGTAAAATTCAAATCCTCGAATCGTGCATTCAGACAAGCAGAATTTGGCATTCTCTCATCAAACTTTATTTAAGTAAAAATTTGTGTGCTTATGCCAATGAACGAGAATTTTCCAAGTGGTTGCTTCAATTGGGAAATGAAACACTGCAATGTACTCATGGCCAAAATATGATTGAGATTCCCACAAGTTTTATATGAGAACAAAACTCAATTGTTCACCATATTTTTGGTGATTCTTTGGATCCCCGTAATATAGGTCAGTATTCAGTAAGAGAAATTGTTTGCCCGTTAAAGGATAATTGCTACCAGATCAACAAAGAGGTTGCTAACACCTTCTGGAATGCCACCACACAAATTAATCTTGAAAGTTGGTGCAATATTTATGCTTATCAGGAATACGAATTTAGGATCACGTTTAGTCAATGCTGATGATGCCGCTTACAATATCAAGATTGCAATTGCCATTAAGACTCGCATTTGCTATCACTTTAAACAAAGCGCAGGGGCAGACGTTTCAAAAAATTGGTATCTACCTACCTAAACCAGTATTTACTCATGGGCTAAGCTGTATGTGGCTTTTCGTCGTGCGAGTGAACAAGGAGAAGATGAAGACGGCGTTTATATGAAAAATATTGTTTATAAAGAAATACTTTTACAAATTTTTATAATTGTGAAAATGTCTATGTACTAAATGGATAGGTAAGCCTTTCCGAAACATTTTTTGGTAAGATAAAATGGGTTGGAATGTTAAATTGCCAAAATGACTAAAAATTGTTTCAACAATTTTTCGAACTTTCTATTTAGTAATAAAAACAGTTTCAGACGGTAAACCCTTCTTTATTATCTTAAAAATAAAAATTGTTTTGGTAAGCTTGGCCGTCAACTTTACAAAAAATACTGGCTTACACCAGGCAACATCTCTGACATTGTGGGTAATGGCCATATTGGAGCAACAGCTTTCAGTATGTTCAGTTATTTTCTCAATGTTCCAAATTCAATATTGCCAACCCTTTTTGGCTTAATTAAACTCGGTAAATTCGGTTTATTTGACTATTATGTAAATCGAAGGAAAATATCAATTTCTTGTAGTAAAGGCGTTTTCTTGCATGAAGTTGAGTTGTACGATATTAGAGGTTTACAGGCTAAAGATGATTCGTAGTTGATTTGGAAATTGTTCGGCTATTTGCGATTTGTGAGATTACCCGAGTAGTTTTGAAATTGTCAAGCATTTAACCGATTTTACGACGCATTCGGTTGTTAAATTATCAGGAAATTATCCGAGACTATACATATTTGAAATTTCCAATATATTTAAGTTTATGTTGCGCTTAACGTTAAATTGCTTAATGACACTGGCGTACCTAACTGATTTGATAATTTCACTACTTTTTGATGTTACAGATTCACGCAGGTAATTCATGTTTTTGTCATTTTCTAGAATTTTTGATTATTAAGAGATTAGGAGTTCTCTATTCATTGATCAAAATCACCGATAAAACGTTATACCCACACCCACCTGGTGCATCTTTGTGTTCTGCTAGCTATACTTTTCCAGCACACTTACATACGTAAATATTTCGTTAATTTGTGTGAAAAACTTCACATTGGTGTTTTTGTTCGTAAACAGTCCCGAGGAATATTAACAGCATCAAAATTCACATCTAATTGTGGCACCACTGTATGTAAATGTATATAAATATTTATATTATATACATAAATCCGAATTCTAAAGAATCTCAAAAATAATAATATTTTGCCATTACAAAAAAATTCTTGGTATTTCCATAGAATTTAATCTCCTATATTTTAATTAACCCTAATAAACCGATTGTGAATAAACAAAGCAAGTTAGTGTAAGTGTAATTGAGTTTGGCAAAACATACAAAAAAATGTACGGTGAAGGTTTCAATTTACCCAACGCTTACATCATGAGTGTTTTCGTTTTTTTTTTTCATTCCAAAAATGCCGAATTATTTTTTTTGGGAATTTTTTTAAAAATATGGTTTGATTTACCCAGTTTAAAATAATTTCATAATCGAGCAAACTTCTCAAACCTACGACAAATTGGAATTTTCAGAGCTATACATCTTGAAAAATTACATAAAACTTTTACTATTTTAAAACATTTGTGATATCAAATTCAAAAAGAAGATTATAGAATCCCTAACTTTAGTCGTAACATACGAAATGAGAATTTCATAAGTACTTGTGATGCACACAAACCCACACACAATCCAAAGAAAAAAATGAAACCACATAAAAATAAAATACGTATACGAAAACTGTCATTTTCAATTCCTATTTTACGACCAGCAAGGCAGGTTTTAATGAATTTTTACGTTTTGATGTCTTCTGAGTTCGAATAAGTTAGTTTTAAGGAGATGTCTCTCGGTCTATTTCTTCTTTGCAACTCTATAAAACTAAGTATGTTTCAGTTTCCGAAGAAAGATCTCGATGAATGTTGCCACAAGCTGGTCAACCGGATGTGAAACATTAATAAAAATTAAAATGTTCTAAATTCCAAAAATTTATGGTCTAATTGGGGTCTAAAGTTAATGTTTTCGGTGAGCAAGTATTTTGTTGTTTTTTACTATTGCTCAAAAATTATTTTTATTTATAGTATTCATAAATCAGCAATTTTGTACGCCTTTAGGCATAACTACATACAACAAAAATTTATTATATACAAAATATTCCACAAAATGAGTCGATGAATTCAGGAGAATTTATTTTTATAAAATTCCATTTTGGTTGAACAACTTGATGTTATATTTGTTCGCAGTTTATAGCTGTGATATTACTTTACCATAGTATCCTAATTGTACGAAACAGAACTTTTAAAAATATTTTTGCCAACGACACTATAACAAATTACAATCTTTTCACTCTTTTCACACAACTAACAAATCTACAAGATTATCAAATTTTTAATGGAATATCATCAAGGCTACAAATCCACTTAACCGCATTAGTATCTTGAAATTATTGAACTCCAACTATAGCGTTCAAATGTAGGCATAACTAATGGGTAAGCAACCTGAATGCACCCACTCCCTCATCTATGTACAATAGTTGGACATCCCAATATGAACATTGTTAATTCGTTTTGTTTGTTTCTTAATTTGTAATTTATAAAATTTCACTTCTTTCAAATAACAACAAAATACGACGTGTTATCATTTAAAAATGAATAAGAAGTAAATTTACCTGTTTTTACCAAAAAAAAAAACAACATACCTGTATGTGTGTGTATAAGTAATGTGTTTTAAATGCACATTAAAATGAAAGTAATTATTTAAATCTTAATAAATATGAAAATCATAAAATTCTTTTTAACGATTTGGGTAAGAAGCATAATATAAATAGTAATAAAATACTTTTTTTTTTTAAAGAAATAAATAAATACTATAATTTATTTTTAACATGATTTCTTTTTGTTAAAAGTATAATAAAATATATTATAACTACTAAGGCGGATGTCTTCTAGAAATTATTGTTAACGATATTTATTATATTGTGTTGTTGACAAAAATAGAGAAAATTATAAGACAATCATAAGAATTTTGTAAGTGAAAGTTTTCTTCTATTTAGTTATAAAATACAAAGCATATGGAAATATTGGAATAATAATTAAACTGAAGACTGTTATGCTAAAATGATTTTGTTAATTTGAATTCGATTATGCATGAATTTAATCTATTAAAAAATGTAATTAATTTTCTTTATCACCGAACGCTTGTACAGGTTTAACGCAGATGGATTATTTGCTCGAGTGGTACTTGTCATATTTTACCGTGGCACCCATTTTTTTCAAACTTGTAGATTAGTTCATAAGCAGAAATATATAAGAAGGAAACTTACATAACCACTTTATTTACGGAGGGTGATTTCTTCTCAGTTCTGCAACATTTGAGATGGAATTTTGCTTTATGTACAAAAAGCAATAAATTCCGATAACCAAAATTTATAGTAAAGCTTACTAGAAGCAAGAACAAAAACAGTGACCACTCTGAAACAACTCGACCGTAAATCAATACAAAACTAAGCAATAGCAATGGTATCTAAAGGCAAAATATCATAAAAATAAATTAAAAGGAGCACTGTCAACTCGATCTTTGGCATTTATGCAAAATTCATAACATCAGTGAAAAATATCACAGCGATGCAATACATCGATACGTTTTCTCATAATAAGAATTTTTACAACTCGTGTATGGAGGGGCTTATGCCATTTGAAGTGATTTGATTGGCAAAGAGTTAGTTAATAAATACTATGGTATTTGTTCCTGATGCTATGTATGCAGTTTTACAGTTACTTAATTTTGTGGGTTGAACATTTTTATTTTCCTATCGTAAAATTCAAATGGTGGCCCGAATTCTGCTTCCCAATCATTATTACAGGCTTGTGTCCCCTTGGATTCGTTCTATCCCCAGTACTCTTCCTAAATGTTATAAATGATCGATCTCCTTCACACTCTCAATTCAGTCGATTTATGCCTTGTTACGTATTATTTCAAATTCTAAATCTATCGTTTTCATATCATATTTATTTTTTGTAATATTCCGACAATTACAAATAACCGGAAGCGTTTACAAAAACAATACATAATTCCAAAATCTCATATACGATTTTGAACGACTCTTAAGGCATTGCCCCATGCAAAACGGAAAACCGGCATTTAAAACTGTCAAACTCAATTTTTGGCTAAGTTGCTTCACTTTGCAAAATTAAAATTATTAACGAACGGTTCTATTCTATAACTTCCAAATTATTCTAAGAAAATTGTATTAAAATTGATTTCAAGCAAAAATGCGTCGGTCAAAATATAAAATTGGAGTTTTTTGAATGAATTACCAGTACAAAACGAGTTCTTACTTTCACTAAATACTTTCACAGATAAGGGTTCTGTTAAAAGGGTTCGTCTTCTGACAACAATTTTGTGTTGTGTACGTTACATTAGAGTATTGTTTCTGACCGCTAAAATGGAGAGCCAAATAGTGCTTATTAAGTAAAGTAAAAACTGACTAATAACCGGTCGAGCAGTTAGACGTTGGTTTGTCGTATAAATCTTCACGAGTTTTTTAAATCAAATTTAACGATTACTGCAGCTACATGCAGCCAGAAGAATAAGTCTGCGTACGCCCTTTTAGTATATGAAAATTTATTTATTTTTATTTTATTTACTTATCCATAAGCCAATGCTGTTTAAACAATGTTTTTGTACAACATGAATATATACAATTATTAAAGTAAAGAATAACACACAAAATTTACAATTAACATTTAGAATATAACAAGAAATAACACTGAAACATAGTAGATATACAAAATATACACATAAACATATATACATTATATACATACTATTTACAACCCAATCAATCAAAAATTTTGGTTTTCTTTTACCAATTTTAACATTAATCCTTTGAAAATATTCAAAGAATCAATATTTTTTAGTACCAGTGGTAGGCTGTTCCAGATGACAATCATGTTCACCAAACAGGAGTTATTGTAAACATTTGTCCTATTGATAGGCAAGTTGACATTTCTTGTTCGCAACGATGTAGAAAAATCTAACTTCTCATGCAAATACAATGGTATACCCGATTTAATAATACGGAAAATAAAAACCGCAGTTCTATAACAATAAAATTCAAACAAGTCACATCCAATAATAGAAACCTTAAATTCAGAGACATGGTCGAACTTCCTAAGGTCATAAACATACCGAATGCAGTTAAAAATAACTATGAAACTATTATATTTGTTTGTGTATTATACAATAAATGGTTTTATTCGACATATATTTAGATAAACATATATATTCATGGTTTATCAAAAACTAAAGAGGGGTACGGAAACTTATTTGGTTGATATGTTCAGCAGCTGCAAACAGTACAAGATAAACTTCATGAAAAGCGTCTATCATAGAGGAAGGGTGACTCAAGAACAAATTCTTGAGCTTGGAAATTCTTGAGCTTTTACCACACCCACCTTCTGTTCTATCACTCTCTGAATCTTGCCCCAACATACTACGAACCTTTTCTGTCCGTGAAAAAACATTTTGAATGGAAAAACCTTCAATTCTGAACAGCAAGTCAGTCAGGCTGTCGAAAATTCTTCCAGTCCAAACCAACTAAATTGTACAAAGAAGGAGGGAGGTGATAAGCTGCCAGGAAGATGGGAGAGGGTCATAAATAATAATAGTGATTACATAATAAATTAAGAAGTTATTTATGACTCTACATAATAAAATTACATTGGAAGAAAACATCTGTGGTACTATCAGAAGAAGCGATAAGATCGATAAAAATTATTTGATTTGTGTTGCAACGTTGGCCTCAATTATCTAAAATACGTATTTTAAAATTATTTTTGCGCACCTTCGACCTAGGTTTACTATACAACTTTGTAGTGGCCAGCACATACTTCACACATAAGCATATTCACAAAGCCAGATGGAAATGAAACGACTGGACAACATTCAACCAAATTGACCACATCCTCTTGTCCAAGAGACATTTTTCTAGCCTTAAAGACAACAGAATTGAACATGGAGCTAACATCGATTCAGACCATTTCCTGGTAGTTGCTGATATAATCATCGTTTCCAGGGCATCACTCGATGGAACACTGCGGTATTGAACAACTAATTTACACGGACTACCTTCGAGATTACTGTATCGGAAATCTTAGAAAATAAACCACTTCCTGACTCCGTTCAAGAACAGTGGGACAATATCAAAACCGTGGTAACCGACGCCTCAAATTTCACCATAGGCCAAAATCCATCGACGCCTAAACACCTCTGGTTAGATGATGATTGTATTGGTGCTATTAGGGAGAAAGATCGCGCACCACGACGAAATCTATAGCAAAGAACAAGACAATCCTCTAACGCCTACATGACTGCGAGGAGAATCTCCAATCGGCTGGCTATGCAGACGGAAGAAATTGGAATGACATGATCATCCAAAACTCTAGCCTGAGAGATAGGTCGGGAGGGGGAAGGGATGTGGTCAATTAAAAATAGACACTAAAACCCTCCTCGAAGTGTGGCAGAATTATTTCTTCATACTTCTAAATAGGCAGGCACCACCTGTCGAGCAACAACCTCTCTTGTTTCAACGCGATATTAACGTCGAGATGACACCACCACCGGAACGTGATATCGATGATGAAAAATTACAAGACATACACGGTAAGGATAGTATCTGCACCGAAATGCTTAAATATGACGACGATTATCTGTTCTACCGCATGTTTGAGCTAATATCAATAATTTGATCAAAAGAAGAAATCCCAGTAGAGTGGAAGACGGCTTTTATTTGTCCAGTTCATAAAAAGCGACATTGATTAAACTGCAACAGCTATTGTGGTAATGCTTTGCTGAAGACAGGCTACAAGGTTTTGGCCAACATAGTCGCGTCGCGGCAAAGTTATCACCTTATAGCGAGAGGATCTTGGGTGATTATCACTGTGGTTTTCGTCCAAACAGATCAACGACCGATCATACTTTTATGCTGAGGATTGTGCTGGAGAAATGGTATGGAAAGGTCATCACAGTTTATTCATAGACTCAAAAGGCGTTGAGGATATTTAAATTCTGTGTCGCAACGTCATCTCTCTGAAAGAAGTCCTCTTTGCATTGGAATTAACAGCCCAACAAATAGGCCTTCAGATCAATGAAGCGAAGATTAAATACATGGTCACCGCTAGAAAGCAGACGCGTGGAGTGTTCATTTCAGGAGATACACAATATTAAAAGGTGAATGATCGGTGAATCTGTGGACATTTTATCAAAGATCGCAGCAAGCTACCGAGCATTTTACGCCAATATCAAAATATTCTGGTCTCCTCATATATCGCACACTACAAAGCGCTAATATGACCAGTTGCAAGTTTTAGACCCTGACAGCACAAAATATCCAGAAAGATCACAAGGAAAATTCTCGGCCCCATTAAAGAGAGAGCTACTTACAGAATGCGAATGAATCACGAGATCAGAAATGAACTCGATAAGGCCGACATCATCGGATTCATAAAATCGTCAAGGCTAAGATGGCTTGGACACGTACTTTGTTCACAAAATCGGACCACTAAACAAGCCTAGGAGTCGGCACCATCGAAAGTAGGACCTCGTGGGAAACCATCTACCCGATTGATGGACGACGTTGAAAGGGACCTACACATACTCGGTCAATGTGCCTGCCGTTCTCTTGCGGCGGATCGAATTATTTGGATTAGCATCGTTTAGGCGGTCAAATCCCTTCATGGGATTGGGACAACAGAAAAAAATCGTGTATTTAAAAACAACTTGACCACTTAAAGTCAACTTTTACCTTAGTAATAGATTTATCCGAGAATTGATCCGCAGTCTTAAATTGAATTTTAGTTTAGTACGCTTTAATTAAACATTAATTAAAAACAGTTTTATTTGAAATTATGTTTTGGCAGCGTTCTTAACCTAAAAAGCTCTTTTAAAGCTTGTTGGTTACAAATATTACCCTCATTAACACTGAAGGATCAATTTCGTCTATTTCTATACTCGTTTACATGAATGTTTCTTTTCTGTTGTTTTTTTAACACTATAATTACCGCGCTTTTACCTTTTAGGTTGGAGATTTACGCTAAAAACTGCACATTTTTTAGCAAAAATGAAAAATGTTGATTTTATTGAAATTACAGTAAGTCCTCGACTTACGTGATTAATTCGTTGCGAAGGTTTTCGCTTAAGTCGAAAAATCGTGTAAGGTGAACAAACCTCATTTTTTGAAAACTCAAAAAACTCATTTTTTTTTTAAATCACGTAAGTACGAATTCACCTACATAAGTCGAATTCGCATAAGTTGAGGACTGTACAAATTCACGTAAGTCGAATTCGCGTAAGTCGAGGACTTACTGTATATCTTTTATTTTTAATGTTGTATCTTATATTTTTTGGTAGAAAAGTTAACGCCAACGTGACGGGCGTGATACTTAAAGTGTTAATATCGTGATACACCAATAAAAACTAAATTTTTGATTTTATTTTGCAAACTGAACGTTTTTATTTCTTAATATTTTCCGCTTATTATTTTTCTCGAATAAATTTATATAAATCACAATAATTAATTGTTACATATACTATAGGTGGTTTGGTGTCTATTGGTGGAGGGGGGGGGGGGGCAGGGGCCAAATTGAGTAGATTAATCTACCAGCACCGTAACCTTCCAGAAAAGTGCGCATCACGTGAGCTGTTCTGGGCATGTATTAGGCAGTTGCGTGATGGGTAAAATTGTGAAAGGAGTAACCTGGTCACAATTCGCAAGCGTATGTGCTGCCTCCTCGTGGCAACCACTGGTAACTGAGACCATTAGGCAGAATGTAGCCTTTGACACATGCTAAAGTATGGCGCTAAAGGAGAAAACCTTGACAAAAAACCCTAGTCTAAGGCGGAACAGCATATACCGATGGATGAATGGCTGATAGGTTAATCAGTACAAAGTATGCGGACTCTAGCTACCAGGCACTTTCCAGTTTTATTTAGCCTTCCTGTAATAAAGCTGGGCGCCCTTCAGGCGACCTTCCATTCCCAGCAACTCGTAAGAGTAAAATCAAACCGGAAGCCAGGCAGGACTAGGAATATACCGGAGTGCGACTGCATTCTCGAAGTCCTTGGGACCCAATGCTACCGTCTTTCTAGTAGTAGTACTAGATATAGTAAACAGCTAGGAAGGAGAGCAATGAGCCCAGATAGTATGTATCGCGCACCGGCCAACAGTATTATCAGGTTCATTAAGAGCCTGAATATTGACTGGATGGATAATTAAGCAGGATGCAAGCACAAAACATCTTTTAGGTGGTAGTGCGAGATGGCTAAACGCCCACATGGCCCTTCAACAATAATAATAATATTAATACATATACTACATGTGAAACAATTTTATTTGGGTACAGTAAATAATTCAAAAATTTGAGTTGCTAAGGTTAAAATAAATGTCGATGTTGAAAACATAGCAAGACTTTTCCATTTAAATCGCGCGGGCTTATACAAACGAGTAGTTTTTTAGAAGATTGGTAGCACCCTAACAGACATCTGTGTCAAATTTCGTGTCATGAGGTACGATTGTTTATCTTCATCTAAAAAAGTGCATTTTTCGTAAAATTTACGAAATATACATTTTGTTGGTAGAAAACTTGACTTATGTAGATAAATAATTTTGTATGGAGTTGGTGTGTTTTTGTAGTCAAAAAACAACAACCACTACTGAAAATGAGAAGACAACAGAATTCACAACGAAAAAAAAACAATCATAGGTAAAGTAACAAACCCTATGTAAGTAACGCGCACGACTTAAACCGACAATTTGTTTTGTTTTTGTGTAATAATAGTCTCATATATTTGTATGGAAAACCCCTGACCGCAGGGCCCGATCACATAAAAAATGTATGGAAAATGTTACATCGATGTTAAGAAAGTACAAAAATGTCCACACAAGGTGTAAACAATTTTCAAAAAATTTGTATGTAAGCTACTCACTCGCCAGAAGGTTCGACCACTTTGAAAATTTAACATAAAGTATTATACCTCCGGACTTAAGAAAGTGCCCAATTTTTCAGACTCTAAACAGGTGAACACAGTAGAATTCTTCCAATGTTTATGCACAAAAATACTTAGCGACTTGTTTTCAATTGCGACTAAGCATAAGCGAGCATGTGGGTGGTTTAAGTTATTATATTTACAAAGTTGTAGTGAATAGTGGTTGTAAAATGTTTTTTGCAGTTTAGAACCATTTCTGGTGCTTTACTTTACTCTTGCTATTTAAAAATTTGTTTATAATTATTGAAATTGGTGTTCTACAACTCAAAATCTATATGTGCGGCAAAATTTTACTTTTCAAAATTTTTAATAATTGAGCATTATATACCAAAACCGATTTGAGTCATTTTGTACTTGCGACGGTCAATTTTTATTACCAAATTTCTGTTTGCGTCATGTAAATTCGTTGTTGCATCGTTACGTTGAATACACATAATTGAAAATTTTCCACAACATCAAAATAAATTATATTATTAAATCTTCTAATGATTAAATGATGCCCTCAGCAGTTTTAAAAGTAACTTTTTTTTTAATATATTTGAAGGTTCTATTCAATTTCAACCACTATTCCACTATTTCAGTGAATAATCTACGCTAATTTTATTACAAATAAAAATATTGAACTGAATTTTGAAAGAAATCCTTTTAAATTCTCTATTTTAATTCTACTTCTAATGTTTCAATTTGCGATGGAAGATATTATTGTCGCAAAGCCAAGTACATATTAGAATATGACATACGAGTATTACACCCATTATAATACCAGTCGCAAAAAAATTTCTTTTAATTTGTTGATTTAAAGTCGCTATTTAAAGTAATTTACTCACATTAAAGTGAAAAAACTTACTTAATTCATTGTAAGAATATCAAATTCAAAAGCTCGTTGTCTCCTTAGTCCTACAAAAATCAGTTTTTAAAAGGCGGGCGAGTACTTAGATTTATTACAGGGGCATATCTCAAGTGGTTCTATTTTTAATGATCTCACGGTTTCCCACCATGCTTTACGATGACCAAATGATATGTTTTCCTTGCATAAAAAATGAGGAATTTTTTTGAACCTATTCAATCCTACTTATATGAATGTCATGATGAGAAGACCACCCACAAAACGGTTATTTGTGTTGTGATCGAACTAGAGAAATATTTGGAATATAAAATTCTTTCAAAATCCGCTTTATAAATCAAAACATAGAGTTAGCTTTTGGCAGGAACGGGTCAATACATCGATTAAACTGTGATATCACGACATTATGTTACATTAGCTTACATTTAAAGATAATAGATTCTTCTAACTACAAATTAACAATATCCACAGAGTTACTCTCTTTATAAGATCATTATAAGACTTGGTGGATGGAAAACGGCAGATATTTCTTCTAGAGTCAACATATTTTCAAAATGATCTAAAATCCAAAATATAATGTGTTGATTCAGTGTTTAAGGGGTAGATGCTCGTACGTATCGCATGTTAACAAATTGCGATGGTTAAAGATGGCGGATTTGCGACCCCTTTTTGAGTTTGCTAGAAATGACATTCTCAATACACCTAGCAAATCCGCCATATTACTTAATATTCAGCATATTGCTGAATTATATATTGACATTTAAATAAAAACTTAAACCCAAAATTAAATTATACGTATTTCAGTATACATATGTATATTCTACTTTCGCCTTTTCTACTATGAGTTATTTTATAGAATTAAATTAAGAAAAAAATATGCGTTGGTATTAAAACAATAAATCGTAAGTCAAACTTCGGTGAAAGATGTATAGTAAACTTCATGAAAATATCGGAAGCCCGGAAAGTTACACAATTATAGTGCGTGCAAAATACTAATCAAAATCACAGATCTCGCACATAAACTAATATGGTGGGAACACCACTTTTTTTGTCACGAACTCACAAGTATGTTTTAAAAAAATTACCTATTTTTAATACTAATTCTGTAATTTCCCTAAAGTTGATTTACATATGTATAATTTAAATTTAAATACCTCCTTAATAATTAGACAATTGAAATTTCATTCAAAATATTTTGTTCCTGTACACATTTTCCTTTGTTTTCTGTATTGCGAGTTCAAAAAGACACTCGCAATTTTTTTAAATTTTTTGCTTGCTAGTAAGTCGCAAAAACGTTCGAGCATACCAAAATGTCATTTTCAGCTCGCAAGTTGCTAATTTGCTTGCTAGAACGTATCGAGCATCTACCCCTAAATTCATTTTTTTGTTCCCTTCTTTTATCTTTTATTTCTCTCTTTGTGAAAGAAAACAAAAAATATTTTTGTTGTATCTTTCCCCGAAAACGAAATCGAAAAACGTAAAATATCTCTCCTAATATAAAACACAAAGGATAGGAGAAAAGAGATATTTTATTTTGTTGAATTTCGTTCCAAAGGAAAGAAACAAAACAAAATATTTGTTCTCTCCTTTCGCAAAAAGAGTGTAAAGCAAGGAACGAAATTTGAATTTAAACGCTGTGATAGTTGATATACATATGTTGTATGTACCAAGTGCAATCTTCAAATCCGGTAGCTAACGCCAAAAAAAAATTTATTTATTTATTTATTTATACAGAGAAAAGTCTACAAATTTGACTTGAATTTATAACATATTGAACAGGGTAGAATAAAAATTAAATTAAACAAAAAAAGAATTAAAAATTGACATAAAAATATTCTTAGGTTGGAGCATAATGTTGCTTCAACCTACGTTTAAAGCTGTCTTTACTAAGCTGTATTTTTTAGTAAAAGTCGAACAAATAGTCGATTTTATTAAAACTCTTCGACATCATGTTTACCGGTTCATTGTCACCATAGTTTGTTCTGTGTTTATTCAGATGAAGGAACTCATGATCTCTTAAATTCCTACTCGGTGCCTTTATTTTAATTGATTCCAGTATGAATGGTGCATCGATTTGATCAAGTAAAATATTTCCAATAAACGAACATTTTAAAAGCTCTCGTATATTTGCCAATGTTATCATTTGATAGGTTTTGCATTCAGTAGTATTTGATGGTAATCGCTTCAGGTTAACGTGGTGCGGTAAGTCGTAATCCCATCCGTCTTTACACGTTATATGAGCCGTTAATTTTGAAAGTGGTGCAAGTCCACTTTTCAAAAAATTTAAGTTAATGATAACAATAGACAAATAAAAGTACATTCTTTCTAACGGTGAACAATTTATAGTCAAAATTCAAAAAAAATAATCCCTAATACTTGTTCGAAAAATAAGAAAATTCAAAATCCCGTATATTTTTGCATTTATTGTTTCTCTATTCCTTCATTTTCTCGTTTCAACACAATGTGGACTTGCCTCAGTTTCAAAATAAACGGCTCATATACCGTATAAACTTTTTTTAGACACTATCGATTTTTCTGATAGGTTTGTCGTAAATAGGACACCAGATGTTGACAGCGTATTCGAGTTGAGATCTGACGTAGGCATAATAAAGGATCTTGATTGTCTCGAGGTCATGAATATCCCCAGTCCAACGCTTAATAAAACCAAGCATGGAATTGGCTCTAGCAACGCAATGCTCAATATGCTTAGTAAAGCACATATTTTCAATGAAAGTAACCCTTAGGTGTTTAATTTATATTAGAGTCATTCTCAATACCTTCACACGCAACAGACTAATGCACTTCAATGAGTATGCCAACACCAGATATTTTGTTACTATTTAGTTCGGAACGATCGCTCCTGTAGACATTACAAGCCGCATGAAAATAATCAGAACTACTTTGAAATCGAACGACTTCGTTTATTACAGCCTTCAGTTGTAAAAATTGGCTAGTATTACTTTCGATCATTAAGGCGACAAATATTTTTTTTTCTACGAACGACCGTTCTCTCGAACAACAGGGTATTTAATAGGATAGGAAATACAACGATCCCGTTTTTTTTTTCTTTCTTTGTTTATAAACTAAGGTAAACAGTGATAATAACGGTGAGGAGACACCAGAGAGCGATCATCGTGGTTGATCAAAAATTGCTCGTGGAGTGCTCAGTCATACAATAGGGATAGGAGTGAATTACAATGTTTGCAATATTTTCGTTATTTTTTTTTTTTTTGTGAAATATGGTATAAGTGATAACCACGGTGAGGTATAAGATTGATCAATGATCGATCGTGGAGGGCTCAGCCGTACAACAAGATTATGACATAATGAACACATAACGATAACGGCCGGCTTAAACAGTAAGCGTCCAATGTATATTGAATTACAAATAAGGCGACAGAACTTCAAAGATTTTATTTAAATGCCACGAGCATTTAGAAATTACATAAAATTATTAAAGTCAGCATTAAGGTGAAATATTTATATATCGCTCGTTAATGCTATTTTCGAGCTTCCCGAAAATTTTTCTGCTTGGAAACAAATACTTTCACATGTAAATGCTCCGGCCATACGGCCCAAGAGGAACGCTGCTTGTTTAGGGCTACATTCTCGATACCACATTGCAAGCAAATTACCAACTTTGCTAGCTGAAATTGAGTTTTCACATTCTCAACAATTTTTGCTAGCTATTAGCAATCAAAATAGCACAAAATCTTGCTATCAAGTTTTTGAGATGTTAAATCAAACATTAATGTATTTTTAGGTTAGGTTGAGTAACATTTCTAAAAAAAAATAAACCACTTTGTTTCAAAAATTCGATTGTAGTACTGATTTGTTAAAACTTAAAATATTTGTTTAGAATTAAAAATGGAGTGGTTACTAATATGTTAAGGGTATCGCTTCAATATTAAACGAAGTGTTTCGTGATAGAGAGAATATCCCTTTAAATGTGAAGATGCAATTTTTTTTTAAACGGTACAGGTTTACCAAAGATGCCGCCAAATTTATTATTGAACTTCTTTCAAGTATTAATTTCCTCTTCTATGTAATTGGCTTTTCGTTTTTTCGAGCTATCGTTGTGCGAAACCCTAATGTCAAAATTTAATTCAGCATCACGCTGAATAAAAATAATATGGCGGATTTGCTAGACGTTTCGAGAATGTAATTCCTTATTTCCAAAATTGTCACTAGCAATTCCGCCAATTGTGCTAATAGCTACAGTTTGTCTTGCTAGATGTACGAGAATATGGCCCATAATCTTATACACTTAGCATTCGCAGTCAGCACAAAGTTAATCACTTATCTTTTCCAAAAATGACATGAGAAACACTAAACTCATCTTCAGTTTCGTTTGACCCAGCCAAAATTTATCATTCCTTCCAAATTTTGTTAAAAGCGAAATAAATTTCGAAAAACATGTAAAACGTGGACTTTCATGACATCCCGGATTTTTTTTTGTTGCCCGATATAATAGATAGTACTTTTAGTACAAATTTTATTGCACTGGAAAAATTGACGATTATTTACCATTCATTTAGATTGAAAACGTCCGAATCATTTAAGATTCTGGTCCTACCAGTATTAACGAAAATCTTTTGGAGTAAACAAATAAACAGCAAAGCTAGATATTTCGATTATATCTGACGTTTTAAGGTTTACTTTAGTTAATCTTAAAAATTAACAATTTACAACACCCATATGAGATTTAAATTGGAATATAACTTAGCCGTAAATTGGACCAAAAAGGGGCTCTACAACTATTTTCAAGGTATAGCCAATATTTAATTCTCTTGTAATTTACTGACTAGGCCTAAACTTATTAATTAGATTGACACATTATGTCATCTTGATGACAAGAGGGCAATTAGGGATTGCTTGGGACGTATTTCAAAAAATATAAACAGTGCGATATTGTGAGAAAAGAGGGATTGTTGAATATACAAGCTGGTAAGCGGAACACCAATAAAAGACAAATGCTCCGAATAATGGGGTGGTGTGTTTAATCGTATAGCTTAGCGAAGTTCAACCTTTGTTTGGCGTGGATTTATTGTTGTGTTGTTTTTTTGTATTCGTGGAAAGTGCGCGCATCAGGTGAGGGAGAAAAATTATTACACCCCTCTATATAGTACAAAAAGCGACCGAAAACACCGAAATGAAAGTGATCCATCAAGGTCGACAGAGACATCATTCATCATCACTGCGTCACGGCAACAGTCGCAATAGCTGTCACAAACAATGGCGTTTTCTTTCATATCTACGAGTGTCAGGTAACTTATAGTTGCACCCTACACATAAATTAAAAGCAATTTTAAATAATAAGATTTGTTATACGATTAGTGAATGGGCAGCTAAGGTAAGCATACTTTTATGAGTATTACAACTTTAAATTGAAAAGAAAACCACAATAAATAATTTTTAGTTTATTTGATAAACTTGCTACAGTTGATGGAAAAGTGGTTATATTCTAAGCATTTCAGTTATTACTACACATTAAATCGTACAACTGCTGTGGACTTTTTTTTTCAACATTTACTGTTTTTCAACCGATCGGTCTTCTTCTAATTCTCTGCCAAAATAATGTCTAGGCATAAGTCTAACTGAGTTATATGTTTAAGGAACAGAATGCATTAAATTATTTAGATTTCTATCCAAAATCCTACAATTTTTATTTAAATGAATGCATTTGTTCACAACAATGTAACAATTTTCTTTGGCAGTATGACAAATTTTCATTTTATTCAAAATTATAAAATATTTTTTTTATTTATAAACTTTAAGGACGAAGGCAAAAAAAAAAGAAAACTTTTTATTTTTAAATGTTTTTACAGTGATCAAATTACTAAAAAAAAAAAAATTAACTATTTTGTGGAACTAATTAATTTTCATCAACTAAAAGTAAATAAAACCTAATAATTAATTGCTGTTCTGTTTGACGGCAGCTTGCTAACATAAAAATGTTAAATTTGTCCATACATTTAATTACAAATATCGAACAAACGAATCATCTTCCGGGTTCAAAAGAATGTTATTTGGTTTTGAGAGCTGAACATGACTAAATTATTTTTGAAAACCTTGAAAACTTCTATAAAGTTCAATTCTAATTTTTTAGACAAAAGTTTCTTTTTTGTTGTGCAAAATTTCGCCAAAAATTTAGGTTTATAAAAAAAAAGTGTGACCTTGAAATAACCTTGACATAGGTTATCAAATAGTACATTGTGTCTTAAGGATTAAAAGTTTGACGAGCAATTATGTTTGCATGCTAGGCGAAGCGTAGCGCATTTCGATGAGACGCAAATCCAGAATTTTCCTTTCTTTTATTTGTTCACTTACTTTATTGAATTTCATAAGTAGAGAAAAACTTTTAACTTTCAAGTTTGTCAAAGCTGCAGTATAATAATGTTGCCTGCTGTGGCTATCTATCTCATCTGGTCTTGTTGATATCATTCTTGGCTGACATTCCGAGATACCGAAAACTATTTCTAAGCCAACGTAATGTTGTTAACAAATTGGCTCAAACATCAAAGTTCCAGGTTCTTGCACAAAAATTGCGGCGATTTATTTATTCTAATACTTGTGTAACTTTCTTTTTGAAATTTAAACTCGATAACGATAGGTAACAAAAAAATTTCAGAAGAGCGATTTTTTTCTTAACCAAGTTTTAATTAATTTATCAATTTTATTTTTGAAACGTGATAAGTTTGTAAAATTCGCACGACAAAGTATGAAAATAATTCTGAAAATTTTCTTAGTAATCACTTAGTTAGGAGGGTCAAATTAGTGAATGATTTGAATTCATAAAGGTTTATCAACGAACAGAGTGCGTTTGAAAATTGATGAAGCATGCGAACCACGGATGACGATTAATGAAAATGTCAAATATCATCGGGAACCTAGAAAAAATAAAGCGAATTTTTGCCCTCGAATAATTTTTTTATTCCCAGCAGCGTACTAAATGTTGCACAGGACCAGAAGGAGATTGTACCACTATTAACAGCATGGATTTTAATTGTGAACAAATGGTTTACATTAAAATGCAGACTTTGCACGAGGATAAGAGTCACTGAAATGGCACGTTTATACTACGACGAAGATGAGAATGATATTATTCGTAAGGACGATTTGCAAACGAAAATGTTACATAATTTTGTAAAATGACTGGTTTATGCACAGTTTAAAAAATGGGAGTAATACAAATACCGGTGGTCGCTGGCAATAATGTTTAATATATTTCGAAATAACCAATGAAAACTCCAGATTAAATCTTTACATATAAATTGTTAAAACCGATTTGGAAAACTGTTTTTTTTTAAATTAGAGTCTGCTTGGCAAAGTTAATTTTTAAATGAATTACGGATTAAACTGTTCGAATTCATAGTTTCAGTTTTTTAAATACTTTTGCGAAATAGACCGTAAAACAACTACTTTATAACACATACTATTATGATGATTTACTAAATATTGTGCTAGCAGTTTCGGGGACCTGAAATCGCTCACCCACTTCCAACAAATAAATTATTTGCAAATTTGTTATTTTTCGGAATATTTTAGATTGAGTCCCGGTCGAAACAACATAAAAAATATGAGGCAAAATTAGACAAACCAGAATATTTCAAGACGATTTGTGGTGCAAAAAGGTAGGTATAGTACAAAATAGGATATTTCACAACAGATAAAAAACCATATATAGATACCAAAGCTTTAAGAAAAGTTAGGTTCGAGAAAAATACCTAATAAGCTTGAGGGCTGTAAATTGTAGTACACACAGATTATTATTTACAGCACCATCATATATATTTTTCAAAAATCTAGCTTAAAAAACTGCACAATTTATTTTATATACTCACACGGTCATTTATCATAAACAAGTTTACTCATAAAGTCCAAGAACAATAATTTGCTGAATACGTCAGCAACAAAAAAAAATACTTTGGCGAATTTAATATAAAAAAAAAGAATTAAGAATTATTTTTAAGAAAAACTACTAGTGAATGAACGCATTTAAATTAAATATAAATAAAAATAAAACATTATATACAGAGAATATAATTCTGTGTTCAAAATAAAAACTGATTCTTTGCCAAAAATCTAATATAAGAATCTTTGCTCTACACACACATACACATAGTGTCTTATATACTTGTGATTATTAAGAAATTTTCTATTTTACATTTGCTACAATTTGTATAAATTGTATTAAACGTGAAATGCTAAGGTTAACATTAAGAATAGGAGTTGACTTCTTATTGTCTTTTAGGTGACATAAAACATTACTGTGTTAATTAAATTAAAATAAATTGAAAGAAAATCATTTTTATTTTGCAACTTGTGTACTTTTTTTTTGTTTGTTGTTTTTGTAATTTAAGAATAGAAATTTTTCTGCTTTAATTAGAAATGCTAGTTTGGCTTAACAGGTATATACATATATATGTATACAAATAATATGTTATTCGTACTATGAAAACCAAAATTCTAACATCATACATATTCTACGATAATTTAAGAAAAATCTTTTCTATTGGGCAAAACCGTAATAGAAATATACATATACACGTACCATGTCATATGTATTATGATGAATGAAACTAATTTTATGAAAAAAAAAAAAAAAAAAATTGGGTGAAATGTTGATTAGGCCAAAAGAAAATAAATTTATTCATAGATGTACAAATACATATATTAAGAAGAATGAAATTTTTATGAACACGAAACCTTACAGTTGATTATCTTACAAATAACATACTGACCACTATGTTACATGAATAAATTTTTCACAACGGTTTTCTAATGACCATCAGTTCGTTTATTTGTGTTACATTGTGTTTGTAACACAGAATTCAATTTTACGTGTTTTTGACCCTTTTCATTATAATATAATGTATACATATTATGTATATACGTATATCCATTTAACTCAACGGTGCGAGGTTTGCCAATCTAATAAGAGAATAACAATCATCAATTTGCACTGCTAAATAGAATAAAGCAAACCTCAGTTGGTCTAGAATTTAGAAGATCATTTTTGTAAATTTACAATTTGAATAAAACAACTTTTTGAGGGTTTCTTTGGTAATTTGGCACGAATGTAGTAAGTAAATAAATAAATTTTAAATATTTTGGCAATGTTTAGTGGCACGTTCTAGTCCAGCAACTAATTTGTTTTCGAATGCATTTTCTTTTTGAATTCTGTAAATTTACAATATGTATACAAAATTAAAATAAAATATTCAAAATTCTAAATAAATATTGAAATTTAAAAAAATTTGATTTAAGAAAATTTTATTTTCTTGGGCCATTCGGGATTTCCCGGTGCCCTCTTTTAGAAGTTCCTAGAATGTATGCTTCTGTTATAAACCAGATTTTTAACGAATTTAACAATTGAAAATAATTTGAAAACTATTTCGTAATTGTCTTTAGTACTTCAAGAACAATTTTTGGTCATAAATATGGAAAATAAATATCACCTTCGACGAATAATCTCTGCATTCCTCCGTTTGATTAGAAAAAGTCAAAAAGTCAAACAAAACTCGTGATTTTCGAATAAAATTTCGAATAAAACTCGAACAAATCTTGATTAACTAACGCAAATTAAAGCAATATAAGTAGCTATGTATGTACATCTCGACAACTCGTCTTTTGATTATCTTAACCTAGTTGTACAAACTCGATAAACATGAACAGAGGCAGAAAGTGCAAGTGAGATAGAAAAAAGAGGCAAAAAAGAGGCAGAAAGTGTAAGTGATATAGAATTATTTTATTTTAATGTAATTTCTAAAATGAAATTGAAATAGCAATATGACGTTATTGCGATAATCTTTGTGTCTTATCTGTCAATGGTGTGTATCGAAAATTTCTAAATTTCAGGAGCTTTGCGAAATTATATAAATCAAAAATTTAAACAAAATCAAGATATTTAAGGAATTAAGTTTATTAAAACAGTTCAAGATTCTAACAAATTTTAAAACTTCAAATTTTCTAGAGGCTTTATTGTAGTGTACAGGGTGACCCATTTTGAAAATCTACTCAAATAACTCCCAAGGGAAGGCCAAAATCAAGAAAAGTGTCATTACAAAAGATGCACAATTTTTAAGGGGACATCAAGTGATTATCTTAAATTTAACCTTGAGGTCAAATTTCAAGGTCAAGTCGCCTTTTTGAATGGGAATACCTATTTTTGACATCGGATGTGAAAAGCGTGGGAAATTTTACGCCCGCATAAGTATGTATTTTCCATGACCTCCCAAGGTCACCTAATATATTTGCGGACGAAAATTTTCCACGCTTTTCCAATCCAATATCGAAAATAGGTATTCCCATTCAACAAAACCTATTTGACCTTGAAATTTAACCTCAAGGTTAAATTTAAGATCATCATTAAAATGCAACTTTTCTAATTACACTTTTTTTTTTGTATTTAGGCCTCCCCCCGGGAGCTATTTAAGCGGATTTTTTAAAATGGGTCATCCTGTATATAGTGTTCGATTGGATTGTTAAAACAAAAACAAGTTTTCATGTCCAATTGTATAAGCATAAGCAGAATGATTTTTTTCATTGTTGTATTAGTGAATTGATCATATATGTGACACAATTGACACGGACATTTCTCTTTCTGTTGGTATTGGTAGCTGTAAGAAAATTTTTGGAAAAATTAGGTTTTATCAAAATTAATTTAAATCACAAAATAAATTATTTGTTGTGCCCCACAGAATGCGCATAATGATTTAAATCATTATTTTGACATTAGCGCAATTTATTTTGCCTAATCAAATTCCACGTAAGAATTTTAAGTATTTTCTAGAAAATATTTTAGAAACAAGGAACGCCTACTAACTTCATGAAATTTTCTAAATTTATAAAAATCTAAAGAATACAAATTAATCAAATTTGCAAATTTTTTGAAACTAATTTGTTAAAATGCTTAAAATTTTCAAACTCGAGCCACTTTAGAAATTCTTAAAAGAAATTCGAAATATAATATTTTTTGAAATTATAGAAATATCAGAAATCTAGAGCTTTAAACCTTAACTCGTGACATGATCTGGGTCTTAAAAACTAAGAATTTTTTTGAAGTTTTTCAAGAAATTAGTTAGTTTCTAGAAAAATTTGAGGTTGGATTTTAAATTATTTAAAATTGATATTTGAAGATGTTTAAAAATTACAGGAATTTAGGTAATTTTGAGATCTCCAGAATTTTAAGTATTTGAGAGTTCCAAATTTCAAAACTTCAACAAATTTCATGTAGTTTTTAAAAATTTAGAGAATACCCAAATGTCGATAATTTTATGAACTTTAATTTCAGAAAATTTAGTAATTTAATTAAGAAGATTCTAAAAATTTTAAGTTTAAGAATTTGAAGAATTTCGGGAGCAAAATATGATTATATATTTCAATTTTTCTTAAACAAATTCAAGTAATTTAAAGAATTATACCTTTTTAAACAGCACAAGATTTTAAAAATTTAAGAATTTCAAAAATTTCAAGAGATTCAATAATGACATAAATTTATAGTAGAAAATAAAATTAACGAATTATATCTTTTATTATTTTAATTTGTTTAAAAAAATGAATATTTAATCATTGTGCTCCCGAAATTTTTCAAATTCTTAAACTTAAAAATTTTAGAATCTTAAATTAATTAAATCATTAAATTTTTTAACTAATGTTGAAAAAATTATCGAACTCTGGGTCTCAAGATTTTTAAAAATTTCCTGAAATTTGATGAAGTTACTATTATTTATCAAAATTATTTAAATTATTAGTTTCTTGAAAAATTTGGAAATCTCAAATACTTAAAATTTTGAAATTTTTGTGGTCCATAAATGTGTTAGAAACTCCAACTGTCTTAAACATTTAATGCCCTAAATTTTTTGAATTTAGTAAAATTCTTCAGTCACTCATGACTCATGACACTCTAAAAATTCATAACATTTTTCAAACAAAATTTGTCAGTTTCTTAAATATTTTAAAAATGTTAAAATTTTTACAATTCTTTATTTTTTTTTTTTTTTTCAAATTTATATTCATAAAGTTATTGAAAGTTTGATTTGAACCTTGATATTTAATTTTCCTTAATTATTTGTAATGTTCTCAGCGATGATGCAAATTTTATTTTATCAAATAAATTTTTAGGCACTTGAAAAATAATAATTTATGCATAAAAAGCAACATACATCCCCCATTTAAAATAACGATCCAAATCGGAACCAAAAACAGACTTTGATAAAACAAAGAAAGGCAACAATTGCTATAATTAATATGAGGGACAACCAGTCTTAACAAAAAAAACCAAACTCACCCGACCATTTACGGGTTTGAAATTTTAAACCATAAAGAGTTGAGTCAATGTTTCACATAGATTTTTAGTGTAATTTTTCCATGAAAGAGTTGCATCAATGATTAGTCCTAGATCCTTTAAAAAATCACTAAAATGTGCTGCGTTGATCGAGACTATAGGAAAACAAAGAAGTTTATTTTCGATAACAAGAGAGCCTTCGATTTAGAAGCATTTAATAATAAGCCAGTACTCATCGATCACCTATAAACACTTTCCGAATCATGATTATACTGTTCAGTAACAGGCGACATGCCATCTATGCATCCAATATAAAATCGTGTTAATATAAACATAGAAGTGTTAAATAGAGTTGGATGGAACAAACCACAAGGAAACGCACCTCATCTTTGCAGCCTCTTTGATAGTTCAGTCAATTTAGTGCCAACCTCTAATAGTACCACTTTATTTTATTTAAGTCAAACGGGTTAATATTTACAAAAAAATGATAAACTGGGTGTCCAATTTTCAATATTAATAGTTCGTTGTTCAAACACAAAAGCTTTTCAGCTTTTTGTAAATTAAATTCTGAGGAAACAGCATCGGCCATAAAACACAATTCTAAGAGGCTTGGAATGATAAACTTATTTTAGTTTATTTAAAGAAATCCTGGTAAATTTCAAATACATGGCGGAAACATACTATATTGTTCCGCAAGTAATGAGAAAAGTTAATGGAAAAAACAGAACATGACGAATGCTAAAAATACCAAATTAGTAAATATCTGGCATAATAAAGTTTTCAAATTGGTCTATGTGGAATTGACGTCATTATTGATTGATTAATTGCAAAAATTACTTAAAATTATAAAATAAAATGTTAAGTAATATCGAAAAATTGATATCGGTGCAAAGATCATAATCGGATTAATCTGCAGCAGAAGCAAACAAATTGTAAGGGAAAATTTCAAATCTACATGGACGATATTGCAAGCGAAAACCTAAAATCCAAAATGATACTGAATTTATTTCGTTGCACAAAGAGTATGAAACTATACCCCTATTATGATTTTGACCTTATCAAATGACTCACCTCACCTATCCGAGCCGCAGTCTTAGTTTTGTATTTTTGATATCGATTTTTGTTATTCTGTAAAAATCGCACTAGTCACCGAAAGGGATTTTTGGAGAGACTGATAAAGACTAAAAGGGACTAGTGTCGGATAGCAGATTACCAAACTTTCAAGGATTTTGTGAAATATTAAATACAGTTTGTATAGAAACAATGCCAAGTTCTAAAACCTTATCTTTAAAACTTTGCTAGCTTAAGCATTTCCTATGAAATTTTGAGGCAAAATGCTGAAAAATTCATAAAGAAATTGTTGCTTCAGGCAATTTATCTAGAATTTGTCAAAATATAGAAACGGTTGCCAATGTCATAATTACAGTGATTGAACGGTAGAATCTAACCAGTTTTGCTATGTGAAGCCAAAAAACCTCATATTTCAGATTTTGACGGTTCAGCATAAGGTGTTAACTTTCTCAACCCCCGTTCTTTTGGCTACATCAGAGAAAGCATTTACCACCAAAGAAGCGAAAAAATCATCTTGTGTTGAACCATGATATCGGGAAGAGAAAGCATGAGCAATTTCGAAAACAAGGTTAAATCCCTCGTAGGCGGCAGTAGTAACACCTTGAAATCGAAATATGTTTTAATATTACTTATTAATGAAACTGGAGCAATCTTAAAAGAAGTTAAAACAAAAACAACAGCGGAAGGAGGCTATTATAAATTTAGACATATCATTCTTTCAGTTCCAATATTTGAAAAGTTGATCTTCAAAGCAGCGCGACGTTTTCTCTGGTCGTCCGACTGTTATGAATATTTTTCAGATTGGCCCTTTTACTTCCTTGAAAAAGCATGTACTTCTAGAGTAGTAGTTCAAGGTAGACCCATTTTGTTCATTTTCTTTCTAAATGATGTTGCCAATGTCAAAAGTACGTTCTCATTTGGGATATGGGGCTATTATATAGGATCCACTGTACGCTAACTATTCTGGTGTTACTAAAAGCCTTCCAAACATTTTTTTAATATTCGCAGTTCGAAGATATCCCGGAGAAAACAATGTTCCATTTTACTTTAACCCTTCTTATCGTTGGAGCTGCAAACTACTGAACATTCTCACACTTTTGTAAGGAATCTTTTATTCTCTAAAATAGACTGTGGTGATGTTTTAAAATTTTTTAGTGTTCAGTATAGTTCTGATATCGTCGTTACCATCCAAACTTTCGAATATGAAAATTTCGTTTTTAGGACCGCAACAAATATACGAATATTTGACATGGGAACGTTAAGAAAAATGCGCATAATATTCGAAACTTTGCCAGAACCATTATCTATGTTGCTAGGGAAGCCAATAAAATCGACGATTTTCCACTGAACTAAGCCCAATTCTATTTTGGTAGCGACGATTTTCCAATGCTATCATTACATTACGTTATACATAATATATTCGTAACACATTCTATATTCATCGCCTTCTAAAATACTCTAATACAACGATAAGATTGGAAATACCAGATATACATTTATTTATTTTTTGGTCTATAGAGATATTTGGTAAAATAGTTTGTCCCTGGTATTAGTTATTCGTATTTTTTCAATTTTTTTGTTTTTGTTAATTAAAGCGAAAACGTGAATTTTTCAATTGAAAATATTAACGGATATTTTCCCACATCGGATCAATTAAAAAATGTATATTTAAAACTTTTCGGAAAACTTCGAAATGCAAGTCAATTTTGATTAAAATTTAAGTAGAAATAAACGAAGTCCAAAAGTTTTCTTTCTAACATTTTATAGGAGTCGCTTTTTTATAACAACTTATGGGATTCCTCAATTGTATTAATTTACGTACCTCTAATCGATTTTTGGTTTGCTTTTGATTTGATAATCCTGAATGCTGGCGGTCGCAGGCGTTTCTTCCAACAAATTTTTAATAAGCTTTACGCCCGCAGAATCGACCGGCTTTTTATAGCACAATAGGAGAGGTACAAATGATCATTTCCCTAGTACATTTTGGACAATCACCTTAATAAAAATTGAGTCACTAGTAAAATTTTTAATTTATCTGCAAATTATTTCAAAATTACATAAAACTTAGTTTTAGCGGAAAAACAGGAATTTAGTTCGTTGCTCAGAAAAATCTTTCTTTAGCTATGTGACCAAAACTACCTTCATTAGTTATTAAAAAGAAAAAAAATCAACATTAACACCCAATATTAAGGAACTAAAGCTGTGTTTCTTATTTCCGATCTAATTGATCTGATCGATCAAAGTACAGTAAGTCCTCGACTTACGTGATTAATTCGTTCCGAAAGTTTTCGCGTAAGTCGAAAAATCGCGTAAGTCGAACAAACCTCAAAACTCGTTTTTTTTAAATCACGTAAGCAGGAATTCACGTAAGTCAAATTCGCGTAAGTCGAGGACTGTACGAATTCACGTAAGTCGAATTCGCGTAACTCGAGGACTTACTGTACTAAAAATCTGTTTCTTATTTCCACTCAGATCGATCTGATCAATTTTGTTGCTGTTTCTTATTTTTCTTCAGATCAGTTAGATTGATTTTTTCGATTTGCAAAAATATTCCGATTTCTCAGATTGATTTTTGTTTAGCTAACTTTACGTAACTCAAATCGCTGAGATTACTAGGCGGTGTAAGATCTGTCATTTTAATTATTTATTTTTCTTTTGTCAAACGAAATAGAAACACAAGGAAATTATAATTATTATGTGGATGAAGGTAAATAATTTTATTAAATAATGAAATAATTATTTTATTCAGCCATAATTTTCATAGAGTTCCAACGAAAACTACGTCGACAAACTCAGAGTCTGGGAGCCAAACTCATATCAGTTATCACTAAAATATTAGGGAATTGTTTAAAGGGAATTTCAATAAAGTTTTATTTTTTCGTTTATTTATAAATAATTACAAATTATTTGCCTTTTATTTAGCTCATTTGCACATTTCCATCGTTTTTCGTGTTCAATATATGCATGGGTCTAAAAATCGTTTAGCGATGTCTCGTTTCCAATGTACGCGTGGGTCAATAAAAATCACTTTTAAATCAATATTTAATTTCTGCGTTGCTCATAGTAATAAAAATAATGTTTTTGACCGTTCGATGACAGTTGATAATTTTTTTGATCTACCAAATCTGAAACCTGTTTCTTATTTCAGATCGATCAGATTGATCTGATTTCAGATTTCAAAATCTGCTCGATCTACGGATTTAAATAAGAAACACAGCATAAAGGTGTAATTTAAAATAATGTTGGCTAAAATTTGATAAATTCAATATTCGGATTTTGGTTAATTTCGAAGCTTGCTTAAATAGGGGAGGCACAATGTTTGTTAAGAAAAATTAGCGATTCCCGTCAACTGTAAACGCTTGCCGACTTTCTGACAGTTAGTCTCTTTTTAATCAAAGAGCACGAGTATTGTTAAATTCAACTATTTGGCAGTTCTGGTCCCCTCGATGTACGGTTAAATTTTCTTTATATTGTTTTCATCAAACGTCATCTACTTTGTTGGGAGTCGCGAAAAAAATCAAGAATAAAAAACGTAAATTTCACTAATCCAATGCCAAATTTTCAGTAAATAATTGCTTGGAAAGGAAATTAAGAACGAGATGACGAATTTTTGGGATGGTCCAGCTCTGATCTGGAATTTTGAAAATTTTCAGCATGAGATAACCCCCCCCCCCCCCTCCCCCCCCCCCCTTCTACAGGGAAAAAGCAAACTGAATATGATGATGAATATTATTGATGATATAATTTTGACATAATAATTATGACAGATAATTGTTGAAGAAAAATAATACAATATGTAATACTAAAATCTGACTAAAAAAAATTATAAAACCCCACGAAGCAATTTACGGAATGTCGGAGTATTTTCCATAGAACTGAATGAAACTGTTAGAGGCGGGTACACAGGCAAATTTGTTAGTTGATCAAAAATATTTGCTGTACATTAACATTCTAGAAAGTCTAACTTAGAATGACGATGCAATGGGAATTATGTTTATAAAGATCATGATATTTACTGCTGACATTATGAACACAAAGGACAATTTGTAGTACATTGCACTATACAATAATGCACCATACATATTGTGCAACAACGAATAAGTTGCTTACAATATACTAGCGTTACAGAGGATAGCTGTACTCATGGTTACATTTATTGCCGATTATAATTTTATGTAAATTGGTCATAAATTTAACGTAACACCAGCAACAAGATCTAAGGGAACAGTCTACCGATACATTTTGCAATTAGCTACAGGGTTTAAGAAAGAAGATGATGTGTTCCTGTTATTATTTACCTCTGCATATCGTAGCGGATATGAAGATGTATCTTGTAACAGAAAAATCAACCAATTGGCATCATAAGCCAAATCTTTTAAAAATTATTAAAACTTGGTCTTTGTTTAATTTTTAGTGTGTAACACTTATCAATGTTTAGACGTAATTTATTTTGAGAACACCAAAGATTTAATTTATTCAATCATTGGGCGATTTAATTGAGAAAACCATTTACAAATCAGCCGCAAATAATAATACCCTACTCTGAATAACTTCAACAACAACAAGGGATCCAACATTGAACCCTGAGGAACTCCAAAAGAAGGAACTAATGATTTACGAGATGTAGAGTTATTTAGGTCTACATACTGACACCTCTCACTTAAATATGAGTAGATCCACAGAACTAATTCATTGCTGAAATCTAATTTTGTTTGTTTTTCCTAATTTTAGAAAACATTATACATATTATTCAACATCTTTAGTTTTTTTTATAGTTAATCCACAGATAAGAATAGACAGATGGCGATCTTGTATGGGCCATATTTACATTCTAAGTTTCAATACCAAATTCTAATCTAATCCTTTTAGAGCAGGACGTATATATTATAAAATACAATTTTGTTTGAAGTTGGTTTATGTTTGCTTTGATATAATCAAAATAGCCATACGTAAAAAAAGATAAAAAGAGACAGAAATGTACGTCCTGCTCTAAAAGGATTGGATTGGAATTTGGTATTGAAATTTTGTAATGTAAATATAGCCCATACAAGATCCACATCTGTCTATTCTTATCTGTGGTTAATCCTTAAATCAGATTGAATGCGAATCAATTTAATTAGACCATCAAAAAATCAATCAGGATAATCTAAGATTCTACCAAAAGTTTAAGGAACATTTTCCGAATTAATTTAATTCAGAAATATTATAAAAAAAGTCAACGGTTTAAACAAAGTATTTAAGTATTTAAATTTTGAAATTTTATATCCCAGTTCGAACTTTTTATTTGCAGGTTAATTGCTGCATAATCACATATTTTACGAAATTAAAACAGTTCACATATTTATTCATGGCAAAATTAACTTTCTTTAACCCCACATAGAACATCGGTTGCTTGAATAAGTAAGATGTTAGATAAAATTAAATCAAGAATTCTATTATTAGATTAACTAAGTGCCGGGTAGGCAAGGTTAAGGTTGTACTTGTGCAGTATTCAGATGAAATAATTTCCAACAAATGGCACATTAATATAAAGATAATTTACTTGATCCAGTCGAATACAAACCCAAAGACCTTGAAAAAAAATTTACTATTTGGAAACTCTTTGATTTATTGCATTAAGCAGCCTCCGCCATCCGTTTTATTAACGAATTTACATAAATCTCTATATTTCTAAATACTAAGCAATTATATCACCAAAATGTTCCGCCGAATAAGTTTGATCGTTTAAACTTCAAATATCTGTATCGAAATAATTTCACTATAAGAAAATCTAGTTTTATTTAAAAAATCATCAAATCTGAGCTCAGACTTGTTTCCGCTAGAGGAAAAAGTGTCGTTTTACTGTTACACGGTGACCTCTAATGTTTTTATCGTAATGACTAATTCAGTTGAACACGAGCAGTATAGCACACAGTATAGCAAAAACGTCACATTTATATTTCGCAGACAATTTCATAAAAATTAAGCATTAGTCTTTTATGACAAAGTGACATTTGTGTAATGTGAATATTTAGGTTTTATTTTATTTGACAAAAAATCATATTAATATTTTTTGTGTATATTCTTCCTAATTACTAAGGTTTTATTTTCTGAGAAAAGTGTACTATCATTCATTAGTTCCAAAATTTTGGTACAAGTATTTCCAGAATATGATGTCATGTGACAGTTTTCACAATTATAAGACCAGCTAATTAGGTACCAATTTAAGAAGTTGTATTTTTTAATTTTTAGCATACTATAACATCAAAGCGTACTCAACTTACTTTGAAGCTAAGCAGAATGCGCACCATTGGTGTGGTTAACGTAGCTGGTATTTGAACGGACTCCATGGTAAAATGTGTATTTGTTTTGAGGACAAACTGGCAGTTCCTTTATTTTGATAAGGGATAAATTTGGCAGGCATAATAAGTGACAGAGTATTTTAAGGTAAAATAACGAAATATTTCAAAATACGACTGGTGAACAAGTATATAGTAGACGCTAATTCTGTCATGGATGTAAAGAGAGCCTTGGGGCTATGGAAAATATGATACTGAAGTAGTTTCGGCCATGAAAGAAAATGAGAGTAAACTGGATTCGGCCATGGATGAGACTAAAGTGGTTATAATACCTTGGCAGATAATTAAACTGAGGTGGCTCCGGCCATGGAAGAAAATGGGACTGAGTGCGAGTGCACGTATATATTCTGCTGAAAATTTTTTAGCAGGCAAAAATTTAATATAATCGCCGTAGTCTATTTCGTACACAAATTTCCCCTTCCAAATAAAATATTTTTAAATCGCAGACAAATTTTCAGAAGTGGTACCAAACTAAAAAAATAAAAATGGCAAATTTTAAGAAGGGGTACCAAAATTGACAAAATAAATATTACTGATATTTTTGCTCATTGTAAATTTTGCTATTTATTATTTTGCTCAAATGTGGAAAAATGTCAAACTTAAAATGACAAATATGAAACGTCAAAATAAAATTTGTGTTACTCGTACATGTTAATTATTTTTTGTTAAATTGGTTAAATCAATTTGTTATAAATAAAAAATCGTAAAATGTAGGTAAGTAGTTAACGTAATATGACGTGTGTTTCATCATAATTGGAAAATATATGCCAGTATAAAAATGGACAAATAGAATTCATGAAATGGAATTGGCATAAATATTTTAATTTTTATTCCTTTTGTAAGACAGAAAACTCAGGAATGTGTGGAAATCGTAATATTCATGGATTAGAGGAATGTAAATCAGAAGATGACGAATCGGGAGAGGAGATGTTACCGTGTTACAGTATATGACTATTAGGGGTCCGGGTCAAAATGCCGCGTTTTAAAATATCGCCTTTTAAAATATCGCGTCTTAAAATGTCGCGTTTCAAAATACCGCGAGGTACAAAATGTCGCGTGGTACAAAATGTCGCGTCTTAAAATGTCGCGTTTCAAAATGCCGCGAGGTACAAAATTTCGCGTGGTAAAAAATGTCGCGTCTTAAAATGTCGCGTTTCAAAATGCCGCGAGGTACAAAATTTCGCGTGGTACAAAAAGACGCCTTTTAAAATGTCACGTTTCACAATGCCGCAACGTACAAAATGTTCAATTTGGATTAAATTGTGTATCTGATATCAACTTCCGATATATAAGGACTTAACTTTAACATTTTAGTGAAGGAATATTCTAATAAATTTCAACATTTGCGTTCTTTTTCTTAGACCCACTTTATAATTACATAAAATTACATTTATAAATAATTTCCATTCAGTGAAGGAAAATTTTACTATATGTTTAAACACAATTTGCTTGTTTCAAATAATTTTTATTAAATTATTTATTATTTCACATCATATTGTTTTGATTTATAAGGGATTTTTCAAAACGCGTCATTTTAAAACGCGTCATTTTGTACCTCGCGGTTTTTTGAACCACGCGGTTTTATGAAACGCGACATTTTGTACCACGCGACATTATGTACCACGCGGCATTTTGAAACGCGGTATTTTAAAACGCGACATTTTAAAACGCGGCATTATGAACGGTTCCCGACTGTTAGACATATTTTTGATGTCGTCAATTGAATATGCAATTTCGAAAAGGGCACATCTCGTATATTTTGATAACATCGTTTTTTCACTTAAATGTGATAGAAATATATCCTCACACCTATTTTCTTTGAAATAGGCACATCTCTTGTATTAACACAGCTGCCAGTATCGGACTGTATAACAATAATTTCGAAAATGTCACAACTCTTGGAGATGTGTCCTTTTAGAATTTAATGGATTTTATTTAATTTTTCAGAGATGTGCCCTTTTCGAAATTGCATATTCAATTGGAATAAAGAGTCATTACCGGTTTATCTGGAAGTTACTGTAAACGGTAAAAGTCCAAATTAGAAGTAGACACAGGAGCGTCTTGTATTAGTTATTTCTGCATTTATTCATAAATCTATATTTTCAGGTGGTCATGTGAAGTCATGTGGAATGAGTCTGCCGAAGGTTGCAGGTGATTTGATGGAAGCAGTAGGAATATCTGAAGTGGCAGTTGGTATCGAAGGAATAAATTAGCGCCTAAACATTGTCGTGGTTAATCCGAAGAAAATTTTTGTTCCATTAATTGGACGTGGCTGGTTAGACATCACGTCCATCAATATCGTAGGTTTTTTTCAGAGAGTAAATGTTAAAATTAAAGTGTAGTTTGCCGATAAATGAAAATGAGGGTACAGATCCAAGTAAATCGTAAAGTAATTTAGAGTTATGCGATAAACTATCAAACATTTAGAGGCGCTGCCAAATAATGTTGAAGATTCGTATTTTGTCAGGATTCAACTATCGATACCGAAATCATAAATCTCAAGTCAATCAATTCCGAATTTTTCGATGTAACTCTCACAAGTATAGAACTAGGCGAGTCTCCGATGTTACAGGCAAATACTTATTATTACAAAAAATTGCATAAGAAGTCAAGTCAATTTTAGTTAACCAGTTTGTAGAAACTTTAAAATTCAAGTACGATAGTGTCTAATAAAAGTGAAAGAAGTCCAATAAAGTACTTTACAGTAGAAAATAACGTCATACAGTCAGCAGCACCAATATTTTGTAAGTCGTACCAAGTTCCGTTTGCTTCAGAAGAAAAAGTTACCCAGGAAATAAATCACTTAGTGGAGTCAGAAGTTATTACTCCTGTACAGTTTAGTCAATGGGCAAGTCGTATCATCTGTGTTGCAAAGTCAAGGGAATCAATTAGGTTGTATTGTGATTATAAGACATACATCAATATAATTTTGTATACAAACAAATATCCACCACCAAAATTTGAAAATATTGTTTGTGTCTGCAAAACTAGCGGATAGCAAAATATTACTGATTATCAGTAGAAGTCGAATAAATTAAGGAAAGATTATGCCTATTGGGAAAACTTCTGTAAAAAAACGAATTAGTTATCCTACCTCTTTGGGTGATGTGGAAACGGACATATCGTGCTAAATTAATCCAGTGTATACGTACAATGTACATATATCTATAAATGAGATATTTCGCAAAAAGGTATATACATATTCTCAATTATATATTTTGGTTTATGTCTTAGATATTAAGTCGTGTTTTTGGCCTAAATTTTTTATTTGAGAAAACATTATTTTCGCACGGAAATTCAAATTAACTGAATTTCCTTTATTTACCTTTTTGACATCATAAAATTGAGCAAAAACTTTATATACCAACATAATAATTAGAAAAACCTTCCATAACGCGGCTAACTTCACGATACTCTGCTGATCATTTTTCAGCAGAATATATACGTGAACTCGCACTTGGAAAAAATGAAATCCACGTGAGAAGAAAACAATAAAATATCAGGATATCTTACTTTTCTTATTAAATTGTTGTGTACTATTTTATAAGACATGTTTACCAACGATGACGATTCTGAGATTGATCCTGATTTTAAACTATCTCCATCACACTTTTATCAATATGATAATGAGCCTGAAATTGTTGAACAAATATCAAAACATAGATAAGAAAAAGAATGGTCAAGTTCCAGCTCTGGAATAAAAATCAGGCAAAAAAGAGACGAAATGCAGGCTTGGAATATATTTCCGTTTCATACAGAAGGCATTTTTTTAAGGACTCCTACGCTGGTGGGGTCAATCGCTTAAAAAACACAATAAAAACAAGAAGAGGGAATTGCAGTGATTTCGGGAATACCACTGGCGTGCACGTAAATTCCAAAAAAATTATGGAACAAATAAAAATTTGTTTTCTTAGATTGAATAGTAGACAACTTCACTGTGCTTTTTTGTTAAGGAAAACAATTTTAACGTCAGAATATTGTTCAATGATTTGTTTGAAGTGGTATAGATACAATTTTTATTTTTATTATTTCAGACATTTATCAAATATTTTTATTTAATCTCACTTAAGCTAAGCCGGCAAATTTTTGAAGCAAATTGAGCTCAAAATAAAAACATAAAGGGAGGGCAAATTCATCATCTTTAAGAGAGATCTTCTGCCATTTTAATTTTCTCTATGGTTCTTAGTTACTAAAATTAAGTTGTTTTGACATATTTATGTTCTCTTTAACTCTCAAAGAATCTGACATATTTTAGCAATCAAATAATTGATCTATTAATGCTAATACGACAAAAATTAGAATGAGGTTGAGGAATAAAACACAAATAAAAAAATCAAATATTTTCTTTGCTGCAAGTCTACACATACGGAATTCGATTTACGTTTTTTCATGGCAACTTTGTAGATTGTGCACCTTTTTTATTTGCACTGCAGATTTGTCTGATTCTTGCGTATGTATTACGGATAACTTAGTACCATTAACAGGGAGTTTCTCTCTCATGGAGTGAACAAAGCTGCCTTTGAGATTATACATTTTTAAACCTTTCCGTTAAGCACTAAAACTTATATTATAAGTTTCTATGACAGGCGAACTGCGAGAAAGTGTCTCTAACCAACAAAAAACTGTGTATCTTTTGCACCACGTATTTTCTTTTCATTGCTTATATTATTTCCCTCTTCAACTGTATCCGGATTTAAATAAATTAATTTTTTCAGTTGGTTTTTTAACAAAGATTCTCTTGCATACTCTTGATATTTCAAAATGTCTTGACTGAACCGATTTCCTGATATTTCGGATAGCTATTTTGAAAGTCGAAAACTTCACAGTTCTGCCCTACAATTTTAACTGTAGCATTACTAATTGCATTCTGATGCCTCAAATATAATTACAATTATTTAATTTTTATTTGCTTGTTATATTCTGGTTTAAATTAAAATAACGAAAGGATTTTCACTAATAAAATTTGGTCACATGATTATAATTAAACAAAAAAAAAATATGATAACTCATCGGATTCTAGAGACACACATCGAAATTATAAAATTAAAATTGTTTTCTAACAATTATAATTTGTTAAACTATTATTAGGTACCTATATAAGAATATGTAATGAAGAAAATAAATTAATAATTAACTTTCTAATATACTCGTATAGTTAATTAAAACGCTATACAGCAAATAAAAACGTAAGTAAAATTTAAATATGTGCATATGTATACATACATAAGGTAAGTATAGTTAAAGTTGTAGTTTTTTTTGTCTTTCTACCATTCAAAAGGTACAATCAATTCCAAACGAATAAACCTGCGTTAGTGGTATGAGTAGTTTATGTAAAGTGTGATTTCTATACAAAAAAAAAATACTTTTAAATTCACCTACATAATTATAACATACAGATGTAGAGTGTAGACGATTGACGATGTTTCAAAGTGGAATAATTACATTCGATTCTATTTCATAAGTTTATTCTTGTATTTAAAAAAAATAAAAAATAAATATTTAGAAATACTTTCGCTTATATAAAATTAGAAAATAGAAACGTATTTAAAAAACTATATTTGAATTAAAATGATTTAGATAGTGGGGATATATCATATAGTTAAACTTTTATCTATCAGATTTTATTGGCTATATATGCAGCATAATACTATCGCGCATAATGGATTTAAGTTGACGAATATTTAAATTTATCACAAATAAATTTTCGAAATATTCATTTTAATTTTAATCAGATATCTAAAAGAAATTAACGACTTAAGAAATAAAAACCGAACGAAAAATAGAAAGCCAACTTGTACAAAAACAAAACAAAAATATTTAACCTGTCTTGAATTTCTACACACAGGTGATGACATATAAAATATTATTATGTTTAGGTACAAAACTTTTAATATTTGCTGTCCAAAATTTTGTGTGTGGCTCAGTCTCTCTATCTCTTATATGTATATGTACACGACAGAACCATAATGTAATTTAAGAAAGTTTATGTATCAAAACCAAATAATTTTTATCTTTATGAAAATCTTCAGATGAAAAACGATATCCATTTAAAAGATTTAGTGTATTCTTAAACCGTTAGATGGAACATGTGTATATGCGATATATGCAATGATTTTTCGATTATCACGTCATAATATACATATATGATTCAGTTATCTTTCAGTAATCCACTAACAACCTATAACAACAATAATGATATGTTATTCATCATTTCTTAAAGATTAACGGTGCCCCATAATGTTTTACTTTGAGAAAATAATTTTTCTGTTTTATATCCGTTGAATTTTTTATTTTACTTTATTTTATCTAAAAATCAATTTAACTGTATACAATAATTATAATATGTAGAAAATTGGGCGCGACAAAGAAGAATTAGGTTAAAGACATAGAATATTGTGTCTGCTTAAGAAAATAAAATTCTTCGAAAATTAAAAGTTAAGAAATAAAAATGCATCCACATGTACGAATTAAGACTTATTACCTTTTTGAATATATATAAATTTGGTGGGTGAAATTGGAAGATTTTATTTCTTATTCGAGTAGGTAAATAAATCCGGTAACATGTTAGAAAGTTAAGAAAAAAAAACTCGTTTGGGTGGAATAAATATGTAGAATTTAAAGAATGCTTACTGCATAAATCAATAAATTTTAGAGGAAAATTGAGAAAATAATTTTCCACCGATAAAT
This sequence comes from Tipula helvola, assembly GCA_963556165.1. NCBI lineage: Eukaryota > Metazoa > Arthropoda > Insecta > Diptera > Tipulidae > Tipula > Tipula helvola. Next base: position 141,921,538 of record OY744482.1, on the reverse strand, counting down.
TCAGTTATTTAAATTTATTGATGAAGGTAATGTTTTCATGAAAATAGAAAAATTTAAATATTTTCAAATCATCAGAAACTACATATATAATATTTAAATCCTGATGAGCAATCTCTTTAAAAAAAATGTAATTGATCATCAACATTGGAAATCAGTTGCCGAGCTTTTTCATTTTTATCATTATCTTTGGAAACAGTGCTTTAAAGGCAGAATTAAGTTAAAGATTCCAAATTTTCAAATAACGTAAGTTATGTCTTTCGTAAATTTATAAAACACGTATTAATAACCGGTGAGAAGTTCTTAACAAAATTTGTTAAAATAAAAATTGATGCGAGTGTACAAAATATTCTTAACTTCAACAAAAAATAAATTGTAAGAATTTCTAGTTAGAATATCTTCCGCCTTAATTCACAAAAATACTATTTTGTTATGCAATTTAAAAAATTGAACCTCAATCAATTTTTGTTTCATATAAATTTCTTAGAATTAATTTTGTCGGGCCGATAAATAAAAAAAATTGATTGAGGTCCGATTTTTTAAATTGAAAGCTTGTTAATTTATAGTGGTTCTCACTAACCGTTAATCAGACCAGAAAGCTATTTTATGTATATAGTGAAACCCTTTGGACATCTCTGAGATCGGCCCGACAAAATTTAATACTACAAAATTGATGGCAAATAAATTATGAATGAAGCCGTGAACCGTGTTTTATATTATTTTTTCGTTCGAATATTGTTATAAAATTCATTTGATTTGATAATTTATCTAAAATTGCATATCAAAACAATATTTTTGTGAATTAAGGCGGAAGATATTCTAACTAGAAATTCGTTCAATTTATTTTTTGTTGAATACACTGTTAAAATTTTTTGTACACTTGTATCAATCTTTATTTTAACAAGTTTTGTTAAGAACTTCACACCGGTGTTTTAACAAGAAAAGACAGACAAGCAAGGGTCTTGTTTTGTAATTATTCTGGAAAAATAAAATTCTATATTTTCAAATCCTAAAGGTCAGCAGCTCTAAAATTTCAACTTTTGTCAGAAAAGCTTGGAGTATTGGAAAATTTAAAGTAATTTTACTTTATAGTTACTTTTACTACCAAGTATATCGTGATTTGTGGGCTACAAAAGAGTAAAAATATTTCATCAAAAAAAATTATTTCGTCTCATGACGAATCGATTATAAAATTAAATTTGCGTGACATTTGAAAGAAAAACAAAACTAAAACTCAATTTTAATATTAATTTATGTATTCTATCATCCAACTGACGGCCAAAGATTTTAATTTTATTTACAAATGACTGTTCTTGTGTGATTTCTTTCGTGTTTTTTTTTTGCTGTTCAATAAAATTTTTTGATCTAAGGGTCGATTCTTGCTCCATGGAAAAATGAAATAAAAAATAATTACTTGTAAACCAAGCCTTAATGATTGTTATGCCTATTCACGCGAGTCAACACTGTAACATATTATTTCTTGGTTTCTTACCTCTTTGGTCTTTGCCTATATAAACTATGTCGAAGAGGAAATTATTTTTTAAGCAATTTTCAACAAAAATTTTACGTGATGAACGAATTGTTATGCACCATTACCAACAAACGACAAGTCAAAATATTTCAAATTTTGGTCATTTAGATTGTATTCTATAACATATTACTCACACAGAAGTGTTGTAGTAGTGTGTCGCAGTATTGCCTCATGTGAAAAGGTACGTTGAATTTATTATTTTGAATTGAAATTGAAAAATCACAGGTACACAAAAAAAAGTCGTTACCCAGAGGGGAGACCCAACTATTCCTACGTTTTCAAGGTCGCTGAAACCGCACATGACCATAAAAATGATTCCAATTGCCCATTTTCCCGTTACCACCCCCTTGGGGTCGAAATTTCATTTTCCATACAAAATTGAGATGGATGTACATTTCTATGTTTTTTTGGGGCGCTGGAACTGAAAATGACAACAAAAAGTAAATTTGACCCCACCATCACTCCTAGCACCCGTTACTACCCTTTTTATTGCATCAAAATTGAAATTTCAACCCCTTTCTGGGGTTGTTGGGGGGGGGGGTAGTAGTAAGGGGTGCTATGTGTGACGGAAGGGTCAAATTTACTTTTCGTTGACATTTTCGGTTCCAGCGCACCAAAAAACATAGAAATGCACATCCATCTCAATTTTGCATGAAACATGAAATTTCAACCCCTTTCTGGGGGTAGTAAAGGAGTAATAAATTCGACTCTTCCACTACCCCCCTTGGGGGTGGTGGAAGAGTCGAATTTATTTTTTGTTATCATTTTCGGTTTTAGCATGCCAAAAAACGTAGGAATGGACATCCATTCCAACTTTGCATAAAAATTGAAATTTCGACCCCCAGGGAGGTGGTAACGGGAAAATGGGCTATTGGATTCATTTCTTATAGCCATGTTCGGTTTCAGCGACCTCAGAAACGTGGGAATAGTGGGGTCTCTCCAGTTTGGTTCACGACTTTTTTTTTTGTGCCTGTGTTATATGTGGAAAACTTATTCGTTTAACTAGGTTTACATCTGACATGTCAGTTTACTCGATATTGATGTATGAAAAATTAATACACTATTTATAGTTTTCAAGACTAAAATGGCGGCCTCCTACAAAATATATCAAAGTTTAATGAAACTCGATATTACAAAATAAAGGAAATGTCAAAAAGTTCAACCAAACCCTTCAACATTTCAACCATATTTGTTGAACAAACAGAATTTAAAAATTTAAAAATTTTCACTGACAAATTTTAAATCTATAACAAGTGTTTGTAAGCAAATACATTAAGTAGCGCGCTACACACTAAACACTCATACAAACACACATAAATGATAAATACTATGCCGGTGATCCGTAGATTTATTTATTGGGAATTTATTTAAAAGAAAAATAAATCTAGACGCTATTTTAGTGTATTATGTCAAAATTATATCAGTATTCGGACGCAAATAAACTTATTACAAAATATGGAAGAGCAAACTATTTCACTCACGTCAAAATTATTACAAAAAAAAATATTATTACAAACTTCGGACGTGTACAAAGTAATCAAAAAATAGTTTTAACAATTTTTGACACTGGCGCTAAGATGATATAGAGATCAATACTCTAAATAGTAGAGAATTAAAAATAGAGAAACAAAACAAAAATAGTTATATTTAACTTAATAAAATATGTATAATTAAAGCGGACATCTAGAAACCTGGCAAGGACATTATTTTGTCGTGTAGGCTGCAAATGGAAAATCTGCAAATTAGCGAAAAAATTGTAAGGTCACAACATAAAGACTAAAACTCGAGTTTTGAATTAATGTAATTGAGAATTGGAAGGTTTTGGTACCGTAATGAGTTGTGGTACGGTAGTTATAAATCCCCTGGAGACTCTACATATTTACTTCCAATTGAAATGCAAAAAATCACAACACTGAATTATAATTAATTTGACAACTTTTTATTAATATTTATATACATAAGTTAATTGTTAATTATTAATTATCGACACCAGATTTTACAAATTATATTTTCTACTATAATTTACCACTGCTAAAATACTCAAACATGGAGACGTATTTCCAATATGGACGCGTTTATTTTTAAGAAAAATAATAAATTTATTCATACGTAACCTGTTCACTCCGCGCGAAAGTTTAAAAGCGAAGTGTTAACTTTTTCGTACTCGTAACAATTCTATCAAATACCAATAGTACATTGTGTCATTAGGATTAAAAGTGATACTTTGTTTGACGAGCAATTATATTTGCATGCGAGGCGAAGCGCAGCGTAGCCGAGCAAAAGCAAATATAATTGCGAGTCAAACAAAGTCACTTTTAATCCGAATAACACATACTATTTTTTCTCCAACGAAGAGTTTATGTCTTGTCGGTTTTACATTACTAATTATACGAGTAAGTACAAATTATGTAATTAAAACTTCAAAATTGAAACTAATTTTGTTGAAATATTTTGTAAAACTAAGGAGGTCATGACTTTCAAAATTGAAACTAATTTTGTTGAAATGTTTTGTGAAACTAAGGAGGTTATGATATGAACGAAAAATAAAAAAAATAAAATAATTATGTCATATACATACATTATACATATTATTGGATTTTCACTATAATATTTTTCTCCTAGTATTAAAAGTGCCTACTTTTACACCTAGGATTAAAAGTGTAGCTTAGCAACACACACATTTTTAAAATAGTAAGAAAAAGGCCAACTTTAATACCCAAAAACAGTATTAAAACTAGAGGCTTTTAAGACGTTGGGAGAAAAAAATATTTATATAAAAATCTCAAACACAAGTGATTTTGTTTTTGATGTAATGGTTTTGATGTTTATTTTAGTGTTGACATTCGAACAATCGTTATGTCAAATTCGCCGTTCTATTGAATGCGAGATGGAACTACAGAGAATATCAATTCAATTTTGAATTTTAAATTGAGCAAAATATTACTAACGTGATGGACCAAATTTCACAAAATATAATTTAGTGTTCAATCATATTTGGTGTCCATGCCTTTCGCTAAGAGATAGCGTGTTTTGCGTGTTACGCAAAGAGATATCTTATGCGCAAACTCAACGTGTACGTGGTGGCGAACGCATTGCAATTTATTTAAACAAATAATTTGATTTATATGATTGTAATGCTTCAAACGATACAGGACTCCTCCGCAAGTGAGTCCCCTTCCCTAAGGAAAAGTTTGTTAGGCTGCGAAACGAAATGTTAATGTGTCCGATGATCTGATTTTGCATCAATGAAACACAGTATGCTGTAATCCGGTTTGAGTCGGTCAATTGAAATGGTTTGATTCTTTCCATTACTTGACACGGTGAATTGTTTCCGAAGGCGTCGAATGACTTTAAAAGGGCATTCATAGGGAGTAGATAAGCCTGTGCAAACCTTATTTGTTCTCACGAGTTGATTTCGGAATAAGGTTTGGCATTGTGTCACGGAGTTGATCGATGACTGTGTCGTCGTTGGTTGGTAATGGTAAAAAAGGATTTTCGACGAAGAACTCACCTGGTAGCTTGTCCATAAACAATTTCAACTGGTGAGTACTTCAGATCTTATTTTACTGCTGCTTGGATTCCCAGTAGTACGATGGTTATTTCCGAGCTCCCAGCTGATCGTGTTTCCTCTGGCCACTAACGCAGGTTTGAGTTGGCGGTGGAAGCGTTCGACCATGCCATTGGCTTGAGGGTGGTAAGCCGTTGTACAAATACGATATGAGCCAAGGAGTTTTGTTAGCTCTGCGAAAAGCTTGGACTCAAACTGCGTTCCTTGATCAGTAGTGATATTAAACGGCACACCAAATCGTGAAACGTAATTATTGACAAAAGTTGTGGCAATTCTAGCAGCTGACATATTGGTCGTGCAGTAGGCTTCGGGCCATCGAGTGAACAAAGAAAATTATTACATAATAATTAAATTAATTATAATCAAAGTTAAGTGTTATAATAATTAGGTATGTAAGTAGAATTTATATAATACAAATGGTTAATCACTAAATGAAGTTACAAATATTATTTCTTGCAGGTATTGACTTCAACAAAATATTGATGACGTTGGTGTATTTTTGGATAATGCACATCAGCTGTTGAGTCAGATAAGTTTAAGCAAATTTGTAGTTTTATTTGAACGCGATTCTTTGATGTGTTTTCTTTTCCTTTTTAGGTCTCGTCAATAATATTTACTGGAGTTTGGATGATACTCAACATTGGTACACATTTAATAAAATTGTAATTAAGAAGTTAATTTGATTTAGAATTTATGAAATTTGAAAAGAATTTACGAAATTTGGTATAAGCATTATTCACGCTAAAAATTGGTTAAAATTCAAATTGAAATTTAGATAATTTTGGAATACAGAAGAAAAACCTCACATATCAATATAGCAAAACCACAACTTTTCATTTGAAACACTAGTTTCAAAAACTCACAATTCTTTTAATTTTAGGCATCTCAACTCAAGTGAAGCGCTAGAGCGAGAAAGATGCCTTATATCCCGGATATTGATGTCTGTTAACAAGTATTAAGTCGAAAAGTACTTATCCGATTTTCATGAAACAAAGACAGACTTATAGACCTTGATCAGATAATAAAAAATGGTATGGCTAAGATCTGTAGGTGGTCGGACTCCAAAGTTACAGATGCGTAAAGATTTCCTTTGTAATACAATCACGTAAAAAACAAAAACAATAAAAGTACATAATAGAGTACATGAATGAACGTATGAATGAATGAAAATGATTTTGTTTGAATGTATATAAAAATTAGTATGCATGCAAGCAAAACCAACACAAATGTCTTGTACAAGCCATATTAGTTCCGTGATGCACGCATATTATTAAATCCAAAACCTACTATTTCTGTAAGTGTTAGTGGTATTTTATACTGTTTTTGATACAAACTATAATTTAAAAACAAAGTATGTAAAGATTATACTGTAATATGACACTAATACTTACAGAAATAGTAGGTTTTATTTTGTGTTTGTTTGGCAATAATATGGCTTGTATAAGACATTTGTGTTGGTTTTGATGCAAGTCCAAATATTATTGATGGCTTTATTGTAGGATTGGTGCCTAATGGTATATGTAGATTATATATAGACGGCATTGTTGAGATGCCGATAATGCGATTACATCCTGTAATGGGTTTCCTACTTTTTTTTTGTTGAGTAGAATCAAAACTAACAAAAATGTTTATACAAGCCATACTATAGCGATACAAACACAAAATAAAACCTACTATTTCTGTAAGTATGTATTAGTATCGTAACCCAATATAATATTTACATACTTCGATTTTAAATTGTAGTTTGTAACAAAAATAGTATAAAATATCACCAACACTTACAGAAATAGTTGGATTTAGATTTAATAGTATGCGTGAGTCACAGATACAAATACAATACGGCTTGTATAAACATTTTTGTTGATTTTAATAGAATCAAAATTGTCTGTAAAATCTATAAAACTGGATTAGTGTTCAAGGACTTCCATGTTTAGTTTAAGTTACAAACCAAATTGAAACCAAATATATTTGAATAGAATATTCTGCCAGTTACATGTTTGCTTTTCCCTGAGTTAATTTATGTCGAGTTCTCTGGAATTTTTGAAATATAGCAATTTTGAACGAGTCGCGTAGAACTTAGAAGCAAATTTATTTTGCGATGGAAACAAAGCAATAGTTGGTCTTTGGATTTGAGGTTAGCTGTCAGTAAAAAGCATTTATGGATAAAAATAAAACTATAGACTTTTGGTACTACAAAGTCGTTAAAAATATAAACAATTTTGAAATTTTTATTCACTAATAACAAAATATAAAACTGGCGTCTCATTTGTTGTTATTATTACATAATTGGCATTTATAATTTTGATTTATAATTGATTTACATAAAAAATATCAATAATATTTTCCGTTAGTACGCACAAAATTGCTGTAAATTATTTTTTGTTTACAGCATTTTTTTTGTAAAATAGAATTCCACATTGAAATATCGGAGTAACAGACAAAAAGTTGTAAGCTCGAAGTGGTTGAAGCCCACATGCAAAACAGTCAAACAACTCTGTTGCACGAACATTTGATATAACGGAAAATATGAAGAAAAAATTTGCAATGAGAACCACATTGCGGAATGGGTGCTGTGACTAAAAGCAAAACGGGTATATCGTCACACAAAATATTATTAGGATACACGGATCCAAATGGAGGCCAAATTAAATCAATTAAAGTCAATCTCAGGATGGTGTGGATATTAAGTTTTAAATTAAATGTTAAATTTTAAGACGTAATGAAACTGTTGTTAAAGCAATGGTTACAGCATTTAGCAAATTTCTTTACAGCGACAAAAGCAACAATTGTGAAGAAGTCTATCTACATGTTTACATCACATTAAGAAAATATGTCACTTAATTTTTTATAGGCAAAATATATTAACAATAATGGCATTCACAATATTTTTTGACTTGTTAATCAGAAAAAATGAAGAGGCCAATCATTTATAATATATCTACCAAAAAAGTAGAAATAATAATAAATAATAATAATAATAATACCAAGAGTCTTACAAAGTGCACCGACCCCGAAGAAAAAATGAGAACTCTCCTTGAGTTCTCTATGTGGTAGTTTGGTTTCGTACTGAAAAGTTCACACGTACAAAAAGTTCGATCTCCTCTTCAGGTAGCTATGGCTAAACTACAAAACACAATACTCACTTCATATATGAAGTATGAGGCAAGAACGTACTGACCTAGCGAATTATATTCACAGCAAGCAAAAACTCAAGGAAACCTTTCATTTCTGTGTGTTTTATGCCCACACAAATATTAGAAAGACAAGTTTGTCTGCGTATTAAAATCAATAAGATTCTTTAGGAATTTTATAGACAAAATATATTAACAATTATAGCATTCACAACATTTTTCGACTTAATCAGGAAAAAATGAAGGAAAAAAAAGGAAAAATATCAAAATCCCCCCATACTTTAACCCAAGAGTCATACAAAGTGCATCGACCCTGAAGAATACACAGACAATAATAATTTTCTATTAATTTTTTAAATGTCCCAATTACGCGAGCGGTACAAATTGGCTCATCAAGCTTCAATTGCCCGAAATTATCTTAATATTATCTCGGAGGATTAGACAAATAGATTTGTTTATGGCTTATTCGTCAGATTTATTCTGTATTTTTAGGAATATTTAAAATTACACTCGGCCGTAGAATTTGGAAAATATCAGAGAGGACTTATCAAATAATATTTTGGGGTGCAAATGTAGAGTTTATTTCTAGATTCCGCCAATCGCGGCCTAAATTGATCACTTTGGTCCTCATTTTACATCTAGAGGGTTTAACCAATTTTTTGGATTACAGCCAATGTTTGATAGTTCAAATTATTTGATCTGATAAAACCGCGGTTTTGTATTTAAAACCGTATCCGAAAACCATTCAGAAATCCGCCAATTTTCGGATTTAATTTAAGGCGTTAAAATCGTATAAACAAGTTTTATGTAAGAGATTTTTGTACGTTGTTCAATTATAATCGATCGATTTTTAAAAAAATAAGACATTTTCAAAGTCATCCAACGACAATACGGGAATGATCTACTAAAAAAGAGTCCAATGTACTAATCGCGGAAAATCAAATTTTGCACCGTTCACAATGTTGTATTTGACACAAACCAATACAAATAGGCCAGAGGATATTGAATTTGAAACCATTGAACTATGCTTCTGTTGAGAAGAAGATTCATTCAAATATGGAAACCTTGATTCTTAAAGTAAAAATGTAAAAATTTTATTTATGAGAATATAAACTTTGCGACATTTTTTCTCACTCTCACTCTTCTTATTTCAAATATATTTTAATAGAAAACTATTTGAATTTTAATTCTTTAAATTTATATAAGTACGTACCAATTAAAAAAACATTGCTGAAATTAATTATTTTACAGAAAGAAAATGATCACCCAAATACTTGGAATTCTCAAATTACAAAGTATTCTAATTTAATAAAACACCTAACGCAAAAATGAATAAAAACCCATTCACGTCGAGAAAAATAAGAATGTAGGCAAAAAATTTCATTAATACCCCGTTTTTGTTATCTATTAGTGTTAAAGATTCAAAAATATCGTCCTGGAATTCCTTTACAGATAAATAAAATTATCTTATTACACCAAAACTCTGCTTATTTTCAACGATAACGTTGAAATTACTTATTTATGTAAATACAAAAAAATAACATGCTAATATTATCGAATAAATATCGAAACACTGGAATGAGATTCCTGGAGCAAACAAAAATAAAAGGATTTAGTATTTAAATTTTCATGTACAAAATAAAAATCCATTAAAAAAATTTCACTAATTACACCATCAGCAATTCTCGCAAAATAAAATAAATATATCAAGACCTATAACCTAATTAGCAACGGAAATATGTGTTTCGTTGGAAATTTATAACAAAAAATATCTACTTAATTAAAAGTCCATTACTAATTAGTAAATATTCTAATTTACAGTGTACCTATACATATATACATGTACATTAATTTAAAACTCATAAACGCTTAATCATATGTCTCGCAGACAGATAATGAAAGACCTAATAAAATATCCAAACAAAATGAAAGGGTTGAAAAAAATTAAGACAATCAAACAAAACAGTTTTTCTTCGTCTTTAATGTAAATGTTATACGTCATTATGGCATGAATTATTAATGTATAATAACCTAAATATTTTATATTAAAATATTTTAAAAGTTTAAAACGTAAATAAATAAAATTAAAAAATGATTTTGATAAGGCGAAATAAAGAAAAGAAGAATTTCTTTCCTATATGTTGAACAACAGAATTAATTCTAATTAAGTAATTTATGTAAATTTATTTACTTAAAATATAGCTGATTCTGTATATTATTATTAACTTAAACAAATATGTATGTATATGTAGTGGTATTTAATATGCAGTAATAAATTTGTAAATCTATAACATAGAACATCAGACACCTACATAAGTTACCAAGAGTAAGAAGTATAAGCGGCGCATTTTATGCTAAATATTCCTTGGTTATGCAATTTACTGTATTTGATTTATGTTCTTTTGTTCTGGTTACTTTTTGGCGCACAGGTCAAAGACTTGATGAATAATTTTGAATATGTGTGCTTACACGTAAATGTGTGTACCAATAATCGTTAAATATTGTAAATATTAACGGTAACACTAAAATTTATTATTATTATAAATTTATAGTTTCGGTCTAGAAAATTTCAAATAATTTTCTTCTAATATACATCAAATTAATTTTTGAGTTAATATTTCGGTAATTTTTAATTAAAACGTAAATATTTTTTATTACACTGACTAATTAAAATTTTCATTATTAAATTAGAAATGTTAATTGAATTGTATTTGATTCTGGTCTAATTAAAGTTAGGGTAAAAAAAAAAATTGCACACTTGCTTCACAAAACTGTATTACTTTTGAATTCAATAGACTAAACTGCCATAAACAAAAACTCTTTCCAATTTATGGCTATTAAACGATCATGATAAGAGCTACGAGAATTTCTTACTGAAAATTTTCTGTTTTTGAACTCTGTCATACAATTCTCTCGGGAAATTCTGATTTCGAAGATCAAAATATTTCAAACGACTAAATTTGTCAAAATTAATAAGAAATGAAATCTTGAATGCAGAAACCGTGAACATCTACGGATCTTAAAACCAGTGAAATGGTTCGACTCAACCACTGAAGATATAGTTGTTACTTCTGCATGACTGAAACAAAGAAATAAATGTTTAAATCGGATATAAAATACGCAAGCATTCATTCTGTCCTTCCAGCAGTATTCTCGACTATAATGACTGGTAAAGAACAATTAGGAATCACAGAATTTGGAATGGATGCTTACAGAAGATGAACCACACAGACAAAACAATGAGAATGATGGAAAAATGTGTAATGCATCTGAAAATATTAGGGAGGATAAGGATGACTAAAATGAACTTTCAGTGTGTAAAATTCCTGAAACATTTTCACAAGAAAAGCTTGACGACTTTGTCCGAGATTTAGGATTACCATCGAAGGATTTCATCGAAATTGAAGAATAAAAAATTTACATTCAAAAGGTGTAAAAGTTACAGCGCATCGAAAGCGAGAAGAACTGCTACTGAAATTTTTCAAAGATGATGAAGATTTGACATATTGCTCAAACATTGAGATAGATGAAGATAAGCAATGAAGATTGTTTATAGATGCTTCAACAAAAAGCCTTAAAGCGGTGCTGCTCCATAACACAAATAAATATGCGCCAGTACCTGTATCTCACTCCAAATCCTTGAAGGAAGACTAAGGGAACTTGAAATTAATTCTTGAAAAAATAAAATATAAAGACCATAACTCGTTTTTGTGTGGGGACTTGAAGGTCCTAGGGATACTTCTGGGTCAGCAAATTGGCTTTACAAAGCTTCCGTGCTTCAAGCGCAAATGGGATAGCAAAGATAGAGCACAACATTATTAGAAGAAAGTATGGTCCGCGAGAGAAGAATTTGAGTTGAAAAACGATTTCATCAGGACAAAAAGGAGATGGAGGAGAGATATCAAAGGCGATTTAATTCTCACATGATGGCTGACTATTGCTGGTCGTTGAAGAGGAACAGGTTAGAATCAAAGGGTAAAAGTAGATTGCCTTTACGTAGATCTTTTGAAACAAAGAGAACGCGATATCACAGTAAAAAGATTAAATAGAGAAATCGACGATAAAAAGACAGAAAGATACAAAATACTCATATTCATGTGATTAAACCCTTTATCAAAAATCCACTGAATAATATCATGCTGCTTATATACATATCTACCCTCAAATGAAGGTGAAATGGGGCGACATCGTTTAATTGGCTGGTTGGAAAATTTTTTCATCATCATTTTGGATCCCAGCGCATCAAAATATATAAGAATAGCGTGACATTTCAAATTTTTACTATGAATGGATTTTCAACCCCTAAAGAGGGGTGAAATGGAGTGGTATCGTTCAACTGAAATTCGGATTCAGCGCAGCAAAATACATAGGGATAGGAGGGTCTGTCTTCTGGGTCGAAAACTTTTTTTTTTGGGTGGCTGTGTAATCTAACACAAACTGTAACAAGAATTAAGGAAAATAAAATCAGAATTTTCGATTAACACGGTTTTGTCAGGAACCTATATTCCGTGTAAAGCGGGGGATAATTTTTAACTGGACGGTGACCAGTTAAAATTTTTGTGGTAAATAAAATGCCAAAAATAGCTTTTTAACTTTTTATGCAGTTTTTTATTCGTTTGGAATATAGCCTAAGAATTATTTAGATAAAAGGCACTATAGAACAATATTTTGAAAAATGACACTTTTTAATAAATATGTTTAGTAATTGTAGGAGAAATACCATGTATAACACGATCGAATCGGCATCCCTCGACCAGCAAATCCCTTTCTCTCGCGATAATATAGCACTTCACGCAAATATTAATTAAGCTAAAAGCGCTTTTCAGTATTGCAACGGTATTAAAACGGATCTTCAACTTAAAACTTAACCATTTAATTTATATACGTACTTACACAGAACAGAATCAAAAATGAAAATTGAATGCAATGGACGGAGTGAAAAAAAAGGACCGGAACTAAACATAAATTTAAAATTTTGTGAGCGACATAACCTCAAACTCTACATTTTTGGCGCGTAAACAAAGAAGTATTTTATTTTTTATTTATAACAAAGCACTTTTAAAAATATTCTGTAAGCAACTATTATTATGAAATAGTTAAGAATAGTTGCTTTTTAATTATGAAATAGTTTGGACAAACCTTAAATGTATTCAAAAATAGTTAATTACTATAAAGTGGATACTCTTCAAAATAAGTAACCGGCTATTTTTTTTGGACGAAATTCAAGCATACGGGCCCAGCTTCGAAAAAAGTTTATTAAACAGCACCAATGTGATATGCAAAAAATTATTCTACAAAAATGTTTAAGACCAAAAGTATGGGTTTACAAATATGATAATTTTAAATCCCGCCTTCTTAATTACGTATTGAAAAAAAAATATTTAATCAATAATTAGTAGCTTTAATTTAAGCGAATATTGTGTAGTATCGGCAGATTGATTTTTAAGGATGGTAAAAATATATTTCTGGGCTGCGAAAGTTACCGAAGGCCAGATACGGGGACCGAGTGCGTTTTAAAATTTTACGACTATTTGAAAATTTTAATATTGAACTAAATTTCTCCAAAATTCACTCAATATTTCTTGTCTGCTAGATCAGGATGTAACGAATGCACTAAATTTGGCACCGTATACGTACGTGAGTAATTGTTTTTTTTTCCTACGTTCATTTTCATAATTTTATAAATTTCAATTTCATACTTACCTAAATTGTATTATATAAACCAACAAATTTTAGACTTACCTACTCTAGTTAATTTTTTTTAAATAATAAGTCATAAACAATATTGATCAGTTTTTTTTTCTTCCAATGGACTAATGAGTACGTATTGGTGACGATTTCTTGGAAAGAGGGGAAAAAGCGCGGGAATATGCCAACAGCGAAGTGACAAGTGAAATCGGGCGGATGAAAAAAGACTTGGAGGTCGAGAATTGGATACAGAGCACATCGAATCCAAAAATAATTATCTTGCTTATTTAAACTAAAATTAGTATGTAATAAAAGTTATGTAAATAGTTTAAAAACAAAAAAAGTTGTACAATAAAGATGTTAAAAATTAATTAAAAATTGCTGTACATAGTAATAAGTTTTTTGTGAACAATTGTTGTAATAATAAGAGTGACGCTCATAAGTGTAATTGGTCCATAATTATATGTGATATTGAGTTAAATACATTTGAGACCATTTTGTTAATCTAATAAATAACACAAAGAATAAGAAAATTAATGTTATTTGTAAATAATTATGAATTGTACCAATAAAGATTTTTTGTCAATGAAACAAAATTAAAATTAGTGGATTAAAAGTAAACAAAAAAACACTGTACACAAAATAAAAAGTGCCACTCTTGGATTTAATTAGATTTAAACTGTCTAAATCACATATGTATTTGGTGTAAATTACCTTAAGAAATACAAAAGAAAGTTTTATCATATCAATACAAATAAAATCCAAAAATCAAAACGGTAAATTATCATCATACTGTCTTTCAATGTACTGAGACAATAAAAAACGTTTGCTGTATTTATGGCTGTTAGCATTTAAGTTAACAGTGGCGAGAGAATCCGGTGATCCCGAAACAATCGATGGTCGACGTCATCAGTATCAACTTTCTGGAAGAGTCAATTTCAACTTTAACTCATCATTTTTTTATTGTTAAGTATTTGCATGCGTAGTTAGTTATTTTTTTTTTATTTGAATTTTTCCAAAGCAATTGTAGCAAAATTGTGGTAAATATTTTTGGAACTGCTCGAAATTTTGTTTTTGCTTTGTATTCTTTGCGTGAGTATGCGTTTTTCATTTTGCCGATGTTTTCTTCTCATGTAACGCGGTAGTGAGACATGTGGTAATTCAGTGAAAATTTAGTGAGGGATGGTGATGTACAGTGTGTGAAGTGCTTTTCCATATGAGCTTTCTAGAGTTCACCAAATGATTGCGTTTTTATTTGTTTATGCACACTTTAAAGTGAAAACAATGTAACATGGCTGCTGATACTGGTGGATAATAGAACCTCCCTATCCGACAGAGAGATACCCGGTAATAGTGTGCGAACACCGTTTCAGCCGTTGACCAAGCCATGAGGTTACAAATGGCGCCGAAACAGGGACCGTTAAGGTCTTAAGTTAATGAAATGAACTAAATTTACATTTTTTTTGTTATAAATAGCTGGTGGCCCTAAAAAGGCATCCAGGTAGCTTCACTACCCAACGGGAACAGGTA
This sequence comes from Tipula helvola, assembly GCA_963556165.1. NCBI lineage: Eukaryota > Metazoa > Arthropoda > Insecta > Diptera > Tipulidae > Tipula > Tipula helvola. Next base: position 141,906,093 of record OY744482.1, on the reverse strand, counting down.
GATTTTTTTATACCGCTTAGTAAACACGCGGTTAATCTATCTTTTGTTAGTTTGCCCTTCAGGTTTTAAACGAGCACATTCTTACTTGACTTGTCCGTTATGTCCTTATTTTTTTTGGTTTATTTTAAACTCAGTTCTTGATTTTAATACCGGTTCACAAAACACGCTAAACTTTAACTATATTTGTTGTCATGATTGACGTTCTTCATATATGCTCCACAATTGATTGTTCATGATAATCATTGAATTCCTTGTGGTGTAATTTGAAATTTCCTCATGACATTTTAATCTAGCATCAATTATTCATTCCTTTATTTTTTGATCATTTCTAATTTATATTGTTTTTTTTCAGTCCGGGTAATTAATAAGTTATTAGCGATTGATAAGGGGTTTAATGCTGAGGTCAATTGATGGTTCGGAGAATCCGAATTCCTTGTCTCACTTAAACTACCTTCCTCAATAATAATTTATTTTCAATAGCCTGGTTTTGTTTCATTATAGTTATTGTTTTAAAATCAAGATTTCATTTATTAAACAGCGTAAAATTACTATACTTGATTTTGATGCGGGTTAAAGATTTCATATTTTATCTATGTATTTGAATTTCGAGATTGATGGTTTTCATACTTGCTCCCCAATTGATTTGTCATGATTTGACTATCTTGTGGTGCGGTATGAGGACTCCTCTTGGAATTTAAACATAGAATCATTTTTTTTGGTAATCATAATTTTAAGTAAAATTTCACTATATTACGTTTATATTTTTTTCAGGCAGTTATTTAATAGCCTGGTCTCAATTTTTTTTCTTCCGTGTCAAATCGAGTTAGTAAATTTTTTTGTTTCTATGAGCATATACATATGGAAGAGCACATCCATCAATGAGTTGTTAAATTTATTTTTAAATTCATCAAACATCATAACAACTATTGAAAATATAGCATAACACTGTGTTATCATTTATCCCTCAACTACTTATGAAAATTCATATTAATTAATTGATTGTAATTTATTTAATTCTATTTATTTAACTATATATAAATCGAATAATTTTTCCTTTTGTCCAGGATCGTGACCAATACTTTCTGTTTACTCTGATCAATATTGAAATTTTAGTAAACAGGTGGTAAAGATTTTTTGTGTAGTGGTAATCAAATTCTAATTGAATATATTTCATAGTTTTATCATAATATTTATTGGTTTATTTAAATTATTATTAGTATTATTTTATATTTATTTATTTATTTTTATTTTTGCCTAATTTATTAATTTAGTCGTTCTTTATTTAATAAATATTATAAATTAATTTGAAAAAAAAAATATACATAGGTATACGTTGTAAATATAGGTCACTTCTAGTTTTTGCCAAACATTTCGTGAGTTCGTTACATATTTTCATTTTTATTTATCGTGGCAGTAATCGCGTGAGGTGATATTTCAGTAAACAAGATTTTTTTTTTTTCTTAAACTATACGATAATGGACCTCGAAATCTTTTACGGTAGTCTAAATGCTGAAGAAGTGGAGGTGGAGTACCAAGTTCGAGGTATAACTAGTGCAACTGTTGGAGTCGAAAAAAAATTCCAAGAAATAATTCAAAAGGAAAATCAAAATGCAAACCTAAAACCGAAGATCTCCCATATAAAAGAGAAACCAGAGGAGGAATTAAATCTTATTAGCCAGAAGACAACGGATTTGGACAACTTCTTAGATCAAACGGAAGACAGCCCAATAATCGAGAAAAAAAAACTTCTCATTCGTATTTTGCACTGGAGAGATAGAGCGCAACGTTTATTTAGTTCGTTTCCGGATTTGAACGGAAATGTTGTTATATTAAATTCACTTGAAAGATTATCCAGATTTGTCAGTCGGGATATAAAAAGAGTTGAAACTTTAAACGAACCACCGAAAAAAAGTGGGCGATCTAAAACAACCAAATCTCTAGAGACGACTGATACTGAACGCGAAGAAACCCGTGTTGGGGCGGAAAATCAGCATCCTGAAACAGAGGTCGAAAACACGTTACATAAACGTTTTTCCAAACAATTAGATGATATGTGCACACAGATTAGAGGTGAGTTAGCAGCCTTAAAAAAGGACAGTTCTGAAAATCGTAAAGCGAAGAATCAAACAAGGGTTTCAGGAAAACATGATGTGCCAGGTGACAGCGACAGCGATTCGGAAAGCAGTTTCAAGGGGTACCAACAAAATCCTAATACTTCACGTTCCCTTAGCTCGAGGTATAGAAGACGCCCCGATCCAACAAGATGGAAATTATCATTTTCTGGTCGTGGTGGTAAACGAGGAGAGGAAAATGTACAAGATTTTATTACAAGGCTCGAGGAACATGCTTATCAAGATGACATACCCAGGCATGAGTTGGTCACATTAATGAGGAATTTTGTATCGGATAAAGCGGACAAATGGTACTACAACTATATCCGGAAAAACAGACATTCCACTTGGACACAAATGAAGGAGGCATTACTGGAACGATTTAGTAGTAGTGAAGGAGACCGAGAAACTAGAAAGTACATTCGATGTCGTACACAATATCCCAAGGAAACCTTTTATGATTTCTTAACAGAGATTGAAAGTGCAAATGGTCGATTGATAAATCCACTCCCGGATGATGAGATATTGGAACTGCTTCTAGATAATATGAATCCCGCATTAAAGAGTGCCACGCAACATTTGCCAATCAACAACATCGCTTCATTAAGTAAGATTTGCGATAACTTTGAAAATTTATGGAATACTTCGGGTTTTGATCCACGTCGTCTTATTGAGACTCGCTCACGACGTCCTTCAGCAATTGCGCAACTCTCGGAGCAGCAAAATTTACCAACTAATTTTCCAAATAAACTTGCTAAAGACAAAGAAGGAGGTGAAGGGGAGTTCGATTTAAAGGAAACATCGTCGCAAGAGATCGGCGCGATTAACCGGCAAAATTTTGTAGTTTGCTGGAATTGCAAGGATATTGGCCACAAATTCTCCACATGTCAGATGAATAAAACTCACAATTTCTGCGAAGGATGTGGTTTAGCGAACATTAATTTAAACGATTGCTTAAGGTGCAAAAAGAGACGGCTTCAGGGAAATTGGAAACCGAATGCGGCCTACACTGGGGAACCAAGTTCGGTAAAGATTCCGAGCCCCAGATCAACCAAGGAGAGTTAGACGAGTATCTAGCATTAACCAATAGCACAACTAAATCCAGTAATATAACCAACGTCGTATCTACACCAAAACAACATCAGCTAAATCGCGTAAAGCATTATTGGAAATCACTAAAATCGTTTAAACATTTATGTGTTATATCTACTATTTCAGAATTTTTACCCAACGACCCACGGCCATATGCAAAGATTGTTATACTCGATAAAATAAAATTTGGATTACTTGACAGCGGGGCGAGTGTGAGCATATTAGGCAAGGGAAGCGTGGAATTTTTAACAAATCTAGGAACTCCGATAAGGAAATTAAACACGTACGTGCAAACCGCAGATGGAACCGCCAATGCTGTCACTGGATATGTTAAACTACCGGTAACTTATATGGGTAAAACGGAAACTATAAAATTCTGCGTTGTACCCTCGTTGGAAACCGAAATTTATTTAGGAGTAGATTTTTGGAAAATTTTTAATGTTGCCCCGGATATCATAAGTGAAGTCAAAATTCTTCCTGAGAGCACTGGGAACTGCACAAATAACCATAAATTAAGCCCGGAAAATGATAATAAACTTCAAGGAATTATAAGGAGTTTCCCTTCTTTCGGAGAGCGAGGACTTGGAAGAACTCATCTTGTGATGCACCATATAGACGTGGGTACAGCTGACCCTATCAAGCAAAGACACTATCCAGTATCGCCTGTGAAGCAAGATTTGATCTACCAGGAGATCGATCGAATGATCAAACTTGGCGTGATTGAGGAGAGCAAAAGCTCATGGAGTTCTCCTGTGGTTTTAGTATCGAAGGCAAACGGGAAATCAAGATTGTGTTTGGACTCCAGGAAAATAAACGCGGTAACCAAAAAAGATGCCTATCCGCTCCCATTTATAGATGGATTGCTAGGAAGATTACAGGAAACAAAATATATCAGCAGCATCGACCTCAAGGACGCGTTCTGGCAGATACCTCTCTCCGAGAGCGCGAAAGAGATTACGGCCTTTACGGTTCCAGGTCGTCCTCTCTATCAGTTCTGCGTCATGCCGTTTGGGTTGTGTAATGCACCCCAAACCATGTGCAGACTGATGGATCGAGTGATACCGAACGAGCTCCGAGATAGGGTATTCGTCTATTTGGACGACCTCTTGATAATCTCAGCCGGTATCGACGAGCACCTGGAAATCTTAAAGGCCGTGGCACGTTTATTGTCCAATGCAGGGTTGACAATAAACGTAGAGAAAAGTCATTTCGTGCTCAAGGAGACAAGGTATCTGGGTTTTCTCGTTGGTGAACGTGGACTAAGAGCAGACCCATCTAAGATTGATGCTATTACTAACTTTCCAGCTCCAAAATCTGTCAAACAAACGAGGCGACTGTTGGGAATGGCCGGATGGTACAGACGGTTCATCTGTAATTATGCTGAAATCACTGCCCCGATTACCAATCTACTCAAGAAAGGAGTAAAATTTAAATGGTCCGATGAAGCGGAAGCGGCTTTCACGAAACTGAAGTGGTTACTAACGAATGCACCTGTATTACACAATCCAGACTTTACGAAGACCTTTTTCATCAGATGTGACGCCAGCACACAAGGCATCGGAAGTGTTTTATTTCAGAAAGACAGCGAGGACAATGAAAAACCAATATCGTTTATGTCACAAAAATTAAATTCTGCTCAGCGCAACTATACAGTAACGGAATTGGAATGCCTAGCAGCCATAGTGAGCGTGAAAAAATTCCGACCGTATATCGATGGCTACAGATTCACAATAATAACGGATCACGCAAGCTTGAAATGGCTTATGTCGCAGAAAGAATTGTGTGGTCGTTTAGCAAGATGGAGTTTGAAACTGCAGGGTTTCGACTTTAACATCATACACCAGAAAGGGCGAGAAAATATCGTTCCAGATGCGTTGTCCCGGATATATTGCGATTCAGTGTTAGAAATTACGCAGGATTTAAAAATACACGACGAAAATGTGTTTGATAATTGGAAGACGCAAGACACATCTTTTATTAATCTATTTTCAGAGTTGCAACAGAATCCTCAATCATATCCAAATCTTCGGATAATGAAGAATCAAATTTTTATTCGAATTGAGCCAAAATCGAACGTTCAACTAACAGATGTACCGTGCTGGAAATTGTGGGTTCCAAGTGAATTTCGAGAGAAGTTGATAAGCAACGAACACAATGTACCAAATGGAGCACATGGAGGAACACGCAAAACTCTGGATCGGGTGAGGCGATTGTATTATTGGCCCAAAATGGCTATAGAGGTGTACCAATATGTAACAAAGTGTGAAATTTGTAAGCAAACCAAAGCCACCAACCAATGCTTACGTCCACCTCTAGGGAAACAGACGATGACCGAAAGACCATGGCAAAAAATCTACATAGATTTATTGGGACCTTACCCCAGAACTGCAACTGGTAAAACTACAATATTAATCGTCATGGACCATTTAACAAAATTTGTTTATCTAAAATCGTTAGCAAAGGCTTCTGCGACTAAAATTGTAGAGTTCCTGCGGAATGAGTTATTTCCGTTATTTAGTGTGCCTGAGACCATCCATTCTGATAACGGCCCGCAGTTCATTGGGAAGGAGTTCGCCGTATTACTAAATGAGTATGGAATTAAACACATTAAAACTGCCTACTACTCACCACAGAGCAACGCCTCCGAAAGGGTTAACCGGTCCATAGTTGCCGCTTTACGCGCGTACGTCAGTAAAAAGCATTCAGTATGGGACAAATTTCTACCAGAGATTGGAAGCGCATTGAGAAATTCGATACATCAATCAACTAATTATTCACCACATTTTCTAGTCTTTGGGTATCACAAAATCCTACATGCTAAAGACTACAAGCTCCTTCGCGACATTGATGTATTAGACGAGAATAGTTTGGACTGGATGACAATTCCTGACAGACTAGCAATCGTGCATAGTGACGTCAAAGATAACCTTATCAAAGCATATAACAAATATTCGAAACAATATAACCTACGTACCAGAAGCCGAATTCTGGAAATCGGCCAGAAAGTTTTTGTTAAGCAACATCCACTGAGTGATGCGAGTAAACAGTTTACTTCTAAATTCGCATTTCAATATCGAACCGCTTTCGTTAAGGAAAAACTTGGCGGACTTTATTATCGTCTAATAGATGAGAATCAAAAAGACTTGGGAACCTTCCATATAATGGACATTAAAATTTAAAGTACTTGGCAATAATGAAAGGATCTAAAAATTTAGTGAGAAATTCTTTTCAGCTTCAAATTCCTATATTTAATTAAAGCGTAATTCGAATCTGCCCTGTAACGAATGCACTAAATTTGGCACCGTATACGTACGTGAGTAATTGTTTTTTTTTCCTACGTTCATTTTCATAATTTTATAAATTTCAATTTCATACTTACCTAAATTGTATTATATAAACCAACAAATTTTAGACTTACCTACTCTAGTTAATTTTTTTTAAATAATAAGTCATAAACAATATTGATCAGTTTTTTTTTCTTCCAATGGACTAATGAGTACGTATTGGTGACGATTTCTTGGAAAGAGGGGAAAAAGCGCGGGAATATGCCAACAGCGAAGTGACAAGTGAAATCGGGCGGATGAAAAAAGACTTGGAGGTCGAGAATTGGATACAGAGCACATCGAATCCAAAAATAATTATCTTGCTTATTTAAACTAAAATTAGTATGTAATAAAAGTTATGTAAATAGTTTAAAAACAAAAAAAGTTGTACAATAAAGATGTTAAAAATTAATTAAAAATTGCTGTACATAATAATAAGTTTTTTGTGAACAATTGTTGTAATAATAAGAGTGACGCTCATAAGTGTAATTGGTCCATAATTATATGTGATATTGAGTTAAATACATTTGAGACCATTTTGTTAATCTAATAAATAACACAAAGAATAAGAAAATTAATGTTATTTGTAAATAATTATGAATTGTACCAATAAAGATTTTTTGTCAATGAAACAAAATTAAAATTAGTGGATTAAAAGTAAACAAAAAAACACTGTACACAAAATAAAAAGTGCCACTCTTGGATTTAATTAGATTTAAACTGTCTAAATCACATATGTATTTGGTGTAAATTACCTTAAGAAATACAAAAGAAAGTTTTATCATATCAATACAAATAAAATCCAAAAATCAAAACGGTAAATTATCATCATACTGTCTTTCAATGTACTGAGACAATAAAAAACGTTTGCTGTATTTATGGCTGTTAGCATTTAAGTTAACAGTGGCGAGAGAATCCGGTGATCCCGAAACAATCGATGGTCGACGTCATCAGTATCAACTTTCTGGAAGAGTCAATTTCAACTTTAACTCATCATTTTTTTATTGTTAAGTATTTGCATGCGTAGTTAGTTATTTTTTTTTTATTTGAATTTTTCCAAAGCAATTGTAGCAAAATTGTGGTAAATATTTTTGGAACTGCTCGAAATTTTGTTTTTGCTTTGTATTCTTTGCGTGAGTATGCGTTTTTCATTTTGCCGATGTTTTCTTCTCATGTAACGCGGTAGTGAGACATGTGGTAATTCAGTGAAAATTTAGTGAGGGATGGTGATGTACAGTGTGTGAAGTGCTTTTCCATATGAGCTTTCTAGAGTTCACCAAATGATTGCGTTTTTATTTGTTTATGCACACTTTAAAGTGAAAACAATGTAACATGGCTGCTGATACTGGTGGATAATAGAACCTCCCTATCCGACAGAGAGATACCCGGTAATAGTGTGCGAACACCGTTTCAGCCGTTGACCAAGCCATGAGGTTACAAGGATATTGGTGAGTCCAAAATAAACTTACGATATATTCTGAGTGTTTTGACGTAGTCATGTAGACGTACTAGAAGTCGAGACGTCGTAGTCTCTGTACTTCTAGTCGTAGACGTACTAGAAGTACAGAGAGACTCGGTCAAAAAGTTTACGGAATAGAGGGCTGTTAGTATTATCGCACATTGATTGATTGTGTGAGTTCAACAGTAAATATTTCAAGTTTTAGCCCAACTGATCTGGGAATCGATTTTGAATTATCTGTAATGCCTATACATGAATAATATGGAAATACTTATACAGTTCCTGAAATAAACTACAAGCAAATTCCGGAAAAAGTCAGCACCAAACGCTAAGTGCACCTCAAAGTTATACAAAACTAGACTATCGTAGAAATTCGTTATAAAACCTCCAATTATTTTCGAATAATCTCGAATACTACCAAAAATTTGGAATATTCTCGAATAATCTCAAACAATCTCGAATAATTAGAAAAATATCGAATAAGTTCGAATATTTTCGAAAATCTCAAGCAAACTAGAAAAATCTCAAATAATTTTGAAAATCTTCAGTAATCTCGAAATATTTCGAGTAACTCTATAAACTCGAAAAGTCGAAAAATTTGAATAATCTTTTTAAAATTAACACAAAATAATGGTTCCGCAGCAATTAATTAAGACGATCAATTAAATTGTCCAAACAAACAGAAGGAGTCAAGAAAGGCGGAATTTTAATGATGAACGGCATTTAGCAAAACTCTGCTATAGGCAAAGACGTAACTAACGCCGTTGCTGTTACGACACAAGGGCGTCATTTTTTTAAATTTTTTCTCCGCTTCCCAACGTACATTTTTCCGAGATTCAAGAACATATCATACTTCAAATAATGTCAACAGTTTATAGTACATGTATGAGATGAAAGAAGCAAAATTAGTGTCTTTTAATCATTAATTCAACACCTAATATTCCATGTTAATACTGCCAGGAAGGCAAAAGGAAATTTTTTGCTTTTTGTAGAAAATGTAGGCGATAAAATTGTACAAATGGAAAATTGTATTATCGAGAATATAATAAAACAGGTGTGAATCAGTTAAAAAATTAAACATCGAGAGCAAAATATTTTTTTTTTTATTCACCACAAAAAACATTTAACGCGACAGATACTCCTTATAAATTTTAACAAATGATAATAAATAACATCGCCTTATATTCTGCTGTGGTAATTCGGTCCTGTAAAATAGATGTGAGTTAATACAAATTCACCATTTCATTTTTCTCACCAAATTTTTAAGCGAACCAATATTTTTAATTTAATCAACTGGCACACAGACTTAAAGTTTAGTGAAGTTATTTATTAACCATGTAATAAAGCGGCTAATATGTGTTTTTAATGGTATATAAGTATAAGGTACATACTCGTAGAACAAAGGCATATTTATTAAATATAATTGGGGGAACCTAAACGGTCGTGGAAGTTTATGATTTGTATACAAAAATCGTTGTTTTTTAAAACGCCTGAGCCCACGTGCCCTACTGATGGATATCTGTCAAAATTCCCTTAGTACTTCCACTTATATGTAACTTATTCACACAACCAAATAATTTTGAAAGCCTTCGGAATTTTTTATTCACCACTCTAAAATTTTAGCTAATCTGGTAGTGTGAGAAAGAGACGGGCAATTGTTAATAAAATCATTAAAATGCGTTTTTTCAATTTTCTGCTATATTTTTGCATTGATTTTTTATATTAATTTTGTATATAATCTACATACTAATTTATGTAAATATTGACATTTTCTTATATGGGGAATTTTTTCCACGTGCTTTTTAAAATATGGAAATATTCCCCTAGTGTGTGTTATGTTACAAATTTGTTGAAACAAAAAATGGTGGAATTTTATTATTTCATTGAATTTTATGAAATTCATACTAATTTACAACTCACAAAAATAACAGTAAAACGTAAGGTTAAATGCTTAGAATAATTTGTCAAAATGTACATACGATCTCTATCACAATTTGTTTTTTTGTGGTATAGGATTAATTAAATCTAGCTGTCAAAAATTTAATTTTGAAACAATTTATTACTGATTGATACTTTACACGGGACACATTGACACAAGGGAAAATTTCTCCTAAGTAAGTGATTCGAGTCTATATGGTTTACAATTTCCGAAAGATTCTATGAATTTCGACAGATATCCATACAGGTAGAATTGATATGGAATTCAAGAATATTGCTCCAGGCCATCAAGAGATGATCAGAACGAGTTTAAAAATTTTTGTCTTCAGCCTTAACAAATTGAATACTTAATGTGTTTCGAATGTTACGAATACTAATTCATCAGTACCGTGTTTAGCACATGTATTTTACCTCTATACTTTCGGCCAATCAAATAAACCATTCAATGCATTTTACATGGCCGCACAACGCTCTGAAAAAATGTATGCAATTTCTTGAAATAGGAAACTCGCAGGTTAAAGATTGCGAACTCAACGGAAAGTTAAATGTTTTTTTCATTTACGAGACTTACGATGCCCATTTTCAAACTCATATTTCGAAACAATAAAATAACTACAACAAAAATTAACCTTGTTTGTTAAATATGAGATGGTCGTATTAACTAAACTGTAATCTATTCACTAAAACTAAGATTAAACAATTTTTTGCTTGTTTACTTGTCAGACCTGAAATGTCACTTGTCAGGTACAAACTATACCTGACAGACACCTGACAATTTTTCTCATTAAGGAATAATAATTAGATAAAAAAGTTTATTAGCAAACATTTTTTGAGCTCAATATAACAAGCCATATTGTAATTTTGTAACGCATAGTATTGCGACGCAGATTGTTGAATTTTAATTTAAACGATAAGTACGTTCCGTGGCTGTAAAGTAATACTTATTCGGAAAAACGGCACATGGTCATAAAATTAAAATTGGATCCGTTTTCATTCCGTGACATTCGACTAAAAAATGTACAGGAAAAAATTAATCGCAAAAACATCCAGTGGTATTGAATGGGGTACCCATTAAAAAGAAACAAGACCGGGAATTTAAAAATGGTGATATATTTACCGTTGCAAAACGGAAATTTTTATGGCTATCGAAAAACAAATCGAAGCAATTTTCTTCAGATACGACAAGTTTAGAAGAAAATACGGAACAACAAAAGAATCCCGAAAAACGGTCGGCCGACGAATTACCTGTAAAATAAATAAAGTTCTCTAAGCAAAAGATGGATAACTCAAACACGATCAACAATCCATGATTTCCGGGATAAAGATAAAACTATAGATTTATGGGTAGAGCAAGACGAAGAAATTTGTGAAGATGAGGGAGCCAACGAAACTAAATCTGAAAATAAGACAAAAAATACAATTATGCCAATAATAATCAGTATAACAGAATATTGCAATAGCTCATAGTATGGTGACAAGTAATAATATTACTCCATTAAAGGACAAAACGAAATAGCAACAGAAAAATATTATGTCCACACCTAAAGGAATAAATATCACGTTACCTTTAGAAGCATCCACACCCTTCCAGATTTTACAAAATAAAAATTTGAGCTTTGTCAAACTTGATAAATCAGATTTCCTTATTTGGTCATTATCGCTTACAACATTATCCCGTCATGGTAGAAAATATTGCCAAAACATTTACTACGGATACGTTTGAAAGTATTGTTATTAAAGAAGCAGTGTCCGATTCGGTATATTTAGTCGATTTAACAACACATGATACGAGTAATTTCAATAAATTTCAGCAAATTACATCAAATAAGGGAATTTTAGAAATCGGAACAAAAAAGTTCACGATTAGTAAATCCAACGATCAAGAAATCAATTTGGTTAACAAAGTTCTCAACTTGACGAATATCACGAGTTATCAATCGCAGAAAAGCGAAATTTATTATGCCTTAATCTGTAACGTCATATTCTACGATATTGAGCGAATCGAAACTATCTACTTTTACGAATCAAACCTATGTACTACTGTGATTTTTATGATGTTCGTGTTCGTGTTATGGGAGCGATTAAAATTAACCTCCAAAACCGTACAATGTACGACCTTGACGTTTTAATGCGTATACAACATCCATAGCGGGGTAACAGTTTTACGTTTAGCATGTTCTGTATGTGTTACTTTTACGACCACCTCGACGGGCTAAACGACAAATTGCTGGTTTTCTAATACCTCGGATATTATCACGTAAAACTTTACGATGACGTTTTGCTCCACCTTTTCTTAACCCTTTACCACCTTTGCCTTTGCTTTTTTACCAGGGCGTTCAAATCTAGACAATTCTGATGAAAAATGATTAATGAAGTAACCAACGAATAGGCTAAATACGATCAAACCAACCTTGCAAGGATTTAAGATGATTTAATCAAAAGAAAACAAATTTCATTTTACTTATCAATCGATGATTTATCAAATGCTTCGGGCGTAGAAGAATTTATGGAAGAACCTGAGAAAAATGTTCTTTCCAACAAATTATCAAACGAGGCCAAAATCAATGAATTACCGAATAATTTGGTATTCGAACAGTTAAGCGTAAAGGAATTGTTGTTGCGCCTATACGCACCATTTACATGTTAGCGATAATTTCTTGATAATACACGATAGTGCAAGAGCTCATGTTGCCAGACCCGTGAATGAATGCTTGGCAGATGTAAATATTTCGAATATGGCTTGGGCGTACCTATTTGAATCCTATATGCCTGGGATATTCTTGGTAGAAGAATACGGTCTCGTATTCCAGCAGCGAAAATGGGAAAATACCTCACAGTGCGATATCTATGTAACAGATTATCGATACCAAGAACCGAGGATTCAGTGATTATTCAAGCTCAGGAGAGCAATACACGCATACTAACCTTTTTTTTTTAGATAATTATGATTTTGTTGTTGTGTTTATGTTTGTGAAAATTTAAGTGAAATTTTGAAAATTTTTCACGTTTGGTTTTTGTTTGAAAAGTCGAAAAACTTCAAAGATCGTTAGAATTTTTTTTAGGATGGCTCGCTCCTTATCGAGAGTATATTTGATTTCAGTGTATATTGTTGATTGTATTGCTATCTCTTTCACTCATTCTGGAACATTTGGAGTCCTTAATATCTATTTTCTTCGACGCTAAAGAGCCTCAAATATATTTGCTGAATTCTAGTGTGTTAGAATTTTATGAGATTCTAACACAATAAAATTCAGCTAAAATTTTTTGAGGCTCTTTAGCGTCGAAGAAAATAGATATTAAGGACTCCAAATGTTTCACAATGAGTGAAAGAGATAACACGATTTAGGGTCAACTATATAATTAAACGAACCATTTGTTTGTAGATATCTCAGTAAAAAAAAAAATAAATCTTCAAATTTACGATTAAAATCTTTTATTGACATCATTAGAATCCGTTTGGCCTACGTATATGAAAAACTATGTCCGATAGGTGGCGGCAGTATTTCGGTTGAAATGTTGGCAATTTCTTATCGAATGTAGGCTTTTAGATCGGCAAGAGACTGGGGATGATTGATGCACATCTTACTTTTGAGATGACCCCACAACAAGTGTATATGGGTGTCAAATCGGGCTTTCTAGGTGGCCAAATGATATCGCCGAACGTCGATATGACACTTCCATGAAACATTTGATGCAAAATGATCATTGTTTGGTTGGCTGTGTGGCATGTGGCACTTGTAGTTCTGTTGAATTTAAAGGCATTCCGAACCAAATTCGTCCACTTCTTGGGCCAAAAAGTCGCGTAGCACCATCATTGTTTCTCTAGCGATTACCATTGACAATAACATCCTTGTATTCGTTATGTACAAAAAGTATGTACTGTCCAATGATTCGTTTCGAGCAAATCTCACACCAGAATTACTTTTTTGTCGAATTGAGCTTTCTCGTGAATAATTCGAGGATATCCAGTAATGACTGTTTAGCTTATGTTGTACTGAAATTGAACAAAAATGCGGTTCATCGCTCATGCTAATTTTCATCCAAAAGTTTGGTTCGATTTGAACGGGTTTGCGACGGAATGAGGGTAATTTAAACGTTGTTGCAGTTCCAATCGCACCTAAGTAATTGTATGTTAATATAATTTTGATCAAAATTCAACACAAAGGTAATACCATTTTGCTACACTAAACATCCTTAGTCTCCATAACTTTTCAAATGATGATGGGTTTCTGTTAGTTTACATCCACAGTTAGTCAAAAATTTGCTTAGTATTTTTGGCCGATTTTTCTAAGCCGCAGAAAACGTTTGGGAAATTTACATAAGACATAAACAGAGACCGTAATACGATTTTGCTATACTAAACACCCTTAGTCTCTATAACTTTTCAAATGATGATGGATTTCTGTTAGTTTGGAGAAAATTACGTTTTTCACTTAATAAGCTAACTATATTTAAAAACTAGTACATGATAATATTTAGACGTTTCAATACAAAAATTTTAATTTTCATTACTTAATGCGTAATGTATAGGAATTACCGAAAACTTCAGTGTCTGATGCTTTAGATAAAGAATTGAAAACGCCTGAAAAATATAATTATAATGATTTACGAAACTTGAAATGTTTAAGACACCATAGGAACTGTTCGAAATTCTCTTACAATTTTTCAGAAAAATATTAACTTCATAATTAAGAAACCAAATAATAACAAAAAATTTTCTCAAACCGATACTCGAATGTAACACCCCAAACGAGTGTTCTTGAACCACCAGAAAATAATTGTGAAGATACCGAAGATGATTCGGATGTACAAAGTTTGCACGATTCTGAAGGGGAAGAACTGTTATAAAAAAAAGCTATAACCGATCCAAACAACAATCCTCATGTTTCATTTCGGGTTGATAATTGCGATCTATCATTTACGTCCGATTCCGAAAAATCAGAGACTGATGTGGATATTCTAGATGAGAGTGTTTTACTAAACGAGAAAGAAGACTTTATTATTCCAAGCACGCAACAGCAACAAACTTCAAAGAGTGAACAGCGTAATTCGAACAGCATATAGAAAGACGACATAATCATACCTGAAACTCAATTTGAAGTATTTCAAGGCGACAAAATGGAAGATGATGTTAACGAATTTGGTTTGGAAAAAAATCAAGCAATCGAAACCAATATTAGTCTAGTGCTAAATGACGAAGAAAAAATTTTTATGAATATTCTAGTTGGCAATAATGGCGACGATTCACCTGATACTTATATTGTTGAAACTCGAACTCCACAAGATTTGGAATCGATAGCCGCCGACAAAAAAAATAATTCATATGCACATAAATTGATTCTCTAAAAATTCAAAAAGCATTTGGAATGTAAATTTAAGTATTTTTGAGTCATTAATAGCCAACGACTAATACACTGAAAACAACAACAAATTATGAACACACTTTCACTTCAAATAAAAATTGCCAATACACACTAACATTTGAAGAGAATAACAAGTAAGTTTATACATAGTATACAATGTATTCAAAACGTGGTTGTCAAATTTCACTTAGTATTTTTACGTTTATGTAAATAACTTTTTTGAAATTTACATCATCATTTTTATCTAACCTTAATTAAGATTACCCCCATTAAATATCTTATATTCGCGTTACAGTGTTGTAGATGGTTCCCCCTTAAATTAATGAAATACATACAATACGTGAATATAATTTCGTTTACAGAAAATATAGGTCAATACACAACCTTGTCTTTTAACATTCCGTGACGTAGAACACAGAAATATGTAAGAGAAAGAAAAAAAAAAGTATACATATTTAAGTTGTTTATCATCCATGTGTGAAAAAGTAAAGTTATAAAAGTAAAATAAAACAAAAGAAAATAAGAAGAATTCTGTTTTCTTCAAAAAAGCCCTCTCGCGCTCTACTCAATACGATACCGAGAGAGACTACAAATAAGTTTGCGAGAGTACGGTATGTAAACATTAAATTACATGCCACAATGGTAGTGTATAAGTTATAACTTATAACAATTGAATGAGAAAATAAGAAATTATATTTGAGAAATTTACAGAAAATCAAAATACTAAAAGAAGACGATAAAGAATATAATAAAACAATTAATTAAATAAAATTAAGGCCATACAATTCGAAAAGAAAGTTTTTTTTGTGTTCTTTATTTTGTACGAGTGCATAATACAAGAAATCTTAAATATGTGTGTAAGCGTGTTGTGTTGTGTGAATTATAAAGTGTATACCCAAGTTTTATTATAATTTTATTTGAACACATAAATAACGAATTCGTTTTAATAGAGAGAAGGAAATTTTAGGCCAAATAAATAAATTTTTGGATGACACAAAGGTAACGATAATAAAAACAAGATAAGGTACTTACTAGGTAATCAAACTAAGTAAAGATTATAGGCATTTTATGCCCCCCTTATGATTCAGTAATAATATGTAATATAAATTAATAAAATTTTTTTTTTATAGTTCACAATACCTCGAAAGAAATCAGAGCTGGCTGCACAGAGTGGACGCAAAAGGTACAAGGCATCCGGGCGTGCATACAAAATTAGCAATTAACCACCATGTTTGACCTATGTAAATTGATACGTTCAATAAACAAAATTATTGTTAAAAGTCTTTCTGTACCAAACAGTGATTGAAATTTTGTATAATTGAAGACCTTTTTCTGCCAAAAACTTTGACCACTGAGGCGCTAGTCTACTATATGTTTACAATCTCTAAACCTATCTGCCACCATTTTGAATAAGCGAAATACCGTGAATTCTACAACAAAACCATTCTGACAATTTTCTTAAAATTCGTTTAATTCTTACTATTTTACATTTGAATTTTGAGAAAATGGTTAGCATTTCATTACTATAGATCTGCCAGATTTCTAGAATTTTGTAATTGTTTTTAATTGTTTATATTTAAAATTCATTTTAAATTATCTTATAATATTCTGTGAACTTTTAGAATGTAAGTATCAATATTTTTTAAACTTCACCAAGATATAAGATGGATATAAGATTTTATAACACAAACGGACAGAAGTATCTCAGAGACGTTTTTTTTCTGAATGCTCTGAACAAACATTCTTTTTCCAACTATCACGATGCTTTTTTAATATGCGACTGGTTACAGAATTTCATTCATTACATATATATAAATGTGATAAATGTTACAGTGATTCCTTTCGCTACGACCAAATATGTTGGTCTAACCAAATCTGTCACAATATTTCCCGAATAAAGAATAAATTTCTTTAAGATAGCGGTCTATTCGAATTCCAGTCAGGTATACACACACGTATGTGTGAACATAAGTCTCCCATTGGCATCTTACATTATAGTTGTGGATTAGTTTGTCAAGTGTATCAACACCGACCCTCCTTTATCCGGGCGAAGCTTTTCTATCTGGGTGAAGGTATACAGAACTCTACTTACCGAATTCCGTAATAATATTTTCAACTTACTTAACTAAAATTTCAATAAAAATGTACTAAAGGGTGATTACACGTTCCAACAATTTATTCTAACAAAAAAATGAAGAGATTAGTATATCACGAATTTGGTTAGAAAGATTAGAACAAAAATATAAATATACTTGTTTTTTTTGTACAATAGTTATACCAAAATTGTTACTCCAAAATATACTCGACCCGCGTAAATTTAAATTGAAAAAATAATCCATCAGAGTGCCAAAGAAGTATTTTATCATATAGCAAAATTTGGATACATTTTGACAGCAAACAAAAACATAACCAAGAATTATTAAACAAAATTAGGTAAGTATTAGTGTTTATTCGATTATTTTCATGTTTCAAAATAATCTAAAAAATTAATTATTATTAATATTTAAATATTATTGAGCCACAATTTTATATAATTAAAATTATCTAATGGTTTAGGGCTCTGTACTGTTTTTATTTTTTTTTTTAAATTAACTTGAGCTTTATTAAATTAGCTTTCACTTCGAATTCATTTTCAAAAGCGTTTTACAAATTTTTTTTCAATACAATTTTCCTGTTATAAACAAATCAAAAACAAAACCAAAAAATTGAAAATTTTTCCGTAGAAACCAAAATTCCTGTGTCTAGACTAAAAAAATATTTTTCCAGACCGTGACAAAAAAACTTGTGGTAAATTTTACGAAAAAAGCTTTTACAAAATATAAATCAATTTTGAAACATTTTACAAAAATTTAATGAATCAATTATATACTTATACTAGCTGAGCCCAGTCCGCTTTGCTGGCCCTAACTAAGCCTTTTGTGTGGTTTTGATTCTCGATTTAAATAGATGTCACTGCATGTAGTTATTAAAAATTAATTTTTCGCATATCTGTTCAGTTCCTTCATGTGCGAATACGCATAATGATTTAAGGTACATACTTGCAGTGATTGGACGTACCGGAAATTGGATGAGTTTAAATTCGCAAAAAAGAATGTTTTTAATTGTAGAATGTGAGATGGAGTTCCAGGCAAATCAAGGGAATTTAAAAATTCAATTGGGTAAGTCACAACTTCATCTAGATCCATAACACAATCAGTGGATTTGTAGGTTTTTGTTTGGCCACAAATCTTACTTTGAATGTCAATATTAATATCAATGACGTCTTTGTGTTTGGCTAGTACATACAATATTCGGATTTACACTTGAAACTAAATCCTCTTTTGATTTATTAGTAACACAAAAATCGGCAGGCAATAACATTAATGCCGCCCCGGTGGCACAGTGGTTAGCATGCGATGCTTGCTTTAAGCTCCGGAGGTCCCGGGTTTGATTCCCTCCCGGCGGGTGATGCAAAAATCACGGCTGGTTAATGTTGGATTAATGAATTGACCACTCATTATCCGTTAAAAAAATAATGATTACGAAACTTCATCATGAAGCGGCCAAATCCCTCTATGGAATGTAGCGCCAGCGAAAAAAAATATTTATCCTTTTGTATTGTCCATAGCAATTTTTCAGTTTCCAATGCAGTGATGGGATAATATCGATAGTGGGCACAATCGATAGTTTACATTTTGCTATCGATACCATCGAAAATATCGAATTTCAATATAATACAAAAATTATAAATAATCTAACAATGATTATTGTTTATTTTACAGTTGATGTATTTAAAATTAAAACAAATAAAAAATGAACTATTTTTTAATTCAGGTACATTAAAGAAACTTAAGTTATTCTTTTGAACATATGACTTAAATAAAAAATAAAAAAATTAAATTTTAATTAATCAATAAGATATTGATTTTTTTGGAGAAATATCAGCGTCTTAACTTTCTGTGGTTTAAGACTACTTCAACGGTCATTTAATATTTCCCCGGCTGCTGAAAAATTTCTTTCGGAACTGACGTAACATGTATTGTAATATATTTTAGTAGTATACTTGACAGAACTTCAAATTGGTTTTTATTTTCGTCCCAGAAGGAAATAGGATCGGACGTTGGGTTATTTATAGATCGCTCAATATATTACCGGACGTTTATTATACCATCGGAGGTTAAATTTCGTAATACTGGTGGGCCTTTCTAAAACAAACGACAGCAATCCTGGTCCTCCAGAATGTGACGCATACATTGATTGATCATTTAATAAAAAAATAAATAATAAAATAAAAAAAAAAAAAAAAAAAAAAAAAAATTAAAGTACTGCGATGCAGCACATGATAAAACCTCGTTAGTTAAAAATGTTAGGGCATTTTATGCATTTTCTAACGATCTAAATGCAGTTTTTTTTTAAATCGAGGATCAACCAAGGTTGCCAACATGGCGGAGGCTCGTTGAGTATATGAAAACATTCATGTCACTATAGATTGTTTTAGCTCATTCATTATTTGCTAGCCGATGTCAGTCTTAACGGTGGACATCAAGTTTTAGGACGGTTCTAAATTACTAATAATATTGTGACTTACTGGTATCTAGAGATTTCAGTGGTTATGTTTTCAAACGGTTCCAGTAAGTCAACAATTTCATTTAAATTTCGACTCCATTTGGTGTTCATATAGAGTAGAGGATGGTTAATTTTTAAGGATATTGTTACCGTAGTGGTTATTTCCCGCAGATTTAAAAATCGTTTAATCATAGCTAATTCGCTAATCCATCTGGTACTACCATATTATCATCTTGTTGCAAATTGCGTGGGTTGCCACTCGCGATAGTGTTGATTTAAAAATGGTGATTATCTCTTGAGACCTTCCTTTGATGATAATGCTTTCACAATTAAATTCAATGTGTGAGCAAAACACGGCATAAGTTTAATATATACTAATATCATAGCGCGTAAACGAATTGTTGCTCATGGGAATAGATCAGCTTTCAATTGTGAGCCAAATATAGATTATTCTCAGCAAAACCACTGTAAAAATTAAACAAATGAATAAAACTTGCCCTAAGTGCTTTTCTAAAAAATGGAGTGATGAAGCAAACGGTATGTGTTGTGCTGGAGGCAAAGTGGTTCTCCCTAATATATAGGAACCACCGCAATCAATAAAAGATCTTTTGTCAGGCAGTCGTCAATTATCTGCGCATTTTTTAAATAACATACGCAGGTATAATACACTGTTTCCTTACTACCAAATTTTCATCTTTCCGAATGCTTGTTCAATCTGCCGTTTGGAATGCAATAGAGATAAATTTAGCTTGCTTAGGTGTTTGCACTTTTATAATGAGTCAAAATTAAAATTGGATGCATCGAAGCTCTCTCAAGAATGTTCTCTAATCTGGTCTACATTTTAGATATTATTTTGGGCTGAAGGCTAAGACAGTATCGGATAGAAACATAAATAATTCATCTGTTTCGGTTTTTTCGTACAATTGTAAAGTTTCTTCTAACAAAACAACTACTTACTAGCTTGGCAACTCCATCAAGTACAATATAATGCATCGACCTAATTTAACAGTCAGTCGTTTTTGGCAAATATATTTACCTGTGAATTGGCACGTGTTGGCACCGTTTGGAGGCATTTGACAGTGAACAGCGCCAAACTCTTCTAAATTGGAATTGCCAAACACTAATTTTTTATTATCGATTTCTTTTAAATACAATATGCACAGTGTACCACTTCCGGGATAGGATTATGATTTTAAGAGTATCAAAAAGTTGCATTAGAGTAAATATGGTTAGCAATAAATAAAAATTAATAAAATTTAAGAAGACAGTCCAATTGACCAAAACTGAATTTTGGGACAATTTAGATATTCCGATTAATTAAGAAATTAAAAAATTCTCAATTCAATGTCTTAGTGAAATATGCAATTCAAACGTCGTTAATTTAGCCAATAATGCTTCCTGCCAAACGCTATAAAAAGCCTTGGAAGTATCGAGAGCGACCAGTTGAAACTCACATTGATTGCGTTGATTGTAAACAAAGTGGTTTCAGAACTGGGTTAAGCGTATGAGGAGGCCTCCACACGACCAAGATAATCTTTCTAGATTTATTAAATTGAAATATATTATTGTTCCCATAACTTTTGATAGAATTGATACTTAAGTCGGTAAGTAGTTTGTAGGATACAATTTTATTCCCATTTTAAGAACTGTATATGTGACGTTACTAAATAGGATTTAATTAATGTCAAATAGAAGGTTGTGGATTATTTAGATAAACATTTTACTTTGTTAATGGTAGTTGAATACATTTTACTGTCGGATTTTACGAGACAGAAAATTGTTTTACACCTGACCAACGGAAGTCCAAAATGTTTTTTTACTTACTATTCAAAATTCACCTCATATCATCCTTTAGTTGCTGTTCAACAACAATAATCGACAATATAAATTGAGTTTTGTTGGCAAGGGTTGGATCGATATTTTAAGCCAAGTATAACTTCTATTTGGCTGCAATGACAACTTTAGTTTGTAATAGTTACTAACTTGATAAGTTAAATTCTAGCAAAATTCATTCATTTATTTTCATTGCCGAACTAAGACTTAAGCTCAGTATGCAGCTCGAGCTAAGATAAATTTTCCATACAAATTTGACGTAAAATTTAGCTAGGTAAATAAAATATTTTTTTTTTAGCTGACAATTTCGCTGAGCGGTATGCACCTTTGCGTGAAAAATTTGAAAAAATATCATATGTTTCATTCAAATCTAGATTGCGCCACTATAAATTTTCCAAACATTTTAGCCGCAATTTATCTCACAAGGACAATAATTTGAAGATAAATGTTGACGGTTTTGAATTTTGATTCATTTTATAATCGAAGTAGCCACGAAGAAAAATTAATTTATTTTTATATGTATAAAGAAGACAGAAGTCAAAATGGCCGACCAACATTACGAAGTCGAGTATTTAGAGGATTATTTGGACAGAAACTTCATTCAAAAACAAACGAATAAAAGTCAAACAAAATCAACAAAATTTATCTCTACACAAATTTTTAGCTTGACGATTTATTTGTAATTAAATGGAGACTTGTGGAGACCGTGCTAAAATGTATTTTATCTCGAGCTGCATACTGAGCTTTAACTATGATTACTAAAACAAAAATTAACGCCGACTTGGGTATTTCCATAGTTATTTAAATTTTTTCATTTGTGTTGTATTAAGCGTGATTTACACGTATCGAACAAAATTTTTGCTCGATGCCCAACAATTTTTGTTAAAAACTTAGAGCTACGCGCAATAGAAAAAAATTTCATGTGGTAAAAAGAGAAAAATATAAAACAAAGATGTCGGACATACTATAATTTTTTGGCGGATTAAAATCGACGATGTAATATTTTTGACGAATAGGGCGAAGATACTACTTTAATTATCAAAATTACTGCTTTTTCCTTAAAATTGAAACTTTTCGAACGTAAATTTTGGTTTTGAATTAAAATTTTTAAAAAATAAAATTAAAGTGCTATAAAATTTCAAAAATCGCCATTTTGATTGTTTTGTTTTCATAAAATATACTCGGGTCGAGTATATTTTATAGTTCAATTTTTGCTGTTTATAGTAATAAATGTAAAAAATAAGAAAAGAACGCCTAACAAAATTTTGTTCGACATCGAGCAAAATTTTGTTTGTTAACGTTATATCCCTCTCTGGCAAAAGAAAATCATGATATACTATCTTTCTATTTTTTGCTAGGCATCGAACAAAAATTTTGTTCGCTACGTGTAAATCACGCTTTAGTGGCAAGTTTTGGATTTGAAAATCGGTGACATTCTATTACCGTTTACTATTTGGAAATTTAAAAAAAAATTATTTTTAGAGTTGAATAGCTATTATCGATTTAGCAATAAATAGTAAACTTGATGCATTTAAATATAAAAAATGTTTGATTTTTTACTTGAAGTGGCTTCTTGTTCTAATCTTGTTTACATTTATTTTTTTATTTATTAAAAAAAAGACACCAATACTTATGCTGTGTGCCTCATAACGATTTTTTCGACTAAATCATTGACTTTTCTAAATTTTCAACTAGTTCATGCCAGTTATTCATAGATGGCAGAAGGGTGAATAAGGCAACCTGTGCCTGGCTTTTCACTATTCTAAACAGCGACTTTTGGAACGTCAATCGTAAGTTATTATTTTTTGACGGAAATAACCAGGCTTACTGTTTGAAATTTCGTGTAAATACTTTTCGTTCTGGCTTAAGTGGTAACCATAGATAACAAACTTAAATTAAGAAAAATTAAGAATCCGGTAAATGGAATTTATGTGTATTCGCCCATGGAAAACGTAAATTAATTTCAAAATTTCAACGAAGCTTCGTCAAATTTAAAATATTCCGTCCAAACATGAAAAAAATTAGAACAAGACGTCAAAAACATTCGAAATTTATCTTTTAAATTTCATATTCTCCTGAAGAAGTCTTTTTATTTTTAATTTGGCAACATGTGTGAAACCAAACCTAAAAAAAATGATTGAAGCACAAATTGATCCAACTAAAACCTAAAATGCTACTTCTATAGACATGCTATTTTCTAAAAGTTACACGAAATTCTCATGGAATACAAATTTATCATACTTAATATAAAAGTTATAAATACAAAAATCGCTGTCATTTACTTCAAAAAAATTTAATTTCTCTATGGCTGAAATGTCAAAAAAAACTTTAAAAAAATTGGATTCGTTAAAATTCTTATTTTTTTAAGTTTATAATTTCTCACTGGTTGGCCCTTTACGTGCTGGTTAATTTACAATGTTAATTTGGGTGTTTTGGAATTTCTCAACATTTTGTACATAAAATTGTCTACAAAATATTAAATTAATTTATTATCGGTACTTATAAGAAAATTTTAAGATTTTCAACGAAGTAGATGAATTCGCCCAAAAACGGAAATAGATTATTTCAGCTGTGCTAAAGCAAATTAAAAATTTCAGTTCGGGCTAAAAGTTTCGGCCCACAAAGAAAAATAGAGGCGAGATGTCTTACCCTTAGAGCGTTTTTACATTAGGCGACACAATAACGATATATCGCCGCTGATACACCACCGATATCGGTGTCGATATACGGATATATTTTATCGGACAATAAATCAGGAACATCATTCCTCTGTTGTGTCGGTCCCATAATTGATTGACATTCTGACAGATATTTTGCTTTATTTATGGGATGTAGCCATAGGCAGAACCGTTTCGTAATAAGTGCAAAATGTATAATTTATTTACATACGACCTGATAGTAAATGTAACAATAGCGACTAACAGATGACAGTTTTGTAATTTTTTGTCGCCACCGATATCGGTGAATACGTTCCAATGGGAAAGCATACACCGACATGATAGTTATTGTCGAAGTAGCGACGACGATCGTTATCGGTATATTCTGGAAAAATGTTCTTTCGATATACATTTATTGGGTGCTAATTAATTTGGTTTGTGGGTTGGCTTTTTCGAATTAAATGAAACCCTTTCTGCTGTAAACGAATCTTCCGACTTAAGTGACACCATTTCAAAAATAACGAAAATTATTCTGAATTAAATGAAACCTTTAACGGAATGAATGAAACCGCAATTTCTAGAGGAATGTAAGTTTTCACAAATTAAATTAAGAAGTATGTAAGACCAAATTAAATAAATGAAAAACCAATAATGCATTGTGAAATAAAATACGTAGGTACTTATTCTCCTATAACACCAGCGGGGAGTGCTACGGTGTCTAAAATGAAATTAGACCAATCTGTAAATTTGACTTTGAATTCTATATTTAATCATGCTTTCTAAATCTGATTTTCGTAATAAATTCTTTGCATGTAAATGAAACTCATCAGCATCAAACGAAAACTAACCTGTTTTTAGGAAAATAGCTAAAATCTATTGGACAAAGTTTAATTATGACTTAAAAAGTTGAATTTATGATCGTATATTTGTAATTCGCAAAGAGTTATTTTAATTTATAAAAGAGTAAAGGCTCACATTGAAAAAATTAATTTAATTTAATCTGCAAAAGCAGACAGAAGGGAAGAAGAAACCTTTCATTATTTTGTGTTGCTACGATAAAGTCATTCACACGAGAAAAAATTCTTACGATATCGTAAATTTTGTATCACCAAACTCTATACATTTTTCACCTATTCGATAGATCACGCACTGACAATTCGACAATATTAATCAAATCACTATTAACAAAAACAGAAAGTTTGTTTACAACAATGATTTCAATTCAAAAACGAAAAACACTCGTATAATCTAATTAAGAAATTTAGTCGAAAAAATCAACATGTCTGAGGCACATGTATTTGTATTCAACAAATCGTATACTATAATGCATCGAAGTGTGAAAAATTATATGGTTTTAGAACTGAATTCAAATTTTGCCAAAATCATGGTTAAACATGACACATTGGGTTGAATGCAATACCAGGTTAACAATTAAATCGATTCTTGTTTAAACTTCTATAATGTTATCAGCTGAAAACTGGCTTATCGTGAACCGTCTTTGCAGTGTTTTGAAGAAAAAAAATTATCCGCTCTTCAAATTAGAGGTCCGTTTAACTGACACTGGCTTGTCAAGTATGATGTCCTCTATATGTAATTGTCAGTTAAAGAGAGGTTTTTTGAATGAGTATGATTATTTTAAGCTATGTTCTTGTGTCTGACTAAAGAATGATTTAAAATAATTATTTTTAAACGCTTTTACCTTTAATGGATTAAAGGAAACCGAGAATATAAAAGAAAAAGAAAGCAACATATTTTATAGTTACCAAAAGAAAGCAACATATTTTATAGTTTGCATTTTTTTTTTCTTTAGATTTTTATACTTCAGGGTAGAGCTAGATTCCGATTTTAAGAAGACAAAAGAGTGGAACCTTAAGAGATTGCAATTTGAAATCTAGAAATTATGATTAACAGGATTAATCCATTTGGAGTTCGTTGGATAAACTAAGAATTTTGATATAGACTAGGGTTTCTCAAACGGGATCCCGGTCTCAAAAGTATGACCGGGAAATCGCGGGATTCTCCGGTTTTCGTTTTTTTTATACACCCGTTTAACTAAGTATATAACTATATAACGGCATAGGAATAATGTATTACAATAAAACTTAGGTTTAAGAGCCTAATTGGGGATTGTCCTGCCTCTGATTTCCGATTGCCCTTAGATCCGAATGTAGAAAGTTTAAATATCCTATATATGTAGATGTTTATCCATCAATAGCATTTTCAAGTCAAATTCAGGCTGATTAGGAATGAACTTGCACCCAGAGAACTATCCGTTTGCGACAACCGAATAAATTGCCCTACCGAATTATTCGGTCCTGTATAAATTTTAATTAAACTTTACGATAACCTCTTTAATTGTTTATCAGAACTGAGAAAGAAGTTGTAACTGTCCATTTTTAGTTAGCCTAAAGGAATTAGCTTCCATCGGTTGAGCTTAGCGATCATTCGGTTGTGTTAATCGATTATTGGTTTAGGAATATTATAAATTATAGTTGTCGTGCCCACTGATCGATTATAATAATAGACTTGGTTATTAAAGCAACTTTCTTTGCACGGCTAGTGCAATCCTATTTCGGTTACTACATAATCAGAAGTAGTTGACACAACCGCATTCAGGATTGTTGCCAGTTCATTTAACCAAATTAGATATTATTTTAACTGACAAAAATTGCAGTCAGTTTACTTAACTAAAAGTAGAAATATTCTTGTTATTGTTTTAAATATTGTTTGTACCAATCTCATGTCAATTGGTGCTATCGAAGTTATGTTTTAGCAACTACATTTTGTTTATCGCAATGTGAAGTATTTTCTTGCATCCTCATGCCAACGAATCATTTCGCAATGAGGTTATTTATTAACCGATTATGATGAAATTCGATTTGCACGATGGAAATGGAATTTTCAAAAGATTTTACATAAAGTTGTGGAAAATGGCTAATTAGGAAGGAACTTGGCCGTTTCTTATCCGATTTTGATAAAATTCAGGATGCATGATTGAAATGAGGTTGTAAAATGAGTTTTAGAGGAAGTTCTGGAATATGGCCAATTAGGAAAGAACTTGACTATTTCTTAAACTATTATGGGGTTCTTAAATGAATTTTAAAAGAAGTGGCGGAATATGGTCAATTAGGAAGGAACTTGGCTGTTTATTAACCGATGATGAGAAACCCGATTTTTACCTTTAAAATTGGACTATAAAATCATATTTGGAAAAAGTTTCGGAAAATGGCTAATTGGAGTAATTCGGTTATTTCTAAACCGATTATGATGAAATTCGAGAAATACGACAAGAAATCGGTAAAGAAACAACAGAGTTCCTTCCTAATTGGCCTTATTACAGAACTTCAGACTCATTTTAGAATCCAATTTCCATCGTGAATTACATCATAATCGGTAAATAAATCACCTAGTTCCTTCATAATTTAGCCATATTCCAGAACTTTGAGTAAAAATTATTTTAGAATCCCATTTCCGTCGTGCATGCTGAATTTCATCATAAAAGGTTAAGAGTCAAGTTCAGTTAAGCTCTTAAACCGAGGTTTTCCTGTAATATATTATTCCTTTGCTGTTATAATTATTTGTAAGTAGTTAAACGAGGCATACAAAAAAAAATCAAAAACTGAGAACTCCAGGGAAATCTCACGATTTCGCGGCCGCATATTTGAAACAAAAACGCGATACCCCGATCCCGTTTTGAGAAACCTTAAATGAACAATTTATTTTTGGAACATTACAGGACCTATTTTTTATTTCAAAACAAGACAAATTTATGAAATTTCAATTCAAACAAAGTTCGAGTTTTGTTCGATCTTGGATCAATCACAAGTTTACAACAAATTTATTTATCATATTATATTCGCATTTTTGCAATAAAATCTTTACACCATCTGCGGGTCCATTCGTCATATTAAAACAGCAAAACAGTTATTTAGAATTTTGAGAAAAACAATTCAATAACGACGCATAAAAGACTTTTATACAACATATAAACACATCTTTGTACTAAACATATACAAGCAAGGTGAAATATTTTGAATAAAACAATAAAAACGAAGAAAGAATAAAATTATGGGTACCTAACCTAAAAAAAAAATATTTAATATCAATCTCGGCACCGTAATTTTAAATGATGAGTCACTCGTCCAGAAATTCCTAAATCAAAACAAAATCCCATTCACTAGGTCATCAGCTATGCACACTAATACCATATAAATTATTTGTGAAAGTGAGTAAAATAAAGAATTGGAAAGAAATAACTCAAAAGATTTGACCTATAAAGTAGTAGTATAATATTTTTGCAGTTATTTGAAAGCGAAATGAAAGAAGGTAGAGGTATTATACATATAAGATACATATTTTGAAATTTAATTCTCTTTATTTTACTGGTTGAGAATTATTATTAGCGAATTAAAATACCGTGTATAAAAGTAAATTCGTTCAATAAATTGCTTGCTAGGTGCAATATGACTCATCGAATAAAGTCTTGTAATATTAAATCCTTTGATAATGAGCACCAAACTGTTATGAGTGTTTAAAATACATAAACCTAAAATAAACTTACAGCAATATCGTATTGGCTGGCAATTGGGTTGTGGCTGCGGCATTTTAATCATTTGTATTATATTTCCTCAATTTTAAATATAATAAAAATATTTTCTTCAATTATATAATCCAATTCAATGTATGAGATGCTTTTTTTTTAACTTATATTTTCCAAAGAAAATTTTATTAACGTTTTTTTTTTGTCGTTTTAATTTTATTGTAAATGTACTTTTGGTTTGTCAAGGCACATCTTCTCCATAATCACGAATTTAATAAAAAAAAAAATGAAAATATATGTGTATTATATATTTTACTACAGTGCAACAAACACATCAACGTAAAATTTTCTATTTTCTTTTTAGATTTTCTTTTAACCCAAGAACAAGATGAAGAAGACTCAAAATTAAAGAGAAAACACGATTACACACATAAGATAAATTTTAATTTATTTTACACAGATCACAAAAACAACACACAATGTATGTATTCAACTTTACAGTTAACTCTTTTTTTTTTTATTTTTATTTTATTTTAATATTTTTTCTTAAAGAGAAATTGTTCTAAATAACACTTTGAACACTTTCTAAGAATGAGGTTAGAATATTTTAAGACTTAAAAAATTTAAATAAATAGAAATAAACGAAAAAAAGTTAAAATTTTTCATTTTTGTTTGTTTCACCAAAAAAAAAAAAAAAAACAAAATCACCAAAATTAATAATGAAAAATGAAGCAATTTTTTTTCATTTGTTATTCACTTTATAGAATATTTTAATTTTCAGAAATCACAAAACGATTTTTTTTTCTTCAGTTATTCGGAAAACAGCTGTGAGAACACGAAAAAAAAAATTAAATTTCGAAAAAAAAGTACACACTATACTCATACAACACTTTGACGCATACTAAAATTAAAAAAAAAAAAAACAAAACTTTTTCAAAACAAAAAAAAAAAAGTACCGATTCTACAATCATATGTTTTTACTGTTACATCGCAACTGTTGAATGAATATGTGTAAAAAATTTTTTTTTTTTTGTTTGCTTTTGATTTGATTGTAAATTTTTGTTGTTGCTTTTCATTTAATAAATTTTACTCTACTCACGAGAATTTATACATTCATAGAAATAACGTATTTTGTATTCTATTTATATTTATTTACTTTGTTATGGGTGTGTCGGTGAAATGAAGAAGAGAAATAAAAGAAAGTAAAATATAGGCCAAGTGAACATATACCCACAAAATTAATGACTACAAAATTGTAACAATGTGATAAGCGGTTTAAGGTTTCTTAAGCCATTCTCATATATGCTTAGTGTGCTTACGGGTTTTAATAAGATATACTTGTATGTATGTTTATTTAGAACAAAAACCGTTGTCTTGTCAGCTATACAGAGTTTATTACCTTCACAGGTTTGTTGCCAGCTTTTCGTTTGGCCATAGTCGGAGAGTTTTGAATTTCTTAAATTTTCGGATCCATTCAACATGTCATATTTTTTTTTGTTGTACATAATATGTATTTAAAATAAATTTTTATTTATTTATTTTATGTAATTACAATCTAGTCTCGCTGGGATGTTGTACCATCACTTTCATTCGAATCGACTTTTAAAGTCGATTCGAAAAAGTGATAGTTGGCATGTTGTAAAATTTTCGACTCCAAAGTGATACGTCAATAGGGCAACCATTTTTCAAAGATGAATTAACAAAAATAATTGTAATTTGACATTTAGTTGATATACAAAGCGTTAAATAAATATTAATTTTTAAAGATTTTATTAAAAAAAAACAATTTATGATGGATAGTATTGTAATATATTTTGACGAATCGCTCGTATATCACTTTAAATAAATTGAGTGATACAAAAGTATCATTATCGCGATTCGAAAATTTTACAACATACCAATTTTCGACTTTCGGTTCGAATTTCGAAAATTTGAAGTTACAACATCTCGCCCCGACTAATGAGCAATTTGTTTCTGACTTAATTTACTATGAGTGTGAAGTTTATGCTAAAAAAAATAACAAAAAATTACACTGTTAAATTAGTTATTTTTCCAATTGGAATTTAGATTACTATTACTAGAGTACTATCAAACCCTGCATAGGAAACAGGTTATTTTTATCATTTTCAAATAGCTGGAACATCTCTTTATCTCGTTGGCCAAAAGCATTCAATTTTGTTGAACCTTACTGTATTTCAGATAATTTCCAAGTTGACTGATTTTTGATAATTAAATAATCTTTTAGCGCCAATCCTGGAGATGTCCCGAAGGTTCCACTCATTTTCTAGAGTAACTAGGCCATATAGCTGTATATATCACCAAGCTGATCCAATTGTGATGAACATACTATATATTTCACAGAATGTGGAATTTTTAATAATTTTGGATGATTTTAAAAGTTTTTATATCGTCAACCATACAAATGTCCATGAGGTTTTTCCCTCATTCCCGAATAGCCCTTATTTTCGGATAACTTGGTTTCTTGGCCATATGCCAATCTACGTGGCCAACCTGACCCAGTTGTGATGAACTTTACTTAGGAGGTTCAACATGTTGAAGAAAATTGAGAAACTAAGGTGCAGCAGGCGAAGAAAAATTACATACGGTGTTCCACCAGGTTAAAGAAAAATTTAAACGTCTCGAGAAAGAATTAACTGACAAGACAAGTGGAACAATGACGCAAGTGTTTCAGACCGTTCACTAAATCAAATTAAAGCCACCAACATTCGATGGAAGGTGCAGAATGGTAAATGGAGATGGAGCAATAATAAAAGGAAATACGTTCGTTAACATAAGCATATAGCCAAGTTATCCGATAATGAGGGCTAGACATTGTGAACATCTCTGTGATCGGAGATAGAATAATTTATAAAACCATCAAAATTATTAAAAATTCTAAACTCTGTGAAGTATTGTAAAGTTCATCACAACTGGATCAGGTTGGCCAGGTAGGTTGGCATATGGCCAAGACGCCAAGTTATCCGAAAATAAGTAGGACTATTCGGGAATGAGAGAAAAACCTCATGGTCATTTGTATGGTTGACGATATAAAAACTTTTAAAATCATCCAAAATTATTAAAAATTCCACATTCTGTGAAATATATAGTATGTTCATCACAATTGGATCAGCTTGGTGATATATACAGTTATATGGCTTAGTAATTCTAGAAAATGTGCGGGACCTTCGGGACATCTCCAGGGTTGGCGCTAAACAATTATTTAATTATCAAAAATCAGTCAACTTTGAAATTATCTGAAATACAGTAAGGTTCAACAAAATTGAGTGATTTTGGCCAACGATATAAACAAATGTTCCAGCTATCTGAAAATGATAAGAATAACCTGTTTCCTATGCAGGGTTTGATAGTACGGAAAATTCAAAATTATAAAAAAATTAAATTTTCATATAATCTAAATTCCAATTGAAAAAATAACTAGTTTATCAGTGTAATTTTTTGTTATTTTTTTAAGCATAAACTTCACACTGATAATTTACTAACTTAAATATTAATCTATGGTTTCTTCTCATTGGCGTTCCATAGAGTCTTGTAAATTGAAGTAAACCACATCTTTGTTGTAGCTTTTAGATAGCACAATGCTGTTTAAGCTAACGATTATACCAACTCAAAAGGTTTGGTTCTTTTAAGTCTGCGTATTAAATTCGTTTTGCTTAGGAGCTGAATTGCCTCAATGTTCAGATGTTGCCGGAGCCTCTCTTCATGTTTCCGCGCTTTCTTCTGAATTTCATTTACGATGAGGTTCACTTTAAGGTCCCTATGGAGATCATTGTTCCTCACATACCAAGGTGCATCAACGATGTTCCTTAATACCATTATTCTGAAATCTTTGGATGATATTTACGTTGCTCTGTTTGGTACAACCCCAAAGTTGAATACCATACATCCAAACCGGTTTCAATATTTGCTTACAAAGTAGAAGCTTGTTGTATGTTGATAGAGAAGAGTTCCTTGTATTTAAGTCTTAGTTCTTCACTTTTCTTCTTGACATGTGCTTGAGGGATACTTAGCTGTGTTCGCATACGGTTCTATTTCTCGATTTATGGTAATCGGATATGTTCGAATCGCCTGTGTGTAAAGTTGATGTGAACCGATTTAGTTTCATTTAGTTTTATTCGCCATCTTTTTGTCCATTTATAAATTTTAGTTATTGTTGATTGTAACTTTTGTGTTGACTCTTCGTTGCTTGTGCCAACAGCTAAGATCGCCGTGTCATCTGCAAAAGTCGCCACTATGTTGTTTCCTAATACAGGGAGATCATAACTGTACAGTAGGTATAAAATCGGCCCTAATACACTGCCCTGTGGAACTCCTGCGTCGATTTCTTTCAATTCAGAGAAGGTATCATCTAACTTAATTCTGAAGAATCTATCTTTCAAGTAAGATTCCAGTATTTTAGCAAATTGGATTGGTAGAAAATTTCTTAATTTATGGTTAAGTCCTTCATGCCACACTCTATCAAACGCTTGGGCAACTTCTAGAAATATTGTTGAACAGATTTTTTTCTCCTCTAGTGCTTTCTCAATTATACTGGTTATTCTGTGAACTTGATCAATTGTTGAGTGTTGGTTACGAAAACCGAACTGATGATTTGGGATCAAGTTTTTACTCTCGATTATCGGATTTCTTTTTACCAGTAGCTTCTCAAAGAGTTTGGACATGACTGGCAATAGGGAAATTGACCTGTAAGATGAGGTTATGTTTGGTGGTTTCCCAGGTTTTGTGATCATAATTACTTCTGCAATTTTCCACAAGCTTGGTACATATTTGATTCTTAATGCTGCAGTTCTTTTAAGATTTCTGCAGTAATAAGATCGTAGTCAGTAGCTTTTTTCATTATTCATATTAGCTTTTATCTCACACACGACTAGTTTTGGTGTTGTCGGTAGGATTTCTTTACTTTCTTACACAGCTTGTTCAGTTATTATCTCGACTTCTAACATTTCGTTTTAATGTGGCTGGAATATTTTTTCAAGGTGTTCAGCACTCTCGTTGAGTGAGATTGTTCAAATTAGTTTTATCTTGGGGGGTCCTTATTTGTTACCATACTCTTCTCGCTCTGCTTTTTTCTGCTAGGAATTCTCTAATTTCCAGAGGGTAATTGTTTCCCTTGATTTTTTTTTTTCATTTCAGGGGGTATTTCCAGAAGCTGATTGCTGTATATCGTTTACAAATTTGTGAACTTTTTTGTCTAATTACTCCTCGGTATTTAATGGAACCATTAAGTTAATTTTTCTTCTAGCGATAGTCTAAAGCATTTCCAATTAGTTTGATTATAGACTAGAAATAGGTTGCTTTCTTTCTGAATAATTTTTTCACTAACCGTTAAAAGTATCGGTGAATGATCAGAGTTTAAGTTGTGCCTTTCATCTACTGGTACATAATTTACAGATATGTTTTTTATTATGAAGAAATCAATCAGATGTGGTACTTTATTTGGATCAGTAGGCCAGTAGGTTGGTTTTCCAGTTGAGAGGGTTTCACAATTGCATTTCCTTATAGCTTTTAGGAGTTCTTTACCCTTAGTTGTTGTTAATCTGGAGCCCCAGTGGACATTTTTTGCATTAAAATCTCCTCCAAGTACAAACCGTTTTCCTAATTTACTGAGGAACTCGAGATAATCTTTTTCTTTAAACGATTGCGAAATAGAATCATTTTTGGTTTTGACATTCACAGCAGTTGCTTGTATTTCTTCTGTTTCATATTTTAACTCTTCATAGTGATGAAGCAGTGTTTTCCGGATGTATTTGATAATTTTTAAATTTAATGATTGTTTGTCTATTGAAGTATGTTTCCGTGATGAGGCATACATCGATTTTTTCTGTGCCCACGACCACCTTGCAATTCTTGTTGATGTTGCATAAGTCCATTGGCATTCCAACATAAGATTTTAAGATCATCGGCCATTTTTCTGTTTAGGGATGGCACCATTAGTGCTGTACTTTAGTTTCTGTAATCACTCAACAAATGTATTGAGTTTGCTTAAAATTAATTTAAGTGTTTGACTTATATTGTCATTTTGACCAGTTTTCCCTGGATTTCCGTTACTAATCGTTACTTGACCATAAGTCATTTTACTCAATTGTCAATGAGTAGTTTTCAACGCTCTACGACTTACTTCGGGTTGGTTCGTCTTAACTGTCTGCTACCTGAATAATCTTGGATTTTTAGCAATCACGTTCCTATTTTTGATATTTTGCAGTTCAATAGCAACGCTGCATCCTCTGTAGTTAACCGGATGAGTTTTCACTCAGGCTGAACATTTTTATCTTTTTTTTCTTAGCTTAGATCATCTTAGGGATTGAATAACCACTTTCCACTCCAAGATGTACTTAATTTGATAATTTTTTCGATTTCTTCATCAGTATCGAAGGTCAACATAAACATGTGTGAGAGGTACTTTGCCTCTCCGTTTTAGCTTAATTGATGCTTCAGTAGCCTTAAATCCTTTTGCTTTCAGGTCATCAATTATTTTTTTTGGTTTACACGTAGGGTGTAGATTTTTAGCCATAACCCTTATTGGTCTGGTTTATTTGTCTTCAAACGTGTGCCAAGCACGGTTTTCTTCGTTTAACATACTTGTCATTTTTCTGTAAGTTTCACCATCTTCCAAGTTTATTTTGATGTTGTTTCCATTCATCACCTTTGCATTAAACTTATCAGTAGTGGTTCTTTTAATATTTTCTCATAATCGTAAATCGTAGTTTTTAACATCATTTAATACTATTGGTGGTGGTGGAGGTATTTTTTTGGTGGTTTCTGGATAATATTTGGAACATCATCCTTTAGTTGAGGTGGTGAGTTTCCCTGTTTTTCCCTTACCTCTAACTCTTATCCACTCAGTTTCTCGAGCTAGTTCGTTTTCATTCGTATGGTACTCTTGTTCAGCTATAGTCTGGCTAGGAGTAGGGTAGTTTGCCTCCTTTGGCTTAAGAACTTTAACTTCTTTTTCAAGCGATTTCCTTGCTACTGGCTCCAATAGAAGGGCTACCGCCTCTTATCGGATAAATAAATAATAATAATTCGGTACTTTCTTACTCTTCTGGAAGGGATGTGAAGAATCATTTTCGGATTCGCTTAGTTGAGCTTGTTATTCACCAACATATCTTGGGATTGGTTAAAATAATTGTAGTAGAGCAATGGCTGGTCTACCCCAAAATCCACGAGACCTACATCCGAAGAGGGTTGATTTACCTGAGTAACAGGTGTACCACCTGGGGTATTAGTTTCCATATTTGTTCCGCTCATTGCTCATTTATAGTGTACTGCATTCGTATCTAGTATTTATAGCCGACGAATTCACATCGTTGCCCGGGTATTACCACTTATACTTATACGTATACTAGACACATTTGGTGTTTCTACATAGCTGTAGCGTTGGATTATAGATCACGGGAATGGGATACATGGCTATAGATAGTCAACCCCTACCCTATTGAGACGCACCCAACACCCTCATGGCATATATCAAAGCGAAATATTTCAAAATGGAATATGAAAATATGACATAACGTACACTATGCCATAAGGTACACTACGGCATATGGTACGCTACGTTATATGGTACTATACTATAGCATATTTCAAAACGGCATATGGTACACCATGGCATATTTCAAAACGGCATATTTTAAAACGACACTATGGCCAGTGGCGTAACTACAAATTTCGGGACCCCCTAATTATGAATTTGATTGTTTAATTATTTGATTTTTTTATTTAATATACATATCTAGGAATTATTCTAGATATATTTATTTATTTTTTATATTTTATTTAGTTTTACAAAAAGGTTTATTTAATATAATAGTTGTTAGTATGTAGTTTAAAGTATAATAACAAAGTGACACCGATTAATATATTTGTGCCCTTTATATGGTTAGTTTGTTATGTCTTATATGTATTTTGTGTATTTTTATAACATGTGTAAAATATGCATTTTGCCAGATGTGTTTATTATTTCTTGCTCATCTAGTTTTCTTTGAATATTTTCATTGTGTTATTTATGTGTCCTAAGTTTTCTTCTAGGTTATCTTTGATTACGTCTAGTCTGATTGCTAATTGTTAATTAATAATGATCTGTTTATTATTGTTGGTTGCGATTTGATTTAAAGAATTTTGAATGTCTTCTAAATCATTGTTTCTAAATTACCTGTTATGTTTTTTCTTATTGAGCCTAAGAAGTTCAGTGCAATAGTTTTATCAGGATTATTTAATGCTGTTATTCCACATAATTCATGTATGGTGAAATGATATCGCTCAACCGGGGAATTCCCAGTTGAATTATACGGTGTAGTGGCATGAAATTCTACGTTGTATTTTCTCAATATATCTTGAATTTCTTGACTACTTGATAGTTCGTTGTCGGCTATCAATTTTCCAGGTATGCCATGTGAGGCAAAGAATCTTTTAAGTCCTTCTTTCATTTTTTCACCTGTTTTCCGTATAAGTCGGTTTTCCGTATAAGTAAAATTTGTCTATTATTGTTAGAAATGCTGTACCGTTTAGGTGATATACATCTGGGTGTATTATTTGAAGTGAGGGTTTTGGTGTTTCGGTTTCTTGAAATTGAATATTGGGTGGATTTATGTCGTATTT
This sequence comes from Tipula helvola, assembly GCA_963556165.1. NCBI lineage: Eukaryota > Metazoa > Arthropoda > Insecta > Diptera > Tipulidae > Tipula > Tipula helvola. Next base: position 141,868,616 of record OY744482.1, on the reverse strand, counting down.
TATTGTTTGACATGTTTCACATTTTTTTATGTACTCATTTATCTCCTCCTTCATATATGGAAAATAGAAGGTTCTTTTTCTTTTTTTTTCTTTGTTCTTCCAAGAATATTTTTGATCTAACTAATTTTACTTTGGGTTCTGTTACTCTACCTTTAGTGTTTATTATTTTATTAAAAGTTGTTTTAACCATTTCGAAGCCCTCATCTGTTGTATATACACACATTAGGTTCCTTTTTAGTCCTATTAGATTTTATATACAAAGATTGAGTTTATGATGCGCCAGTTTTTGATATGTACATCGTTATTCTTTTATTGTCCTCGAATAATATTTCCCCTTTCATAGTACAATATTTTGTTACGTCTGGTTTTATATAAATGATTAATTGATGTCTAAAGGTGTTTACACTGTTTCTTGTTTCGGGAATGGGTATTGATTTGGTAGATAACATGCTTTTTGTATCTACAGAAGATGATTGATTTCGATTCTTGATAATGCGTCAGCATTAGAATTCAAAATTCCTTTTTTGTGTTGAATTCTGTAATCGAATTCTTCTAATTTTAATCTCAATCTCACTAATTTAGAGTTTCGTTCTTTTAAAGAAAATAACCAAGTCGGAAGTACTTGGTTGGCCAAACGATAGCTAAGAGCTCTTTCTCTATTGTAGAATAGTTTTGCTCCGTTTGTGATAAAGTTCTGCTCTAATTCTTGTGTAAAATCTGGGTATTGCAATATAGGTTCTTGTGTTAAAATTTGTTTTGCTTTTTCAAAGCTATTCCTGATTTTTTATGTCAATTTTTTCTAATTTTCTTAAGAACTTAGTCATTGTTAGTGTTGCAAATTTTGGTATACATTTTCTGTAATATCCTAAAATTCCTAGAAAACTTTTAATTTGTTTTTCGGTTTGAGGTAATGAAAATTTATTTATTGCTTTAATTTTATCGGGATTACGTTTAACTCCTTCCGGTGTAATCACATGTCCTAAAAAGGCTACTTCCCTATGTAAAAATTATGATTTATCTAACTGAATTTTTAGGTTAGCTCTTTCAAGTTTTTTGAAAACTTTACCAAGGCTTTCAATATGTTCTTGTAGGCTTGTAGAGAATATGATTATGTCATCCATATAACATAAATATGTTTTCCCTTGTAGTTCGCCTAAAACGTTGTCCATAACCCGTTGAAAGGTACTAGGAGCGTCTTTAAGTTCCAAAGGCATTCGTATAAATTCGTAATGACCGAATTCAACTGAAAATGCTGTTTTTTCTTGGTCTTTGGGATTCACTTCAATTTGGTAAAATCCTATGATTCGAGATCTAATGTAGTAAAATATTGACATTTGGCTAATTTATCTAGATCTATCTGTTATGTTTGGTATGGGGTACTTATCGTCTATCGTTTTCTCGTTGAGTTTACTATAATCTATAACCATCCTCCATTTTATTTTCCCTGAGGCGTCTGCCTTCTTATGTGCTATCCAAACGGGGCTACTCCAAGGTGAATATGATTTTTTTATTATTCCTTGAATGAGCATTTTAGATACTTGTTCGTCTACCTTGTTTTTGTGTATAAAGGGGTAGCGATAGGTTTTCGTAAACATTACTTTGTTATCTGATGCTTCAATTTTATGTTTAATTCTATTTGTGAAAGAGAGATCTTGATCCTCCCTCTGAAATATATGCTCATATGGTCGGCATAATTTCTTTATTGCTTTTTCTTCCTCCTAATTAAGATGCTGGGTCCTAATTAGTTCATCTATACTTTCTATGGATGATTTAGTAAAATGGCAAAAATTTATTTCGTGTATGCGTTCTACATACATACTCGTCTAATTTTCTGCTTTGAAGTGGTTCTTATAAAAGAAATTGTTTGGTTTGTGTGGAATAATTTATTACTTCTGTAATGATGTAATTATCTTTACTATGGTAAATACCTTCTGGTATGAATAATCCATTTGCTAATTGCATGGGTCGTATATACACGTCACCATTTTTTTTATTATTACCGGTATTTGAATAGTGGTTTTACTTCTAGGTGGACAGGTGTGTTGCTTGTACTCAAAGTTGAATTTGTATTTCATTGGAAGTTGAGTATGTGTTGCAATTAATAGAGATTTAGATAAACGAAGATCTGATTTTATTTGATTTATTATATCGATTCCGACTAATCCATCAAAGTATGTGTGAAATTTGAATATGAGGAATGTTAAAGGCTCGTCATTTTCGAGTTCCAGTATGGGTAATGTAACTTCTTCGTTTAACAAGGTGCTTTTTTACTGGAGATATTTTAATTTTTTCTTCCTTTATTTTGGTTTATTTTATTTTGGTTAGACTTTTGACAAAACTTGAAACAGTGTTGGTACATCTAAACTAGATTTCCAGGATAACAAATATTAGGATCTTTCAAGCAAATGTTGACTTTTAACTTGAAGTTAATGAGAAGAAGAATTTTTTTTCTGGTTAAATTAGCCAACTCAAATTTTTCTTTCATACGATTTATTTAGCTAATAAGTAATAACCAAATATTAATAAATTCATAAAAAAATTTTGAAATCTTTGCCTCAAACAAAATTAATTAAAGATAGCACAACTATCACTATTTACTAAAATTTTAAATTAAGACTAAAACAAAAAAAATTAAAAATCCGGAAACCGTAAAATAACGGAGAATTTATTTCGGTAACCTAAGACCGGAGATATCGCAAAAAAAGCGAACACTTCGAGTAACAATCTCGAGTTGGCAACCCTGATACCTTGCTGGAAATATAATTTATTACAAGCTTATAGGTCAAATTCTCTTGATAGAAGTCAAAAAGTGCGGGAAACGCCAATAGCTGCCTTATGCGGTTTTAACAGCATCCTCCAAACTTATCTATAATAGCGTCCTCCAACCTTATCTAAATTGTAAGTAAATCAACGTTTCGCAAATCTTGGAAAACTTAAAAAAATCTCGATAAATGATTAATTCTGTAATAAGATATAACTAAACCCCTTGTAAATTTCGAGAAATATCGAGAATAAACTATAGATATTCAGTAAAAAATACGAAATATTCCAGAAAAACTGTAATAAACTTAAAATACCAGAATAATTTTGAAAATACCTTATACAGTCTTTGCTAAACGTCGACTATCAAGCGATATCAATCGCGAATTCAACGCTATTTTAATCTGGATATCCATATAAACCCAAAAATCTTAAATTTCTAGTAACTTTCCTCTGAAATACAATTTAACTGAGTGCTTGCTTATTCGTAATTCAACTCCAACTTTAACGAATAATATCGAAAATTGAAACTCACAGCAAATACAGAAAACTCGAATAATTTCGAAAGCTTCAATAATCTTAAGGGATATCTGCATATCTTGCTTTGCATTTTATTTTTGGCGGTTAAAGTTGTATTTTGCGTCAGGCGATCGATTTGTTTACTATTTGTGTCTTAAACGGCGTTTCTCTGTTAGTAATTTTTCTATTTCAGCGGATGTTATGGTACGCATTGTATGTTTGCTGTTTTGTTTAGGCGAGGCTGTAATAGCTGCGTTGATCAGTAACAGATTAAACTTTATCATTGCGATATTTATACCGTTTGCCGTCTCCAGTGTAGATGTCAAGTCGATATGCGAACTGATGTACATCTTGAATTTCAATCATTTAGTGAAGTTGTTCGTTATAGGAAGTTGATTGTAGGATATGGCTTTTGGCCAGCCCAGTAATGTAGTAAGACCGGAGAGTGATCAGAAGATAATTCTGAGAGTGGTTTGGCCTCGATCATTTCTCGGTTTATTTTACTCGTGACAGCAAAATCAAGGATGTCAGGAATTTTTTTCCGATCTGTAGGCCAATAAGTTGGATGGTCACAAGATGCAACATCATAATGATTTACCTGAATAACATTCATTAATCGACGTCCCCTTGGAGTAGTCATTCTTGAACCCCAGTATGTATGTTTGGCATTGAAGTCTCCGGCGACTTTAAAGCATTGACCCAGAGTTGCAAAAAACGTTTTATAGATATCTTCCGAAATGTTTTTATTTGGAGGGCAATATATTGAAGCTATGACTAAACTTTCTTTATCAAGGTCAACGCATACAGAGGTTGCTTGAATTTCTTCAGTGATATACTCATTCAGAACATAATGGCAAATCCGATTTTTTATAATGATAGCAGTTCCTCCTCAACTTCTGCCCAAGGGATGTTTAGTATCATAGACTTTGTAACCATTTATTCTAAAGTTATGTTTATCGGTTAAATGGGTTTCAGAAACCAGCATAAGATTAATTTCGTGTTTTGCAAGAAAATATTGAATTTCTAGTTTGTATTGGCTTATACCGTTTGCATTCCAGTGACATAACTTCAGAGAATTTATCGGATACATTCAAGTTTCTGGATGATAATGGTTTGATTTTGCAGCATATTTTGCATTGTTGTCATTAACTGCATCATCAGTTGCATACAGTTATTCAGGTTAGGTTCAGAATTTGAGGATTTACCACTGGGAACGCTTGCATATGTTGGTTTCCCGGCTGATGTTCTGGGCGAACGAGATTCATTCGGCGCATCCGAAGGTTTTTAATTCTGGATATACGAAGGTGTATTATGCTGTGCATCAGGTGTAGTTATATACTACTGCCTGGGACGGGACATTTGAATAATATTTCTGTAGACTGGGCATCCCGGTAGTTTGCAGTGTGGTATCCGCCGCAGCTACTGCATTTCTTTACTGTTGAGGAATTTGTTGGTTTCGAGCAACTGTTGGTTGGGTGTAGTTCACCGCATACATCGCATACGGATATCAACTTGCAATAAGTTCTTCAGTGGCCATATTCTTGGCAGTTTAAACACTGAATTCGTCCGGACCTTTTATTTGGTTCTTCAACAGTTATACGTCTATGCATGAGGTACTTTATTTTATATATTGGATGAATTTCTCCCTTTTTCAAAGTGCTTTCGGATTAACACAGCTCAACTTCGACCATTGGTTGTGGTTGCTTCAAGCGGTTCATGATCCTATATACATTCTGTATTTTAAATCCATCTTCAACAAGCGCGGCATGGATTTCGGTTGCCTGAACTTGGACATCGATGCCTTTAATAACGACTGAAAGACCCTTTGATGTCTTCAAACGATATGTATAATAGTTGCTATTGTGTGTATCGTAATAATTATTGACTTGTCTACAGTCGTTGACCTCGTGTGTTTGAATTTTTACTTCCTGTATTTTGCCATGAAGTAAATTTGTTTCGTGAAATGGTTTTCCATTTGTTAGCACGCTTGATTTAAGTTCTTGCACCACCTTGTGTGCATCAGCTTCACGCAAGTAGATTGGAGGTGGCTTGCATTTTCCATTTGCCTGTTCTTGAATGTTTGCATTATCAGGTTTGCTCTCTTCCACATCCTTATCGGTGAATATTTCAAATCGGTTTTTTAGCGGTAATTTTTCAACATTTAGTTTCTTATTTGCCAGTAGTTTTTCATTTTTGGGCTATCTCTTTCCGTTTAATGCAATATATTGATCGATGCCAGTTTGTATCATATGTATTATGCATTTTTATTGAATAGTATTGGTCGTGTGATCTTCTTTCCGAATCACTTCACCAGCTCCTGGCATTTGTGAACGGTGATTCCAAATTCGACAAATTTAAATCAAAAATTTCTTTTTCTTTTTGTGTTTCTCATTGTTAATAGGCTGTTACTCGATTCCAAAAATGTTCGATCGAATTCAGATCCGGTGAGTGATCACGCCGTTGTGCTTAATTATTTGCTTAATTAATTCTGTCTTTTGCTCTGATTGAGGTATGGTTGGTCGTTGTTTTGCTGAAAATACAAGCCTACTGGGGACTTTAATTATCCGAACTGCAATGAAACATTCTTCTATCACCTCTAACGAATGAAGGTTTATAAATCTTAATTATTTAGAAGGCATCATTCACAAGCAGTTGTTCGAAATAGTTTGAAAGACCCAAGCCGTTCCTTGTTTATCCAAACATCGTTTTGATGCCGAAAAGAAGGAAAAAGTGCTATGAATTTACAAAATAAAAGCTAATCTGTTTGGTTCTGCAGGTCGATATTATAAATGATCTCAGCCCAATACAAACTCTCGCCCTAGTAGTGGTCTTTTTCTGGCATGGAACATGACAATTTATTGTCCGTAAAATCGAATGATTGATGTTGTTTACATTCATATTATTAACTCATCCAATTCTTGGTTATACCGAAGAAGATAGCGACCTAAATAATACCTCAAGGTAGCAAAATATTAGTTTAACGATTATGAAATGGGGGGTCGCGCAATGGCCAAGTCAGTCACCTGATCAGAATCCGATCGAACATTTTTAGAATCGAGTAAAAGTCTATTAACAATGAGAAACACAAAAATAAACAGAAATTTTGGAATTGAAATTTGTCGAATTTGGAATAAATGACCGTTCATTAGACCGTTCAATATTAGATCTAATCATATTAATCAGTATTATTTTGAAATTTTTTTGCTAAAATAGCAAGCCTGTTAAATAAGCCTATTTTGAGTCACGTGTACGAAATAAACCAATCAAAATAACATTACACTGATAATTTCCCTAGGGATGTTATCAGTGTAATGTTATTTTGATTGGTATATTTTCTACACGTGACTCAAAATTGACCGATTCAATAGGCTGGCTATTTTAGAAAAACATACTCTGGCTACTAGATGAAAAGAATTTATAGTTTTATTTTACAATAAATACTGTTTCAAAATGACACTTTCATAGAACAATTTATAACAATCTAGCAGCATTACTACAAGAATAAAATAAAATTGCAAAAAATTTTCTCGTCGAATACCCCTCGAGCATTGATAAATACCTCATAATTTTATTATATTTTCCTCAAGCACGTTGCTGTTAGGTAACAGCCCTCAGCCTACGGCTTCAGATATTACTGCTGAAAATCACTGTACGTTTATGTTTCAGGAATTTCGAAAAGGGCACATTTCATATGGATAAAATATATAAAAAAATATATAGAGTAAAGATTAACATTAAATATTTATATAATTTTCGATTACTTTTTGACCCTACATGTAACCTTAAAATAAATTGTATAAATTTATTTACTACTTTAGAAAATAATTAGTTTTCTTCAATTCCTGAAAAATTTAATTTTTCAGACATGTGCCCTTTTCGTAATTGCATATTCAATTTATTATACAATGTTTTAACTAAAAAGTCACATTGAAACACACCTTAAACTTCACCGTACAGCCCAGCCTTAAAGTTCATCCTAAAATTCATCCTAAACTCAATCCAAATTCTCCAACAAATTCATCATAAATTTACCCCAAGTTTATTTTAAAATTCTTCCTAAAGTTACGACAAATTAATTCTAAAATTAACTCTTAAATTCAACCTACAAGTCACTCTAAAATTAACCCTACAATTTTAGTTAAAATTCACTCTAAAATATGCCCTTTATTTCAACCTACCCTAGAATACACCCTAAAATTCACTGGAAACCCGTATCTAAAACTAACCCTGAACTTCTCTCTAAAATTCATCCTAAGTGTCAGGAATTTAGAAAGCGAAAACCCTTAGAAGCTTAAATAAGAATTTTATCAAATTTAAGAATTCTGTAGTTTGGAAATTTTAGTATGTAGTGGAAAAACTAATTTGGGATTTTATAAATTTTATAAAATCGTTAAATTCAAATTCATCATTTAATTGGAATTTGAAATTATTGATTTTAGAAATTAATGAATTTTGTAACGTAGTTTGGAAAGAAAAGCAATTAGGAAATTTAGGAAAATGGGAGTTTAAAGATCTAAAGCTTTACAGTTAGTACAAACTTAGAAATTCGTCAAATTTAAAAATCCTGACAGTTAGAGAGTTTTTACAACATTTTTGAAATTTAGAATTAGTATTAGGAACTAGTTAATTTAGACATTTAATACTAAATACGAAATTTAGAAAATTAACAAATTCCATAGGTATTTGTAAATTTTAGGAATATGAAATTTAAATAATTTAGAAATACAAAAATATAGAGTATAATTTAGAATTTTTGATTTAAGTAACATGTACATATGCATGTATATGGTTCTTTGGTATAAAAGGAAAAATTTAGAAACCAACAGCTACTCGTTTCACGAGAAACTGTGATAAACTTTCCCATTCAGTCGCGGGTTAAGGAAAAACGATGTGCCAAGCAAGTTTAATTTCTCCACCGCCTACCTGTACAAACAATTAAGTATTTCCTGGTTCATCATTGAATCGAGAAAAACAATTTTGGTGCCGCAGACCAATATCAAAAACTTGGAATAGTTTTTTTTTTTTTGTCTCTATCTCTGCAATCTTTTCTGGGGCTCTAGGCACTCCCAACTCTTTCGCAGTTCCCTTTTAACGTTCTACCTTACGCCGTTGCCAGCCAACTCGAGGACGTGCACATTGCATTGCTTCATGCCAGCCTATAGTACTGACATGAAAAGTGGGTCGGCCCATGGATTCTGCACTCTCAACAGGGGGTCATAGATGTGTTCATCGTCATCTTGGAATAGTTTAAAAATTTTCAATAATTTCGAAATAATCTCAAATATATTGGTCACAAAGAATCTCAAAAATTCTAAATACGAATTATCAGTGAGTCAAAGCACTTCAATCCGATGTTTTTAATTCCAATGTGATATTTCCATAAATGATGAATTTGAATTTGGCAGTTTAAATTTGATTTGGAACAGGATGAATATGTTTTGGATAAAAATGAATTTGATTTGGAAAAGGTTGAATTTGGAGTGCAAAACCTATATTTGTGGGGACTGCAATTTTGAAGTTAGACGTTTATAGCTTCTTGACATCCAAGAATTGACTAGAATTTGAGGGTATCTCGTATTTGCTGAGAATTTGAGGGTATCCCGTTAAATTTACAATCCACTTTTCTTCCTCATACACTACTTCATTTGTTTGATCCACAATCGAAATCGATTCTTCTCTTAGTGCTTATTTTGCTTGCGGGATTTCTTTGAATTTCTTCCCTATTAAATTTAAAGATTTGTTAATATCTTTCTTCTTGGGAGACGCAAGGAAGATAGCAGCTGATGGTGTTATATAATTACGCTGATAAGCATACTGCAATTTGTGTTTCGAGGTGCTTCCAGCGGTATGTTTGGCTCAGAGTACCTTTATTATTTTGGTTATATATTAATGATGCTGTGAATTCAGTGAAGTTTGCTAACAGTTGACAACTTAGTGTTGACAACTAGAGTGTTGCTAAGTGTCAGGTTACAACATACTTTATTAAATTTTGATTGTTTTCTAAAGGATCGGTTGCTTATGAGAAACGATTTGGTTAATGATCTTTATAGTTGTGCTCGTTTACCATATTCAATATTCAATAGCGGGGTTTATTTAATGTAATTCGAAGGTCTGTCGAGACCCAATAACTTTTAAGTCATTATACATACCACCTCTTCTAGTTCGATCGCAAATTGAGTTTGCAAGTTTCTTTTGTTTTCCATTCCATGATAACTACTCAGAGAAAATTGAGAGCATTAAAAAACAGTTCCTGTTGTTTGTCCTTGAAAACTGCCACCTCTGATGGTGTCTCTTGGATCTTCAAACTTTGTCCTGTATGGGTAAGTGGGCAAGTGCCACGTTTGCGTGTGATGTTGTATGTGGTCAAATTAATTGGCCAGAGCTATTGACATTTTTTAGTATTTATGCCCTTAGCGCCTGTTACATCCAAAAGGTTTATTTCATACTTTGTCTTCCAGCACAAATTACAGCTATTTTGAGCCATTTCTATGCATTCAACGCAAGTTTAATGATACATTGTAAATTTTGATTTAATATCAAAAACATGAATCATTCAAACGTTCTACAGGATGTTCCAAATTTTAATGGAATAATTTCAGGAAGTGATCAGTCATCATTTTAGTAGATAAAAGTTTTAGATAATTGTAATTTATTCACAATTCAATTTCACTTGCAAGCGTTACCAATTCCTGTGAATTAAACACCCTCGTATATTTCGTGTTTCACTTCCTGATTTATCGTAATTTCGAAAAAATTCTCGAAACTCATATAATCTTCAAATAAATGACCGTCAGGCGTTTTGATTTCCGAATTTGGGTGGTTTTACAGTTGTTTTAGATATAGTTGAATTTGAACAAGAATATAGCCTAAATAGGGATTATTCAAGTTCCCCGAATTTTGACGTTATGTTGCGATATATTATTGACTTAGAGGTTTGTTTGGCACAACACCCGTTATGTATTTAGACGTTATTCGAGATTTTGTAGATGTTTTGATATTCTTCGTGTTTAGTTTGGAATTTTGGATTGAAAAATAAGCATTGATATTAACATTAGGTTAGATGAGATCTTTGGAATTCGTGTTTTTGTGATTTTTGGATTATTCTAGATATTTGGGGTTTGAATAATTTATTCGAAATAATCAACATTATTCAATATTTTAGAGATTATTCAAGGTAGCATTCTGCATTTTAAAAATTAATTAAAAGTAAACATTTTTTTAAATAAATTTTGTTTCTATTTCAATATCGTATTAAATTTATTTAAATTCGAAAATTATTTAAAAATTATACAAAAACAAAATTCGTATGTGGTAATACAATTTAATGTCCTATTACATGCGAATTTCGTTTTTTCCCTAATTTTGAGTTAATTTTCGGGTTTAGTTAAGTTTAATATGATTGAGAAAAATAATTGTATTTAATGGTTTTTATTGCATAATTTTATAAAAAAAATATTTACTTATTGAAGCTTTCGAAATTATTCGAGTTCTGGATATTTTCTGTGAGTTTCGAAGTTTTTAAATTTATTACTTCCACTTTTCGATATTATTAGACTGCATATCGTATTTTTCAAGATTATTCTGGGGTTTTAAGTTTATTACAGTTTTTCTGGAATATTTCGAATTTTTTTATGAAAATCTACATTATCCTCGATATTTCTCAAAATTTGCAAGGGATTTAGTTGCACCTTATTACAGAATTAGTCATTTATCGAGAGATGTTTTTAATTTTTCCAAGATTTGCGAAACGTTGATTTACTTACAGTTTAGATAAGTTTGGAGGATGCTATTATTTACCTATAATAAAAAGTGGAATATGCTACATAAAAACGAGATACTGTCTTTTGAATTAATTAAAACCGCATAAGTTTCCCGCACTTTTTTAATTCTAGCAAGCGAATTTGACCTATAACCTTCTAATAGATGATAATATAGGTTTTGCACTCCAAATTCAACCTTTTCCAAATCAAATTCATCCTTTTTCAAATCAAATTCACCTTTATCCAAAACATATTCATCCTTTTCCGAATCAAATTCAACCGTAGAGCAACAGAATTTATTTAATTTAATAAATTTAATGTATTTAAATTCTAGATACAAAATAACAAGTATAATAAAATAAATAAACCGAGGTTTATGCTCCTTGGCTTATTTATTTTATTTAGGCATCTTAAAATTCGCCCTATAATTATTATAAACTTCGCCTTAGATGTCTCCATCAAGTTCATCATAAATTTACGGCAAATTAACTTTAAAATTAATCCTAAAATTACGACAAATTAATTTTAAAATTCACTCTTAAATTCAACCTACAAGTCAGTCTAAAATTAACCCTAAAATTCAATAATTCACTCTAAAATATGCCCTTATTTTAGAGTGAATCACTGGAAACCCGTCTCTAAAATTAACCCTAAACTTTACTCTAAAATTCACCCCAAGTGTCAGAAATTTGGAAAGCAAAAACCCTTAGAAGCTTAAATAGGAATTTTATCAAATATAAGAATTCTGTAGTTTGAAAATTTTAATAGTGAAAAAATTATTTTAGGATTTTATAAATTTTTATTTAATTAAAATTCATCATTTATTTGGAATTTGGAATTATTGATTTAAGAAATTAACGAATTTTGCAACGTAGTTTTGAAAGAAAAAAAATTAAGAAATTTAGGGAAATGGGAGTTTAAAGATTTAAATCTTTAACAATTCGTAAAATTTAAGAAGCCTGACATTAAAGAGTTTTACAACATTTTTGAAATTTAGAAGTTGTATTAGGAATTAGTTAATTTAGACATTTAATGCATACATTAAGCTTAAGATTTTCGAAATTTAGAAAATTAACAAATTCCATAGGTATTTGTAAATTTTAGGAATATGGAAATTTTAATAATTTAGAAATACAAAAATATAGTGTATGTATACGGTTCTTTGGTATAAAAGGAAATATTTAGGAACCGACAGTTGCTCATTTCACTAGAAACTGCGATGGACCCTTCCATTCAGTCGCGGGTTAAGGAAAAACGGAGTTCCAGGCAAGTTTAGTTCCTCCACCGCCTACCGGTACAAATAATTAAGTTTTTCCTGGTTCATCATTGAATTGAGAAAAACATTTCATACTCCGCAGACCAATATAAAAAACTTGGAATAGCAAAAAATTTCAATAATTCCAAAATAACCTCAAAAATATTGGTCACAAAGCATCTCAAAAATTCTAAGTACGAATTATTAGTGAATGACAGGAGTTCAATCCGATGTTTTTAATTTCAATGTGATATTTCCATAAATATAAAACTTGAATTTGGCAGTTTGAATTTGATTTGGAAAAGGATGAATATGTTTTGAATAAAGGTGAATTTGATTTGGAAAAGGATGATTATTTTATGGCAAAAGGTGAATTTGATTTGGAAAAGGTTGACTATTTTTTGGAAAATGGTGAATTTGCTTTGGAGAAGGATGATTATTTTTTGGATCAAATTGAATTTGATTTGGAAAAGGATGAATATGTTTTGCGAAAGGGTGAATTTGGAGTGCAAAACCATATTTCCAGCAAGGTATCAAGGTTGCTGTTATATATCATTTTAATTTAAAGGGTTTTACTGTATCCAAAGTAAATTTAGATATATAAATGTAAATAAGGAAAACCAAGGATACATTAGTATAAGAGTATATTGTTTTGTTTTAGTATTAGTGATAAGAAAAAGAGATAATGAAATATGTAATGTTGGGAGTGGTATTTGGAATTTAGAAGAATAAACATCTGAAAACAAAACGCGTGTTTCAAATAAAATTGTGATTACACAGAAAAGTAACAGTGGCGACGAGAAAACAATTAAAATAGTTAAAAAGTGCGTTTATCATTTTCAATTAAGTAATAAAATATTCTACGTATTCTACATTTTGAAAAGTCTCTATAGAGAATAAAAAACCAGTGTTTTGGAAAATGGGAGCGATGGAAAATAGAAATAAACCACAAGTTGTAGTATCGACTGAGATTGGTATAAATGGTACACCTGCGTCAACTAGTAACATGCAGCATAGCACTAAATTGATTGGTAATATGGCGGAATTTATACCAGGTGACAACTTTGAAGATTATTTGGAGAGAATCGAAAATTATTTTGAAATAAATGGAATAAATGACGTTATTGGCGCCGAAGTTTACGCCAAATTGAAAGATATTGTTGCACCAAAAACCCCAAAACAATTGGGTTATCAAAAAATAATTAATAGTCTAAAAGCGTATTACATGAAACCAAAGAGTAAAATTACACAACATTTTATTTTTCATCGCAGAAGTCAACAGGGTGGTGAAAAAATAAAAGATTTTGCGGTACAATTGCAAGCAATTGCAAAAAATTGCGATTTTGGAATACATATGTTAATTTAGCGTTAAGAGATCGATTCGTCGTGGGATTGAAAGACAGTGCACTGCAAGAAATGCTTCTTTATGAAACAACGAAGAGTGGGGATCTAGAAGGAATGACTTTTGAAAAATCTGTAACATTGCAGAGCTGTGAAACCGAACCGGAACCGAAAACCGGAACCCATGGAACCGTCATTAAATGAAGAACCCCGGGAACCGACCGGAACCCTATAATCATTACTAAAAGAACCCAGGAACCGGTTCTTTAATTACGGTTCTGGGGTTCTTCTAATTTTAATGTATTTATATTATAAATAAAACATTTTGTATTATTTAATAATTTTTTTCCACGACTAATTAAAAAAATTAAAGCAGTACTATATTATTCTTCTGGGGGTAAATATATTTTTTGGTAGTGTGATGTAGCCGATATATTCTATATTATCGTAATTAATATTTAATGCAACAAACTTCGTTCCCTAGACGATATCTTAGTTTTGAGATTAAATAAATAATCCATTATTTAATTTAAAAAGTTAAATAACATATTAATTAATATATTTACTTGACGACTGCACTGAATTGAACGATCTTATTTTTATATTTTTTTTAATTAAATTAAAACTTGTTTGAAATAAATATACATATATAGCATTGTATGAAAAACTATATAATTCGACATCTTGCGATCCGATAAACACGCTTTATCACAAACTTTGAAAATTTTATTTAATTTAAACAACTTTAAGTTTAAAATACACTTTCTTTAATCGCAATTAAAGACAGTGTATTTTAAACTTCAAGTTGTTTAAATTAAATAAAGTTTTATGAAAAACTGAATACATATTTACCTAATATATTTTCTGGAATAAAATTATTTTTTTGTAATATAAATTTTAAGAACCCTTTACGAACCGGAACCGGAACCGAAATATGGGTTCTATTATAAGAACAGAACCGAAACTGTACCAAAATAAAATAATAATCCAATAACCAAACCGGAACCGGAACCCCTCAATATTTTAAGGGGTTTCACAGCTCTGTAACATTGGCATGCAATTTGGAAACTGTGAAAACGGATGTGGAAAGAATACACAGTAAAAACACGGAAAATATTAATAAAATGGCGGTTAGCAGAAATAAATATGAAGAACAAAAAGAGAACGTCAGAACAGGAAATCATAATGCGAATTACGTGAATAACAATAAGGCTAACAGGAATGATGGAAGAGCAGCAACAACAGGTGACAGAAATTTTGGTTTTAATAATAAGTACAATAATAGAAATAACGATAACGGGAATAAATATGTAAATAGAAACACTAATCAGGGTAGATATAGTAATTTTATTTGTTATTACTGTAACCGTAAAGGACACATTGCGAAATTTTGTAGATTGAAATCTGGGGGAGTGAAACAGTTCGATTATAGTACGTCGGATAACGAGGAAGAATTATTCTTGTCGGATAGGTTGAATCAACTGACTGACAAGGATGGTAAATCCGAACCAATTTTTAAGAGATTATGATTAAATGATTATTCCGTTATTTTCGAAATAGATACAGGTGCATGTTTTTCCGTTATTTGTTTAAAAAATTTTGAATTATATTTTAGAAAAGAAAGTTTAATACCATTACAAAGAAATGTACATATAATTTCAGGGGAAAATTTAGAAATAATGGGGCAATTTTTTGTTGATGTGAGTTTAATGAACGGGAATAGAAAGTTTAAATTAGAATTGGTAGTTGTAAAAACAAGCAAAAAATTCATTCCTTTATTAGGTCGTAATTGGCTCGACGTATTATTTCCAAAATGGCGTAATTTTGTGAATAATTTAAAACAAAGTAAGTTGAATTACGATGAGGTGGAAAAATTTAGACACGAAAAAGTAATCGAGATTACTAAAAAATACAGTGAAATTTTCAAAAAAAGTTTGGAGGAACCAATGTTGCATTTCGAAGCAGATATTCAAATTAAGGAAAATAGTCGTAAAATTTTTTATCGGGCTTACGAGATCCCATTCAAATTAAGAGAAAAGTTGTCAATAGAATTGGATAGGCTAGTTGCCGAGAAAATTATAGAACCAGTGAAGTTTGCCGAATGGGCATCCCCGATTATTGTTGTACCAAAATCGGATGGTAGTATAAGAGTGTGTGTAGATTGCAAAGTGACAATCAATAAGGTCATATGGACTGAACATTACCCTTTACCTAATATAAATGACGTTTTAATGAATCTGTGTGGATGTAAATATTTCTGTAAATTGGATTTGTCAGGGGCTTATCAGCAAATACGGGTAAATACGAGTTCACAAAAGTTTTTAACGATTAATACGCACAAAGGATTATTCAATTATTTGCGTTTACCATTTGGAGTTAGTAGTGCGGCTAGTATATTTCAGCGAGTTATGGACGAGATATTTTTAGGAATGGAAAAAGTTCTTTGCTATTTAGATGCTATTTTAATAGGTGCCGAAAATTTAAAAGACTTGTATGATAAATTGTTGGAAGTTTTAGATAGGCTATTAAAGTTTAAAGTGAAAGTTAATTTTGAAAAGTGCGAATTCTTTGTTGAAGAAGTGACATATTTGGGACATCAATTATCGAATAAGGGTGTCAGTCCAGCAATAGATAAAATTCTCGCTATTTCAAGGGCACCAAGACCCCAGAATATTACGGAATTGCAATCGTTCTTAGGAATGATGAATTATTATTCAAAATTTATACCAAATTTGGCCCAACGTTTATCAGTGTTGTATAGATTGTTGCGGAAAGATGTAAAGTTTCAGTGAAATAATGAGTGTGAAAATGTTTTCAATACATGTAAAGAACTACTTTTGGAATTTAATTCGTTACAGACATATGATCCCTCAAAACCTTTAGTAGTAATTTGTGATGCAAGTAAGCAAGGTGTGGGTTCTGTTTTATGTAACGTAACCGATAATGTGGAACATCTAATATTTTATGTGTCAAGCACATTATCGATGGCAGAACAAAACTATCCAAATTTACATCGCGAAGCTCTGGCAATTGTGTTTGCGGCTAAAAAGTTTCATAAGTATTTATATGGACATAAATTTACAGTATATACTGAGAGTAATGCTGTGTTTATGACACACGAACATAGGAAGATAGGGAGTGTGACACGACCAACCAAATTATTTAAAATGTCACCAGCCCCGCCTACTAGCCTACTTTGATCAAAAGTAAGAAATTTTACAACCAGAGCATGGAACTAATAGGCGGGGCTTGTGATATTTTATATAATTTGATTGGCGTGTCACACTCCCTATCTTCCTATGTTCCTATGTTCCTATGTCATAAACTCAGCATAAATCGCTTATAAAAATATTTGATTTTAAGAAAGGAATGCCATTGTTGGCTGTTACTAGGTTACACAAATATGCGTACATTCTTTCGGTGTATGAGTTTGATATTAAATATCGCGAAGGTAAAAAGATGTATGAAGCTGACGCTCTTTCAAGACTGCCAGTTGAAGGTAGTACAGGGATTGATTCTAATATCGATACGATTAAGTATATAAATGACGGTTTTATGATTAATTTGGAACTGGTTAAAAAATATACACAAGAGGATCCGTATTTAAAACAGATTTACGATGCGATTAGGGATGGTTGGTCTAGTAAGTTCTTGAAAGAAACGTACAAATATTATTGCGAGAAAAAAGAATTATTTTCAATTGAAGAAGGTTGCATATTCTATTTAGAAAGGGTGATCATACCAAAGGTGCCTAGGAAAAAAGTATTAGAGATCTTACATGGTGATCATGATGCACAAAAGATCTTTTAGGTCGCAGTGCGAGGTGGCTTAACGCCGACATGGCCCTCAAGTAATAATAATAATAATAATAATACATGGTGATCATTACGGCATTATTAAAATGAAATAAACAGCTAGGCAATATGTTCATTGGGAAACAATCGATGCAAATATTCAGTCGTATGTTGAAGAATGTGAAGTATGCAGTCGTTGTAATAAATCAAGTCCAAAACAGTATCATTCTTACTACCTTTGTTAAAACATTCTTAATTTATGTTGATCATTATTCAAAATATATTGAAGTGAAGGTTTTAATAAGGAGCACGGCGGAGTCGGTAATTAATGCATTGCAAAGCATTTTTAAGTATTTTGGTTTTCCAAAAACGTTGGTATCAGATAATGGACCGCCTTTTTGTAGCAAAGAGTTTAAAGATTACTGTCGACAAGGGGGAATCGAACGTTTAAATAGTCCGCCTTATCGGCCAGAAAGTAATGGAATAGCAGAGCGCGGAGTACAAACGATCAAAAGTAGTTTAAAGAAGGTATGTTTAGAAACACAGAACAGAATTGGAAATAGATGTTTAGTTGATTTGGTTGATCAAATTTTGGTTAACTATACCAAATCGTTTTGTCATGCAATCAAGGATTATCCATTCAGTCGAATTTTTAATTATAAACCAACGGTCAAATTGGATTTGTTGAACCCCAAATTTCAATCACAACAGAATAAAAAGAAAGTGGAATTCATAAAAGAAAATAATAAATTTGAAAAAAAAAAAATATTTTTAAAAAAGGCATTAAATAAAACATTTAATTTAAAACAAGAAATTTGGTATAGAAGTGATCATTTAGGTCATTGTAAATGGTATCCAGGAGTTATAGTAAGAAAAAACAGTACAAGTACATATTATATTAATGTAAACTGTAGAATAATTTTGGCTCATGTAGATTGTCTAAAGATACGATTTAACCGTAAAAATGAGTTTATTAATCATAAAATGGATAGAGCTGAAAATACTGGTGAGAGTTCATTGGAAAAAGAATTTCGTGAAGAACAAGAACCAAATTTGTTAAGAAGGTCAACTAGAGTTACTAAGCCTGTAGAAAGGTTTTAATTTAATAATAAACAATCGAAGTATTGAAATGTATAAATACAATTTTATTTTATTTTCTTTAAAGGAAGCGAATGTTATATATCATTTTACTTTAAAGGGTTTTACTGTATCCAAAGTAAATTTAGATATATAAATGTAAATAAGGAAAACAAAGGATACATTAGCACAGAAAAGAATGAACAGATATGGAAGTTCCATGTCAAGTATTTACATAGAAATATTCAATCTAAAAAATGTATTCCTGCTCTAATCTAACCAGTTAAGACAGGGAAAATATAATACAATAATATGTTTCGCTTCTCTTCTTTTTTGTTTTTTATACAAAGAAGAGAAGCGAAATATATAATATTGAATTATATTGTCTCTGTCTTAACTGGTTAGATTAGAGCAGGAATACATTTTTTTGATTGAATATTTCTATGTAAATACTTGACATGGAACTTCCATATCTGTTCATTCTTTTCTGTAACATTAGTATAAGAGTATATTGTTTTGTTTTAGTATTAGTGATAAGAAAAAGAGATAATGAAATATGTAATGTTGGGAGTCAAGGTATACAGAAAATAAGGTATAATATTGCGCATGCTGTTGCTATCCTTTTTTCACAATTTGACGTCACGTGAAGACAAAATTGCTGATATTTATATGGAGTTTCGTGATATTTTTATTAATTTTTTAAATAAATGGAAAATAAATGATTTTTTTTTTATTCTTGCCATTAATTGTTTTTCGACTTAATGTTAAAATTAAACATTTCAATTTTGATTTTAGTTATACCATTGAGGAACTATATAAGAGTGTTTACTTTCTTACCATTGAGGAAATACATAAGAGTGTTCCCTTTCATATATTAAATTGGCATTCGAACCATCAAATAGCATTTCTTTAAAAAAATTTTGAGTGAATTGTATTCACAAAAAAATATATATTTTAACTTGATCACTAATGGGTTTGCCATGTTTCCGTTTTACTTTTTTGTTGGTTTTGTCAGTGATCATAAATAATCTGTATACCTATTGTATTGTATAATACATACACATACATATTTTATATTTAAATCTCCTTTATGAAAACTAAAATAAATTTAGGAATATATTTTTTTCTGAAATAATGAGTTTGTTGATGCGTTTTGTATTTCCAAAAGGTTTTCTGATGCGTTTTTCTAGGTGCAAAAAACAAATACAATAATAAAAGGGATAAGTTTGATTAAAATTTAAATTGATAACAATTTGACTAGGCATATTATCATTTTTAAGGACGTGCCGCAAAATATTCTTTGTTTCATTGCTATTTGAAGAAATGAAAAGTTAGAATAATTATTTGCAGTTTCTGTTATGAATGTGTTTTTTCCGACTTGAGCAGAACGGATCATTTATATTGAATATGATCAGATCACTCACACGATTAATTAATTTTAGTTTTAATTTTTGAAAATTTATTATTTATTGTGGGCCATTTGCAGTTCTTTCTCATCAAAACAAAAATAAAAAAAATAAACGAATTTTCGAATATGGTCATAGCAATCATCATTTGGACTTGACAGGAAAGAGGTATCTTCCTGTGCGAACATCATCAAACATTAATTGGTTAAAAATTAAATCGCCGACATTTCAAATCTCCAGCTTCTTTGAACGACCACTCAAGATTGGTAATAATGTCTACACATTTCTTAAAGACAGCTTACCATTCGTAGATTAAGTAACCATTCTTTCAAAGAACGAAAATTATTTTAAGTTTCTCAGAGGTCTTAAAATCAGCATAAAAGCTAACATTTTACTTGCTGATATTTTGAAGGAAAAGTTTGACGTTGAATACATCTTAACAGGTCAAACCAAGATTGTTTGGATTTTTTTTTTAATTCTACGTGGGAGAGGTGGATTTAATTACATGCCATCTAATCATGAAATTGGTGTGCATTTTGCCAACATTATAGTGAGAAAAATTACTTTAAATTCTCCATTCAAAAATTGCTTGTCAGACGAATCGCAAGCTATTGATTTGGACTGGAATAGCTTTAAAATCGAATTTGAAATGAGTCTAAAGTCTCAAGAGTATGCCAGTACGAACAATTTACTACCTGACCATATCATTGAGGAAACAGATATCCATGTTTAAAAGCAATATGCGTTAGTGTACTATACAGGCTACATGCTACTGTGTTTTAAAGAAAATTAATTGTCAAAGCTGCTGGAAGATGTTGGTGAAGAAAGACGAGGAAATCAAAATTTCGGAAACTTTTTTGGCAGAATTTTTGTTTAAGCAGAATGAGACTAATTTTAATGCCGCCCTGGTGGCACAGTGGTCAATATGCTTGCTTTAGGCTCCGGAGGTCCTGGGTTCGATTCCCGGCGGTTGATGAAAAAATTGCGGCTGGTTAATGTAGGATCAATGAATTAATCATTCATTATCCGTTAAAAATACGATTACGAAACTTCATAATGAAGCGGCCAAATCCCTCTATGGGATGTAGCGCCAGCGAAAAAAAAAGTGCTTGATAATGATTGCTCAGGAATACACCTCTTTCTTGCCAAATTTAAATGATGATTGCTATGACCATATTCGGAAATTCGTTTATTTATTTTTACTACGTTTTTATTAATCCGCTTTCTTGTCTTTAAGTTTATCTGTTTGGTTCAAATTTTGCAATCGATTTTAAAGTAACTTCCCGATGAGCTAGAGACTTGAAACTTTAAACATAGCTCAGAACTGGATGACAATACAATATTAACTCGCTTTCTTGTCTGGTTGTTTGTTTAGCGCATTTAGATTCCTTGATAGTTTCCATATATTTCATTGAAAATTCAATTTTTCTGAATATTATCAGCAAATTCTGAGCTTCAAAATCCTAAAATTTCAAATTGCGCTTTGATTGCGGTTCTTGAAACCTTTAAGGAGAGGTCGGGAGTTTTGCTGTTAAAATTTCGAGTTAAAAAATTGATGCGTTGTTGCGTTAAAAATCTGTATGGCTTTAATTATTATCGAACTGTATAGTTTCAACTAGGGGCTCAAGCTGCTCTTCACTTAGACAAATATAGTCGGTTTTTTACGGCTTACGGGAGATGAAAGTGGAGGAGCAGAATATTGCAGTTGTCGGGAGAGATGAATCATTGGCGTCATTAGGAATGGGAACCGTTGAAAATGGAAATTTGGTGTTAAACGATGTTTTGTATGCTCCTAATTTAACCAAAAATTTACTTTCTGTCAACACTATATCGGAGAACGCAAAATGTTGTTCTAATTACGAAAGACGACGATCTTGCTCTTGAAGGGATAAAACAAAACAACGGATTATGTAAAGGATTGAAATAAGCAAACCGTATTGATATCAGAAAAGAAGTCGAAAGCGATGGAATGGCATAAGCTATGCCATCTTAGCTCCAAAAATATGTAACATCTCCCAAAGCTAACTGAAGGGTTCCACATCGAGAGCAAGGATTTAGATGCGTTTGATTCAATCTGTGAAACATATATGGAAGCAAAGCTAACGTGACATCCGTTTAAAATAGTAAAGTTATAAGGGTGGAAAGAAAACTGCAAATAATTCACACCGGCTACAATCCTTCTACAATTCTCTCTAATTAAATGTAGTGTATAAAAAAAAAATTAAAAAAATTCAATGTAACTATAAGTTGTTAAAACTTAATTTTAACAAGCTTAAGCGAAATTTTCAAAGATTGCAAATAAAACATAACAGATTAAAAAATATTGATGATCATATCGACAATCTCAACGTAAACGACACAACGAAAAATGTTTGCAAACTTCTGGTTAAAGACGATTATTATTATCATGAAAGTGACAAAATATTTGCTCAATCGCTATTTTACAAATCTGCTTCGACATACAGGTATTTGAGGGACCAATTACATTTAAAACTTCCTTCTACTACCTCGATATACAAATGGTCGCCTATAAAATTTATTCCTCCCGGAACAAACGAGATATTAATGGGCCAACTTCAAAAAATCTTTAGTAATATGTCTCAGAAGTCCAAAGTATGCATGCTATGTTTTGATGAAATACGAATCAAAAAAGATTTGACTGTGAATATTTTTCTTGACCGAGTTGAAGGATTTTGTGATGATGGACAACAAAGAAAAAATGATTTAGCAACATCAGCGTTATTTTTCATGCTTCGCGGGTTGGTAGATGAATGGAAATATGTTCTCAGTTACGTATTAGTCAATAATTCTACTAATCGTACATATTTGTCAGAATTATTAAAACAAAATATTAGAGTTTGCAAGGATGTTTTGAAATTAAACGTAGTAGTGGTTACTTGTGATCAGGCTGCTACAAATATTGCAAAACCATATTTTTTTGTAGACGATTATCGGATTTTGGCGCAATATGATCCACCACATTTGATAAAATCAGCAAGAAACGCGTTTATAAATAATAAAATAGAGCATTCGGAATTTGGAATTTGTGATATTAATGTGGTACGTAAACTGTTTGAAATTGATTCAATTCAAAATATTAAAATGATGCCAAAATTAACGAAACAACATTTCGAACCTAATACATTCCAAAAAATGAATGTAAAACTGGCAGCCCAAATGTTGAGCAGTGCCGTTGCTAGTGCTATAAGGACCACCTTAAACATTCAACCAGACACGTTTGGCGGTTTTCTTGATAATGTTATTCCAACGCAACATTTTATCCAAAGATTCAATGATATCTTCGATGCTTTGAATTGTCGACATTTTTCAACATCTGCTCTTTATGAACGCCCATTAAAAGTCAACAACAATATATATAAATTATACTAGAAGATAGTTTATTATTTTTAGATAAACTGAGAATTATATCGAAAAAAGAAAATTATTTCAAATTTATAAAAGGATTTAAAACCACCATAAACGCACAGATTTTATTGATTAATTTATTGGAATCTCAGTTTGGCGTTGAATATTTATTAACGGGTCGAACTAATCAAGACTGCTTGGAGAATTTTTTTTCTCTATTACGCGGGAAAGGTGGATTCAACTACATGCCGTCCAGTTATGAAATAGGTGTTCATTTTGCGAATATTGTTGTAAGAAAAATAACATTGAATTCTCCTTTTCAAAATTGTATTCAAGAAGAGTCTCATAATATTGATTTAGATTGGAGCAGTTTCAAAAATGAATATGAAATGAGTTTAAAAAATAATGACTCCGGGCAAATCTCACCAGCAGATGAATTTATTGAGGAGGCTGATTTGAATGTTATAAAAGACAATGCAATAATTTATTATGCAGGCTATTGTATTTTTAAAAAAATAAATTGTCAAAACTGCCAAGAGAAGCTTTTGAAGGATGGAGATCAAATTACTATTTCAGAAACTTTTATTAGTGAAAAAAATTTCAAGAAAATTGAAAGCAATTTTGGATCACTGAAAGCGCCGTCAGACGAATTTTGCAAAATAGCTCGATCCTTAGTTACGGTTTTTGAAAAATACTACCACCGCAATTGTAGCTTTCCAAACATCATCCAGTTTCTGACAAACGAATCAATAAAGTTGATAATACAAGAGTACGATTCTTTCTTGCCAGACAACAATACTATGTGTTTCGATCACATGCGGAAATTAATCCATTTTTTTATGTTGGTCCTAATGAGAAAGAACTGTAAATGGTCCATTGTAAATAACGAATTTTCAAGAACTAAATCCTGCTCAAATACAAAAAAAAATCGACGAAATTAAAAATATTAAAAAACTAAAACTAAAATTGATAAAATGTATAAATAAATAATGTATTTTATTAGTCTTAATAGGTTGTGCTTTATTTCATAATGTGCCCCTACCCCTAATGTGCATATATCAAACGAAGGAATGGTGAATTGGTGACCAATGGAATGAGTGCATTCAGGTAAGCCAACTGTTGGCAACATGTTAGTTAAAAACAACACGTTGAAACCTGAAAGCACATGATACATTCAAAATTGCATGGCAATATGATAGTTTAAAATCCGGGTTTCCCATCGGTATATTTTTGATGCCAACATATTGGGAGTCCTGAATGCGCCCAATGAAACCTAATTGTCGACTAAACATAATAGTTTGATAATCTTAATTTTTATTTTCTAAATTAAAATATCTCATGCTGTTAATTCTCATAAAATTAATCTTCAATCTCCATTTCTTCTACAGAGAAAAATTGAAAAAAGATTTTCCATATGTTTCCTCACATTTTTCGTTCGTAAAAATTGCGTATAATGGCAACTTATACCACATTTACATTAGTAGAATAAAAGTATGTAGCAAAAAAGTAATGTAATGTGAACTCAAATTTAAATATTTAAATATTTTATCGCATGCGATAAAATATTTAAATATTTAAATTTGAGTTCACATTACGATATTTTTTTTACTACATACTTTTATTCTACTAATGTAAATGTGGTACATATTAGCAATCATCTTATCCGTCGAGAAATTATCAAATTGACAGCGTTAAACTTTTTTCAAGCAAAAGTTCGACAATTTTGTTTGTTTCAAAAATTAAATAGCTCGATCGTACTTATCAACAAATTGTATCGGAATCAGAAGTACAAATAATCAAACGAAAAAATTCATTCGGATGAGCGTACAATCGAGTACAGTTTCCGTTTTTTCTGAAAAAGTAAGTTTTCAACTTACAAATTCTTTAATGTTGGCCAGCGAAATTAATTTTGTTTAGTTTTTTTATTTTACCTATACCTAAGTAGCATCCGTCCATAATATTTATGGGAGTGTATGTATTTAAATAAAATAAAAAATTCGAAAAAAATTCAAATACCTAGCAAACCCATTAGTGATCACTGATCAGGTTTAAACATACAATTTTTTTTGCGTATACGGTTCAGTAGAAGAACCAACGAACATGTTAACAATATTGTTATTGAGTTGGTGCGTTTATCAAAACCAACACTAATGTACTACATTAGTATGTATGGTATATGTAGTACATTAGTGTTGATTTTGGTTCATTCATAATTTGCTTTGTTTTCATTTTCCCCACATAAAAAATAAATCATACATATGCCCAGTTGCACAAATAAAGAGGCAACAGCCAGTTAAGAAATACTTCATCTTTTTCTTCATATATGAAATTATGATTTGTTTCATAATACAAAATCAATGCAAGTTGATTATTTTTCTTTTTACTTGAACATTGTAACTGGAGAATTAAATATTTGACTACCAGATTTCGTTTTATTAAATATTTAACTGAATGACAAATATTTCTACGTAAAAATAAAACAAAAATAACTGGCGTTGAATTCATATTATGAAACAAGTCGCATTTTCATAACAGAAGAAAAAAAGGAAATATTAGTTAACTGGGTGTTGGCTTTTTTTTTGTGCAACTGGGCAATAGTAGGATAGTATTTTTTAGTTTGTTTTTTCTTTACAAAAGTGAGCAAAGGATAGTTATACAATAATATGTATGTTATCGTCTCTTTTTGGTTAGATACTCAAAAAATTTATAAAGAAATGCTATTTGATGGTTCGAATGCCAATTTAATGTAAGAAAGTAAACACTCTTATATAGTTCCTCAATGGTTATACTGCAAAACTTTTGGAATTAAATCTCGAAAAGAGGCATGTTGTAATATTCGTGTCTAGAGCAGACTGTTTGAGCACATTGCATAACAAGTTTCGGAATTTATGAGTACAATTTTTTTGTTAAACGCGGAGAGCGTTTAGATTTTAATTATTTAATTCAAAAATTTGGGAGTGTTCAATTTTAAATATACTAAATTTGAATAATTCCTATTGCAACAAAACTATCAATTGTATTTCTGATAAGAACACATATAGAACACTAAACAGTGAATGGGTGTTTGATTTGTTTGTAGCGAAAACCATAAGACAATAAATGAAATATGCCAGAGATTTAATTTTAATTTATATTTTTATTTAATTTCATTTTTTTCAAATTTATATTTCTTGGCGTTTAATAATTTGTAAACTGAATTTGTTTCTTACTTATATCTTTCCATTTATATTTAACGGTGAATATGGACATAATATTTGAATAGGTATATGGATACCAATAATTTGAAGCCAAACGAATATAGATGGCAATAATTTGAGTAAATAAAGTAAAATATTAAAATTTTAATAATTGGTACGTAAATGACCAACAAGATTTAATAATTTAATTGTTTTATGTTATGTATTCATAATTTTGTTTAACCTTTTTTCCATTTATCTTAGACATTATACACTCGAAAGAATTATTTCTCAAATATTTGGACCATAAAAAAAATATAAAGCATTAAAAGAGTCTCGGTAAACTATCATTATCAATTGTAAATACGGTTTGTTAAAAAAAATTACGATTATTCTTGATTTATTTAAAAAATTAATCAAAAAACCGCCAAACTTCATATAAATGTCTGCTTTTTTGTCTTCACGTGACGTGATGCGCAAAGAAAGACGAAAATGAGACACGGGAATATACTACCTCTTTTTTCTGTATATCTTGGTTGGGAGTGGTATTCGGAATTTAGAAGAATAAACATCTGAAAACAAAACGCGTGTTTCAAATAAAATTGTGATTACACAGAAAAGTAACTGTTGCCAACTCGAGATTGTTACTCGGAGCGTTTGCATTTTTTGCGATATCTCCGGTCTTCGGTTACCGGAATAAATTCTCCGTTATTTTACGGTTTCTGGATTTTTAATTTTTTGTTTGTTTTAATCTTAATTTAAAATTGTAATAAGTAGTGATAGTTTTACTTTATTTAATTAATTTTGTTTGAGGCGAAGATTTTAAAATTGTTTAATGAATTTGTTAATATTTGGTTATCAGTTAAATAAATAAGCTTTCTTCGCATGAAAAGAAAATTTGGGATGGCCAATTTAACCAGAAAAAAAAAAACTTAAAACTTCTTCTTTCCTTTAACTTTAACTTAAAAGTTAACATTTGCTTGAGAGATCCTTATATTTGTTATCCTGGAAATTTAGTTTAGGCGTACCAACAATGTTTGAAGTTTCGACAAAAGTCTAAACATCTCTATAAAATTGATGTTCGCAATTTAATATTAACCCTTCAGCCGGAACATATTTTTTAGTATTTTATCTTATTAAATCTTTAATGTCAACTGATAAAAGTGAGGGAAATGATTTTCGTTAAGTTAAATGGTGACGGGCATAGAAATAGTTATACTCAAATATTGTTTTTATTTATTTTATTTTATCACATTTTATCACACCTTCATCACGGGGCAGACTTAAGTAGTTCTGTAGTCTTAGTGGAAGGTTGGCGACTGTATTTTAAATTACGATAGTGACTTATGTGGTGGAGATCTTTTGAATAGGTAGATGAAGCGAATTAGACTTATTATACTAGGTTATAACTGAGCTACTGTGCCATAAGTTTTAAATATAGTTTGAATTAATGAATATTATGATACTTTCCTAGAAATAACGAAAAACTGATTAATTTGATTTATATTTTCAGAGATATTAATGATGAATTTAATTTATTAACTATATGCTATATCAATTTTAACAACTAAGTAAACCATGAGGATTTCAGAGCTTTAGAAATTCTAGTTTATTTTTAATAGTAGTATTTAGTAATAATTAACTAATTTCGATTTTAATTTTCCGAAATATTCAGACAAACCCAACGCAGATTTCCAGAAACTTTAAGCATTCAGCGGACAGGTAGTTTTAGAAATTGTGCTGTCTTGATTTTTGTCCCCTAATTAACAGGAACTTCAGCTCGGAATACATACTTTAGAAACTAATTATTGTCTTACCATTTTAATCTTGGTTACTGCACTGGAAACATTAATTATAATTCATTACAGGACAGCGTTCATCAAAGATCAAACTTTATAAACTTTAGTTTTAGTATTGGATTGGAAACATTGGAATTTCAGAATGAAGAAACCAGGGGCGGCATCTTATTTATTTTATTCATCAGATAAGTGTGAAGAGTATTTAAAGGAGTTTCTTCCTTATTTTTCTGATAAATATATTAATTTTTAGAATACAACTTAATTCCAGAATTAACCATTTTTTAAGGATTAAATTTAGGATTTTCAGAATTAATCAACTCACCAGGATCAATAACAAGCTAATATGATTGTATGTAGTTTAGAAATTGTGCTGTCTTGTGCTAACTACATATTTTACTAGCTATCAATTACATAAGTGGCTGAAACCAGGTCGAGTCTCTAATACTAAAATTCGTTTCTTATCCCTCGTTTTTGTTATGTGTAAAAAGGGTGTACGGTGGATCCGGCGTATCCGGAAAGCTTGCTAAGGCTTGGTAGTACATATATGTACCTGTATCAATCAATAAATTAAATTTTTCAGAAATATTAATGACTATGATGATGAATTTAATTAATTACTTTGTACTATAGAAATTTTAACAACTAAACTATAACGATTTCAAAGTTTTAATAATATTTAGTTTATTTTTTAATAGTAGTATTTAGACATGATCTATACGGTTATTTTTGAAGAATGTTTGCTGAGTGGTGTGTAATTTGGTTTAGTTAAGTTAGCAATAATGTTGTAAACTGATGATTTAGTTAATTAATTGTTAAAATTTTTTAGAGCTGACACCTAGAGATTTAGGTGGCCCAGGACTGATGCGGATGTAGTTTTAAGTATGCTTGGATAGTTAGATCAATAGGAACGACGGTGTTTAGAGTGTTTGAAGGGATTTATTTTAAGTCTACTGATAAATAATTTAATTTGTTTCAGAATTTAAGATAGTTCCAGAATTAATCATTGTTAAAGGGATTCAATTTAATCCTAATTTCAGAAGTAAAGTTATAACCGAACTCAACTCTCCAGGAACAACAAGTAGTTAAAAATCATGTAGTTTAGTAATTGTGTTGTCTTGTGCTGTCTCATTTACTAACTATCAACTACTTAGGTGTCTGGAACCGGGTTGATTCTTTGGCACTAACATACCTTTTCCGATCCCTCGGTTTTGTTATTCGTATAAGGGTGTACGGTAGACCCGGCGTATTTCGGGAAACTTGCCTTAGGCTTGGTCGAACACACTAAATCAATCAATCAATCAATTTCCAAATTGCCTTTATGATAATGGTCCAATAGAATTTGAGAAATTTTGAAATTGAACACTTTCCGGATTGCGTATTTTGCTTTGAGATATTTTTAGGTTGAAATTACATTTATTAGATCCCAAACCTACTTAATTTTAAGTGTTAGTTTAACAAATTACGAATAAATAATATTTATATAGTTCTATAAAACTTCTTTTCACACATTGTATATAATTTTTGGATATTAAACGTTTCAATTTTTAATTAAATATTTTTGTGTTTTGAAATCGTTTTAGTTTTCTCTAATTTAACGGTAATCTATATAAAAATAAGAAATTTTAAGCCAAAATAAAAATCATTCGCCCACAAACATGTTCATTGTAACACCATCACTTGTTACCATTAAGATGTAATTAATATGATTATTATTGTTATTAAAAAAGAAACAACAGTATTTAGATTTTTTGTTTGTTGGATTTCTTTAACACTAAAACAAAAATCTTTTCCAAATCATAGATTTTAAAATTTAATTAGTTTAAGTAATTTTGTGTGTCAATTAAGAATGTTAATAAAAAGAATATAATCATGTCTAATTATTGCTCTACATACTAAATTATTTTCGGTTATTTAACCGTTAAACTTTATAATTTAATTGCGTTTAGGGCAAATAATTGGAGATGTACCCACTTTTAATTAGTAATGCATTTTTATACTGTAAACTTTTTGTTTTATAGTTTTTGAACAATGGAAGAAAGTACATAGGTATAATGAAAATATGGAATTAACTAACCGTAAGATTTTTAAATAAATAAGTTTCTTTCGAATATAATTGAATTTATTATTTGAATTATTGGAACAAATTAGCCAAAGAAGTCAATCAAGCTATTGGACCTTTTGCCCCTTTACATATACATTGCATTAATTTTTTTTTTAGACTTAATAATAAATAATACTTTTTAAAAGCATAATTTGGACCTCCATTATTATAGCACCATTTATGGGGCGATATATTTCTTTTCGTTTTTGGCTAAGGTCATGAAAATGCAAATCATTTCACAAAATTCGCCTTTCGGAGTCGAGGTTGATAATTTGTATTCGATTTGTTTGTCTTCATCTAAATATAGTAGCTATATCCTCAACTCCGTACAAATTCAATGGGTTTTAAAAGTTGTCTTTTGGCAATAGAAACAAGATGTAGTTGATTTGGTATCCTTTTTTCTTGGGCATAAATAATATCGTTGGCACTGTCTCGACTGGTTTTGGTTGAATTGGACCATTTATGGTGATCATGGAGTATCCGATTTGTTGTGAATCCACTTTTCTGGATTTGTCATAGCTTCAGGCTTTTGTAAGCGAGTAATTATGTGATTTTTTTTGCTAATTCGGAGGCCGTATATAGCAAAAAGTATCGGTGTGAAGTTTTTGGACACTTTTTGTGGACAAAAATTTATACGAGTGTACATTGTGGAGTTTTTGGACAAATTTGAGATTGTAGATAAATTCGGTTTTCGGTCTTTTAACAGTGTATTTAACAAAAATAAAATTATTCAAATAAAATTGAACAATTTTCTTCTCAACAAATCAAAGAACTTAGCGGAATTTAAATCACTCAGTGCCATTTTGATATGAGCAGAAGGGCTCTTGCATAAAATTTTCAAAATTAACAAATCGACAAATTTCGCTTGGAATAGGGACGTTGTTCTCTATTATACTAAATCTCAGATATTAGCTCATTTAGTGACTATATATAGTAGGTTGTAAAGGGTATACATTGTGGAATTCAAATCACTCAGTGCCATTTTGATATGAGCCGTAGGGTTCTTGAAAAAAAATTTAGAAAATTATAAAGCGCTGAATTTCGCTTGGAATAAGGACATTGTTCTATATTATATCAAACTAGCCGGTAAACCCGGTGTTACCCAGGAAAATATTATTAAATATTTGTGAAATTACCAAAATATTAACTATACCGGATGAAAGTTTATGAATGATAAAGATATTTCAGTCATTCAAAATCGTAAAAGTTTATTTATTATTGTTTTATAAACAAATGTTACGGTTATTTGTAGTATAAAAAAATTGATATGATACGAAATCGAGTATGGAGATAATATGAAATAATACGTAAAAGGGCGTATTGCTACTTAAGCCACTATATACATATTTGCGACAACAGAATTGTATGTGATGTTATTTTTGATTATCAATGCTAATTCTAATGGGAGACGAAGAAATAACATAATATAGAGTGGCCATATGTATCACATTACGTGTATCACAATTTGAATGAACGTATCTCATTGTCAACTGTACCACATTTTGTCACACAATTAAATCGAATGTACCAAATGTAGCACTTTTCACTCATTAATTTTACATAGAATTTATATTTAATTCCTTAGCATTCTTTAAATGTAATGCTAAAAATTATAGGTTTACAAGTAAAACTCCTACAACGCGGTTGAAAAATATTGCGTTGCAGGAAATCTCTTTATTGGAGTCATGAAATCGGTGGAGTGAATTAACCACTATTTCCTTTTTCTTAGGAATTAAGGTCTAATGGTATTATTTCCTTTCTGAAATGGCATTAAGGCCCACCGTAGAAAGGAAATAACTCCCACGATCGTAATTACTTTTTCTAAAAATGAAGATTTATTTTTGAAATTTTCTTCTGAAAAATTCTCTCCAGAATATTTTAAACCTCTACTTTCCATTTCCATAATAAAATTCGCAATCCGCTCCAATATATTCGTCGATACTATTCTAACTAAAGGGACTAAGCCAACCAAAACTAACTTGGGACATTTGTGGTACTACAATAAGTAGCAGCAATATGAATGACACAATTCCTACATCAGTGTCTGCAAGGTTGACGAGGTATTTACTAGTATTTATTATTTATAATAAAAATATTTGTTATTTTTTAGTGTTGGTTTATTTTTTCCAATTGATAATTATGAGTGGGACAGTTAATTGTACTAATCCAACAAACACAAATTCTTTAATTTTAACAGTTTTATTACAAAATTATTAAATTAAAAAATTAAAATTACAAAAACATGATATTTCGTCCCATGAGGACATTTTCAAATGCTACAGAATTGCATTGAAATATCAAAGTTTGTGGTTTGAAAATATTTTTAATTTGGCTCAAATTCCATATTGGAAAATGATACCATTTTATTATTATGTTTTAGCCAACAAATAAATAAATACATAATTTAATTTTGGAACCAGCATTAACAAATTATTATAAATAAATAAATAAATTTAATATAAATAAATAATTTAACATAAAAAATGAAAATGTAACAAATTAGGAAAAAATTCACACCACTACAAGTGTTGTCTTTCAGTTAAAAATTTTAAATAAAATTTTTAACTGAAAGACAACACTTGTAGTGGTGTGAATTTTTTCCTAATTTGTTACATTTTCATTTTTTATGTTAAATTATTTATTTATATTAAATTTATTTATTTATTTATAATAATTTGTTAGTGCTGGTTCCAAAATTAAATTATGTATTTATTTATTTGTTGGCTAAAACATAATAATAAAATGGTATCATTTTCCAATATGGAATTTGAGCCAAATTAAAAATATTTTCAAACCACAAACTTTGATATTTCAATGCAATTCTGTAGCATTTGAAAATGTCCTCATAGGACGAAATATCATGTTTTTGTAATTTTAATTTTTTAATTTAATAATTTTGTAATAAAACTGTTAAAATTAAAGAATTTGTGTTTGTTGGATTAGTACAATTAACTGTCCCACTCATAATTATCAATTATAATAAAAATAATTAGCTTTTATGGTTATTTCTACTACAAAAGTTTGAATACACATAATTTTAAATTTCTGCAGAACTAGCCGGCTGTCGCTAATGCCAATGGTGGAAGGAATCTAACAGCATTATCAACCATTGAAGTGCTATTTTTGTCGCTAAAAATAAGCCCAAAGTTAATCTCCATTTTTCTGGGTGATACCTCAGAATTAAGGTTGAAAGAGCTGTAAAACGGCGAATGAAATTTCTAGCATAGGTGAGGTGCTAAAATTTCAATATGTATGTAAAAAATAAAATTAACTCTTAAACCATTAGCTGGACCTATCTTGTTTTTAGCATTTTTAAGATTAGAATATTTTTAAATGGGATTGCGCAAACTGATATTTTTTTGTATTTCAATTTAAGAATTCGTAATTTTATTAAAAATAAAAATAGTTTAACACACACAGGCACATTTTAGTTTTTAAAATCCCCATTACCTATTCACTCAAAAAAAATCCGTTTATCCTAACATAATATAACATGTACATATCTATGATGCCATAATGTCTGTTGTTCCTCGTTGAAAATTACAAACGCTTGGATGCAAAAGCGTATTAGTGGGAATCTCTGAATCTTCGAAATGAAGGTGCGTTCCCGTTTATGTAACCACATACTTCGAAGACCTAATGAGAAGGACACAGTTCTATAAATCTATTGGATGGGGTACTGCGTAATGTTTCGTTGGCAGTGTTAATTGATAATTTATTTGTTTGGGGTTGTGTCCCTAAGAACTAAATATTGAATGTGATCTTGTTAGACAGAATTACCATGCAATGATGAACCTCATGATTCAGGTAATTGACTTCTATGTATGTTAATAAAAATCTTTCCCTCAAGTTCTTCATTATCTTTAGTATCTTTACCTTCTTCCTTTACATTGTGGACCAAGTTGCCATTAAAACTGTCTTGATGAGGCGTACATTTGCACTATTAAACCAGCATACTATGACACCACCATTCCATCATACCATCACACGACCATACCACCATATCATTACACCATCATAACATCATATAATTATACCAACCTAACATCAACCATTATACCATCATATAATTGTACCATCATATCATCACACCATCATAACAATTTTAACAATATTCCTTCAAACCATAGTAACATCGTACCATCGTACCATCATACCATCTTACCATCATACATAAAATAATGATACATGTGTCGATTGATTTGTAATTTAGCACTTAATATCCAAAAATCAGCTAAATCGGTGAATTTTTAGAAATTCCTCCATGGTAACTTTGGAACTGATTATCACTCCACACTCCACAGGAAGAGGGTTGAGACGTGAGATATTGACAGTGACGGTCTAAAGATCTTAAACAATAATTGTATGCAGTTTGGTTCAAATCGGTCAAGACGTGTGGATTTGTATAACAATCACACATACATTATATACAAACAATCACTTTTATATATATAGGTACACACAGAAAAAAAAGTGATTACCGTAACACCGAATTGGTGTTACATAGTATCTCACCGATCGGATATTCGAAAATTGTATCCGATCGGATCTTCTAGTTTTGATGATTAAAAAGACATTTTTGGATAACTTAATTGACACTGAATCGTACAAATGATAAATCTTTTCCGGTGTCACCACATACTAACACCATTTTAAGTTACATATTAACACCAATTTTAGGTTTCTGAAATAACCCATTTGGATACACACAAAAAAATAAATGGTCACCACAACACCGAATCGGTGTTACATAGTGTTCCACCGATCGGATATTTATAATTTGAATCCAATCGGATATTATAATAAAAATGGCATAAAATACATTTGGATAAAAACTTTTACACCGCATAAAAACTAAACAGGAACATTCATCTTTAGGAAAACACCTAGAGGTGCATTTTATTAAATCCAAAAGGAGTTTTTATAAAAATTTATCTTTCCGGATAGATAAAAATATTTATCCGTTGATGCGTATTTAATTTTATAAAACTATATTCAGTTGGAGAAAAATAAAACTTTTTCGGATAAAAAACCAATTAACACCGCACATTTTTTGAATGTATGGTTTTTATCCCATTGGTATTTTATTTTAATGTATATGATTTTAATATGTTCCGAAGATTGTAAGAGAATTGAATCTTCTCATCAGGCCGCTGCGACTAGACTGATTGTATCACAATTTAAATTCTATATATACAGAAGGAATATGCAGATTGCTATAGCGAATTTAACTAATACAGCCAAATTCTCTTACAATTTTACTTTTTCACGAAAACTCCAAACGGTGTAAATATTTACTCGATAGAACGCAAATAATCTCTGGGAAGTACCTTTTAAAAAAATCCGCTGTTGACAACTTTTGCGTTTACTCCAAACGGTGCAAAAGTATACTGTTCAATCCTTTTGGATATTTTAAAATTTGTACCCGATCTTGCGGATTTAATATGGTACTATTGGATAAAAAATAAAGTTTTTTTCGGATAAAATACCATTCACACCGCGATATTTTTTTGTGTGTATTTTTGTTTCGGAAAAATATCCTTTTGGATATTTTTACGCAATCCTTTCGGAAATTTTTATGGTTCCGAAAATTATTCTTTTGGATATTTTCGGATAAAATTAAATCCTTTCGGATATTTTTATGTTCTATGTATGTTTTATGTATGAAAGGTGTATTTTATTAAATCCACATAGAGTGTTTCCCAAATCTACCGATGTCCTTTTTCAAAAGAAAGTGTGAAATTATTTATCCAAAACGATAAAATATAATTTTACACCGAATGTGGTGAAATTTATAAATTGTTTATTAAAAGTTATCCGTTAGGATACTTTTAAATATTTATCCGTTGACTAGGAGTGATTTTATAAAAGAATAACCGATTGGATAAAAATAAAATAATTTTGCGGATAAAAAACAAATTCACACCGCATATTTTTCTGAGTGTTGCACGAATCTCAGAGATTGGCTCACATACTGACTATTAGGTTGTTAACGGTATATTGCGGAATTCAAATCAGTCAGTGCCATTTTGATATGAGCCGTAGGACTCTTGCAAAAAATTTATAAAATTAACACGCAGACGTTATTAGAGCCCAAGACCAATCAGTTACGATGAATTTTGGAAAATATGATTTTGGCAAGTTATTTCTTAAAGTTTCTAAAAGCAAATTTATCGCATCAGCGTTGTGGTTAGTCGAAATGTGAGTTCCTTTGCGGAACAATTTTAAATTAGTTTCAGCGGCCAAAACCAGATATAGTCACTATATGAGCCAATCTTTGAGATTCGTGCTATTTGATATAATAAAGAAAACGTCCTTATTCCAAGCGAAATTGGCTGATTTGTTAACTTTTTAAATTTTTTTGCAAGAGCCCTACGGCTCATATCAAAATGGCACTGAGTCATTTGAATTCCACAATGTGTCCCCTTTCAAACCCATATAGTCACTATATGAGCCAATCACTGAGATTCGTGCTATTTAGTATAATTGAGAACAAAGTCCTTGTTTCAAGCGAAATTGGCCGAATGGTTAATTTTCTAAATTTTTTTTACAATCAAAAATTGGCTTAATCAAATTGGCGCCAAGTTCTTTCATTTTTTGGAAAAAAAATTGGAAATTAATGTTAGAAATTAATTGAGGCTTACACGAATAACTTTATTTTTGTTAAATACACTGTTAAAAATGTACACGCGCATAAATATTTGTCGAAAAATTAAATTTTTCTAAAATCTCAATTTTGTCCAGAAACCTCACACTACCCTTGTATAAATTTTGGTTAAAAAAAAGGTGTCCAAAAACTTCACACGGGTGCAGAAAGTTCTTACTTTCCGAGTTTCTTCGTTTAATGTATAATGGTGCGTTAGTCAATCGGTGCAACTTGTAAGCTGCTATATACCAGCTTTGTCGATGATGTTGAAAAACAGAACCATGGACCATCGTTGGGTCTTTTTTTGCATGTGTATGTTTTCACTAACTTATCCAAAGCATCAGCTCCGTCTTTATTTTCATTATAATCAAGTATTATATTTGGCTTACCAGTTGTTTCGTAGATGGTACCCCTCATTCTGAAAGGTTGCTAAAAGAAACATATTTTTTTCTGGCTTTGGAACGTAGCTTACCATTGTAACGTTTTCATGAATCGCAAATTTTGCCGAATTCGCGATCCTGATTTTGGTTTCCGTTTCTTTGTTTAATTCTGGATTATTTCCTCTGATGTTACCAAGTACCTTTTCTGTCCAAGCTTATCATCTGTTCAGAAAGTTTTCAAGACGTAAAATAATTATCCATAATTATCATTCGCCATTTGTTGACGTATCGTTTGGCTAATCGATGAACCCCAGGGCTCAAGTCAAATTAAAATTTCATGCATTAAAAAGCTTTAAAGAGACAGGGAGCTATGCTTATAAACCAAGCTCAGGCAGGAATCGCATCACATCAGTAAGAGACGATCGACAATTTGGGCGAAAATCTATAAAAAAACCGAAGGAAAACGTCTAATGAGATGGGTACAGACTGGATAGATTCATCGATTAGTGAACTGTCCGATTAATTGAAGAAAATTAGTCGATTAATCGAAAATTAATTTTCTCGAAAAAAGGGTGAACCGATTTTAGTGAAATTTGACATGTATACGATTTAAATGGGTTTCTAAAATGATTTTTGGATAAAGTTCTGGTATATGGCTAAGTAGGATGGGGCTTGGCTATTCCTTAGCCGTATATTATGCTATTCAACATGTGGTTTGGAAATAGGATTCAAAAATGATTTTTAGATTGAGTTCTGGAATATGGCCAACTAGGATGAAACTTGGCAATTCGGTTGAGAAACAGACAACATTCATCTTGCTGGATCATATTCCAGAACTTCATATAAAAATCATTTTAGAATTCTATTCTTATTGTGCCTGACAAGTTTTATCATAATCGGCTGAGAAATAGCCATGTCCCATCTTAATTGGCCATAATCCTCATGAGATGAACAGAACTTTGGTCTAAATTAATTCAACTCCCAAATCAACCCAGGAATAAATTTCAACTGAATCTTCAGCTCAACCTCCAACTCAATTTACAATTCAACTTCCATCTCAATCGCAACACAATCCTAAACGCACTTACCAAATTAACGGCCAAACCAACCCTCAACTCAATCACCAAATCAACCCCAAATCAACTTACAAATCAACCCTTAAATAATCCTCCAACCGAAAACTCACTTAACCATACAAGCTAACTAAATCCTAACTCACTTCAACTCATCTTAGC
This sequence comes from Tipula helvola, assembly GCA_963556165.1. Classification (NCBI taxonomy): domain Eukaryota; kingdom Metazoa; phylum Arthropoda; class Insecta; order Diptera; family Tipulidae; genus Tipula; species Tipula helvola. The sequence continues at coordinate 141,830,001 of OY744482.1, read as the reverse complement.
GAACCAAATCTAAACTCTCTTCCCTCGGCATACGTACCCTCGTACCATCATAACCTTAAACAATCATTCCATCATATCATTATTCCATAATACTATCATACCATCATGAGACTATACCATTAAACCATCATACACCCATACCATTGTACCATAGTAAAGTCGAACCATCACACATGAGGTATATCTTACCATCCACCATACCGTCATTCCCTCACACTATCATACTATCACAATCACAACGTCATACCATGGTACCATTATACCATCGTGCCATCATACCATAATATTATAATACTATCATACCATCATACCGTCATATAATCATACCATCATATTCCAAAACTTTATCCAAAAATCACTAAATCACTTTTGAACCCCATTTACAACGCACATGTCAAATTTCATCATAATGGGTTGAGAAATAGGCATGTTCCAGAACTTAATCCAAAAATCCAAGGCCATATTCCAGAACCTTATCCAAAAATCATTTTATAATCCCCTGCCCATCGCAGATGTCAAATTTCACAAAAAATCGGTTAAGAAATAGCCAAGCTACATCCTGCTTGTTCAATTCAGTTGTAAACGACAAGATTCGTGTTGAAATTCGTTGGGCTAAGAGATGTTCTTGGCTCTCTTGAGCTTTTGGAGTAAAGCTAAAAAGTGATTGTGAATTCGTGCGATTATTTAAGAGAGCTTTGGCATAAGGCGGTGGTAGTAATTTGACATGCACTGAATACTTTTGAATGAAGTAGGAACCGGGGACTTCCTAATAACATTAATTCGTTCTTCAGAGGGCAGAATCTAATAATAAATTATTTTAAGGCTGAGGAAGTCAAGAGTGATTGCGCCAAAGACGCATTTTGCACTCTTGATGGAAGAGACACTCCAGTTTGCTGTTCTCCAGCTTGTGAAGCCACAAGAATGTAGTCGATGTAGATGAGTACGAAGTCTAAATTTCGAACGACTGGTGAATCATAATTGCCGTTTTGTGAACGTCTTCAGGTGCGACTGGAATTTGATGGTTCGCTGTGATAAGATCGATTTTTGAAAAAAAAATTGCAACCATTCAAGAAATTTTGGGTCTATAGGGTATCGGATAGCGATCAGGTCTTGTGACCGTATTTAATCGACGATAGTCACCACTTGGTCTACTATCATGATCTTTCTTTTTCACCTTATGGGTGCACACGGCCGGCAAATTCTTAATTCCACCATGTATTGAAATTCTGTAAATGAGGCTTTATGACGAATTTGATCTAGCCTCCGTGGTCTGGCATAGGCAGATGGCATGCTGTAACAATATGATGGACCACGTTATGTCGATCTGGTAACTTGTAGTTCAGCTCTGCTGGTAAAGTAGGAAACTTCTTGAGTAAAGTTCCAGTTGACGATTGCGAAATGGATCGGTGTCGGTGTGTCGACGCGAATCATTATGGTGTTGATTGACATTTTGGCTGCTGTATCAATTGGTCTTTTAGATCGACAAGGAGATTGAATTTACACAAGAAGTCGGTTCCAGTGATCAGGCTATTCACGGCAGCTAATAAGACTAGATCTGATTTGTTTAAATGATTTAAAAATTTGAAAGGGGATTATCGAAAGGTTCGCGTCTAATGAAGTAGTTTAAATTGTTTGGCTTGTCATATATGAATAAGCAGCTATTTGTTTGTTTTATCCTAGGTCTGCCGCCGTGGTCGTAAAATATTTATATGTTTAAATGAGAGTTTGTGCTGTCTGTCGCCTCTACCGAGTTTGTCGGTTTATATATAGGTATTGGTGCATTTGTGTTCATACATGATACGTGTGCCAAACCTTTGTTGATACAGAAGACAGAACTGTTGCTGTTTCTATTATGCGTTGAATCGGCGACCTTTAGAACGGCTCAGAGTGGTGTTCGTTAATCTGGCCAACATGGATTCCATTCTGGCCATTCGTTTCTTCAAGCAGCTCGGACAGGAGACAGAACCAGGATAAATTTGTAACCAGACATAATAACCAGACTAAATTTGTGGAAAAACTACTGAAACTTGTGGTGAAAAATTTCCAATTTGTTCTTGGGGAAGCAAGACAAATATAAAAATTACTTTACTAAAAAACAACTCATCTGCAGACAATTGAATGTATTTATAAATTCAAAAGTTTGAAGTTGAATGGATGAGTAAAATCATTAAATAAAAGTATGTAACGGTTTTGTGTATAAATGAATGAAGCGCTATAAATTTAAAATCTAGTTGCTCTTGTGGAATTAATGGCATCCCAAACATTGTAATAAAACAAATAATTTGAGTACTTTCTCAAAAATTTTTCAAAAATTAATTAAATGAAGATTAATGGATTTTCTTAATAAGTTTAGTATTCTTGATTGTAGGCAGTTCAGGTTTATAAAAAAATCTTCAACAGAAAGAGTATTTTAGATCACTTGCATCATTTCTTAAACTTCACTTTTTATTGACATTTTAATGTCTCATTTTTATTGTAAATCATTTACAAACATTAATAAACATTTACGTATGTACTATGAAAATTGGGTATGGTGGTATTTGTAATGTCTTTGGAATTGCTTAAATTGACAATTGAACTAGATAAAGAACAACTGTTGAAAGTATTGTGAGTAACAGCTTTTGACCATGAACGCGTAATTACCGCCATATCTTTACAATTCACTTCTTCGTCACCTGGAGAAACGGAACGACTGAGCGCATCTGCTAACACATTTGTTTTACCAGATTTGTACACAACCTTGTAGTCGTACTCATCCATTATTATTCTCCAACGAATCAAGCGAGATGTAGGATTTGAACTCTTATGTAACTATATCAGAGGTTTGTGGTCCGTTTGAATGACGAAATGTCTACCATACAAGTATGGTCTAAATCGTTGAACGGCCCAAACAATGGCTAATAGCTCCTTTTCAACCATAGCAATTACGTTCGGCATTGTTTAGAATGCGACTAGTAAATGAAATAGGGCAATCAATCGATTCATATTCTTGAGATAAAACCGTCCCCAGAGCATTGTTGCTTGCATGAGATTAACGCATGTTTAAAACAATCATTTCTATGGCGAAGCGTAGAGACAGTTCGATTGACCATCAACATGCGAGTAGAATTGCAAAATGATCCGTCGGCACAAATAGTTTCTGAACAATTGCTGAATATTGGCAACGGTAATATCGAACTACATCCAAACACACAATGCATCAAATTGCCAGACAATCTCTGCACTATTGTTAATTCAAAACATGAATTAATTTCCCGGACATACTGAATAATTACTTGAACCATAATTGGCTCAGTGAACGTGCTATTTTGGCAGAGAAAAATGTTGATGTTAACGAAATTAATTTTCAGATACAAGAGTCGTTGCCAGGCGAACTGATGTCTCCCAAATAAATTTTTTTTTTCGCTGGCGCTACATCCCATAGAGGGACTTGGCCGCTTCATAGTGAAGTTTCGTAATCATTTTACAATGGATAATGAGTGATTAGTTCATTGATCCATTGAACCAGCCGTGATTTTTTCATCACCCGCCGGGAATCGAACCCGGGACCTCCGGAGCTTGAAGCAAGTATGCTAACAACTGTGCCACCGGGGCGGCCAAATAAATTATCCAAATTAATTTTTAAATTCACTAGATATGCCAGGAATGCCAATTATTTTAAATTGTAGATTGGTTGGTCGATAATTCTGCTTCGTAATTTAAATCCACCCAGATTATGCAACGGCACACGTTTGGTCATTAAGCAGATCACTGGAAATTTTATTGAAGCAACCATTTTGAACGAAAAGTTTAAGGGATAAGTCGTTCTGTTGCCACGTATCCCAATGATACCCTCGGATACGACAATCCCATTCAAACGGCTTTAATTTACATTTCGTTTGGCATTCGTAATGACAATCAACAAATCGCACGGGCAGACAATGGCCATTTGTGGACAGGCTTTAGAAAATTCATGTTTCTCCCATGGCCAATTATACGTTGCATGCTCACGTGTGGGTAATCGAATCTATTCATATAAGCAAAATACGGATTGACAAAAAATATTTTGTTGACCAAAATAGCGCTACATTAAATTAAATTCATTATTATAATTACAGTTAATTACAATTGAATATTAGATGATTAATAAATTTGCATATGACTTGCGCATGTGTTCTATGTATGTCAAATGCATGTAATATAAGACACCAGAGCCACCAGATAAAAGGCGATTATAAGACTGCGTAGGAAAAAGAAAAATAGCGAAGTTGAGGAAATAGTGGAAGTTCTCCAGAACATAATGGACGATGAAAGCGCGACTAGTGAAACTAAAAGCGACGCAAACAACTTTAACATCGAATATTAACATATGACTTTCTAACGCTGCTAGGGTTTTGGAACAAGATGTTAATTCGTTTGCAGGATCCTAAAATGAACTCCCATGATGCAGCTTTAGGTTTAAAAGCTCTCCTAAATTATTTTCATGATGAAAAAGAAGTTTTAGTTAGTGACCCGCTGAAAGAAGGAATTCGAATTTTCAATGAATGGGACATTGAATTTGAAAGACGTCAAAGAAGTAAGAAAATAATTGATGGCGAAACATCGAGAGATGCTGGCTTAGCAGCTAAAGAAGAAATGGCAAGAGTTATGAAAGCCACTGTCGACCGTCTATTCAATGAATCAAAAAATAGAAGCGTTCGTTTACAAAAAATTGACGAAAAATGTTAATTTCTTCAGGATATGGAAGGGTTGTACTTTAACGCCGAAACAAGCTACTTGAAACAGTGTTGTGAAAAATTTGGAGAGGCCTATACAGTTGTGATGTGGATGGGCAAGAATTATATGAAGAAATTTTGGATTTTAACAAGCCGTACCAAAAAAATATCAAACCCCGAACAATTAGTTAATTTTATAGTTCAGTATGGAGATGAAAACGTTTTTTTCCAATATGCGTATAGCATTGCAAATATTGCTGTCAATCGCGGTTTCTATTGCCAGTTGCGACAGATCATTTAGCAAAATAAAATTGATACTTTCATATTTAAGAGCCTCGGAGAGCCAAAGTCAATTATGTGATCTTCCCTTACTGAGCATACAACGAGAAATGACCGAAGAAATTAACTTTGATAATATAGATAATAAAGAAACTTGCGTCAGTTGAAGCAAGAAAGATACATTATTGTAATAAAGTGTTAGTAGATTTAATTTGTGTGCTTTTTCTAGTCAATTTTAAAGTACTTTTTTTAGAAAATAAAACGTAAGCAACCTATCGTCGAAGAGGAGCACAAGATCGTTGTTTGCAATATGCGCCATTTACCCTAGGTACGCCTCTGGGCAGGACAGTCTGCTGGGCCTATTATTTATTTATTTAACCTACAGTAAATGTACAATCGGTATGCAAAAAAAAAAGATCAATGCAAACTATAAAAATATTAACAGTAGTTATACAATATTTTAGCACAAAAATAACATTTAACCATTATTTAATAATAGACATAAATTTAAACAACTCATTTCTAAACGAATTTCGTGTTAAGTTAAAATCGAATACATCATAAACCGAATTAAAGAGTCGCGACATTCTCAAAACTGGTTCCGAGAGTGCAAAGTTTGTAGAGACCAGATCAATATGTAACAAACAACGACGGCGCAAACAACGTGTAGGAGCGTAAAAGTTGAAACGAACCAGCAAATCGACACAGTCTATTCGGGAAGTCAGAACATCTTGAACGAAGATAGCAGATGCAACGTCTCGTCGGTGGTCTAATCGTTGTAAATTTAATAATTTACAATGATCATTATAAGGAGGAAGTACATATTGGTGCACTCGCTCCGTAGGTAAGCCGCGAAGCGCGTACAAAAGAAACTGCTTCTGAACGCTCTCAATTCTGTGTGAATGGCAATGATAAAATGGTGACCAAATCTGAGAAGCATATTCCAGAATGGAACGAACAAAGGACACATAAAGAGTTTTCAGTGTGAGTGGGTCGCAAAAGTCTTTACAATTGCGCTTAATGAAACCCAGCATAATATAAGCTTTTGAAATAATAGAATCAATGTGTTTGGTAAAAGTAAGATCATAGGAAAAGGTTACACCTAAGTCGGTTATGACCTCAACTCTGTCAATAGCGGTATTGTATAGAAAATATTGCTGAAGAACAGGTAAGTGTGTACGAGAGAATGATAAAATCCTACATTTACTCACATTCAACAACAATTTGTTTTTAAATGACCAACTGCAAAAGTTACTCAAGTCATCTTGTAATTTAACACAATCAGAAACTCCAGTAATAGGAGCAAATATCTTCATATCATCTGCGTAAAGCAAACATTTTGCGAATTTAAAACAATCAACAACATCATTGACAAATAATGAGAATAAAACAATGTGGCTACCTTGAGGAACTTCAGAGGTAACTCGAAATAAGCGAGAACTAAAATCATTTATCTTAACAAATTGGTAGCGATCAGACAGGTACGAATGCAACCATCTGATGGGGATAAACTGACAATTTAGTTTATCCAGCTTATCGATAAGGATCGAATGATCAATTTTATCGAAAGCCTTCGAAAAATCGGTGTAAACTGCTTCCATTTGTTGCCTACGTTCCAATCTACTATATAAATGTTGACAAAAACTGACTAGGTTAGTAACCGTAGACCTACCCGTGTAAAAACCGTGTTGAGCAGGAGAAATATAAATTTTTGCATGAAAAAATAAGAATTTCTGTACCATTAATTCGAAAAGTTTTGGTATGGCAGAAAGAATAGCGATTCCGTGATAATTGCTGATATCGCTTCTTCTGCTCTGGATTTAAAAATCGGTCGAATGAAAGACAGTTTCCAGGGATCCGGAAAAATCCCAGTACGTAGGCTCTTATTAAAGATTAGAGTCAGTGGATGGGCTAAACTCTCAGCACAATTCTTAATAAGGATAGGTGGAAAACCATCATGACCTGCCCCCTTATTACTATCAAGTTGAGATAAGCTATCATAAACTTCTGCTTCAGTAAACTGTAAAAAATTAAAATCAGAGCAATCGCGATTATTTATAAGCTTGGTACCAGAATCCCCAGATACTTCATAGACGGACTCAAAAAATTTTGCAAATAGATTAGCGATATCAGAGGGTTGACTTGCGGAAGAGTTCTGAAAGGTCATTGGAGTAGGAAACCCAACAACCTTCTTTTTACCATTAATGAAATTCCAGAACTTTTTTGGGTTGGAACTTGGAAGTCAGATCCTCTTCTATTTGCAAAATGTAGTTGTTGTAAAGGAACCAATTTAAAGTTTTGAACTCTTTACGAGCTAAGTTGAATCGGAATAAAACTCAGCGCCCTGTAACTTATACAAAGAATGGAACTTATTCCATTTTTTTTCAAGACGTAGTAGTTCTTTGTTATACCACGGCTCACGAAACCTAGGTCCGTTTTTATTTGATGGAACATACCTTTCAATACCAGTCTTGAGCAGCCCGTTGAACAACAAAATAGAATGGTTCAAATTTTCATCCCGCTCGAGAAAGTCCCAATTAGAACCGACAAGAAATTCGTTTAACGAATCGTAGTCCGCAAGCCTAAAATCGAAATGCAGAGAATTACTAGAAGTACACGTAGTGTTGCAATTCTCTAAAAATATATATACATATATGGTAATTGGAGTGTGGTAAACGCTCGAACATCCAGTAAAATCTTCGCAAGGTGATATCTCCGAAAACATAAGATCAGTTGAATAAACCAAATCGAGAAATATTCCCCGACTATTGCTTACCCGGTTCAACTGCATCATTGCTAAGCTAGCAAAATAATCAGTAACTGCCAACTACCTTTGGCCAGAAGAAGAGGATGTGAAAACTCCATCAACATCAAACCAAGCAATATCTGGAAGATTGAAGTCTCCTATAACCATTAGTTGTTCATTAATACGAACCAATGGCATGACCGCATAACTGATGAAATTAACAATTCCTATATAATATTCCAGAGTAGATCCAGAGGGAACATATACAGCTACTACGAGGATAGATGACTCGGATACATTAATCCGAACAGCTATTACATCATAAATTGGATGACATGCAATGAGCTCGTTTGGGATCGAACTCTTAACAGCAATAAACACCCCCCCCCCCCCACCTTTAAGGCTGGTACAAAAATCATGTCGATCTTTTCTGTGGACAACGTAGTTGGGTGGGAAATATTCCTCTGAATTAAACACTTTAGTAAGCCATGTTTCCGATATGATAATCACATCGTAATCGTTATCAAGAACGCCAAGCAAGAATAACTTAGCTTTCCCCCGAATACTAGAGGCGTTGTGATAGTACATCGAAGTGAAAGTAATTTGTCCAAAACTTTTGGGCCGACGCATCCCCTTTGACCCTGCGTTATTTAAATTTCGGCAGAGTTGACTACTGCAGCTGGTATCCGGAATTTCACATTTGAGGCTCCTGTTCGAAAATTTTGCTTATGGAAGGGCCTAATAAATACACCGGTAGGCCATGCATCCGAATTTAGAGCCTTATCATGAAGCTCAACGTTGATCCCCAATTTAAAGCACACATATTCTAACTCATGGAAATCTTTATCCTTAGGAATTAGTTTAACTGCCTTGTAAACCCTCGGACTTAAGCATTTGCTAGCCAGAGCCACAATATCATCCTCAATTGTAAGAGTATCGAATCTTGACAAATGAAGCCAACATTTCGGTACAATAGTTTTAATATAAATATCAGGTGAGGTATTAGTGCCACGAATATTAAAATTTCGTATGTTCTTCCGGATAGTTCGTGATGATGGCAACGATTTTTTATTAACATTTGGACCGCACGATATATCAATACTGTTCGCTTTTGCAGACGTACTCGCAACACTCGAAATAACTGCCGAAGGTACCACATCACCAAATGTGCCACCAGACACATACGAGTTATTAGACACAGGCTTGAAAGATTCAGCACATGAATTTCCACCAATTATATTGGTACCAAAGATTTCGGACTTAGCGGCACCAGGCAAAACAGATGCGCTTGAGTCTGGAAAATCATCAGCGATGATGTGATATGGAGCAACCACAATGCAATATGTAGTGACTGGTAGAGTAATTGGTTCTACTGGATCAGAAGTAAGCGCTTGGGCTTGCTCTTCCATTTTTTTAACGTAATTGTCTATATTTCTGATTGTACCAACCAGTTCACTTAAACTATTTACTTGCACCTTGTAGATGTCTTTGCACTTGTCACAAAACCAGAAAATGTTATCAGAATAGCAAATCAAGTCAAATGCATTTTTCCTGAAACCAGCACATTTGTAGTGGGCAACACATTTACACAACCCACTGCACATTAAAAAATTATCACTACCACCAGGAGTACAACACGACATACAGCAATTCGACGCCATATATAATTAATTATATTATTATTTTAAAATTATTTGGCACACGAAAAAACAAAAAAACGTCCGCACAGTTCAAGGCTTCATTTTTTTATTAAGTATAAGTATATAAAAAAGTGAGTGTTTGGATGCGTGTATGCATGTGCGTATGTATGAAACAAATTCACACGCGATGATGATTGTGATGGTAATGGTAATTGTAATGGTAATTGTAATGGTAATGGTAATGGTTATGGTAATAGTATTGGCAATGGTAATGGTAATGGTAATGGTAATATGGTATTGGTAATGTTAATGGTAATGCTAATGATGGTACGATGGTATGATGGTATCATGATATGACAGTTTCATGGTATGTTGGTATGATTGTGTGATGGTATGATTGTAAGATGGTATGATGTTGAAATGTGATGATGGTATGTGGTATGATGGTGTGATACTATGACAATACGTATGATAGTACCTATGATAGTACGATGCTATTATGGCATAATGGTATGACGGTATGAAGACCTGATAGATGATATAATTATATAATGGTTTGGTATGATGTTTCGACGGTACTACGGTACTATGGCATGATGGTTTAATTGTATAGTGGCATGATGGTATGATGATGGTGCAACGGTTTATTTGAGCCGCGTTGATTCGAGCAATGCGTTGGACGTTAATTTGATGGGAACCGTCTTAAAGGTTCAGTTAGAATTGAGTTGAGTTCATAGACATAGGCGGTTTTCAGACAGTGAATTGAGTTTGGGGTTCAGTTGTGGGTTGAATTGGGAGTTGAGTTGGGATTGAGTTCAGGTTTAGTGAGTGTTCAATTGCGGATTTATTTTGGGCAGTTGAATTCACGCTGAGTTTGGGGCTGAGTGAGATTTATTGAGCGTTGCTTGTGGGTTGATTTGAGATTTAAGACTTAAGTTAGCTTGACTTGTTCAGAGTTGAGCTCATGTATGCATTTCATTTTTCGGACCATGTTGATTTGAGGATTGAGTTAGGCGTTAAATTAAGGGTTGCTTTGAGGGTTAAGTTGTGGCGTAGAGTGCTGAGTTGGTATTAAGCGATGGAGTTCAGTTGGGGATTTATTTGGAGGTTGAGTCGGAGGTTGCGATGTTGAGATTAGATTGTTTAGTTCACATACCTTTTAGAGTTGGGTTGAGTTGAGGTCGAGTTAGGATTGAACAGAGTTTGAGTTGAAGTTGAGTTGGATTTGGGTGAGTGGTTTTCGGTTTTAGGGTTTAATTTTGGGTCAAGTTTGGGATTTAGTGGGACGTTAGATTGAGTTGATTTTAGTTGAGTTCATACACGCATGAAGTTTTCGAACCGAGTTGATTTTAGGATTGGGTTGGCGGTTAAGTGTGAAGTTGAGTGGAGGGTTGAAACTTGGTTTGAGCTAAGTTCAGTTGAAGTTAAATTAAGGTTTAGTTAACTCACGTTGGGGTTAAAAGTAAGAGCTTCGATTGGGGAATTATTTAGGGGTTAATGTGTGATTAAGTTAAGGGTTGGTTTGGCGGTTAATTTGATGATTGCGTTGCTATTCAGTTGGAGGTTCAGTTGTAAAGTGAGTTGGAGGTTGAGCTGAAGATTGAGTTAAGACGTTCAGTTAGGGATTGATTTAGTTATTTAGTTTTTTTCAGAGACGGGCCCGATGTGGATCTATAAGGAGTTCCAACCATCTGGAGCTTGATCATGATTGCTTTTATAGCAACAATACACCTCTTTTAGAGCTGCACCCATTGAAGGAAGGCCAAATTCGCTAGCCACAGAGACATTATTCAGAACTGACTTGGAGATCTTAACAGACTTAAGGTTATCATTGATTGTAAAAATTAAGAAATTATGAAGACAATAATACTTCCTCACAAAAAGGTAATTGTCTTATAAAACAAAGGACAAATAAATAGGTGGCATATTGAACGAGAGAACATGAAAGGCTGCAATGAGTAGGGGCTCAATATAGTTTAGAAGGAACTGGCGTAAGGAAAAGCCTATACAAATTCAACAAATATCTATGAAAGGTCAACCACTTGTCCGGGTATACCTTTTGTGGAAACCCTGATGAAAAACCTGAGATTGACAGGGTACAGAACGATCTAACGAAAGAATATACCAGGCAACTAAAATTGCTTGATTCACTATTAAATAAACCATTAGATCCATTTAGGCATCTTCATGGTAGGCTTTGATGATGCAGTAAATGATTCAATGGTTAGGTCACACCAAGAAATTGGTTGTACCAAACTTAACATTCAGCTGATGTCAGATTATAGTAAAAAGTTCACATTTTTTTACGTGATTGCATATGTTGTAAATAATTTACGATCTCAGTTTATATTTGAACGAGAGGGTATATTTTAGACATTTAATCTTCCCATCAAAGTAAGAGTAAATATTTCTTCAAATCGTTAAATTATATACAGTAACATTTAATATGTAACTTTCCCGTATCCTATCCAATAATTAGAAAATCATATGGTTTGAAAGCAATACCTTATATCATTTTTACGATTATTACTTCCAAGATAAAAAAGTATTAATCAATATAAAATACATATTACGAGTAACTACCTATACCGAAATCACCTATAGTGTGCAGTTACAAAGCCATATACATTTTTTACTATCCATCCATAATAGAATCTGAGATATATTTCAAGCAAATATATATACAAAAATGAGTAAAAGTTTATCTATTCTGATGAAATCATCAGACATAAAATGTACATAACAACAACCATTTCACAATACATGCAAACAGCCAATTGAAGAAAATCAAACTGGAATAATTGTGTTAAGCAAGTGAAAGTTGATTATTTCTGTTGTTTATTAAGTATTCTCTTTTCAAACTTTGAGAAAATTGTAAGATAATACGATTAAAAACGTTCAGTTAATTCTTGATTCTAAAAATGTTTGTGCGGTTGTTTCATAAGGTGGGTCTCTATGTATATGATTGCGTTATTCTCGGAAATGCGGATAAACAAATAAGTTACAAAATCCAATAAATTCGTATTAGAGACTATAACACACGCCTCATAATAATTTGAGTATCTCAATATGACCATCAAGTGTTCAAATTGAATTATAATCTGCTAAACAAATATCATTTAGAAAACTATACAGATATACTTTCGTATACAATTCATCTAAAGTCGTCTCAATTCAACCAATTTATAAAGAAACACTTAACACATTTCAATATTTATTCTTCTACATCTTCCTTCATTCAATTACAAAAATTTCTTAAAGTTATTTTTCATGAAATGTGGTTTATACGTTAGAAATAAACAGAAAGCGCTTTCTTTTTCGCTTTCAATGTATACGTTATTAAATTAAGTACAACTGGTTTTCTCTTCTAGTATATTATACTATAGTTATAGCATAGGTGTTTAATACTATATACAGTGGTTTTTAAGCAAACAATGTTAAAATTAATAAATCATCACTAAATACCAATTTTAGATGATTACCGCTACATTTCATAAATCTTGCTACATGCTCCAAATCCAATAATTTAAAAATTGGTTGTTATGTAATCGTCTAAATTGGGCTCAATCACATAATTACCTATAAATAAGTTTGATGGTATTTACAGTCCAAATAATTTTCTAACTTAACAATCATGAAAAAATAAAATTTACATGTCAATTTATTTTGTCTGATTTTTGAATATTCGAGAGTTCGTAATGAAATCCATAATAATTCATTTAAAAAGTATAGAATCGATAGACTACATTATTCCAGAAATAACCACTTAAAAATAACTTATCATTTACCATGCCGAGATACGAACCTAAACGAAGAGTTGCTAGGAACGATAAGGTAGAAAGATCACCAAAAAACTCCTAATGCACTGCCTAAGTAGCGAAACAAACAAAAATTGAAATGTGTATTTTTTTGGCTTTTATTTTAGAATGGAGCTTATGAACAACATATAAAGGTCCGCAAAAATAAATGCCCATACTGCAAAATGGCGTTGACAGATTCCTTTGATCAATTGGTATAGTCAGGGCAGATTAACGCATAGGCAAACTAGGCACGTGTCGAGGGCCTTTGAATTTTAGGGGCCCGTAAATTACGTGAAGGTACAAATTTGTCAATAAAATTCTAATTGTATATTAAATAACCCGTCCGTAAATACACACCGCCGTTTGGGGTCCAATTTCATCCGTTGTGATTCCAACGAATGTAATATTCCTTATTTAGTAGAATTTTAACGTTCAAATTACCATTCCACTTTAAGTGGCGAATCATTTATAATATATCTACCAAAAAAGTAGAAATTTCAAAATACCCCGCCCCCCCCCCCCCCCTGTACTCTAACCCAAGAGTTATACAAAATGTATCGAGCCTGAATAACAAAAAATGGGAACCCTCCTTGAGTTTTCTATGTAGCAGTTTGGTTTCGTACTGAAAAGTTCGGTCTACTCTTCAGGTAGCTACGACTAAACTACAAAAATACAATTCTAACTTCATACATTAAGAATTAATGGATGAACTAATTCCATTTTTGTTAATATATTTTGTCTATAAAAAGCTGAAAGAATCTTATTAGTTTCCTGTTTTTGATTGTCTTTGTGAAGAAGAGACAAGCATATGCTATACGAGTATAGAGGAAATGAGTATTCACAAAATAAGTAAAAAATTTGTGGACAAAACTCAAGGTACATGTATGGTTTGTGGCAGGCGTAATCACAGTAAAAATAATTATCCCGTGTATCTCAATGAACGGCTTTCGAAATTATATAGCTTCACATTTCGTTTATGAAGAAACACTGATATGAAATTCACTGCCTTCTGGAGGTTGTTTTGTATTGTGGTAATTTTTGGGTTCGCACTATATATAACAATAACTTCTTCATACGCTATGGTTTGCATATATTGAGAGTTCAGGTTTACATTTGCTATCAACTCTGCAGTGTATATAGATTGAATAATAGCGGAGCTGTGATGTATCCTTGTTGTAAACCATGTTAAATTGTTAACTGGAATTTTTTTTCCCATTGGTTGTTACGAATTTTCTGTTGTACAGCATCTCATATAATAGGTGAATTAGATCGGGATGAAATTTCATTTTGTGTAATTTGAAATATAGTAGTCCATCTAGCCAAACAGATTCAAATGCTTCCTTCATGAATCATGTCAATCGTTACTGCTCTCATACAGGTATTATATTTGAGGTTGTGGCATATATCGGATGTGAATTTAGCTATTGCATGAAGCGTGGAATGACCGTATGTGAATCCAAATTGGTTGTCTGGTACCAAGCTGTTATTGTTAGTGTGTTGCTGAGGTTTATCGTATATAATTATTTCATATATCTTCCAACCTCGGAAGAAGGCTGATCTATAGTTTCCCGGATGTGTGGAATTTTTTTTTTGATTGGGTAAATTTTTGCTATTTTCCAACAACCTGGGAATGATTTATTATTTAGTAGGTTGTTGAATAGTATGCATAACTTCGCAATTATTTGTTCCGGTAGATGTTTAAGCACAACGCTAGGTATGTTGTCTAGACCGCATGGCTTTTTGTTATTACCACACTTCAAGATGTTTGTTAGTTGTTGCATGCTGACAAAATAGTTCTCATCAGCTGGGAAACTTGGTGCGTTGGCTATAATTGTTGAATCGAACTCTACCTTTGTGGCATGATTGGCCTTGTTCTGGATATGTTGTTGTTTTATCGGTTGTATTCTTTGTAGTATTAGTTGTTGGTGCTCTATTTTCCCTATTGCTAAATTTTGCACAATATGCCTTTCAATATGATAACCCAGAATATTTAGATTTTATTGCTCGTTGGTACTGATATACGTTGTACCTCGTTTTGGTAAATCTGCCCAATCTATATTGATGGAATTCATATTTACGGCCTCATTTTCTTCAAGCTGCAGTTGCTGTGTGCTGCTCTCCGCTTTCGTTTGGTTTATCCGCTTAATGTAGGCGAACATTTTCGAACCTGGATTTATAGCCTCTAGCTTATGTTTCCAGAATTTGTTTACTTCTATTTTTATGCTCTGGGTTATCAGTTCATTTATACGCTTTATTTCTGCCTTTAGTGTGCTAATTTGTTGCGTGCCATTCGAACCACTTCTTTTACATCTTTTGGTGCATTATCATTTATAGTTTGGGTGATTAAGGAGATGTTATTTATATAGATGTCGAGTTCTGCAACTGTTAAATTTCAATCGTTTGGGATAATAGTATTTTAGCTGCTATCTCTCAGATATCGCTTATATTTAGTAGATAGTTTATTTTTCCACACGCTCCAGCCGGTGTTGATAAAGTTGAACCGATGTTGTTTTTCGTCTGCTGCCTTAACATAGCTTTGACCAGTTCAATTGTTTTATGGTCCCCGTCGTACGCGTGCGACGCAATTTTTCCTTGATTGTTGATTCCAATGCGAGATGACTATCTATGATTGCCAGCTCAAGGTAATTTCCGGACCGTACAAATGTTGGAGCATCTGGTTTATACAGTTTAACTCTGTATTCGATTTCATTATCTATTATCCATCGCTTTGTGCCTAATGTTTCGTAAAGTTTGTTTCAGTCTTTTTCGAATTGTACATCTGTCTCACTAAGCTCTGTATGGGTAAGTTCTCCTTCGTTTTGTTTTTCAGCATATCAGCGTAGAAGTCATTTTCTGGGTTTACCAGCGTTGACTGAAATACACGGGATACGTTTATGTTTCAGCGCTTCTCACTAATTTTTTGTTGCAACTTTTGCAGGGTTTGCTGATAGACTGGACACCCTTCATACGATGCTTGATGACTCGTTTTTTGCAGTTGATATACAATATATGATTGAACTTTCTATTTTATCTGTGACTATACATTCTCCCGGTTTATGTAGTCCTGCACATTTCCCACATCTGTAATCCAGATTACAGTTGGCAGCGGAGTGGTTGAATTGTTAACAGTTTTTGCATTGCATCATATCACGTTTTTTTTTTTTCAATTGTTTCCAAGTGATTCTTTGGTAGTTTATTGGTTTTATGTCGTAAATCCGGTTTGAACTGGTATTTGGTTAAACTGTACAATATAGAGTGTTTGGTCTTTATTTGGGTGATACTTATAATTTTGTTATTACTCATATTTTCGATGTACAATTTCAACTCGTCGACGCTGTCGTCTTCGGTTAGGCCTTGTAGTACTAAATTCCTCTATATTTTCTAGAATCACCGAGCATTTGTCCTTGTTAACTCGTCGTATTTCGAACTTCTCGATTTCTATACCTTTCACTAGTGCGATCGTATTTTTGGTTGACTGGTTGTGGATGTAGATCGGTGGAGGTTTGACGTGTTTTGGCTGGTTTTGATCTCTGTTGGGCCGTTTGCAGTTGTTTCCTGTTTCCATTTCTTTTAGCTTGTCGATTGGATGTGGTCTTGTAGTGCTGATAATTGTTGGTTTAATTTGGTTTTTCAATAAATCGAAATTTTTGGTTAATGGCGAATTTGCCGTTTCACAGACATTATTCACTTCACTATCTATTTCGATCAGAAAGTATATATGCACAAATGTCTATAATATTGTTTACAATATTTTACGTGTATGTATGTTAGTGATGGGCTAGGCTAAATCGATTTTTTCTGTTAAAATTGCAACAAAAATATAGAGGACATTTCTTTCATAGGATCTGTGTAAACTCAAGTCGATAGAAACAAACCCACACAAATATAAATTATTTTATTTTTTTACAAACTAATATGAACAAAAATAAAAAATTACGTTGCAAATGCAAAGACAACAATTTATGTAGTTTATACGAATGCACAAAGCCTGCGAGAATTCTCTCTTTAGAAAGCACTTATAGGTGTCGATTTAGGTGTGTTTTTTAGAGGTGTTTGTTTCATTTTTGGGGATGGGGTAATTACCATTCACGCGCCCCCTTGTATCCGCGCTTAATATATATATACTGCTTTTGTTAACATATTTGCACTAATTTTATTTATTTTTTCACTGAGTTGCAGTTATTCCACATTTATGTGTGCTTGAAACAGTTTTTTTTTTTTTTTTTTGTTAAAATAAATTTTATTTATTTATTTAATGTTATTACAATCTAGTCTCCTGGACTAATGAGCAATTTGTTTCTGACTTAATTTACTAACTTAATATTAATCTATGGCTTCTTCCCATTGGCGTTCCATAGAATCTGGTAAATTGAATTAAACCACATCTTTGTAGTGGGCTTAACACAGCACAATGCTGTTTAAGCTAACAATTACACCAACTCAAAAGGTTTGGTTCTTTTAAGTCTACGTATTAAATTCATGTTGCTTAGAAGCTGAGTTGCCTCAATGTTCACATGATGCCGGAGCCTCTCTTCATGTCTCCGCGCTTTCTCCTGAATTTCATTTACGATGAGGTTCACTTTAAGGTCCCTATGGAGATCATTGTTCCTGACATACCAAGGTGCATCAACGATGTTCCTTAATACCATATTCTGAAATCTTTGGATGATATTTACTTTGCTCAGTTTGGTACAACCCCAAAATTGAATACCATACGTCCAAACGGGTTTCAATATTTGCTTATAAAGTAGCAGCTTGTTGTATGTTGATAAAGAAGAGTTCCTTCCCATCAGCCAATACATCTTTCTGTATTTAATTCTTAGTTCTTCACTTTTCTTCTTGACATGTGCTTTCCATCGCAGTTTAGCATCCAGGGTCATGCCGAGATACTTAGCTGTGTTCGCATACGGTACTATTTCTTGATTTATGGTAATCGGGATATGTTCGAATCGCCTGTTTGTAAAGTTGATGTGAACTGATTTAGTTTCATTTAGTTTTATTCGCCATCTTTTTGTCCATTTATAAATTTTAGTTATTGCTGTTTGTAACTTTTGTGTTGACTCTTCGTTGCTAGTGCCAACAGCTAAGATCGCCGTGTCATCTGCAAAAGTCGCCACTGTATTTTTTTCTAATGCAGGAAGATCATAAGTATATATTAGGTATAAAACCGGCCCTAATACACTGCCCTGTGGAACTCCTGCGTTGATTTCTTTTAATTCAGAGAAGGTATCATCTAACTTAATCCTGAAGAATCTATCTTTTAAGTAAGATTCCAGTATATTAGCAAATTGGATTGGTAGAAGATTTCTTAATTTATGGTTAAGTCCTTCATGCCACACTCTATCAAATGCTTGGGCAACGTCTAGAAATATTGCTGAACAGATTTTTTTCTCCTCTAGTGCTTTCTCAATTATACTGGTTATTCGGTGAACTTGATCAATTGTTGAGTGTTGGTTACGAAAACCGAACTGATGATTTGGGATTAAGTTTTTACTCTCGATTATCGGATTTAACCTTTTTACCAGAAGCTTCTCAAAGAGTTTGGACATGACTGGCAATAGCGAAATTGGCCTATAAGATGAGGTTATGTGTGGTGGTTTCCCAGGTTTTGGGATCATGATTACTTCTGCAATTTTCCACAAGCTTGGTACATATTTGATTCTAAATGCTGCATTTATAAGATTGGTGAGCTTTACCAGAGCTTTCCTTGGCAGTTCTTTTAAGATTTCTGCAGTAATGAGATCGTAGCCAGGAGCTTTTTTCATATTCATATTAGTTTTTATCTCACACGCGACTTCTTTTGGTGTTGTCGGTAGGATTTCTTTACTTTCTTGCACAGCTTGTTCAGATATTATCTCGGCTTCTAATGTTTCATCTTGATGTGGCTGGAATATTTTTTCAAGATGTTCAGCAAATTCTCGAGCTTTGTCTTCATTATTCCTAGCCCATTTATCACCTGCTACTCTTATTGGAGGGTTCTGTATTATTGGTCTTTTAATTCTTTTGGTTGCTTTCCAAAGAGAATAATCAGTACTGCTATCATTAGTTAATTTTCTTAAATAGTTGCTGACTGATTCATTTTTCAATTCTTTGATCTCTCTTCTTAATTGTTGAGTGAGATTGTTCAAATTAGTTTTATCTTGAGGGGCCCTTGTTTGTTGCCATACTCTTCTCGCTCTTCTTTTTTCTGCTAGGAGTTCCCTAATTTCCAAAGGGTAGTTGTTTCCCTTGATTTTCTTTTTAACCTCAGGGGTATTTTCCCAAGCTGATTGCTGTATATCGTCTACAAATTTGTGAACTTCTTTGTCTAATTGCTCCTCGGTCTTTAATGGAACCATTAAGTTAATTTTTTCTTCTAGCGATAGTCTAAAGCATTCCCAATTAGTGTAATTATTTACTAGAAAAGGGTTCCTTTCTTTCTGAATAATTTTTTCACTTAAAGTTAAAAGTATCGGTGAATGATCAGAGTTTAGGTTGTGGCTTTCATCTACTTGTATATAATTTACAGATATCTTCTTTATTATAAAGAAATCAATCAGATCTGGTACTTTATTTGGATCAGTAGGCCAGTAAGTTGGTTTTCCAGTTGAGAGAGCTTCACAACTGCATTTCCTAATGGCTTTTAGGAGTTCTTTACCCTTAGTTGTTGTTAATCTGGAGCCCCAGTGGACATTTTTGGCATTAAAGTCTCCTCCAATTATAAACCGTTTTCCTAATTTACTGAGGAACTCGAGATAATCCTTTTATTTCAACGAGTGCTTCGGTGGGCAGTACACACCAGCAATACAAATAGAACCATTTTTGGTTTTGACGTTAACAGCAGTTGCTTGTATTTCTTCTGTTTCATATTTTAACTCTTCATAGTGGTGGATACTATTTCTGATTATAACCGCACTACCTCCTTTAGCAGTGTTTTCCGGATGAATGGTATGATATATATGATAATTTTTAAATTTAATGATTGTTTGTCTAGTGAAATGTGTTTCCGTGATGAGACATACATCGATTTTTTCTGTGTCCAGGACCACTTGCAATTCTTGTTGATGTTGCATAAGTCCATTGGCATTCCAACATAAGATTCTAAGATCACCTGCCATTTTTCTGTTTAGGGATGGCTCCCTTAGTGCTGTATTCTAATTTCTGTAATCGCTCATCAAATGTATTGAGCCTGCTTAAAATTAATTTAAGTGTTTGACTTATTTCGTCATTTTGACCAGTTTTCCCTGGATTTCCGTTACTCATCGTTACTTGAATCGTTACATAAGTCATTTTACCCAATTGTCCATGAGTAGTTCCCAACTCTCTCGGGTTGGGTCATCTTAACTGTCTGCTGCCTGAATAATCTTGGATTTTTAGCAATTACATTCCTATTTTTGATGTTTTGCAGTTCAATGGCAACGCTGCATCCTCTATAGTTAGCCGGATGGTTTTCTCCACAGTGAACACATTTATAGGCTGAACATTTCTATCTTTTACACAATCTTTGGTATGATGTTTACCTAAACATTTGACACACCTGGGTTCCCTGCTGCAATATTTTTGTGTATGTCCATAGGCTTGACATTGTTTACATTGTGGTATAAGTTTGGACCGTCTTAGAGGCTGAATAACTACTTTGCACCCTAAGATGTACTTAATTTGATAAATTTTTTCGATATCTTCATCATTATCGAAGGTCAACATAAACATGTTGAGAGGTACTTTGCCTCTCCGTTTTAGCTTAATTGATGCTTCAGTAGCCTTAAATCCTTTTGCTTTCAGATCATCAATTATTTTTTCTGGTTTACACGTAGAGTGTAGATTTTTAGCCATAACCCTTATTGGTCTGGTTTGTTTATCTTCAAACGTGTGCCAAGCATGGTTTTCTTCATTTAACATACTTGTCATTTTTCTGTAAGTTTCACCATCTTCCAAGTTTATTTTGATGGTGTTTCCATTCATCACCTTTGCATTAAACTTATCAGTTGTAGTAATTTTTTTTAATTTCTCATAGAGTAGATCGTAGTCTTTGACTTCATCTATTACTATTGGTGGTGGTGGAGGTATTTTTTTTGATGGTTTCTGGATAATATTAGGAACATCATCCTTTAATTGAGGTGGGGAGGGCGTATTATTCAATTTTCTTTTTTTTCTTCTAACTCCTTTAACTCTTATCCACTCAGTTTCTCGAGCTAGTTCGTCTTCATCCGTATGGTACTCTTGTTCAATTGTAGTCTGGCTAGGAGTAGGATAGATTGCCTCCTTTGAAACAGTTTTGAGAGAAGCGGTTTGCAAGGCACCACCCATTGATTATCTACTTCTATCTCTTGGTTACCTCGCATTCGTATTTTGGCAGTGAAACCATCATTTTCTGGAGATCGTCTTCTGTATTCAGAATATCCATTTTCTCCTGTTTGTGTCTCATTTACGTATGACCTTGGATATCTTTTTGTACACTTGTCTTCACTCATACAGGGTGAATTCACATTTAACCCTTGTGTCAACACGAGTTTTTACTACTACTAATTACTACGACACACCCGGGTGTGTTATAAATTTCGCCATAATTCATTATGGAAAATGATAATAATATAAATTTTTAACAGAATCACGTGAAAATACAAATCAGAATGAAATGAATATATAAAAATGTTCAATCTGTTTTTCAATTTATTTATTTAAAATAATTCAAGTAGTGTTTCGTCTCGGCTGTGTACAGCGCACACTGCCTTACGGCATATGTGGCATGCCTTACTGGATGGTCGTCTCTTGGAATTTTCATGGCAAATGAAACAATTTCCCTTTTGCTTCAAACGTCCAGATGAATCTCTATCTTGGTTTGGCTCCTGCCGATTCGTACTAGATCTAGAGCTGATTTTTTCGGTGTGCCAATTACTTCCCATGTTTCTTTGTAAAATTACCTCTAGGCCATTTTTAGTGCTAACATTTCTGTAAATTAATGGATTTCTTGCGCGTGCCTCTATTGAAGGCATGACCAAAGCGTGGCTAAGCTCTTGAAAATGTTTCTTTCTTATAGAAGTTGCTTTGGACAAATCCGGGTTATTGGTGATATATAATATTATATGTGCTGCTAAAGCAGCAACATCAAGCGTGTTATAGAAAAATGCAAGATGGCATCTTTTAGTACGCCGTTTGGTTGTATATTCTCCAAGCATCTTATCCGTTTTGTCAACAGATCCTTTGGTTACGTTATAATAATTTATTATCTCAGGTTTTTTTTTCAAGCCAGTCACAGTTTTGTCATTATGCACGGTTGAAACCATTATCACAGCTTTATTTTTTTTAGGGTGCCCACTACAACTAATTTCCATCGCATCAGTTCTTTAGCCATAGGCAGTGTGGTTAAAAAATTGTCAATTGTTAGTATACGACCAGACTTTTTATACGCTGCTATAAGCTGTTTTACCACGCGCTCACCTTGGTTCACCTCCCAAGCTTCGTTGGATAATTTTCCCGTATAAATATCAGCCTGTAAAGGGGACGCTGCTTTGGAGTCATATATCCACCAGACTTTGATTCCGTATTTAGCTGGTTTTGGCGGAATGTACTGTGTAAATTTTGTTCGCTCTCTAAAGGGAGACTCACAATCGCTCGGTACAATGGGTTGGAAAAAGTTTTCCACATGTCTATAGTGTGCTCATAATTTGATCGGGACACACCTGCCATTAACAAAATCCCTATGTATGCATCGAAGTCCTGCTCTGTAAAGATTTTCCAGTGTTTTGATATGCCAGGATGATCTACGTTCCAATGTGCATAGTAGCGATGTGCTTCTCCAGTGCCGACTCCAAGGCCTGTTTAGTGGTCCGATTTTGTGAACGTAGTACGTGCCCAAGCCATCTCAGCCTTGACGATTTTATGAATCCTATGATGTCGACTTTATCGAGATCATTTCTGATCTCGTGATTCATTCGCATTCTGTACGTGGCTCCCTCTTTAATGGGACCGAGAATTCTTCTTATCATCTTAAGCTCAGTTACAGCGATTTTCTGGATGTTTTGCGCTGTTAGTGTCCAAGACTCGCAACCGAAGGTGACAACTGGTCTTATCAGCGCCTTGTAGATGTCCAATTTTATTTTGCGCGATATATGAGGAGACTTGAAAATTTTTATATTGGCGTAAAATGCTCGGTAGCCTGCTGCGATCCTCGATGAAATGTCCACAGAAACGGAGTTTTGCTCAGTGATCAGTGATCCTACGTATTTAAACTCATTCACCTTTTCATATTGAGTATCTCCTGAAATGAAGTCCCCACGAGTCTTCCTTCTCGCGGTCACCATGTATTTGGTCTTCGCGTCATTGATCTGAAGGCCTATTTGTTGGGCTGTTAATTCCAACGGGAGGAGGACCTCTTTGAGAGAGATGATGTTGCGACCCAGAATGCAAATAGCGTCAGCGTATGCTAATAGCTGGGTTGATTTATAATACAGGCAGCTACGCTGCGCTATATTAAGCTGACGAATGACATACTCTAATGATAGATTGAATAGAGTTTGAGCTATTGGGTCTCCTTGCCGCACTCCAGATGTTATCTCGAAGGCATCCGAAATTTTGCCTTCTATTAGCACCTTACATATTGAGCCATCCATTAAAAGCTGGCACATTGAAACCAATTTTGACGGTATGCCCAGATAGGACAATACGTTCCATAACGTGGTCCTCTTAATGCTGTCATACGCCTGTTGAAAATCTATGAATAGACTGTGTACAGGGATGTCCTTTTCATAGCATTTCTCCAGCACAATCCTCAGCGTGAAAGTTTGATCGGTCGTTGATCTATTTGGTCGAAAACCACATTGATAATCACCCAAGATCCTCTCGCTATAAGTTGATAACTTTGCTGCGACTACGTTAGCCAAAACCTTGTAGCCCGTGTTCAGCAAAGCTATACCGCGATAGTTGTTGCAGTTTAATCGATCTCCCTTTTTATGAAGTGGACATATTAGAGCCGTCTTCCACTCTACTGGGATTTCTTTTCTAGACCAAATTGTTGATATTAGCTCAAACATGCGGCAGAACAGATAATCACCGCCATATTTGAGCATTTCGTTGCAGATACCATCCTCACCAGGTGTCTTGTAATTTTTCATCTGCGATATCACGTTCCGTACTTCATATGATGGAGGAGGTGGTGGTGTCATCTCGACGTTAATATCGCGTTGAAGCAAGAGAGGTTGTTGCTCGGAAGGTGGTGCCTATTTATTTAAAAGCGAGGAGAAGTAATTTCGCCACACTTCGAAGACGGTCTTTGTGTCCATTTCCAACTCACCGGATTTGTTGCGAATAGCGCTGCTACGTAGATGAAAGTCCGTAGCTAATTCTCTTATGCAACGATATCTATCTCTCAGGCTAGAATTTTGGATGTTGCGTGCCTGTTGTTCATGCCATTCCCGTTTCTTCCGTCTACATAGCCGATTAGCGATTCTCCTCGCAGTCATGTAGGCGTTATGGGATTGCCTTGTTCTTTGCGATAGATCTCGTTGTCGTGCGCGATCTTTTTTCCCGAATAGCACCAATACAATCATCATCAATCCAGAGATTTTTAGGCCTTGACGGATTTTGGCCTATGGTGGACTTTGAAGCATCGGTTACCGCCGTTTTGATAATGTCCCACTGTTCTTGAACGGAGTCAGGAAGTGGTTTATTTTCCAAGATTTCTGATACAGTCATCCCGAAGGTGGTTCTGGTAACTTGGTCGTTCAATGCCGCAGTGTTCCAACGAGTGATGCGCTGGAAGCGATGATTATATGTGGTTGATAGACGAAATTTTAATTCAGCAACTACCAGGAAATGGTCTGAATCAATGTTAGCTCCACGTTTAGTTTTGATGTTTTTAAGGCTAGAAAAATGTCTCTTGGACAAGAGGATGTGGTCGATTTGGTTGACCGTTGTTCTGTCGTTTGATTTCCATGTGGCTTTATGAATGCGCTTATGTGGGAAGTATGTGCTGGCAACCACCAAGTTGTACAGTAAAGCTAGCTCGATGGTGCGCATCCCGTTGTTGTTTGATGTATGGTGCAAGGAGTTTTAGCCGATAGTGCTTCGATATGTACTGCCAGCACTGCCAATTTGAGCATTGAAGTCACCCAAAACAATTTTAATGTCATGTTGCGGAATTTTGCTCAGGACGAGAAAGTTTCCTGTAGCGCTACGAGGTCGAGTTTATACGTAGATGCTTGTTCGAAGAGTTGATGGAGGCTCTCCGGGCGGTTTAGGCTGAGTACGTTCCATGTTCCAAATTTAAAATCGTTGTCCTTATATCGTGTCCGAGGTCGTTGTTGTGAATCCAAAAATATCCGAGGCTCATGTTGAGGTTTCGTAACAAAAAAATTTTTACAGGTTGGGCTGTTAACCCAACGCCAACCTTCTGTAGAAGGACCACAGCCCTCACACTTTAGCCTACTCCTTTAACAGAGTAGTTTCTAGTGGCCGCCATGAAGAGGCAGTGTGAGCACTTGCTGAAGTTGCATGCAGTTACGGCACATGAAGCGAGTCTTGTGTTTATCCCCCTGCATATACAGCAGCCTGACCACCACTTTGCGGTTGGTTTCCCTAATTATTATATCTATCATTCCGCTAATTATAAAATATTTAAATGTTTGCAGCAAATTTAGTTCTTTTGTCTAGCAAACTTTGTAGTACCGTTTCCATTCTGTTCCATCACGTGCAACAAATGCTTGATTTAAATGTTCACCTTCCAAATGAAATACGTCAATATTTGAAGGTTCCTCATCCTCATCGTCAGATTCATTTTTTAAATTGTATTCGGGTGGGACCGTTTCTTGCTCTGCATCCAAAGCCTCACAATCATTGGAAACGATATGATTTTCACCGTCATCACACTCGACAAATTCGTTATCTGATTCTTTGTCAGAAACTTTTATCAAATAATTGTCTTAGATATTTCTCTTTCGCCTCAAATGTCATATACATATGTACATATCTAATGAGTAATCGCTCTTATCGGTTTGCCATAACTGTGAAAAAATAATTACATTTCTTTATGTATGTAGGTAGTTAGGATTTATTTGTTGTAAAAAGTTACTTACCAGCAATATAATTGTATATTTATTTTAGTCCTTTCTAAATATAACGGTAACACTTTGACAATAAAAAAAAGAAACTAATATACATTACACATGCACAGTTGGCAATATTCACCGATCTAATAATTTTTCACATAAAAACAAAATGTAACAGAAAATACCGTTATTTTTTCATAAAATAAAATGTTTGTGTCTAATACAGTCAGCGCAAATTAATCAAAATCTTCAGAAACATGCAATTACATACCAATAACAATGTACGATTCGAATAGGAATTGCGAAACCAAATACAGATAAACCTATACACCCGGGTGTGTTCGTGTTGATTATGTCATATAAACTATTAAGATGTCCTAAAAGTTAATAAACGGTAATTTTTTAATATTTTTTTTTTTTGTAGAAACTTGCTTAAATGCTTATCGGTTGGTTTTAATAGATGATTGAAAAGATCAATTCGAAAAGTACCTCTAATGCTGCAAAAATTAAATTTAAAAATATAAAATCACACCCAGGTATGTCGTGTTGACACAAGGGCTATCTTCCACATGGACCATGTGCTGCCTTCATGATTGCGTCTCTCAAATGAATTTACTCTTCTGTACGCAATTTGAAATGAATATATGTCACAAAACAAAGGGGCACACGTCGAGTTGGCCTTTTTACATATTATTTAAAATTTGTAATTCTCCATATCGATGGCTTAGTGAATATCGGCCCTAACCCATATTTTTTTCAAAAATGATATTTTGATACCAAAATGTAGAATGCAAACCAATAAAACACGTTCCACATTCAATTTTGTTCAGCCCTAAAGCGTATGGTATTATCTGTCAAAAAATTCGTTTTTTGTGGGTTAGGGCCGATATTCACTAAACCATCGATATTCAATTCTATATAGTATCAATTTTCACTGTCCATATAATTACAACGGCAATTTCATTGACTTGAGGTGAATTGAATCGAAGTTCGTGTTCTCCAGCTGCTCTTTTATCGACTCGATTTACAACTTTATACTTATCGGATACCATTCGATCCAGTGCTATATTGAATACGTGGGCCAATCGATTGTCCTTGTGTAACATCTTTTGCGGAACTTCAATGATTTCCCACCTCAATCCACTTATATTTGCCCCGCAACGATGATCGACTTCCGTTTGTTCGTCGCAAATGAGATAAATTTGCAAACATTTATGAGATTCGTTTGGCAATCGTATCGATGATCCCACTTTATGATAGATTTGTCCTTAAATCGAAAACACACGATTGAATCGATTTTTTCACTGCTCTTGGAAGTTATACCAAATGATGTCATTTAAAAGCAAGCATTGTACGCTCTTATACAGAGGCTCCTCTCCGACGACATGTTGCTTACGTTTTATTTTCTCTAAACTTGGGTAAAAAAGCACACAAATTAAATCTACTAAAACTTTATTACTAATTTATCCTTCTGGCTTTAGCTGACGCAAATTTTTTAATTATATTATCAAAGTCAATTTCTTCGGTCATTTCTCGTTCTATACTCAGTAAAGCAAGATCACATAATCGAATTTGGCCCATCGAGGCTCTCAAATATGAAATTATAAATTCTAATTTGCCAAATGATCTTTCGCAACTGGCAATAGAAACCGCGATTGTCAGCAATATTTGCAAAGCTAAGTTACGCCTCTGCTCTTATATTTTGTAGAAAATGTTTTGATTTCGGAGTTTTCTCAGTCATGCAATGAAATAATTCTGGTGGGAACACTTCAATAGTGCTAGTGTCAAGGTTATGGTTAGTGGCCGAGGTTATGGTCAGTGGCAGTCAGTGGCCGACCTTCTTTCTTGCGAACCCGACTGGGTAACATGAAAGAGGAACATCAACAGTTATGAGCTCTAATTTATCAGCTAACGTATGTTTGGATAATTTTCTTGGTCTCCGATGTAATATCTAATGAAAGTGTATCGGTTTACAATGCTGGTACTGTGTGATTGTGGTTAGATGGTTGTGCGGATTAACTTGAATGGGTTTAAGGTCCAACGACTGTTCATGCTGGTGGTGTAAAGGTGTTAACCCTACTTTCTCAGTTGTTTTTTCCAGATTTTACTAATAATAACCAGAGAAACATACTTGTAAGAATACGTTTCAATATAATTATTTGACCATCCTTTAAAAT
Organism: Tipula helvola; assembly: GCA_963556165.1. NCBI lineage: Eukaryota > Metazoa > Arthropoda > Insecta > Diptera > Tipulidae > Tipula > Tipula helvola. Next base: position 141,801,643 of record OY744482.1, on the reverse strand, counting down.
ACCAAAATTAAAATTTTTAAATTCAAATTAAATGAAAATATTTTCAAATTTATATACTTGAATATATCTGTAGGAACAATTTTTTTCGCCTCGGATAAAATGATGTCTAGACCAAGAAAGCAATTTATTTGTAAATATCCTTGACCATGACTACTTAATTATTATTATGCTATAAACAGCTGAATGCTGATTAGCAAAAAGTTGTTTGTATATGTTATTTTAGTTAGTTTTTAATTAAATTTTTGTAATTTGTTTTTGAAGCAACTTTATAATTTACTGGGTTTTTGGAAGTCGCAATGTGACACGCTTATTTACGTAACACATTTTCTATTTCTGTTCATACTCTAAAGTGGGCGCATTGGCAAAATCAAAATCATGTTTATTTTCAGAACTGTGTTTAATTAGACCTAAATGGGAAATTTATTAATATTATCAATATCGGTTTTATATTGTTGAACTTTTATTAAGTTTGGTTTGCTATTTCACCAACATATCATGAATCACAATTTTTTACACTATATATGGATCAGTTTGCCTTTCTATCCGCCCGGCATTTTGTCCTTTAAGTTAACACTCGTTATATTACCAATTTTGTAAGCTAAAATTAGTAGTGGTGGACGTTACCGACACTAACAATTCAACTGCGATTCAACAAATTGCGAAAACAAAGGTAATGCATTCTCTAGTTTTTCAATCGTCAATTAGTCCAGCCAAATTAAGGCAAAACATGGTAAGAAAGTGCACCCATTTCTGGCTAACGATACTCTAGGCAGAGTTGTGCCCTAGGCAGAGTTGTGCCGCGTAGTCTATACATGGAGTAATTATAATTTTGGATATACACATCAACGCTATACTGTATTGCCTCTACAATTTTTGTGTTTTATATAAACGCATTAGTTAATTGCCCCAACAACAGGTCCTTCGAGCCGGATTCGGGCTACCGGATCACAACTAAACCGCAGCAGAAAGCGCTCGCCCTATCGAGTAACTCGTGGACATTGTGCAAAATTTAGCATCACGTGGCGATGACGTCATTTCAAGCTAAGTAGCCATTTTGATAAATGTGAGTTGGATAAAATTAAATAAAAATTTTTAATAATTAAATTAAAAACTATTATATATAAATCGGATTATAAATAATTTAATAATTTTGCACGTTTATACCCAAAATAATTTTTATTAATTGCATTCATTTAACCTACGTATAGTAATTAACGTGTACGAATTAAACATTTTAACAAAGTGCGCTAATTTCGAGTAAAACTATTCGCCAACACAACCATAATTTATCAACGTTCACAAAGCGAGTAGCTATACCCACGATTCCACACCAAGTTAGAATTTACCCTCAATCATAATATCGAAAACTCGTTTTCTCGTTGAATTAACGCGAAATTCCCACGTTTTCCAAAATAAAACCAAGGTTATTTGAAATCCAAATTTGAAGTCATATCCAGTTCGGTTTATGAAACAATTTTCCGCTAAATACACAAATCAATTGTTACGTACGGTTAATCAATACTAATTAAGTCATAAACTTATAAACCAAAGTGAAAAGTGAGTTTGAATTCCTGCGATAACGCCAAACAATTAAAAGAGTAGTCCCGCTATCAAGATCATAAAATCAATCCGATTGTACTGATTGTAAATCAAAATAGCTGATAATTGAAGACTTCTGCACCCGCCTAGCCAGAGTCTAAACGTTAATGCCTGAATTCCCTGCAATCGAGGGCAAAATATTTACTCTAAATCCCAATGAAGAAACGGATCACGTCTACGAAGAAAATTACTACAACGCTGTTACCAGTTTAAATAAATGCATAAGATCTAAGACCATGTCCGTCAACAATATTTCACCAGATATGTCATTCAATGCAACACACATCGATCATAGACGAGAGATCAAGCTACCGAAGATCAACATACCGCCATTTTCAGGAGACTAAACCGAATGGCAATCATTCCACGACCTTTTCGCAAGCACCATTCATGAATCAACGTCTTTGAGTCCGGTCCAAATATTTCAATAATCCAAACGACTGCTTCGAGGTGAGGCTGCTTTTTTCCGAAACACATTAGCGTCACGGAAAGCAACTATATAGGCGCCTTAAATAAGTTAAAGGAACGATATGATCGAAAGAGGCACATCATCAACTCATTTATACGCACATTCATGACTTCCTTGAGTTTCAAACTCGACGTATTGTCATCCTAGAGTCAGTGAAAGTATCCACTAAGCAACTTACAAAGACGACATCAAAATTCAACTTCTCATACAGCATATGCAAACAATAGGATCACTCATTGTTTAACGAAATGGATATTAACAAGAGAAGAGATTGAGCCAAAGATAAACTCCGATGCTTCATCTGTCTAAGCAGCTCACACCTTATTTAGAAATGTTCTTCCAAGCGCCGATGCCTTCACTGTGGGAAAAGACATCACACCATGCTTCATTTGCTGGAGAATATTGAAACCAATGTCACTCATAATCCACCGCCAACTAAGCCAGAGGAGCTGAGGCCCCTTTGTTCGCAAAACAGTATACAGTATTCCATATTGCCTACCGCTTTAATCGACGTAGTATAAGTTCTACCGGCAACACATTAACTTGCCGCGCTCTGATGGACTTCGGTTCACAAGCTAGATTCATTATCGAAGCTTCAGCACAGCGACTCGGTCTAGAGAAACGAAATTCCAAACTTTCAGTTGTTGGATTAGGAGGTTCTAATGCTGGTTGTACCAAGGGTTCAGTTATACATCATTCGACCGCATCATCACCCAGAATTAGCAATAGAAGCATTCATATTATCTAAAATAACGAGAAGATTGCCGCACCAAACCATCAAAGTTATCTATCTCACCAGCTTTTGTTCCAAATTCCAGCTAGCTGGAATCAGGTCAAATCCGAATCAATCAAGATAGGCCTACATTATACAAGACTATAATACATATAGAATCCATGGTGGCATACCAAATTCTGGGAATAAGATTCGATCCTTTTGTAAGAAAGAGCTCGCCGAAAATACCAAATTATCTGCTGAGGGACGATTTAACGTCACACTACTATTTAAAAGCCATCACAAAATTTGGGAAACTCGTAGATTTGTTTGTGAGCCAGATTTTCAAAAACTCTACTAAGATTTTATGGTTGAATATCAAAAATTCAACTATATGGTAGAAATTCCCACAACAGAAATCTATAATTCAGGATATTAACTGACGCATCACGGTGTTCTCAAAAGTTCCAGCTCCACCACAAAATTAAGAGTGGTTTTTGACGGGGAAGCTTTAGCAAATGAAACCCTACTGGCTGGTGAAACAAAGCACAGCCGACAACGATGTTGAAAGTAGAATTACTACTCTGTTCATATGCATCCATATCGGCGTGAGAAACTTCACGGTAAAGATCATCAGCCGTACCGGTCGTGTGAGAATCAACCCACGCACAAAAGATCATCACGCCAAACTCATGGTAGAGCTAGCGAAAAGCCATGAGTTTCACTCGTTTACCGACGATAACGATCGAGAATATAGTGCCATAATTGTAGGACTATATGACATGGATCCGGAAACCAAAAAACCGGTGTAAAGGACGCCAACATTAATGAAGTCAAAGCTGCGACCAAAGGGAACAAAGCCCAAGTCATAATGCATGCGGTGAGGTTGGCGAGAGAGACCAGCTCTCTAAAAGAACTGCAGGAGAAGGGTGGCAAGATAGGCCATTGTGTAGACCCGCGGCAGTAGTTTTCGCCAGCCGCCAAGGAAACTTTCAGCAGTTTGGTCACGCTGGAACAAACTGCAGAAGAAAGCATCGCTGCATCAAATGCCTTAATGACCATCCAAAAAGCACATGCCCCCCGGACGACAAGGGAAGGTACAGCAAGATGCGTGAATTGCGAAGGAGATCATTCCGGTAACTACAGAGGATGCACTAAATACTAGGTGTGCAAGGCAATCAAATTATCCCAGTAATACCGAAAAACGCCCAAGCCACAATATAAGCCGATGCGACCTACACCCGTAAATTTTTGGGGAAAGCGTGCGGATACCATAAATCTTTCGGCAAGTCGTTTAGTATATAAGCAAGCCGGCCAAAAGTCACACCACCGACCGAAAGGCCCGCATCGTATACAGCTGCCCCGCCAACGGCTATGCCAGCACCAGTCGCAACAGAAATTCCGCAAAATCCATTTGCGGAGTTACATAATCTTCAACAAGAATTATTAGCCATCGACAACATCTGGAAGATCATCGCACAACACCGGAAAATGATCCAAGCGACAAACACCACCGCAAGCAGCATTAGCTCTCACCAGCGCCAGTTTCAACCACATGATGACTACAACTCAACAAATTGTAAAATGTATGCTATGGAATCCTTGTTCCACATCCGAAAAAGAGTGTCACAAATATTTCAGCCTACGACTCTACCATATCCACTGGTATGAAAGAGAATTCTCAAGCATAGTAAGTAGTAAAAGTTTAAAAACGAGTGGGGGTGCAGCAATACTAACCCATGCATCAATTAAATTTAAACAGCATGAAGAATTCTCCCAAGATATGATTAAAATAAATATAGAAACGTTTTATTGCTGGTGACCTTAATACAAAACACCGTAACTGGAATTGCGCTATAGCCAACAGCTGTGGGAACGCGTTAAATAACCTTGTAGTATCCCACAATAACTTCCTGCTTAACTACCCAGACCAGCCAACCCACTTCAAACTGGGTACAACTCCATCCACCATTGACCTATCCCTGTCAAAAAACTATTTATAAATCGCGAATTCCAAATCAATCAATGATTTGTTATCACACCTCTACCCTATCCTGTTCGAGTTAGAAAACTCCTCTGTGTTAAATAATACCAAACCAAGTATTGGCAAAATCGTCTGGAACTCTCTCACTGCAGTACAAACTGCATAAGCAACCAGCAAATTCAGCCTCGTCACAAACCTCCAACAACTTTACCTGCAAACATCCGTTCTCCCAAGAAGCAAAATATTTAGTTTCGCAATGCAATAGACTACAGAATATTGCCTTGTGAACTTAAAATCGCGCGCTTCGTCATTCCATAAACCAACTAACAAATCAAATCCAAAATAAACTAAATCACTAATAACGCATGGAAAAAGAAACTGCAAACCACACCTCGGTCTGGATATTGGCCAACAACTGAAATTCCGAGAAGCCAATTGCTAGCCACAGCAATGCTTGATAAAGCTAATCTCCTTGGGTATGGAGCGCAATAGGCTCTGGATCAGATCGATTCCGATATTAAGCAAATCGATGCTGAGGAAATTATTCGTCCACCAGACCTGAGATTTATACTCAAAAGCCTCCGTAATAAAAAAGCTCCAGGTCAAGATAATATTCCACCCGTGCTAATAAAGAACCTACCTAAAAAAGCGGTCATGTATCTATAATGGCCATACTAAATGCTTGCTTGCTGATGTTATATTTCCAGCCATATGGAAGCACACCAAGGTAATAGCGATCAAAAACCAAATAAATTATTCCACTGAAACATCAAGCTACAGGCCTATTAGTCTCCTTCCTATCCTTGAAAAAACTATCCACATTATAAAGCTCTACTTTATACAAAGCCACAACACGCTCGTTTAACGTCAGTATCTTGGGGGAACTGTCAGGAACGCTTGATATTCCATTAGGAGGACCTCAACGTTCAATCCTTAGTCCACTTCTCTTCAGTCTATTCACTAAAGAACTTCCTACACCGCAGTCTACACCGACGACACGTCCATATACACTTCCATCACGAAAGTAAGCTACCATTTATGATCCAAACGATTAATCTCCGGGCTCTCCGATACCTTACAGTTCTTTAAACTGTAGTAACTAAATGTAAATACTTCTAAAACCGAAGCCGTTTTATTCACACGTTTCAAATACCTAAGAGAAACGTCAAATTCCCACCACCTTACCCTTAACAAATTGCAAATCCCATAGAAGAGTAGTGGAAAGTATCTGGGTTGTACCCTATATATTTGCCTAATCTTCCAAAAACATATAACCTCCAAAACAGCAATATCAAATAAAGCAATTTACTTACTTTTCGCTCTTTTTCACTCACAATACAAATTACATGCCACTAACAAATTATTCATTTATAAAGTAGCCAGTGCAGTTGACTTTTGGACACCGGTAATTCTCTGCGCTACTTTTACCTCATTAAATAGCAGAGTGTTAAGTTAAGTAAGGATTCATTAGGAGTCTCCTTCCATCTTAAGGTGTCCGATCGCTTTACTACGTACTAAGTAAATCTCCATAGTTTCATATGGAACCAAAAAATTCAGAATTCTCTTAGTCAGTTATTATATTACTTCAGACTATGCTGTCGTGTATCATTGATGCACTTAATATAAACATTTCTGTTTGCTACATAGCTAAGAGTCTTATTTGCTCTTACTGCTGGCTCCACTTCTCTTTGATATACTTTTCTTAATCGATAAACTTCTTTCCTTTTAGTGTTTAAATCATTTGCAAACTGAAGCCAGTTACATTTTTAACAGTTTGCGTCCGGTTTAGTCCAGAAAGTTTAGTAACCCTAGATCTGTAAAATGTTAGCAAATTAAATAGTAGACGGTTCAAAAAGAAATTCGCGCGTTAAATAGCCTTATAAAAAAAATCAAATAAGAAATTCAATTAACCATTCCATTACATATTATTTAATAAAATATTTTTTGTCTTTTATTAAAAGCGGATCTGAGGCAGATTCATTACAACCATTTGTCCGTTTATATGTATATTCACATCTTTCGTAGTCATTTCACTTTTTATTTCCACTATAAAACTTTATATACCGCATATTATGTAGCTTAAGTATATAAGCACGAGCATATTTTATACCTTTTATTGTGTGTTTTTCTCTCATTTCATTCTTTACGAATTACGACGGTTATTAACTGTTTACCATACATACATATACACATATGAATGTTTCTTTTTTTTCTGACAATCATCAAAAATAAAAATAATAAAATTTAGAACTACTTTCACTTGTTATAATACTTACATATCCGCATTGTATTACTATTGTATGTAAGTTGAAAAAATTGAAGAAAAATATTTTTCGAACCTGCTTCAAACTACCTTGACCTCATCATATCTGTGCGTGGAACAAGTGAAATTTACTAGAGGTACTTGTTAATTTAATACAAAACTAAAACACACGCTTCAAGTTGGTTTGGGTGCACAATAGTTAATCGACGACCTGTTGTAATCCACTTAAATTATGGATTGTTGATAATACCTGATTTTTCTTGGAGTTTCATCAATTCCAAATTATGTTTCATGAAGAAAATGTAAGCAACTATTTGAATCAAAATTTGGATCGAAAAATAAAAATTAGTTCAAATTTTGATTTTTGTTATCAATTTAAACTTTTCACCCTGTTACATGAAAAGCAGTGGTTATTTACCAAACAGAACTCGATGAGAAATATTTGTTTAGCGGAAATCATAGCGTTGATTAGTTCAACTGTTAGAATAAAACCTGCAATATCGACGACTTTTTTTATTTAATTTATAGTTTAGGCGTCGTTTTCATATTATAGCAACTATACGCCGCAATATTTTTTACGAATACAAAATCAAAAATGTGCATATCTACATAAATAATAAACACTTCATCTAGCCGACATTTAGGGGAAATTAAAAAAAAAAAAAAAAACTTCAAATTGTCTTTTTTTTTAATTAGAATTTGAATTTTTTGCCCTTTGGTGCCACTACAATATAGTTGAATTGACAAGCCTTTTCCAAAACTTGTCAATCAAATTGTTAATATTTTAAAATTTGACATTTGTTTTTTACGTATTTCTATAGAAAATGCAATATTATGTATCGATGAAGTACCTGTAAACATGAAGCTTTTTATATTTGATTTTTGTAGACGGTATTTTTGTAAAGGTTGATTATTTTTAGAATTGTTGGCCATCTATGGTATTACAAATTCGACGAGAGTAATTTATTTTCTAATATCAAGCCTGTGATAACTATGTAAACCCATATGCGCCTCTAAATCAAAAATTTCAGTGCGTTTGGTTCACTATACAAAAATTGCTTTGGTAGAATTGTATGTGCCACAAAAAATGATTTTGCGAACCATATTGCGGAAGAATAGAACAGATTCATCTTGGCCCTTATTCATATCTACCAATATCCTACCATTGCAACATTTGTATGTTTATAAGGTTTTGAAAATATTTTTTAAGCGTAGTGGGCAGCATATAATAAGATTTGATGCTCGATGGAACTACCGTGCAAACCATCAAATTCTGTACAATATTTCCAGACTTAATAAACACTTAACTGTACAATATTTCCAAACATTCATTAACTTTATATTTTAATATAAAGGTTATGTTAATAAAGTTATAGATAAATATTAAAACCTCTAGTGTTTTAATAAATGGTTAAAGCCTAAGTTGTTACAGTTTAAGACAGTTTAAGACACTGTTGTCCAGTGTGAAAGATTGGCTCTTTGAAATGCCTGACGTCTCAAATTTGTTTCGTGTCATTGCTTAATGAGTATTATTAATGAAGGTTTGGAAAATACATATCTTATATTATTTTTAATAACTGAACTGTATAATTATTTTAAATATTTTTGGAGTTAATTGGAGTTTACTCCTTAATCGATTTTTATATATAGCCCGCGATACACAAATTAGATGAGATGTAAAATCGAGCGTTAAGAAAAAGTGAAGTCGTTATGCTTTAAAATAATAGAACAATTTAAGAATGCAAATTAAATGTGAGATATTATATTGTTTGTGGCGTAGTGTTAATACACTGCACTAGCGTGTTAAAGGTCTTCGGTTCGATTCTCATCGAATTTAATTTTTTTATTTTTATTATTGTTTTAGTACACCCTGCGCCATTGAAATGTTCGGTTTGAATTTTTAAAGTAAATTTTGGAAATACCACCGTTTGCTTCAAAAGTAGATAGCAAAAATGAGAGATTCTGATTATCAAAACAATTTTCACACTATTCCGAATATATTCAAATAAAAAGAACGGTAATCCGACATTTTAGACCTGCATAACGTCGGATAAGAAATATTACCGCCCTACCTCGTAACAATTTGGTAGGCCTAGGTTAGGTTAGGTTAGGTTGAAGTGGCTGCTATCGCACACTTAGGCCAGCAATGGCCCGTTGTGATACCACAGGATCCCATCTCCCCATTACTCCCGTTGAAACCAACCAGAGCTATTTATATAGCGTAATAAATCTCGCACTCCACAGTCCGCGAGTTCCGAAAGGCTGTCCATACCGTACACACCCAAATACTTATGCCTTCTGTATGATAGCGCCGGACATGAGCATAGGAAGTGTTCCAAAGTCTCCTCCTCCTCTTCGTCCATGCAACTTCTACAAAAGTCATTCGTCTGTATCCCCAGCCTTCTCGCATGCTCCCCAAAAAGGCAGTGACCTGTCATTATCCCTACGACCAATCCTATTTCTTGTCTTCCCAGGGATATTAGTACCTTGGAGCGCCGCAAGTCCAGTTTTGGCCAAACTTGCTTTGCTACCCTGCACGTGAGAGTGTTGATCCACCTCTCATTTGTCAAGGCGATTGCCTTTTTACTGAGCGCCCATTTTAGCACTGCCATAGGCCTCCCCAGACCTACCATTTCCGGCTGCATCTGGAGAGTCGTACCGTACCTAGCTAGTTCGTCCGCCCTGCAGTTCCCCGTGACGTCCGAGTGACCCGGGACCCAGATTATCTGGATGCTGAAATACTCGCTCATCTCGTTAAGAGATGATCGGCAATCCAGCGCCACCCGCGACTTCAGACAAACTGCCCCAAGTGACTTGATCGCTGCCTGACTGTCCACATAAATTGCGATATCCCTCCCGGATACCACATTATGCTTCAACCATGTCATGACTTGCCCGATCGCCACCACTTCAGCCTGGTACACGCTGCAGTAGTCAGGGAGACGAACAGAAATATTAACATTAAGTTTATCACAGAAGACTCCGGCTCCTACCTGATCGTCTAGCCTCGAGCCGTCCGTGAAAAATTGCACTGCCTCGTTTTCCAAGATTGATCCGTTTCTCCAGGATTCCCTTGAGGGAAAGATGGTACGGAAACCCTTATCGAAGCACAACGTTGGTGTAATATAATCCAGATTCGCCAGTTCTTCGCCAGCGAATCTACCTATCGTCGAGTGTCCCACCTGAAGACACTTCCATTGAGAGACAGCCAAGAGCCTCGTAGCCACGTTGGCTGCCATCTGTTTACCATAAAGGTCGATTGGAATAAGGTGGAACATAACCTCTAAAGCGCGTGTAGGTGTTGTCCTAAGCGCCCCGCTTATAAGCATACAGGCCGTTCTTTGCACCTTCTCCATCATACCTCTATAAGTTACCTTATCTAGAGCTGGCCACCAAACGCCAACCCCGTACATTAGCACAGGTCTTACCACGGCGGTATAGAGCCAGTATACCAGCTCCGGTTTCAAGCCCCATCTCTTACCTATAGCGTTTCTACACGAGTATAAGGCTACAATAGCCTTATTCACTCTTTCCAAAGTGTTAGGCTTCCAGCTGAGCTTACTATCAAAGATTATGCCCAGAAATCTCGCTCGGTCAGCAAAAACTAGTCCGCTGCCGTTTATGATAGGAGGGCTAACCACCGGAATTTTATATTTCCTAGTAAATAGTACCAGCTCTGTTTTGGACGGGTTAATCCCCAATCCACACTTGCTGGCCCATTTCGTAACGATCAGGAGTGCATTCTGCATAACATCCCTAATCGTATCTAGATATTTGCCTGAGACAGCTATCGCTACATCATCAGCATATGCTACAACCCCTATCCCCTCTCTCTCTAGTTCCAGCAGCAATCCATTAATCACTGCACTCCAGAGAATGGGGGACATTACACCTCCTTGTGGGGTTCCTCTAACCACCCGTCTTCTAATCTTGGACTCTCCCAGCTCCGAGGTAATAGTCCTGCTTACCAGCATCTGATTTATTAACCTACTTATAGAGCAGTCCACTTCCAAAAAAGACAATCCTTCCATGATCGCCTCCGTTTTTACATTATTAAAAGCACCCTCAATATCGAGAAATGCTACCATGCAAAACTCTTGCAAGTAAATTGATTTCTCAATTGTGCGTACTAGATCGTGCAGAGCTGTGTCCACCGACTTTCCCTTACAGTACGCATGCTGCGATATTGCCCACTTCCTGGGTTCAATTCTTGATCGAATAAACACATCTATCAACCTTTCCAGGGTTTTCAGCAGAAAGGATGATAGAGTTATAGGCCTCAAGTCCTTTGGACGAGCATGTGAGCTCTTTCCCGATTTCGGAATAAAGACTACTTTGACCTCTGTCCAATTCCTAGGAATATAGACTAGTTTCAAACATCCCCTGAAGATAACCTCTAGCCAGGGGATGATGGCTGCCGAGTTCTTTTGAATCTCTGCTGGTATAATCCGATCCGGGCCCGCCGACTTATAAGGCTTAAAACCCTGCAGCGCCCACCTGATCCGCTCTCTATCCAATATGCCCTCCATATCTATTGGAGGTGTTCCTCGATGAGCTCCAGGCTCCATCGAGTCATCAAAGCTTCCCGGAAAGTGGGTATCGATGAGAAGCTCCAACGATTCCGCACTTGAAGCTGTCCATGACCCGTCTGGTCTAATTAAGTAACTAGGACTAGTTGGGTTAGTAGATAGAATCTTCCTAAGGCGGGAAGTCTCAGAGACTTCTTCCATTCTACCACAAAAGAGTCTCCAAGATCCCCTCTGTGCCTTCCTCAATTCTTTTTTTGTACTTTCTTAGGTCCTCCTTATAGGAGTCCCAGTCCCGTACATGCCCCGTGCTCTTTGCCTTATTAAAGGCTGTCCTACACGCCTTCCGAAAGGTCTCCAACTCCATGGACCACCATGCCGGTTTCTGCCTGCCCCTTGGCTTTATCAGGGGGCAAGAAGCATTAAAGGAAAGATTGCATGCTCTTGTGACAACATCCACAATGCAATTCAATTCTTCCACTGTCTCCGGAGGTCCGGGGACCTCCGGCAATAGTTCCTCCAACACCTCCCCATATTTCTCCCAGTTTGTCCTTATAGGATTCCTGAAAGGCTTCTGGGTACCCGGGTGAATGTTAAGGTTATAAGTTATATATTGATGATCAGAGAATGAGTGCTCCTTCGCCACTCTCCATCCCCTAATCAACTGAAAAATAGTATCCGAGGCGAGGGTCACATCTAGAACCTCCTGCCGATTGCTAATGATAAATGTCGGTTCCTGCCCAACATTGCAGACTGAAAGGTTAGTATTTAATAAGTAATCAAAAAATAACTCACCCCTCTCATTAATATCAGTGCTCCCCCAAATTGTGTGATGCGCGTTTGCATCACATCCGAGTATCACACCAATCCTATTTTTCCTTGCTTCTCGGATCAGGTCCCCCAGGTTATCCGGCGGGATCTCCTTCTCCCGATCCATATACGCAGAGACCAGCCAAAACTTGTCTCTGCCAACCTCCATACTGATCGCAGTAACGTCACCACTACTGTATTGAGAAAGTAGAAAAATTTTTAAAGTATTTTTCACTAAAATGCAAGATCTTATCTTCTCAGAGTTACTTGAGTACAAAGTTGTATACCCTTTCACCTTAAGGCCACAGATCCTGTTTTTGTTAATCCAAGGTTCTGAATTAACACTAGCTCCTCTCCTGATCTAGTCAGTCTGAGAACGAGAGCCGCCGAAGCAGCCTTCGTATGGTGAAGATTAATCTGCACAATATTAATCACCATGCATTATCTCACTTACCTCTTCATGCATTCCCTGTTTCAGGCTAATGCTACCTTCCTCCGGGGGGCCGCTAGTATCCGCCGTGTCACCCCCCATAATTGATGCTTCGCTGCCTTGAGAATCCCCAGCCTCTCTTCGTTCAGATTCCGACAGGGTGTCCCCATCGGATCCAAGCGAGAGAAGGCCGCCTCTCTCCAATAGCAGCTCCACGTCATCGTCTGTTATAACCCCATGCGCTTGCTCGACTGTCTGCCGCTGGGTCCGTCCGACGTCCACCTCCGGCCCGTCCTCCGAGCGCATGCCTACCTCATCTTTTTTAAAAACGTTGAGAGTGATCGACCCGAAACCGAAGCTGATCACCCCCTTTGTCTCTGTCAGGGGAGTAAGGGACTCCTTATTGAGCAGCATGATTGCCATTCTGAAGCCCCCTTTAGCCTCCTCCTGTTTGACAATCTTCCAATCTTTCGTTGGAAGATTTGGATTACTTGCCTGAATAATCTCAAGGATCTCTTCTGGCTTTTCTGGTTTGGTTGGTAACCAGACGCGGGCCCTTGGTCTACTCGGAATTTCTTCCTTTCGAACTGCCTCAAGCCTCGCGCCTTCCCATACCTCACCTACTTCGACTATTGCCTTTTTATAAAGATCCACCGATCTTTGATCCGAGCACGCAGTTAACTTTACGCGCCCTTGATGCCATCCCGCATCTCTACAGAACGGAGGGGGTCCTGGATTGGTAGGCCTAAATAGACAACAATTTGGTAGGCCTAACAGAAATAAAATAATTCATCTCAACCAAAATATTTTGAGAGAAATTGAACTTTTTAAAATCAATAATTAATAATATTTGCCTGTATAAGAAAATTTGTAAAGATTTTTTTGGTAAATAAATTATATTAAAAAAAAAAAAAAAAAAAAAATAAATAACCCAGCCCTTGGCTTTTATGATGGCCTTAAACCCAATCAGCATTGAATTCTAAAGTTTGATTAAATAATATATTGTTATTTCTTCAAACCAGACTTTTTCTATAAGTTTTTTCCGCTCTTTGGCACTTTTCAGCTTGTAATTTGTAATCTTCTTTCCCATGAAGGACCAAATATTTTCAACAATATTGAGGTCAGGACTATTTCCTGTCCAGGGTAACGACTCAATCACCAAGCTATTTTTAAATTCGGCTACCTAAACAAAAAATAGACATTAAAATTAAGCATTCTTACTTCACAAATAACATTAATAGCTCACGGAGAGTAATCGTCCTGGAAGAGTGGAATACCGATGTATTGAGTCGGGTCCTCAATAGTCACGATTCAGGTTTCGATAATTTTTTATATTTTCCTCCGTCCTCTGAACTATCCAGAAGGCATAGTGATCAAACTCCAAAGGCTGTTATGGCTCTCTAGGCCATAACATATGGTGAATTTTTCACTGTCGGCGAAATACATTCTGTTAAATACCGTTTGCCTTTTCGTCGCCGAACCCTTGTCCTTACATCGGGTCCAAAGATATTGAATTTGGATTTATCCAAGAATATGAACCAACGCCAGTCCCTGGGCATTCAGTTTTTTCATTCTATTGCGAATTTGAGGCTTGCAGCTGCCATTTTTGCTGTCAGTAATGATTTTCTCGCAGGTCGACAAGCATATAAACCAAGTTCCTCTTAATAGTATGAACTGAAATAGTGTTGGTGGTTGCTATTAGAAGCTAACTTCTCAGCTCCAAAGCCGTAGAAAACCTTTGCTTAAGATCTAAATATGTGAAATTCGATTTGTTGAAACAGAAGTTCTCCTCTTTGCATCAGAGCCAAATTATCGTTTGATTTTCGGAATAGTGCCTTAAAAACTTTCTAATTTCTGTTTGGCTACACTAAATTACTCTTGCAATTTGTCAATGTGTGTCCTTTTTGCCTTTGCTTGCAAAATTTTGGCTTTTTCGTTAGCATTTAATTTAGAGCGACACTTTGTAAAATTAACTCTTTGACTACTTAATTGAAACCGAACGAATATTTCATCCTTAGTTTGGTTTTAAATACCTAATGAGGCGTGAAATATGCTGAAAAAAAAAAAACAAAAAAAAAATAGCGAATGAGGTAAAATCTATGAGAGAATTGCATGAAATAGTAAATAATCGAAATCGAACATTTCAATGGCGCAGGGTGTATGTATTCATGTAATGACAAAATATTTTAGTTTAAATTAAATATTCCGCTTTATAGTTATTACAGTAATATAATACAGAAAAAATACGTGGTACGTGTTTATGATGTGCCTAAATGTATGCGAACACTACTACAAATTATTTAAAAACTTTTAGATTATGAGTTGTAGGTGGTAAGCCATGAGAATTTTTAGATAAACAAATTGTTTCCTATAATAATCTTCACAGCATGCTATATTTGAAACACTTTTTACACTTTCTGCCGTATGCACTTGGCGATACACACTTAATACATATATTTTTAAATTTTTTTAAAAACACTTGTTAAATATTTCGCAAAATTACGAAAGGTTTAAAAAATCACTCGATCGACTTCGGTTTGTTAGGCCATCATCAGGAGTATCTACTAAACTGTAAAAATAAAAATGTAGTTATACAAAAATAAACAAATAAAAAATGTGGGAGTGGTAAACAATAAAAATGGTGAGAGCAATGAACATTAAAAATTAAAAGAGGGTGAGTTAAACACTTTGTGTTATGATTATTGATTCTGTGGCATTTACCCAAAAGTACATAACTCGAAAAAGAGAATTTTGAGATAAATCAGTTTAAAGTTTCGAATTGTTCTGGAAGAAATGTTTGTGGTTCGATATTGTTTTGAACTTTTTGGATTTTGTTATTTTATTTGAAAAAAAAAAGTTTGCGTTTAAATTTTCCCAAAAATATTCCCAAAATATGACATTTTCACGATTTTTCCAAATTATGCTGTTTTGGATAATTCATAGTTTGAATGAATCCCTCATAACTATACTTATGTCGTTTTAACAAAACAAGTTCCCTATACAATTTTTACTTAACTCGAGTTATTTGGGTTTTTCGAGTTAAAAAAAAAAAATTATTATATTTAATGCGTTTCATTAGAGTTTATTAAAAATTCGTTATAAAAGTAAATAAAATGAAAATCAAGTAATTCAATTCAAAATTGTTAATACTTAGGTATACCAACATAATCAAAATAAAACAATTTAACAATCATCTTCTTTTGTTAAATCTGGATGCGTGTCTAGCTGTGGTTCTGTGTTTAAATTCAAATAGTAATCATGAACCGAAGGATCTAAAAGTGGCAAAAGATCTAATAAATCCCGTTTTTTAGCATCCGATATCTTAGGCTGTTTTCCAAACGCCGACTTATTTCAGGCTTATTGACTTATTTGACGCCATCTTGAATAAGTCAATGAAGTCATTCCAATTGCTTTTATCGACTTATTTTGAAATTTTTTGACAATACACCATAATTAGACAGAATGTTTCCATGACACCAAAAATAAATAAGTTTTCTATAGGAAAAATTACTAAAGAATAAGTCACCTTTTCAGCAGACTTATTTGAATAAGTTCGAATAAGTCAATAAGTCGGTGTTTGGAAAACAGCCTTACACTGGCTTTTGTAGCATTGCGCGAGGTCGTGTCGATTAAGATTGTTAAATCCGCGGCGATTTATTTTGAGAATCTTAAATGGTTCGTCTTCATTGTATGTAGTTTTATATAAAATTTGCCCTTGATCTTTTGTGTAGCAAATCCATTTTATATCGCTCCATACAAATTTTTCTCCATTTGTATTTACCTTACGCCACATGAACTTGGACTTAGCTGACGCAGCGAAATCATAAATGTGATCTTGCGCCATTTCATGTACGAGGAACCGAGTTGCGACGGAACGTACAAATTGAAACCAATCTCTTGGCTCATGGATTTTTACGGTAGTACGTTTCTTTTTTCGCTCGATTGCGGCATGGTCGCTAACGCACTCCATATGGGTGTGGCCCGGTACTACAAATTTATGGTCTATAAATTGGAGATTAGTTTGTGAATTATCTTGCATGTATGTGCAAAACATTGTTCCTACGAAAGAATTTCTGTTTTGGGCAGTGCAACAGTCACTATAAAATATGATATGCTTTGCAGTATTTGGCAGAGCATTTAAGTGAGCGAGGAGGCATGATGCAATTTCATTGCCACCCCGTTGGCCTGTTACCTCACTCCACATATAACAGTTTGATGCACTTGAATAACAGTCATGGACTGATAAATTATACGTCAATAATAGCCGTTTAATAAAATGATACTGATGTCATCACATTAGGGGTAGGTAGGCATTGCTGCAAATCAAAAGCAAATATTTTAGTTTCAGTCGAGTCACTCGCTGCTAGAACTTTATCGCGCTGCTTTGATTTGTAGGCCTCATCTGCTAACGCATGGTGTTTGCGTTGTTCTTCAAAAATCATTTGCTTTTGATCTTCGTTTTCTGCTACAGTTATCTTTTCTGCAAACGTATCACATTTATGGCACGTGTCGGTTTTGGGGGATTTAAATTTGATTCCCATTGTATGAAATACTTCCGAAAATTTCGTAAGTGACACTGGTCTTTCGACTTTTTCAATATACAGCTGAAACATTTTTGTGATGGTTAAATCACTATGGAAATATCTAAAAAAAATATAATGTAATTAGAAACTTTTATGTTATAAGAGTAAACAATTGATGGAGGAATATGTTACCTTTTAGAAGTATCTCTTCTTGTATAGTGACTCTCATAGGATGGAAATGAGTTCACATGAGCTTTTATTTGTTATATGTTAAATTTAAAGGGATTCTCGCACCACGTCTATCGGATGGGATAGATGATCCCGGAGAATAAAATTTTTTATTTGCGACAATTCGTATAATACCGTCAGTTTCTCCAAAAGTTTTTTTGAAACAATTCTTGCACACTGAAATCTTATCAGTGCTAACTTTAACAACGAACACGGTCAACTCGGCGAAACCAACTCGGCGACGACCAACTCGGCGACGGTCAACTCGGCTACGGTAAACTCGGCGATGGTCAACTCGGCGACGACCAACTCGGCGACGGTCAACTCGGCGACGACCAACACGGCGACGGTCAATTCGGCGACGGTAAACTCGGCGACGACCAACTCGGCGACGGTCAACTCGGCGATGACCAACTCGGCGACGGTCAACTCGACGACGACCAACTCGGCGACGGTCAACTCGGCGACGGTAAACTCGGCGACGACCAACTCGGCGAATAAAAATTCCGATTTTCAGAAAATTCCGGTTTTTATTTTTATTTAACTTTAAATTAAAAATCTCCTTCACCAGAAAGGGCGGCTCGAATTAAAAAAATTACGTCTTTCAAAACCAAGATTTTGGAAAGTGGGATTTTGAAAAGCGGGATTTTAAAAAATATCATTTTTCTACGAACACGGTCAACTCGGCGACGACCAACTTGGCAACGTTCAACTCGGCGATGACCAACTTGGCGACGGTCAACTCGGCGACGACCAACTCGGCAACGGTCAACTCGGCGACGACCAACTCGGCGACGGTCAACTCGGCGACGGTAAACTCGGCGACGACCAACTCGGCGACGGTCAACTCGGCGACGACCAACTCGGCGAATAAAAATCCCGATTTTCAGAAAATTCCGGTTTTTATTTTTATTTAACTTTAAATTAAAAATCTCCTTCACCAGAAAGGGCGGCTCGAATTAAAAAAATTACGTCTTTCAAAACCAAGATTTTGAAAAGCGGGATTTTAAAAAATATTATTTTTATACATATCATTTTTATTGCTTACTGCTGAGATGACCGTCGCCGAGTTGGTCATCGCCGAGTTGTGCGTCACCGAGGTGGTCGTCGACTGGTTGATCGTCGTCCAATTTGTTGTCGCCTAGTTTACCGTCGCCGAGTTGTCCGTCGCCGAGTTAGTCGTCGCCGAGTTTACTGTCGCCGAGCTGACCGTCGCCGAGTTGGTCTCGCCGAGTTGTCCGTCACCGAGGTGGTCGTCGACTGGTTGATCGTCGTCCAATTTGTTGTCGCCTAGTTTACCGTCGCCGAGTTGTCAGTCGCCGAGTTAGTCGTCGCCAAGTTTACTGTCGCCGAGTTGACCGTCGCCGAGTTGGTCGTCGCCGAGTTGTCGCGTACCTATTTGTATATCATTTTTATTGCTTACTGCTGAGCTGACCGTCGCCGAGTTGGTCTCGCTGAGTTGTCCATCACCGAGTTTACCGTCGCCGAGTTGTATTGGAAAGTAATTTCTTACTTTACTACTAAATAAGTACATAATGAATTTAAAAATTTTATAAAAAAATGTATTGCATTCATTAGTTTGACCAATTAGTAAGCTAATTACCACTAATATGCCACTTTGAGCCTTTGGTCCGCTTAAGGATTGATGTTTGTACAAACCTCCATATTTTTGCTCCCCATAAAAAAAAAGAAAGTTATCAAGAAGCAATTACCTAAATAAATTAAAATTAATTCAGGGAAAATTACAGGAATATCATTTTTATTGCATACTGCTGCGCTGACCGTCGCCGAGTTGTCCGTCGCCGAGTTGTCCGTCGCCGAGTTAGTCGTCGCCGAGTTTACCATCGCCAAGTTGACCGTCGTCGAGTTGGTCGTCGCCGAGTTGACCGTCGCCGAGTTGTCTGTCGCCGAGTTGTCCGTCGCCGAGTTAGTCGTCGCCGAGTTTACCGTCGCCGAGTTGACCGTCGCCGAGTTGGTTTCGCCGAGTTGTCGCGTACCGCTTTAACAAAGTAATAACACGAGTAGTTGCGTACTTTCATTGATTTTTTTTGTAATGTTTCAAATTTTTTATTCTGGATTTCAATCAAACCCGACAAGAAAGCGCTTCGTAAATTGTAGGATTTTAAATTCCAATATTGATCGAAAATAGTTTTTTGTTGATCGTACGACAACTTTGTTTGGAAATCCTTTCGACATTTGTCTAATGGTTTGCATTCTCGTGAATTGACTGATCGCCCGCTTGAAGAAATATAAGACTGACCGGAATTGCGCTTCAATTTAATTTTTTTTAAATACATCTTGCTTGAAGATGGCTTTTGATTGGTTTCGTTGGCATGAGTAGCCTCAGCAGTAACATTTTCTTGATTACTACTTCCTTCTAAATTGCGTTCAATTTGTTCGGCAAGAAATTCCATTTCTTCATCATCGTCCGATTGATTAGGTAATGGTATGTAATTTGGGTCAGCATCAGAATCATCATTATTTTCGAATGGGTCATCTTCGCAAATAACTTCTTCATCAAGTTCGCCGTCATTTAAATTTGATTCAAGATTCTGAGCAATTTCAGGTAGCGGAAAATCCGACGACCGAACATGCAAACCAAACTGTTCATTTTGAATAACAGTATCTAAATATTCAGCAACGGTGGGCTCTTGGTTGTTTATATGTGCATTTTCATACTGTATTTTCTTAGCTTCTTTAGAAGCTAATGCCACCATCCGTGCGGATCTACATATATCGTTATTCATGTTAATTCTACAATTTAAAATGCAACTCAAAATAATTTGTTTTATAAAAAACCGTTTAAATTACAATCAACAAAATCACACTAAAAGCCGTTATTTCAGAACTGACATAAATTTTACTCTGGCAAAAACAACTTAATTCGAATTAAATACAATATTAAACATAATCAAATTAGAAAAAACACTATAACAAAACTTAAGTTTTTGCTTTACAAACTAATTTTCTAATCAAAACGCGACATAATTAAATAAGTAGACTTAAATAATAATTTTGCTGACATTGGATAAGAAAAAACAACACAATTTACTTACGTGGTTTTGGATTTTAATATTGTATAACACTCACGATTTAAAAGTTAGTTGGAAAAACTCATTAACACAACTTTATGATAAACACTAGTCAACAATTTGAGTTATGTTGTTTTTGCCACATCAATATAAACTCAAAACGAATTGTGTAGTTTTTGACTTTTACGATTTGTACACTAAAAAATACGGTAAAATTATATCGACTATATTAAAATATTCGTTTAAATACAACGAATTAGAATTTTAATAAACTTGAAAAACTACACAACTCGAGTTATGTTGTTTTGGGTTATTGCCACAGGATTATTGATTATTAAGCGACCGAATAACAGAATTCCAGATGTTGTTGTTGTTTTTTTTTAATTTTTATTTTTTTATTTATTTGATTATAACCCGACGTATTAGTCATTTTATGGGATGGTATGGCGAGACTTGGAAAGGCGATCAATTGTTGGTTTGTTGTTAAAAATCATTTTCTTAATTGTATTATTGTTATAATAAGCAAAGCTAATATCTGTATATTGTGTCACGATGCTACTAATCCGTTGGCTAGTTTTTCCTATATACTCTAACCGGCGCCAATTTTTCGGCATTGGGCTATCTGGTACGGTGGACAGTGAGAGAAGATTAGAGGTGCACATCGGATATTGGTTGAAGCCACTGCTCCCAACCTATCTGGTGTGTGCTTCGACGCTTCCTTTCACCGCTGCCCACCTGCCTAGTGCGGCAATAAACTGCAGACATCTTAATCCAGCTCTGTCTGCAACACAGCACACTTCAGTGAAGGATGATAAGAGGTACCCACCGAATCATCGATATTTGGTCGACGCCTCTTGCTCCCAATACTATCAGGTGTGTGCCTCGACGAACATCTTCCTTCACCGATACTGACGCAGGCATCGACCGACAACGCAACACAGACCACATCACCTCTCTTTCACTCTCTCTCGGCCCACCGCCTCCGTTAATGCATCTTACGAGTTAAGACATTTCAATGGAGCGATCGCCACATCGTGTTCAGCACATCTGGGGCCCTATTATGAAATTGACGATAGCGTTTTTTTTCTCGATAGTATCGAAAATGAGCGATCATGAAATTTTTAGATAGTGTTATTTTTCGATAATATTGTCTTGAGGATCCTAAAATGATTCTTGGACAAAGTTCTGAAATATGACCAACTAAAGTGGAACTTGGCTATTCCTTAACCGATTTTAGTAAAAAATTGGCATGCGAGATGGAAATGAAATTCTAAAATGACTTTTAGATGAAGTTCTGGAATATGGTCAACTAGGAACTTGACTATTCCTTAACCGATTTTAGTGAAAATTTACATGCGCGATGAAAAGGGGATTCTAAAATGATTTTTGGATAAGGTTCTGAAATATGAAATGCATGTCGAATTTCAACATAATCAGATAACGAGTAGGCTAGTTCTATCCTAGCTGGCCTAATTAAAGACTTTCATCCAAAAATCATTTTAGAATCTCATTTTCATCGCGTATATCAAATTTCACTAAAATCGGTTAAGGAATCGCCAAGTCAAAATCATTTTAGAATCACATTTCCATCGCACATGTCAAATTTTACTAAAATCGGTAAAGGAATAGCCAACAGTTCTATTCCAAATCGCCATATTCCAGAACTTCATCTAAAAATTATTTTAGAATCCCGCATTTCCATCTCGCATGCCAATTATTGTGACTAAAATCGGTTAAGGAATAGCCAAGTTCCACCTTACTCCGCAATATTCCAGAACTCTCAGCCAAGTTCCATCCTACTTCTCCTTATTCCAGAACTTTATACAAAAGGCATTTTAGAATCCCACTTTCAACGCACATACTTATTAAATTTCTTCGTAATTGCTTAAGGAGTAGCCAAGTTTCATCCTAATTGGCAATATTCCAAAAAATCATCTAAAAATCATTTCAGGATCCCATTTACAAGACGCATGTCAAATTGCTTGTCCAGTTTGTTCGGAAATCTCCATGGTTATCTCTATGCTCTGCTTCACATGTCCTACTATAGAGGCCTTTCGTTTTCTATGGCATAATTATTTTGTCCTCTTAGCGAGGTCTTTCGTTCGTTAAGGATTGTACTATGCAGGTCCTCCAGAAAAACCCGTCGATGAGAGGAAAAGAGTAAGGTTATTTAGAACGCAAATAAAATCGCGATATTAATATAGTAATTTGTGATAATAAAAGCGCTCTTTTAATTTAAAATTATTACATATTTACTAGAAAATGAATTTTGTTTGTTGTAGTTTCTACGATTTGTTTACAATTATTTTTAACAGGCATGCACTAAAAGTTTAAAATAATGACGCAGTTTGCTTAGATATAATAATAAGTAAACGAGCTTTAAGAAAAATTATTTTTAATAATAAAATTAATTTTGTTAAAAAAATTTTAATTTAAAAATGATTAAGTGATTTGAAACTAAACTAAAAATGATTTTCGATATATTTCATAATAGCTATTTTCGATGTCACCGAAACTCTCGAAATTATCGAAAAAAAACGCTATCGAAAATTTCATAATAGGGCCCCTGAACAGACAGACAGACAGAAACCAACCATGTTTCGCATCTAGGGGAATCACTTGTGGGGAATTTCTTTAGCGGCCCACTCATGCGTGCTCCGCCATAATGTATCACTCACATACATTGGAGTCTGAGTTCACCCAACCACCAATGCAACGTCTCACGCTGCTCAACGTTGACATTAATATTTGGGAACGAACGCATCAAGCACCAAACTACTGTCTCTTCCATATGAAGAGATAACACACAGTGTTTTCTTTAATTCATTCTGGATATTCCGGACATTCCGAAAGTGACGTAAATCGTTATTTTATTCATTCCATTCCTTCTCTTCCTTTTTTAGTCCATTCTTTTATTTATTAGGAATATCCAGAATGTAATCTTTTTGTACTAGGTAGAATAAAAAGAATTTATTTGACGTTTTGTAATTAGTGGGGAAAAAATTGAGTATGTAACGAAAAATTTAATGAAAAATATCGAAAAATAAAAATAAGTAAATAAAAATGGAATTCCCAGGACAAAATAGCGTAATTGAAGGTAAATATGAATTATATAATTAAGAAATAAATTATTTAAAATGTTTAAAACATTTTATTTATATACAGAGTATACTTTAAGGTTATTTTTTTATAAATTATAGTTGATAATTTTAAACGGAGCCCAAGCGATATTCGCTGCCTAGTCCACAACTTTACACCAAACACCACCATGTTTGATAGGTTTACAAAAAAAAAGTGTGGAACAACATTGCCGGTAATTTATTTTTTAAATATTTTAATTATTAAATTCACAATTGAGGCAAACAAGTTAGTGGAGATCAATGTATCGGGAAATGGAAAGGCCTCAAAAACATGTACAAAAAGGTCAAAGACCACAACAACACAAGTGGCAACGCGCATAAGTACTGGGAGCACTATGATATAATGGACGAAGTGTTAAACAACCGCCCCGAAATCAGTCCTCCTGCAACTTGTTCGAGCGATGAACCTAGCGTTAGAATTAATAATTCCAGGGCCATTGCTGAACCAAGTTGCAGTAGCGACGATTTTGATTTTATCGATACAATAGAGTTGACACCCACTATTTCCACTTCCTTCTGTTCTTCAAAGAAAAAGGAAAGCCGCGGAAGACGAGAAGAACAAGCGTCATAACGAAAAAATGAAGAGAACGGATAAATTTTTAGATTTGTTTCAACAATTTATTGACAAAATCTAATTTCCTACAAATCATTAATTTAAGTTAATCATAATTTTTTATTAAGTTTGAATTGTTGTTTATTTTATTTTTGTTTACAAATGAATTCACAAATATAATAAATTTTATATTGAAATCTGTGTTAGTTTTTTTTATGTATTAAGTAATCTCAAAATATAGTTGCGTTTTAAATTTGCATCGGTGCCGCCTTGTGCGGATGTCGCATCGGCACTTCCATCGTCGTTCGAAATAATTATTTCGTCTTCTGAAAGATGGTCGCCGTTTTACATACAAATATTGTGCAAAATGCAAGCGGACATAATAATAATATCCGCTTAGTCGTCGGAATCTACCTTTAAGGAGGCCAAAGGCATGTTCGATTGTTAATCTAGCAGAAGAATCAGCCTTATTGTATATGGTTTGTGCTGCCGATAATCTGCCTGTGTCTTTAAATGGCGTCATTAACTAGGGCTTTAAAAAATTTTACAGTTAAATAATTATTAATAAAATCTTGCTTGTAATTACGCACCATCGGAATTTTTTTTGAATAAATTGGAACGACGGAAAAGACACGAGTCGTGGATGGATCCTGCTTCACCCGCGTAGCAATCCGTGGAACAAGCAAGCTCATCGCGCACGGCTTGAAGTAGCACCGAATGAAATTTCTTATGGTTTATATAAGAATTCGGATATTATTTTGGTGCTGCGGGATTCCTATATGTGATCCATCGATACAACCAATATCAATTTTCAGTCTGATAAAGTATTTTTGTTTTGTAAGATGAAATGATTGTGTGAGTTTACGAAAGCAATAGAGAAATAATTTATTTATGCATATATTAAATTATAGAATTTGTAGTGGTGGTAATTACTGTACATATTGAAAAACACACGTTTCTTTTTGCACTTCTTACCAAATTTCTAACTTATTTACAACACTCTTTATATCCAAAGTTATTAAGAAATTCTTTAGTAATTATTCGAAGATTGTATTGCGAAAACTATCAATGAGTATATTGATGACTTGCTCTTGAATGTTCATTATATCACCGCACTTAATTGTTCACAGAAATGTTCGTTGGATAAATAAAAATTATATAAATGAGCTTAGTCCCGGGCCCTGAATATAGTTCATCTAATGGATCATTATGAGTTTCATCAAGAATTCATCAGTGAATTCATCGATTACCATCTACTAGGGACATGACTTATATTTATGACATTTATGGTATTATCCTTAGTAAGTTATGTGACTCGTTATATATCAAAGAACGATCATCATAGCATTGGTTTCAAAATCAACGGATCTAAACCAAATATATCATCTCTAGTTTTATAGACCATGCAGCATTTGTCTTTAGCAGCGGTAATTACCACTCCCTCAAAAGTGAGCAGATTCAAATAGTTGGGATCTATTGTCACTTAATAATATAATAGAGGATATCAAGGAGCATCTTGCCCCTGCGCATTCTCTATGTTGTGTAACTAAATGAAATGAAGTTATTGCTCACTACATGGATCTATTTCAGGAGTGAACCAGAACTCCGAATAATCCCAGTTCACCAAATTCGTCGCTGAATTATTCCCAGTTCACAATTTATGGGTAAATTGTTACAAATTATTCGGTAACACAGAATACACAAATTTGAACTCGAACAACAAAGGAAATAGTTATGAAGCTGGGAGGGTTATGATGTGACATGTGACTGCACATAATGTTTTCTTAAAGCTTTAAAAATTTCCACAAATCGTATTGCTACCAGTACGAGTATAATAAATTAGTATTG
Organism: Tipula helvola; assembly: GCA_963556165.1. Lineage (NCBI taxonomy): Eukaryota > Metazoa > Arthropoda > Insecta > Diptera > Tipulidae > Tipula > Tipula helvola. The sequence continues at coordinate 141,775,526 of OY744482.1, read as the reverse complement.
ATTTATTGTATGATAGTATTAAAGTTATATTGATTGCTTCAAATTGGGACTAACCACAAAAGCTCTATTGTTAGACACAAAGGAAATTGATAAAATAAAGTTACGTTTAGTATAACATGGTTAATATGTATACTCGTAAATTGGTTTTTAGAGTTTGCAAAAAACAACAACAAAACAATGAACAAATTCCTTATACATATTAACTTCCGTTTGTTGATGTATGTTTTGTGGTTCCTGTTTTGCTTTCCTATTCAGTGTTGGTAAACATTTCGAGAAAAAAGGAAAGAAAATTTGAGATACAAATTATTTATAACAGATTGGATTCCTCTGTTTTTTATATTCTACGACATAAATAAAGTGCAGGAAGGAAATTTAGGAATGCTGAGCGTGGTTGCAACTACTACATAAATTTCCTTTCCAGTAAATTGTTCTAATCCACAAATTTTTGTATGTGAATTTTAGAAAAGTTAAGGATAATTTGGAGAGGAATGAGGTAAATTTTGAATTTCACATGCAATAGAAGCAATCATCATTGCTTTCATCAATTCTTATTCGTAATTATTACGATGATATTGTTAACTGCAAGGTCGAACCTAAGTAAGTACTATTAGAAAATTATAAAACAGAAGCTGCTAAACCCTTGTATCGGATTTTATGTAAATTTAAAACTTAAAAGGTTACCGCTGATGGGGCCTTTCTTTAATTAGTGAGAACAAATTAGTTGGTGTCAATTTAAATTCTGCTTTATTTTATTAAATGCTACGCTTTATATACAATTTTTAATTTCCAAAGTCAGCACGAAATATATAAAGTAAAAATCAAAAATATGTATTTGTAGTATACATATTATTATAAATTTAAGTTAAGCGTCAGCACAATAGATGCCCCAAAACTTCATATTTGGTGAAAATTAAAATGTTGGAATGTTGATGAGTCAACATTTTCCGGGCTGTAGAGTTTTGAGTAGCCTCCTGTTTACACTTCACTATTTTCATCCGGCCGAGGAAGGGCTGCCGGTATTAGAACCTGACCTTTCGCGTGTAATGATGAACATCATGATGATTCATTTCTGTTGGCAGCTGTTCCTTTCCTTTATCACTTCTTCTTTATCCCTTTCCACATCGGTAGTCCCAATTGCTAGCATCAGGTTAAGATTATCGGGTTTTTTGAGTTTTATTTGCGAACTGAATTCCTTTAGATTGATCGCTCCGTTTAACATATTAGATGATTTTTCAAATGTCTTGCTAATATTATTACGTGCTGTGCTGATAGCGATGATAAAGAGGTGGTCGTCCCTTAGCGTATAACTAGCATCTATTGTCACTAATCCGGACCCCTGAAGGCTGTATGAGTCGATGTTGGATCCATATATGTTGTCAACTGTCGTTTTATTTGTAATTACGTATATCCATTAATTTGGAGCATTCAGTTTTATCCAATGGTCAAGCATTGGTTTTCGCTGTAAGATTGCTACTTCACATTGGGTTCTGTTAGTTAATGCATTGAAAATTGGTGATATCTCGCATAAAAATTGCGTAGGTTGGAATTTTTGACAACGTTCCACTTCTTCTATTGTTAGAGTGGTAAAATGTTCTCGATGATTGTCCATTGCTAGATATTTTGTTAATGTAACGATGTGTGATTGAGTGCTGTTATGATTAATATCCGGAACAGGGTAGACAGCTAGCAGGTTATAATCCGTTGCAAAGGATAACGGAATGATAATCTCAATTATCACATTTCGTTGTATTACCCTACTACGTACATTCATGCTTTGATGTATATGCATGAGATCATGAATGTTATGGCCGGGAATGGTTATTGATGCTGGTGTATGTTGACGAATAAATTGCAGTTGGTCTTTCAATTGTGACGGCGCGAGAATCGATGGATGCAAAATGCTATGATGTGCATAGTAAATAATATCAAGTAGACCTTGTTGCGTATCCTCTAAGTTTTTTAGTATTAAGGTCAACTCTAGTGAGCTCATTAATACCCTTTCTTCGTGTGTTCGATATTCGTTTAGTTGTATCATCTCTAATCTTAACCTCTGCTGATCCTTTATTAAATTGTTCAATGATGTTGCTGTGAGATTAGAATTATATTTCATCAGCTTGATTGTGTTATCGATTATAGATGTCTGGTTTCTCATTAATGCCATTAGATGCTTTTCGTTGTTGTTGATATTCTCGAATTGGGTTTCATACTGGTTGGCTTCGCGCTGGGTAAGAATTCCAAACTTGTCTCCTAAGATAATGCCTGTTGTGTCTCCTAAATCGCGCTTCACTCGTCGACGTTACTTATTGCTTGTTAATAGGAGAACATTGTCTGCAATCAAGTTGTTGAGCTGCCATTGAAGTTGCTGCAGGATTACGTCGCAGTTAAAACCAGACAATCCTTTACAAGCTGCTCCCAGTTCGCCTTGGGCTTGTTTAAAAGCTTCGATCTCTTCCCAATAGTTCGTCATGTTGTAATAGATCACTAATGTCCACTTCATGGCTACCAATTCAAGTTTGCCTAAATTCTCGAAATATATTCCTGTTGAGTCGTTAAATGGGGTAACCTTGATCTGAGCTTGCGCCTGTCCTGGTATGCAGCAAATTGAGAGTAATGCTAGTGCAAGATGATTTACTTTACTTAAATTCTTTGCTTGTCTGTGAGGCTGCACTCTTTGGTTCTGGTTGTCGTTTCCGGGCAGTGGTAGTCTATTTCCTGTACACTGCGGACTGCTCATCTGCGTGGTTGTTCTTCCTGGTACTGTTTTATCTATGCCTTGTGGGGTTGGTAATTGTTGAGTAGTAGCTACCGCATGCACTGGATCATTGTTCTTGTTTTGCATGTTGATGTAGTCCTTTGGCTCGTTAGTTCTTGGTAGGCGGCATATTTTAGTAAAATTCCTTTTAAACGTATTGTTCCTGTATTTGAGCGTGACTACTCTAACAAGTCCATCTTGTCCTGGATGAAGTTCAATTACTCTTGCTAGTGGCAAGTGCGTAGGAGGTAGTTGTTCGTCTTTGACGATTACTAGTTCTCCCAATTGGATGTTAGGTTGTTTCTGCAACCATTTTGGTCTTCGTTGTAGTTGTGAGAGATATTCCATATGCCATTTTTTCCAAAATCCTTGACTGAGCTTGGTGAGCAAATTCCATCTTGTAACGGTTTGGATACCCTCCATATTAGGTTGTGGCATGGCTATGATGGCCCTGCCTATCAGGAAATGTGCCGGACTTAAAAACCCGTCATCATCTGAGTCGTTTGAGAGTGGAGCTAGTGGCCTAGAGTTCAAGCATGCCTCTATTTGAGCTAGAAGTGTTGAGAGCTCCTCGAAAGTTAGTGTATGAGTTCCAATTACTTTGCGGAGGTGTTGTTTTGTTGACTTGACTCCGGTTTCCCATACTCCTCCAAAGTGAGGACTTCCCGGGGGTATAAAGTGCCACTCTAAAGTGTTCCCATCTGAGCTATTTTACCTTTAATTTCTGCTTCCTGTTGCTTTGCCTGTCTTTGTAGTTGTTTGTCTGCTCCAACAAAATTTGTACCACAATCACTGAATATGTTCAGACAAATTCCTCTTCTTGATATGAATACTCGGTATGCGGCCAAGAAAGCGTCTGTTGACAAGTCACTTACAAGCTCTAGATGAATTGCCTTCGTGGCTAGGCATATGAATATGGAAATGTATCCCTTTGTTGTTTTGTTACAGCGGCCTTTCCACAATTTTATATTATTCGGACCAGCGTAGTCTACTCCGCTGTTAGTAAACGGTGGTGCTGGTGTTACTCGTTCTTTTTGTAACACGCCCATTAGTTGGTGCGACGCCAATTTCCTCGCTCTCGTACAGACTATACATTCATGTATAGTGTGACGAATCGTATTTTTGGCGTTTATTACCCAATACTGCGTTCTCAGGTGTGCTAAAGTTGCTTGATTGCCACCATGTAGTGTTTTTATATGAACTTCTCTGATAAGCAAACTTGACAGCTTGTAACCTCTGGGTATTATTATCGGATGATTTTCTTCAAATGGAAGACTAGAATTTGTTATTCTACCTCCGACTCTGAGTAGGTCATTTCCGTCCAGAAATGGAGTTAGCGTTATGATTGTACTGTTCGTTGGTAGGTTTTGATTCGCTTTTAACTTCTTTAATTCTGGTTAAAAACCTTCCTGCTGTGCGACTCTGATTATTGCGCTTAGCGATGTATTCAGTTCTTCTTTTTTAAAATGGGAGTTGTCTTTAGCTTTTGATTTTGCATTTGATGATTGAAAATCGTAGACAGTATGCAATGCTATGAACAAGCCGTTGTAACGAAGAGAATCTGTCGAATTCAATCACAGGTTTTTTCACTGTTGTTGTAAATGTTCTTATTGATTTTCGTTCCATGTTGCCCGCTTGTTCCATTTCTTCATCATTGATTTTTGTTGTTGGATAGCTCAAATTCTTTAGCCATGTTGGCCCTTCCCACCAAATTTTGTGGGTTAATAATTGAACTGGGTTTAATCCTCGAGATGCACAGTTAGCAGGATTCTCATTCGAGACCACGTAATGCCATTGGCTAGGATCGGTGATGGCTTGTATTTCTTTTATTCTGTTTGCCACAAAAGTTTTATGGTATTGTGCGGGTTTCCTTTTATTCAGCCCAAAACTGCTGTGGAATCGCTCCAGCAAAATGTTGATATATTGTTGTTGATGTTCAACGTATGTTTGACATTTTTGAGCAATTTAGAAAGTAGCAATGCGGCGTTCAGCTCTAATCTTGGTAGTGATATTGTTTGGTTTAATGGTGCAACCTTTGTTTTAGCAGCAAATATTGTGACTTGGTTGTTTATATTGCTATATACCACTGCAGCATATGCTTGATTCGAGGCGTCACAGAAACCATGTAGTTCAATTCTGGCGTTACTGTTGTAATTGAACCAACGGTGAATCCTGATTTCCTCTAAACGTGGTAATTCCATTTTGTAGTTTAACCATCTGTTTTCAAGATTTAAGTGGAGTTTTTCGTCCCATCCTACACCGGAAGCCCATAAATCTTGAAGTAGAATTTTTGCCTGAATCACCACTGGTGCTAACTATCCTAGCGGATCGAAAAGCCTTGATGCCTCTGATAAGATTGTTCGTTTGGATATCGTTGTTTTGGATTCTGGCAAAACTCTTGAAGAGTTCCACAGGAGTCCAAGTGTTTTCACTGTATCACTAAATTCTATGGTATGGAGTCCTGTTTATTTCAGATTTTCTGGAAGCTCTTCTAATAACGCCTTTTCATTGCTGGACCATTTTCTGAGATTGAAACCGCCACCGGAAAGGAGATTCAGTAGTTCCTTTTTCGCAGCGATTGCTTCTGCGATTGTGTTAGCTCCAGATAGAAGATCATCCACATAGAAATCGTTTTGAACAATCTTTGAACCAATTGGATATCTTGACGCTTCATCCATGGCTAATTGTTGTAACGTTTTTGTAGCCAAATAAGTTGCAGACGCTGTTCCGTATGTGACAGTTTCATTGGCTTATTTGTCTCAGATCGCCAGAGGATTCGTTGAAAATCTTGATCTTCGCGGGCCATTCTGATCTGTCTGAACATTTTCTCAATATCTGCTGCAATCACGTAACGATGTTTTTTCCATCTTATCAATATTGCCGTTAAGTTGTCTTGTAATGTTGGACCTACATGCATCATTTCGTTTAGTGATGTACCTGTTGTTGTTTTGCAGGAAGCGTCAAAGACTACCCTCAATCTCGTAGTTGAGCTATCTTCTTTTATGACGGAATGATGTGGCATGTAGTAAACCCGAGAAGCATCTTTTTCTGTGTCATCTTTAACTAGTTCCATGTGGTCCAACTGGATGTATTCGTTCATGAATTTGTGATATTGATTCTTAAACTCTTCATCCTTCTTGAATCTTTTTTCAATTTGAATCAATCTAGCTGCTGCTTTACTTTTAGATTCTCCCATTCCCACTTCTTTGAGTTTGTTGTTGTGAAGCGGCATCCGAACTTCGTATCGTCCATTTGAGAATCGCTTGTGAGTCTCTTCATAGTACTGCTCACATTCGATCTCTTCAGCAGTTAGGCTTCGTTTAGGATGCAGTTCTTCGGATTCCCAAAAGCATTTTAATTGCTTGTCTATATCTGCCAATGTGACGTGGCTATTTAACCGGGTGACTGCAATGCTGCTGATCTGAGTTAGACGACCAGATATGATCCATCCTAGCTCTGATCTTTGCGCTATGCACTTATGATGCGGATCCCTTTTTATGCCTTCTAAAATGATTTCTCCGTATATGTCGGCACCTATTAAAAGATCAATAGGTCCGGGAGTATCGAAAGTAGGGTCGGCTAGGATTATTTCTTTTTGTAGTTCGCTATCTAAACCCAATGAGTTCTTGTCTGGAAGTATTTTAGTAATAGTTCCCAGAACTAAAGCATTAGCTTCGATCTTGAAAATCGATGGAAATCTTGGACTTATGTCTATTGTTATCTGTTGATGGGCTCGTCCTTTTGTTGCTCAAATTCCGGAAAATTCAGTTAGAACCCTTGTCCTTGGCAGGCCTAGTTGTTGTGCTGCTTGCTTTGTGATGAAAGTAGCCTGTGAGCCTGGATCGATCAGTGCTCGTAGTAGAGTAAAACTCCCGAACATATTCTGTACTTTTACTAGAGCTGTTGCTAAAAGTACAGGGCCACTATTCTTGTCGAGTGTTGAGATGTTCAGTTTTGCAATACTGTTTTCCTGATTTTTTACGTGTAGCAACGTATGATGTCTACCTTTGCAGGTAAAACAACTCAGTTTAATGCTGCAACTTGTTGTCGAATAGTTTTGGCTGAGACAATTTCTGCACAAATTGTGCAGCATGACCATCTGATTTCTTTCAGAAATGCTTAAGTCTTTGAATCGTTGGCATGATTCGGTCCTGTGGTTTTTCTGACAGCATACGCAAATATTACTTGGTTGAGTGGCAGTTACGAATGCGCGTCTTAGCGGTGGTGGTTGAAATCTTGCTTGTTGGGTTGGCATTATCTTGTTGTTGCCGATTGCTTCTAAAGATTGGAAACGCCTTTCTAGAAATTTCAAGAATTGGTTTGTTTCTTGGAATTCTCTCGGGTTTTCTAGAGAGCTCTCGTATAGCCGTCGTGACTCGTTGTCCAATTTTTTTAACAAGCTGAAGATGATGAAAGGACTCCATGTTTTAATATTTATGACTGTATTCCTTATGGCATGTAGGCACTAGGTGTTATGTCATGTAAGCATTTGATCGCAGCAGCCGACTCCGTGTTGCTCGTATGCTGTTTCAATAAAGTGTTCAGCAAATTAGATACGAGTAATCTCCTGTTGTTAAAGCGGTTCTCTAAAATCTCCCAAGCTACATCGTAATTGTCTCCAGTAGGTTCCAAATGACTTAATAATTTTCCAGCTGACCCTTCTACGTGACTTTTAAGATAGTTCATTTTATGTGTCGTGGTTAGCTGATTATTGTTATGAACTAAACGTTTGAATGTGTCAGAGAAACCAGAAATCTACCCACTTCATGTAGTCCCCGTGAAAATGTGAGATTTCTACTGGTGGTAGACGAATTTCTAATGGTTTTATCTTGTCTAATTCTTTTTCTTCCAACAATGTTGTTAATTGTATTACAATTTTTTCGTGTTTATCTTTTAAATTTTCGTAGTGTTGGTCTACGAAATATTTTGATTTTACTTCCTGTTCTTCGGAAGTCTCCATGCATATTTGTTCATGAAGGTCGCTGATCTGCATCATCATCCTCTCCTTGTTTTTTAATTTAATTTTTAAAGCTGATCTGGATCTGTTGTTACTAGCCAGTATGTCCTCAGTTGATCGAATTTCTCGATATAAACCTCGCATTCGGATATCTTGCTGCTTCAACTGTTGCCTGAATTTTGGAAATTGGCTAAAAGCAACGTTTGACTCAATGGTCGACGCCCTGGATGGTTGGTGGTGGTTGACTTCACTTGTTGAGACCCCATGCTCTGTTGTATTGTTATTGTTCTTCTCAGATGGGATGTATCTAAACTTTTCATTTGTGCCTGCTTCATCTGATGTTGGCAATGGTGTGGATGGCAAACTCGGCGTGTTGAGTCGTTGGCGCATATCCTCAATGGTTGTTGTGAAACTTTTCGAAACCATTTCTCTATCCTTGAAGTACTGATGTGTTGAATTCAATGGAGTTAGAAAATCTCTAATCTTGTTGTCTTCATCAACATGCTCGTTGTAAGACTTCTTCAACGCTGCGATTTTCTTCTCAAGATAAGGTTTTGTTTTCCGCTGTGCTCCATTTTTCTTGTAAATTGAGATAAGTTGCTGTATCTCTTCTGCTTTTTGTTCTTGTTTTCTTAGCAGTTCTTCCATTCTTATTGTTGCACTTGAAAAAGTTTATTAGACGGCAAGTGTCAGGAACAATTTCTTACGCGAATTAGTATTTCGTGGTGCAGCTTCAATGGTTTGTTGTTTGGTAATTTACTTGAATTTGCCGGTTGTTGTTTGGCGTATTTCTAATAGGTGCCAGTTGTTTTTTAATGGCTCGAAGGACCAATGTTAAACCCTTGTATCGGATTTTATGTAAATTTAAAACTTAAAAGGTTACCGCTGGTGGGGCCTTTCTTTAATTAGTGAGAACAAATTAGTTGGTGTCAATTTAAATTCTGCTTTATTTTATTAAATGCTACGCTTTATATACAATTTTTAATTTCCAAAGTCAGCACAAAATATATAAAGTAAAAAATCAAAAATATGTATTTGTAGTATACATATTATTATAAATTTAAGTTAAGCGTCAGCACAATAGATGCACCAAAACTTCATATTTGGTGAAAATTAAAATGTTGGAATGTTGATGAGTCAACAGAAGCTATCGATTAAAAATGGACTGCTGCAACAAATTCAAGAGTAGAAATTTTCCTAAATATACAAAAGGTCGATATATGTATTATGCCTAATTTCAGAATGTCATTTGACAAAAAATACCAGTGCTACCATGCCATCCACCCATCAGGAAAGGCGAGACGAAGTTCAACTTTATTTGTGAAGGAAAACATTAAATTTTACGAAGGAGTAAAAATTGAAAAAGAAATTATGCAAGTAGCCACCATTAATGTTCGATTAAATAATCAACAACATATCTTTAATATATTGCCCTCCGCGGTATAATCTGAATAAAGAAAACTATGTTACGATTTTAACGCTAAAAATACATATTGAGGATCAAGGCTAACAACCCATAGGGGTAAGGAGCTATTTACAGCTGGTCGGGCTCTGCACTGCGAGTTCCTGTCTGGAGGTAAATTAACATATTGACCAGCGGATACATATAACATACCAGATTTGATAGATTTCTTTGTAACAAAAGGGATATCTGTAAACTACTTATTGCTCGAAAGCAGTGAAGGAATTTCATCTGACCATACCCCTGTCATTATGACACTCAGTGATACCATTATAAACTGGGATCTCTTCCGGGAAATACTACGGCAGAACTTGATGTTCAATTGAAGCTGCTGAACAACAGTATTCTACAAGCAGCGTGGCAGAGTACTCCTCCTATACTTGTAATCAAGAAGTTAGAGATCTGGTTAGAGAAAAACGGAAAACGCGAAAAATCTGGTAGACGAATCGAGCACCACAAAGCAAATCACGATTTAATTATTTAACCATTAAATGACACACTTAAGAAAAATCACATAAATGCCACACTAGGGTCTTTTAGGCCCCAGCATGAAAATTGCCCGTTATTCCTTGAATTTTTCTATATCTAGCTTTAACAATTTTTTCCAAGATAGTTTAAAGCTTACTAAAGGAGATCAAATTATTAAATTAATGAAATTTTAATTTTATGATACCAAAAAAAACACAGCTTTGTGAAAAAAATAAGAAAATGGTTTGTTTTACGTAAAATAACCGTATTTTTTTAATTTTCAATATTTTTAGCTAAAAGTTTAGCGGTATATCCTTGAGATAGTATCTTTTTAGATAAAAATAAGTCCGATACTGAATCTTTAAAAAAAGGTATTTATTTTGTAGTATCAAAGTTGAATTTTTTCTTATCGTCGAAGATGGCCGACCACGGCTCTGGCCAGCCGCTTGACACTCTCCTACATACAAACGCCGTTGATCCAAAGTATCCTCACCCATATCTTTCTGGTCTACTTCCATGGCACTCTCTGGAGCGCCGCACATCGAAAAGTCTGAATCATAGTCTTTACTGTCTTACTGTCCTCAAACAAGTTATCTTGTCCTCCTGAAGATGCTTCGTCGATGGGTTCTAGCACTTCTCGGACGGTTCGGCTCTGCAAATTATACGCCATCTAATATTACGTCAAAATCAAAAGAAATATGATAAACTAAATAAATTTTAACAACGAGCGCAGTCTTACCCACGACCAAAAAGCAATAAAACAACACAAAAAACGGCAAAAACAACTTTGAAAAATTATTTCGTATTCAATACAAATATTTTCATTCAATTTTGATCAAATCTGATCACCTAGAGATCTTAGTCATCACATTTTTCTTGTCTGGTCAAGATCTATTAGTCTGTCTTTGTTTCTTGAAAATCGGATAAGCACCTTTCGAATTACTTTGTTTACAGAGTGCTAGAGTTGAGATGCCTACAAATTATTCCGATTTTCACACAAATATACGTATATGACACATTGGGGTCCGTTGGATCCCACCGTGATTTTGGACATTTCTACACAGCTGCATCTCAACTTTAGCAAGGGAGGGGACACGAGATGCATTTCCGGAGGAAACATTTATATAAACGATTGAAAAAGGTCTGGGATCCACTGGTCCCCATGTGTCATTTAAGGGTTAAGTAACAAATTAAAAATGCTTATCAAAGAAATTAAGAACAAATAGTAACCTAGCTGGCCTTTCTGGCAACAAGGACACTAATTATTCCCTTTGGAAAGCAACTAAAGGTCTTAAAGGCCTAAAGTACAAATAGCTCCTATCAAGATTGACGATGGATCTTGGGCTAGAAGTGCCAAAGAAAAAGCTGCATTGTTTGCAGACTATCTTGAAGACACATTTCAACCCCTTCCAAGGCAAACAGCTGAAGAAAATAGAATTCCAGTAAATAAAGTGGATAACCTAAACATAGGCCGATTTCCCTACTTCCTGCAATTTCAAAATTATTTGAAAAGCTACCACTCAAGAGGTTAAAATAAGCAATAGAAGTCAGAAAACTCATTCCTCCTCACCAATTTGGATTTATAGAGAGACACTCTACCATAGATCAAGTGCACAGAATCACAGATCTAATTGAAGATGCTATGGAAAATAAAAAAATATGCTCAAGTGTCTTCTTGGACGTATCTCAAGCCTTCGACAAAGTATGGCACCGAGGCCTGGAATATAAACTACATAGAGATCTGCCGAAGCAGTTTTACCTGAAAGTCTTATCTAGCTAATCGACACTTTCGTGTAAAACATGAAGAGGAATACGCCGAATTAAAGAAAATACCGGCTGAAGTTCCACAAGGAAATGTTCTGGAGCCGATATTCTATATACTTTATACGCGAGACGTGCCAAGCACAAAAGGAAAAAGTATTGCAATATTCGCCAATGATAGTGCAATCTTGGCAACTGGAGGCAACATAGAGGAGTCAACCAGAAAATTACAAAAGACTGCTAATTCATTGAGTAATTGGACGAAGAAATGGCGCCTTCAACTCAACGAAAATAAATCTATACATATAAACTTTACCAGCAAAAATGTTAATTGGTTACTTGTTCGACTGAATTCGCAACCAATTCCTCATGCAAACACGGCAACATATTTAGGAATGACCCTTGATGCTAAACTCAAGTGGAAAGAGCATGTTGAAAAGATAAAAGAAGGGTTAAACATCAAATACAGAAACATGTATTGGCTCATAGGAAGGCACTCTGAGATAACATTATATAATAAAATGTATGGACGTATGGTATACATTACAGCTATGGAGCTGTACCAAGAAAACTAACGTAAAAGTAATTCAAACTTTTCAAAATAAAGTCTTGCGTAGTATGGTCAACGCACCATGGTACATAAGGAACGAAAACTTTCATAAGGATCTAAAAATGGAGTACGTAGATGAAGAAATTAAGAGCTAGGAAACACGTACAGGGCCTCAATCAACATGAAAATGCGGATTTGTGCCGTATGCTGAACAACCAAAATCCAGTAAGACGGCTTCGAAGACCGAAGCCCTTAGAACTAGGACAGATAAATTAATGAAGTAACCACCAACCTGGTGCTAACCGATTATACTCCTCTAACAGTTAGTCGGAACATTTGTAATATCAGTTGTAATATTTGTTAAATAAAAAAATAAAAATAAAAACGGGTAAAATTTCGAAACACTGTTCATACAGATGATGAACATATAGCAAGTATAATGGACATCCAAGTGAAAGAAATCGTTAAAGATTTTGTTAGAAATTACAAGCCGAGTAATGCGAATCGTGCCCTGTATCATTTAAAATTGTTTTAAATAATGATACTTCTATTTCCGCAAGACCAAGGAACTTGCCTTTAGTTGAGCAGAAAGTGGTTCAAGTAGAGCAATGGCTGCATGAAGGAATTGTCAGGCCGTCAACTTCGGAATATAGTAGTTAAGTGGTTGTAGTAAAAAAGAAGGATAATAGTTCTAGAGTATGTATCGATTACCGTAAGCTAAATTCGCCAATAATTATAGACCAGTGCCGATAATAGAGGAGCAGCTGGATAAATTAGCAGAGGCAAGAGTTTTTCCCACATTGAACATAAAAAATGTTTTTTTTCATGTACCCGTAGATGAAAATTCGAAAAATACAGCATTTATCACTTACCAAGGTCATTTCGAATTCAACAAAGTTCCATTTGGGTTAAAAATATCACCGGCAGTATTTCTAAGGTTCATTAATATAGTGTTCATAGAGCTGATAAATAATAATGATTTAATTACTTACTTGGATGGCATTGTAATACGTTCTATGAACGAAGAAGAAGGTTTAACCAAATTGAAAATGGTGATAAATCAAGCAGCAGAAAACGAACTCAACGTTAAGTGGAGTAAATGTCAGTTTTTTCAAAGAAGAGTAGAATTCTTAGGGCACGTGATTGAAGGTGGGTATGTACGCCCATCAGAACAGAAAATTGTAGCAGTTAAAAAATTTCCGGAACCGAAAATTGGTGGTGTTCAGTCCTTTTTAGGACTAACAGGGTACTTCTGAAAATTTATAAAAGTATTTTCACTTATAGCCAAACCACTTACAGATTTGCCTCGTAACGAAGTTCCATTTCGTTTTGGTCTGGACCAAAAAACAGCGTGTCTAAAATTGAAAGAAATTTTGATGGATTTTCCTGTTTTTCAAATCTTTAGGCAGAACGTTCCAACAAAATGCAAGCCAGAAAGGTTTGCCGCTATACTTATGCAGAAAGCTGAAGATGGAAAACTACATCCGGTATATTACTTGAACTGAAAAAACATCACCAAGCGACAAGAAAATGCATAGCTATTATTTAGGAGTGAAGGCCGTTTATATAGCATTAATAAAAACAAGCTCGTCACAAATTGCCAAGCGTTAATAAGTACAATGAAGAAAAATAACTTGTCAGCAGCCGTTGCCAGACGGGTATTATATTTTCAGGAATATAATTTTGATGTAGAACATAGAAAAAACGAACGAATTTTTTTTCCAATCACCGATAACGTTTTAGCGTGTATTGAAAAAGCACAACGTGAGGACAAATGGTTGGAAACAATAAGAGAAATATTAAAAACTCAAAGCTACAAGGATTTTATTATATAAGCCGATATAATATGCAAAGCAGCACGATGGGCGGACATTGGTGGTACCAAAAAATATGGAAAAACAAAAAATTCAAAATAAATATGATGAAAGTTATTTTTGAGTCGAAAAATCTGAATATGCAAATAGTACAGATTTTACGAACCTTACAAGTGGTATAAACATTTGCCACAGGTGCATCAGACTATAAACAGCAGTTTCCAGCGGGTAATTCAATGAATTAATCACTCATTATCCGTTAAACAAAATGATTACGAAACTTCAAAATGAAGCGGCCAAATCCCTCTATGGGATGTAGCGCCAGCGAAAAAAAAAGAAAAAAAAAATTCAGGAAACGCCGTTTGAAGTTATGTTTGACCCGCGTAACAATAAAAAAAAATAATAATATAAACATACAAGAACTAATCGAACTAGAAAACGTAGATAGATTCGATGAAGAGCGGGACAATAAAAAAGAAAAGCACCAAAATCATACAAGGTTGGTGGCTTAGTGGCAGTAAGAAAAACTCAGTTCGGTGTTTGTCAGAAGCTGTATTCCAAATACCTTTGACCGTACGAAGTAGTAAGAGTTGGCCGTCATTATCGATATACAGTCAGAAAAATTACAGATGGCGAAGGTCCTTGGCAAACATTGACAAGTGCCGACAATAGGAAAGATTGGTATCAACTACAAAGTGGGTCAGAAGACGAAGAATCGCTGGAGACCGAGTGAATAAAGGATGTCCGATTGTAGGAGCAGAGGTTCGCAACCTCTGACCACTGATGTACTTTGGTTTTCAGCAGTACATGCACTAAAGTTCATTTAAAATCATTTTTAGTTCAATTTGGATTAAATTGCCAAACCCGGCATATTATTGTTCCTTTGAGCTTCGAGTCGAAAACCCTTTATATTTTTACGCATCCAAACTACCTGTCCTTCTTTAAAATCAGGTTTCTTTACTCGGTATGTGCACACTAAAATTTCTATATAACCATCATTCCAACTTCATAGATATTTTCTGGGAAAGGAAACAGATACGTCTATTCAAATTATTTAGTTCTGCTCATACCAAATTCGAATGACGAATTGCGACTAACCTTTTTTTAAAGAAAACTTACTGGCAATTCGCCATTGGTACTATTTATAGTCTCTTATTTCGTAAATTATTTCAATCTCATTTTTAAACCAAAGCTTCTGCAAAGATAATGGATTTAAAAACCAATGAAAATGTGGAAAAAGATTTTTTTTCAATCATTTTTACCCTAAAAATATATCATTAAATTTTTATTTCAGCAACCAATGGCGGGAGATTCTGGTTACAAAAAATATTCGTACTACGAACCATAATAATCTTTATGGTTTAACGTTGTTTTAATAATAATAACAATTAATTGTTTTGACTTCACACAAATTTAATTGTTTTATTTAATTACTTAAAACTCATAAAAGCAAACAAAACTTTGACATACAAAATCGTTTATTTGCTTTAGGTTCACAGTATATTTGGGACGAACAGAATGTTATGTCTATCTTCTGTTTTTTTTTTATATAACGTTAACATAAAACCTTCAAAAATTGTTGTTGCAAAAAATGAGAGGTTGGAGAAAATAGGGAAATAGAACTTTACAAATGACAAATTTGATATGTTTGTTATCTCGCTTACATTTTTTGATTTTCTCCATTCAATGTTGCAGTTTAGATTCTTATTAAGGTTAATGTTTTTTAGATAGCGCGGTATATTTCTGGCAGATGCCAGCTAATTATGTTACTCTAACAATACTAAGGTTTAGTTTTCCAATGCTTCGAGTCAAATATTTATTTATTCAATTGTGAATATACATAATAACTGTTGTACAAGTTCACAAAAAATTAACAATAGATTCGATTATATAACATTACATGCCCTAGGGACATTTCAATTTTTCCAATGAAATTAAATTTCTGTACTGCTGTTTTTCCAAGAACGGATTCATCAATTTTGTTAGTGGAAACAATCGATGATTATTAATTATATTTGTCGATTTAAATTCGAGCAGGAGGACAATATCGCGAATTTAAATGAAAAATAAAATTACGCAAAATTATAATCTGCTACATGTTCTTGGTTGATTCAAACATTTCTTACCAATACAGTTAATAATATTGATAGCTATACAGCTGGGCTAACACGAAACGTATTTGTTCATTAGTCTGCCGCTACTATACATAAATCGGCGTTAAACATGTTAAATAAAACAAAATGGCCTACGATTGTTTATTGCGACAGTTTTGTATCTTAGAACTTCTGCTTCAGAAGTAACAATAAAAGGTATCACTGTAACAAAATGCACATGTTGCAAAATAGAAGAAAAAAAGGAAAAGTTCTGTGCAAGAAATTAATTATTTTCTCAGCGCTTCCCGAGTTTCTCATCAATTATTATTAGAATACAGCATTGTGCCGACAGTAAACTATACACTGATGAGGTTTCGTGCTCTTGGAATCATGATTCGCTATTTTAAAGTGGTGAGTAGTAATTTTGGTCCGAATATTTCTCTCATACCATTCACTCATATATTATGTGGTTGGATAATAGGATAATGGCATGTTTTAAGGTCTGTATGGCCTAGTGATTCTCCCACTCTCAGCAGTCCATGTGTATAATTTTTTTTAATAAATTCATTCAACCAATCTATAGTTGAAAAAATCAACTGTGCTGATTTACAATATTATAAACTATATTTTTTTTTTGTTCCAAAACAGACTAACTATATATCCTTAACAGAGTGTGACTTAAAACAAATTATCACTAAATAAATTACAATCCAAATTGTTATACAAATTATTAGATAAGAAAACATATAATAAACACAATGAAAATGTGAAACGAGGGACTCCCGCATTAATGTTAAATCAAGAATTTAACCATCGCGTATATAAATGATTTTTTAATTTACTTTTGAACGCATCAATAGAGGTTACATTTTTGATTGAAGAAGGTCAACTATTAAATTCAAGGAATCCTGTAAAAAATAAATTGGAAGCGGCTCTAGCTGAGGTGCAAAGTTTACATATAAATAATATATATATATATATATATATATATGTATATATATATATATATATATATATATATATATATATACAGTTAAACTCCTCTAACTCGGAATCGCACGGGTTCAAAAAAAATTCCGAATTAGACAATTTTTCCGATTTATGGGATTTTCGCAAATAAAACTAAAACCAACGATAGTTAATTTACATCAACAATATAACAAGTTTTATTTCAGTACAAACACATATGTACGGTATGTTGTTTGTTTATATGTACATAAATAAAAAATCACATATTATGTGTGAACAATTCAGTCATTCGTGTAATTAAATAATAAAGTCAAACTTAAATAAACTACATAAGTATAGTAGAAATATTTGGATTAATTAAAATATTGCAATATCGATGTCTGCTTTTGCTTTCGCGTCATTTCTTTGCCTTGCACATACGAAGCTCTTAATTTTGAAACTGTTTCATAAAATTCGCCCATCATAAAATTCGATTGTCGCCCATAAATTTCAAGAGTTTTAAACGCTTGTATGATTTCTCTATTCCCAACCTCAGTAATGTCATCTCCATCATCATCGCTCACGGCTAAGACTTCTTCAGGTTCCGATGCAATATTATCCGCAATAATTTCATCTAGGTCGATAGAATTATGCTCGGTTATGGTACTATCATCGATAGTAATAAAATCTGAGGCACTGCAAACCGCAGCCCCAAATGTAGACTGTATTAAATTTTGAATCTCTACTATTCCACCTGTAGCGATTTCTTCATCGGAAGACTCAGAGTTTGATTGTTCCTCCCCTGCAAAGACGAAACCAACGTTGAGAAAACATTTTATAACCGTGTTGGCCGAGATTTGTTGGCACGCAATTTTTAAAAACTGAATTGAATCAAGAATTGTGATTCACTTAGCGAGCGCGGAAACACTGCTGCAGCTTTCCATTTCTACAAGCAAGTTTTGTAGCATAAGCTTTCTATAATTTACCTGAAACAATCAATGACAAATATTTAAATATTCATGTAATATTTTAAAGAAAAAACTTTTTATTTTTCATACATACGAGTACGTACCTTCATATTAGCGATTATCCCAAAATCAAGTGGTTGAAGTTTGGCTGTCGTATTGGGTGGTAAATATACCAGTTGAATATTTGAGAGCTTTAAATTTGCATGAGACGCGGCATTATCTAGAAATAGCAAAATTTTTCGATTTTCTTCTTTCATTTTGTTATTCAATTTAGTGAGGTATTGTGTAAAAATCAGCCCTGTCATCCACGCCTTTCTGTTGGAATAGTAATCAACTCCTAAATTATCCAAATTTAGTTTTTTAAAGCAACGAGGCCGTGCAGCTTTACCAATTACAAGAGGTTTTTCTATAGTTCCATCTGCAAATACGGTTAGCATTACCGTAATCCGTTCTTTAGAAAACTTTCCCCCAGAACATTTATCCCCTCGTATATTTAAAGTTTTCGATGGAAGCATGCGAAAAAATAGCGCAGTTTCATCGCAATTTCCTATATTTTTTTGATCATATCCATCGCAAATTTTAAATAATTTTGCAATCCATTTCGCCATTACGGTTTCATCTACATCATTACTTTCCCCACATACCGTGTTAAAGCTAATATGATACCGCTTCCTTAAGCTGCGTAACCATCCGTTTGATGCCTTAAAATTACTAATGTTCAATTTACTAGCTATTTTCATTGCCTCTGCCTGAAGTATCGGCCCAGAGAGCGGAAAATTTTTACTTCGCGCAACACAAAACCATTGAAATAAAATTTCGTTGACATTTTCAAAATTTGATTTTCTAAATCTTTTTGATTTTGAACCGTAACGAGTCTTAGATTTTTCCAGTATTTCGGCTTGTTTTGACAGACAATCATATACGGTAGTTTTGCCACATTTAAAGTGTGCGCATAACTCCTTTACCGTTTTTTTCCCATTTAAACGCATTTCGATTAACTTTTTTTTTTCACCCAATGACAAATTAATATTTTGTCTGGCTGGCATTTTTAAAAACACACACTAGTAATAACTACAAGAATTATTTTTTATTAAATTAATTAATTAATCTTTATAATACTGCACACATAAAACAAAATGTTTACATAAATACAATTTCTATACGATAAACCAACGGGATTTTCTTTACATCAAATCACCTACTGAAAATGAAAAAAAACTATTTTTTACATGACTGTCTCTTTCATATTCTCGATAGAAAAAGAAACATAAAATATTTTGCTATGATTCCAAACATTTTTTCATAGCTATACACGGTATAGTATACAGTGCCTAGGTAAAAACACTTTATTATTCGTAAAGAAAAAAAAATCCGAGTTAATGACTAAAGTTTGTATGAAGTTATCCTTCAATTGTAAATTCCGTTCCGTTCCTAGGAGTTCCGTTTAGTGAGATAAATATTTGGTATCAAATAGATTGACGGTGCGTTTCTTTCCGATTTAGAGAAATTTCCGAGATAATGGTTTCCGTGTAAAAGGAGTTTAACTGTATATATATATATATATGTATATATTAGGGTCCTTATTTTCCAACCCTGCTTTTTATCTCGGGACACCCCATAAATTTGTTCCTCTGTACGAAAAACTTTAAAAACCAAAATTTCTAAGCTCTAGGACAATGTTAACACGTGCCGCATTTAGCTTAAAGTGTTCAAAATGAAGAAATGTTATGCGTGCAAGAAAACTAGGATGAAACTAATGCATATTTTATTTGGTCCTCTATTTCGTACATTTGTAATATTTAAAATATTTTCTACACAAAATTTGTGCAGTACACAAAAATTGTGCACTACACAAAAATTGTGCAATCAATATATAAGTCCACCATCGAAAACATATTTTTCTTATATTATAGCAACGAAAATGTGAAGTTATCGTACAATTAATACAATATTAGAAAAGTACGATACAGTACGTACATAAAATAATTATTATGTGTTATAAACAAAATAAATTAAGAAATTTGATTATTAAAATATTTGAAATGTTTTTATTTAATTTAAATTGAATTACATAGTTTATTTTGAATAAATAGGTAGTACAAAATGACTTAAATTTTAACCTCGATGCGGCACGTGTTAGAGTGGTCTGATTGGCTTGAAATTTTGAATATTCAAGATTGGTGTACAAAGGAACAAAATCAATGGGTGTCGTGCCAGAAATTCTACCTTGTTTTACTCCATATAAATAAGGACCACCCTAGATATATATATATATATATATATATATATATATATATATATATATATATATATATATATATATATATATTCCAATGAACTAGTAAATGTGCTAACTAGTCATATTCTATTACATTCCATTCCCGCGCATATAACATATCAAGTAAAGTCGATGAAAAACAAAAATGTAGAATCAACAAGAGTCAACAAGTCTAAACAAGATAACATATTGAAAATGCATCGTTGCAATAATTAGACACTTAAATAAGGATAATCATTTTATTAGAAATTATATTTTTTAAGATTAGTTTTAAGATCTAACTCAATGTAATCAGACGGAAAAAATAAAATTGTGAAAATAAATAATTTTTTTTGTTTTAATCCGCCTTCGAAATATAATTGGCGCAGCCGTACGGCAAAGTGAAACTTCAAGTGTATTGTGTTAAGTGCATAAAAACTGTTTATAAGAGTGAATCCGTGAAAATAATTCGAATAATTATTTCAACTTTTTTTTTTTTGTGACATTTAAAATTTGTGACAATTTAAAAAAAAAAAAAAAAAAAAAGTGACATCCTAGGCTGAAGGTGAAAACACCGCCGAGAGGAGTTGTGATTCCGCCAATAAACACACACCACTGCTACACTTTGGGACCGAAACCATCCACGACAGCAAAACAAGGTAAGAGTTTAATTTTATTTTAAAATAAATTTTTTGCCAAAATCATGCACTACTAGATAGACACGATAAATTAGAAATTTAATCACATCAAGTGCATACTACAAGATAGGTGTAGGAAAGTGATAGAATTTTGTAAGAAACGTCAACCGTCGCGCACTATAAGATAGTCGCGAAAAGACGAATATTTCGATCTCCCAGTGCTGAGTCAAGGTAGACAAAATTTTTCGTAACAAGAAAAACTGCACGAGAGAAAAGAAAAATCTTGAATACTTTATAGCTAATCGAGATATAAAGTTAATAAAAAAAGAAACTCGTGAAGAGATGAACGAGGAACAATCACAAAAGTTAAATGAGCAACTGGCAGCGATAACAAACCAGTTAGCTAACCTGATTCAGAAGAATACTGAACAGGATCAGGTACTGCAGTACCTCAGCATAAAGGTTGAGGCACCACCAGCCCCTAAATCCAAGGAAGAAACGGGAGAGAATCGAACAGTTTTCTATATATTCCGAATTCCTGACCCTATTAAGTCGATTCCTTCTTTCGACGGTAATAAAAAAACAGGTGACCTCGTGGTTGAAAACAGCCGAGGAAACACTGAAATTATTTGCACAAATAGTCCCTCAGGCACAATTTCAAGTTTATGTACAAGCTGTGAGGAACAAAATAGAAGGTAAGGCAAAGGATATATTATGCCTTGCAGGAGACCCTGGTTTATTCCAGGAAATAAAAGAAATACTGCTCGAAGCCTTAGGCGATAAGCAGGAACTCGCGTATTACAAGTCCCAGCTATGGGCAAATAAGCAAAACGAAACTATGACAGTTCACAGTTTCTATAATCGGACGAAGGAAATCGTCCAAAATATTAAAACGCTTGCGAAACAAAAAGAAGTGTATAATACCTCATGGCAAGCGATTTGCACTTTTATAGAAGAGGATGCACTTGCAGCATTCATTTTCGGCTTAAGAAAGCCATATTTCGGTTATGCCCAAGCGGCAAAAACAAGAACATTGAGGAAGCATACGCTTTCCTCTGTAAGTTCAGCTCAAACGAGATAATTTCAAATAATTCTCACAAGAATAACCAGAATTTTCAAAAACAAAAAGACTGGAACTCAAATCTAGAAACTCATTCAACAAGAAAATGGTGTGCAATCACGAAGTTAGTTCAAACAATGAGGAACATGGAATTGAAAATTTAAATTTAGAGGAACCATCAACGGAACTCGAAGCAAATTTTTAAGCGGATCCAGAATCGGATACGGGAGATTAACTTCCTACCGTATCTCAAATGCCACAATTTACAAACTAACCGAAAAATCACCCTGTTATTAGATACGGGCGCTAACAAAAACATTATTAAGCCCAATATTATACCCAATCAGCTCCTAGAATTACAAAACACTTCGGTGAGAAACATTCTTGGAATTCATAAATTAGAGAAAAAAGGAAAAATTAATTTAATAAGTAAAAGTTTACCCCCTCAAACGTACTATGAATTAGATTTCCATAGATATTTTGACGCTATTCTAGGATCAGAATCAATGGTTAAAATGAATGCCAACATTGATTATGGTTCAAATACCATTTCCCTAAACGATCAAAAATTTAAATTTTACCGTTATTATCCAGCAGAAAATTTTTATCACCATACAGTCACGTTCGAAACCTCATAGAACGGCGAATGGGTTGTACCAGAGTATGGTAGAGTAAATAATAAAATTACTATCCAACCTGGTCTTTACAAGGCCACTAACCTCAAAACAACAGTTAGAGTTTTAACAAGTGAGCCCATACCACCAAAAGCATTACCGAAACTTAAGTTGAAAATTAACAACTTCGAGACGATAAAACCTATACCTATTTTTGGTAATGATCCAATCAAAGAGGAAGATATTAGGAAGATAATTAGGATAGAACATCTCAGTGATAATGAAAGAAAAGCTCTCCTCAACACTATTTACAATAACCAAACAGTACTGTTGAAACCAAATGAAAAACTATCAGCAACAACATGAATTAAACACACAATTTTTACATGCGATGAAGCACCCGTATATACAAAAACGTACAGATACCCACACCATTTTAAAGCGGATGTGGAAGAACAAATTCTAGAAATGCTGAATAACGGCATTATCCGTCATTCCAAAAGCCCTTACTCGGTAGCAATTTGGGTGGTCCCCAAGAAAATGGATGCCTCAGTGAAAAGAAAAATAAGAGTTGTCATAGATTATAGAAAATTAAATGAAAAAACGATCGATGACAAATTCCCAATTCCTCAAATTGAGGAAATATTGGATAATTTAGGAAAATCCACTTATTTTTCAACTATAGATCTAAAGTCTGGCTTCCACCAGATTCTAATGGACGAAAAGTCGCAAGCCAAAACAGCATTTTCGTCAGAAAAAGGACACTTTGAGTTCTGTAGGATGCCATTTGGTTTAAAAAATGGTCCGGCGACATTCCAGCGCGCAATGAATAATGTCCTACAGGGGTTAGTAGGCAAAATATGTCATGTATACCTTGACGACATCGTCGTTGTAGGGGAAAATTTGAAGACTCATTTAAATAATCTAAACAATATTCTAAAAAGACTCTCGGAATTTAACCTTAAGATTCAACTCGACAAGTGCGAATTTCTGAAACGAGAGACTGAATTTTTAGGACACATAATAACCCAGGATGGTGTAAAACCAAACAGGGAGAAAGTACAGAAAATATTACCCAGAAACCAAAAAGAAATTAAACAATTTTTGGGACTTTCTGGTTATTACAGAAGATTTGTAAAGGGCTATTCCAAAATTGCAAGAAACATGACAAAGTATTTGAAGAAAGACATACCATTAAACATGGCAGACCTCGATTATGTTAAATCATTCAAAACGCTTAAAAATATCATAGCAACCGATCAAATACTGACGTATCCCGATTTCACACAACCCTTCATCCTAACAACGGATGCTTCGAAATAAGATACGCAACCAACGAAAAAGAGGCTTTAGCGATAATATGGACCGTAAAGAAATATCAGCCATACTTGTACGGAGGCAAATTTACATTGGTAACAGACCATAAACCTTTAACTTTTATTAAGTCATCAGAAAAAAATTCCAAAATTCTCAGATGGAGGCTCGAGTTAGAGAACTATGACTACGAAGTAAAATACAAAGAAGGGAAAGCAAACGTTGTGGCGGGTGCTCTAAGCAGAATGCCAACTACAGATGAAATAAGAGAACTAAATTCAAATGAGCTTGAGAATAACACGTCACGTGAATCTCAGAGAACTCAAGGAAATACTTCGGATGAATTATTTATTTATTTATTTATTTATTTATTTATTGTACTTTAACAATAATTTAGTATTAAAAGGAAAAGTACAGATGGAAACAGAGTAAACGGAACAAAAGAACAAAAATAAAATGATGAAGCTGCTTCCATTAGGCAGAAAAACCTTTTAAATTTTTTCAAACAATTTCCACCTCATGCATACACATTCTATTTTGAGCAATAGCTCATTTACAATAAAATGTACAGCAAGAGGTGAAATAATATTAAAAATTAACAATAATATTAAAAATAAATTTAATAAACTACGTATTGCCCATCAATCACGCCACTCCAAAAATTTTGACTTAAATAATTTGGCCGATCCTAAACTCTTAATTTCCAATGGAATTGAATTCCAAAGAGAAACTCCCCTAACGTAAAAGGATTTGTTTAGCGACCTACAACTATTTTTGGCCGGAATCAGAAACAATTTATTCAGCAAGCACCTCAGATGACTATTTCATCCATTTCGCGGAGAGACCAATCAATTATTACAGAAACCAACTTATTTTCAGGCTTTCAGAGAATATCGATACAATCATTTCAGAAAATATTTTTCCAAATTTTAAAAGAATCATTATCGCACGTAAATCCTTTGAACAAGAGGATATAACCAACTTTATGAAAACATATCACAATGGTAAACAATCTGCAATTCTATCCCCAGAAAGTTTATACCATAAAATCCAAGTGTCTTTTAGACAAAACTTTTCACAGAAAAGCCATTTTGTTTTTGTTACAAAAATGGTTGAAGACGTTAAAAATGAGAATCGACAAGATGCCATAATAGTTAAAGAACATGAAAGAGCACACAGGGGCATCAAAGAAGTCGAGAACCAATTAAGACGATCATATTTCTTCCCAAAAATGGGCAACAAAATCAAAAATCACATCAATACATGTACCATCTGCAATATTCATAAATATGATCGCAAACCATATATGTAATATAAAAATCCCACCACGACCGATAGAAATATAAAGAGAAATAAAAACAAAATAAAAAGAATAAAAGAAAATAATTAAAAATTAATTTTTACCATTTCAGGAAATTCCTATTTTTAATCTATTCATTGGAAATTATAAATTTATTATTGGTTTATAAAAATTTAATTGATAAAAAAAAATGTATAAGAAAATGTATTTAATATCAATGTTAGTAATATTAATTTTGGTTTCTCAATATAACAATGCTCAAAAATTAGAAATTAGAAACTTAAATGAAGACCCTTTATTATTAATAAAACCAACGAATGTATGTAAAATACAAGTGTGAAATGTAAAAATTATACACCCGATCAATCTAACTAGTTTACAGTTAATAGTAGAATCAATCAATAAATTCATTTCTAACAAATTAGATATTAAGGATGATAAATTAGAATTATATAACATTATAAAAGAAAAATGTAAAAAATTAGATAATAACTTGCAACAAATAAAACCATTAAAACGAAATAGACAAAAACGTTGGGACGCCTTAGGCACAGCATGGAAATGGCTTGCTGGAAGTCCAGATGCGACAGACTTGAGAATTCTGACAACAACAGTAAACGACTTAATAGAGAACAATAATGAACAATTCCGAATAAATAAGCAAATAAACGAGAGGATACATATGGTAACAGATACCGTAAACAGAGCAATGACAAATACCAACATGGTTAACAAAATAATCATCACTGATATGGAAATGATTACGACGATCATCAATATCGACACAATCAACGCTATACTAGAAGATATCCAAGATGCTATCATCAGGACGAAGTTGGATTGCCAAGCAATGTAATTCTGTCATTAAAAGAACTAATGATAGTAAAACACCTAATGGTCACACAAGGCGTCAAGATTACACTACCAGAAGAAGCATTGCAATACGTAGTACCAAAAATAGCAGCAAACGAAGAAACACTACTGTTCATATTAGAAGTGCCAAAATTGGAAAATGAAACATCGGCAGCAGTACTGGTCGTACCATTAACAATCAACGACACAGTAATTAAGGAATACCCTCAACACCTGATAAAAACAAATCGGGAATTATTTACAACAACAAATTATAAGAACTTCGTCCAGACACACGCAGAAATCAAAAGATTCGAGGACGACTGCATCAAACCTCTGGTGATGGGGACAAAAAGTTTATGCAACGTGACGGCAAAAACAGAAACGACTATACATTTCATCACGGAAGATAAAATCCTAACAGACAATGCAAAAGATGAGATATTGTCATCGGATTGTGGACCAAATAATCGCACGTTGACAGGCAATTTCCTAATAACATTTTGGAATTGCACGATAATATTGAAAGATAAGAAATTCCAATCGTTCCAAATAAGAAGCGAAACACAGGAAATACAAGGAGCGCTACATAACCTTCAAGCTACTCGACAACTGGTTAAAACTGTCAATATCGATCTAATTGAACAACAAAACCTGCAAAATAGAAAACAAATAGCGAAAATGTACACGAAACAAACAGACCATCAATATTGGATATGGTCCTTATCAGGAGGAATATCCGTATCATCAATCGGTATAATAATATTACTCATCTGCATCTGCATCAACACGCGTCAACGAGTCACAAAAGTGGAAATAAGAGATGTAAGCAAACTAAATTCAACGACAACGAACGAAAATAGCCACTAGCATTATTCGGATTTGTTGGCAAAACTGGGCATTAAAGTTAAGGACGAGGACGCCCTTTCTCTACCCCCGGGAGGAGTTATGTTCCAATGAACTAGTAGATATGCTAACTAGTCATATTCTATAACATTCCATTCCCGCGCATATAACATATCAAAGTCGATGAACAACAAAAATGTAGAATCAACAAGAGTTACAAGTCTAAACAAGATAACATATTGAAAATGCATCGTTGCAATAATTAGACACTTAAATAAGAATAATCATTTTATTAGAAATTATATTTTTAAAGATTAGTTTTAAGATCTAACTCAATGTAATCAGACGGAAAAAATAAAATTGTGAAAATAAATAATTTTTTTTATGTTTTAATCCGCCTTCGAAATATAATTATATATATATATATATATATATATATATATATATATATATATATATATATATATATATATATATATATATATATATATATATATATATATATATATATATATATATATATATATATTACTTCCCATAAAAATAAATAAATAAAATAAAATAAAATTCTCGAAGCAGACGACAAAAACACGTCTTTATTCTTCGAGCGTCAACGACCGACCGGTGTGTGTTGGTACTTTTGTGGTTAAAAATTTAGTGCAACGCAAAGAGAATTTGCATGCGGGTGGCTAATTCCAGGAAATCTTACCGAGGATATACACCCGTACATCACGGGAACCCATACCCAAGGTTCGTTAACGGTGTGGCAAATCAAGGAGAATATACATCCGTACTCCGTTGGAGGGCCATGTAAGTGATTGAAATTGTATTCACCTCATATTAAGATTTTGTTTTTTGTTTATTTTTTTATTACTATTTGAATATTTTATTTCTTTATACTATAAAGAAGTCTTAATGTAAAGCATATGTGGTAGAACGATAGCTAGTGTGTGACGATCGGATGTGTAAAGATATGTGTTTAGTGCTTTAATGGTCATCAGCACAGCAAATTAAGTTCGATTTGAGTGTGGAGTAACTCTCTCCAGCCCCCTCCCCCCCCCCCTACGATATGCCGTGAGTCAGTAGCTGGAAAAGCTGAGCCCAGGTTGCTCATGTCAAATGTTATTATGTAAGAAACCGGTTATTTCTGCGGAACGTCACAGCGGGCAAAACTGCAGTACCTGTGCTATTATATTAATGACTGCATTAATGCAGTCATTAATATAATTAAAGATACAAAATATTAAGATTTTAATTCTTGATTAAATTAATTTCCGACAACAAATCCAAGTGAATTTATATCAATTGCAACCAAATGGTTCCATAAACAAAGTCTTTATCTATAAAAATTCATTGATTTAACAGGTAGAATTGGAAATCCTATTTTTTTTAAATTTTTAATGTTTAATGAAAAGTCCTATTTGATTTTTATTTTAAATATCTAATCTAGAATTTTATGGTCGGTCGTTGACGCTCGAAGAAGAAGGACGTGTTTTGGTCGTCTTCTCCGAGAATATAATTTAAATTTAATTTAATTCATTTTATTTATTTGTTTAATATAGTGTAAAGTTTTAAATATATAATATATAATTTATTTTATTTTATTTTAATTTAATTTAATTAAGTGAAAAATTTGTGTGTAAAAATAGTGAAATGTAAATGTAAATATAAATATGGTTAAAATGCAATCCATCGGGATGCATTAAACAGGCAATGTTTTTAATTTGTAGCGAATTAAATCAACCTTTTGATTTTTCGCTTAATAATGCATGTCAAATTTGTGTAGTCAGTGCATAAAATTCAAATACATTATCTATCTCATATTTAGATGTAATTAAAATCGATCAAATAGATAATACGCATTAATTTTCTGTTTCTGTACACGAAAATTCAAGTTTTTGGTTTCTCTCTTTACTCTTATGAGATTATATATTTGGATTTGTATTTTTATTTTATGTAAATGGCAACATTTTATTTAATCTGTGTTTATTTATTTTCATATGTATTGATATTTTTGGGTAATATCGGGACGGGCACTAGTGTACTACAGGCATGATTCCGTGATGAGGTACACAGATACCTTCTTACATTAAATCGCTTATGCTTGGAAGTTTGGTGCGAAAATTCGTTTGTTTTGTTTGGCTACAATTTATATAGTGTATCCGATCACGAATACTTTCATGTATAAGCGAAAAATAAATTTATATAGTCGGGCTTGTGGTGCATTGGTGTTGGTTTTGTTAATATATAAATTTTTTATACATATATTTTCTATATGTGTGTTGGCAATGTTACTACTTTGTCATGAGTATATGAAAATATTTATTTTCTGTATATGTGTGAGGGGTTTAATATTGCATTATTTGGGATTCTAATACTTTTTCTGGTGTCGTTTTCATTCGTTGTGTTCATTTAAAGTGCTCTTTATATACTCGTACCAAGAGCAACACACACGCAACACAAATATTATGTTTTCAATTCAAGTGGGATTCTTATATGAGTAGTTCGTATAATCGAGTAAATTGAATTGAATGGGTCATATAATTCATATTAAATCATTATATGAATAGGAATTTCATATGACACGATTTGTTTGGGTATTTTGGTTTAATGCGGGGTAGTGTAGTAGAGACAATGTAGAATTATATTAATTATTAAATTAATTTAAATGGAGTCTTATGCGAAATTATCCAATATATAGTTTAAATTTAAATTTTTTCTATTTAACTTATTAATTAATTTATTATTGGTAAATTATCTAACTTTAATGGTATTTTTGGAATCAAAGAAGAACGAGTCACCATGTTGTATTATAGGTTTGGTCTTGGCAAGGGGCAAGCATGGAAGGGGATGCGATTGGATGACGTGAGCTGCAACAATAAAATTATATATATGTATATATATTGTATATGGTTGTCTTATTATTAAGTTTTAGTTTAAATAGGGTGCCAGAGAATTGCGGCATCCTCGTTGCCCTATGAAATGATTGGTGGGAATTAAATATTAAAAATACATTTTTTGTTAACCGTCAAATTGCTTCTGATTTGAAATTTTAATAATTATATTCAATTTAAATTTAATACTTGTATTTCGAGATATTAGTGATCGTGATTATGAATTTTTTAGTTGTTAATTGCTTATACTACAGCTATTTTGATGGTGGAGCGGTGCTGTCCTGAGCTTTGCATATTTTGCCGTGTACATTCCCTTTAAGGGAGGAGTGTAGGAGTACAAATGGGAGGTGAATTGAATGGTTTGTTGTTGTGCGAGAAAGTATCAATTAGTCGATATTCTGTTACTTGATAATATACTGCAGTCTTACCTTGTTAATTTTTGCAACAACAACGCCGTGTATTTTTCATTCCGTTTGGAATAGTTTCAAACCAAGTCTAGATCGTAGAGAACTATTCGGCCAATAATGGTGGAAATTTTATTGGCTTATTTAATGTTTGTTTTTTGAACAAATTACTAGTTGGTTATCAAGGTAAGACAGCAGGTATATTGGTTATGGTTTATAGTTTCACAGTTTAAATTGTGATGGGCATGGAAATACATACATATGTATGTATCTGGAGGCAAATCATCAAACGACTACAGCAATAATATAAGTTGTGTTGTATTTATCCTTATTTAATTGTGTTTATTTTATTTTATTACATTTTATCCCACCTTCAGCAGGGGCGGACTTAAGTTGGTGGATATATTTTTAAATTCTGAAGATGACTAGTATGACGGTTTTTTTTTTGAACGGGAAGATACTAATTGGATTTACTACACTACCTACGTCGGATTTTGAGATGTTGCTCTTAAATTAATGATTATGAATTCCTTAGAAATAACGAATATCTATTTAAGTTGTTTTGAATTTTTGGAGGGATTAATGACCTTAATGATGTGTTTATTAATTACTATTACTATAGCCATTTTATCAACTAAACCATGAGGATTTTATAGTTAATTAATTTTTTAGTTTTTAAAAAAACAGTAATTGGTGACAATTAACTAATTTAGATCTTGTTTTTGAGAAATATTCAGAGAAGCACAATGTAGATTTCTAGAAAGTTTGTGCCGAATTAATTTGAAATTTAAATCATTAATTGAGGCTGGGTAAAAATTTGTTTTTGCTATTATGAGATGAGATGACTTGATTTTGCAGCTTGCGGATGATCAAAATTGCAAAATGTGCAGATGAAGAGATTCGGTAGTCCAATTATTTTAGTATTTCTGGAACTCCTTGCATCATGTCGGGTTCATCTATTATTATTATCTTTTATAATAATTATCAAATTACATTAATTCTTTATATAATTATACTTAGGTTCACTACATTGATTAATATTTGATTTGAATTTTCAGAAAGATTGGTGACCATGGCGATGAATTTAATTAGTTACTTGTACTATAGTAGATTTACCAATTAAATAGTGGGGTTTTAAGCTCTGATTTAATAATGTTAATTTAAATTCTAAAAGTAGTATTTAATGATAATTAGCTAATTTCGATCTTGATTTTCAGAAATATTCGTGGAAATTCAACGCAGATTCCCAAAAATTTAAAGCATCTAGCGGACAGGTAGTTGTAGAAATTCTGTAGTTTTGATTGATATCCTCCTTATTTACAGAACTTTAGTTCTGAATTCATACTTTAGATACTAATTTGTGTCTTATAATTTTAATTTTAAGTGCTGGTGATATTAATTGTAATCCATTACAGAATAGTTATCACAGGTCAAGCTGCTATACTTAAGTGGAAGGTTCACGAAAATGCCTCATTTATAACAGTAGTTTTGAATTAAACTGTAGTTTTCGGATCGAATTGGATACAATGGGATTCTAGGATGAAGAAACCAGTTGCGGCACCCTATTTATTTTGTTCATCATTATTATTTATTAATTAATATATTATTATAGGGATTAAAATTAATCCTGAGTTTCAGAATTAAATTTTAGATTGGACCAATCCTCCAGGATCAACATGTAGTAAATAAGTTATAGTTTAGAGATTGTGCTGTCCTGTGCTAACTATTTTACTATATAATTATTAACAATTTTACTAACTTATCGATCGCTTGGGTGTCTGTAGCCGGGTCGATTCTGTACCAACTAACATTCCTATCCTATCCTTCGGTTTTGTTATATGTAAACGGGTGTACAGTGGGCCCGGCGTAATCCGGGAGTTCCTGCTATAATGCTTGGCTGTACATTCTAATCAATCAATCAATCAATCAATCAATCAATCAATAAATATCTAATCTAGAATTTTATATAATCTATGGTTTATTAGTTTAATTATAGGTAGCATTAAACCCATTATTGTAATGTTTAACGTGGAATTCAAAATCTTTATTTACCTAAATTCAACTCAACGCTGTGAAAACATATTCAAAAAGTGTTAATTTTATAAATTTAATAAATAATTTAAATTGCCACAAATTTGTATTTTATATTTTATTTGTAAAACTATTTTAGTATTTCCTATTTGATTCAATTTCACGAAACTATTCCAAATCGATATTACGAGGTGTTTCTGAGTTAATTTTGCAATTCTATTCTGTATCATCTTTCCGGTTTAAAATTGAATCAGATTTCTAAATTTAAAATGAATCATAAAACTGTTTCAAAATTGTATCTAAAATCCATATAACACTTGAGTCGGAAGCGAATCAAAACGCAATTGAGATGAGACATCCCCTATAGAGGAGATTTCATTTTTGACACGTTTCTGAGACAGCGTGCTAAGGGGTTTATTTAATGCCAATTTCTGAATTGTTTTTTTACATA
Source organism: Tipula helvola (assembly GCA_963556165.1). Taxonomy (NCBI): domain Eukaryota; kingdom Metazoa; phylum Arthropoda; class Insecta; order Diptera; family Tipulidae; genus Tipula; species Tipula helvola. The sequence continues at coordinate 141,743,092 of OY744482.1, read as the reverse complement.
CTACACAATGTTCACAAATCAACATTAGATACAAGATACTGCTCCAAATGTTTCTGTCAAATAAATAAAAATAATTGTATGCTTTAGAAAAGTATTCGATTTCGTTCTATTTTTACATTCCATTCTTAAACAATTCTATTCCTTCTATTCTTTCTTTGGAATAAAATAAAGAAAACACCTAATGTTAGAAAAAAAATTTGACTCAACGATTAAAACCAGCTCACTACCTAGCGTAAATTTTGTTCGAAAAACAGTTCTTATGAGAGTATCAGGTAAAGCAGTTGCTTTTCGTTATTCGGCCCTTCAAAAAAAATTGAATTCAAGTGTAAGATAATAATTTTTTTGTTGAACACCACTTTTTGACTTTAACTTCTTGACTTGAATCTTCAAACATAAGTCAAGAACAATATTTAAGAATAAGAGTTTATTTTTATTTCAAATTTTTAGGAACTTTTTATTAATAATTAGAACTTCCCACAACATGAAATTAATTAGTTTTCGATACAAAATCGATTTTGAAAATAAACAATTTTGAATTTGCTTTTTCTTTAAGTTGTAAACCTTTTGAGAAGACAACACAAATCATAACAACATTCTTACCCCTATGAAACTGTAGAAACTCATACAAAAAAGGCAAACACCGAAAATTGGGGAAAATTCAATTCTAGAACATTATAAATGAGATATTTGAACTTTTATTTTCATCTCAGCTGTTATAAAATTCGCAAATGTTATTATTGTGCTACATTCAGTTATAATCTTTCCGTTGGCGAGAAAATGTATCCCATTTTTTCATGTGCTCGGTAATATTGAAATTTACGTAATTCTTAATTTCTCTTAGTTATTTATAGTAACTCACTTTCAAGTCTCAACATATTTTTGAAACAGAAAGCAATACAAATTTAAAAACTTTTTACCAATTCAATATCCATGTGTTATAACATTTACTAAAGTGACCTATAAAATCTACTGTACGTATTCCCAAAAAAGCATGCAGAAATCGTATCGGGTAAAGCCATTTTTCTCAAAATGGGCTTTTTTTTTTTTTTTTTTTTTTTGTGAAACGTTTATTCCGAAAAAATCGTGTGCAAAAACATGCAAATATTTGTGTTTATTTCAAATTTCTTGAAACTTTCTTGGAACTAATTACTACGCTTTTCATAAATCAAAATCTCTTTCAATATAAAATAAGGTATACAGCTGTAAAAAGTGATTAAATTAAAAATTTTAAATTAGATTCCTTGTTCGTTGTTATTCAAAAATTGTTGGTTTCTTCCACTCGATCCAACATGTCATCTTAAATTTTTTAAATTTGAGTTATTTTCTTGTTAGTTATGTTGTGAGTGCTTGGTTTATAAAATGATGAGAACAATTTGATTCGTTTCTAGTTTTTTCTATCGCCGTATCATTTGCTGGTTTGTTGTTTGTTCTATATATAACCCGCCGTCTACACTATGCAAATTCACTGATATTTTCTATCATGATATAAATTTTATCAATGTATGTGTGTGTATATTATACGCATTTTGACACTATTAGCAAATTATCAGGAGACTATTTCACGTATTTTTATTAGTAAATTATTATGAAATGTCACAAAAAATTAATGTTTGAAGTTATGTTTTGCCATTTGAAATTGTTCTCTCAAGTCCATGTTTCACATCGCAATATAACAAAAAATCATAATCTAAATACAATTTTTTGTCTTTTAATACCCAAAATTACAGTGCGATTAATCGACTTGTACCGCAAAAATGGAGTTTTATGGAAGATATAAAAATTACAGACGGGTCGACATTCAAACTTCTGTTTTACAACAAATAGCGGACAAAATAAACGTAAATGTTGAAGATGTAAAGAAAAAAATAAGGAATCTACGAAAGTACGAAATACATACATGTCGTGTCCAAATAAGAGTATTACATATTACATTACATCCGCAAATCATTAATTTTGAAGGGGGAAGGGGGGGGGGGGGGAAGAGATGGGGGGGCGTGTCAAGTTTTAATTTTAAATATGGCTTAATTTTTTTTAAATAAAATTCTTGCCACACTTTGTGGAAAGGACTTTATTTATAAAAAAATTAAGACAAAATTAACATTAAAGACTTCAAAGCCTCTCCAAAAAATTAGCGATTCGTAGATGTAATACTCTTATTTGAGTATGACGAACATAAAAAATTAAAACCAAGTAGAAAAACGGCACAAATTGGACAAATTTACTACATTTATACTGGGGTCCGGTTATCTTCTCTTTGATCCTCATACTAATTTATTATTGTGTTTTTTAGGTTCGATTGAATTAAATAGTGTAGAAATAATAATTTTCGATTATGTATGTTGCATGAAAAATTACTCAAAATCTATAATAATTAATAAGGGAAAATATAACCTATGTAGGTTGAACCCTAAGTATAAACATACTAATTATTTTTTAATCTAACCACAACCACAAGTGGCAAGTGTTAAAAAACAACTAATTTTTTTATAGTAATAAAACAGTTTTGCTTGACATTTGAAGATATTATTATGATAATGAAATGCCTAGCTATGATATTTTTTGGACAAATATTTCTCAATACTTTGAAAAAAAAACATATACAAACATAAAATTGCTGATAGAAAATATGAGTGAATCTGCATAAAGGGGGTTTTATACGATACTACATGTCGTAAGACAAACTACGATGGCAAACTAACGGTTAATGTTGAATTGCTTTTACACTGTATAACATGTTGGATAGACTTCATTATTCATTATTAAGTCAAGCAGTAAACAAGTGAACAAGGAAAAAAAATCAAATGCCCGAACGCTGACTCCCGCATTACATACTAAAAATGTTTGTAAACATCTGTTTGTTTTTAATTATGCCCGGCGATGTAAACATGTTAAAAAAATTCACCGAGTCCGACATACATTCGTTTACATGGTTCAACATACCCGACAAACCGTCAAAAAATCAAATAAATTTGATTTTCATCGGACATGTCCATTACACCGTAGTTTCTAGCTTTTACACGATCGAACTTTCAGTCTTGTCGAACATGTCGCCCAACATGTAGTATCGTATAAAACCCCCTTAATGTAGACGGCGCGGCGTGAGTTAAGAGTTTAGTCAAAGCAAGCTAGATTACACCAGAGCCTACTGTATAAATAAGAGCCTCCAGTATTTCGACTGTATTTTTTACTAAGCTTAAAATAAGGTATAGTAGTTTTCAAATCTCGCTGGAATTCTGACAGTTCATGCGATTCTCTAAAAAAAAATGTAGGTGTGGCCAACACACGACTTTCTTTTACGAACAGCGAATTTTGAAAAACTTTTATAATTCAAATTTCCCGCAAACTTAATTAAGATTGTTTTTATTATTTCATGTTTTCTGTAAATTATATATTTTTGAAATATTTGCAAAATAAATTTTCTGTTTTACGGAATCTGGGAGCTGGGAACTGGGACCCCAAAATTTATGTAAAAAGTTTAAACATGAAGTTGCAGTTTGATTGCTTAAACCATTTGGACTACAAATTGACAGTCATATGTATATACCAACAGACACCACTTCAAAACTCAATTTTTTGAACTCATTAGTACACACGTAAAAGAAATAAAAGGTGATATTTATGAATTTAAATTTTTTCTTTTAATTTTTTGGAATTTGTATTAGTGATTTTTTGTAAATCTTATACTTTTTAAAATATGTATGTGCAAAACACATTTTCGGGCCGAGAGTGGCCACTTCCGGTTGACCGATGTGGCAATTTAACATACATGTAGGCTAAATATTTTTATAACATACAGTACGTCACTGAAGTGTGCAAATTAATTATAATTAGCATAATTGGGCTAATACACACAATAATTAAAATGACAAATGCAAGAACTGCTGTAACTCCCTGTAAAAAAGTGTGGGGGGGGGCAGGAGTTGCGAAATATTTTTGCAATTATAAAACGATATATATACTTAAGTATTACAAACCCTAATAAGTCATTAAAAAAGTTAAGAAACATGAAAAAATGATCCACATTCAATTATGTAATATTTGCATTAAAAACCGGAAGTATGTCACTGTAGTGTGCAAATTAATTATAATTAGCATAATTAGGCTATATATACACATATATTTATGTGTTGGCAAAACAATATTTAATTTTTTTTTTATAAAATTTTTAAATTTTTTTTTTTAATTTTTAATTTTAATTTTTTTTAATTTTTAATTTGTTTATTTTTATTTTTTTTTGATTTTTGGAAACATTTTGTATTAGTAATTTTTTGTAAACCTTATACTTTTTAAGATATTTGCAAAACAAATTTTCTGGCCCAAGGGAGTGGCCATTTCCGGTGGACCGATTTGAAGTAAAATTCACTGGGACCTCCCAATTTATCCAAAAAGCTTAAATCTGAAGTTTCAGTTCGATTGGTTAAGCCATCTGGGCTGTAGAGAGGACACAGACGGACAGACAGACGGACTGACAGACAGACATCATTTCGAAACCCACTTTTTCGGACTCAGGGGACCTCAAAACAGATAAATCTTCAATAATCTCAAGGTCGAAAATTTTCATGATTACTATACTTTATTTTACTTACGTAAAAGAAAGTAATAAATAATGTGTAAATGAGTAAAGCAACCGTTTACAAATTATCACACTATTTTCCGATTCTTTAAAATTTGAAAATGATAAGTTGTAAATATTCAAGTAAAACTTCTGCCGAAAGTTTATCCCAAGTTTTTATCTTAGGAAATGTATTTTGTGTGTGCGTTTTTGAGTGCGTTGGTACAAAATACGAAAAAATTCAAATTTATCGATGTTGTGGAACAGATGGGGGGCTCGGCTCCATTGGTATGCTGAAGATTGAGAGGAAAAGCAGTTTAGGTGATGACATAACAAAACAAGATAAATTACTGAGAGTAAACAATAAAATACGAACTCGATATAACTCACAATTACTGCAGAATTCATTTAAAGCACGATTTTAAATCGGAATTTATGGTGGGTATGATTTAGCGCACCTTGAAACAGATTCCTATAATTTCCTATAATTCATTCACAATAAAATAAGCAAATGTTGATGTATAACTTGTTGTTTACTAGGAAACAGTTTGTCTTTAAAATGGTTAGAGCAGGCAAAATCTGTTGACAGTAAAATGTTTGGTAATTTTAAAAAATAAGAATGTGTAAATAGGAAAAAATGTAAAGCGTTAAAGTTTCCACATAAATTTATCTTATTTGACTAAAATTGCATTCTGTAAAAATATTATGTTCAACGGTAAACTTTATCACTGAGCACGAAGTCAGCACAAGTGTCAATTTGGTTTTTATGGCATCTAATATACAAATTTGTGTATTTGTGTAACAGGTTTAATCGATGAATGATTGTTAAATAAACCAATTTATAGGTCGTAATAAATAAATTTGGTGATATTTCAGTCTTTAATAAACGACCTAGAAACGTGCATGCGTGTGACAACTAATGGTAATTATCATCTATATATTTATTAGTTTTCGATATTATAAAATTCTTTAGAAAATTGCTTTGAACATTTACTGTCGACCAAACAAACAGAATTTCGATTAAATTCTACACATGGACCATGTACATTGTGTTTAAGAACCACCTCGTGAAGTTTGCCGTTATCATTGAAATTAGGAATATTTGCTGAAATGATTTTATCAATATCGTCCCAAGATTTGAAATAGTCTTTTTTAGCGAGTGTAAATAAGCAGTGTGTATGAGGTTTCTGATGCCCAATAACAAAAATATACGGCACGACCACACAACATATTCAAAAGTTTGCTGTTTCACGATATCACTAAGGAATTCGTGTAATTTTAAATTAAAAACTCGTGTTACGTAATTCTGTTATTATGTTCATGACCTTGGTAGGTCAAATATTGTTGAAATAGTTTGCTACCATAATGAAGTGGATTAAAGACAGTTTAATGGACTGCAATTTTACATGAATAAAATTGGAGGGTCGTAATTTTATTTCGTTTAACAGTAGATTGATCGCTGTTGCGATGAATTTCAGTGATCCATTCGAATTCACCCTTGTGAAAGAAAAGAGGAAATTCCATATGATTCAAATATTTTGCGAGGTTGTTTATCCATTTCAATGTTCTACTAACTGGGATAAACAGCGAAATCTATACATTAATCACAAAAACTAATGCAACATCCTCAGAATTTATTGGTGCGTTACATAGCCTTTGGTCGTCGTGAAGGTTCCGAGTAAAAATTAGTGAGACACTATTAACCGGACAATAAGTTCGATTAGCATCGGCTTTCTCATTTTCGAAGATCTCCTGAAATTTTTTATAAATGCTTGCGTATGGGGAAACATGTTGAAAAACCATAGAAATTGTTAACATTACTTCACAGAGAAATAATTCAGCATAACATACATCTCCACCACGCTCTTAATAATTGAATCGTTTATTCTTGAAAGGACACATGTCCACTTTTTTAAAATATTCAGAAAATAAAAAAAAACTTTATATTGTCAGTAAAAATAAGTTTAGGAGGAAATTTGAGGTTGTTGATGAAAATGTGAGTCGCTATGAAATTTTAAGCTGAATTTTGGGGTTATTTTTAAATTATTTCAGCTGGTATGTTCATTTTTAAACGCATGGACCTTTCAATAATAAACACAAAAAATATATTTCAATTTCATTTAGTAAAATTTATTAGGATCAAAATTAGAAAACCTTAAAAAAATAAAAGTATATATTTTAAAGACTTCAGTAGTCACTGTCCTCACTATTATGTATATTCCATTCCAGTTGGCCATTGCATAATTTCGTCGTAAAAATACAGACACTGAGCAGGTATGGACTTTATGACTTTTTGCAGGTATGGTCGAAAATATTTACAAGCCCATAGCTTCTTTGTCAATTGAGGAATTGACCTCCGCATCATTTAGTGTTCTTGACACGTAAGTTATAGGTAAATACACTATAACCTAATTTTTGCAAAATTTGAAACGTTAGTTGTTATTATGAACGGCTCTGTGAAGTTTGAGTGTTGTAGCAATGATTAAAGTATATTCAACAAATCCTTTTGTATGAACTGTTACTGCGTTTCTCTTCTAACAAACTGTTAAAGGTTTGTGATTTTCGCAAAATATTTTACAAATTTGCGATAATACCTAAAGAGTTCTAGAAATGATTTTATTTAATTTGTGGTTTTTTGTATGGGGACATTTTTCTGTTGCTCTGATACTTGTTTTTCTAGAAATTTGGTTTAGCCTTTTCAAATTTTTTAAATATCTGTTCTAAAAGGTAACTGTGGTCTAGCAGTGATGTGCTTTATACTATTATGTCTTCCATATAGCATAAGCATAACCCATACTTGCTTTTGAGTTTTCCAAGAATGTCGTCCATTCGATTCTTCAAATGGTATTCGAGTTAGCTCGTCGCGTGCATCCTTTTGGGTACATCAGAAACTATATTTTATTGTGTTTTATATATAGTTACAGTGACTTCTGGTAAGTTTAATGGAATTATTATGATTTAATAAAAATTTAAGAAAATATCTGAACAATTTATATATTTCTCCTTTGTTAATGCAATCAGTGTATAAAAATATATAAATACATAAGAAAATAAGTTTCAGATATTGGATATACCAATAATTTCTTTAAAGTGTAAAAACTGACAGTTTACTTTTATGTCGGTGTGTCGTGTGTGTATAAGTAGGTATGTAGGTACATCTAAGATCTAACTTCAAAAATATTTTTGTTTAATTTAAAGTCTCAACGAAAGCAGAAAGAAAGCAATAAAAATTTAAAAACTTTTTAGTTACCAATTCAATATTCATCTGTTATAGCATTAAAGTGACCTATAAAAACTGTATGTATTCCCCCAAAAAAGCATGAAGAAGTCGTAACGTTGAAAGTCGAATGCTTCACGTGTAAAAACATGGAAATATTTGTGTTTAGGTTTTCGAACTTTTTTTTTATAATTATAACTTCTTCAACGTGAAAATAATTATTTCGATTTTAATATAAATTATGTTGTTGTTACAGCTTAAATTGGATAAATTAAAAATTTTAAATTAGATTCCTTGTTGTGTTAATTTCTCTTTAGACAAAATTTGTCGGTCTTTGGTTTATGTTAGTATATTTCTTATTCTTCCACTCGATCCAACATTATAAATTTGAGTCTATTTCTGGTTAGTATACCATGCACAATATACAGTATATACAGTAAACTTCCAAAAGTAACTGCCTCTCTATTTTGACGACTTTCCTAAATTGACCACATTTGGTCTGTTCCCTGAATATTCCTTATACATTTTTAGTGCTAAAATATTTGTTACAATATTGAAGAATATTCTTCTTTTTAGCCTATCCTTGGGCTTCTTTAGTGGTTACGTTAGAAAAGTTTCACTGAAATTACCTGAAATTATAATTTTTTGTAAATTCTGGAATCCATACCTTCGAATCTCAGTTCTAATCTCAGTTTGCTATGAAAATCAAAGACCCATCAAAATTACGTATTTAATCAAATCGGGTTGAAAGTAGGAACCAACCATGAGTGATTGTTACGAGTAACAAACCAATTTAGCCGAGCCAACTATTTTTTATTTTTACTTTTCCCACTATAACGAAGTTATGTTGCGAAAGTACACCCTGCGCCATTGAAATGTTCGGTTTGAATTTTTAAAGTAAATTTTGGAAATACCACCGTTTGCTTCAAAAGTATATGGCAAAAATGATAGATTCTGATTATTAAAACAATTTTTACACTATTCCGAATATATTCAAATAAAAAGAATGGTAATCCGACATTTTAGACCTACATAACGTCGGATAAGGAATATTACCGCCCTACCTCGTAACAATTTGGTAGGTCTTTACAGTGTTTTTAACAAAATTTTTTCAATTGAAAAATAGTTTTTTGTTGACAATGGTAATTTTTATTCAAAATAAGAATTAACAGAAATAAAATAATTCATCTCAACCAAAATATTTTGAGAGAAATTGAATTTTTTAAAATCAATGATTAATAACGCCAGCCCTTGGCTTTTATGATGGCCTTAAACCCGATCAGCATTGAATTCTAAAGTTTGATTAAATAATATATTGTTATTTCTTCAAACCAGACTTTTTCTATAAGTTTTTTCCGCTCTTTGGCACTTTTCAGCTTGTAATTTGTAATCTTCTTTCCCATGAAGGACCAAATATTTTCAACAATATTGAGGTCAGGACTATTTCCTGTCCAGGATAACGTCTCAATCACCAAGTTATTTTTAAATTCGGCTACCTAAACAAAATAGACATTAAAATTAAGCATTCTTACTTCATAAATAACATCAATAACTCGTGGAGAGTAATCGTCCTGGAAGAGTGGAATACCGATGTATTGAGTCACGATTCAGGTTTCGATAATTTTTTTATATTTTCCTCCGCTTTCTGAACTATCCAGAAGGCTTAGTGATCAAACTCCAAAGGCTGTTATGGCTCTCCAGGCCATAACATATGGTGAATTTTTCATTGTCGGCGAAATACATTCTGTTAAATACCGTTTGCCTTTTCGTCGCCGAACCCTTGTCCTTACTTCGGGTCCAAATATATTGAATTTGGATTTATCCGAGAATATGAACCAACACCAATCCCTGGGCATTCAGTTTTTTCATTCTTTTGCGAATTTGAGGCTTGCAGCTGCCATTTTTGCTGTCAGTAATGATTTTCTCGCAGGTCGACAAGCATATAAACCAAGTTCCTTTTAATAGTATGAACTGAAATAGTGTCGGTTGTTGCTATTAGAAGCTAACTTCTCAGCTCCAAAGCCGTAGCAAACCTTTGCTTAAGATCTAAATATCTGAAATTCGATTTGTTGAAACAGAAGTTCTCCTCTTTGCATCAGAGCCAAATTATCGTTTGATTTTCGGAATAGTGCCTTAAAAACTTTCTAACTGCTGTTTGGTTACACTAAATTACTCTTGCAATTTGTGAATGTGTTTACTTTTTGCCTTTGCTTGCAAAATTTTGGCTTTTTCGTTAGCATTTAATTTAGAGCGACGCTTTGTAAAATTAACTCTTTGACTACTTAATTGAAACCGAATGAATATTTCACCCTTATTTTGACTTTAAATACCTAATAAGGCGTGAAATAAGCTGAAAAATAAAAAAACAAAAAACAAAATAGCGAATGAGGTAAAATCTATGAGAGAATTGCATGAAATAGTAAATAATCGAAATCGAACATTTCAATGGCGCAGGGTGTATTGTAATCGCGAAAAAAAAATGTGTTCCAGATTTTCACATTTCTCGACGAATTAGGTTACCAGGACACCAAAACATCGATTATATTGATAGTTTTGGTCAACATTTTGCACAAAGATAAATTTTTTTATCGCCACATTATGTAATCGAGCCCAATATCCAAGATTACCGCCAAATTGCGGAAGAATTCAATACTAAATACAATTTACACAACTGTGTGGGGGCTGGGGAGGGGGCTGGGGAGGGGGCTGGGGAGGGGGCTGGGGAGGGGGCTGGGGGAGGGGCTGGGGGGAGGGGCTGGGGGGAGGGGCTGGGGAGGGGGCTGGGGGAGGATGGCTGGGGGGCTATTGACGGGAAACACATTTATATTCAGTGTCCCCTATAGAGTGACTGCATTTTCTAATTTACTATACTCCCCCACAAGAGTTCTGCGTCTGGCATTTTTATGCATGAGAAAAAAATTGTTGCCCCAAACTATTTCAAGAGCCTCCAGTTACTATATGAAGCTCCGGTAACATTTGACCTCTGTTAAACATTAATCGCGGCTCAAATTTCATGTCGTTTGTTCCACTTTAAACGAAACCGTAGGTTAAAATGAAATTGAGTAGAATTTATACAAATTTTTAAGTTTTTTATGGGTATTGCATTCAAACGAATTGTTCCGGCCACACCAGATGAAACTTGACCTGATAATTTTTTTAGGCATAACTATTGGCTACACACTCCTGCTGAACCACTTTTCTGACATGACACTTTTATTGTTAAATTAATACAAATTTTAACATTCAAACAAGATGAAATTGTTAATGGATGGACAAGACTAAAGGTCCTATCCGAAATTTCAATGTTATACGATCGGAAGGTTTGGATTGAACATTTAGACTGGGACACGTCGGTAACACCGGAAGCCCTTGAAGAGCTTCAATCAGCATACCAAGGAAGGAAATTCAGAGATGTTATCACCAAGTTAATCGAACAGAGTTACGCAATATACAAATATACACGTTTTGTGATGCCTTCGAAAAGACATATGGTATATGGATCAGTGATATACATAAGAGCAATCGGAAAGGACAGTGGAATTATCAACCAATTAATCAAATCGAAGGACAAAGTATCACCAAAACAGACGACTGAAATATTTTCTGAAATTACCATTGAAGTATACGCATGGAGTGATTCCACTATTATGCTGCATCGATTATGGGATATTCCTAGACGATGAAAAACTTTCCTAGCGAATCTTACGTTAACCCTCGGTTACTAACGTCTGGGTCAAATTGACCCATTGCGATGAAAATTTAATAAAAAACATAGAAAACGAATTGCAATTAACTTCATGTTACTTGATATCTAACCTCAATCTTTACTTGTCGTGTCGAAATAATTTTTAGTGTGGTTTTGATTTCCGAAGGAAGTGGGTTGTTATTTTAGAAAGTGTCTGGATCATTTTGACCCACGTTAGTAACAGTGTTCAAATATTTAAGGTGAATTAGGGTCATTTTGACCCACGTTAGTAAATTATTAATTAGTATTTATTTATAACAAGAACTTGATTCAAATATCGACGAATGTGATGAGCCTGATGGTGATTTAGTGGGTAAAGATGGATCGAAATGTGTTTTCTAATTCTGTTAAAACACCACTAGAAAGTTTCCAATTATTCTTTACTTTCATCGATGAAATAGTGGAACACACAAATTTATTTATAAAAAAACAACAACTAAAATATAAGAACGTGAAACATGTTTCAACCACTGACTATGAAGAAGTTAATGGTTTATTTGGGTTATTATTTCTGACGGGGTTGCATAAATCATCGCATGTGCATGTACGAGATTTGTGAGCTACGGCCGGTACAGGTTTAGAAATATTTGCTGCAACCATGAGCTACACTCGCTTCCAATTTCTTATGCGGTGCATTCGATTTGATAACATCGAACCTCGCGTGGAACGCCGTTTGGTTGATAAACTCGCCCCAATTCGTGAAATCTTCGAAAGATTCAACGAAAATTGCCAACAAAATTATAATATTGGTTGTTTTATTACAGTAGACGAGAAACTAGAAAGCTTTCGTGGAAGATGCTAATTTAGGCAATATATACCCAGTAAGCCAGCGAAATATGGAATACAAATTTTCTCTGTGGTTGATTCCGTGTCATTTTACACATCTAAGCTGGAGGTTTACTGTGGACAGCAACCGCCAGGACGATACAATTTAAGTAATAAGCCTGCCCAAATCGTACTACGTTTAACCAGACATTTGCAAAATTGTAGACGTAATGTCACAGTAGATAATTGGTTTACGAGTTACCCTTTGGCACTAGAGCTACTTGAAAAAAAAAAACGGCTATAGTTGGCACATTGAAAAAAAATAAACGAGTATTGCCACCCTCGTTTACCATTGCAAAAAATCGTGCAATTAAATCTACAATTTTTGGTTACCAAAAGAAAGCCACCATATTATCATATGTGCCAAAAAAAACAAATGTGTGATCTTACTATCTACGATGCATAGGACAGGTGAAATAGTACAGGGGCCAAAATCTTTACCTGCAATAATCGAGTTTTATAACAACACGAAGGGCGGCGTCGATACTACCGATCAGCTTTGCGGAACCTACAATGTTGCACGAACTGCAAACAGATGGACAATGGTAATTTTCTTCAGCCTATTAAATTTGGCAGGTATAAATAGCCGAATAATTTTATTATCCACTGAAAATCCTCCATTACAATTTAAAAAACGCAAATTATATTGAAAACTTTGGCTTTAGCTCTTATGCAACCATATATAGATAGGCGGAAGTAGTAGTCCAGGCACTTGAACCGACCTACTTTTTATCTAGGTCAAGGTCAAATTATCTAGGTCAAGTTCAAATTATCTAGGTCAAGTTCAAATTATCTAGGTCAAGGTCAAATTATCTAGGTCAAGGTCAAATTATCTAGGTCAAGTTCAAATTATCTAGGTCCAGGTCAAATTATCTAGATCAAGTTCAAATTATCTAGGTCAAGGTCAAGGTCAAATTATCTAGGTCAAAGTCAAGGTCAAGGTCAAGGTCAAAGTCAAGGTCAAAGTCAAGGTCAAGGTCAAGGTTAATTTTTTTTTTTTTTTTTTATTTTTATCTCCGACATTGACCTTGACCTAAATTTTATTAAAACAAAAAAAATGTGTAATTATGCAGATAAGAATTTTATGAAAAAATGCAAGCGTTCTATTGTTGTACATATGATACATTGTAATTATGCTGATAAGAATTTTATAAAAAAATGCAAGCGTTCTATTGTTGTACATATGATACATTGTAATTATGCAGATAAGAATTTTATGAAAAAATGCAAGCGTTCTATTGTTGTACATATGATACATTGTAATTATGCTGATAAGAATTTTATAAAAAAATGCAAGCGTTCTATTGTTGTACATATGATACATTGTAATTATGCAGATAAGAATTTTATGAAAAAATGCAAGCGTTCTATTGTTGTACATATGATACATTGTAATTATGCTGATAAGAATTTTATAAAAAAATGCAAGCGTTCTATTGTTGTACATATGATACATTGTAATTATGCAGATAAGAATTTTATGAAAAAATGCAAGCGTTCTATTGTTGTACATATGATACATTGTAATTATGCTGATAAGAATTTTATGAAAAAATGCAAGCGTTCTATTGTTGTATGATAAGAATTTCATAAAAAAATGCAAGCGTTATGCTGATAAGAATTTTATGAAAAAATGCAAGCGTTCTATTGTTGTACATATGCAAGCGTTCTATTGTTGTACATATGATACATTGTAATTATGTTGATAAGAATTTTATGAAAAAATGCAAGCGTTCTATTGTTGTACATATGATACATTGTAATTATGCAGATAAGAATTTTATGAAAAAATGCAAGCGTTCTATTGTTGTACATATGATACATTGTAATTATGCTGATAAGAATTTTATAAAAAAATGCAAGCGTTCTATTGTTGTACATATGATACATTGTAATTATGCAGATAAGAATTTTATGAAAAAATGCAAGCGTTCTATTGTTGTACATATGATACATTGTAATTATGCTGATAAGAATTTTATAAAAAAATGCAAGCGTTCTATTGTTGTACATATGATACATTGTAATTATGCTGATAAGAATTTTATGAAAAAATGCAAGCGTTCTATTGTTGTATGATAAGAATTTCATAAAAAAATGCAAGCGTTATGCTGATAAGAATTTTATGAAAAAATGCAAGCGTTCTATTGTTGTACATATGCAAGCGTTCTATTGTTGTACATATGATACATTGTAATTATGTTGATAAGAATTTTATAAAAAAATGCAAGCGTTCTATTGTTGTACATATGATACATTGTAATTATGCTGATAAGAATTTTATGAAAAAATGCAAGCGTTCTATTGTTGTGTTGTACATATGATACATTGTAATTATGTTGATAAGAATTTTAAATAATCATTCAAATGTATTATATTTCAGTTTTAATACACAAAACATTCAAAATATTTATGATTTTATGTTATTACAATCATATTTCATGTGAAAATTAATAGGTGTAAAAAAATATTGCACGCCTATGGAAACAACGTCAACATTTAATTTTCCGACGGACTAAGGAAAATAAATAACCAAATGCCAGTCATAAAGATCAAAACCACAACAACATAAAAAAATTGTTAAATTGCATTAATTCTTAGATTACCGATTTCAAAAGTATAAGTGATTCTTTTAATATAAAATTATAAAAACATTTTGTGATTCAAAACCTTTTATAACATATAAATAATAAAATAAAATGAAATAAATAAAAACCTAACCTAAAAACTGAAGTACAAATACAACATAAAAATGTAAACAATTTAGCCGAAATAGTACATCACTGTGTATCCGCCATATTTTTTCTGCGCGAGAACTGTCAGAATTCCAGCGAGATTTGAATACTACTATACTTTGTTGCATGCTGATAAAAATTGTAAGGAAAATGTAACATATTGATAAACAATTTATCAGAATAATTATTATTATGATTTACATATAAAAGAATTGTAAATTTCATTATGTGTATAATTACAAAGTTTATGTGATGAAAAAACAGCAACCAATATTTAAGTAGAAATAGTTTTTAAATCTAGTTATTTGCAATACCTACACCTAAAACTATATATAATTTTCTAATTTTAAAACTACTTTTTCAATTTCTATTCGCTTTATTTTGTTAATATAAAAAATGTTACAATATGAAGATTCAGACGAAGATGACTGTGAAATGTTTTGTAAGTTTTTGGTATTTTACAATAAAATTCTTAATAATTTTGACTTTTATTTGATACAGTTTTAAGATCAAACAATGAATACAATATTGTTGAGAAAATAAAATTAGCTAATCAGGAATTGTTTGAGATACCCCATTCACCGGAGAATATAAAAATTACGAATACTATGCGGCGTGTTACGTTCAGTCAGTCGTTGGTGGATTACGCGCCGGAATATTCGGAAGAGGAATTGTATTGTAATGAAATGAATAAATCGAATGTGAATGAATTAGAACAGCTGATAAGTACGTTGAAGATTGTCAACGATGAGGAATCATCAGACTGTAAAATGGATGTTGAAATAACCGATGAGGAACTCTATGGTGATGATGATGACAGACAATGTATTGTTAATGAAAAAATAAAAACACTAACATGAACTTTTCCAAAATGGGAATTTTTTATAGGTCAGAAATAACTGAAGGGACGAAAAATAAATTCTATTCAATTTGTTAAGTTTTAATTTTGTTTTTATTGAGATTTAAATTCTGTTTAATAAAAATAAATACAATTTAAAGTAAACCGTGGACAAGTTATATTTTACCGAGTGAAATAATTCCCCATTACACACAATTGTAACATTCCACAATCTAAAAGTAAAAACCATTCCACGCCCTCGCACGTCCGATTTTAGATGGTTTATTAACATAACAATGAAGAATTTTAACATCGCACGTCCGATTTTAGATGGTTCATTGGCGAAGTCCCATTTGTCCATTAACCATGCGACGTCCCGTTTTGTACATCGGCGTAGCCCCATTTGCTCATTAACCATGCGGCGTCCCATTTTAGACGGTTTATGAACTTTAATCAATTCAATATCCACGTCGTCCCAGCCAACACATTTCCGATTTTAGACCCCAGCCAACAAATTTCCGATTTTAGATGGTTCGCAAACAATTCAATATCGTACATCGGGAACAAATCAATATCACACAGGCGATTTTAGAATTCAATATCCCCCGTACGACTTGAGATGAAGCTATGAGTGATTGCGAAACCCCGTTATATATACATTGTATTACAATAATTTTTTCGTTATGTTAATCTCCACTTAATATGTTATTGGTAATTAAGAAAATATTTTTTAATTGAGTGTAAATTGATAACAGCTTACAGAAAAATATTATGGTTAATGTTTCCGACTTTAATACAACTCTGCTAGTAAATAAAAATAGGTCAGGTTCACTGATAAAAATAAATACAATTCAAAATAAGCCGCGGACAAGTTATCAGTAAAATTAATTTGTAGAGACGTAAAATTGTTACAGCTGATTTAAGAATTTTTATTAATAGACACCTTTCCTGGGAAATACTACTACTACGTTGATAAAGAATCCTATGAAAAAACTGCAAGCGTTATCAGTAAGATTATTTTGCAGACACTTTTCCTGGGAAATATATTTTAATACTATTGTTGTACATATGATACATTGTTGCACATAATTATGCTGATATTGATAACAGCTTACAGAAAAATATTATGGTTAATGTTTCCGACTTTAATACTACAACTCTGCTAGTAAATAAAAATAGGTCAGGTTCACTGATAAAAATAAATACAATTCAAAATAAGCCGCGGACAAGTTATCAATAAAATTAATTTGTAGAGACGTAAAACTGTTACAGCTGATTTAAGAGGACACTATCAACAATTAAATACGTCACATTTTTATAAATAGTTTTAAATCTAGTGACACGTACACCTAATACATATGTATACAAACAAAATGTTACAATGTGAAGATTCAGATGAAGATGAATGTGAATATTTTTGTAAGTTTTGGTATTTTACAATAAAATTCTTTATAATTTTTACTTTTATTTGATATAGTTTTAAGATCAAACAATGGATACAATATTGTTGAGAAAATAAAATTGGCTAATCGGAAAACTTTTCACCTTCACATCAAAAGTAAATGAAATTTTCTGTGACGAATTTAAAAATTTATAACGACTGTGAAGACAATTTTCAATTTAAATATATGAATACAAAAAATCATATACTCTACAAAGATACAAACATTAATGCGCGGTTTGTTAAAAATATTAAAGAAATTATATTAAAAGATCTCGAAGAGAAGCAAACCATCTGCAGTTATTAACTATGAGCATTAGTAAATTTACACCACAAGCTTAGATCCCGCACACTATTCTACATTCCTGGGTACACTTATGAGATATTATGTTAAAGTATACTAATAAATCTTTACAGCTACTTACAGATATTGATATGTTAATGTTCGTAAAATTTAATTCAATCGAAAAAACATGATGTTAGTTCGTTCATTTAGTCATAAATTATGATATATGTCATTATTATATAAATTATGAATGGTGTATATTTAAAGCTATAAAATAAAAAATATTTGGTATATCCACCACGAAGTCAAATAGCTCGCGCGAAGCTCATGCCATGACACTTTTCTTGATCAATGATAAATCGGGCGTCTCACGATGAAGTTTTAAAAATTAAATTTCTGATTAGATGTTTCCGCCATCGACGAACATGATTAAATAAGATTGGTCTTACGAAGAACAGCACAGTGGATAGATAAACAAGTTTTCATTGTTGACGGCTAATCGATGCCTTATCACAGTAACTTTGAACAAATGGGACTTTGAACAAAATGGGACGTCACCTGGCTAATGGACAAAAAAAAACCTGTTGACGAACTTTCCAAAATGTGACGTCGCATACTCCGTGCGCGCCTCGAATCAAAATTACTTAAAAAATTTTTGGTGTGAAAAAACAACAACAAATTTTTACTGATAACATATTAAGAGGAAATTATGCATGCGATAAGAAATTATTGAAATACAATGCATACAGCAACATATATGAAGTCATGAATGTGTCATGAATGAACAAAAAAAAAACACCTGTTCTTGAACTTTCCAAAATGTGTCGTCACATACCCCAGCGCATGATCAACTCTAAAAAATATTATAATTGCATCCGAAACTGTTATCAGAATTATTTTGTATATATAGTTCAAAACATGACTAAACATGAACAACTCTATAGTTATAACATCATAATGACGATATTTTATACACAAGGGGAAGGGTAACATCCCACAACATGTTAATGAACCATCTAAAATGGGACGTGGGACGTGGGATATTGAATTGTTCATGAACATGTTAATGAACCATCTAAAATGGGACGTGCGACGTGTGATATTGAATTGTTAACGAACATGCTCATAAACCAACTAAAATCGCACGTGTGGGGGCGCGGAATTTACACACAAGGCCATGAACAATTCAATATCGTACGTCCGACTTTATTTATTTACAAATTTACAAATTAATTTCCTGTTCTTGAACTTTCCAAAATGTGTCGTCATATACCCCCAGAGCATGATCAACTCTAAAAAATATTATAATTGCATCCGAAACTGTTATCAAAATTATTTTGTATATATAGTTCAAAACATGACTAAACATGAACAACTCTATAGTTATAACATCATAATGACGATATTTTATACACAAGGGTAACATCCCACAACATGTTAATGAACCATCTAAAATGGGACGTGGGACGTGTGATATTGAATTGTTAACGAACATGCTCATTGCGGCACCAGTAACCACTGCATCGAAGGGTAGGCTAATGTGAGGGTTGCGGTAACAACAAGGGTAGGCTAATGTGAGGGCTGTGGTAACAACATTTAGGGATGTTTAATCCTATATTCAGCCGAGGTCCTCATTATTCCAATCCCCGGATGTATATATTGTATTAAGAGCACAATTGTTTTATTATTTAGATTTGTTAGGAACCTCAAACATCAGCAATGACCGGTCCCCAAGTTATGGTGAATTTAGCAGTAAAACCATTTTGCACAATACAATAAAAAAAAATACAATTTTCCTAAAATAATTATTATTAAGGAAAAATAAAAAATAAACATTAGATGGTATGTAACTTCAGATGGTCGATGATGTTATCAACACTGCTGAAAATGCAGTCAGAAAAATCAATCAAATTAGTGGTGGTGGAACTTTAAAAACATGTTGGGATGTATTAATTAAATGTTTAACTTCATTGAAAATTATTGCAAATATCAGTTTTAAAAAATTTGTTCACAGCCAAAAATAAATTCAATCCAAAAAAAAGTAAATAACCACTAGACGACAAAATAAAAATTATTTTATATTTTAATATGTATATTTTTAATATTGAAAATCTAATAAAACACACATTTGTTTGATATTATTATGTTTCTTTTTTATTCTACAAAAAATTTTTAAAATAAAAATCTGTTGTCTTTGTTTGTATTGTTGAAATTTAAAGCTTTCAAGTGTTGAGCCCATCTTTTTTTGACACTAGCTACAAACATGGGGCCCTTTTCTTGTTGAACGAACTCACAGTCTGGAAACCAAAATGCGTGCTCCTCCCATGGATTATCGGTAAAATTCCAATCGCCTATGATTCCGCCACATTTAAAACATTTTACCTTGTCATCTATGCCATAATAAAAGAATCCTGCAGCAGATAAAGCTTTGGGGTCAACCATATATTTCATCCACCACGATTGATTAAATGAGATCAAGCGGTCTGACTCCTTCGCCATGTATGGTGGTAAATTAAATATTATTTTAGATTCACAAGAACCCATATTTTCTTTATTCGAATTATTATTATTATTAGAAAAATACATTGAATCTGTTTCAACATTCCCTCTTCTATTATAACTATTTGAAGAACACTTTGAGCATGATAACGAATTATCTCTTTCAGAAGGAAAATCTGTTGCGTTATTGAACATTGTAAATATAATAATGCTAATAATATTCTTACGATAGATACCGTGAACTTTGTTTTACTAACATTTATTGGAGTTGAATTTGCTTATTTATACATATTCTTAAATGAGTCATCTTTACACAAAACCTTTAATATTATAATCCTAAATACGGCGCGGGGACGTAATACAATGTAGCAGTAAACTCTCATTCTCTATATATAACAATGTTGGTTGTTGTTTTTTCACACCAAAAATTTTTTAAGTAATTTTGATTCGCGGGGCGCACGGAGTATGCGACGTCACATTTTGGAAAGTTCGTCAACAGGTTTTTTTTTGTCCATTAGCCAGGTGACGTCCCATTTTGTTCAAAGTCCCATTTGTTCAAAGTTACTGTGATAAGGCATCGATTAGCCGTCAACAATGAAAACTTGTTTATCTATCCACTGTGCTGTTCTTCGTAAGACCAATCTTATTTAATCATGTTCGTCGATGGCGGAAACATCTAATCAGAAATTTAATTTTTAAAACTTCATCGTGAGACGCCCGATTTATCATTGATCAAGAAAAGTGTCATGGCATGAGCTTCGCGCGAGCTATTTGACTTCGTGGTGGATATACCAAATATTTTTTATTTTATAGCTTTAAATATACACCATTCATAATTTATATAATAATGACATATATCATAATTTATGACTAAATGAACGAACTAACATCATGTTTTTTCGATTGAATTAAATTTTACGAACATTAACATATCAATATCTGTAAGTAGCTGTAAAGATTTATTAGTATACTTTAACATAATATCTCATAAGTGTACCCAGGAATGTAGAATAGTGTGCGGGATCTAAGCTTGTGGTGTAAATTTACTAATGCTCATAGTTAATAACTGCAGATGGTTTGCTTCTCTTCGAGATCTTTTAATATAATTTCTTTAATATTTTTAACAAACCGCGCATTAATGTTTGTATCTTTGTAGAGTATATGATTTTTTGTATTCATATATTTAAATTGAAAATTGTCTTCACAGTCGTTATAAATTTTTAAATTCGTCACAGAAAATTTCATTTACTTTTGATGTGAAGGTGAAAAGTTTTCCGATTAGCCAATTTTATTTTCTCAACAATATTGTATCCATTGTTTGATCTTAAAACTATATCAAATAAAAGTAAAAATTATAAAGAATTTTATTGTAAAATACCAAAACTTACAAAAATATTCACATTCATCTTCATCTGAATCTTCACATTGTAACATTTTGTTTGTATACATATGTATTAGGTGTACGTGTCACTAGATTTAAAACTATTTATAAAAATGTGACGTATTTAATTGTTGATAGTGTCCTCTTAAATCAGCTGTAACAGTTTTACGT
Source organism: Tipula helvola (assembly GCA_963556165.1). Classification (NCBI taxonomy): domain Eukaryota; kingdom Metazoa; phylum Arthropoda; class Insecta; order Diptera; family Tipulidae; genus Tipula; species Tipula helvola. The sequence continues at coordinate 141,721,402 of OY744482.1, read as the reverse complement.
CTCTACAAATTAATTTTATTGATAACTTGTCCGCGGCTTATTTTGAATTGTATTTATTTTTATCAGTGAACCTGACCTATTTTTATTTACTAGCAGAGTTGTAGTATTAAAGTCGGAAACATTAACCATAATATTTTTCTGTAAGCTGTTATCAATATCAGCATAATTATGTGCAACAATGTATCATATGTACAACAATAGTATTAAAATATATTTCCCAGGAAAAGTGTCTGCAAAATAATTTTACTGATAACGCTTGCAGTTTTTTCATAGGATTCTTTATCAACGTAGTAGTAGTATTTCCCAGGAAAGGTGTCTATTAATAAAAATTCTTAAATCAGCTGTAACAATTTTACGTCTCTACAAATTAATTTTACTGATAACTTGTCCGCGGCTTATTTTGAATTGTATTTATTTTTATCAGTGAACCTGACCTATTTTTATTTACTAGCAGAGTTGTATTAAAGTCGGAAACATTAACCATAATATTTTTCTGTAAGCTGTTATCAATTTACACTCAATTAAAAAATATTTTCTTAATTACCAATAACATATTAAGTGGAGATTAACATAACGAAAAAATTATTGTAATACAATGTATATATAACGGGGTTTCGCAATCACTCATAGCTTCATCTCAAGTCGTACGGGGGATATTGAATTCTAAAATCGCCTGTGTGATATTGATTTGTTCCCGATGTACGATATTGAATTGTTTGCGAACCATCTAAAATCGGAAATTTGTTGGCTGGGGTCTAAAATCGGAAATGTGTTGGCTGGGACGACGTGGATATTGAATTGATTAAAGTTCATAAACCGTCTAAAATGGGACGCCGCATGGTTAATGAGCAAATGGGGCTACGCCGATGTACAAAACGGGACGTCGCATGGTTAATGGACAAATGGGACTTCGCCAATGAACCATCTAAAATCGGACGTGCGATGTTAAAATTCTTCATTGTTATGTTAATAAACCATCTAAAATCGGACGTGCGAGGGCGTGGAATGGTTTTTACTTTTAGATTGTGGAATGTTACAATTGTGTGTAATGGGGAATTATTTCACTCGGTAAAATATAACTTGTCCACGGTTTACTTTAAATTGTATTTATTTTTATTAAACAGAATTTAAATCTCAATAAAAACAAAATTAAAACTTAACAAATTGAATAGAATTTATTTTTCGTCCCTTCAGTTATTTCTGACCTATAAAAAATTCCCATTTTGGAAAAGTTCATGTTAGTGTTTTTATTTTTTCATTAACAATACATTGTCTGTCATCATCATCACCATAGAGTTCCTCATCGGTTATTTCAACATCCATTTTACAGTCTGATGATTCCTCATCGTTGACAATCTTCAACGTACTTATCAGCTGTTCTAATTCATTCACATTCGATTTATTCATTTCATTACAATACAATTCCTCTTCCGAATATTCCGGCGCGTAATCCACCAACGACTGACTGAACGTAACACGCCGCATAGTATTCGTAATTTTTATATTCTCCGGTGAATGGGGTATCTCAAACAATTCCTGATTAGCTAATTTTATTTTCTCAACAATATTGTATTCATTGTTTGATCTTAAAACTGTATCAAATAAAAGTCAAAATTATTAAGAATTTTATTGTAAAATACCAAAAACTTACAAAACATTTCACAGTCATCTTCGTCTGAATCTTCATATTGTAACATTTTTTATATTAACAAAATAAAGCGAATAGAAATTGAAAAAGTAGTTTTAAAATTAGAAAATTATATATAGTTTTAGGTGTAGGTATTGCAAATAACTAGATTTAAAAACTATTTCTACTTAAATATTGGTTGCTGTTTTTTCATCACATAAACTTTGTAATTATACACATAATGAAATTTACAATTCTTTTATATGTAAATCATAATAATAATTATTCTGATAAATTGTTTATCAATATGTTACATTTTCCTTACAATTTTTATCAGCATGCAACAAAGTATAGTAGTATTCAAATCTCGCTGGAATTCTGACAGTTCTCGCGCAGAAAAAATATGGCGGATACACAGTGATGTACTATTTCGGCTAAATTGTTTACATTTTTATGTTGTATTTGTACTTCAGTTTTTAGGTTAGGTTTTTATTTATTTCATTTTATTTTATTATTTATATGTTATAAAAGGTTTTGAATCACAAAATGTTTTTATAATTTTATATTAAAAGAATCACTTATACTTTTGAAATCGGTAATCTAAGAATTAATGCAATTTAACAATTTTTTTATGTTGTTGTGGTTTTGATCTTTATGACTGGCATTTGGTTATTTATTTTCCTTAGTCCGTCGGAAAATTAAATGTTGACGTTGTTTCCATAGGCGTGCAATATTTTTTTACACCTATTAATTTTCACATGAAATATGATTGTAATAACATAAAATCATAAATATTTTGAATGTTTTGTGTATTAAAACTGAAATATAATACATTTGAATGATTATTTAAAATTCTTATCAACATAATTACAATGTATCATATGTACAACACAACAATAGAACGCTTGCATTTTTTCATAAAATTCTTATCAGCATAATTACAATGTATCATATGTACAACAATAGAACGCTTGCATTTTTTTATAAAATTCTTATCAACATAATTACAATGTATCATATGTACAACAATAGAACGCTTGCATATGTACAACAATAGAACGCTTGCATTTTTTCATAAAATTCTTATCAGCATAACGCTTGCATTTTTTTATGAAATTCTTATCATACAACAATAGAACGCTTGCATTTTTTCATAAAATTCTTATCAGCATAATTACAATGTATCATATGTACAACAATAGAACGCTTGCATTTTTTTATAAAATTCTTATCAGCATAATTACAATGTATCATATGTACAACAATAGAACGCTTGCATTTTTTCATAAAATTCTTATCTGCATAATTACAATGTATCATATGTACAACAATAGAACGCTTGCATTTTTTTATAAAATTCTTATCAGCATAATTACAATGTATCATATGTACAACAATAGAACGCTTGCATTTTTTTATAAAATTCTTATCAGCATAATTACAATGTATCATATGTACAACAATAGAACGCTTGCATTTTTTCATAAAATTCTTATCTGCATAATTACAATGTATCATATGTACAACAATAGAACGCTTGCATTTTTTTATAAAATTCTTATCAGCATAATTACAATGTATCATATGTACAACAATAGAACGCTTGCATTTTTTCATAAAATTCTTATCTGCATAATTACAATGTATCATATGTACAACAATAGAACGCTTGCATTTTTTTATAAAATTCTTATCAGCATAATTACAATGTATCATATGTACAACAATAGAACGCTTGCATTTTTTCATAAAATTCTTATCTGCATAATTACAATGTATCATATGTACAACAATAGAACGCTTGCATTTTTTTATAAAATTCTTATCAGCATAATTACAATGTATCATATGTACAACAATAGAACGCTTGCATTTTTTCATAAAATTCTTATCTGCATAATTACACATTTTTTTTGTTTTAATAAAATTTAGGTCAAGGTCAATGTCGGAGATAAAAATAAAAAAAAAAAAAAAAAATTAACCTTGACCTTGACCTTGACTTTGACCTTGACTTTGACCTTGACCTTGACCTTGACTTTGACCTAGATAATTTGACCTTGACCTTGACCTAGATAATTTGAACTTGATCTAGATAATTTGACCTGGACCTAGATAATTTGAACTTGACCTAGATAATTTGACCTTGACCTAGATAATTTGACCTTGACCTAGATAATTTGAACTTGACCTAGATAATTTGAACTTGACCTAGATAATTTGACCTTGACCTAGATAAAAAGTAGGTCGGTTCAAGTGCCTGGACTACTACTGGCGGAGTAAAACACAGCAATTAAATACAAATCTCAAGTTTAGTTGTAACAAATTTGCGCAAAATTCGTCGTTCAGCCTCCGCCCAAAAAAACCAAATTGGATAAGCGCGGTAGATGCCAACTCTGTCAACCGACTCAAGACCGTAAAACTAACACAACTTGCTCCAGATGCAATAAACTTATCTGTGGAAGCCATTTAATTGGTGTTTGCGAAAATTGCATTGTTTGTGAAAATCTGAACATTGGTAATTCAGAAGTTTAGATTTAACCATTATTGAAAGGTATTTATTGGAAAAAAATACTTTATACACAAAAAAATTATTAAGTAATATTTTTTCGCTCATAATTCCAGCTTTTCAACGATTCTAACCTTTTGACGTTCTGACCGATAGGACGCGATGGACAGCTTTAAACTTGCCTTTATATATTTTCTTTATAAAATCTTTTACATTTCGTGATTTCTATTTTTATTTTCTAAAGACTGAAATAAAACATTAAATATAATTTATTTTTTACGTATAATTATACCCAGCGTTTAATTTGGAAAAACAATTTTGGTGGAATATATTAACAGTGGCGTAATATTGGGCTTTTTAAATATGGGTCAATTTGACCCATTGTTACACTGAAAGAAAAAACGAATAACTTAAGCTAGTTTAAAATGTTTTAGTTGTAAGTACCCATTTTTTGGTTAATTTGTCGAAAATATGCTCTAGTAAATTTGAGCCATGCAAGTTTTAAAATACAAAACAAATATGTTATTATTTTATTTTTTTTTTATTTTTTTAATAAAATTGCATGTTATTCTTGGTATTTTATAATGAAAATGTTCACAAATTTCTATGTAAATGCTCATAAGTTAAATTAATTTATCTTAGATGCATATTCTCTTAACTTTGTTTAAATTTATTAAAAAAATAATCAATACGACGATGCAGTAGTTAATCTAAAGTATGGCAAAGTTAAATTTACTTATGTGCTTTGGTTGATTTAAACTAGGCTAGGTTTTAAAATATCGAACTGACCAATTTAAGTTAATTTTTTGTCGATTATTTCTGCTAAAGTATGTATTATAAATTTAATCGTACTGTAAATTTTTCTAATAATTAGGGTCACATGTACTGTAAGAACAGCTCATATGTCCATCTGACGTGTAGCATCAGTTCAATGAATATTTGAATGCAATTTTTCGTATTTCTTAATGAAAATTTTGATTAAGACAAATATTAATCGCTGCAGTAGTTAATCTAAAGTATGGCGAAATTAAACCTACTTTTGTACTTTGGTTGGTTTAAACCAGGCCATGTTTTAAAATATGAAACTGACTAAGTTGAGTTATTCTTGGTCCGTTACTTCTGTTAAGTATTGTATTATATGTATATAATAGAGCACTTTCTAGATATAACCATGCAGTTGTTAATTTAAACAAGAGTGAGGTAAAATATACTGATATGCAGAAGTTAACTTTACGTAAGTATAGGATCTTTTATTTTGTTTATTTTAACTGGTTTTGCATTTTGTTTTTTTAAGAGAGTTTGACGAAACACCTGGCTGTTTTTTATTGGTTCTGAATTTCTGATTCTAGAAAATAATTGTAAATTCTCTTGAATTACTCTCTTAAATTAATGCATAAAGCCAACCATTTTTTTCGTTATTGCTGCATTTTAACGTGGAATTTTAAAGTGATAGTGAGTGAATATTGATAAAAAAGGTAACATTAAAAATAAATGAGTGTTAAAAGTGAAGTGATTTTTAATATACATACATATGTAATTGTTATTAGACTCGTATTATAATAATATGTATTATAGTAATTAGATTCGAGTGGGCAGGTAAATTTATTAAGTTTTTAATTAAGCAATATACTCTTAATCGTATATACATCAGCATTTTGATTTTAAAACAGCAAAAATTTTGGAAATTTAAACTTCATGATTTTTGATTTGTTTTATTTTTGGTGTACGTGTAGTAGTTAGTTGCAAAAATAAAAAATACCGTTATTTTATTTTTGTGATATATGGTGTATGTTTCGCACAGGATGGTCCCAAAGTTTTGAAAAAATGGTAAAACGCCATTTGGAGTAAACTTCAAAGCAATTTTATGAATTAAATAGTTAATCGATTTTAATTTTTTTTTTGTGTTTATTAGAGTAAATACTGAAATTAAGAATTCTTATAAAATTTTTATCAAAATTCAATTTCTTCGACCTGAAATATACCGGTAAAATATTAAATGACTTATTAAACTAAATACCCCTGATTTTAAAATTATTTTTTTTTGGCTCAAAATAAAGTTTAACTAATAAACTATCACATATTTAAATATAAATGTAGTGTTATTTTTTGTTTTTAAACTACACAAATTCAAACATAGGGCATTCTACCCGCTACACTTATGATACACTTTTACATTTCTTCTCATTTTTAATTTTGATAAGCTAGTAACGTAAGTAGACTAAGAACCGAAACTTCCATGAATCTTAATTTCACTTATTCGAAATGTATGACCATCTCGAACAAAAACAAAGCAAAATTGACGAAGGGTTTGTTAGACATCAATTTATAAATTTATTTTGAAATATAATGTTCACCAACAATTTTTGAATTTGAAAATGATTTAGTTTCAAATTTATTTTTTGCCTTGGGTATAAAACAATGATAACCCAGTTCCCTTTATATTAATTGAGCTTTGCTAACAACTTTGCAATTGTAATTTGACTTTATCATATTCTTCTCTCATGGCATATTCAAAGTGCATTGCTGATTCCCTTGATTTAGCCTATTCGTATAGTTGTCGTGGTGTTTGAATTGACCCCTTTGTTGAACTGTAGCGATAGGCACCTCTAGGACTTAGATTAATTAAATTGTTTCTATTTTTATATTGTGTTCTAGCTCAGTCTGACATATAGAAAATCTTTTTGATGTTCAACATTATTTCTTTTTTGGAAAATTCAATCATTTTAGTTTTGAATAGATGTACCGCGATGCTATCGTATTCCATACAATTTGAAATAATAATGAATGTTTCATGTTTCACAACAGTGCTCTCAGGATCCTTATAATAAATGCGAACGGATGAATAGTGGCTTGTGCAATATTCCAGTGATGACCTTGCACTGAATCTTTCAATTCTTTTGCACTAAAATTTTCTGATTCTAATGGGAAATCTTTTCTTTTATATCAGGTAGTTTTAGGAATAAATAAATTCAGAATTGCGTTTACACTGTGAAACAAAGAGATAAGAAATTAAATCATAAATTGAATTGCGAGAGGAGAACCATCAATATTTAAATTAGTGTAGTTTGAAAAGAAAAACAACATAAAGGGAACTGACGGTTATCACTGTTTTTAACACAAGGCAAAACATAAATTTGTGACTAAATCATTTTCAAATTCAAAAATCATTAGTGAACGTCATATTTAAAAATAAATTTATAAACCTAATCCTTTCGTCAATTTTCTTTTGTTTTTTTTTTAGATGGTCGTAAATTTCGACGAAGGGAATAAAAAACTTCCAGAAATCAAGATTCATGCGAATTTCGGTTCTTAGTCTACTTACGTTACTAAATTATTAAAATTAGAAAGGAGAAAAATGTAAAAGTGTACCATGCGGGTAGAATGCCCTTTGTTTGAATTTGTGTAGTTTAAAAACAAAAAATAACACTACATTTATATTTAAATATGCGATAGTTGATTAGTTAAACTTTATTTTGAGCAAAAAAAAAAAAATGTTAAAATCAGGGGTTAATTTAATAAGTCATTTAATATTTTACCGGTATATTTCAGGTCGAAGAAATTGAATTTTGATAAAAATTTTATAAGAATTCTTAATTTCAGTATTTACTCTAATAAACACAAAAAAAAAATTTAAAATTGATTAATTATTTAATTCATAAAATTGCTTTAAAGTTTACTCCAAATGGCGTTTTTTACCATTTTTGCAAAACTTTGAGACCATTCTGTGCGCAACATACACACACCCTATATCAAAAAAAAAATAAAATAACGGTATTTTTTATTTTTGCACCTACTACACGTACACCAAAAATAAAGCAAATCAAAATTCATGGGCAAATCAAATTCAAAAATCATTCAACAATATTATATTAATTTTTCACTTACGTCGACTTAATTTGCTGTGGATTTGCGACTTAAGCCTTTGGCCACAAGGTGTTACCACTTAAGTCCAACTAAGTTAGGTTAAAGGAGAGATAGAACACGTTGAACATTAAAAAGGTAAAACAGCTTAAGTCGACTTAAGATAGTTTACCTTTTGAGCACAGAAATATAACTAATAAGGATTCAAATATGAATTCCATACTGGAACAATAGGCATTATTTCCGTATTTCCAAGCTCCAGAACTTGTAGTAGGTTTACTTACAAAAATATGGTTTGTTTTTCTAGCGAATTAATTATGCATATTTTTGCTTGCAGATATCTTACGATTTTCTGAAAAGATACCCGGGTCGTCACAACATTTATGAAAAGTGGGATCAGTATTTAGGAATTCAAAATATTTTCAAAAATAATGTGAAAGGAACACCGAACCAAGCTTTTATTTGAAACCATCCTAAAAATAAAAGAGCGGTTAACAATGGGTAATAAATTTTGATTGTTTCTTTTAAATAAATCTTGGGTTGAATTTTTATATTGTTTTTGCCGGCGAAACCCAGATGTTCTTAAAATAGAGACAAATTTAAATATTTGATTTTCATTTAAATCTAACGTTCCAATTTACATTACACATCATTTTATAACGTTTTTTCTTACTTATTTCTGATTGAGGCCAAGTTTCCGCTGTAATAAGAACAAAAGAAAGTAACAAACAAATATGTTATACATTTCTTTTGCTCTTACATTACTAAACTTTTAAAACGATGTGGAATTTAAACTGAAACGTTAGAAAGAAATAAAAACTGAAGTGTTCAATTTGAATTTTAAACTAATTTTATGTTTAATTTAGAAACTTTTGCATCCTGCGAGAAACCGTTTATACATTTTGTAATCTCCTGTTCTTATTTGAATAATAATATTAGTTACTCGTACAACTTATTACATATTTTATTTTTAGACACGTGCAATTTGCAATTAATGTATCTGTTACCAGCCGCCATTCCACCTGCCTTACAAAAAAATAATCAAAAAAATCATATAAAAAACCTACTATTGCCGACGCTCAACTGAATTTTATAATAAACTCGGAAAATTCTAATGACCTTAACAAAAAATTACATTTAATTTGCCAGGACAACGAATTAAAGCAGGAGAAAGTACAACCACTCCTGGGTGCCATCGGGGATGACAAAAATTTTAACGAATTTAATGTCATACTAGATGATCATAAATTTAAATTTGGAAGTTTTTTGGAAGCGTTGGACACATGTTTTAAAATTTTCCATATCTTCGAACTCGAATATCCTAAAGCTGCATACAATCCATGAATGTTTATCCAGTTATTTTTTTATGAAATTTGAACTAAACATGATGACCCAGTTCCGGAAGTTCTAACTCTCTGCCAAGATTTAAAACAGGATTTACAACAGGACCCTTAAAATATTTTGGAAATTTATATGGACAATAAATTCGCGTCATACATATTATATATTTAGTATATAGTGAGCATTTACGTAATATATAATAAGTATACATCAAGTATTGTTATAGTTTAAGTAGCATTTAATGAATTTGGCCTTAAATATTTATTTATGTTGAATTTAATAAATTAATACACATTTATTATTTATTTATAAAATACATACATTATATTATATTTATGTATATAACATATTACATGTTACATAATATGTATATATATTTATTTTTGTTATTATTACTTAATATGTTTATAATAAATGAATTAAATTAGTATCATCTGTTATTTCAAATTCCACACTTTCGCATTGTCGTATTAAACATTTCCTTAGTTAATTTTCGCTTAATTTTGTTTAATATTACAGCAGTGGTTAATTTAACCAAGCTGTAATTTAAGAGGAAGTAGAGTTATTTTTACTAAGCTGTAAATCAAAATTTGTTTAAATTTACCTCTCCGCTTAGCTAACTATAGTTCAGTTTAACTAGGCAATCAGTTGAAAATTTGTTAACAATAACCTTTCTAATTAGTTATTTTAATGTTTGGAAAAAGTTGTCGTAACTGAGCAATTAGTTCGAAATGATGTTATAATTAAACTATTTGCTTGGTTGTAGCACCTATGATTGTAGGTTTATTTAACTTAACAATTGTTTAAATAATTAGTTAATAATAACGTAAGACCTTGGTTAAGTTAAATGAATAACAAAGGTTAAAATACAGAAACAGTCACTGATGCAATTAGTTTGAATTGACCCATCGCAAGGTTAAAAATTTAAAAATAACCTAGCAAATTTAGTATTATAGAACACGCGCTTAGTTGGCTGAAAAACAATCGATATGCTAAGTTAATTTAAATGTTGTTTTCGTTTATTATTACCCAGTTATTTTTTTCAGTGTAGTAACGTTGTAAGTTAAATTAACGTTAGTAACGAAGGGTTAAAGAGTTTGCACATACATTATTCCTGCTCAGCAGTGGTGTTATGTATCCAGAAGGTAGAATTCAGCGGATGTAATCAGTAGAAGCATGCATACGGACAGTATATAACAGGCAAAATTATGGTGGAAAGGCTCTCCGTGGCTCAAACATGAACCTCCCGATTGGCCTCGTCACCCAATACAAATTGAACAAGATAATCCCATGGTCAATGAGTCTAGAACGAATGCACTATTATGTTCAATCTTGAATTCATTCCAATGTGTAATTGACAAACTAATTCAGTTATGCTGTACGCATTACAAATATGTCGATTATACGATGAGTTCACAAAGCTGCGCTAGAGTAGAAATTTCCCATCTAACTCAAAATTAAAATCATTAAATATTCATCACCATATACTTAGATGGTGTACTAGAAATAGGCGGACGAAGAAAAACTCCGCACTTAACCCATTACACCCCCTTAGTGGTCCATTGATGTCAACTCCGGAAGCGGATCTTAGGAATATTCAACAGAGTAGAGTAAACATATAGCAGAATATTCAAAACGACGTCCAAAGGTTTTGGAACAGCTGGCACCACGACTATGTAACTACGTTAAATCGACGATCGAAATGGCAAAACGATGAAACAAAATTAGGCATAAACAACGTCCTGATAGTACGAGAAACTAATCTTCCTCCAACGCAATGGATGATAGGTCGTATTATTGTAATATATCCCGGTAACGACCATCATATGAGTAAAAACACAGACAATATAAGGAGATTTCATCCAACCAGTCATAAAACTTATACAACTGTCAGTTACAAATCAAGTGTAATGTTAAGACAATTTGTTCCTAATTCTCTTAACGTGCGGGAGTATGAAGCAAGCAAAACTACCTCCGTATTCACAATACATATGATTTACCATAATATCTAGAACAAAAATCATATATTTTCATAGAGATGAACCTAAAAAACAAGAAGCATGGGGCATATATCATCAGCCATGGTTTGCCCATCGTATATATCAGTGAATAGCCACTGAAATAAGGTAAATTGTATTAAATATTGTCATTTAAAATTAGAGTAACTGTGTACACTTAACTTTAAGTAAATTCCAAAATATCTTGTATAGATAAATTTCTATTTAATTATATTATTAATAGCTAACATGTCGTATAGTTTATTCAATTTTAGCTGAAATTAGATAAAATGTAATTATTAATTTAAGAAATAATATGTAATTTGAAAGTAAAATGAACTTATCTTAAGATTTCCATGTATACACAAATTTTCACTTTGACATTGTAAACGTCATGAATTCTAGTGTACTTTTGTAATCACTGAGATATATAAATGGATGCGACATAGGCAAAAATTCATGGTACAAGAACAAAAAACAAAGAAGAAGAAAAAAGCTTGCGTCTGTGTGACAGAGAACGTCTTTATTTTCCTTGTCTTGAATTAGTTTCGAATTTTCGGAAATGAAATCATATAAACCTAACCTTCGTCTCGTTATAATTACATAGTAGGCTATGACCTTCGAGTCAATAAATGTGTTGTTTTTTTAAATACAATAAATTGTTCTTTCACATTTTTGTTTTTACAAACGATTAGTAAACAAGTTTGTTTATGTTCGAAAGTTTAACGTTTCACAATTTTATTTTTATTTTTATTTTTTTTCCAGGTGTGTATTGAAAATTTCAAGGAAAAATAGTGAGAAATAATTTAAATATTTTCCGAAGATATGTAAGTAGTGTAATGTGTGAATAGTTCAAATAATGCGTTGATTAGTTAATCACTATCAATATCTTTGTATGTTTAATGAGTCAAGCACAGGGTTAATATTAACAAAATTATTTTCGAATCCAGTACGGCCTTTTCGGTACTTGTACCATTCGTTTTTGCTGTTTACTATGATAAACATTTTGCATGTCGTCTCCATGTATACAGGGTGTTCGGCACATGGACCGACACAAGCTTTTGGGGAATTGGTTGGGTCATTAGCTAGTTTTCACCCATACGACCCTACGTCTTAAGTGACACGGTAACTGAGATATGAATTTTTTTCGTTTTTTATTTAAATTACCTGAAATTTCGCCTTTAAATCGTCATATTTTTTTTGTTTGTGATTGTAATAGCACGAAATAACTTTTATTGTATTCTGCAATGTATTTTTAGTCTAAATAAATCACTATTTGGTACAAATGGCATCAAGAAAATAAATTATATGAGCTTCGAAAGTCTTGAAAATGTGTAAATGTATGAAAAATTTCTACTTCTAAATTCAATATAAAAAAAAATAAACATTAGTTTGAACATAGGTTTGTTTTAAAAAGTTGTCTAGTTTATACTCTTTCCAACGGTATGCTACATGTTGGATAAATTATTTATAGTATGGTCAAAATAAAAGATAGAAGTTGTCAGGGTCAAGAAAATTCTTTTTATCTTTATTATGTTTTTATTAAATATGAGTTATAATATTTGTTCGAATTGTTCTTCTCTACTCCGTATGCATGCACGACACATTTTCCTTATTTCAAATGTTATTGTGCGAAGTCGCATTTCTCTTTTCATTATTTCAAATGCAGCTATAATTTGCTCCATTAAAATTTCTCGTGAGGGCACCTCTGTTGCATAAACCAATTCCTTTGCACGTCCCCAGACGTAAAAATCGAGGGGTGTCCAAAGAAATTCCAAAAATTCCCAGAAAATGGCCTTGAACTTCCAAAACTTCCCAGAAAATGGCATTGAACTTCCAAAACTTCCCAGAAAATAGCCCTGAATTTCCAAAAAATCCCAGAAAATGGCCTTGAACTTCCAAAAATTCCCAGAAAATGGCCTCGAATTTCCAAAAATTCCCAGAAAATGGCTTTGAACTTCCAAAAATTCCCAGAAAATGGCCTTGAATTTCCAAAAACTCCCAGAAAATGGCCTTGAATTTCCAAAAATTCCCAGAAAATGGCCTTGAACTTCCAACACTTCCCAGAAAATAGCCCTGAATTTCCAAAAATTCCCAGAAAATGGCCTTGAACTTCCAAAAATTCCCAGAAAATGGCCTCGAATTTCCAAAAATTCCCAGAAAATGGCTTTGAACTTCCAAAAATTCCCAGAAAATGGCCTTGAATTTCCAAAAACTCCCAGAAAATGGCCTTGAATTTCCAAAAATTCCCAGAAAATGGCCTTGAACTTCCAATACTTCCCAGAAAATAGCCCTGAATTTCCAAAAATTCCCAGAAAATGGCCTTGAACTTCCAAAAATTCCCAGAAAATGGCCTTGAACTTCCAAAAATTCCCAGAAAATGGCATTGAAATTCCAAAACTTCCTAGAAAATAGCCCTGAATTTCCAAAAAATCCCAGAAAATGGCCTTGAACTTCCAAAACTTCCCAGAAAATGGCATTGAACTTCCAAAACTTCCCAGAAAATAGCCCTAAATTTCCAAAAAATCCCAGAAAATGGCCTTGAACTTCCAAAAATTCCCAGAAAATGGCCTCGAATTTCCAAAAATTCCCAGAAAATGGCTTTGAACTTCCAAAAATTCCCAGAAAATGGCCTTGAATTTCCAAAAACTCCCAGAAAATGGCCTTGAATTTCCAAAAATTCCCAGAAAATGGCCTTGAACTTCCAATACTTCCCAGAAAATAGCCCTGAATTTCCAAAAATTCCCAGAAAATGGCCTTGAACTTCCAAAAATTCCCAGAAAATGGCCTTGAACTTCCAAAAATTCCTAGAAAATGGCCTTGAATTACCAAAAATTCCCAGAAAATGGCCCTGAACTTCCAAAAATTCCCAGAAAATGGCCCTGAACTTCCAAAAATACCCAGAAAATGGCCTTTAATTTCCAAAAATTCCCAGAAAATCGGAATTTTTGGAAATTCAAGGCCAATTTTCTGGGAATTTTTGGAAGTTAAGGGCCATTTTCTGGGAATTTTCGAAATTCAGGGCCATTTTCTGGGAATTTTTGGAAGTTCAAGGCCATTTTCTGGGAATTTTTGGAAATTCAGGGCTATTTTCTAGGAAGTTTTGGAAGTTCAAGGCCATTTTCTGGGAAGTTTTGGAAGTTCAAGGCCATTTTCTGGGAATTTTTGGAAATTCAAGTGCATTTTCTGGGAATTTTTGGAAGTTCAATGCCATTTTCTGGGAAGTTTTGGAAATTCTTGGGCATTTTCTGGGAATTTTTAAAATTTTTTGGAAGTTTTCTGGTAATTTTAGAAGTTCTTGGGCATTTTTTGGGAATTTTTGAAAATTCTTGGAATTTTTGGAAATTCTTGGGCATTTTCTGGGAATTTTTGGAATTTCTTGGGCATTTTCTGGGAATTTTTGGAAATTCTTGGATATTTTTGAGTTTTTTGCTTTTTCTGGGAATTATTGGAATTTTTAGGGAATTTTTGAGAATATTTGGGAATTTTTTGGGAATTTTTGGAATTTTTGGAATTTCTTGGAAATTTTTTGAGAATTTTTGGAATTTTTTGGTAATTTTTGGAATTTCTTTGGAATTTTCTGGGAATTTTTGGAAATTCTTAGGTATTTTCTGGGAATTTTTGGGGAATTTTTTGCCCATTTTCTGGGAATTTTGGGAATTGTTTGGGCTTTTTCTGGGAATTTTTGGAATTTCTTTGGACACCCCTCGATTTTTACGTCTGGGGACGTGCAAAGGAATTGGTTTATGAAACAGAGGTGCCCTCACGAGAAATTTTAATGGAGCGAATTATAGCTGCATTTGAAATAATGAAAAGAGAAATGCGACTTCGCACAATAACATTTGAAATAAGGAAAATGTGTCGTGCATGCATACGGAGTAGAGAAGAACAATTCGAACAAATATTATAACTCATATTTAATAAAAACATAATAAAGATAAAAATAATTTTCTTGACCCTGACAATTTCTATCTCTTATTTTGACCATACTATAAATAATTTATCCAACATGTAGCATACCGTTGGAAAGAGTATAAACTAGACAACTTTTTAAAACAAACCTATGTTCAAAATAATGTTTATTTTTTTTTTATATTGAATTTAGAAGTAGAAATTTTTCATACATTTACACATTTTCAAGACTTTCGAAGCCCATATAATTTATTTTCTTGATGCCATTTGTACCAAATAGTGATTTATTTAGACTAAAAATACATTGCAGAATACAATAAAAGTTATTTCGTGCTATTACAATCACAAACAAAAAAAATATGACGATTTAAAGGCGAAATTTCAGGTAATTTAAATAAAAAACGAAAAAAATTCATATCTCAGTTACCGTGTCACTTAGGACGTGGGGTCGTATGGGTGAAAACTAGCTAATGACCCAATCAATTCCCCAAAAAATTGTGTCGGTCCATGTGCCGAACACCCTGTATATCTCAGTGTTTGTAATACAATTTCGAAAATCATGATCGACACGACGTTTGCGTTGAATAGCACAACTAAAAGATTCGAATGTAATTTTCGAAAGTGTACGTACTACGTATGTCTTTTGTCTTATTGTCTTTCATGTGTAAAACGGAAAAGTTATTTGTAAATTTTAAATTACAATTGTTCGTGAACTTGGTGTGATAAGACGTACGTCACGTACCTGTCTTTAATTTGTTATGTAATAAAAAAATGTTTACTGAACAAAATTAATAAAAGGAACTTAAATAGTTTAGTAAAGATTATAACGTGTAAAGAAAATAAAAGAAAGTGTTTTTTGTTCAAATCGATTGTGTTTATTATACTTATGTTTTTGAGTATTAACTCATACAACTGTATAGTGATGTAAAATTACCGATATGTTTAATTTGGTAACATTACCGGTAATATTGCCGGTAATATGGGTAAAATAGGTAACACGATTTTTATTCTATATTCTGATTCCCTGTTCTACGAAGAAAGAGTTTTAAAATTTTGACATATGTACAAAAGAGGGACATCTACTTGATCTGCATTTAAACATATTTAAATATTTCAGTTCAAAAATACAAATAAGGAATATTGTATTTCAGTGCAAAACATTAATCAGTAAATAATACATTTTCTATAATTATGAATTAGCATTTTAGCAATCAATTAAACCATTATGTAAGTCATCGCCGCCGATGCGTTTATCACCCTCAGCATCAACCTCATCCATAATCGAAGTATTCATAGTTTCCTCTAGGTTACCTTCTTCTTGTTCTTCTTCAAACGAATATACAGCTTCATCAAAAACTAACTGATCGGTATTTAATTCCGCAGGAAAAGCTTCATCTTGATTATCCAAAGTTCCGGGGTCCGATTTTGATAGGTTGAGGTGGTGCAAAATATATGTTAGTTTTCCCGCACGCTCTACAGTCAATCGATTGCGTGTTTGGCTGTGAATAAAACCGTAGGTATTAAAAGGCACTTCCGTAGTTGCGGGCATGTTCGATATATCAACCGCCAACGCACTTAAAGGTGATGTAGAACATACTCCGGCCCACCAAATCTCACCAGAAAGCTGCTCGCTTGCAACTACAAACGGTCGTGAAAAAAGTTCACTTCGAACATTGTAATGTGCCAACGACTCAATTATTTTGGTACCTTCATTATATTTTGGGTGGAATTCTGCAATATTAAAAATAAACCAAGTTGCTTCAAGTTTTTGTGATTCCGAAAGATTATTTTCTCGAGTACCTGGCTCAAGCAAATTTACCGCATAATGAAGCGGTTGCAAGCATTTTCGGCCCGTGAAGCGAAAATGGTTATAAGTTCTGCGTAATTGGCGCATTTATTTTGTTCAAAAAATTGATTTTTATTAACAAAACAGTCCACGACTTTGGACAAAACTGCTTTCTTATCGTTTTCAAAAAAAGATGTCCATTTAGCAATCGTAGAAACCAAACAATGAACTGTTTCGACTTTTTTCCAAAACGTTTCGCTTATAGGATGGAGGATATCGTAGATGTGTTCATAACTGACTGCACTTCGTGTTCGTCTCCCATAGCCAGCGCCTTCAGGGCATATCTTGTTTCAATCAAACTTGAGAGAGAGATTACAAAATAGTTCCATCGCGTTTGTACAGGCACCTTAGGTGCAATATAGAGATATTTATGTCTGTATTCTACACGTTTCGTTTGCAAACTGAGAACTGACACTGACATACTTCATGTGGTTGTGATTGCGAATTCGATGTAACAAAATAATAATTCAGTATCTTTTTTACAATGTTGCGAAGAAAGCTAAAAACCATTTGGCGAATATGTATCTTATTGGCGATCCTGCCCCAATTTAAGCTTCGCTTCACTTTTAGGTTATTTATTTTTATATTGTTAATTTAAATTGCTTAATTTAACATGAAATAAACATTAAAAGTCAAGATTTACCGTGGAAAACGATTTACACGAGAATTCGTCTAGTTGCCTGACAAACAATAACGCTTTAACTTTACAAATTAAAAATGACCAAACATAACCTCAACAGTATTACATTTCTAAATAATTTCATGAAAATTTATCTCGTGAAATAACCCCCTGATAATTTGCTGATAGTGTCAACAATTATTTAATATATACACACAACTTGATATTATGGTAGAATTAAAAATATCAGTGGCTTTGTTTAGTGTAGATGACGGGATTTTAACGATGGTTTTTGTCTGTTTGCTTACCAGAATATATATACTAAGGAGTACGTATTTGGGTACATTCATATAAAGCTTATACATACATATTTTTGTTAATATAATGCAAATATAATTTTTAATCTTGCTTTACAAAAGTTTTTTACAAATTTTTATTTTATTGATTATGTAAAGCACACTATTAAAATTATATTTGACTTTTTATCAAATTAAATTCGTTTTCCCTAAAACTATGTTACAGATTATAATTGCATTACTGTACCATAATAGATAATGTAATAATTTCCGCGTTAATCTAATAGTAGTCCGTGCCTACATTGAGGACATTTTTTTCTCCACTCTATTACGTTTGGATACCATCAACCGTCACTATTAAAAGTACGACGACGTTTAATTTTACGTTATCGATACATTCTTACTAAGCTTTATTTTAAAGCTTATTCTAAAAAAAAAAAAATATTATTTTGTTGTTCTTCAACCGAATTCAATACAATATTTAGATATACCCATAAATACAATATTTATATCTACCCCTAAAAAAAACCAATGAAAATCAGACAAAAAAGAGAAAAACATCCAAAATTGGGGAAAATACAATTTTAGAACATTATAAATGAAAAATTTCAATTTTTAGTTTCGTCTCGTCTGTTACAGAATTGCCTCACATTTATTTGAGTTAGTTATAAACTTTCCGTTGACGAGAAAAGTTGTGCTACATTTTTTGCTGTGATTGAATCGTTATAAAAATTAACGTAAATTTTGAACCATTGTATATACTCGTAGTTATTTACAGTTAAATAAATTTTATTTTTTGAGTGTTTACAAAAAATTTGTTGAGCTTTTAAGAATTTAATTGATTGAAAAGCTTTGTTTTATAAGTAACAACAAATTGCTGTTCTAGTGAAATTGTGTGCAAAGTTAAATTTTAATAGGTTCCTTTTGTTTTTGTTTTATACAAAATAAGCGTGATAATTATTATATTTATTATTAATTAAGTGGACTGTGAGTATGTTTCATGTGGAAAAATCGTTGATTTGAAGAGTTAAAGTTAAGTGAAAAGCAACTAAATGGAAAAAGCAAAAAAAATGAATAAAATAAATGTGTATCCTTGCGGATACATCACAAACTGTATTTTATTGTGCTTTTATATAGTAACAGTCTCTTCTGGTAAGTTTAATGGAAATATTATGATTTAAGAAAATTTTAAGAAAATATCTCAGTAATATATTACTCCTTTGTTGTTCCGTTCCACTTCCAACCACTTAAAAAAAAAATTATAAAAATAACATTTGTAAAGGATGTAGGTAAATTTCCAGAAATTGCAAACTAAGAAAATAATTTCATTTACGATTATGTACACTCGTACACCTAGCTTTTCCAACAAATATTTGTGTTTACTTTACAGCCTATAGTCTCATCATATTCTTCTAATATAATTAGATTAATTTGAAAAGTTTGGTTTATTTAAGAAAATTTTTTAAGATGCTTTTAGCATAACGTTGATAATACAGTATATGTCTAGAAAATGATTGATACCGATGTGAAAAGCTTCTGTATTTTAAATTTAAATTACCATCAATTTTCCTACCGAAAAGAGATTTGGATTTTTTTTTTTTGTCGGAACGGCTTAATTTGTCAGTCATTTTTATATTGTTAAACTGAATAAATATTTGCCAACGAAATTTAATGTGCCCATAAATAAACATATTTATAATTAACAACTTTAAGATTATTTGAAATGATAATACAACTTTTTATTGTGTAAGTCAAAACACATACCATATTGTATATTGTATCGTCTTTAAAAAATCACATGTGTTGTTTCATTACATTATTTTTTATGTGTCTTAGTTCATGTCACTATTTTTTGATAAATCACGATACTTTGTTTGTCGTGGCATCGTCTTATTGGAAGCCAAAATCTTTTCAGAATTAAGGTAATAGGAATATCGCATGTGCGTCAAGTTAACGGCCAATGCTGAAATTTTTACAAAATAATATCACAGTGGTAAGCAGTGTTTGGTGTAGTGCAACAGTTATCGGTTTACGGTGATGGCAATCACAACCACCACGTTGACATAAGCAAATAAGCACTAAAGTAAAACCATAAAAATGAAATTATTATGGCTGCAACAGCCTTCTATTAAACAATGTCGTTGAAATATTAAAATCAACGATATTGTAATTTCGATTGAAAGCAACAAAAGTATTTAAAATAGGTTTATTTGCGTAATAAGGGATACACAAAAACCCCGAACGGGCTCTTACAGCTCGCTGTGGAGCATAAAACCTAATGTCACGAAAAGACTATAGTTTGTAAAATTAATGATAAAAGATGGTTTGACGAACAAACTTTTGATTAAAATTAGGTCAACGTCGCAGAGCATACAACAAAAATAATTCTGGATGCTTTCAGTTCTATCAGAATGCGTTTGATAGAAGTAGGGATTCTAAATTACTCAAACATATTCTTACACTGACCTAAATTAGGTAACCTAAACACTTTTTAAAGTCAACGACTCACAAAACTTACTAACATGGCGCCTAATAAAACCCAGCATAACAAATGCCTTAATTATTATTTAGCTGATGTGATTTCCAAAGATAATTCCAAGATCACGAATGTCACAAACTCTACCGATCTGTACGTCAAATAAAACATGTGGGACCTCCGCGCACGATAGTTGTGTTCTAAAAAATGTCATAACTTTACATTTATCAGCATTTAAAGGTAACTTAACATATTTATTGTAGACAAACTATAAAATTCATCGAGCTATTTTTTAGACCGATCAGCGTCAATAACAGACTTAATGTTCGCATACATTTTTAGGACATCTAAAGCCGCTCAACCGATCGCCATGAAATTTTTACCATGTACAAGTTGCATATCCAGAACCAACCTTACGATATTTTGGAAGGGGCTGGACCCCGGGGGTCTAGGGGCTGCGGTACAAATTTTTTCTAAAATTTTAATTTTCTTTAAATTTTTCCACGAAAATGAGTTTATGGGGCTGGTTATATGAAATTACTGACATGTTCGAATCCGAGTGGCCCAGCCCTAGATCAAAAATTAATTTTTTAGATACAAATATTTGATTATTTCAAAATTACTTCTCAGTCGCTCAACCGATCGCCGTGAAATGTTTACCATGCAAATGTGGCATGTTCAGGACCAATCTTACGATATTGTGAAAGGGGCTGGACCCCGGGGTCTAGGGGCCATGGTACAAATTTTTTCAAAAATTTAAATTTTTTTACGAGAATTAGTTTTGGAAAGGGGTTATATGAAATAAGAGACATGTTCGAATTCGGGGGGTCCGCCCCTGGATCAAAAATTCATTTTTACATGTAAAGATACAATTATTTGATTGTTCTGAAATAACGCCTCGATCGCCATGAAATTTTTACCATGTATATATTGAAATGTTCAGGACCATGCACACGATACTTTTGAAGGGGCTGGACCCCGGGGTCTAGGGGCTGTGGTACAAATTTTTTCTCAAATTTCAATTTTTTTAAGATTTTTTGACGGGAATGACTTTAGGAAAGGGGTTATATGAAATTAGTGACATGCTCCAATCCGGAAGTCTGCCCTGGATCAAGAATTTATTTTTACATGCATAGATACAATTATTTAAATGTTCCGAAATAGCGCCTTAGCTGCAAATTTATACACCAAAAGGGATACCTAGCGTGCGATTATTATACACAAATCATACCTCTACTATATGTAATTGATTTAATTATTCAAATTAATTTTATTAATTTAAATTTAAGACAATCTTTCATCACTTTAACTGAAGACAAATCTATGAGCACTTATATTATCCATACTAATAATCCATTTTTACTGGTTTGACATGTACTGTTTAATGATATCCTATTTATCATATCCTGTTTTGAAATGTACCATAGTCAGCGAGTTCTAATTTCCACATAACTTCAGAAATAATTAACATTCTATTTTAATCCACTATTGCAACCGGCGGCTTTTAATGAAAATAGTAGTTTCATACTAAACGCCAATAGTTTATTATTTTATTTAGTTTATTACTTAAATAATCAATGATTGTTTCATAAAATCAATTCTAGGAAAGGTACTAAAAAATATTGTGCGTATAAACTGATTTACTTTGAAAAGTACTAGCGTTATATATTTGAAAATAGCATCTTCTACAAGAAACATGCTTGGATTCAAATTATTGTACGTGTAAAATTGCCTTAGTTTGAAAAAACTTCTTTTGTTTATCGAAATGTCATTTTCAACCACAGTTCGCGGTAAAACGTATCGAAGTGGACGTAGTTTTAATCGTTTTGAGTAAATTAATATTAATTTGTGTTTCGGATGCCGTTGTTCTCGATTAGTTAGCTATATTGCAATAAAATAATTGTTGGTGATTATTTTCCAGGTATGAAATATTATTTCAAGTGAATATACATTCTTATTAGATTTAAGTTTTCAGTTTTTAAACGTGTTAATCTATGATTACTTTTTGATTGTAGATAACATTTGATTTTGCTTTAAAAAAATTCCGTAAAGACATTTTCAAACACAGTTCGCGGTGAAACGTATCGAAGGGAACATTAAAATCGTTTTGATAAATTAATACTAATTTCTGTTTTGAATGCCCGTCATTCCTGATTAATTAGCTACACGTTTCATTTTTGCTTAAAAATGCCACCGAAAAAAAGATCAATTGGGCAGGTAACTGCAAAGTCGAAGAAGATTAGAGCCGCAAGGGTGGCTGAATCAAGCGAACAGCGTGAAGCATGACTTGAAAATGGTCGAAGCAGTACGTCTTCTTCTAGAGCTAATGAAATAACTGAACATTCCCATTACGCCTTGCTTTTGCAATTACAATCAACAAAGCCCAGGGGCAATCATTGAAAATAGCTGGTGTTATTTTGGAAAATTCATGCTTTTCACATGGCCAACTGTATGTTGCTTGCTCCAGAGTGGAAACGCCAAAAAATTTATTTATTTACACACCAAATGGAAAAACCAAAAATATTGTTTATCAAAAGGCTTTATAATAAAAATTATTAACTAAAATATCTTTATATTTGGCAATTGGTAACAAATACCAAACCAAAATTAATTAACTATCCTCACAAACAGGATGTCCAATAATATCATTACAAAATTTCGCCTGTATGCATTGACGGAGGCACCCGTTACTGAATACAGCTACTTATAATTTTCTTTTCATATGTGATTGCAACTACAGCGATATAAAGAGAGAATTCTTGCATAACAATCAAGGTATTTGAATTATATACCTCCCGTGCAACGCCGGGTAACTCAGCTAGTCATTAATAAAAATTAAGGAACGTAATGATCGAAGATGTGAAGTGTTTTTATGTGATTTGTATCAATAGCTATAGCAGGGAAAAATATCAATTCAAGTTTTCCGTGGAAAATGTGGGAAAATTCGATTTTGCAAAAAACCATTAGAAAATTTGTATAAAATCAGCCTCTAGAGTATTATGTTTGGAGATATATTTTATTGATGTGACTTGTCAATAGCTATCGCAGGAAAAAAATTTAGTTCAAGTTTCCCATAGGAAATCTCGGAAAATTCGACTTTCCAAAAAGTATTAGAAAATTATCAGCCTCTGGACTATTATGTTTGGAGAAGGATTGTCTAATGGTGTTTCTAATGGTTTTTGGAAAATCGAATTTTCCGAGATTTTCCACGGGAAACTTGAATTGAAGCTTAATCAATGTAATCCATTTTCAGACATTCCACTCTAGAGGCTGATTTTATACATTCATTGAATTTTTTTCCTGCGATAGCTATTGACAAGTCACATCAGAAAAATACATGTCCAGACATACCACTCTAGACTATAGAGGAATCCAATAAGAACGATTTAACTTCAGATATACACTCTAGAGGTTGATTTTATTCCAAATTTGTGAATTCTTCTGATTTTCCGATATTTTCCGCGATTAGATTAAACAAAGTTTTCAACGTAAGACTATTTATAAAATTTTTTATTACAATTCATGTATCCCATTTATTTTCGGCTGACAGCCACAACATTTTTTATTTTCAGCTAGAATGTTAATAACGTAATCTGCATTATTGACCTTTTACTTTCAGCTAATTTTAACAGTATCCCAAAAACAATTAATTTAGGCAGATGAATTACGTAATAGCTTTCGAAAAATCTGTATAGATCACATCCAGATGTCCACGGTATCCAACAGTCTCGAATATTTCGCTACAAAAAACCATCAAATTGCTAATTGTTGATTTACCTTGAAGAAAACCGTGTTGGAGAGAACATATTATATTACACCTGCTTACAAGCAGTTACTTGAAAAATCACAAGTTAAAGCACTTACTTGTTTTTATTCACTCCACCCAATGAAAGAATTGAGAATCAATAAATGAAAAAATATATGGGATTTTGAATTTTCTTATTTTTTGCATAAGTTTTAGGGATTTAATTTTTTTTAATTAAAAAATTGTTCTATTTCTATAAATTGTTTACCGATAAAAGATTATACTAATTATTGATATCTCTATTGCTCTCATTTACTTAATTTTTTGGAAAAATTGACTTACACCACTTTCAAAATAAACGGTCTATCATATGTGTCACAAACTCCACAAAATCTATAAATTTTATAATTCTTCAAATTTTATAGGTCCTATGGGTTCCATAAATTGTTTCAAATCTGTCAGTTCTATAAATTCTACAAACCCAAATTTTTCTTATTCTAAAAATTCCATAATTTGTATAAATTTTACAAATTTAATAAATTCTATGATTTATAATTCTATAAATTCTATGGATAAGTCCCTTCCTCCTCTCATTCTTAATTCACAAGTGCTTTATGTTTTGGTGCGCCCCAAGTCTAGTTTTGGCCAGACTTGAATTGCTTCACTACATTTGAGGGTATCAGTCCACCTATCCAGCTTAAGCACTGTGATGGGATCCCCAGACTTGCTATTTCCGGTTACAGCTGGTGGTTCTAGAAACCGGAATTCCAGAAATGTTTTTTTTACAATATTATCTGATTAAAAATCACAATTTTACATTAAACGTCAAATTTCTGTTTTTCGTTTTAATGACTAAAATCACGTGTTTCCGGTTTTTCTCGTTAAACTTGTCGCATCGAGGCTTGTGTCGTTTAGTCTAGAATTTGTGGGGGTGATATTTCCCTCTACTAAATAAGCTTTTTTAGCATCGAAGGGCATTTCCATCTTCCTAAAATTAACGCCCTTTGACGATGCAAATTTTGTAATTAATTTTGTACGTTTTGCTGTCACAAAATTAATTAAAAAGACTAGCAATCGGTAATTTTCTAAGTGTTAAATAAAACGATTTTGAGGAATTTTGACCATTTTGTATCGTCACCAGCGATAAGTTTATCCTTTCCGTTTTTGAAGAACTGATCAAATCATGCATCTTTTATTGAAATAACGTTCCCGCAATGAGCATTACTGGGCCAAGAGACAAGATTATTGTATTCATCAATTATATCATCGCCGCCCGAGCTTGAAATGCGCTCATCAAATTTATAACTGGTATTGGACGACGATGATTTTTCGAATTTGTTTCTTTGATTCCGAAACCAGATATATGTGTATTGTTAATAACATATTGGTGTGTTTTAGAGACCGAAAAAATTAAATGAACAAGGTAATTTTCAGGGACGAGCATTTATTGTTTCGCAATCCCTTTATTAGGTGTCATGTCATAGTGATTGCAACACAGAAATACTCTAAAATTTCCAAAAGTAGTTACCTCCCTATTATAAGCAGCTCCCTAAATTGTTTACTTTTTATCAGTCTCTCAAATATTACGTTACATTTTTGTTAAAATTGAAGAACCTTTTTCTTTTTAGCTTGACTTGAATTTTCAAATTATTAGAGTTTTTATTCCTTAAACTAACCACCTCCATAGTTTAACCAATATTTCTGGGTCCCTTGAATAGTGGCTTTAGAGTTTTTTTTAGTTCAAGTAAATTAGTGTGAATAATAGAAATCTTTTAATTCCTGAATTAGGGTTTTCAATTTCGAAATAATCGAAACCAAAATATGGGCCGGTATTGTAAGTCCCTATTGATAAGTCACATGAATGCAATCCATCTCCAGACATAACACTCTAGAAGCTGATTTTATACCAATTTTAAATATTTTTTTTTTGACGATTAACTGGAGGCAGGTTTTATAACTTAAGAATATTGACAAAAGTCTTCAATGCTATACATGCATCCAAAGTAATTTTCGGCTAAACAATATCGACTGACTACGGCTTAATTTTTTATTTTCGGCTGGAAACTTTCGGCTAACATCAACATGGTTCTGCATTATCGACTTTTTAGTTTCGGCTAACTTTAACTGTATCCCAAAAACAATTAATTTAGGCAGATGAATTGTGTGATTTAATTTATCGAAAGCTTTCGAAAAATCTGTATAGATCACATCCAGATGTTCACGGTATCCAACAGTTCCGAATATGTCGCCAAAAAAACCATTAAGTCGCTAATTGTTAATTTGTGCAACTGCAATTTGGATTTAATTTGAAGGTTAAGCGTTCAAGATTTGAAGGGGCCAATTTGCGGGATGAGTCGAATTTGAGTTGTGGTTGGATTAGGATGTTGTGAGTAGTTACCCAATCTTTTATATACAAAACTATATGCTGGTTTGAGGATTGAATTTGGCATAGAGTTTGCGGTTGAGTTGACTGTTGAGTTGAGTTCCGTTTGCGGGTTGAATTAGGGCTGAGTTGGGGTTGAATTAGGGTTTAATGAGTTAAACTGAGGATTTGTGATTTTTTTATAAACATTTTATTGGAATTCTATATCTTAACCGATTTTGATGACATTCAGTATTTCAGTATTAGAAATGGGATTCTCAAATTATTTGAATATGAAGTTCTGGAATATGGCCAAGTATGATAGAACTTGCCTATTTCCCAATCGATTATGATGAAATTCAACATGTGCGTTGGAAATTGGATTCTAAAATATAATTTTTGGAAGAAGTTCTGGAATATAGCTAATAGAGGTCAAATTTGGCTACTTCTTAACCGGTTTTAGTGAAATATGGCATCCGCGATGAAAATGTATTCTAAAAAAGTTTTCGCATAAAGTTCTGGAGTATGGCCGAGAATGATGGAACTTGGCTATTCATTAACCTATTATTATGAAATTTGATATATGCCTTGGAAATGTGATTTTAATGATTTTTATATAGAATTCTGGAAGATGGCCAAGAATGATGTAATTTCCGTATTACTTAACCGATTTGGGGGAAATTAGACAAATGGGTTTTAAACTGCATTCTGCAATGATTTTAAGATTAAATTCTGGAATATGGGCAATTAGGATATACCTTAGCTATTATTTGTAACTGGTTATGATGAATTTTGACGTTTCCAACTAATAGAAGGAAATGTGACACATAAATTATTTTTGGATGAGGTTGCGTGGAATATGTCAATATGGCTTTTAAATTGTTGTCTGATGAGGTTTCTGTAAATCATGCAGCTATTGAAGTTTCTTTTAGATTATCTTCCAAATAATATTCAAGTTCGTCTACAAATTTTTCTCGCCAATCCTTCGCTTTAAACTTTGGGGTATGTTTCCTGAGTATTCACTGTCAGAGCTGTAAGTTTCGCCATGTTTAAAAAGATGAAGTATGTGACGGACACGCGCTGTTAAATTAAAACTACTAACGGTTGTAGAGTCTCGGAATTAGTAGTTTCATTTTAGAATCACCAAAATCTTGAATTTCATCATAATCAATTAAGAAATAGCCAAGTTCTATCCTAATTTGCCATATTCCACAACTTCATCCAAAAACCACTTTATAATTCCATTTCCATCGCACATGCCAAATTTTTCAATAATCAGTTGAGAAATATGCAAGTTCCATTCTGTTTGCTCATATTAAGTTTATCCAAAAACCATTTTAGGATCCCATTTCTATCGCGGATGTTAAATTTTACTGTAATCCGTTATGAAATAGATAAATTTTATCCTAATTGGCCATTGTAAAACCTGTATATGTGCTAGATATTTAAACAAATCCACACGCCTTGACCAATTTAAACCAAACTTTACACAAATATTGTTTTTGGAGGTTGAGCTGAAGACTGATTTAAGAGTTTCAGTTTGGGATTGATTTGGGAGTAGACTTAACTTTGAAGACGCCTTGCTAAGTTAATTATATAGGTTGCTAATAAATTTAATTATTAAGCACTTATTTCTGCTAATAATTACACTAAAGTTTCGAAGGACCACTGTTTCAACTGTTTCAATGCCAGCTGTTCAAACAAAACTGTATACTACAATATGCTGTAATATGCATAATTTATTATGCAATTATGCATAATATCTTATGCAAAAATGCATTTGTACAATTATATTATCAGCAGTAATATCCCAAGAGCATTGATAATTTTCCGAAATAATTTTATTATATTTTTCGAAAGCACGTTGCTTGGTAACAGCCCGAAGCCGTAGGCTGAGTACACAATCAAAAAAATATTACTGACATTTTTCAAAAAGGAACATCCAAAATCAATTTATTTATCACGTAGGTACTAATAATAGTCACTTTTATGACACGAAAATATTTTTGTTTATATTTACAAAATGCATACATACAAATGTCATACAATTTTTGATAGTAAATATTTAGTAACACCTAGTGGCATTATGTGAAAGTTGCTTGTGTTTTCGGAGTTTTCTGAAAGATGGTAGTAGAAATTTTGACATTTAAACATGATCTATTGAGCCTAATAAATTTCTAGAATGCGCTGTTCAACCACGTTGTTTCGTTTAGACGTAAGTATTTGGCAGATGAAATCGATTAATTATTGTTGACCGATTCAATGAAATTCCTGGACTAATTGTATTTGTCACAGAACATTTTCATTACCTGTGTCTTATTTACTAATAATTGCTTATGTTCTTAAATATTTACATAATAACTTTCAACATTTAGAAGTTGTTTAATATTCGGTTCACAATTAAAGATGTTACCTAAAACATTATTGACTACAGACAGAAACACACAATTGATCACATTAGTCTCAATGCTAGAGCACCAATAAAAAAATTGAGCAACCAAAACTAAAGCCTCTTCGCCACGTCAAAGCTGTGATCCTGAAAGGGTTTGTACAAAGTGTACTAAACAAATTTAAATAAATTCAATATACTTGTAAGTTAAATAAAATAGAGAAACCTTCTTGGTAAATTGATAAAATAAAAATTAAACACTTTTTTTCTTTGTAAAAGGACTCCCCAATTCGGATTTCGAATGTTATTGTAGGACTTTTTAGAATATTTGTCTGCCAGTCAGCTACAATGTTTTCTGATTGAAACGAGAAGCATGAAGTTTAATGCTGTTTTGTTGTGCTCGGCACATGGATTTAAATCATTGTAAAAATAATTGTCACAACTCAAAGCAACACAATGCTTATAAATAGTGTCTTTCAGATTTTTTATTTCTGGATGATTTTTAAAGATACGAGCAAACAAATGAATCTGAGCTTGACAAATCTTAAAAAAAGGCTCAGTTGGCGCTTTTAGTTTACACAATTCATTTTCTAAACATTAATTTTTATTGTGAATTAAATATTCTGTTAAAACTTCAAGTGTTTGATCAGTTTTAGCCTGCAAAATACCTCATAGAAGCCTCTTGTAAGGTCACGTCTAAATAATAAAAGTTATCCGATATATCAGAAGTATCCGGTTCATATAGTTCACTATCAAATGTCAACTCGTTCGCTTCGCAATTTTCAACAAAGCTCTACCGAACATTCATCCGAATCCTCTTCACAATTTGAGAAATCCGAAAAGGGATAAATAATTGAAAGGTTGGGCACAGTATTTATGGTTTGTTCCAAGCCATTAAAACAATAAACTGTTGTTTCATTGATGACAACAATTTGAGGAATATAGTTTATTGTAGGCTAAAAATTTTAAAACATGAATAAATGCATTTTTAAATTCATTTTTACTGTATTTAGTTTTGAAATTGAGACAATCGACGAGTTTATCGAGCTTTTCAATAAATTTGTAGTTCGAAATAGCAGTTTCTATATGTTGTCAGTTGAATTTTTTTTTAATTGGATAGCAGTTTTTATTCCAGAAACAACACATGTACTAAAAACTTGTGTAACATACTTCACTCGCATCTTTTGAAATTGATTTGGATGCACTATATGTTTGTACGTAAGTTTCGAGCAACATTTGGTGATTATTTTTTTTCTAAATTATATAGCTGTTCTATATTCTAATATTTTCCAGCTGACTACTGACCGGTCATTAACCAATAAATAAATCGTTATGGCCTTTTATTTTTAGCGCCGGTTTATGTTGAGATACGCATTTTTTTTGCATTTTCGGTTTAATATCGCTAGCTGTTTATTTTTCAAATCCAACGTATTTAAAAGTTTAAAATATTTCATTTTTCACGTACTTAATGCAATTTCCACACATTACGGGGTACTTTTCTAAATTGCTGGATGCCGCATTAAAATTTATTTTTTGTTCAACATCATATGAATTATTCTCTATGAATTTAATATCTGATTCAAGTGTGGCGTCTGAACACTTATATGTACGTATGTCTTTTCCGGTAACTTTAAAATTAACCTGCTATTATCAATTTCTTCTTCACAAGAAAAACTATTTTCACGCGATAAAATTGTTATCATTGATGAGTTAGTCGAGCTTTCGTCATTGATCTTATCGTGTCCCCGAGCTTGGTTTTTTTAGATGAATAATGATCACGATATTTTAAACTTGTGTTTTAATATTTATTAACACAAAATATACTTCTACAAGTATGTATTATTATTCACACTGATAGTTATAAGATTATTTATAATTTTTATTATTAAATTATTCTCCCACTCGCACTTTGTTACTCGTTCAAAAAGAAAAAGATTTTATATTTTATCTATCCAACATGGAGTGGTAAAAAAACAAAAAGAATGATCAAGTTTTTGACAGCGCCTCCGCGTATTATTATTTTTCTGTTGCGTTCGCATAATTAATTTTTCTGTAAGTGGTCAGTTGTTGGTGCAAATTATATTTGGGAGATGGCGCATAGATAAGTTAGATGAATTGTTAAAGGCAATGTTAAAGTTGTGTAAGCGGAACTTGTGTTATGTAGAGACTAGAATATTTTAATGAATAAGATTCTTTCGGCATTTTATAGACACAATATATTAATAATAATGGCATTCACAACATTTTCGACTTGTTAATCAGAAAAATGATGAGGCCAATCATTTATAATATGTATATCTACCAAAAAAAAGTAGAAATATCAAAATCCCCCCGTACTTTAACCCGAGAGTCAATATAAAATGTATTGCCTCTAAAAAGTTTTCTTTGTGTTTTTTGATTTAGTGAATTTATAATTCGCTAAGTCACTACATTTTTGCCTCATACTTAATGTATTTGGTTGGAATTGTATTTTTGTAGTTTGGTCGTAGCTACCTGATGAGTAGATCGAACTTTTTGTTTTGAGATTATCAGTACGAAACCAAACTACCCACAGAAAGCTCAAGAAAAGTTTTCAATTTTTAGAGTCAATACATTTTATATTGACTCTCGGGTTAAAGTACGAGGGGGATTTTGATATTTCTACTTTTTTTTGGTAGATATATTATAAATGACTGGCCTCTTCATTTTTCTGATTAACAAGTCGAAAATGTTATGAATGCCATTATTATTAATATATTGTGTCTATAAAAAGCCGAAAGAATCTTAATGATTTAATACAGACAAACAAACTTCTCTTTCCAATATTTTAATGAAATATTCTAACCGCTACAATTTCAGCAGCAGTATTAGGGTGGTCAGCAGCCGTTTCATCAATATCAGATGGAAAAATTGTGGGGACAGCGTTTCGATTAAAACCTGATAAAGAAAAAGACTGTGGTTCGAAGTGCTTTTCACAGATTTTAATAATTTTTAAATTATTATATTGCAAATTGCAATTAAAAATCCATTCCTCAAATTTAGGATTTTTTTTGTCAATCGAAACAGTCTAATATTGTGACGGCTTGAGGAATATCAATTAGTAACCGCACAACTAATTCCAGATTTGCGTAAATCTGAATTCATATGTGTTATTATATAAATACTTAATAATACTAATTTAATTTGATAAATATATCGCTTATATCACGAGAACTTATAATAATCTTTATAAAACAACAACTAGCTATGCACCTGCTAGATCTACCGAGAAAAGATAAATTCAATTAAAATTTCGGCAAGATCCAATTAATATTCATATTTTTGTGATGATGTACGATTGTATGATGGTATGATGATAAGATGGTATGATAATACGATGGTACGATGGTTTGAAGGAATATTATTATAATTGTTATGATGGTGTGATGATATGATGGTACAATTATATGATGGTATAATGCAGTGGCGGCGCTTGGTATTTCTGCCGACGGAAGCATTCAAATAAATGGACGTAGATTCATCCCTAATTATTTTAAATTTCCTAGATTAATTTAATAATACAGGGTGTTAATTACCTAAAAAAAAGATAATGTGTGAACGTGAAACTTGTAAAACGCATAGCTTACTTTTATGAGTTTGAAAATTTTCGAGAGGACTACCACTAAAATAATATCGAAAAGTTGCGAACTCATAAAAAAAGCTTTGCTTTTTACCAGTTTTAACGTTTACACATTATCTTATGTTTTAGAGAATCAGGGCACAGGGTGTCCTATTCAAAATGACTTAACGTTTTTTTTAAAACATTAAACCACCCATTTGAAAATTATTTAATCTCCAGTTAGGTGTTTCAAAATGTTTTGATCAAAAGCAAGACAATTTACTTTAACTCTTTCTGTAAGCTTTTGAACTTGAGTGTGCTTCATAAATAAACCAGAAAGCCCTCAAGATGTAATCTCGGAATACATTATGTTAAATTTTTTAACCAACCTAAATATGGTAGATCTATTGGGAGATACTTGTTGAAATAGTGCTTGAAGTTCCCGCTTTATTTCTTCAATTGAGTTTTTCTCTCATAATTCCATTGCAATGAAAATTTTTTATTCGTTTGAATATCTCATTTCGTAATGCTGCTCGAATGAAATTACAGTACTGATTGTTATTCCCTTAAAAAGTGAAACCATCTTTGATAAAAAAAAAAAAAATTAATTTAAAACTGAGTCGTGTTTTGAATAGGACACCCTGTGTTTTATTTTAACAAAAAATGTTTTTTAATTATATTTGATTTATACATTACAATATGCAGAGGTAGGCCTACCTACTTTTCACAAGTTCCCTAATTATAACAATTATAACTTTTAAAAACATCGAAAAACCCGAATAAAAAACGAAATAATCGTTTCCTTTAGTATGTAGATTATTCTCCATGGTAAAACGATCGTACAACAAAACATTTATTTTATTCGTAGAGTTAAATACGTGAAGCCGGCTCATTGAAGATTATTTTATGAAAGAAAAATTTGTATTTGACTTAGAAAATGATAAAACTGATGGAATTTAACAGATTTTATGATTTAATGAAATATATTAATGCTTATTATGCATAAAATATTAATTATTTATGTAAAATATGTTAAAGATTTATTATGCTAATGTTGTAAATTGTAATGAATTATATTTACAAAATTAACCAAAAATATTTACGGAAGCAGTGCTTCCGTTGCTTACTATGACGCGCCGCCACTGGTATAATGGTTGATGGTATAATGGTATAATTATATGATGTTATGATGGTGTGATAGTATGATGGTTTAAGAGTATAACGGTAGAAAAGCATGATGATATGGTGGTGTAATGGTATAATCGGGTGATGTTATATGAAGGATTGATTTTATAATTTTATGGTAGTATGGTGGTATGATAGTCTGATGGTATTAGGTTATATTGGTACGATGGTATCTATGAGTGACCGAATGTATGATTATTATCAATAAAGGTATCATTCGTAAAATTTGCCTTTTGAAGCATATCAAACAAATTTCAAAAACGCATCTTGCAAAAGGTTCATCTGTAAATCTACGTCTCATCAGAAGCAAACAGGAAGCCGGAATATAAAATAATATAAAATGAATTTTATTGCACTGGAAATGAGGCAATGCGCTTTATTATGGCACCATACAATAAATCCATGTTAAAATGTTAGGATAAATAGATGATTTTTGAGTGGATGTGGTACCAGGGGAATGGGGATTTTAAAAACTAAAACGTGTGTGTGTGTGTGTGTGTTAAACTATTTTTATTTTTTTATAAAGTTATGAATTTTTAAATTGAAATACAAAAAATATCAGTTTGGGCAGTCCCATTTAAAAATATAAATGCTAAAAATGCTAAAAACCAAACAGTTTCCAGCTAATGGTTAAAGAGTTAATTTTATATTTTCCATACATATTGAAATTTTAGCACCTCACTTATGCTAGAAATTTCATGCACCGTTTTACAGCCTCTTTCAATCTTAATTTTGAGGTCTAACGGGGAAAATGGAGATTAATTTTGGCCTTATTTTTAACGACAAAAATAGCCCTTCAACGGTTGCGGTTGGTGAAGCTGCGAGATTCCTTCCACAGTTGGCATTAGCAATAGCCGGCGAGTTCTGCACAAATTTAAAATTATTTGTACTCAAACTTTTGAAGTAGAAATAACTATAAAAGCTAATTATTTTTATTATTGACAATCAGCAGCAGTGTATTATGGGTAATACGGGAAGAGCCAGTCCTAAAACGCAGTATTTCTACAAGACGATTCCTTAACGCGGTACTTTTACAACGCGGTATCAGTATACGATGCGGTAAGAAATTGTAGGTATTTTAAATGTGTTCCCGAAATTAAAAAAAAATTAAAAATCAAACGTTCTTTTAATTCATTTTAAACCTTAGAGGAAGGAAACATCCACAGAAATTAGAACATTTTTCAAAAATTCAAAAATTTATTTTTTTAATAATTTGTCTTTTATTAAAATAGAGAACATCCCAATGCATCGGATATTTCAAGTAGTTTTTCAGTGGTCTTAATCCGTTGGGTTATAGAATAGACCAATTTATTTGAGCGGATTGTGAATTTTATTATGGAAACGAAAAGTAGAATTTTAAAATATTCTGAGAGAATTTTTCAAAAGAATATTTCAAAAATAAATCTTCATTTTCAGAAAACGTAGTTACGATCGTGGGCCTAATTTCCTTTCTAAGGTGAACCTTATTTCTTTTCTTATTTCCTTATTTTTTTTACATTTAGTACACGAGAATGCTAAGGAATTAAATATAAATTGGTACCGATTTTATTGTGTGACAAAATGTGGTACAGTTGACAATGAGGTACGTCCATTCAAAATGTGGTATACATGGCCACTCTATATTATGTTATTTCCTTGCTTCCCATTAGAATTAGCATTGATAATCAAAAATAATATCACACACAATTCTGTTGGCACAAATATAGTGGCTTAAAGGTGCTATTCCACTTGACTGAATTGACTGATAGTAAAAAAAGAGGGAAAGAGAAAAAAGTTCGAAACTTTATGTAATAGACAAAGGCCACCTTTTTTTTTATTTTTATTTTATAGCAAAATTTTGAGGAGAAATTTTGACAGCATACAAAAACATAACCAATAATTATTTAAAAAAAAAATATTCCTATTAATTCAGTTAATTTTGTATCTCAAAATTATCTAAAAAATTAAATATTATTAATAGTCACATCAGAATTATATTTTTTAGTATATTTTCCGTTAAAATTAAAAAAATGTTTACCAAAAAAACGTCATGGGTTTTTTTATTTTTACTTTTTTATAGTAAAATTTTAAGGAGAAACTTTGAAAAATATATTCACCATAAAATTATTAGTGTGCGGGAAATATTTCTCATCATATACTATTTTTATGCATGTGTGTTAGTGTGGCTGCTATAAAATGTTCTCAATTTGATACTTTTTATTGCAGTCACACTACTACAGACACAAATATTTCTTGACTGAGAAGGGTTTTTGTTTCATTCGCCCCTCTAGCAAATGTATATTTTTATCTTCCTTTAATTTTACTATCAGTCAATTCAGTCAAGTGGAATAGCACCACTGAATATATATAAACAGAACAATATCTTCTATAGCGCTTTAGTCCT
Organism: Tipula helvola; assembly: GCA_963556165.1. NCBI lineage: Eukaryota > Metazoa > Arthropoda > Insecta > Diptera > Tipulidae > Tipula > Tipula helvola. The sequence goes on along the minus strand of OY744482.1, from coordinate 141,685,280 downwards.
AAGCTGGTGAAAGATAGAAAAATCATTTTATATGCAATCAATGAAACCTCTTTCTATTTTTTTTTTTTTTATAAATTTTTTTAATTGGGTGCAGAGCGGACTTATTAACGGTCCTAGCTCCTTGTAACTGTCAGAGCTTCTGCACCCAATGCGCGATCCTGCAAGTAAAGATTAATAGCTACCTTAAATTTATTCATTTTATATTCCTTCGGAAATTTGAAATGTATTAGCGAATTCCACTTTTTTGATGTTCGGTATATAAATTCGCGCTTGATTTCTTCAAGATTGATAAATAAAAACCAGTACAATTGTAAAACGAAAGAGAAATCTTTACACTTTATAATGTGCTTAAAAGAGATAGACATTCGTGAATAATTTTTGATTTTGGTCTAGTTAGCTTTGCGAAACTTTAAAATCAAATCAACAAATAAACAAAGGACCAATACAAATAAATTAGAAATGCTACACAAACTCATACACAATCTTATGGGAGTTGCAAGTTTTTTTTTGTTATTTCTTTGATATGATTTTAAAGTTTCGCAAAGCTAACTAGACCAAAATCAAAAATTATTCACGAATGTCTGTCTCTTTTAAGCACGTTATAAAGTGTAAAGATTTCTCTTTCGTTTTACAATTGTACTGGTTTTTATTTATCAATAGAAAGAGGTGGGTACAAACATTTTTGTAATTTTTTTTTGTTTCATTGATTGCATATAAAATGATTTTTCTATCTTTCACCAGCTTAGGACTAAAGCGCTATAGAAGATATTGTTCTGTTTATATATATTCTGTGATAGCACCTTAAGTAGCAATATTTTACGTATTATTTCAAATTTGGAATCTTCATATTCGATTTCATATCATATCAATTTTTTGTAATATTTTTTGTACTACAAATAACCGTAACCTTCGTTTATAAAACAAGAATACAAAAAACTCATACGATTTTGAATGACTCTTAAATTCAAAAACGATTTTCTAAAAAATGGGAATTTGAGACTTAAGCCATTATGATTTGTGACTACAGATTACGTTTACTAAAATACATGAGTTGCATGAGTAAATAAATTGTCAGAAATATATTTATCATTCATAAACTTTCATCCGGTATAGCTAACATTTTGGTAATTCCACAAATATTTAATAATATTTTCCCGCGTAACACCGAGTTTACCGGCTAGTTATTAATAATTGAAATAATCAGTAAAATTTTATATCAGACGACCTTCAATACTTCTTTCTTAAGTACAAGAATAGCCAGTAGAAGAGTACATATACGTGCATGTGTGACAGTGTCTGCCGAACAAAAAAAATAAATAATTAATCAAAATTACGAAATTGATGATATGCTTAATCCCGAAACTAATAAAGCAAGTCACCAAGTTTTAGCCTGAATATACTTCTATATGATCGGAATTAAACGGGGATGACATTTTTGTCACACACAAAAAATATAACACCAAATTCAAACAGCCGTCTGACGAATGTCAAAATATTCGTCTCTGATTGGCTAGAAGCTTCCGTTACACGTCGCACGTCGCATATGTAAATCAACATAGCATGTGCTTCAATTAATTAACAAAAAAATTAATTTAAGATATTTTCACTATTTAAAATTGAACTTTAAAAAGTACCACATTACTTCGCAACTGAATCCAAAAGTAATCCAAGTACTTTGATACAATTGCGGATGTGAACAAAACGAAAATTTTAATGACTTGAGTTAAACTATTATTGAAATCACTTTGAATTAAATTTTTCTTTACTCACAAAAAAATTAGTTAATGAAAATTTAACTGCATTATCATACCAGTTTGGGCCGCCCCTGTAAGGCGCGAAGTTGCGACCACGCGTGTGTGGTAGCTGACTAAAGTGATGAGTTAAAAGAAGGTATCTCGATCCAGAAAGGGCACCACCACAGTCCACAACCTCCACTCCCCAAGACTGGGTGTAAGCCGGACTAATGCTGCAGGTGGTGACTTCTGGATGTCTGTTAACGCGTGGTTTCAAGTTCGCGTCGTTACAGGTACAGCTGTCACCCGTCTTTAAGTAGAATTTATATGTAGTTGAATTTGAAAAACATTTCCGGATTCATACTGTGAAATTCCTTCTAAATTCAGTTCGTAGTACAAATCTCGTAAATAATAGTTAAATAGAAAAGTTGTATCCTCATTTCAAGCAATTTTCAAACTTGTATAGTAAATTTTAAGAAGAAATTCGTTTATTTCATGTAGCCCCAACCCCTCCCTATTTGTATAGTCAATTCTATTATAATTTCTAGATAAAGGCAAACAAACACTGCCCATATATAAAATACATTAAAACATTTTTTTTGCTACTCAAGCTATCGATTTCACAAACAAAGAAAGTTAAGAAAGCAATAAATTTCAATTTCTGATGTACGCAAAAATAAGTTGAGCAAACCATTTTTCAAATTTATTAAATATACAATTTTTGCCCCTTTTTATATGTAAAAAAAAAATCAAAGCGATAAGAGTTGAGAAGGTGTAGTTTGTTCCAAACATTTATGTATTGACATTTTTTTTCCTGCTTCAATTATTATTTAGAAAACGCCTATGTCTAATATCGTTTTTTGTAGAATAGAAAGAATATATTGGATAGATATATAGATGACCGGTAACTTACTAGCAAGCACCCTATAAAAAAATATAAAGATGAGAAATTCCTTGAATTTCATCCAAGCAAAGATATTTTAATTGAACTTGTTTTGTTTTGGTTATGCCTTCTTGCTGTTTATTTTATTATGTAGCACGGTAGCGTTGTTTCTGTAATTATGTAGGGTTTACTTGTTTTTGTTATACATAGTACGTTCATTTTCTTGGCGATTTTTTGTCCGGTATTATTGTTTATGATAAGGTGTCTATCATTAAATTTCGTAATATTGTTTTGATGGCGTTTTTTTTTTTCATTTACTCAGAAAAATAATGATTTCCTACTAAGGGCGATTAATTAATATTCCCCCACCTTCAGTAACAAAAAAATCCTACATGTTGCTGTTAGCACTATTTATCACATTTCATGTCTTGTATTTACTAAATAGTAAAATAATAAAACATACCGATTATTGTCATAACTCGTAATAATTTAATATACGAATAAATTTATTACTCATTATAAAAAATAATAAAGTTAAGCTTCTTAAATACATATGTATACAAAAAGAAATACTTAAAGCTACATGTATGATAAGGGCCAGACATCGTATGACTTTCTAATTACTTCAATTGGGGTTTTTAAATTTGTTGTGATTTATCTTCATATTTTGAGTGCAAGGATAATGTGTAACCAGTTAAGATACCACATAACAAAATAGTTTTACTACCAACAAATTGTTTAGTAGTTTATCTTAAAGTTTTACTGGTGATGATATTATCCTTCATAAAGTTGTAATAGTTATAATGCACTTGAGTCGTGAATAACAAATTATTGAAATTACATTGTTTCCAAATGGCAGTAGAAATTATGATATTTTTCTCGACCTTAAAATATATAATATCGGTTTTCAAGTCAGATTATATAATATTTTTAAATTTTTACGAATTTACTTTCGAATTTTATTATTTTGCACTAATTCCTTTAATTACATAACTACTTATATGGCAAATTTGTTTTCGCGAGAAAATTGTAATTTTGTTCAATAGAATTTTATTAGACTAATTCGGTTATTTATTTATTAGATTACATAAATTTTATGTTTGTTATGTTATACAATATTTACTATACTAACAGTTTTGTTCGATCGTAGTGAAAGATATTTTGTTTGTTATTTGTCAAGCTATTATGTACCATCCATAAACAAATTGAAAATGAATTTTGCCCTTGTCTATAGCACAATGCAGAATGATAACGCAGCAAAATGCATATTTAGATAATGCAGAAGATATATGGCGTTGCACTGTTCATTGATTCAAGTGAAACAAACGCCACTTAAATTTTAACATTCACAAATTTATTATTTATTTTCGAGTTACAGAAATGTTAATTAAACAAAAATACTAAGTAGGCACCACTGGTTTCTCCTATTATTATTCGAGATCCATGATGTGAATTGGTGCGAGGGTTTGAACGAGTTTTGGTATGAATCGGTGGTAGTTATTTACCATGCCGACAAATCGCTGTATACTTTTGATTGAAGTGGGTGCTGGGAAATCCCTAATGGCATTAATTCGTTCTTCAGATGGCAGAATACCATTAGGTGTTATCATGTGACTGAGGAAGTCAAGAGTGGATACGCCAAAAACGCATTTTGAGCTCTTGATAAGAATGTCAAACTGTGGTAGCCTGTGGAAGAGTTGTTCCAGGTGCAGTTTGTGTTGTTCCTCAGATTTCAATGTCACAAGAATGTCGTCAATGTAGACGAAAACGAAGTCCAAGTCATGTATGACTTTTTGGTAATCCCTATGTTACCGATATATTGTTTTCGGGGCACTCCACATACGATAACCAGAGCTGTGAAACCCCTTAAAATATTGAGGGGTTCCGGTTCCGGTTTGGTTATTGGATTATTATTTTATTTCGGTACAGTTTCGGTTCTGTTCTTATAATAGAACCCATATTTCGGTTCCGGTTCCGGTTCGTAAAGGGTTCTTAAAATTTATATTACAAAAAAATAATTTTATTCCAGAAAATATATTAGGTAAATATGTATTCAGTTTTTCATAAAATTTTATTTAATTTAAACAACTTTATTAAAATACACTGTCTTTAATTGCAATTAAAGAAAGTGCATTTTAAACTTAAAGTTGTTTAAATTAAATAAAATTTTCAAAGTTTGTGATAAAGCATGTTTATCGGGTCGCAAGATGTCGAATTATATAGTTTTTCATACAATGCTATATTATGTACATTTATTTCAAACAAGTTTAATTTAATTAAAAAAATATAAAAATATTATCATTCAATTCAGTAGTCGTCAAGTACAATAATTATATTAATTAATATGTTATTTAACTTTATAAATTAAATAATGGATTATTTATTTAATCTCAAAACTAAGATATCGTCTAGGGAACGAAGTTTGTTGCATTAATCGTAATATTAATTACGATAATATAGAATATATGGGCTACATCACACTACTAAAATATATTTACCCCCAGAAGAATAATATAGTACTGCTTTAATTTTTTTAATTAATCGTGGAAAAAAATTATTAAATAATACATACAAAATGTTTTATTTATAATATAAATACATTAAAATTAGAACCCCAGAACCGTAATTAAAGAACCGGTTCCTGGGTTCTTTTACTGTTTATCAAGTAATGATTATAGGGTTCCGGTCGGTTCCCGGGGTTCTTAATTTAATGACGGTTCCATGGGTTCCGGTTTTCGGTTCCGGTTCGGTTTCACAGCTCTGCGATAAGCTGATCACTGAGTTTTTATATTCCACTCGCAAGGATGAAAAAAAAATATAACACGGCAAATTTCGTTCAACTAGTTTATTACGGACAATAAATGTATGATGCTGTCACAGTATTTTTACATAAGAATTATTGATATTCTTCACCACTGGTATTCTCGATAATTTTACACGCCGTGTAAGACAATTAATATTTTGTTTTTAATTATAATTCACTTTATTATTGCGTTTTTAATTAATTGCCAAACTAGTTATAATTTTCGTGCACAAAAAGAACTTCATAAAAATGGCTGATGTTGTCGTACCAAAAATAATAGAGAGAGTGTGTGTATTTTTTTTTATGTCGATTAATTGTATACATGACAGTTCGTGTTTTCAGAGTTTAATAGTATAGACATGAGAAAAATGTATACGCACGGAGTTTAATAATCTGGACATGATAAAAATGATTTGTGGCGATGAAACGAAATGAGTGAGCGAGACGAGTGAATGAGTGGATCGCTACAGGACTCTCCCGCCAGTGATTATCCCTCCCTAAGGAACTATTGAATGAGTAGTAGCAATACGGACGGTGTTCGTGGGCTCGACGTTTGATCGGCCGAACAGAGAATTCCATATGCTGGTTTAAGTCGATCGATTGAAACGGTATGGTTTTTACCATTAATCGATACAACGAATTGTTTCCGAAGGCGTCGAATGACTTTAAAAGGACCTTCATAGGGAGGAGATAATCCCGTGCGAACCTTGTCTGTTCTAATGAAGACGAAATCACAGTTGTCGAGTGATTTTGGTACAAAAATGTCATCTTGTTTGGATTGACGGATTGGTTTGGGTACAAGGTTTTGCATGGTGTGTCGCAGTTGGTCGATGACTGTGTCGTAAGTTGGAAGTGGTGAAAGAGGATTTTCGACAAAGAACTCACCGGGTAGTTTGATGGTTTGACCGTAAACTAGTTCCGCTGGTGAGCACTTCAAATCTTCTTTCACTGTTGCTCGGATGCCAAGTAAAATGATTGGAATTTCCGAACTCCAATGAGTTGTATCGTTTCTGGCCATTAGCGCGGCTTTGAGTTGCGGATGGTAAGCCGTTGTACGTATGCGATGTGAGCCAAGGAGTTTTGTTAACTCGGTAAAAAGCTTGGACTCAAATTGCGTCCCTTGATCGGTTGTGATGTTAAGTGGTACGCCGAATCGTGATTCGTAGTTATGAACAAATGTTGTGGCAATGGTTGCAGCTGACATATTGGTCATGCAATAAGCTTCGGGCCAGCGAGTGAAGCGGTCGACACATGTGAGTAAATACATATGTGTATCCATTAGATTGAGGAAGTGGACCTACGATATCTAAATGGATATGCTCAAATCGACCAGGTGGAATTTGGAATTGTCCATGGGGTGATTTGGTATGACGTTGTATTTTAGAGCGTTGGCACGATAAACAAGACTGAGCCCATTGCCTACGTCTTTGTTTATACTGGGCCAAAAATAACGAGTTGCTATCAACTTACGAGTTGCACGGACACCAGGATGCGAAATATTATGTAGAGTGTCGAAAATGGTTCGACGCAGTGATTCTGCGATGTATGGGCGATTGTACCCAGTAGATGTTTCGTTTACGATTTCGAGGCCTGGCAGTTTGAAAAGTTCTAGTTTCAGTGATGAACTAGTGTGACATTCGGAACCAGAAAATAAATTCTGAAGTTCTAGGTCAGTTTTCTGAGTGCTTGCGATTTTGTTTAAGTCGAAATGTGTCTCGACTGAGGCCGTTTCGTTGTCGGTAGTGCGGGATAGTGTGTCCGCGACAACGTTGTCATGTCCGTGAACATGTTGGATGTCCGTCGTAAATTGACTTATATAATCCAAGTGGCGTGATTGCCTTGGATTGCGTTCAGTTTTTGATTGAATTGCTCGTGTCAGAGGTTTGTGGTCGATGTAAATGGTGAAATCCCGACCCTCGACAAAATATCTGAAGTGTTTGACTGCCAGATATATTGCGAGTAATTCCCGATCGAATGCGGAATATTTCTTTTCGGCATCCGATAGTTTCTTAGAGAAAAATCCCAGTGGCTCCCAACACTCGTTATTGTACTGTTGCAGAACTGCCCCAACGGCAGTGTTTGATGCGTCAGTAGTAACGCTTAGCTTTGTACCAGAGGATGTACCACTTCGCTCAGTGGATGTACCAGAAGTGTTATCTGTGCCAATTCAGTCTTCAACGACGTGAATGCATGTTGACATTCGTCGGGCCAAGAGAAATTCTTGGCTGTCTTGGGCTTTTTGAGTAAGGCTGCCAAGTGACTGTGAATTGGGGCGAGTGTTTGTGCGAGTTTCGGTATAAATCGGTGATAGTAATTTACCATACCGATAAAACGTTGAATTGTTTTAATTGATGTTGGAGCTGGGAATTCCCTAATGGCGTTAATTCGTTCTTCGGACGGCAAAATACCATTAGGGGTGATTTTGTGGCTGAGGAAATCAAGAGTGGCTGCGCCAAAGACGCATTTTGAACTCTTGATATGAACGTCAAACTCTGTTAGCCTGTGGAAGAGTTGTTCCAGGTGAAGTTTGTGTTGTTCCTCATTTTTCGAAGCCACAAGAATGTCGTCAATGTAGACGAAAACGAAGTCCAAACCACGTACGACTTCGTTTATGAATCTCTGAAATGTTTGAGCGGCATTGCATAGACCGAATGGCATTCGGGTGAATTCGAATAGGCCAAACGGTGTTGTGATTGCCGTCTTATGGACGTCTTCAGGTGCGACGGGAATTAGGTGATAAGCTCTGACGAGATCTATTTTTGAAAAAATTTTGCATCCATGCAAATGCATGGAGAAATTTTGTATGTGGGGTATCGGATAGCGATCGGGTGTTGTCACCATGCTTAATCGCCGATAATCCCCACATGGTCGCCAATCGTTATCTTTCTTTTTAACCATGTGAAGAGGACGCGAAACGGAAGATGCAGATGGCCTGCAAATCCCTAATTCCACCATGTGTTGGAACTCTGCGAATGCGGCTTTGTGACGGAGTGGATCTAGTCTTCGTGGTCTTGACACGGGCAGATGGCCTGCCGTGACAATATGATGAACCACGTTGTGTCGAACTGGCAAATTGTAGTTCGGCTCTGCTGTAAGTGATGGAAATTGCTTAAGCAGAGTGCCGTAACTATTGTTGATGGAAAAATGGATCGGTGTCGGTGTGTCGACGCGAACCAGTGTGGCATTGATTGACAGCTTAGTCGCTGAATCAACCAGCCGTTTGTTTCTCAGATCAACAAGTAAGCCAAATTTTGATAAGAAATCGGCGCCAATTATCGGACGATTCACAGCAGCTAAAATGAAATCATGGGTGAATGTTCTTTTAAGACCGAGATATACCTGCAGCAATTTTGTGCCGTAGGTGTAGATTGTTGTGCCATTGGCGGCCGAGAGAACTAGATCGGGGTTTCGTTTAAATAAAGTGAACGATTGTCTGCAATACTGCGCTGGGATGACCGAAAGGTCAGCGCCCGTGTCTATTAGAAAAGTAAAGTTAGTTATTTTTCATGTATATGTAATCGGGTTGATGTAAGGGTGTGTGACGACGTCGTCGTTACCCGTTGCACTATGTTTTTTTTGCTGATTTTGAGCATCTACTTCCATGCTGGATGTGGAAGGAGCCTGATGGAAGTTGCATGGCGATGTGCACTTCCTTGCTGCGTTTCCATATCTATGATGGCACCAGCATCTACCTCGTCGGCTATTTATGCTGAGACTGCGATTCTGAGAATAGCCGCGGTATCCCGAACGTCACGAAAACGATCGGTCTCTCGATTGACTGCGACTTTGAAACAAATTACTTAATTGCGCTTCGATTCTCGAGAGGCGTGCTTCGATCGAGTTACTCGGTGCGTTTGTAGGGGTTGTTTGATGGTACATGACGCGTCCGGGAACCGTGCGGTCAACCGTTCGCGACTGTCTCGAAACGGCGGAAACATTTGGTGACGTGTTCATTGCGGCATACAATTTGTCTGCCGTTTCTGCTAAATCGTCCATGGTTCTTGATTCCGATTGAGCCAATAGTGCTATCTTAATAACTTCCGGAATTTTTCGAACCCATAGTGTTTTAATGGTCTTCTCGGGAAAGGACTTACCGGCTAAACTTTTGGTATGTCGGAGTGCTTCCGATGGCCGTCTATCGCCGAGATGTTGACCAGTTATCAGTGCCTCTAATTTAGACTCATCAGATGGTGTTAGCCGAGTGATTATTGTTGCTTTTAGTGAATCATACATGTTAGTGGTCGGTGGCTCTGCCAGCATATCCGATATGCACTCGCTAACTTGTGGAGATAATGCTGCTAGTACGTGTAGAAACTTTTCTTTGTCTTTTCTTATGCCAGTTAATTCGAACTGAAGTTCTGCCACGCTAAACCAATTTTTCGGATTATCCATCCAAAATTGCTGCAGTTTAACCAATCGTGAACTGGCCTCGACTTCGTGTTTTGTCTCCAGGCCTGTCATGGTCATGTTGTCCTGCTCTGTATCTGACATTTTGTTAGTGTATAACTGTTATAAGGAGATTATTCGATAATCGATTGTGACAAACTTAATGTAATCCGAAAGAAACGTAAAAGTACAAAGAGGAAATAACGACAGTAAGCTTAATATCCACGTTGTTGAAAAATATAAGTGTGTCTCTTCTTTGAATTGAACTTTCACAAAGAAAAATAATCGACACGACCGTCTCGTCAATGACCTTCTATCGTTATTTGTAATAGTTAATTAATCAGATTCAATTTTTTGACAAGTAACAACAATAATAAAGCGAACTATAATAAAATTAATGAGTGAAACGGATTCAGAATACGATCAGAACAAAACCAATGGTAGGAGAATTTACATTTGAATTGGAAATATTTTAAATAGTAAATAATATAGTAATAATTTAATAAATATCTTTACGTTAATTGAGAACAACAATATTTAATATGATTTCGAGAAGAAAAAAAAACTCAAATAAAAATAAAATTAGTTTATGTAAAAAAAAATCACTTGTTTAACTTGCGGTTTTTGTTTGTTGTTTCTGATGTTGATGATTATTATGTTTCTGTTTTTCTCTTGTAATTTTTGTAATTTGAACTATCCGTTGCTTGTTTTCCTTTTTTTTTCTTCGCTGGATATTATCACATATTTTCGACGTATTTCGTGTCGTTGAATTTGATGATTTAAATAGGCACAATAATTGTTGTCTAATGTACCAATAATTGTTAATAGGTTGCTCGTTCCATATAAGTTTTCATGAAATTGACCAATATAAAGCTGCTATTACATACTTGTATGTATACAGTTTTGATTTTATGCGTACATGTACTGAAGCTGTATACGCTGTATATTGTGACTCCGTATATTCCGATGCGTGATTTTGATTTTTTTTTAGAATAGAAAAAAATAATGATTTGTATGTATTTAATGCGTAAGGCTCGTTTTTTTAAAAATATTTATCGAAGTTGATACGCACCTCGCTGCTTGATGCGATATTACGCATCAAGCAGTAATAACTGTAATGTATTGTATGAACTGCGTCCCTCTTGCTGCTTTTTTTTTACTGTTATACACCTGTGTTTTGATTAACGTATTGAATAGGTGTGTGTGTGTTTTTACTACCGTTGTGTATTGTACGATGATTTAATGTTGCATGGTTACCGCTTCGTTGGCGAATTTCGTTCCACCAATTGCACCGTTACACAATTAACACAAAAGAAAAATTTGTTTGTATGAGTTTTAATGTTTGGATGATATATTTATCAAACGGTACGTACCTTTTATCTGATACGTCCTCAACGTACCAGATTTCCGTATTAAACCACCTATTATATGTATGACCTTGTATGAATATGAAAGTGACTCGCTGTGACGTTGGTAAGTCCTTGCGTAACTGACTATACTACCGTAAACACGGACGTTGGTGGTCACGAATTTGGTAATCCCTATGTTACCGATATATTGTTTTCGGGGCACTCCACATACGATAAGCTGATCACTGAGTTTTTATATTCCACTCGCAAGGATGAAAAAAAAATATAACACGGCAAATTTCGTTCAACTAGTTTATTACGGACAATAAATGTATGAGAAAAATGTATACGCACGGAGTTTAATAATCTGGACATGATAAAAATGATTTGTGGTGATGAAACGAAATGAGTGAGCGAGACGAGTGAATGAGTGGATCGCTACAACTTCGTTCATGAAACACTGAAACGTTTGAGCGGCATTGCGAAAGCCGAATGGCATTAGGGTGAATTCGAATAGGCCTGACGGTGTCGAACTGATAAGTTATAGTTCGGCCCTGCTGTAAGTGAAGGGAAATTCTTAAGCAGAGTGGCATAACCGTTGCTGACTGACTAATGGATTGGAGTTGGAGTGTTATCGCAAACCATTGTGGCATTGATTAACAGCTTAGTCGCTGGATCAACCAGAATCAGCCAAATTGTCACAGAAAGCCGGCGCCAATAACCACATCAGCTAAAATGAATGCATGTGTGAAGGTTCTTTTAAGTCCGATGTCCACCGGAAGCAATTTTGTGCCGTAGTTGAAAATTGTGGTGTTATTGGCAGCCGATAAGACCTGATCTAGTCACGTTTCGTGAATGAAAACGCACCCTTGAAATAGTGTGCTGGAATAACCGAAAGATCAGCGCCAGTGTCAATGAGAAATATAAGTTTGTTTTTACGGTCGTGAATGAACAATCGACCTAATTTCTGGGCGTTGAACGACGTCGTCTGCGTTACTCGTTTTTTGGATTTGTATCGATGCCCATGTTCGATATGGACGTCGATTTAAAATTGCACGGTTGCACGCATTTTCGCGCTGATGCACCGAATTTCCAGTGGAACCAGCATTTTTTCGTTTTGGCGGTTGTTGTTGCTGGGACTGCGCGAATTGGAGTTCCGTCTATATCCGGAATGATATTGATGTCGACTCCTTGAACGACTGCGATTGTTGGGCGTTAGACGAGTGAGGAGAGCTGACTTTAGTGTTTCGTATAAATTCTCGTCTGGAGGATCTGCCATAACATCTGAGACGGCATCGCAAGCTTGCGGAGACAGTGTGGACAAAAGACAAACAAATTTTTCTTTGTTCGATTTTATGCCGGGGATTTCGAATCGGAGTTCCGCCATATTGAACCAGTTTCTGGCATTATCTAACCAGAACTGTTGTAATTTTATTGTGCGAGTGGTGGCCTTAACCTCGCCTTTTATTTGTTGGGAGGCCTTGCTCTCCTCGCTGCCGGACATTACAGTGTCTGGCATGACCAAATTTTAAATTGACGCAATCGCAATAGAAAATAAAATGAATGAAATTTAAAGTGAGCGGAATGGGCGTGTACGAAGTTAACAACGAAAATTGATATATATATATATATATATATATATATATATATATATATATATATATATATATATATGTATATATTTTAGCCCAATTGTTTGTTGACGAGAGCCCCCAAGTATGGGACGAGCCGTCACCTACGTCTTGGGGCTGCTATCGTCCATTGACCCTTTTCGTTAGATTAAAAAAAAAAAAATTTGAATATGTAGTTCGAATTAAATGATATGCAGGGTGAGTTTTTTAAAAAATGCCAGGCTTTTATCTCGAGAACAGTGCTAGATAGGAGAAAATTACTTATATGAAATTTGTTAAGGGTCGAGGGACGTCTAATGGTGATCTTGAATGACCTTGAAACTTATTAGTTTCGGAGATATCGTCCCTCTAGTAATGAAACAGCGTATAAGAAAAATAGTAGTTTTAAAATAATTCGCATTTAAATGTTTTTTGAAAAAAAATTTTAAAATAAAATCTTTTATTTCATAGAAAATTAAATTTTCTGTAAAATAAAAGATTTTATTTCAAAAAGTTTTTTCAATAAACATTTAAACACGAATTATTTTAAAACTACTGTTTTTCTTATACGCTGTTTCAATACTAGAGGGACGATATAAACTAAAGTTAGGATTTTTTAAATTAGAACCTACACCCTGCGCCATTGAAATGTTCGATTTCGATTATTTACTATTTCAAGCAATTCTCTCATAGATTTTACCTCATTCGCTATTTTTGTTTTGTTTTTTTTATTTTCAGCATATTTCACGCCTTATTAGGTATTTAAAACCAAACTAAGGATGAAATATTCGTTCGGTTTCAATTAAGTAGTCAAAGAGTTAATTTTACAAAGAGTCGCTCTAAATTAAATGCTAACAAAAAAGCCAAAATTTTGCAAGCAAAGGCAAAAATTACACACATTCACAAATTGCAAGAGTAATTTAGTGTAACCAAACAGCAATTAGAAAGTTTTAAGGCAATATTCCGAAAATCAAACGATAATTTGGCTCTGATACAAAGAGGAGAACTTCTGTTTCAACAAATCGAGTTTCAGATATTTAGATCTTAAGCAAAGGTTTGCTACGGCTTTGGAGCTGAGAAGTTAGCTTCTAATAGCAACAAACGACACTATTTCAGTTCATACTATTAAAAGGAACTTGGTTTATATGCTTGTCGACCTGCGAGAAAATCATTATTAACAGCAAAATGGCAGCTGCAAGCATCAAATTTGCAATAGAATGAAAAAACTGAATGCCCAGGGACTGGCGTTGGTTCATATTCTCGGATAAATCCAAATTCAATATCTTTGGACCCGTTGTAAGGACAAGGGTTCGGCGACGAAAAGGCAAATGGTATTTAACAGAATGTATTTCGCCGACAGTGAAAAATTCACCATATGTTATGGCCTGGAGAGCCATAACAGTCTTTGGAGTTTGATCACTATGCCTTCTGGATAGTTCAGAAAACGGAGGAAAATATAAAAAAATTATCGAAACCTGAATCGTGACTATTGAGGACCCGACTCAATACATCGGTATTCCACTCTTCCAGGACGATTACTCTCCGTGAGTTATTGATGTTATTTGTGAAGTAAGAATGCTTAATTTTAATGTCTAATTTGTTTAGGTAGCCGAATTTAAAAATAGCTTGGTGATTGAGTCGTTACCCTGGACAGGAAATAGTCCTGACCTCAATATTGTTGAAAATATTTGGTCCTTCATGGGAAAGAAGATTACAAATTACATGCCGAAAAGTGCCAAAGAGCGGAAAAAACTTATAGAAAAAGTCTGGTTTGACGAAATAACAATATATTATTTAATCAAACTTTAGAATTCAATGCTGATCGGGTTTACGGCCATCATAAAAGCCAAGGGCTGGGTTATTAATCATTGATTTTAAAAATTTCAATTTCTCTCAAAATATTTTGGTTGAGATGAATTATTTTATTTCTGCTAATTCTTATTTTGAATAAAAATTACCATTGTCAACAAACAACTATTTTTCAATTGAAAAAACTTTGGTTAAAACATTGTAGAGACCTACCAAATTGTTACGAGGTAGGGCGGTAATATTCCTTATCCGACGGTATATAGGTTTAAAATGTCGGATTACCGTTCTTTTTATTTGAATATATTCGGAATAGTGTAAAAATTGTTTTGATAATCAGAATCTATCATTTTTGCTATCTACTTTTGAAGCAAACGGTCGTATTTCCAAAATTTACTTTAAAAATTCAAACCGAACATTTCAATGGCGCAGGGTGTATACTATTGAGTGTTTTTTTATTAAGCATTTCAAACTAAATACTTTTTGCCCACACAAAATTTTTGTAAAGTGTATGATTTCAGAGATATGAGCAAAAATTGATATTTACTAAAGCAAACGAGTTTTCGCTAAGTTCCACATTGCTAGTGGGTTTGCATATGGCTTCTGGTGTACTGACACAGCGCGAATCCACATACATTAAAGTGTTTTATATTTTTTATTTTAATGTTTCTTTTAAATGTTTTATGTTTTAATTTTATTATACAGGGTGAAAATCAAAGTGTACATATAAATATACAATTGATGCAAATTGTGCACAATTCGTAAAGTGAAATATAAAATTTAGTGACGACACTAAACCTCTCAACACCTTTAAGACTTTACTGTCAACTTAGAAGCAACAGGTCAAAGCATCAAGGTAAGCGAATTTTTATTTAGATATATTTTATCAGATTTATACACTTAACAAACCAATATACATATATTGGTTTGTTAAGTGTATAAATCTGATAAAATATATCTAAATAAAAATTCGCTTACCTTGATGCTTTGATCTGTTGCTTCTAAGTTGACAGTAAAGTCTTAAAGGTGTTGAGAGGTTTAGTGTCGTCACTAAATTTTATATTTCACTTTACGAATTGTGCACAATTTGCATCAATTGTATATTTATATGTACACTTTGATTTTGGACTTCTCACACTTCTCACAATCAATAAAAAAATTTTAGACTATTAAAATTTGAATATTTTATTTTTATTTTTTCTAATTTTCTTTTATAATTTTTTTTCTTCACATTAACACTATCACTCTTAATTACGACTGAACTTGACTGATTTAAATTTACCACTCTTTAATTACGACTGAACTTGATTGATTTAATTTTCCACTCTTTAATTATGATTGAACTGATTTTTTACAATTCTTTAATAACAACTCACTTTATTTTCAACTCTTTAATAATAACTCCTGATTTTCAACTGACTTATTTTTTACAACTTTAATTACAACTGAACTTAACTTACAACTCTTTAATTACAACTGACCGATTTTCAACTGATTTATTTCTGATTTTTCATGGTGTATTTATATTGTTTGGTTTTTGTTTGTTTACGTTTTTTGTTTAATAAATGGAGTTAGGAAAATATGTTTTTTATCAATCGAAATATTTTATAGCGGTTTGGGGAGGACTCTTTCAACGCTCGAAGAAGACAGACGTTTTTTTGTCGTCTTCTTCGCAAATTAAATTTTATTTTATTTTTATTTTATGTAATTTATTTTAATTTGGTTTATTTTGTTGTTTAAGTTTAATTTTAATTGATTTAGATAATATGTGGTAATTTCGTTTGTGTCATTAATATTTCATTTAGTCAAACTAAATGAATTATTAAACATTAATATATAGTTTTAAAAAAAAGTTTCGTGAGTGTGTTTTCGCAAATTTATTTGTGTCGCGTAATAAAGTAGTTATTGCCTAAAATAATTAATCTCGCGTGTAATTTTGTTTATTTAATTTCATGTGTAGTGAATATATTGAACATTAATGTAAATTGGGAAACGTGAAAAGCGTGGCCAAAAACAGAATAACGGGACTATCGTTATTTATACAGGTATTATCATAGTGGTTTTATGTTCATTTTTATTTTGTTTTAATTATTTGTCAGAGAAAAGGATAAGAAAAATATGTTTTTTATTTTGTTTATTAATCTAGATAATTTATAGTGGTTGAGAAATGATTAGAAAAATATGTTCTTATGTTTATTTCTATTTCGTTTAATAATCTTAATATTTTATAGTGGTTGGAAATTGGTTTTATTTGTCAATTTTTAGTTTTTTATTTGTTTTTAGGGTAATTTATGTTTGTTTTTTATGAAAACACAACAAAAGATTCATCGTGATTATTTTTTCGGATACCGAAACACTAGAACAATCATGTCCTTTATACACATATTTAAACAAATATTTCACACTCTTTACTGTTGGAGTGTGGCACATACTTAAACGTTGATATGGCTGTTATATTTTAGACAAAGATATGGATTATATCGGACCCAACTGTTATCAATGCGACGACCGGGAAAAACTTCTATTTCGTTTGTCTCTCTTCTTTTGTACTTGGAGTTTCCGTTGACATTTCCCAATATAACATCTTGAAATTCTTTTGGAAAACCTTTAAAACATTTCCCTTGCACTATGCATGGACTGTTTGGATTACGGTTGCCACATGGTGTATGGATCATATTTCTAAGAATGATTTCAAAAAGATGAGGCGATAATTCTTGGTCAGGAATTTCAGCAATACCAATTTTGTCGATGCCTTCTTCAGTTCGTAATTATGAATCGTCATCCCGAATGAAATTCTCGCTTTTGAAATTCTGTTACATGAACGATTGCCTTCACAGTTCCAAAAAGAGATTTTTTCATAATGTCCGTTAATAAATTATTTAACTTTAGCCGAAATCTACCAAGTCTGGCCGATGTTTCACTTTTTGCCAGGGCTCAAGGTTTTCTACGATTTCTTTCCATTTCGGATTGCAGGTCACGGTGACAAAAGGATCCCGCTTTCCATACTTTCTAACAATTGCCATAGCTTCCTGGTAATGCTGTTGCATATTGCGAGGGCTGCTTGTTTTCAGGCTGCTGTAAAATTATTCACAATCCAGTGATTCGAACCTTGATTGGCAAGGCAAAAATGAAACAGTTGGTGATTGCGGTGCCTGTTGGATAATGTTTAATAAAACAAAGAAAATGATTCCGATTTTAAAAGTTCTGGCATTAAAAAAGGATCATGAAAAACGGAGTTTGTCCAGTGAAGGCAGTAAATGTACTTTACAGGCTCGTTCGAATTCACATTTCATACTAATATTGTAAATGTAGCTCTTATAACATTCTATTATTTACATATTTATTTATCTTCTCAAAATAGCCGATGAGAAAGTTTATTCCGCACGAAAATATATTGGTATCCTTTGCAAAGAACAAAATCGGAAATGTGCATTCCTCACTGAAAATAAATTTATTAGTTTGTTTGTTGTTATCTTTACAAACTTTTCCGTGGCTCAATGCACTGCAAACTCTGTCGGAGTTCGCATTTTAAGGTGCTACCCTACGCATTGTTTCATGTTCGCAAATAGTTTCGCACGGAAAAAAATACATTTTATTGTACTAGAAGACAAATAAAACAAAGACTGGTGAGTTGGTGTTTGAATGACATATGGTACATAGTTAGATGTTTTCAAAACATTCGGATTGCGTGATAAAATTAAATATGTTGTTAATTCATAAAAATAATCGTTTTGGTTTTAGTAATTGTTTATTTATTTGAATTAATTGTTCGTGTTTCGAAAACCTACTCACGTTTTACCTGATAAACTAATCAATTAGCGTTAGTTAAATATAATAAAACTGCATAACAGGTTATAATTATTTTCATTTGTTTCTATAAAATTAATATTAATTAATATATTCATATATGTACATATGAAATTTGTTCCAT
The DNA here is from genome assembly GCA_963556165.1 of Tipula helvola. Classification (NCBI taxonomy): domain Eukaryota; kingdom Metazoa; phylum Arthropoda; class Insecta; order Diptera; family Tipulidae; genus Tipula; species Tipula helvola. The sequence continues at coordinate 141,666,779 of OY744482.1, read as the reverse complement.
TCGTATTCGTATCCTTTGCTGCAATTTTAAAGATCGTGGAATAATTAGACATTTCTCGGAAATATTGAGCGAATACAGTTTTAACCTTTTAACCAATTTTGGAAATTTAGGCAATGTAGAATTATACAATTCTAAAACTTGTGAATTTCTGTTTCGTTACTCACTTCGTTCAGTTTTTTCTATTTCTATAACAATTCCTTCGCCTAGCCGTTGAACCAAAAGCATCCAAAAAAAAAATTAAATAATTATATTAATTCTTGGTTGGTACTTTGGCTGATTCTTGAACTCGGAACACAAAAAGTTTGCCTTTGTGTGACGATAGGCGAACCGACCCGTCTTTTCAACACAAAAAGGCACGCTTATGATTTATACTTTTAGATTTTCTTCAGATGGTATACCCCTGCCGACGTTTCACGTTCAGCAAAACAATAACTTTCTCTTACCTCGGGGCTTATTTTGCAGCCTCTATGTCAATTAATTATAAACGAAAATGATCTAACTATAAAGCGATTATTTTCAAGTGTTCAGCATATTTAGCAGTGTTCCGAAATGAAAAGTAACATTACGATTATTGAGGTCGGCGAAGTTAGTAAACCGAGTATACTATTGAATGTTGACTAAACACGAGGAACTGTTAGAAGAACTGGCATACGAGAAATATAGGAAATAGTGGTCAGCAAATCTTCTAGGCACAAGTAGCATGAGATCTAATGCATTAATCTGCTAAGATTCGTGATACTTCACAAAATCTAAAAGGCATAATCCGAAACCCATAAAAATATGCAAGTTAAATGAAAATTGTTGTAAGCCCGCATAATTGGTTATAAAAATACTCAAATGAATGCTGTTACATGTAGATAATTAGTTCAGTCATATTTGTTTACCGTACACGCAAATTAATTTTAGATCAAAATCGCTGTTTAGCGTATGTTAGTATCGAGATTGATAAATAAAACCCAATCATTCATCGCCAAACATTCCATTCAGAATTGAGTGTTAAATCGCTAAATAATAATTTTAAAATTCAATCAAGAAAAAATTTTATTACGTGTCCAAATGAATTTGATTTTAATTTTGCTGACGTGTTACTTGTATTCTATTCAAGTAATTGATGTAAGTTTTAATTTCCTTGACCAGGTAAATGTGTACAACATTAAGATATTTTTATTTCATGGGAATGCGGCTGCAGTCGAGAAGGTATCGCGTGATGTTAAATGATGAATTTTATCCATACACAATTGACAAGAGTGTGCCGTCGTATCTGGAATATTTCGATAAAGAAAATGTAATTTTCGAGATAATTGATGACGATGGAATTAAAATAGGTGGATACGGTTTAGCAAAAAAATCCTTTGATTCTAAATTACCGCTGCAAGGCTTCATGCGATCTCAGTATTTGGAAAATTCAGTATGGCAGGAGGGGCCGTTACGATTGATTGTACCGAATGCTTGTGCAGAGTTCTTAGATCCATCAAGATTATATTACAACATAACGAAATTGTGGACGAATTGTCCTCCACAAAAGGGGGTAATTTAAATTCGAATATTGAGAAAAGAAAATCAATATAATAATTTAAAATTGTATTTATTTTTAGGATAAATGGGTTGTAGAATCTCAGACATTAAACATTCAGGTTGATTTGCCACCATCTTTCTCGAGGGGGCCATGGAGAGGGTATTTTTTATTTGCTCAAGGTGTATTATCAAATTTAAATAAATTTGGGGTTGCATTTCAAGTGGAGTTAGTCGATATTTACTGAAAATATTTGACGTGGCAGATTATCTAAGTTGTTTTCCAAACGTGTTTAGTGTGGTTATTTAAAAAATATATGTACTTTTAATTCATTGCATAGAGAATAAACTAGTTACATAATAGTAAATTATTCAACGAGCCTATAATAATATAGCTGTTATTCACGAAGATAAATCAGCTGAGTGAATATCAGCTATTAGATGGGATTAGTATACGATACTTTGTCCATGACCGATTAGTATTGTAATATTGTATTTTATAATCAAATCCTTTAAATATTCTTCAAATAATTTTCGTCGACATTTTGACGTCACAGTTTAATAATAATGAAAATGGCAAGAGACTACTAGATAAAATTTCAAAAATCAAATTATTTACTTGGAAGTATTGAATAATGAAAGAAGAGACGACTAGATAAACTACACAGAGAAAAAAAAAACTTCAACCCAAAGGTTTTCACCTTTAAAATCGAAAGTCTTTCTTTATAGATTTTATGCAAAAGAGACACAACTTTGTTTCAAATCATAAAATCGTTTTGTATCAATGGTGACCTTTCCATTTCATTGCAAAATGTATTTATTTTAAATTGAAAATTTTCGGAATTTTAAAACATAAAATCGAAATTTTTAATCAAACAGTTAACATTTTTAAACGAAAAGTAACTACACTTTATTTCGAAAATTGTAAAATTTGCTAACAAAACTAATATATTTATACGACAAAGTTGAATTCATTTCGTTTGGAAATAATACTAATTTTGTTTACAAAATAATTAGAGTTTAATTCAAACTTAAAAATCTTAAATATGTAATTGAACATACAAATTATTATGTTGTTTAATATGCATTGCCAAAAAATGTAAAGATATAAACAGAAAATGAGCAAGGTAAAATAATTTCGACTATCTCTATAAAAATTAACAAAAATTTATAAACTTCGTCATTGGGAGGTATTAAATCACCTATCATAAGAGTAATGAAATGATATAATGTCTTCATTTCTCTTGCATTAAGTTTAAAATTTCCCGACTTGATGTGATGTTTTTCGATAGATACATTGAAAATACATTTCAATTTCTACTTGGCCATAATTGAACATCAACTTCAGGTAATTAAATACATCTAATGAAAAGTATCGTTTTTCATAAAGGAAGTAGTTTAAACATTTGGCTAAATTGTATTTGCAGACACCAAGAAAAATATCATGCTTTAGATCACATACCACGTTATTAGTGACATGAAACGTGCCAATTTCGTTAAATATGGAGTTTTCTATGATTCCTGTTTCTTTCACATCATTTAGCTTTAGATAAATATCATAGTTTATTTGATTTCTTAAAAGGTCCAAATGTTCTGTGCAATCTGTTTGTGTATCTATCTTACTTCTCTTGCAATTACGACAAAAATGTTTGGAATTGAATGATGTTGAAAACCCAAGTACACTATTAAGTCCTAAATTATCACCTACAATTTGTCCTCATATGAAAAAGATTCCGGTTGTACGCCCATTGAAGTTAATTTCCATACCATCTACTTCTAATTCTTTCATTACTGAAATAAAATTTCTCATAGAAGCCGCATTTCCGAACTCTTTAAAATCTCTAGATTTGATAAACCCAGCTACGAAAACATTATTAATTTTTGAAATTTGAAAATTTGGAATTGTTGGAAAATAATAATAAATTCCACACACGGATTGTTTATATAACCAGCAAACTGAACTAAATTGTCTGATAAAGGTGATGTTAAATTACTTTCTATTAAATCCTAAATTTCAAAAACCATATTTCGTGGAAGACTCCTTTTTTGGATTAAATTTAGTGACAATGAAAGCATCGACTTATTTATATCAGTAGTTTTCGGCAATGATACATTTTGTAAGGGCAAATTTTGAGAGGTGTGAGTGTGACCTTCGGAACTGCTACTATTATTGATATGGGTACTTTGTCTTAATGGTATATTAATTTGAGTATTTGTGTCTAATGCTAGCAACGGGGTTGATCATAAAATAAATGATTCTTGCATATTAATATTTTTGCTACAGTTCAATAAGGGTTTTTCATGTGTTTTAAATGTTCTTTAAATGTATAAATGTTCTGAAATAGTTGAGAGCAGCACTGTTGTTTACATTGCAATTTATATATAGAGGGAACGCCGTGGACTGCTTTCGAATGATCAATGATAGTTTTAGTGTTTATAAAATTTTTGTCGCATATGAAACAAACAAGCATGGTAATTTTTAAAACAATACTATAAATGGTTACTGATTTAACTGTTTGATAATTTATTTAACGTTTTGATTTTCGGAATTAATACACGGAAAAAAATAAACTGGTCCTCAGCTAAGAAAACGAACTTTTAAATACAAGAAAATGTACTTTTTCTTGATTTAAAAGCTAATTTTCTTATTTCTTTCGAGTTTTTCTTCATTTAAAGAAACACAATTCTTACATGAAGAAAAACTCGAAAGAAATAAGAAAATTAGTTTTTAAATCAAGAAAAAGTACATTTTCTTGAATTAAAAGTCCATTTTCTTAGCTGAGGGTCAGTTTATTTTTTTCCGTGTATTAAAAAAGTATTCTTGGAAAAATTGCTAAACTTGCTTGCTTTTTAATGAATATTCAAGATTAAAAGCAAAACTTAACTTAATAATAATGTCTAAGCATTTTATAAATGATCCGCATTTATACTTTATATTATCCCAGTACACGAAAAAATCATTAATGTTTTCGATGGTGTCATCAACAACTATAATTCGGGGTTGAATCTTGCTTTTATTTTGCAGAACTGTTGATCGAAGCTTTTCTAGATTTCCAATATGCATTGCAAAATCATTCTGCGCATCAGTAATCGTCGGCTTACACTTAGGGTTTAATCTTTGTAGCTGCAAAACTGCATGCATTAACATTGTAATTATGAAATATTTTGAATCTGTAGAATAAATAATAATTTAATTAATATTGTTAAAGAGTTTTTTAATAATAATCATTATAATAAAAATCTATACATACTTTGATCTATTGAAGTCTCGAGTTTTTTTAAATTTTCTAAGTATTGTAAATTGTTCTTGTCTTTTACGTAGCCCTCACAAAACGGTATCAATTTTTAGCCAAACTCTTCGAATTTTTGAAGCAACAAATTGCCTTTTCCGGGATACATCACTTCAAAATCGGTATCTATCTATATACATATATAAAACAATAGATTATGTAGAATAATTTAGGCATCCATTTATTTATTCTTATACATACTAGCTTATATTCGTGACAATCGTTGTATCTGGGCCAAGCGAGGGAAAATGCTGTTGTATTTTCTGTCGTAGAATTTTGGAATTCATGTAGTCGACCGATTGCTGTTTCTTGTCAATATGCGCAAACTTTCTGCCATGGTTCTAAATTGTTTTAAAGCCATATTTTTCGTTCATTGAAATTTTCTGTAAATTACATTGTATTTACTTAATTGTTAAATTCAAATATAAATAAATAGTTAAATGTTTGTACCAGGTAATGAGAAATTATTCTCCATCGTTAAATGTTGCTTTTGCTGTTCTTCATCATCACCGTTTTTTCTCAAAATTTTGGTTTCGAAGCAAAAATTGCTGTATCTATCGTATAATTTACCACTTGGGGTTTCTTCCTACTTTGGCTCTGGAAATGTCATCGAAATCCTGGCTATTAAGTTATTGTTTCTTACTTAAAACATAATCAATAATTATATGAGTTAAGTTAATTTGGCATTTACTAATGCTTAAATTTTGTATATTGTTTGAGAATCATTTGCCCTTTTACAGAGCCATTTAGTAAATTTTTAATAACTTCATCGGTTATTAATTTTCCTGGAAGTTCGATGGAATGTCTATACATAAATAAGACAAAATTAATTAAGGTTATTAAAATACCCAAAATTGATACTTACTGGGTATTTTCATTTAAAATAATGGGAGATGAATTAAGCGATGCAGACTGCTCTTTTTCTACATGAGTTTCGATCCAAGTTCTCACATTGGAATTCATTGACGCCGTTTGAGTCGGCGATTCTATAGGATTTCCCTGTTTTACAAATAAAATTAATTAAATTTAACTGTGTAGCGTATGATAAAATTTGAAAAACACTTACACCTAAAGCTCTCCATTTTTTTAGGCCATCTTTAAATAACATTTTAGGCCAAAAAATTTTAGGTTATTTGAACAAATTGTTTAAATCCGACAACTCCAATACATTTAGCACTTGCAGATTAATGTTATGTTCCCGCAACTGTTGTAGAACCTGTTCTGTTAATCCCCAAGACTCCATTAGTTCCTTGTATACTGTGTCAGCATCTTCAATGATGATTTCCTCATTAGGATCGAACGTTGTAAAATAAGCTTCCGTAGTAGCCTATATAAAACAAGATTTATTTTTAATATTGCCGTGCTTATATTATGATCTATTTTATCATTAAAGTACCATAATCTCAGCCTTAACTAGAATATTGGGATAGAGATATAAATGGCAAAAAGTTAAAGTCGCTTAGTTCACTTTAAGACCAAATGCGTATTTCTTTGAAAACAGGATCTGTAAATTTACCTGAATATTTTGGTTTAACCCATATGTTTCTATTCTTGTAGAAACTAACCTACAGTTTCTTGTATAAAAGCTTAATTCTACAATACAAAATAAGGAAAAAAAAGACCGCGAAAGACGTTAAATTACTAAAGTGCAACTAAGACAACTAAAAAGTGAATTAGTGATTTAAAAAAAATATGGTAAAATAACTTAAATTCAATTAAAATTTAGATCATTGTTGTGGAGTATTAACCTAAATTGACCTGAGTTTGTAAATTGGTTCAAAAATATCCTAAATCGCTTTAAGCTCTCTTAAAGTATTTTTGAAAGTTAAAATGAAACAAAATCTAAAAAGAGCTTAAGAATTTTCTTTTAAGAAAGAGAATTGTTTTGTTCTTTTTAAGAATATAGCTTATTCCAATCCGAAATATTTTGAAAAACAAAAATTTCCGTTTCATTTGAAAATCTATTGTAAACAATTTCTCAGTTACTTATATAATTTAACAATAATTGATACTTAAACTGAAACACTTTTTACACAGTTCTGATTTCTGACTTATTTGTGCTCTCTTGAAAAATTACGAAAATCGAGGTACTGTAACTTGTTGCCATAGATATGTTCACTTTATCCTTTATGTATGTACACGGCAAAAAACGATAGTACCTTTTCTATGTTCAACCTAATTTTTTCTGTATTTTCGCCTGATAATTTTATTCAGACTATTGATATTTTTTACCAATTTGTTAAAAACAATTAAATGCGACGTACAAAATATCAATAGAGGCTAAATAAAATCATTAGGCCCAACGCAAAGAAAAGATTGTATGATTGTAAATAGAAAAGGTACAACAGTACCTTGCCGTGTACATAAAAGTTAATATGAAAAATGATACTTAAAATGACATGACAATGACACAGATAACAGTTTTTTTTTTATACAATATTTTCATTAAAAACTACAATATTTAATCACAATTGCTATAATATATTATAGCCGCTTATTGGTTGAACTATTTGAAATTATAAAAACATTTTATCACCACTATAAAACTATAATTATTTAGAAACTCACGAGTTATGGCACAAAAATCCTATATTTTATATTGAATTTATATAAAATATGAAGTTAATAAATAAAATATATTTTAAATACATACCATTAACAACAGTTGTTTATATCACGATAAAGAAATAATAATATTTTTAATATTTTTCACTAAATAAATTGTTTCTACTGTTCACATTCACTAAAAATACTATATAATATGTCCACCTTATCTTAAACACATTTCGCAAATAAATATTTTTCTCCTGCATGAATCCCGTTTAAACAAAATTTAGAATCAACATGTTTTAATTTTCGAACAAAATCGAAACATGTTTTAACGGTATAATACACTTCAGATGAAAAATATTCCAACGTTCTGGTGAAATGTTGCACATTTAATTTGAAAATGTTTACATTTCACTATAAAATATTGATGGTGTTTAGAAGTTGAAACAAAGGAAGAAAGAAACAAAATTGTAGCAAAATGTATTACACTTCTAAGCAAATAATAGCAATATTATACTAAAATATCAAAATATTTATGACAAAAATTTTCAATTTTCTTTTAGAATTTAATTTAAAGTTTTTTTAAACTTTTCCTCAAAATAAGTATGTTTTAACTTGAAATGTAAAAATATTTTGCAGTAAAATGAAAATCCATTAGATTGAAATGTTTACACTTAATACTGAAATAAAAAATTTTGATTCAACGGTTTTAGAGGAAATTTAATAACAAACTGGAAAAATGTTTACATTGAAATGCACTTATTTTTCTCTGTGTAGCAGTGAATAATAGATATCATTATAAGTGATGAAACAAACGTATAATTAACATATTATACGTTAGTCGTGGACAAATTATATTATTAACTAATAAATCTAAGCTATTATTGGAAATATGAAGACCGTTATTGTTTATTTTTTTGAGCTACTCGAAAATATGTATTTGCAGGGTGGGCAAATTGTTTAATGATATGATTAATATTTTCAGCAGGAGGACACGCTACAGAAAATAATATTACAAAAAAACTAGCTTCTGGCGATTGTTGAAACTTAGTTACATACACAGTTATTCCAGACGAAATCACCCCAACACCCTTTCTTTGATCATAATTCGAACGAATGAGATTTATACAATAGACTAACTACTTCTGTTTATGTAGTAGCACAAGCCCTTTGGGTTGATATAATTTTGAAAAAAAAAATCAGGAAAAATGTGTTCATATAAAACATGGGAGCTTCCAAAATATTACATCAAATACTTATTTTGATTAGTTTGTACAATTAGGATAATAACCGGTTAGGATAATATATTTTGAGCGTTAGAGCACTTCTGTCAAAACACATTTTTTTTTTGGATTTCTCTTTTTTTTATTTTTTTGCCATAGTCGTACATACATTTGTTTGCCCACGACTAACGTATAATATGCTCATTATACGTTTGTTTCATCACTTATAATGATATCCATTATTCACTGCTACTTTATCTAGTAGTCTTTTCTTTCATTATTCAATATTTGCAAGTATATGTTTCATATTTGCAAGTAATGGCACAATGCATTAGGATTAAAAGTGATACTTTGTTTGACGAGCAATTATATTTGCATGCGAGGCGAGCGCAGCGTACCCGAGCAAAATCAAACATTGCGAGTCAAACAAAGTCACTTTTAATCCAAATAACACATACTATTTTTTCTTCAACGAAGAGTTCATGTCGTGTAGGTTGTTTATTACTAATTATACGAGTAAGTACAAATTATGTAATTAAAACTTCAAAATTGAACCTAATTTTGTTGAAATATTTTGTGAAACTGAGGAGACCATGACTTTCAAAATTGAAACTAATTTTGTTGAAATATTGTAGTTTGTGAAGCTAAGTAGATCATGACATGACTTTTGTTTAGTTTGACTATTGTACACGTCAAACTGCAAAGTTATTATTACAATATTTTCTTTCTTGCGAACAAAATGTTTGAATCAGAAGATTTATCAAATTTACCACCGGATGTGGTTCAAACAGCAAAAGAAATTGTATTAAACCTGTACTATTAAATAAAAAAAAAACTTTATTCATATAGGTATAGTGAAAATAATATCTCAGCGAAACTCATTTTTTCATCGTTGTGCGCAGCCAACAGTGAAGTAGTTAAACAAAATTAAAAATTTAGAGAAGGGTCGGCTAAGTAATATTTTTAAAAACAAAAAAAATTATAAATAAAGATATGTGAAATTTGATTCCATTACATAATGTAATTTATATTAGAAAATATTAAAAATTCTCATTATTTTATAGGTAAATTCTAAAATAACATGTGAAATTAAAAAAATATAAAAAATACTAACAACACCACTGGATATGTAACGTTATACCCATATAAGGTACGAACTAGGCATTTTAGAAAGAAATGTCATTTTTCGAGTTAAAGCAAAACAATAAAAAAACTCGATTTTAAATTTCAATTTGTTCGAGGCAAACTAATGATATTAAAATTATCTTAAATGTTATCAAAAGTTCTAGTGCTAGTGTGTTATATAAATTAAAATTTCATTAATTATAGTGAATAAATTTGAGGAAAAACATAATTCAAAATAGACAAATTCTAACCTCAAAATGTAAACAAATTAGCCTAAATACATCGCTGTGTTTATAACATTTGTTTTTGTTTTTGTAGATGCGCGTGATCTGTCAGAATTTCGCTGAGATATTATTTTCACTATACATTATACATATTATTGGGTCTTCACTAAAATATTTTTCTCCTAGTATTAAAAGTATCTACTTTTACACCAAGGATTAAAAGTGTAGCTTAGCAACACACTCATTTTTTAAAATAGTAACAAAAAGGCCAACTTTAATACCCAAAAACAGTATTAAAACAAGAGGCTTTTAAGACGTTGGGAGAAAAAATTATTTAATTTTTGAAATTTTATCTAGTAGTCTCTTGCCATTTTCATTATTATTAAACTGTGACGTCAAAATGTCGACGAAAATTATTTTTTTAGAAATTTGATTATAAAACACAATTATATTTGACGGTCGTGGACAAAGTATCGTATTCTACTCGCATATAATGGCTGTTATTCACTCAGATGATTTACGACACTCGCCTATCGGCTAAATTGTACATATGTACCTACATACATACATCAAAACTACATAAAACACGTAAATTTTAACTACATTTCTTGAAATATACAAGGTGATTTAATTTATTTCTAATAGTATTTGTGTATTTTCTAAAGTTTCTATCCTTAGGAAATCTATTTAGTCACAAGAAACAAAAAAAAAATCTTTAGTTTAATAATAAAATGTAATACATAAATTTTCACGCATTTTAACTACAGAAAAAAAATAGTTTCGCCGCCAATGAACCTTATATCAAAGAAACAAAATGGCCACTGTAATTTATTTTTAATTTTGGTAAACAAACAGTTTAGTTTTATTTTTTTTTTGATAGAGAACTAACACGGATTTCAATTGAAATGGGTGGCCATAATAAGAATTAAGTATACTTTAAAACTGCACAATTATTTTTAATTTTCATTCGTGTGCATTAAATTAAAATCGCAGTGATTGAAAAAATTTTGAAAAAATATACACTTAACAATTACCTAAAAAAGTTAATTAAAACATGGTTTATATTGATTTTTTTTGTATTAATTTGCTTCATAATGGAGCAATTTGTCACACATGACTAAATTAATTTAACAATTTTATATATTTCATTGATAAATTTTAACTTTATTTCTATGTTAAATACGCAACACAAAACATGAAATTAAAAAAAAAAAAAATTTTTTTGACAGAAGTGCGTTTACGATTGTCTTATTCTCTTTTGATACATTTTAAATTTTACACTCTCTCTATACATACATCTTTATGCTCGAAGCAAAAAATAACACTACCCTGCAAAATTTTTAAAATTTGGTGTCACTTGACAATGAATAGTTGTTTCCGAAGTAATGTTTTACGCTGAATCCGAATCTGGGCTCAGAATTGCTCTACCACGTCAGGTTTATGAGATATTCTAACCTAAAGTGCAAAAAACACTGTTTTTTGACATATTTGAGGTTATCTAGCACCACGATTTTTTTTTTCTTCAAAAGTTCATGTTTGGGATCTTACAGTACAAGTCTTCTTCTTTCAAATGCCTTTGAGTTTGCTCAAATATGTTTTTTTTTTCGCCGAGATATCGCATTTTCAAAATTGCATGTTCGTGAATTTGTCGGTATACTGTATAATACACTACCTTTTATACCTGCGGTATATATGCACTTTTAGGTTAGAATATCTCATAAACCTGACGTGATAGAGCAATTCTGAGCCCAGATTCGGATTCAGCGTAAATATTACTTCGGAAACAACTATTCATTGTCAAGTGGCACCAAAATATTTAAAATTTTGCAGGGTAGTGTTTTTATACAGAAAAAATAACGAATATGCAAATTTGAAAGTGCGATATCTCGGCGAAAAAAAATGATATTTGAGCAAATTTCAAGGCATTTGAAAGAGGAAAACTTGTACAATAAGATCCCATACATGGTTTTTATAAAAAAGTAAAAACTGCATTGCTACATAACCTCAAATATGTCAAAAAACAGTGTTTTTGCACTTTTAGGTTAGAATATCTCAAAAACCTGACGTGATAGAGCAATTCTGAGCCCGGATTCAGATCCAGCGTGAAAAATTACTTCGGAAACAACTAACGTATGAGGAATAAAATATGGACAAACAAAAAAAAGTAAAAAAAAAATTATTTACTAATCAAACGATTTTAATCCATAATTTATTTAAAACTTTAATTCTTAGATAAAATTTACAGAAAAATTTGCGCTCCATATCGATTTGCTTTCCTGATCCTTTCTGGCACTCTTTTCATTACCGCCTGCGTTCCTGATGTATCAATCTTCTTTAAATCTCTTTTTATCTTTCTAGTCAGACATTCAACATTTTTCGCACGATATCCATTGCTGTATGTGTATACCATTCTCTTCAGATTTGCCCAAAAAGTTTCAATGGGCCTTAGTTGTGGAACATTTGGTGGGTTATAGTCTTTAGGGATAAATTCGATTCTGCGTTGACGTAAATCAGATAACGTTGCGTTGGCATAATGTGAGGATGCCAAATCAGGCCAAAAAATCGTTTTATCATTTTTATGATATTTATTTAAAAATTTCTGAAGCACAGGTAAACATTTGTTTGTGTATGTTTGCGCATTAACCGCCAAACCACTTTTGAAAAATACTGGGTTACTGACACCTCGTTCGCTAATAGCCAACCACAACATAACTTTACCTGGAAACTTGGTCTTATGAATAAACTTCTCCTTTTCTGGTGCTTTGTGATCGGGAGACTCGTAGTAGTATTTTGGGTGCCATTCATTACCTTCAAACAGTGAAATAACTTTCATCATCCATCACACATTTATAAGCTGAAGAAGCAGCGAAATATGTTTGGGAAAGCACTCTTAATCTAGGTTTGATTGTAGCTAATTGTTTGTCTGTAGTTGTTGGTACCGATTTTTTGGGTTTGCGTTGAATATTCATACTTTGTAAATATTTCTTGATAGTTTTTGGGGCAACTTGATATTTTTTACCCAGTTGTCTGTACGATTTTGCACAGGTTCATTATTCTCAAACAGTTTAATTGTTTTGTAGATAAAGGATTTTTTGAATCCAAGATCCTTGAAGTAGTGAAAAATCTCGTTCTTTTTTTTGTCTGGATTTTCCTGACAAAATTTGTAAATTAATTTACGACGATCTACTTGTAACAACGACATTTTTGTAACTAATCGTAAAATGACGCAGTTGTAATGTATTTTTTATAACATATACGGGAACCACCTTATTTAAAAACAAGGAAATTTTTATTTTTGGTTGTACAATACAAATACAAATACATTTTACATTTGTCCATATTTCATTCCTCATTCGTTATTCATTGTCCAGGGGCAAAATTTTGCAGGGTAGTGAATTTAAATAGTAAGGTATACAAAAGACAATTGTGCACATTCAATTTGACGGTCCACAATTGTGCTTCAAATAGTCCGTATTGCTACATGTGGCATGAGGCGTTGGCAAAACGCGGTGGGGACGAAATTTCGTCGTGTATTTATCCGCATCTTCTATCAGAACCACCGAATGTAGACCAAGTAATATTTTACAGTGATGGGTGTGTGGGACAGCCTTTATGTCTGCAATGTTTGTGGTGTTTACATAATTTTTCACATGAGTAGTGCTTTATAATATTAACATTTTTGATTTCAGATATTTTTTCAGTCCTCCACAGATATACAAGTAATTGACCATAAGTTTTTATTAACAGGCCACGCACATATGGAATGCGATGTGGACCATTCCATCATTGAGAGGAAAAAGTAGAGAACAAATCCTCAGATCAGTCATCCAGTGGAATGGTATCAATTTGTGCGACAAGCTAGCTCAACTCGTGTATTCAAAGTCATTGAAATGAATCAGGATAAAATATTTAATTTCTCAAATATTATAAAAACCAAATATATGTGGCGCCATAGAAACACTTATGGTGATCAATTTAAATGGGCAAATGTTAGATGGTTAAGATATAGTAAACAATTTGGATTAATCCAATATAAAAACTCTTTAGATGAATATGAATATTTAAAGAACTCAATATCCGAAACGAGGATTTACTAAGATCGATCATTCATCACATTTAACAAAATCTTATAATGGCCCAGTGGCAATAAACAAACAAAAGAAAAAGGATCTTATTGATCAACTTCCATTAATAAATGAACTTTATCATGATTTTTATAAGCAATTAAAAGACAACGATTCACCTATGGTTGATTCAGATTTATCTGATGACAAGGCGGGTTTTGAGTTGCAGTCGTTCGTTCATTCTTTCGCTCTGAAATTTTTTTTAATCCAATCAAAGGAATACGATTGATTAAAAAAAAATTCAGAACGAAAGGACGAACGAACGAATGCAACTCAAAACCCGCCTACAGAGAATGCAAAGGGGAAGATATTGATTAGAATTTTAAAAAACTTGAATTGACTGTTATTCTTAATTATTATGGAACTATTAAACCTTGCCATTCATTACCTTCAAACAGTGAAATAACTAAAGTATGTACTAATTAAAGTACTTTAAGTTTTCTACTGATGTAATAAAAAATAGATAAAACTATTCAAAGGGACTTTAAGAGTTTTATTAATTTTATTTGTTAAAAGAAAAAATCGCTTAAAATCTTCTTTCTTGATTTTCTAGCTACTGTAATTAAAAATAGTATTTTTTTATAAATCTAAGTAGCATTTTACTTGCACTTTAAGACAATCAGCACGACATTAACTGTAAACCTCACAATTTTATAAATTATGATTTTGAAACTTTAACCTTCATTTTTTCAAAACAACTAGGTAGGGTCCGATTATGTAAGCATTACGAGTTTCGAGTTTCTCGAAATTGCGACAAAACGGGATTATGAAAAATTTTACGAGTTCTCGTAATTGCGACTTGTTGCTGTTGTTTTACTCGTACAGATTTTTATGTACGACAGACAACCAGAGCCTTCTAGAGCAGCGTTCTTCAAACTTTATAATTGAGTAAAACCGTTTTTCAATTCAAACACAAACAAATTTGCGACAAACTCTCCTATGTTAAAAATGTATTCAATATATAAATTTACATTTATTCAGTCAAAAAAAACATAAATAATTGTTTAGTATTCCATATAATGTACATTTCGTGGAACTCTAGGGTTCCACGGAACCCTAGTTTGAAGAACGCTGTTCTAGAGTATAGAGCCATAATCATTATGACGTATTTTTTAGAAGCTTTTTTAGTGGTATAACTTTTCAATCATTTCCATAGGAATCCATAGTAAAAATGGTGTTTTTTAGCTTCAAGTTTTTCATTGAAAAAAGCAAAAATGTTACAAAATTTTTATACAAAAGTGTTCTACATACCTTTAGAAGCAATATACATGCAGGGTTTATTGGTATTAAGTAAATATTAATTGCAGAAATATTAAAATTAAATTATTTCTAAAATATATTTTTCGAACTTTCATTTTGAAAAATACATCAAAGTTGGCTCTGACGAATTAAAATAATACTTGCTACATTTATCTTTAGTTTTACTAGTGTACGTTAGATGTCTCAGATTTATACTGGAAAATACGAAAAAAAATTGTTTAATCACAAAATTATCACACGTTCTTAATATTTTGCGAATTTGTTTTGCTTTTGCTACAATTTTTGAACTTAAAATTTCCCCAGGTGGCAATTTTTGGTACGATTTTTAAAAAATTTGTACTGCCATCACTGCCATCTATGTAATGTATATTGACTTAATGCACACAATTTGTAGTAAGCTTTTCTTTTTTATTTGACCAGAATGCTGTTGTTATGAACTTTTTTTTGTATTTTGGTTTAAATAAATCAATTATTACAAGAAAATGAAAACAATTTACTTAAACGACATTTATATATGTTGAAATTCAAACATTTATGAAAATATTGCAGAAATCATAATTAAGAATTTGTAACGTTTTCATTGACAAATTTGCCTTAAGAAAAAAGTGATTTCCCATATGTTTTATATGTTTTACTATGGAAATTTTGATTTTTTCGTCGTTTCTATTTCCCTTAAAAAAGCTTCGTTTTTTAGATTACGGCTTGTATAATCAAGGTTGCTTTGCAGACAACTCGTAATGATTGAAAAAAAAAATCAAAATATGCATAACAACCACAGTACTGTGCATAACAACAACATAATTGTATGCCGAAAATGACACTATCGGCCAACACTTATGTTTAAAAAATAGTGTTTCTCGTAATTGCTTACATAATTGCGTTATGTCGCAATTACGGCATACTGAATTTCGAGTTCCCGAAATTCGTAACTCGTAATACGAGAGATATATAATCGCACCCCTGATGTGCAGATAAGCAATTTTTGCTTTTAAGTACAGATATAGCGTTACGCTACACACTAGCCGTCTTCCAATGGGCAAAATTTGCTACTTGGAAGTACTTGTGAGTAGCTACCCAATGGAATGAGAAATTGAGTGACACAAGTAAAACACAGCCTTCTGTTTAGTTATTTTTTTGTCTTTTGCAATGGCGACATTTAGAATTAGATTGAAAATCTGATCAAAAAAATGGACATGTAATGAAAGGAAAGCATTGACATCTACCGCATTGATATTTAAATTCATTTTTCTTAAAAATGTAATATCAACAACAAAATAATTTTGTACTAAATTTGACATTTTACATCACCAAAAAATAAAAAAACTCGAACGTAATAAGAAACTCTATTGGAATTTTCTATCTATTTGAATTTCTATCTATTGGAATTTTCGCAACTAAAATCCACCTAGCGTAAATTTTATGCGTAACTACTTCTGTTTTCTACACCATCGTATGAGCATGGGTACACTCAGAGAAAAAATATGATAAATGAATGATTGGAATTATTTTGTTATGATCTAGAAAATCATATTCAACTATATTTGATATATCCTAATATATTATAATAATAAATATCATTTATCTAATTACTAGAATTATGTATGATAAATTTTATTAAAATATGATAAATGCAATAATTTTCGACTTTAATGATTGCAACAATCATGCAATAAGATTTAATATAATTGAGACAATCATATAGTATGGTTTTATATATGATCTGCAATATTTAAATATGGTTAGAACAATCATAATACAATAGGGTCTATCATAATAGAATTAGGTCTATCAAAACAAAATAAAGTTTATTGGAAATTATTTGTATCTCCTCGTGTTTGCTACGGTCATATCAAATTGAATTTGTACTCTAACAAGGTGCAATTATCACCTAATCTCGTGAGAAGTCTTAAATAAAGAAAATATTATAACAATTAAAAAATAAATTATTTTGTTTAATTAATTTATTATTAACGTTAATAGTTAAAAAGTGTTTTAGTGATGTTAGTAGTTTTGAAACCTAAAAGTGAATTTTTAGTAGAACAAATTGTTACTAAACCTTATAAGGGGGTAATTGTGTCTTGCAGTAGAAAACTACGGCATGTAAGTAATTTTTTTTTATACTACAGACAGCATTAAACACCGTATTGATTATTGAACCATTTTTCTTTCTGAATGTTTGCTCGTTCAGTGTTATTAATTATTAAAATAAAGAGTGTTTCCAATTATTTAATGTGTGTTTGGAATACAATTTTTCTTAAAACAATACAATTGTATCATACATAAATAGTTTTTGAGCATACAAATTTAATTTTCTAAAATAGATTCAAAAGAAGTAAAATAGATATAATTTTGCAATTACATTTAAAATTTTATTCCACTAAACAAAGTTTTAGCCCTTAAAAACAAATTTATTCAAAAACTATCCACCTATTTCGGCTGAAATCGGCAAACCAATTACGCTTGTAATAGAGGAACGGAAGAACGTATCTGGGGTGATAATTGAATATATCATTAATCGCAACCTAAATAAATTTTAAGTATGATAGTTTTATTAGAATCAAAATATAAATATTTGTCATTGAGATTTCTTTAGGTTTTTTAAGGGCGATTCTACAAAATTCGCGAAATTGTGCAGACATTATTTCCAAAAGAGCTACACTGCCGTATTAAGGAAAAAAGTCACAAATGCCAAAAGTCGAAAAATGTGTTAGGGGCATATTTGGATTCTGCAAATAAATACCTGTCTTTCTGCTTTATTAAACAGCTAAATATCCTGCATCAAATTCCATAAAATCACGTTATTTAATAGTCAGGGGCCTTACTATGCAATTCGACGACTATTTTCGACGGCTATCGTTTTGTATAAGAAGGTGCAGGAAGAAAAAAGAAAACAATAGTTACTGTGTTCCTTTTTCTTCTTGTAATTTCTAATACAAAACGATAGCCGTCGAAAATAGTCGTCGAATTGCATAGTAAGGCCCCAGGTTTCATATTAAGACAAGGCAAACAAAAATAGTTAAATTGAAATTACACAAAACTATGATACAAAAAGGCAAATGTGACTTTTTTCTTAGTAAGGCAGCAGGAGAAGTACTTTATTCCATCTTCAGGAGTTTGCATTGCCAAAGGTAATATAATATAATTTGCATTAAAGTATATTATAAGAATGCTCAGTGAAGTTATTTTTATTTTCAGGAAAACTATTCAATATTTACAGCAATTCCAGCTCACCTTTCTTGCTCTGAATTAATAAAAAGATGATCCATGTCATCAACTGCTACCTTAACCATCTCAAATAATGTGAAATATCGAATTTAGGTAAATTAATAAAAAGCTCTTGCGCTGATAGATACCCATTTCTATGATGACATTGACTATTTAAAATGTAGATGACTGCGGGGAGCTTTACGAAAACACTGCAGGTAAAAAATAATAGTAAATAGAATTAATTTATTAACACATATAGCAACATTTGAAGATTTGAACCTGTTTTATTCATTAAAAGCGGAATTAATTTCTAAATTGATTAGTTGCATAAATTACTTGCGTCTTGTAACAATATTAATAAATATTTTTCCACTATTTCCCGATGATCATTGGTGCTACCCTAAAACATCCAAATATTGACACCTTTGAGCAGTGGAATTTTCGAAAAAATTATTGATTAAACCAGATTATCTTTGTATATCTTTAGCCCACGCCAAACTAATCTTTATAAGTGGTTAATAAATTAAAGGCCAAGAATAATTTTTAATTTTAATTTAAAAATTCGTTCTTTTAAAACACTAAGGCAACAAAATTAACCTAAATTTCTCGTAATTTTTTGCCAAGATGGTGTTTTGAAAAAACGAAAATTCGGCACAATTTTCATATAATTATTACATAAAAATTTAAAAAATTGTCTCGTGCATTTTTAACGTAAAATTGTTTTGTTTGACTTAGCTTCGCACTAGGACCGCAGAATAAATGTGGCAAATCAAATTAGATATGACTGTTTGGTGGTTGTTACCCACGATGCCATTAGACAAAGTTCATTCAAACTAATTTAAAAAAAAAAAAAGAAATCAGAGATACTTCAAGATAGCCATACTTTTAAAGTCCTATGTTGTATTGTAACGTGCCACACACACTATAGCGGTAGTTGGTAGACAAAATTGAAGAAAACACGAATTGGGCGCCAGTCTACCGGCACGTAACTTTTCCCGGACTAAGCTCGATGAGCAGGTGGACTCGGGAGGGGTTACTTGCTGTCGAAAAAAAACTACCGCTTTGGATAACCACGCTTTATACAGGTTGGGTGAGAAAAAAACGTTACGGAAAGAAAATGGAGCAAAAATGGCGAACAAACAAAAAAAACGGAAAATAATTATATAGTAATAATAAAAGGAAAAATAAGTGCAGGATGACTCACCGTTTTCCGCTTGGCTCTTCCAGATGTTTCCTTTTTTTGTTTTTTTTTTTTGTATTTTGCCCGCAATTCACCACGGCACCATCAACTTGTTTGTTCTTCTCACGGCTCCTTTTATATAAAATAGTCTTCTCTGTGTGATATTCTCAGACACTGCACTATTTAGTTTATTCTTTGTTTTTTTTTTGTTGTTTTTAAATTTTCACATGGCCTTTTTATTTTGTATATTTATTTTTTTTTTAAACAATGGCCGTTTTATGTATATTGCACTGATTGGGAGCCCATAATCACGCCCCGCACAACAAACGAATGAACACACAGTCTAACGGGATGTTCGTTAATGTCCAAAATAATGGCTAAAGTTCCCCGAACCAACCAAATCAATGAAACAAACACTATCTGCTTTTTATTTGTTAATATTTCATGTAATTTATTTTATTTTATTTTTTTATTTTTTATAACAAAAATACACTCACACAACAAACAGTTTATTCAATTATGCATTTAAGACAAAAATGTGAGGCAAACAAAGATTGTTGTAACTTATTCAACTTCATTAAAAAAAAATCACAAATGTACTAATTTGTTCTACAATACTTATACATAATGTCTCAATTAGGTATTTAATTGGCAAAATATCAAAAATAAACAGCAGGTATGGCAAATACATTTAACGCCATTACCCGGTTTTACCAAAAAAATATATATAGAAATGATTTATTTCTTTAGGTCTTTATTTCGACCTCACCAGTTGACTGTCCAAACTTTACTGCCTCTTTCTCGTTCGCTGCTTGCCATCTCAATTTTCAGCCAAATTGCCCCTCACTGACGATATACTTTTCTGCCATTGCCGCCCTCTTTAATAAAAATGATGATTACCCTTCTTCTGCATCATTCGGCTATCTGGTGGACAGTAGCCCATCTTGCACTCAACGTCGGTACATGGAAAAATATAAAATTAAGGCGCATTACCAATTTGCTTTATTATGTTTTGTAAACATCTTTTTTTTTTATAACAATTTATTGAAACAACAACAACGACGATTCTTAATATTAAACGGTGAGTCGAATGGACGGAACAAATGAATTTAAAAGGGAAACGGTTATGGAAATTTATAGGTAAGGGCTGAAATAATAAAACTTTTCACCCAACCTAAACACGCGCCGATCATATCCCCGCCGTCAGCTTCGCCCACGCTGCTATTATTCTCGTGCACTACCGTATGGAACGCTACACTACACCCCAAGTGAAACAACGAAAATTTTTTTTAAAACCTGAAAGGTTTTAACAAAAATTTTCGTTAAATATGCTAACTTATCCGGAGTGTAAAACAATTTCCATTTATCACTCGCGTGAGTCGTTTTGACCTCGGTAGAACAAAAAAAAACACACGAATATTCTTTTAGATTCCTAAACTCTGTTGAATCGACGAAACGACACTAAATAAATAAAATACAATCAATCCAATCTCCTTTCACTATAAAATTTTCTTAAATCATTCGCATGAAATTTGCCCACTTTACGGCCATTCATGTCTTCTAGTTCATATGTGCTATTACCAATTCTTTTAGTGATCCGGCATTTTTCGTACAAAGAATCAAACTTCGAGTTATAGCCGTCTATTGCTTTGGACTGCTTAAAGTTCTTCTTCAACACAGTTTCGCCAACCTGAAATTGTATAGGACGTGTGCGTAGATTATATCTTTGGATGTTCTGTTCGTACGCTTTATTCAAATTAAGTTTGACAGCATCATGTATTCTAGCTAAATTTTGTGCATGTTCTTCACGATTTTTACACGGCCCTTTTTCATTTATGTTGGTGATCCGCGCGCCAGACACCTCCATATTTCTTCCAAAATTCGTAAAAAAAGGCGTGTATCGCGAAGACTCATGCACTGCTGTCCTCAGTGCACACGCTATCTGGTTTATGTTTTCGTCCCATACCCGTTGGTCTTTCTCTATGTAACTACGTATCGCTGATAAAACGCTTCTGTTTACTCTCTCTGCCGGATTCGCCTGCGGGTGGTAATAAGCATTCAGCCAATGTTGAACCTTATATTTTTGCAAAAAGTCCTTAAACTTCCTCGAAGTGAACTGGCTGCCATTATCCGATATTAGAGTGGACGGAACACCAAACACCAAGAAAATACTTTCCTCCAAGTATTTCATTAACGATACCGTCTCAGCCCTTCTAACAGGTTTAAGCATAACAAATTTACTGAAGACGTCAATTACTACCAACAAGTATCTGTTTCCGACTTTAGATCGAGGGTACGGCCCCATATAGTCGATGGCAATCATTTCCCATGGACGAGTTGGAACGCGTGGCTCACCCATGGGTACCCTCGAGATCTCACACTTTGGTTTGTTCAGCTGACATTTTTCACAAACCTTGACATAATTCCGCACATCACTAGCCATCTTCGGCCAATAATACTTCTCCTGAAGTCTCCGGAGCGTTTTGAAAAAGCCAAGGTGTGCAGCTAAAGCGCTGTCGTGGTTGTCATATAAAATCTTCATTCTATTCGACTTTGGAACATATAGCTTCCACTCCCAGCTATCGTCACCATCGTCCCCAATCGTCTGGCAATATTTATACAACTTTCCATCACAAATACGAAAATCGGGATATTTATTGGGAAAATCTAATACATCTTTGCTGACCTTCTGATATGCTGGGTCTTCCTGCACGTCGGTATCGACTTGAACACACTCAACAGCACGAGACAATGCATCAGGAACAACATTCAACTTTCCCTTTCTGTGTTGGAGTTCGAAGTCATACCCCTGGAGACGCATTGACCAACGAGCCAACCTCGATGCAGGATCCTTTAGGTTCCTCAACCATACCAGAGAAGCACAGTCGGTCACTACTTTAAATTTTACACCATCGATATAAGGCCTAAACTTCTCGATGGCTAACACCACTGACAAACATTCACGCTCTGTGGCCGGATATTTTCTTTGAGTAGATGTGAGTTTCTGACTCATATACGCTATCACTCTCTCACCGTCATCTACTTCTTGTGTCAAGACAGCACCTATGCCTGTATCAGATGCATCGGTCTGAATAGTAAATATTTTCCCAAAGTCTGGATTCACGAGTATAGGAGCGGACACCAATAAAGTCTTTAAGTGAGTGAAAGCGATTTGAGCGGCGGCGGTCCATTCGAACTTCTTACAGGCAGTTTTTCTCAAGAGGTTGGTGATAGGTGCTATTACTGTAGAAAAATCTGGGATAAACCGCCGATACCAACCAGCCATCCCAATGAGCCTTCGGGTGTCTTTCACAGATTTCGGTGTTGCGAAGTTCAGGATTCCGGTAATCTTCTCAGGATCGATTCTTAATCCGTGCTCGTCGAGGATGTATCCCAGGTATCTGATTTCCTTGAGACAAAACCGCGATTTTTCTAAACTAATTGTGAGATTAGCCTTCCGCAAACGCTTGGCTACCTCTTTCAGTAGTTTCGTGTGCTCTTCAAACGTTTGTGACATCACGATTATGTCATCAAGATAAACAAACACCCTTGGTTCCAAATCTACTCCGAGAACCTTGTCCATCAACCGGCAAAGAGTTTGGCTAGCATTGCACAGCCCAAACGGCATCCGCTTGTACTGGAAGAGTCCTCTTCCAGGCACAATAAAAGCCGTTTTAGGTCGACTGGTAGCATTTAACTCAATTTGCCAGAAGGCATCACTCAAATCTAAACTGGACAAGTACCTTGTACCGGATAACTGTCCTAAAATCCTATTAATATATGGCAAAGGATAACTATCTTTAACTGTGACTTCATTAAGTTTGCGTGCATCTAAACAAAATCTAATTTTCCCTGAAGGCTTCGGCACGCAAACAATAGGGTGTGCCCATTCAGTTGGACCGGCCTCTTCCACCACTCCCAACCTTAACATACGGTCCAATTCCGTGTTCATGTCTTTCTGGACGTATGGTGATATAGGTCGAGCCCTCATTTTAACCGGCTTAGCATCGCCAGTGTCAATGTTGTGTTCCGTCAGATTTGTACAACCAAGTTTATCGAGTTGGGTTACTAGAAAGGATTTCATCACTTGGCTCAGTGTCACTTTCTGTAAATCATCCAACTGATGTTGATCAGCCTTATCAGTATTTGGCAACACATTAACACAGTCAACACTAAGCATATTTTTGGTTCCAACTGACGGCCAGATGCGGAAAGCTTCCCAAAAATCGATACCGCAGATCAGATCCCTGGGAATTGATGGGACCACCAGAGACCTAATCACTTTACATTTTTTTTCGACAATAAACGGAATGTCCACAGAATGCTTGACGAGATGAACTGTACCATCTGCCGTTTTAATGCGGGAATTAACTTGAATTAGTTCTAAGCCAAGTTGTTCCAATCGCACATAGATATCGTCATTGCCTAATATAGTGCAACTGGCACCTGAATCCAACAAACCAGTTACAGTATATCCCAAAACGTCCACCTCTATATGGGGTCGGTTGTCGCCTTCAATGTTAATTACGCATTCAATTGTCTGTGGCATTCCAAGTAATTCGGTGTTGTCTTCAATAAATTTGTCTTTATTCACATCACGGCAATTTTCTTCTTCGCTAACTTCCCTGAATTTTCTAAATTTATTTTGTTTAACAGTTGGTTTATCGTTTACTAAGTAGTTCGCAATGGTTCTATCATTATTAAGCAGTGTCGTTGGTGGTCGAACATCAATACTATCACAATCGTCTAAATCATAAGGGAGATGATATTCACTGGCTATGTCTTCATCATCGGAAAATATTTCAGTCTGTACTCCTCGAGATATATATAATGGGATCGTTTGCGTTGCTGCTGGGATAAGACGATCCCTTACTGTCCCAGATTGCTGTTTTCCGCTGGTTTTGTTGTTGCGTTATTGTTTTGTGTTGGCCTCTCCAAGCATGAAAATAATGCTCCACCTCGATGATTTCTAGGGCATTGGTCCGCCCGAAATCCATCCGTGCCACAGCACCAACAATAGATCCTCTCTCTAGGTTTCTCGCAATCAAAATGTCTGTGTCCAACCTGCAGACAATTCCAACACTTGATGGCTCCACTACCATTTCGGTTTGATTGATTTTTGCGGGTAAATCGGCTTTGAACTTGAGAAGGTTGATGGTTTACCGTTTCGACCGCAGCGACATTTCTCATCTCGTTTCGTCTATCTAATACGCGTCTTTGTGGAGCAGCCGACGTCTGCGCGATTTGAGGTTTATGGTAAATTTGCTGTCGGGAATCTATCAGTTTAGCCTCATCCATATTCTTACAAAGCTTTTCTAATTGAGCTACATTCGTCACATCCGCCACGGTTAACTGTAGTCTGTACTGTGGCATCATGTTACGCTGCAGGACATACACTTTATACCCTTCATCCAAAGGTGGATATACTTTTAGAAAGAGCTTGTTCATTTTCATTAGGTAGTCTGCGATAGGCTCATTTGGCTGCTGCATTCTCTCTAAGATTTCTTCCCGAACCATGTAGTCGTAATTTTTTGATAAAAATCGCGTTTTTAGTCCTCTAACTAACTCTTCCCAGCTGGTTATGAATCCCGCGTTTACCTCATACCATTCCAAAGCGATTCCCCCTAGTAGCTTGAATATTCCTCTCCAAACATCTCGCATTGATACTTCGTCTGCTTCGGCGTACAACTCAATCTTTCGCAAGAAATCAGTTAAAGACATGGTACCATCTCCGGAAAATCTTACGGGCCATTTTTCCATCGCCACTCGCCGCCGTTCAACAAATCTATGCGTCGGCGCTTCAGCCGATCGTTGAGCTTGACTACGGTTAAACATTGACCTTTGCTCTTCTTCTACATCTTTGAACCGAAAATCATCAATCATTTTGTTGAATTCTCTTGCTTCACTTCTGGTAAATAAGTCCGTAATCCGCGTTTGATGAGACGTACTTTCGCCGCTCTCGTTTTGTCTATTTGTTTTCTCCTCTCTCCTTCTGACTGGACTTAACGCTCTCGAATTTTGCAGGATGATTTTCCGCCTCCTTCCTCTACCCATGACTGATAGTCTCTCATCACTAATTTGTTTTGACTTATTTTCTTTTGGCAATTGTGCCTTTAATTGGATGAGTGCCTCGCGTTCCTCTACTGCCATCCGTATAATACGTTTGATGTTTCGTACAACTCCATATAAGATTGCATCAGCTTCATCACTGTTTCCGGTTGCCCTGAAAGCTCTATCCTGGTAATGTTTTATTCTGCTCTTAACCGCTCTCTCGTATACTTCATCATTAGCTTTAAGCGCAGCTTTAAGTTCCTTCTGCAGATCCGCTAGCATTTCGATGGCTCTATTGAAATCTTGTTCATCCGCCACTATCTCCATTGGCGGCTCGCTTTCCGATTCCATGGCTTTCTTAAGCTCAATAGCTTTTTGTCTTCCCGTTCCGTTCACCAGTTTATTTCTAATGCGCAACTCGTATGATAGTTCGTTGACGTTCAGTGCGTAAACATCCAATTCAAAATTAAGTAATTCCTCCATTATGAATTTAATTTTTAATTAATTGGTCCTTACCCACACTGTCTGAATTTAACAAAACTCAATGATAGAAATCCACTGCGCTAAACCAGCTTTAGTACTCAGAAAACTTCTCTATAATTCTTCTTAATTTCTTTATTTCTTAGGTTCTTTCTTAATATCTGTTTAAATATTCTACATATATATACATTTACATACTCTGAATTAATACTGGATTGATTTTTTTTTTTTTTTTTTTTTTTATTAAAAATAATAACCTAACCTGGTCATTTACACTATTATGATCCTCGATCTATAATTATTGAGTTAAACAAAATTCTCTCCTTGGATATCCAATAGCTCCGCAAAAATAAACGTTAAAATTCTCTACAGTACCGGTTTTTATCGCTTTTATTAAATTTTACTGACCTAACTAACCTATTTAATAAATTAACAGTAAAGCTTAAACTAAATTTCTAGCCTACCACTATATCCTATCTAACAGTAATATGAATTAAACATAAATAACCAGAATAATTGAACTTGACTCAACTGAAAATAAAATGATCCAACTAAATATTTGAAATGGGAATTTTAAAAATTGGATATAAGTAATGGACTCAAAAAAAAACTAAATAAAAACTATTGCAATTAATGAATCTTGAATTAATCGAAACAGTTGACCCAAAAGAAATAAATTCAACGGAAAAATTATATCGCATCGTTTAATTCAAATGATTAGAACAAAGCAAATAAATATGAATAAATTATTAAATATTAAAATTATGACTACATAAATGTTACACAATAAGGAACCCCGTTAAATAATTTTTCCATTCATCTGAAACTTTGAAGAGAAAAAAAAAACTCGTGTTCGTTCAAGAATTATTTATTGCATCCAATAAATGCAACCATAAAAATATTACCGCGAAATATATCGATTATTGAAATTTATTCTACACTCTTCTGTTATTAATTTCTAACAGTTTTCGCTCAAAACCACAAAGGGCCCACGTTGGTCGCCAAATGTAACGTGCCACACACACTATAGCGGTAGTTGGTAGACAAAATTGAAGAAAACACGAATTGGGCGCCAGTCTACCGGCACGTAACTTTTCCCGGACTAAGCTCGATGAGCAGGTGGACTCGGGAGGGGTTACTTGCTGTCGAAAAAAAACTACCGCTTTGGATAACCACGCTTTATACAGGTTGGGTGAGAAAAAAACGTTACGGAAAGAAAATGGAGCAAAAATGGCGAACAAACAAAAAAAACGGAAAATAATTATATAGTAATAATAAAAGGAAAAATAAGTGCAGGATGACTCACCGTTTTCCGCTTGGCTCTTCCAGATGTTTCCTTTTTTTGTTTTTTTTTTTTGTATTTTGCCCGCAATTCACCACGGCACCATCAACTTGTTTGTTCTTCTCACGGCTCCTTTTATATAAAATAGTCTTCTCTGTGTGATATTCTCAGACACTGCACTATTTAGTTTATTCTTTGTTTTTTTTTTGTTGTTTTTAAATTTTCACATGGCCTTTTTATTTTGTATATTTATTTTTTTTTTAAACAATGGCCGTTTTATGTATATTGCACTGATTGGGAGCCCATAATCACGCCCCGCACAACAAACGAATGAACACACAGTCTAACGGGATGTTCGTTAATGTCCAAAATAATGGCTAAAGTTCCCCGAACCAACCAAATCAATGAAACAAACACTATCTGCTTTTTATTTGTTAATATTTCATGTAATTTATTTTATTTTATTTTTTTATTTTTTATAACAAAAATACACTCACACAACAAACAGTTTATTCAATTATGCATTTAAGACAAAAATGTGAGGCAAACAAAGATTGTTGTAACTTATTCAACTTCATTAAAAAAAAATCACAAATGTACTAATTTGTTCTACAATACTTATACATAATGTCTCAATTAGGTATTTAATTGGCAAAATATCAAAAATAAACAGCAGGTATGGCAAATACATTTAACGCCATTACCCGGTTTTACCAAAAAAATATATATAGAAATGATTTATTTCTTTAGGTCTTTATTTCGACCTCACCAGTTGACTGTCCAAACTTTACTGCCTCTTTCTCGTTCGCTGCTTGCCATCTCAATTTTCAGCCAAATTGCCCCTCACTGACGATATACTTTTCTGCCATTGCCGCCCTCTTTAATAAAAATGATGATTACCCTTCTTCTGCATCATTCGGCTATCTGGTGGACAGTAGCCCATCTTGCACTCAACGTCGGTACATGGAAAAATATAAAATTAAGGCGCATTACCAATTTGCTTTATTATGTTTTGTAAACATCTTTTTTTTTTATAACAATTTATTGAAACAACAACAACGACGATTCTTAATATTAAACGGTGAGTCGAATGGACGGAACAAATGAATTTAAAAGGGAAACGGTTATGGAAATTTATAGGTAAGGGCTGAAATAATAAAACTTTTCACCCAACCTAAACACGCGCCGATCATATCCCCGCCGTCAGCTTCGCCCACGCTGCTATTATTCTCGTGCACTACCGTATGGAACGCTACAGTATATAGCTAGTACATATTAGTCAAGCAAAAAATGTTTTGACTAATTTATCTTAATTCAATAATATTTCTATTTACAGATGAACGACTAGAGCTTAGTTTAGTACTTCTGCCGTACATTCTTCCACGGAAAGAGGAATCAGAAAGGAAATTCTCGCTTTTCTAAAAAATTAATTCCAAATTCATTTATAACTATACCTATATAGGCTATATTTTAATTACATCAAAAACTACAACCTATTTTTTCTACAGAAACCAGTTGAAGCGGCCGAAACGGAGGGAAATACTGAATTTATCAAAATTATTTTTATACGTGAACGTTTAATTGTTTGGGTATAAATGCTAAAAGCTCAACCAGCGAAAAATTATAAATTAAGGAATTTTAATGACACTAATTTTTCTTAATTTTTTGACATTCGAACCAGCGAAAAATTATAAATTTAATAAGAGCCTAAACACAAAAAAAAAATAAAAACTATTTGTTATTGTTTATGTGCAATACAAAATGGGGCTACATAATTTGCGAGCACAAAATGATCACATTTTTTATCCTTTAGAAAAAATGCATTAGAAAAATGTTGTTAAATCAACAATTAAATTATTTCAGTCGGTTAAATCTAGAAAAATAAAAATTAAATAGTAAAATTATTGAGTAATTGCTATGAAATTAAACAAAAATCTTGAATATAATTATTTGTCTCAGCCAGGGTAGGTTTTCGATTTAAACTTGCCGAGGTTTAAGTTAAAGTGGAAGATATTCATGATCTAACAAGACCAAAAATTTGTAGCAGGGTGGCAAGAAAACCTAGTGGGATAAGGTTCTACGTGATGTTAACAACAAATTTTTGTACCACATGCGAAATGTCATAGAGACTAAACAAAAACTGACCATTTGCATTATGTAATTACACAAAAATAATTTAAAGTTAATTGATTTACTATTTTAGTTTGATTTGTTTCCATACTGCACAAATAATAATGAGAAAAAAGTTGTGGGTACAAATAATCTTGACCAAAACTAAACTATTTGTAATTTCTCCTATAAGAACTAAAATTTTAAAAAAAATTTCATTGAAATTATATAAAGCAGGGTAATTAAGTTTATTGAATTAAAATTAATGTTTTCAAAAAGTTTATTATGTATGTATATAATTTTTAAAGTTGTTTGAGTTACGCTGCATCAAAAATTTAGCAGGTGCAAATAATTTTGACTATGACAAGTATCTTTTGCATCAACATTTTTTTTGGATTTGACATTTTTTAAGTGACTTTACTTTTTGGCTAGGAGAGAATACAGAAATTCTATTTACCGCATTTTTAAGTTTTGTTAATTCTTAATTTTAAAGTTTATAATTTTTCGCTGGTCGCCACTTAACTATCCAACATTTTGCGAAAATATGTGCATGGCCTTCATACAGAAAGCTATATAAAACGTCACCAAAGACGTATTCGAAGATAATACTTCCTATTTTTCTAATGAATTACTAAATTCTTTAATTTTAAGTTTAGTTTAACTAATGAATTTGGCTCAACATACTGGTTTTGTATGTGGCAGTCTAATGCTTGGTTTCACAAAAACAGGCAAACTCCAATTAATAAATATTTCAACTCTTTCTTCTGCGAATTGCGATTTATTTCAATTTCTTAAACGCACGCTAATTTTATTTCGTTTTTACATGAAAATTTTGACTGGAGAGCTATATTCAGCTGCCCAATTTCGTTCAGCTAATTATTTAACTGAAGGCTAAATATTTCTATGTAAAATAAAGTTATAATTAACTTGCATTGAATTTTTATTGTGAAATAAAATGAAATTTCATAAAAGAACAAAGGGAGGAAATATTATTTAACTAGAGATTGGTTATTTTTTTGTGAAACCGGGCATAATGGAAATAAAAAATCTGGAAATTTTACAGAAATATAAGTTTGCGCGACAAGAGAAATAGTTTAGCACTAATTTCATAGATTTCGGAAATATTATTCTAAAGAAAGGACCATTGTTAAATGGTTACTGAAATATACAACTGTAAAATATATTTGGTGATTACACGAATTAAATATTTGATTCAAGTTAAAGTAGAAAAGAAAATTATTAAGAGAATTTGGCTGTGTTAATATAATTCGCTAATACAACCTGCGCAGTTCATTCTGTATAATATAGATTGAAAATTGTGATACAATCAGTCCAGTCGCCGCGGCCTGATAAGAGATTGATTTTTTCATAATCATAATCTGATCAGTTCGAACTTGGATTAAATTCTAATACAATTTTCGGAACATATTAACTTCAAATAAATTAAAAATTAGAAATATAAAACGGAATATTTTAGTTGTGTTCAACATTTGGAAAATTTAGGTTTCAATTATCATTATTACGGTTTTGAAATTGAATTTGTGGAGCAATTTTAAACAATCATATGACTAAAAGTTTTATGAAAAATTTTGTGAACTTATATATGTTAAATATAAAAATATAAAAATAAAAAATTATTTCGTTTAAACCTCTAATTTGGATATAACAATACTATGTGTACTGTACGATAAATTAATTCAAAATAAATGTACATTTCATAAACTATAGAATATGTTTTGTTATTTAGTAAAACTTTTTACACTTTCTGTCGTAGGCACTTGGCGAAACACACTTAATACACACATTTTTAAATTTTTTTAAAAACACTTGTTAAATATTTCACAAAATTACAAAAGGTTTAAAAAATCACTCGATCGATTTCGGCTTATTAGGCCATCATCAGGAGTGTAGATACTCCTGATGATGGCCTAATAAGCCGAAATCGATCGAGTGACTTTTTAAACCTTTTGTAATTTTGCAAAATATTTAACAAGTGTTTTTAAAAAAAATTAAAAATGTGTGTATTATAATATATATGGTATGATAGCTGCTATCACAGCCGCAGTATACTTCATTAATTGGTACGATAACAACTATCACAGCATCTGATGGGCTTTATCATATGGACATACTAAATACGATTAATTTATTGATAACAACTATCATAATATCTGAATTGTCTTATCATCTCCAAATGATAAATTCAATTATATTATTGATACGATCCATCACAATAGCGATATATGTAATCATGGATATGGTTAATTCAATAATATTTGCATAATAACGTGCATAATTTATTAAATAGATACAATCATTATTATTAATTGTATACATCAAGGTATGATTTTCTTAATTATAGCATCTAATCATAAATATGATGGTCACTTTTATGATCAGCTCAATCATATTTTTTCTCTGAGTGTAGTTATGAGTAGATACAAGTACTTGCGAGTAGTTTGCTTTCGCCAATGAAAGACGCTTACTGTGAATTATATAATTTAGATACGTAGATAAATAACAACAGTTGATGCAAATAATAACAGCAAATGCATTAAAGTGTAGATTCAGTCATTAGTTTCGAGAAATGGTTCAGTGTTGTGTCAGTGTTGTAAATAAAAAAATTTAAATAATTTAAGAAAATTAAAATTATGATGGTATAGTTCTCAGGTGAGGAGTACATTGATATTCATTTTGTTTACGAATTTTGCGATGATGATGCATCACGAGCTCGCAATGAGTATCAACGCAGATTTCGAATGCGTCGCGTTCCTAACGCAAGAGTATTTCCAAATATTCATAGAAGATTGCGAGATGTCCTAACAACGTGAAATACCCGGGCGGAGCCCAATTCAGTCTCACCAAATCATTTGGATGTCGACGAAGAAATAATTCATAATGTAACAGCAAATCCTTCTATTAACATTAGGAGGCTCGCTTTACAATTTAACGTCTCTCGCTACCGAATTCATCGAGAATTGCATAAGGAGAATCTTCATCCATACCATATAACACCCGTTCAAGAACTATTGCCGATAGACCACAATAAAAGATTGGAGTTTTTTAATTGCTTGATGGAAAGGAATTTGAAAGGTATGTTCGATATCAAGTAGCAACAAATTATCGTATATGGATATATATGCGGAGTAATTCAAATTCAATTTATTTATTAAATCAATTTATACGCTATTTAATACACTAATAAAAATGATTCACTGGTTTCACAATCCAAAAAATAAGTGATCCATTCATTTTGGCTGTCCATTTATCTATTCCGAACGAGAGATGGAGCAACGGATAACTAGAATGAATTCAATTATGTTCTATGATGTTGTACATCATTGCATGTAAATTGTTTGATGCTGATTAAATTACAGGTTAAAATATTTTGCTGAAACCTAGACATTTTTACCCCGTTACTGAAGTTCTTAGGTCGATAAAAAAGTTTATTCCCTACGAACAGATATTGATATTATTTTTCTCCTTCTCAAAGAACAAAATTGGGAATTGTGCTTTCCGTGTTTTTACACAGCAACCAAATCGAGGATATAGGGTTAAAAGTTTGGTAGGCATAGACCACCCGAAGTAATGGCATAGAAAGTGAGTCTGCCTAGCTAGGGGAAAGATACATTTCATTGTACTAATATAAAAATAAAACGAAATTAGGAGAGTTGTTGTTTGAAGGTTGTTTGAATACGTAATTACATGTTTTTAAAATCATTCTAATTGCGCGATAAAATAAAATTTGTTGTTAATTCATAAAAATGATCATTTTGCTTTGATTAAATGTTTGCTATATATATTTGAATTAAATGACAAACTAATCAATAAACGTTAATTAAATATAATGAAAGCTTCACGGCAGATGATTTATAATTATTTTCAGTTGTTTGTATTTAATATTAATTGATGTATATTGGTTCTGTAAATTTTTGTGATTGGTTGAAGTTTGAAACATTTGTATTTCCTTTTATTGATCGATACAACCTAGAAAATATTAAAGGGATACAATATTAATCTACCCGGTTTTAGATATCTAGGCAATGCAGGATTTAAAAATTCCAAAAATTCCAGAATTTCTGTTCCTTTCATCTTTCTAATACACGTCCTTTTGTTAGTTGCTGATTTTTGAATTTGAAACACGAAACGGTGACAGACTAACCTATCGTAACATTGGGGCGACCCCTCCCTCTCCCCAACCTTTTATAACTTTCAATTACTTTGTGGTTTGTTTATTCACTCTTTGGCAATTAATTATAAACGAAAAAGGTCTAACTATAAAGGGATTATTTTCATACTTTATTTGTAACTGAATTGTACTTGTTCGTTAAACTATAAAGAATAGCATTAGGTTTGTTGAGGTCGTAGAAGTTGGTATATCGAGAATAATAGTGATCGGGAGGGCTGTACTGCTCAGCCAATCTTCTAGGTAAAAGTAACTAGGAGATTACCTTATGCATTAAGGCTTGTGATGCTTCACAAAATTCAAAAGGCATAACCCAAATTCATAAAAAGGTGTCTGATCGTCGTTATAAAATATTAAAAGGAAACCTGTTGCATGTAGATAATTACCTCAGTCATATTTATTTAATGTACACTCAACTTAATTTTAGATCAAAATCGGCGGTTAGCGCATGTTAGTATCGAGATTGATAAATAAAAGCCAATATCACCAAACATCCCATTCAGTATTGAGTGTTAAATCGCTAAATAATAATTTTAAAATTCAATCAAGAAAAAATTGTATTACGTGTCCAAATGAATTTGATTTTAATTTTGCTGATGTGTTACTTGTATTCTATTCAAGTAATTGATGTAAGTTTTAATTTTTTTGACTATTTAAATGTGTACAACATTAAGATATTTTTATTATATGCGAATGCGGCTACAGTCGAGAAAGTATCACATGATGGTAGATGATGAGATTTATACATACACAATTGACAAGAGTGTGCCGTCGTATTTGGAATATTTCGATAAAGAAAATTTAATTTTCGAGATAATCGATGACGATGGCCTTGAATTAGGCGGATATGCTCTCCTAAAAAAATCCTTTGATTCTAGATTACCGTTGCAGGTCTTCATGCGATCTCAATATTTCGAAAATTCAGTATGGCAGGAGGGGCCGTTACGTTTGATTGTACCGAATGCTTGTACTGAGTTCTTAGATCCATCAAGATTATTTTATAACATAACGAAATTGTGGACGAATTGTCCTCCACAAAAAGGGGTAATTTAAATTCGAATATTAATAAAAGAAAATCAATATAATAATTTAAAATGTTATTTATTTTTAGGATAAATGGGTTGTAGAATCTCAGAGATTAATCATTCAAATCGATTTGCCACCATCTTTCTCGAGGGGGCCATGGAGAGGGTATTTTTTATTTGCTCAAGGTGTATTATCAAATTTAAATAAATTTGGCATTGCATTTCAAGTGGAGTTAGTCGATATTTACTGAAAATATTTGACGTGGCAGATTATTTAAGTTGCTTTCCAACCGTAATATACATTGCTTAGAGAATAAACAAGTTATAGTATATTATTCAACGAGCATATAATGATAGCTGCTATTCACGAAAATGAAGTTTACCGACACGAGCCAATAGGCGAGTGTCGTAAATCATGTAGGAGAATAACAGCCATTATATGCGAGTAGAATACGATACTTTGTCCACGACCGATTAGTAATAATATTGTATTTTATAATCAAATCCTTTAAAACTCCTAAAATAATTTTCGTCGAAATTTGGCGGAGAATATTATACGTTAGTCGTAGACAAATTAAATTATTAACTAATAAATTTAAGCTATCATTGGAAATATGAAGACCGTTATTGTTTATGTTTTTGAGCTACTTTGAAAATGTATTTACAGGGTGGGCAAATTGTTTAATGATATGATTAATATTTTCAGCAGGGGGACACGCTGCAGAAAATAATATTTAAAAAAAAACTAACTTTTGGCGATTGTTGAAACTCAGTTATATACACAGTTATTCCAGAAAAAACCACCCCAACTCCCTTGGATAAATCTCAGTCTAATGTTCGAGTTGTAAATTCGAACGAATGAGATTTATACAATAGACTGACTACTTCTGTTGATATAGTAGCACAAATAATTAATAATTTTGAAATCAAAAAATCAAGAAAAATGTTGGCGTATAATAGTTAGTTTGTAAAATACTATTGCTCACTGTGCTCTTCGCCAAAATGAAAAACCAGACTAACAAAAAAAGAAGACAACATATTATCATCATATACATCAAAATTAATTTAACAATATAAAAAAAAAATAAACTCGATGGATAACATAGGGCCACAAAATGAAATCGATGTTGAGCATCTCTGAGCTCAGTTGATCTATAAGTTTTTGGAGTCGCTGATCACGAACCCGGTATCCAAATGACTCCATCAAATCTACGTCAAGCTCAAATGAAGGTCAAACAGCTTAATTCGAATGATATAATTTTTTTGTATCCGGATTCTGAGAGAACAAAAAATTTTATGTCCAGATACGCTTTGACATTTTAGTCAAATTAGGTCTGGAGGTCATCTGTAGGTCAAATCCTTCTTTTGAATCTCTCAGCTGATATCTAAGAAGCGAGATGTCGTATATATTACCTCTATGAAAGTTCATAAGAATTAGTCAATCTCTTACGGAAAAATACGTACTTAACAGTCGAGTGTGATTTCGTGAAATGAGAGGCTCATAGTCCAAAATGAGAAATTGAATGAGTTAATATTTAATTTCAAACTTGAGTGTTATTTACATTCAACCGACTTCATGACCTTGGATTAGACCAACAGAGTAATGAAAAATGTTTCAATATTCTAGTGAAATGAGCAATTCTTGGACTCCTGCGATCCGGCGAAAGCAAGACGCTCATGACCCTGATTGCTATTTCTGCTTGGCCAATATATATCTGGGTACAATAAAAAAAAAAAATTCTTAAACCTTACTAAAGCGAAAAAGGTTTAACTATAAAGGGATTATTTTCATACTTTATTTATAACTGAATTGTACTTGTTCGTTACACTAAAGAGTAACATTAGGATTGTTGAGGTCGCAGAAGTTGGTAAATCGAGAATAATACCGATCGGGATGGCTGAGCAGTAGTGGTCAGCCAATCTTCTGGGTAAAAGTAGTAGGAGATTACCTTATGCATTAAGACTTGTGATGCTTCACCAAATTCAAAAGACATAACCCAAAATTCATATAAAGGTGTTTGATAGTCGTTATAAAATACATACTCAAAGGAAAGCTGTTGCATGCATATAATTACCTGATACCTCAATCATATTTGTTTGATACACATGCACCTCCATTTTAGATCAAAATCGCCGTTCAGCGTGTGTTAGTATTGAGATTGATAAATAAAAGTCAATCGCCAAACATCCCATTCAGTATTGAGTGTTAAATCGCTAAATAATAATTTTAAAGTTCAATCAAGAAAAAATTGTATTACGTGTCCAAATGAATTTGATTTTAATTTTGCTGACGTGTTACTTGTATTCTATTCAAGTAATTGATGTAAGTTTTAATTTTTTTTGACCATTTAAATGTGTAAAACATTAAGATATTTTTATCATATGCTAATGCGGCTGCAGTCGAGAATGTATCGCGTGATGGTAGATGATGAGTTTTATCCATACACAATTGACAAGAGTGTGCCGTCGTATTTGGAATATTTCGATTTAGACAATTTAATTTTCGAGATAATCGATGACGATGGACTTAAATTAGGTGGATATGCTCTCCTAAAAAAATCCTTTGATTCTAGATTACCGTTACAATTCTTTATGCGATCTCAATATTTGGAAAATTCAGTATGGCAGGAGGGACAGTTACGATTGATTGTACCGAATGCTTGTGCAGAGTTCTTAGATCCGTCAAAATTCTTTTATAACGTAACGAAATTGTGGACGAATTGTCCACCACAAAAGGGGGTAATTTAAATTCGAATATTAAGAAAAGAAAATCAACATAATAATTTAAAATTTTTATTTATTTTTAGGATAAATGGGTTATAGATTCTCAGACATTGAACATTCAATTCAATTTAACGCCATCTTTCTCGAGGGGGCCATGGAGAGGGTATTTTTTATTTGCTCAAGGTGTATTATCAAATTTAAATAAATTTGGGGTTGCATTCCAAGTGGAGATGGTCGATATTATCTGAAAATATTTGACGTGGCAGATTAATTAATTTGCTCTCCAACCGTGTTTAGTGTGGTTTTGTAAAAAATATAGTTTTAATTCATTGCATAGAAAATAAACTAGTTACATAATAGTATATTATTCAACGAGCATATAATGATAGCTGATAGTCACGAAGATGAAATCATCTGAGTGAATAACAGCCATTAGATATATGCGAGTAGAATACGATTAGAGTTTGTGATTTCTCGGCTTTTTTTAGTTCTCGAGATTCGAGAATTCTCATTTTTTAAAAAATTTAATTTCTCGAGATTCGAGAATTTTTTTTAATTTTTCTCAAGATTTCTCGAGAATTCTTGAAATAATTTATTTACTATGCAAATTATTATTCAACAAAAAAATTTATTCTGGTATTAAACTGTATAACATAAATAATTCAATAAATATAAATAATATAACATAGCAATTCATGAGCTTAAAAAAATAATTTCTAACAATAACATATATATATATATATATATATATATATATATATATATATATATATATATATATATATATATATATATATATATATATATATATATATATATATATATATATATATATATATATAATATATATATATATATATATATATATATATATATATATATATATATATATATATATATATATATATATATATATATATATATATATATATATATATATATATATATATATATATATATATATATATATATATATATATAATATATATATATATATACACTGCGCCAATTAAAAATCGGAACAGAAATTTTCTTCGAAAAAATACCCACATTTGAACGCTTGCATCTTGGTGAAATACCACCTTTCACAAAAAAAATTTTGTTTCCAGTTGAAGGAAATTTTGTTTTCTTTTCGATACTGTAAACTGTTTTATTTTATTTTGTTTTTTTACGACTTTTTAGAGTAAAACAAAAGGTGTCTAAAAAAAAAAAAATTGCTGATGGTTGAAACTGTAAACGAACTTGCTCGAAATTTCATTCAAAAATCCAAATCAACCATTTTATAGAGAATTTAGAAACCTTGCAAAATGAATGTTTGTTTTATTGAAGTTTTAGAGAAAACATATAAAAAAGCGTAGA
Source organism: Tipula helvola (assembly GCA_963556165.1). Classification (NCBI taxonomy): domain Eukaryota; kingdom Metazoa; phylum Arthropoda; class Insecta; order Diptera; family Tipulidae; genus Tipula; species Tipula helvola. Next base: position 141,627,868 of record OY744482.1, on the reverse strand, counting down.
AGTAAATTTTTTTTTTCTTGTAAATTTAGCACTCTACGATAAAATTTTAAGTCACTTTAACACTAAAACTTTAACACACTAAAACTTCAATAACTAGACAAGGAGTGGCCGCACAGAAATTTTCCTAGTATCATTTTGCAAGGTTTCTAAATTCTCTATAAAATGGCTGATTTGGATTTTTGAATAAAATTTCGAGCAAGTTCGTTTACAGTTTCAAACATCAGCAAATTTTTTTTTTTTTAGACACCTTTTGTTTTACTCTAAAAAGTCGTAAAAAAACAAAATAAAATAAAACAGTTTACAGTATCGAAAAGAAAACAAAATTTCCTTCAACTGGAAACAAAATTTTTTTTGTGAAAGGTGGTATTTCACCAAGATGCAAGCGTTCAAATGTGGGTATTTTTTCGAAGAAAATTTCTGTTCCGTTTTACTTTCTTTTACGTAAGTAAAATAAAGTATAGTAATCATGAAAATTTTCGACCTTGAGATTATTGAAGATTTATCTGTTTTGAGGTCACCTGAGTCCGAAAAAGTGAGTTTCGAAATGATGTCTGTCTGTCAGTCTGTCTGTCCGTCTATCCGTCTGTCCGTCTGTCCGTCTGTCCGTCTGTCAGTCTGTGTCCTCTCTACAGCCCAGATGGCTTAACCAATCCAGCTGAAACTTCAGATTTAAGCTTTTTTGATAAATTGGGAGGTCCCAGTGAATTTTGCTCCAAATCGGTCAACCGGAAGTAGCCACTCCCGTGGGGCAGAAAATTTGTTTTGCAAATATCTGAAAAAGTATAAGGTTTACAAAAAACTACTAAAACAAAATGTTTCCAGAAACTAAAAGTAAAAAAAAATAAAAAAAAAAAATTTAAAAATTAAAAAAAAAAAAATTTAAAAAAAAAAAAATTTAAAAAAAAAATTAAAAAATTTTATAAAAAAAATAAAATTGATGTGTGGCCAACACATTTCTTCTACGAACAGGGAATTTTGAGACACCAATTACGCAAACTTCTTACAAATTTATTATTTTTTATTACTTTCTTTTACATAAGTAAGTAAAGCTTAAATCTAAAGTTTTTGTTAGATTGGTTAAGCCATCTGGGCTATAGAGAAGACACAGACAAACAGACGAGCAGACAAACGGACAGACTGACAGACAGACATCATTTCGAAATCCACTTTTTCGGACTCAAGGGACCTCAAAACAGATATATCTTCATTAATCTCTTACATAATATTTCGGGTTCCAGGTCCCAGATTCCGTAAAACAGAAAATTTATTTTACAAATATTTCAAAAGTATACAATTTACAGAAAACATGAAAAAATAAAAACAATCTTAATAAAGTTTGCAATAAATTTGCATTATAAAAGTTTCTTAAAATTCGCTGTTCGTAAAAGAAAGTCGTGTGTTGGCCACACCTCCATTTTTTTAATTATCGCAGTGATATATGTAAGTACCAAATACTGAAAATAATAAAATTATTTACTGCATATATGTATGTATAAAGAAGAAAAGTAAGTATGTATGTTTGTATGTATGTTCCACAAAAGCTCGTGGTCCACTCGAGCGAGCGGAGCGATTGTTTCCAAATTTTGCACGAATACTTTTTAGCAGTTGAGAAAAAACATAGGGGGGTTAGTTTTCAGAAATTGGTACTCCTTCCTCATGCTCCCCTGTGGGGTGCCATTTACAAGGGGGATTTTTAAAACTTCACCGATTGAGCTAATTTTTGGATATTTTGTGCAAAATTAAAAATAAATCGACACGTGTATCATTATTTTTTTAACGGTGATGGTGATGGTGATGTTGGTGTTGATGGTAGGTAATGTTGATGATGATGGTGAATTTGATGAGGTTGATGATTTTGATGATGATGGTGATTTTGATGGTGATTGTGATTGTGATGGTGATGATGATGGTGATGGTATAACGGAATGATGGTTTGATGATATAATGGCATAATGATATAAAGGTATGATAGTGAGATCGCTTGATGGTATGATGGTTTAATCTATCTTCTACTATATAGTGTATAAAGAAGAAAAGTATGTTACTTGATCGACTTGATTTGCGTCTTTTTGCACGAATACTTTGTAGCAGTCGAGAAGAAATATAGAGTTGTTATAGTGATTGAAAATGTTACCCCTTACCAATGCTCCCCAGTGAAATGCCATTTACAAGAGGTATTTTTAAAATTTACCGATTGAGTTGATTTTTGCATGTTCACTGCAAAGTAAAAAAAAAATCACCATGTGTTCCATTATTTTTTAACGGTGATGGTAATAGTGACGGTCAGGGCCGGCTCCAGACATTTGAGCGCCCTGTGCGAGAATTGTTGGAGCGCCCCTATTAATTTTTTTTAATTGATAAAAAAATGAATTATGTAATGGGGGTTTAGTAAGAAAATAAGAAATCAAATTTAGAGCAAGTTGCAATCCGACATTTTGTTGGAACTATGTAGTTTTAAAACTGCATAGGCTCGAAAGAAGGAGTATCTACTGTAAGGATGTTAAAGTAGGGAATTGGTTAGAAGGAGATTAGATAAATTTGAGATTAATACACCAAGGTCCCGCTTTGCGTCCCTGTTCGGTTCCACACGGAGAGACGCAAACTGAATTTCGACGCATATCGAGTTACATGTTATACATACTACAAATTCGAAGGAAAAATAAACCAAAAAATTATCAAATATTCTGATAGCAACGAAAATTCTCACTAGTTGTATGACAAAACAGAAAAATGGAAAGAAAGAAAAAGGACGCATAACGAAGAACCGACGCTAAGCGGGTGATTGGTTTTTTTTTTAGCCGACGCAAGAGCGAATAGACGCACATAGAACAGACGCATAGCGAGACTCTGGTGTAGTAGATATGTACTATAATTTTATTTCTTTGCTTTTAGTTAATAATAATATGTAAGGGCAATAAGAATCAAATATTATAGTATTTCATAAATATTTATTTAATAAAAATATTTGTAAGGAATTAATTGTATTTATTCATATTAATATATTTTACTGTATTTATAGGTACAGGTTTTTGCATAAAGAATATATTATGTAAATATTAAATTAATAATGGCAGTCATTAAACACAGTTCTCTTTTAAAAGTCTATACTTTTCGCGCTTTCTTGCTTGCGAAAGATTTTAGTACTTCGTGGAAATCGATACTTTGGGCTACGTCATTTTCGACATACTTGACCTTAAATATGTTTTAATTAATTTTAATTTTGAAAAGCTTCTTTCACCACTGGCCACCGAAAGTTAATAACATTCTTAAACTAACCCATACATTAGGATAAAACTTCTCCAATTTTACTTTTTCTAATAAAATTAAGAATATTGATTGGGGACGAATCATCAAGAAGCTCGACAAATTTTTTAATACTGATGAGTTCATCACATAAAATAGCGCATTCAATATCGGAAATCTCACCAATTGTTAAAACCAACTGAAGATCGTTCCAGTGCTTTTCAAGTTCTTCTCGTTTTGGTAGATTTTTTAGGTCGTAGAAGAATCCTCAGATTTCGGCATGCTTGTTAATTAGTTCAAACCTTTCTTAAATCGACATCATTACGGTATTAAGCAATATGTTGAAAAACTCTATTTCAAATTGTTTTTTAGGCGTTAACATTGGCTCATCTCTACCCGCATAATTAAATTGCCGTTTTACATATCTTATTCGTTTTGTTGATTGAAAGTCAGTTTCAGCATCGAGGAGTCCGGCCAGTTATTTGGTGACTAAAATAGCTTTCTCCAAACCGGTTTGTTTGTAATCTTTGAAAAAATAAATACATCCTTTGATTAAATCTGCGGTTTTGCTGACATCGATAATTTTACCCTGCATAGATTTACTGACAACATTTATTTGATAACAAATGATCTACGATAAAAGAAAATTAAAGTCGTTTAATTGACGAGCTAAACTGAACGCTTCAGGTGCCATTTCTGTATCGTGCTTCTCTTCCTTCTCACCAAGTTTGACAAGTGCATCGTGAACATCTCCAATTTGGTAACTAATTCAATTAGGCCTAAATATTTTCCGTTATTCTTGGTATATAACTATACAAAAGAACCGCGGAATGTCATATTATTTTGCGCAAAATATAGAGTAATACTCATCAATCTATTATAAATATTTTTCCAGCGCTCTGTTTTCTTTTGAATTATAAGTTGTTCCGCTCGATCGGTTGTTGATCCTGATTTCAGTCTTGATTCCGTTTCTACCCACGTTTCATATAACTTTTCATAAATCATATGATTTGGGCTAGTTTCAAGTAACTTAATCGCTTTAGATATATGTGGATCCAATTATTGTAACCTACATTTGCTAAACTTGATTTCGAACTCGTATCACCTCCAACAAAACATAAACAATAGAAACGAAATGCACGGTCAGCAGTTTCAGAATATAATATCCATCGTCGCGGTACACGTTCATTATTAGAAAGAATACGGAAGTAATGATTATTGGAGAAATGCCGGTTGGTTGCATCTTTATGCTGGAAACACATGAGCAGAATTCTGTAAGCAGCAAAATTAGAATACACAAGTTTAAATGAATTGAAATACATGTATTCTGCTTGCCATGTAGAATTCTGCTTCATGTCTCTATTTCTAATTTTGCTGCGAATCAGTAGGCTATATTACGTAAAAGATAAAAAATCTAGTACAATTTGTATTTTTTTTATTTTTTTCAATCAATTTTTTTAATTTGTTGACAGAAAATAAGTTTTGTGTGGCAAGTGCCAAATTGGAGGATAAAAATTAAATAATTTGTGACAAAATAATGCATCATTTATTTAAAAAAATTGTACATTAAAATTAAATATGTATCAGATAAACGCCACAAAAAAAATTTCTGCTTATCAAAAACGACGCTCATGTAGTTCACCCGAATTTCTGCAGGCAGCGATGCTAGCAGAAATTCTGCTCATGTGTTTCCAGCATTAGGATATCGTATAAGTTGAACTTGCCTGGGACCTTGAACGACCAAATAATCAGTAATTTTATTGTTAAGAGTTTTAGGCCAAAAAGCTGGATCTGAAAAATGTCTTAAGTTTTTATGTTTGCAGAATCGTCAACGTTTAATTGGTCGGATACAGATGGGGAAATCAACTGATCTTCTATTGAAGGGCTTTCTTTAGAATATTCGATCGAAAGAACTTCTGACATATTCGAATTATGAATTGAATAAACCTCAACACATTAATTGATTTTACCGAAATACATATGTGTATATAGTAGCGACATGGTGACATTAGAATGCAATACAGGATGATAAAAATGTTTCTTATTTTATATTCAACATTTAGCAAGTTCCATTAGAGTGTAAAATACAATTTTGCGCCCCTAAAAGTTTTGCGCCCTGTACGGCCGCACACGTCGATCACCCCTCGAGCCGGGCCTGGTGACGGTAATGTTGATGGTGATGTTGATCGTAATGTGGGATGATGATCGTGATGATGATGGTGATAGTGATTTTGATTGTGATTGTGATTGTAATGGTATATTGGTATGATAGTATAAAGGATGGATGGTATGATAAAATGAAGGTATGATATGGTAAAATAATACAATGGCTGATTGTATGATGGAAGGATGGTTTGATGGTATGATGGTTTCATAGTATATTTGTATGATGGCGTTTTGGTTTTGATGGTATAAAGGTATGATGGTTTCAAGGTACGATTGTAACATGGTGCAATTGTGTGATTGTATATGATGGTAAGCTGCTATGATATTATTATGTTATGGTGGTGTGATGATATGGTGGTGTAATGCTATAATGGTATGTCGGTAAGATGGGCTAATGGTTTGTTGTAACGATGATCTAACTGTATTATGATATGGTGTTGATGTATAATGGTATGATGATAATATGGTGTGGTTGTACGATAGTACGATAGTATGATGTTATAATTGTATGATTATTAATGGTAACGGTATCATTCACAAAATCTGTCTTTGGAGGCATGTCAAGCATACATGTTTCAATGACAATACGCGAGTTTATCAGTAAATCTACGCCTCATCGAGGGATACGCTAACTTCTTCGATTAAGTAAAGCAATACACACATTTTTAAATTTTTTTAAAAACACTTGTTAAATATTTCGCAAAATTACAAAAGGTTTAAAAAATCACTCGATCGATTTCGGCTTATTAGGCCATCATCAGGAGCATCTACTAAACTGCTATCTACAGATCTACAGTTTAGTAGATACTCCTGATGATGGCCTAGTAAGACAAAATCGATCGAGTGATTTTTTAAACCTTTTGTAATTTTGCGAAATATTTAACAAGTGTTTTTAAAAAAATTTAAAAATGTGTGTATTAAGTGTGTTTCGCCAAGAGCCTACGGCAGAAAGTGTAAAAAGTAATAAGTAAAGCAAGAATGTAAGCACAATGAAGAACTTGAGGGAATTTTTTTTTAAGCATAGAACTCAATTACCTGAATCATGAGGGTCTTATGGTATGGGAGTTCTGTCTCACATGCTCACATTCAATATTTACTTCCCAGAGACGCAACCTCTTACAAATAATTAGAAATTAACATTGACAACATGGCATCGTCGGCAGATCTATAGCCAACAGAATGACAGGACTCGATCCTTCTCATTGGGTACAGAGAACGCACCTTCATTCCGAGAGTGGGAACTTCAAAAAATTTGTGTTTAACTCCGAGAGCAAAATCAAACAATGTGGGTTACAAGCAAGTATTGCGGTGAACCCGACAAATTATTTTTTCTTGATTTTATTCAATTTACTTGAGAAATTGTATTCAAATGCGAATGCTGTATTTCAATTGTTATGTTCAATTATATTTAAAATGAAAACCCCTGTTGAAGTACACCAATTGAATGTTAACCCTGCTTTTATTCTGCTGAATTTAAGCATCTCGCATTACTTATATTAAAAAGGTTTCTATCTTATGGGTACCGGATGTCATTGCACGATGAGTTGCAGATTAGTTCTGACTTTAAAATCATCACAAATCTTAAGCGCTCAATTTTGCTTCGTTGCTGTTATGATTGGTGCATCTTTAAATTCCAACTTTTAAGGCAATGTATTTGTGAAAAATTAATGGTTCGAGACTTTAAATATTTTGTTTGGACTTTTGTTCTTAAACCGAAGTATCAATTTCGAAAATTAATCGAAATTCAAATTTTTAACTGTTAATTTGAAACTTTGAATTTTTTTCATTTTCAAAGTTTACACCAATGCAATTGATAGAATTAAATTTTTAACCGCGTTATACTAGGGTACGTAAACTGTGCATCTTTATTCTTTATATCAGATCATGTAAAGCAAATTTTGTTAATAGTACATTATTACAATAGGGGAGGGATATACAAATTATTTGTCTGTCTATACTAATACATAAAAATGGAAATGCCTTCACACGTTTCCATGCTATTCATCACACCAGCTTTTAATTTTGCATAGTGGTTTCACAGGAAAATTAACAGATTTTCATAGTATTTTCGAAAGGGTCTCTTAGTCTAGGTGTCTCCAATAATTTTTCTAAAATTTCAATTAAAAAAAATACAGTACTGAGTTTAGATAAATGGTTAAATGAAATTAATCGTATACTCGTATCCGAAGGAGCGGTTTCCTTTGTTGAAGTTGTTAAAATATGTTGTACCAATTTTTGAAGAGGACATTGTAAAAGCGTTATAAGTTAATTTAAAAAAAAAGAGATTTTGGTGCTCTCTGCTAAAATAAAAATATTTTATTTACCCCGGGCAACGCCGGGTACCTCAGCTAGTAATTCTTATAAATAGAGAAAAATTTGTAAGACATTTTACTTTTCATCTTTCAAAAATATATTTTTTAGGAAACAAAGGCAATCGAGGGAGTGATCTGTTAAACGACTACATATTTTGGACGCAAAATTGTTTGAAACTGAAAAGTTTCTCTCGTTCTGAGTGGAGGTTGGCCTGATCGTATACAGTGCTACTTTTAATTTTTCTAAATTTTTGGTTATATTCCCAGTAGCTTAATTTATTGTTCAAGTTACTTGAACACGAAGTAGTTTCATAATTTTCTAATAAAATAACGTCATTGTTGTCATCAAAGTTAATTTCTGTATTTTCAAACAATCGTTTCAATATGACTTTAGCTCTCTTCGTAATTTCGTTTTTGGAACTTAATTTAAAAAAAATATCTTCGTTGGCAAAGTCATTTCGTTAAAAGCAGTATGGATCTCGCAGAAACTTTAATAGTGAGACTAAGGTTGCATCTCTCCTTTCTGCAATTTTGGTTTGAAGTTGTATCAATAACATCGAACTAATTTCGGACTTGTTGTCTTTAAGAGAATTAAATAAAAATTTAAGAACACCTTCAGCCGTCATAAGATTTGCGTCTTGGCGACTAAGTGCCTCCACAGCAATTTTTATTGGTTTCAACGCGTCTAGAATTGCAACTGCCACTTTTTCGTCACTTTCAGGATACAACTACAGGAATTTTTATCCGCAAAAATCGTTCGATCATTGTTTCCATCGTGTTCCATCGAGTTTTGCAATCTAACAACAATTGCAATTCTTTGTTTTCCAATGTTTTAACGTAATTTTGCAAAACTGCGTTACGAACAGGAGAATTTTTAAATAATTTTTCGATGGCTCTTATTTTTTTATTACCGTATGTTTTGGGTTTAATTGTCCATTTACAATAATAATTTCGCTATCGGATTCTAACTCAGTTTCATTTTCGTAACTTTCACTTGTGTCAGAAGCAGAACTATCTTCATTAAAATTTTGAAGTGAAATATTTAAACGTTTAGGTTTTTCGTAGAAAGAAGATATCACGGCTAGATGAATGGCATGATTATAGCAAAGCTGTTGGTATGCTGGGGAAAGCTTGCCGAACTTCACCATGACACTTGCTCCGTCGCTAGTAGTTGAGACAATATCGGTTTCTAATTGAAGGTCGTATGATTTCAATTGAATCATAACTAATTCGATAGCTTTTTCAGCCGGGCATAATTCATCAATGCGAATAAGACCCAAATTTTCAGATGCGCCTTCGTGATAATATATATGTACATTCATATAACTTCTATTTCTAAAGCTGGTCCATTCATCGATCGATTGAGAAAATTTTCGATTTTCAGCTGTCAATAAACTTATATATTTTTTAATTTCTAATTTCTTTATTTCAGCGTATTTAAAAATAAGTTTCATGACATCTGACGGTTGTTTTGGCAAAGAAAATCCTAGTAGGGAAATGCTGTTTCTTATGAATTCACTTCTGCAGATTGCGTTAAGGGAAATGTTATCTTTCGCGGCCAGCTTTGACACGATATACTCAAGGCTGGTTTTGTTGTTGGCAACATGTAAATATGAATAAATTGTTCTTATTCGTTTAGGTACATTAGATTTCTGATCCTCTTCTTTCAATTTTCGTATCATTTTATGCACTCCATTCAAGTGACGATGTAACCCTGTAGTTGATGATGATTTACAAGCGATTTCTTTTGGGCAATATGTACAATTTGGTTTTTTACCATTTCTTGAAAACTGTTTCCAAACATCATTATTCTCGTATGCGTTCATTGCATTTTATTCATCGCTAAAATAGAAAAATGGAGGTGTGGCCAACACACGACTTTCTTTTACGAACAGCGAATTTTGAAAAACTTTTATAATTTAAATTTCCCGCAAACTTAATTAAGATTGTTTTTATTATTTCATGTTTTCTGTAAATTGTATATTTTTGAAATATTTGCAAAATAAATTTTCTGTTTTACGGAATCTGGGAGCTGGGAACTGGGACCCCAAAATTTATGTAAAAAGTTTAAACATGAAGTTGCAGTTTGATTGCTTAAACCATTTGGACTACAAATTGACAGTCATATGTATATACCAACAGACACCACTTCAAAACTCAATTTTTTGAACTCATTAGTACACACGTAAAAGAAATAAAAGGTGATATTTATGAATTTAAATTTTTTCTTTTAATTTTTTGGAATTTGTATTAGTGATTTTTTGTAAATCTTATACTTTTTAAAATATGTGCAAAACACATTTTCGGGCCCAAGAGAGTGGCCACTTCCGGTTGACCGATTTGGCAATTTAACATACATGTAGGCTAAATATTTTTATAACATACAGTACGTCACTGAAGTGTGCAAATTAATTATAATTAGCATAATTGGGCTAATACACACAATAATTAAAATGTCAAATGCAAGAACTGCTGTAACTCCCTGTAAAAAAGTGTGGGGGGGGGGCAGGAGTTGCGAAATATTTTTGCAATTATAAAACGATATATATACTTAAGTATTACAAACCCTAATAAGTCGTTAAAAAAGTCAATTATGTAATATTTGCATTAAAAACCGGAAGTATGTCACTGTAGTGTGCAAATTAATTATAATTAGAATAATTAGGCTATATATACACATATATTTATGTGTTGGCAAAACAATATTTAGTTTTTTTTTTATAAAATTTTTAAATTTTTTTTTTTAATTTTTAATTTTAATTTTTTTTAATTTTTAATTTGTTTATTTTTATTTTTTTTTGATTTTTGGAAACATTTTGTATTAGTAATTTTTTGTAAACATTATACTTTTTAAGATATTTGCAAAACAAATTTTCTGGCCGAAGGGAGTGGCCACTTCCGGTGGACCGATTTGAAGTAAAATTCACTGGGACCTCCCAATTTATCCAAAAAGCTTAAATCTGAAGTTTCAGTTCGATTGGTTAAGCCATCTGGGCTGTAGAGAGGACACAGACTGACAGACGGACAGACAGACGGACAGACAGACGGACAGACAGACGGACAGACAGACGGACAGACAGACTGACAGACAGACATCATTTCGAAACCCACTTTTTCGGACTCAGGGGACCTCAAAACAGATAAATCTTCAATAATCTCAAGGTCGAAAATTTTCATGATTACTATACTTTATTTTACTTACGTAAAAGAAAGTAATATATAAATTTTAACAAAGAAGGATAACTTAACCAATAAAAATTTAATTTTACCAAACTAATAGTTATTCTATACAAATACAACTGATACACTTCTATTTTTGATTTAGTTATTTTTTTTTTAGCAAAATTTATTTAAATGTTCTCGTATTTTAAAATTAACGGTTTAGAACAAGCAAAATCCATTAAACAAAACAATATTTTGACAGAAGGTATCAAAACACCAATTGGAATTTCCACTGAACTAAATAACATTAGCGTTCGTTGTGAGAAATATTTAAAATAATTTAAGAAATGAAAGTTTACGATACTTTCTAATAGATGGCACTAAAAATATATGTATATAATATTTTTTTAAATACATAATAATGTATATTAAAAAAATCTCGAGATTTCTCGAGAAATAGCCTCGAGAAATGAGAAACCATTATATTAGGTATTTCTCGAGAAATTTTTCTCCAGAATTCTCGAGACACAAACTCTAAATAAGATACTTTGTCAATGACCGATTAGTAATAATTTTGTATGATATGATATTTTATAATCAAATCCTTTAAATAATCCTAAAATAATTTCCGTCAACATTTTGACGTCTCCATTTAATTCCAGTTCCAGGTGAATTGCTTTAGTACAGAAACAATTGAATAATGTTGTGTAGGACTTGTTTCCTCTTCCTTTGTATAAACGGATTACAAATGGACCGCGTAATCGATGCCCATATTAGAGAAACGGCCAGATGGAGTGACTCTAGCTTCTGGTAACATACCCATCAATTGTTCTGATGCTGCTTTCCTGAATCGAAAGCATCTTACACAATTGTGGATTGTTGTGCGTACTAGTTGTTTACCATTCAGAATCCAATAGTTTGTGCGTAATTGTGCTATAGGGTTGCTTCTTGCTTGTATGCCTCCATGTAATACGAGGCGTCCTCCATGAGTGATGAGTTTTGAGTAAATATCATCTTTAGGTGAAATTAGTTGATGCTTCTGATCTAGGGTTACCATATCCAGATCGATCAAAAAGAGTATTTTGTCAAAAAATGCTGTTTAAATAAGAGTACAAAAGAGTACATTTAAAAAACAACCAATTTTACAAAACATTGCCCAAATCATAAATAAAAGTAAACTATTCAACAAAATCATATTTTGCTTTACTACGCACTGCAGATAAGAGCTTCTGGTTATTCTTGCAATAGTCGTAAAACTGAGGACAAATAAACTCCTTAAAGTTAAACTGAACCATCAGTAAACTTTTGACTGGATCTATCGATAGTCTATTCCGCTCATCTGTCCGCTGCGCGTTCATTAAACTAAAAATTCTTTCTGTTGTTGCATTCTGTGATGGAATCGCAAAAAAAAAAGCTGCAAATTTTGAGGAACTCTGATGAGGTACATACTATGATTACGGTTTTTGAAATATTCAGTTCACTTAGTACAGTACAGTTCATTTGCAGTCCCCGTTTCCGTCAACTTCATCCAAAAAATTGTTCATATTGACGCTTTGGTTAAACAGCAATGAATCTTTTATATGTACTCCCTTATCAGCGAAATAAATAAGTGTTGTTTCAATATTATTCCAGTTCGGCTTGGCGTTCATTGTCATCCACTGAAAATTCTTCAGTTAATTCATAGAATAAGTCCACATTTCCAAATAGTCTATGTCACGCTGGTAAACGTGAATTATTTCATCTTTTAACACATTCCCGCACAGGACAATTTTTGGTGATGTTATAGACAAATGACGGCTATAACCGACATAACTCTTTTATTAAAAAACCAACTAACTGTAGTTATAGCAAATTACGATTATCTCCGTCGAGAGTTTTCCTAGAAAAACTTTGGATATGTGTAATAATTTCAATTTAAAACATGTAACTTATGCTTAATTTCCTATGGCAGATTAAATAATAATATAAAAAAAAAGTGTGTTTCTGGGCGCGATCTTGTAAAAAAAAAGTGTGCGGCAACCTGTTAAGCAGGAACATCTGGGTTCGCCGTCATTTTTTCGAATGATTTCGTTCACTTTCATTGGAATAAACTCACTTACTACTCTTTCCTTTAAAATGTGATCCACTGTTGCCAAAATATCAATAATCTCCATAACCGAATTCCGTTCCCTTTCTATTGCTTCAATTTTTGAGTGGAATACATACATTAATGAATGTGTAAACCAAAGATAGGCCTCATTTATAGGGTTTTCAAAAAACATCTTAATTATTATGGGCGTCTGTTTTTGTGATAAGAAAAACGACTTCAACGCTGGATAAATTTGTAAAATTAGGTTTACGGCTGTAAAAATAAATTTATACATTTTTGTTTAAATTTGAAAAAGAGTACATTTGATGTAATTACGGAAAAAGAGAGAGTACAGATATTTTCGGCTCCAAAAGAGTACGGTTGGTAACCCTATTCTGATCATACTTATGCTGAAATTATTGTTATCTACCATCGACCCTCAACAAGCCATTTTAGTCAATGAATGGATTTAGTGATGATAGTTTGCTGTTGTTTTTAACTTTCTTCGTTGTTTTGGAGGATTTATGGTCTGCGGCGAATTTCGATTCTTGTATTGTTTTTATGAATACTTATATTGTGGTATCTGGGCCCAATTGCACCAACTATACTTATCACTTATTACTTATCAACTTATCATAATTTTTGATAATTTTCTATAGTACCAAATTGAAGTGATAAGCACTTATCAAAATTTAAGTTGCACCAATTCGCGAAATGATAAATGATAACGTAATATTTTGATAAGCGATAAGTTTGAGGTTTTTGATTAGTTTATCGTAGTTCTTTGCACCAAAAGTTTTAACTTATCAATAATCGACTACTTTAATGATAATTATCCAAAATAATGCCATAAAAATCATTTTAGAATCTCATTTCTATTGTACCTGCCGAGTTTCAACGTAATCGGTTGAGAAATAGCCAAGTTCCATCCTACTCATGGATCATTACACCTTATCATACAAATTTGATAATTTGTCATTTGATAAGTTATAGACATTCTGATGTGCAACGCTTATCACTTATCATTATCAAAATTGGATAAGTTTTTAAATTGATAAGTGAGGGAGATTTTTTTACTTTTGGAGAAATACTTATCACTAATTATTATCAAAAAAACTAACTTATGATAAGTTGATAAGTAATAAGTGATTAGTAGTTGGTGCAATAGGACCCTAGGTGCATTGGTAAGCAAGCAATTTGCTTTTAGTTCTTTATTCGCTGCTTCTTCAGTTGGTTCAAGCATTAGTGGGTAATTTGAGTGTTTTAACCAACTTGGTCCTTTCCACCAAAGTTGATTGTTTCGCAACTGTTGAGCGTTCATTCCATGTGAAGCTACATCTGCGGAGTTGCAACTGGGTTTTACATAATGCCACTGACTTGGATGCATAAGTGACTGAATTTCAGCTATTTGGTTTCCCACAAAAGTTTTGTATTTGCTGGGATTGCCTTTTATCCGTCCAAGCGTTATCATTGAATCCATCCACGCGTAAGTAGAAGCATACTCCAAATTCATCGCATCTTAAGCATATTGTAATCTTAGCAAGCTGTGGAAGTGGCACATATTCAATAATCGGTATGCTTTCTTATTAGATTGCTCATGCTTTTGCTGAGTTCGGTTAGGAGGAGTTTCTCGCTATCATTTTTCCAATTGCTATGATTTTACGGTCAACAATCAGCATAGCGCCCTAAAATAGAACCGCTCTATTTAATTTATTTCAAACTTATTAGTGACAAAGCGATGCCATTTTGCTTTGTTCAGCGAGTTTTCCGTGACCATTCACTACAGTTTAAATTTGAAATCTCGAATAAGATTGCTATGTACGAGTAATGGTACATTTTAAAGCGTACAAGGCAGGTTTAGGTGACTAACTTAACAGAACCGTATTTTGCACATGCTCAATTAATTCGAAACAGATCAAAATAGAACAACTTATTGACTTTTTCAATCAAAAATGTAACGTAATTTAAATACTAAGCAAACAACAGCCGTCTTTCTGGAGGGGTTACTTAGTTCGTAGCGCCCATCTTTCAGCCGCCTGTGCATTTTATGAAAAATTCCTCACATTCAATGTCTGGATGGTAAGAATGCGTGGGATTGCAATTCTTCTAATTCCCAAAATTTGTTTAGTTGTTCATTTATCTCAGTTGATAAGACGTGTGACTTATATTTTAATTCTGTCGTCTTGCTGGGTGTTGATATTCTTCCTAAGACCACCCATTCAAATTCTGTGAGCTGTGCTGCTGGTTCGTTTTTATTTCCTTTGATGAACTGCGGCTTCATGATTTGATTGTAACAATCTGCACCCAATAGTATGTTAATCGGTGCTGGAATGTCGTAGTTCGGATAGGCCAATAGTAACTCGTTCAAATGGTTTCATTCTTTAATATTAAACGGCGTTTCTGGCAGTTTTTTCTTATATTGTCTAGTACTAAAGCTTAAATTTCAATTGAATATAGTTACGCGTATCTTGGTTGCAGGTTGATATTTACGATACTGTGACCTTGCCAGCAACTTGTCCGCCTATACCGTAGACCTCCGCACTGATTCGGCTTCTGTTGTTATCAATGACGTTGGCTGCATGCTGTTTATAGTCGTTGGACGACGGCTATCATTTGCTGGTGTTATTTGTAAGGTTTCTAGCACTTGATACTTTGTTCCAGAAATTCGAGAAATCCGTTGGTGGTTTGAATCTCTCTTGGATTATATTTTTAACAACATCTCATATGATTTGAGAGTTTCGTTATCTAATTTTTTCGATAAATATGGTACTAATAACCAAGCACCCCAGATCGTAATGTTGACTCCTAAGTTCTTTATTGTATGTAAGTTTTCCCTGACGATGACATGCAATGTTCTAATTGCAGATGCCGTTTCTTGTTGTATTTTGTGTAGGATGCGAATAGCGTTGATATGATTATATAACATTGCTCGCGACTCCCCCCGAATATGTTTTCAGGTACAACATTTTATGGGTATCAATTAAACTGACTTTTTGATCCACTAATTTTGAGAACAGCTCATGGAAACCAACCCACCCTCGAAAGTCCCAATTAACCTTTGGTAACTCAGTTTGTTTTAACCTGTACTCTTTTGGCTGCTGGTCGTTGTTGATTCCACTGATTTCAAGTTTCTTATACACAGCCTGTTGTAACCTAGCAGTACAATCTTCAGTAAGTCTGCTAATATCAAAATAGTAGTTGATTTTAAAATATTCCTGATTTTCTAGATCTTCTTGAGTTGTTTCTAAGAGGAACTCTTCGTGCAGCTCATATATTTTCTTTATCACTTTATTTAGCTGAGTGATTTTTTGTTTAAGAAATTCGGGTTGCTTTCTATCTATAATAAAGCCATTTGCTTGTTTGATGAGGCTCTGCAAGTGGTTTATTTTTATTAACTGCTTTCTAAGCAGCTTTATGTTGAGATCATTGCTGTCATCTTGAACCGTCGGGATTATTAATTTGTGTGTAATCTTTTTTGATACAGTTGTTGTGCACGCTGAATCACTATCCAAATTACTCTGCTCTGATAGCTTGGTTGTTGCTAATACTATACCGGCGCTGCTTGTGAAGTGTTGTGAATTCATCTGTTGCTGTTTGAGTTGTTGCAGCAGCTTTTATCTCAATGTTGATATCAGCTGTAATGTTTTCACAAGTACGTTGTTTATGCTTACGTTCTTCTATATAAGGCAAATCGTTTATGCCAGCATAGCTTGGCTGAATCTGTTCTTCCAGATCGTTTTGTTCATTTTTTTTGTTGTTGTAGCGCGTTGACTTTTCCTAGCTTAGTTATTTTATCTCGAAGGACCAATGTTGGGCCGTAACTTTAGTGTAGCCAAATCATAAATTTGATAGATGACTATGATGCTGGTTGAGAATGTTTCTTGCTTGCTGTTGGCCAGGGCTTGGACAGAAACACGTTGGTAGTTGTGTAGAGACTAACAATTAATTCAATAACTCATATGGTAAAATTATTCTTAATCGGAATACTACTTTTCAAACGCTTTTTAATTTATTCTTAATAGGAAGTTTTGTTGCTTGTTAGATCTACAAAGCGGCTATTGCAATTTAATGCTATGTCGTTCGGATTAGCGAGGTGATTGAGCGGGTGCTAAAGAGATTACATTAGAATACGTGCCTAATATATTTGGACGACATCATCGTCATGGGCAAGGATTTCAACGACCACCTAAGGAACTTCGCAGAGGTTTTAAATGTGATACATATAGTACTGACGGGACAGTGAATTGGCCCACGTAAAAAAATCCATTTTAAAAATAAAACGAAGTTAGGAGAGTTGGTGTTTGAAGGGAAGTTCATACATACATAGTTAGATGTTCTCAAAACATTCTGATTGCGTGATAAAATTAAATTTGTTGTTAATTCATAAAAATAATCATTTTGTTTTGATTAAGTGTTTATTTATTAGAATCAAATGTTCGTGTCTTGAAAATCGAGAACTCACATTTTACCTGACAAACTAATCTATAAGCGTTAAATGTAAATAAAACTTCATAACAGATTATAATTATTTTCATTTTTTTCTATATAATTAATATTTATTAACATACTATATTGGTACTGTACATATTTTTTTTTTTTGTTTTGTTTGTTTGATAAAATTTGGTCCATTCGTATTCGTATTCTTTGCTAAAATTTTAAAGATCGTGCAATAATTAGACATTCTTCGGAAATATTGAACGAATACAGTTTCAACCTTTTAACCAGGTTTGGAAATTTAGGCAATGTAGAATTTTAAAAATTCTAAAATTTCTGAATTTCTGTTTCGTTACTCACTCCCTTCAGTTTTATTCTATTTCTATAACAATTCCTTCGCCTATCCACCCGTTGAAACAAAAGCATTAAATAATTATATTTATTCTTGGTTGGTAATTTGGTAGTTACTGATTCTTGAAATAGGAACACAAAAAGTTTGCCTTTGTGTGACGATGGACGAACCGACCCGTCTTTTCAACACAAAATATGTGAGTGTATGAGTATACCTCTGCCGACGTTTCACGTTCAGCAGAACAATAACTTTCTCTTACCTCGGGGTTTATTTTGCAGCCTCTATGTCAATTGTCAATGGTCTTACTATAAAGCAATTATTTTGGCATAATACAAATTGTAACTGGCTTTACTTAGTTCATTGCTTGATAAGTGTTCAACAACATTACGATCATTGAGGTCGGAGAAGATAGTAAACCATTGAATGTTGACTAAACACGACGAAATGTTGGAAGAACTGTCATACGAGAAATATAGGAAATAGCATGAAACCATATGCATTAATCTGCTAAGGTTCGTGATGCTTCACAAAATCTAAAAGGCAAAACCCGAAATTCAATTATGCAAGTTAAATAAAAATTGTTATAAGCCCGTATAACTCGTTATAAAAATACTCAAATTAATGCTGTTGCATGTAGATAATTAGTTCAGTCGTGTTTGTTTGACGTACACGTAACTTAATTTTAGATCAAAATCGCTGTTTAGCGTATGTTAGTATCGAGATTGATAAATAAAAAGCAATCATTCATCGCCAAACATCCCATTCAGTATTGGGTGTTAAATCGCTAAATAATAATTTTAAAATTCAATCAAGAAAAATTTTTATTACGTGTCCAAATGAATTTGATTTTAATTTTGCTGACGTATTACTTGTATTCTATTCAAGTAATTGATGTAAGTTTTAATTTTTTTGACCATTTAACTGTGTACAATATTAAGATATTTTTATGATATGCTAATGCGGCTGCAGTCGAGAATGTATCGCGTGATGGTAGATGATGAATTTTATCCATACACAATTGACAAGAGTGTGCCGTCGTTTTTGGAATATTTCAATATAGAGAATTTAACATTCGAGGTAATCGACGACGATGGACTTAAATTAGGTGGATATGGTCTCCTAAAAAAATCCTGTGATTCTAAATTACCGTTGCAAGGCTTCATGCGATCTCAATATTTGGAAAATTCAGTATGGCATGAGGGACCGCTACGATTGATTGTACCGAATGCTTGTGCAGAGTTTTTAGATACATCAAAATTCTTTTATAACATAACAAAATTGTGGACGAATTGTCCACCACAAAAGGGGGTAATTTAAATTCGAATATTAAGAAAAGCAAATCATGTAATAACTTAAAATTTACTTTATTTAAGGATAAATGGATTGTAGAACCTCAGACATTAAACATTCAATTCAATTTGCCGCCATCTTTTTCGAGGGGACCATGGAGAGGGTATTTTTTATTTGCACAAGGTGTATTTTCAAATTTAAATAAATTTGGGGTTGCATTTCAAGTGGAGATGGTCGATATTATCTGAAAATATTTGACGTGGCAGATTAATTAAGTTGCTTTCCAATCGTGTTTAGTGTGGTTTTGTAAAAATATACTTTTAATTCATTGCATAGAGAATAAACTATCGGGAAATCAAAAAAATTGATTTATTTCGCTATAAACATAAAAACGTTGCCTGATGAATGAAGCCCGGTGGATTGCATTTTCCAAATTTAAACCAAACTAGCTATTTACTTATTTAATTCACAATTTTTAATTATTAATCTAAATAAATTAGATTAATACCGGGTGAGTTTTTTAACTTGATACACTCAAATATCTCGGAAAATAAGCACTCTACGAAAAAAATGGTTGAGATCAAAATTTAATTATTCCTCGGGGGAAATACATTAGTGTTAAAATTGGTACCCCCACCCCCTCCTTGTAGGTGGGGCGGGGGTAACTTTGTAACTAAGACAGGAACCCCTATTTTTTATTGCAGATTCGGATTCTACGGCTAAAAATACGTAAGATTTGACTGAAAGATTTTTTCGATTCATGATAGATGGCGCTGTAATTGGCGATCTTTAATTTTATTTGATTTCTCCTACTGAGAACCTACGCAAACGATTCTGCAATACGTCTGCAATAAAAATACTATCGTTTCGTTGTAAATACTCGAAGTTAGTCTTAAACAATTTGTACTATCGTATTCATATGTATTTGTGCAGTGTATATTTTTAATACAACGCCACACAAACTTGATTAAAATTGATATAAATAAAAATCTTTTTGAAACTAATAATTTTTATTTAGTTAGCTTAATTATCTTTATTCAATAAAAAAAAAAATTGTTAATTTTAATTCTAGGAAAAATTATAGATGATTTAATTGTATACAAAATTATTTGTACATACAAATGTTTATTCGTAACTATTTGTGCACATTAAAAATTAAAATAAAACAATAGTAAATTAATTAAAATTAAATTTTTTTTTTGCTAATTAAATAGTGATTTAGTCAATTAAGATGTATATGCCCTTATTTAGATTTTATTACTTCTCTTTGACATCTCGCAAGTGGTCCAGATTTGTCGATAAAATCTCATGGAACCTTATCGCTTATGGTTTAATTAGCAGCCTTCTATAAATGTTTGGTCTTACCTACTTATATGGTGACTATGAACTTTCGCTTTCATTTAAATCCTCGCAAGTTTAAATCGGAACTCTACCTTGGTCGTGGTTACTAATTATATTCAAAAAATTTGTATTGAATATCGTCAATTCCATCTATCATGAATCGAAAAAAATGTTTCAGTCAAATCTTACGTATTTTTAGCCGTAGAATCCGAATCTGCAATAAAAAATAGGGGTTCCTATCTTAGTTACAAAGTTACCCCCGCCCCACCTACATGGAGGGGGTGGGGGTACTAATTTTAAAACTAATGTATTTATCCCGAGGAATAATTAAATTTTGATCTCCACCATTTTTTTCGTAGAGTGCTTATTTTCCGAGATATTTGAGAGTAACAAGTTAAAAAACTCACCCGGTATATTATATATATATATATATATATATATATATATATATATATATATATATATATATATATATATATATATATATATATATATATATATATATATATATCAGTGGGGTAGCCTGGGTTTTAGAGGTAAGGAAGCACTTCACATTCTACAACAGTATAACGCATGAAGACCGGATTAAAACTCTTTTGCATAGTTTCAGGCATATTTTTTATTAATTTTTGTAATATCTATTATTTAACATATCTTTCAATAAATGAAAAAATGAAAATACAAATAAAAGCTAAAAATAAGATTATGTTTTATATTTCAATTCTAAGCGTCGTTCAGAAGCTGCAAAGTCCTGTAACCTCATCATAAAAGCGGTTGGAATCCTTTAGTTTTTTTATTATGTCTTTCTCAATAGAAATAGTTGCTAAGCCACTTAGACGGTTAGCTCCGGTACTATTCCGTAAATAAGTTTTAATTCGTTTTAAAGCTAAAAAGCTGCGTTCGGCCAATGTACTTGTTGGAGCTATGGTGTAAATCAGCTTACATAAATTAGAAAATCCCACAAATGTATTTTCTAAATCTTTATCGATTAAAAATTGTAAAAGTTCTTTTAAATTGGAACAATTTTGTACGTCGGTGTTTTAATGTTGGAAAATCGAATAATTCTGGGTACGTTTCTTTTAAATTTTCAAAATATTCCATCGGAAATATCTTTGAAAATTCTTTGAAGCGATCGCACTGCATCAAACCAAAAAATTTAAATTTATTTAAACCTTCAAATCGTGTTTTAATTTCTGATATAACATTGGTGAATATTTCACAATAAAGACTTTTATATTGATCTTCGATACTTAAATTGTTACCGCGCCATCCAGGTATGTTATCTATTCCAACATTTTCTAAAATAAATTTCCAAAATTCAGTAAATTGGTTTTTACATGTTTCTAAATGCTCAACAAAACTATTTGTTTTTGAAATGCAGTATGTAATATCATGGGATTTAGTTTGATAAATATTATACAGAATATCAGTTTCCGGAAAAATTTTATTAAATAAATTGAGTAAAATTAAAAATTTCCCATTGGAAAATAAGGATAAAAATCCACGAGCAGAATTTTTTGTATTTCCGTCCCACATATTATTTTCGTCATTTAAAATTAATGAAAATAACTCAATTAATTGGTTTTTATGTTTTAAAATAACGGACACAAGTGTCCCATACTCCCATTATACTTCCATCTAGTAGGAGCGACTTTTGGCAATCGTTTTGCAACGAGTTTATCAAGAGCTGCCATTCGTTTTGACGAATGACTAAAAAAACTAATCATCGCCGATAAGTCTCCGAAGAAAGATTGGCACGCTTTAATTTTTTTACATGAATGTGTGAGAATAATATTCAATTTATGTGCAAAACAATAAATAAAAATAGCGTTCGGAATTGATTGTCTAACTTTTGCTTGTAAACCATTGATTTCACTTGCCATTACAGGCGCACCGTCATAGCTTTGGCTGACTATTTTCGAATTTAATTTGTTAATATTTATAAAATTTAAAACATATTCAGCTAAATCGGAAGCTGTACGGGCATCAGAAACGTCAACAAATGAAATGAACCGCTCAAAAATATTGCCATTTTTATCGATAAACCTTAAAACCGTATAAAGTTGTGACTTGGTCACAACATCGGTAGACTCATCCAAGATTAGGGATACGTAACTGGGTTTTTCTACTTCCATAAAAATATATATCTTTATAACTGTTGACACTGACGATATCAAGGCATTTTGGGTGTCGGGTGATGTCCCTTTAAATATCGTAGCACTGTCTAAATGTGATTTTAGAGACGTGTTGTGCTCGCTTAATAAATTGATTAACTCAATGTAGTTTCCCTTATTCAAAGAAGTTTCCGTCTCATTGTGTCCTCGGAATTCCAGTTCTTCGGAATGCCTAAAAAACAATCCACGTTTATTAAATTTTTTAAAAGTTCTCTATTTTGTTAACTTTAGCATTGTGTTGTTGGATTAAAAGTTTACGTGATGCATCTAGAAAATTTTCTATTCGACTTTGGCTCCCAAATTTTTTAAATTTTAGAATAAAACAAAGATGGGAATTCGATTGTGTTCCGTGTCGCTTAATGGCCTTGCTTAAATTATCTAAGTCCGAAAATCCTTGCCTATTCCATACAGTATATTCTTTGTTGAATAACAAACACGGCCAGCAATTTTCAATAGGCGTTGAGACCTGTAATCGTCGTAACAACGGTCATTTGGATCGCTCGCACATTTCTACACATTTCGCAGAAAATTCAATTTTATTGAAAATCAACTGAACTAACATATAGCCCACAAATTCAGAGCCAGAAAAATAGAAAATCTGCAATTGTGCTCCGATTTCATTGATTGATACCTCTACCAATAGGCGTTGAGACCTGTAATCGTCATGCTAACGGTCATTGGGATCGCTCCCACATTTCTACACATTTCGCAGAAAATTCAATTTGATTGAAAATCAACTGAACTATAGCCCACAAATTCAGAGCCAGAAAAATCGAAAATCTGCAATAATTGAGCTTGAGCTCCTATATTTACTGTTTCTTTTCGTAATGCTAGTAATGTATTTTGTTATTCATTAAGAACGTTCTGAATAGTTATCAAAGCTGTAGAAACTGATTTTGCAGCACTTTGGTCGTTTATATTTTTCTGTTGCATGACATTACTCATTTCATTTAAGAGCTGCTTTCAATTACAGCAGAGCGCATGTAATTTGTAACGATTGGTAAATTTCTTGACGGCACCACGCCTTTCTTTAAGTAACGTTTAAAATCCATATCTGAAAGAAATGAATTTTTGTCAAAATCAACAGTGAAACATTGTAGGTTATTGTTCACTTACTTCTATAATTTGAATTTTCAAAATGATTGGAACAAACATAATAATTTCCAGTAACTTTTTTTGCAATTCTTGTAGCGTGAATCCACTTTTTATTTAAAAGTTTTTCCTTGGGAAATTTATGTAGTGAAATGTTGCTTTTCTTGTCACAATATGAATTACAGTTTGGTACAGAACACATTTTGTTACTTTTCTTTTTAATTGAATCTATTTTCATATTTTAATTTATTTATTTAACTGATTGTTCACCAAAATAATGCTTATTTTCATATGTCAAATTACTTGTTTACAATTTGATCACCTTTTTCTCTAGTTTAAGTTTTTGATTTCAGATGTCAGCCACTCCGCGTTAGTTCGTGCGAATACTGCTTGGTAGATGGATGCACGACAATTTTGCTTTAATATTATTGCCAACCAGTTGGTATTTATTAAGAGAGATGGAGCAACAGATAACTAGAATGAATTCAATTGTCTTCAATGACGTTGTACACCATTGCACGTAAATTGTTTGTAAATGTATTAACGATGTGTATTAATAAGAAATATTTCCATTTTGTGTTTTCACACTGTAGCATTAAATTTTGAAATACATTTTATCATATAGCGTATTTTGTTGACCAAAATTGAATCCAAACTGTTTTGGGTTTATTTGTTTCCCAAGAAAATAGCCAATTTGATTCATTTGGCAAAAGCCAACTTTTCGAAATAAAATATAAATTTAATATGTAATATGACCTGGTGGTAGGTATCATAACCAAAAATTAGAATTGGGTTTAATTTAACTTAATATTTTTTTGGGTTAATGTTATTCTTGCGGGGTTTATCCTATGCAATTGTTGTTGTAATTTTTTCAAGGAAATACGCTTATAGTGACCGTTCTTTAAATTTATATGAAGTGTTTCTTTGACGTAAATTACAAAATCTACGAATAGTTTTCCAATGACTACTCATCATTTTGTTATACAAAATATAACTCTCGTTACCCCTAGAAGCGTGGGTTATACAATAATAATGGGTTATTTTACATTTTCTTTATTTGAATTCAGTCTAGTTATTAAAATTGGATAAACTAATAAATCTAAGCTATCATTGGAAATATGAAGACCGATATTGTTTATTTTTTGAGCTACTTTGAAGCCGCATACTAAAAAAAATTTACAAATTATATGAGAAAATTTTATGTCCGTCAAGTTCTTCTTGCGAAATTACCATAAAAGTTACTGAATTTTTTTTGTAGTATGCGGCTTGAAAATATGTATTTGCAGGGTGGGCAAATTGTTTAATGATATGATTAATATTTTCAGCAGGGGAACACGCTTCAGAAATTAACTTTTGGCGAATGTTGAAACTCAGTTATATACATACACAGTTATTCCAGAAGAAACCTCCCAACACCATTTGATAAATCTGAGCCTAATGTTCTGAGTTGTAAACTACTTCTGTTGATGTAGTAGCAAAAGTTTTTGTAATATTTAAAGTTCTCATTTTCTCTTTGAGTTCTCTTTGTGGTAGTTTGGTTTTTCATACTGAAAAGTTCGACCTCCTCTTCCAAACTACCACATAGAGAACTCAAGGGGGGTTCTCATTTTTTGTTTATGGTTAATACACCTTGTATGACTTTTGGGTTATAGTACGGGGGGATTCTGATATTTCTACTATTTTGGTAGATATATTGTAATGCCTCTTCATTTTTTCTAATTAACCAATCGAGAAATGTTGTGAATGCCATTATTGTTAATATATGTGTATGTTATCTATAAAAAGCCAATAATTTTATTTATTTATTACACAAATTTTAGTACACCCCATTTTGAGCAGAAGCTCATTCGTCATAGAGTGTACATAATCGCCCAACATAAAATAATATGCAAAATGAACTGCTAACATTAGAGCGCAACCGCTGCACCTCGTCCTGAGTTAACCGTTCACCATATTTAGGAGTAAAAGTTCGGATCCCTATTTCCTGGACTGCTTTTTCTTTAGCCAATATTAGTACAGCCGCTATACATTTCGGTCATTATCCATTAACCTTAGATAACCGTGATGAACGCGACATCACAAATCTTCCTGGTTTAATAAATTTCGATTTCCTTACTTAATACAAAACAAATAATTTAAATTTTTAAAGAAAATAGAAAATAAATGCGACTGTCTGACTCTAAAGTCAAAGCATGTTTTAGCCGAAATAATCTTATTGATTAGGAATATTTTTTGCTTGTACTTGAAATAAGTAATATATTCCTCAGTACAGCTAATATAAGCACAATAAGAAAAATGTTGCATCTCATTTATGTTAACCCTTAAGGGACACACTATCAAAAAGTTACGTACGACACACAGTGGGTGATTTTTATCCAGCGATACTTTGAAAGCTGATATATCTCGTGATCACATTGATCATATTCAATCAATTTTTTTTTTCAATTGATAGAAAATTTTCTTGGGAACATAAAAGCATAAATTTGTTGCGATAAAATAAATAGGTGTAAAAATATTTATAAAAAACTAACGGAATTTTTTTAAATTCATATTTTTATCAAAAATTAATATTTTGACACTCTGTAGGTGCCCGATGAAAAGCTAAAGAGTTGAACCTTAAGATGGTACTATCTGTTTTTCTATCCATTCCAAAAACTTTATTTGTTTTGCAAATAGCAGGTTTTTGAAAACAGCATAATTGAGGTAAAATCTAAAAGTTGGCTATTTTGCGTGAAATTTTTTTTTTTTTGATATTTTAGTTAAGTTTATACTCGTGGCACAGAGGAATAATTCCTCTGCGCTCGTGTTTTAAACTAATAAAATATTTTTTAAGACTATGTCCGCTTTATTTGATAACCAACTTATATCTAACAATCTACATTTTTACATTTCTTTATATGTATTATAAAAAATATGCAAGAGTTTAATACAAGTGCATTTCCATATTTGATGATGTGACCTAATTAATAATGAACTTTTGATAGATGCGCATTCCATGTTTCGATGATATGATTTCACACAGAATGCAGTGGCATAGCTTGATGATATGGTTCTTGATATGGAATAAAAGTTTAGTTGAATTGGTTGTATTCCCAGTGGTGTCGTTGCCTGATTTTCAGTGTTTTCTTTTGGGAGCCAAACCATTTTCATCCGTTTTATGTACCCCATTTGTAACAGCGCATACGTCGCCGTCACAACACTTTTATTTTAATTTTTTTATGGTTCAAATAAAACGCCTGAATGGTGTTAGTAAAATGAAATGTCGGTAAAGTAGAGGACGATGGATCGATAATCGCAGTTTGGTAACTTTTAGTTGGTTTCTCATAGAGGACGCTGGTTGATCTTGCTTGATGAAGTTGCTATTGATTTTTTTTTTTGTGGGCGCGGGAAAAAAATGATATTTCTATTTTATTCTATTTTGTTTTTGTTGTTGGATCGGGCTATAAATTAGAGTAGATTGGGTGGACCGGGATCAGTTTTTATTTAAAATTTGAATCGAGTGATTCTGCTATAAAATTCAAAATAGCCTTAATATTAAAAAAAAAAAAAGTCGAACCGAGTTTGTTTTTGTTTAAGAAAAAATTAAATCAATTACACAATTTTTTGTTTTGTTTTCCTCTTACGAATTAAAAATTAAGAGTTGATAATTTTTTTTTGTGAAAAAAAAAAAGGATAAAACAACCCAATTGATGATAAATGGTTAAAAAATTAACTAATTTTGGGGAATTGTAGTTATATATTATTTTATATAAATTTATATTATGATTAATGAAATTTAACATTATAATTAATAAGTGGCTTTGTTAAAAAAAAAATATAATAACAAAATACTGTAACAGGGGAATTCCCCGATCTATCTTATTAACTATAATATAAGGTAATTTAGTGAAAAAATCGATTTTGTATGATTAATGAATGACTAATTCAAATAAACATTAATTTCATTATCTGAAATTCTGAAGTGTGAAAAAATATAAATTAAGTGAATTAATTATTGACTATAGAATATAAATACTCAATCAAGTGGCTAAATTCGAGAAAAAAAAAAAATTTGGAGTCTAAGATTCCAGAACATTCAATGATAAAATGAGAATGTTCGAAATAAAACTGTGGCAAAGTGAATTTTTTTTTTACAGTGTTACGTACTTGAAACAATTATGAGTGCTTTGCTTAGTGCCCCGTGAGTGCGTAATAATTTTGTGAATAGAAGTTCTTTTTATGTTATAAATTTCGCATAAACAATTTAATTTAGCGAATCATTAAAATAAAATAAAAATAAATTAAGAAAATATTATATAAATTCAACAAACGTGTGTGTGCGTGTGTGTGGCTTCTTTACTAACTTTTACAATAAACAAAAACAATATTAATAAACCAAAGACTGGAGAATAAAAAAAAAATAAAATAAAATAAAAATACATACATAATATTCAGTTTTAAATGGTTGTTTATTGTACCGCCACCAAAAACCAAAACCAAAACGGAAAAAAAAAACTGTGCAACATTCAACGTAACAACAAGTATCACAACAACAACGAACAACACACATCATTCAACATAATGCAGTTCTGCTTCTGATAAGGCTTAATATTTCTTTTTGTTACTACATATTAAATTTTTTTTAATTATATTATTATACTTAAATTCTTTTCCTTTGGTTATTATAATTTCAATCTGGTGTAGGGTAGTATTTAAGTTCTTTTAGGTGATTAGGCGCAGCTAGATAGTTTAGTTTATTAAAATTGGATTGTTCTATTTTATTTTTTTTTATTTTTGCGGGTAATAAATTGGATAGTTGATTTTGTTTTCAAACTTAAAACTCAGTGTTATCAATTATCATTATGAGATAAGTGAGAACCGTCAAGCTGAGGATGAATTAGGGTGAGTGTAGGTGTCGTGATGGATTTAGGTAGGTAATTAGAATCATTCCCTAAGCGGTTACAATTGATCTACGCATACTCTTGAAATCCCCACGCCCATACCCTGATGCTTAGCCGGCAACGACCGCCAAGAGTCCCTGCGTAGGTCCAATTTTCTGATGACACTAGCATGACTGGGAGTATAATTTTGAGTTTCTTTTAATGACATATTTCCTTAGTTGTTTTTGCTTTCATATTTTTCTTTAATCTTCAATCTTTCGTTTATTTTTGAGTTTTGTTTAAATGGAATATACTCTAGGTCATGCTAAGTGTTACAGTGGCGCCCAAACTATATGGCTTCCCTTTTAAAGTAGTCAGTTTCCCTTCCTATCCTTATTCCTATATTTCCATTACAATTTTTTTTTTTTATCGTTTTCTCACATGCTTTCCGAAGTGGACAGAAATTTCAAATAAATTTTCTTCACTTTGTTGATTAGAGGTTTGAAGGCCGATATTTCAATTTAATCATTTTTTTTTTTTTTGTTTTATTAAATCGTCCTATTTTATCCAGTGATTTTTTTTTTATAATTACAACGTTTGAAATACCAGTGATCATTCTACTTCCGCTTTAAGCGTTGATTTTTTAGTTTTATACCTGGTTTTCTAAACGATCACTAGTTTAGCGAATGCTTCCTGCCTTCGGATATTAATTCCTTTTTTATTAGTTTTGATTTTTATGATCCTGTGGTCAGGGAAGCAATTCATTGAATGTAAATAGTTTAGTTCACACTTCGTTAATTATAAATATCCGGTAGTATATACTGTTTGAATTATTGCATTGACGAGTTGTGAATTTGAATTAAATTTTTTTTATTTTTTTTTTATTAGCTTCATTTCCTTATTCCAACTACCCTTTATCCTACGATTCTAGTTACCTACTCCAGACATATAAATGATTTCTTGTCTGATGCCCATCTTGATTGTGCCGGTCTTTGCGGACCTATCGCACTCACTCTGGTTCATCCTCATCGTTAAATCATCCATACTCTAATTTATTTTATACTTAAGTTGCAGTTTATTCAAACTTAAGTCAACACTATTAATCATTTTTTTTTTTTTGAAAGATTTTTTTTTATTAACTATTTACTATTTGCTATTTTTCTCGCTCGCTAAGTTCAGATTTTTTTTTTGTTTTGTTTTTTTAATTTGAGGCACTACGGATTCTGTAGTGTACATTCATCGACCAGCTTCGCTCGTCTAGATTTGAAATCAGAAGTACAATCTTATGACACCAGTGAATTCTGGTCTGTGATTTTCGATTTATATTGTTCTTTATTTTTCTACTTTCACTATCTACATTATTATAATATTTTTTTTTTTTTGTGTGATTAATTTTAAATTTTTGGCGATAACAAAATGAATGTATTCGCACTAAAACAAGACGAGTTTGTTATTGAGTGTATTTTACGCGATATTGCGCCCGGTGATGCAAACGCGGCGGAAATTTTGCAGAATCGTGTTTTGGCGGAAGAAACCGGAAAATCAGGTAAACCGGTTAAAATGCACATTAACGCAGCAAAACGTCCCGATCTTGAGATCGATTCATGTCGTGCAACGATGCGGGAGCTGCAGAACCAGATTGATTTACTAGCTGGTTTGGATGCAGATAAACAGTTAGAATCCGCACAAGGAATTGAATCCCGGCTATTACATGTTGCGGATAGACTGAAACGCGCTGCAACCTCACCTACTTATTCTAATGCAGCCACTCAGGTTCTGACAAATTGTGAAATTTTATTAGGTAGTCTCCGATTATATTTAACTGACTTAAATAAATTAAATGAGTCAATAGAGGCTGCTAGAGCTGTGAATATTGGTACTTCAGCCGAGTGTCAGTTAAACAGTTCTCAGTTAAGCTTAGAAGATAATCCAGAAGGTCGTCCAGACAACCAAATGTCTGCTTTGACGTTTATGATGGGGCAAATTCAGCAGTTATCTCAACAGGTTTTGGATCTAACTAAGCAGTGTGGCGAACTAAAATCTAAACCGGAAGTAAAACCACCGCCGCCGGTTGTTTCATTACCAAGCCAGCAAAGATTTGAATTGCCTTCGTCATATTCTGCGCCTATACCACCGATTCCCGCACATTTAGCGACGAATAGAAATCATCTATTGTTCCCTGAGTTACCAGCTAATAATATAGAGTACCAATCATCTATGCTGAATCCATTAATTAATCCGGGTGTAAGGTTACAAAATCCACCGGTTATGTCAATAGCTAATCTAATGGGGGGTGCTCCTTACGGGAATTTCACAACAGCTCCTTCTACTTCAGCTAGGCTTAATCCAGTAGCAGATCATCCAGGCATGATACACGGAGGCAGAGGTGTCTCCGATAATCATGGTTTGTCCAGAAGTGGGTTATCCTTTGATGGTTCCCCAACCGGTATTCCAATAACCTTGTTTCTATTTCAAATAGAAACTATTGCTTCATCCATGAATTTGTCGTACGATAGGCTACTGACTGAGATTAGTTTTGTCCTAAAAGGTATGGCATCACATTGGTATTGGACTTACCGGCAGCAACATCCACTTGCTAATTGGCATGAGCTTAGGAATTGCATGATGGAGCGATTTAAGCACCGAATACCTGACTCAGACATTGAGAAGAAAATTGAAGCTCGCAAGCAATATCCGAACGAGACTTTTCTCGAGTTTTACCAACAGATTTCGAGCTTGGCCATACAATTAACTGTCCCATATCCCGAACAGAACATTATTAAGATATTAATGAAGAACATGAGACCAGGCCTTCGTTATCAATTAACTGATCGCAAATTTTCTAACGTGGGAGACCTGATTGCTAGTTGCACAAGCTGGGAGAGTACATGGGCAGAGTTAAAGATCGACCCAGATAGCTTTGTGTCTCTTAAGCGCTCCACCCATGTAAATGAACAAAGCGGATATCCGCATAGACGAGTGATCAATGAGTTGGGTCATAGCGCTAATTATCACAATCCAATGCCCAATGACTCGTACACAAATATGGTTCCTCACTTTTCAGCTCCTCAAGTTCAGTCCGTACCATCGCCTAATTACAATGCTTATGGGGCTCAAACTACTGGGTACGAACCACCCAGTACTGTTGTTCCACATTATTCAGTTCTTCAGCTTGAAGCCATGCATCCATCTAAGTTTCAATCTAATGGGCAAAATCACTCGGTAAGATTCGCTACACCACTTATTAATAACATTCCTCCATTTGAGGCTAATCAATCCAACGTAATTTGTTACAATTGTGATGATATAGGTCATGTGTTCACCGAGTGTCCGGTGCAATCATCGCGATTGTTTTGTTTTCGCTGCGGTATGAAAGACACAGTTGCTTCAAGATGCATCAGATGTAAGGGAAACGGTCAGAGGGGACTGTGGAGAACTGGGAATCACAGTACCCAAGGATTGGTTCAGCCCAGGCCTACTCTGCAAGATGCTGCCGCAAATACAGAACCAGCGTGGAGAGTTCTGACGAAACCTGGAGCAGCGACCAATCCGAAATAAATTTTTCTGAATCTACGGATTCCTATTCTTCTGACGAACCATCTACACCTAATTTCCAAAATAATTTTCAAAATAATGCTCCGTTAACTAACTATACAAAGCCTAAACGGTATTATAGCCCTAAACATCGTTTTAGAAGTCGTTCCTATTGGAAAGCAAA
Organism: Tipula helvola; assembly: GCA_963556165.1. NCBI lineage: Eukaryota > Metazoa > Arthropoda > Insecta > Diptera > Tipulidae > Tipula > Tipula helvola. Next base: position 141,595,657 of record OY744482.1, on the reverse strand, counting down.
ACGGGATCGTAGATCTGACGTAGTATCCTCAATCATTAATACTGACTCGATAGACAAGCGGCCTTATGCACAGGTAACCATTAATGGTGTCCAGTACAATGGTCTGTTGGATAGTGGTGCTACAATTAGCGTGTTAGGAGCTGGCTCTGATAAATATTTGAGCAATTCATACTCTGGGTTTCATAGTTTTCCGTGCAGCGTAAGTACAGCTAGTGGACAAACCCAGAGAATATTCGGATACATAGACGCTCTAGTTAACTTTAGAGGCCAGGAACAAAAAATGAAAATATATCTGGCTCCTTCGCTAGAACAGCCCCTCTACCTGGGAATCGATTTCTGGAGATTATTTGGAATTTCATTAAGTATATCTGCTTTAAACTCTGAATCTTTTAAGAGTTGTGATGGCAACGTGTCGGGATTCCATGTCCTCTCGCCGGTAGATCAGGCTAAATTGGATAATATCATAGCACTATTTCCTTCTTTTGCTAAAGCAGGTCTCGGTAAAACAAACCTGGTCACGCATGCCATTGATGTCGGGGCGGCAAAGCCCGTCAAACAGAGATTCTACTCCGTGTCACCTGTTGTCCAAAAACGGATGTACGAAGAATTGGACCGTATGCTATCGTTGGGGGTCATCGAAGAAAGCCAGAGTTCTTGGTGTTCACCGATCACTTTGGTGACTAAGGCTAATGGTAAAGCTCGTCTGTGTTTGGATGCCCGTGAATTGAATAAAGTTACCGTAAAAGACGCATATCCTTTACCTCTTATTGATGGATTGTTGGGTCGACTGGATCAGACCCGTTATATCTCAAGCATCGACCTTAAGGATGCTTTTTGGCAGATACCCCTCGACCCGCAATCCAGAGATAAGACGGCTTTTACTGTACCCGGACGGCCTTTATATCAATTCACGGTCATGCCTTTCGGATTGTGCAATGCACCACAGACGATGTGCCGCCTGATGCACCGAGTGGTACCGCACGAACTGCACGACCGAATATTTGTGTATTTAGACGACCTCTTGATCACATCTGCCACCCTAGCGGAACACTTCACTCTACTTACCGAAGTAGCTAGTTTACTGAAACGAGCAGGTTTGACGATCAATGTCGAAAAAAGCAAATTCGTGTTGAAAGAGGTGAGATATCTGGGTTACCTGGTTGGTGATGGCTGTCTTCGTACAGATCCCGAGAAAGTTAAGGCAATTGATGAATACCCGGTGCCAAAAACCACAAAGCAGATTCGTAGATTCTTGGGGATGTGTGGATGGTATAGAAGGTTCATCCAGAATTTTGCAACTGTCGCTGCTCCTTTGACAAACCTAACAAAAAAATCGGTCAAACTAAAATGGTCCGATGCAGCTGATAGATCCTTCAATAGCTTGAAACAAGCGCTTATGACAGCTCCCGTCCTGGCAAATCCGGATTTCGAGAAGCCCTTTTACATACAGTGTGACGCCAGTGCCGCTGGAGTAGGTAGTGTGCTGTTTCAGTTGAACTACGACGGAGATGAACGCCCAATAGCGTTCATGTCTCAAAAACTGAACGCCGCTCAAAGAAACTACTCTGTTACGGAGCTGGAGTGCTACGCAGCGGTACTGAGCGTCAAAAAGTTCCGAGCGTATATAGAAGGGTACAACTTCACAATCTACACAGATCATGCAAGCTTACGTTGGCTCATGACACAGAAAGATTTGTCAGGGCGGTTAGCCAGATGGAGTTTGAAGCTTCAAGCTTTTAATTTTCAAATCGGGTACCGAAAGGGGTCTGTTAATGTCGTGCCAGATACATTATCGCGAGCTTTCTGCGACGAACCTGTTGTTGTTTCGGCCCTTAACGGTCAGGTTGGAAGTGGTCCCGAGCTCACGGTAAATCCTGAACACATGGAACCGCTTCACATAAATTTAGATTCGCCTGAATTTGATGAAGCGGAATACCAAGACCAGATTAAAAAGGTTCAGGAACTGGGACAAGGGTGCTCGAATTTTTGTGTCAAAGAGGGTAAACTTTTATATACACCTTCTTTTGGTACATCTTATGAGGAGATGGATTTATCTGCTTGGCGGCTGGTTGTTCCCTTAAGGTTAACTGCTTCGTTGGTGGAGCAAGCACATATACCACCATCATCGGCTCATATGGGAATAGCTAAAACACTAGAGAGGCTTCAAAGGCAATTTTATTGGAATCGAATGGCTCTCGACGTTAAGGAGTTTATCTCAAAATGCACCACATGCAAAATGAATAAGGCTGTTAACTATTGTACAAAACCTGAAATGGGTCACCCATTTTCATCAGATCGCCCATTCCAGAGGATATACATAGATCTTTTAGGTCCCTATCCACGGTCAAAACGAGGAAATGCTTATATTTTCATTGCTTTAGATCATTACTCAAAGTTTGTCCTCTTAAAACCTTTACGAGAAGCGTCATCCTCTTTAATTTGTAATTTTCTGGAGAATGACTTGTTTCTTCTTTTTTCCGTCCCAGAATTCGTGATAAGCGATAATGGCAAGCAGTTTGTTTCTAAAATATTTCAAGAACTGTTGAATAAATATGGCGTAGTACACATTCGTACCCCTATTTATTCACCTCAAAGCAACGCATCGGAACGTGTAAATAGAACTGTTCTCTCTGCCATTCGCTCTTATCTTTCGGATTCAACGCATAATGAATGGGATTTACATCTCCAAGAAGTAGCTGCCGCTCTCCGTAACGTGGTTCATAATAGTACCAAATTTTCACCTCATTACCTTACCTTTGGACAACATATGACATTACATGGGTCTGAACATAAATTGCGGAGACTACTTTCTGATTCCGCTAACAATGATATAGGTGTAATCTCCAAATCGGATAGGCTTAACTTAGTGCGAGACAAAATTAAACACCACCTCACTGTTGCACACAATAAATCGGCTCAACGCTACAATTTACGCAGCCGCAATCGTGAGCTTGTTACGGGACAATCAGTGTTTGTCCGGACTTTTGCTCAGAGTGATGCCGTGAATAAATTTGCAAGCAAATTATCAGCCAAGTTCATACCCGCGATTATTGAAGAAAAAGTGGGAAACGTAGCATATAAAGTTCGTAATCTAGCTGGAAAAATATTGGGAACTTATCACCTGAAAGATATTCGCACTTGATGATTAATCGGATTATGATTGATTCGTAATGCCCGGCATGAGACACTCAGGGTGTGAGGCGTCCCCACGATTTGTAACAGCGCATACGTCGCCGTCACAACACTTTTATTTTAATTTTTTTATGGTTCAAATAAAACGCCTGAATGGTGTTAGTAAAATGAAATGTCGGTAAAGTAGAGGACGATGGATCGATAATCGCAGTTTGGTAACTTTTAGTTGGTTTCTCATAGAGGACGCTGGTTGATCTTGCTTGATGAAGTTGCTATTGATTTTTTTTTTTGTGGGCGCGGGAAAAAAATGATATTTCTATTTTATTCTATTTTGTTTTTGTTGTTGGATCGGGCTATAAATTAGAGTAGATTGGGTGGACCGGGATCAGTTTTTATTTAAAATTTGAATCGAGTGATTCTGCTATAAAATTCAAAATAGCCTTAATATTAAAAAAAAAAAAAGTCGAACCGAGTTTGTTTTTGTTTAAGAAAAAATTAAATCAATTACACAATTTTTTTTTTTGTTTTCCTCTTACGAATTAAAAATTAAGAGTTGATAATTTTTTTTTGTGAAAAAAAAAAAGGATAAAACAACCCAATTGATGATAAATGGTTAAAAAATTAACTAATTTTGGGGAATTGTAGTTATATATTATTTTATATAAATTTATATTATGATTAATGAAATTTAACATTATAATTAATAAGTGGCTTTGTTAAAAAAAAAATATAATAACAAAATACTGTAACAGGGGAATTCCCCGATCTATCTTATTAACTATAATATAAGGTAATTTAGTGAAAAAATCGATTTTGTATGATTAATGAATGACTAATTCAAATAAACATTAATTTCATTATCTGAAATTCTGAAGTGTGAAAAAATATAAATTAAGTGAATTAATTATTGACTATAGAATATAAATACTCAATCAAGTGGCTAAATTCGAGAAAAAAAAAAAATTTGGAGTCTAAGATTCCAGAACATTCAATGATAAAATGAGAATGTTCGAAATAAAACTGTGGCAAAGTGAATTTTTTTTTTACAGTGTTACGTACTTGAAACAATTATGAGTGCTTTGCTTAGTGCCCCGTGAGTGCGTAATAATTTTGTGAATAGAAGTTCTTTTTATGTTATAAATTTCGCATAAACAATTTAATTTAGCGAATCATTAAAATAAAATAAAAATAAATTAAGAAAATATTATATAAATTCAACAAACGTGTGTGTGCGTGTGTGTGGCTTCTTTACTAACTTTTACAATAAACAAAAACAATATTAATAAACCAAAGACTGGAGAATAAAAAAAAAATAAAATAAAATAAAAATACATACATAATATTCAGTTTTAAATGGTTGTTTATTGTACCGCCACCAAAAACCAAAACCAAAACGGAAAAAAAAAACTGTGCAACATTCAACGTAACAACAAGTATCACAACAACAACGAACAACACACATCATTCAACATAATGCAGTTCTGCTTCTGATAAGGCTTAATATTTCTTTTTGTTACTACATATTAAATTTTTTTTAATTATATTATTATACTTAAATTCTTTTCCTTTGGTTATTATAATTTCAATCTGGTGTAGGGTAGTATTTAAGTTCTTTTAGGTGATTAGGCGCAGCTAGATAGTTTAGTTTATTAAAATTGGATTGTTCTATTTTATTTTTTTTTATTTTTGCGGGTAATAAATTGGATAGTTGATTTTGTTTTCAAACTTAAAACTCAGTGTTATCAATTATCATTATGAGATAAGTGAGAACCGTCAAGCTGAGGATGAATTAGGGTGAGTGTAGGTGTCGTGATGGATTTAGGTAGGTAATTAGAATCATTCCCTAAGCGGTTACAATTGATCTACGCATACTCTTGAAATCCCCACGCCCATACCCTGATGCTTAGCCGGCAACGACCGCCAAGAGTCCCTGCGTAGGTCCAATTTTCTGATGACACTAGCATGACTGGGAGTATAATTTTGAGTTTCTTTTAATGACATATTTCCTTAGTTGTTTTTGCTTTCATATTTTTCTTTAATCTTCAATCTTTCGTTTATTTTTGAGTTTTGTTTAAATGGAATATACTCTAGGTCATGCTAAGTGTTACACATTCGAGCAATGTAGATGATAATTGACATTGTAATTGTTGCTATGATCCCTATATCTGTTGCGTTATTGTTTTGGTAATCTACGGCGGGTTTGTCTAGTAGACCTATGTTCATTTGATGTAGATTATATAGGTATTCCAGGTTAAGCTTCATCCCTCTTTGTGTGATATTTGTTTGCAACATTGGTGGAAAAATTTGTGATGTTCTTATCTCCTTATTGGTGAAGGTCTATCTTTTATTTCTATTGTTTCATTTTTATACTGAATCAAGAAGTTTCCTTCTAGATGTTTGTCTAAACTATTATGTGTTAAAGTACCGTTGAAATTGTTTAAAAATGGGGTGTTCTCGTTTACAGATTCAATTATTTCTTTCTCGTTAAATAAGAATACATATCCTGCATTGAACAATTTCATTAGCTGGTTTATACAGTGGTCTTCTTTTAATTCTTGCATCTGGTTAAGCCGATTTCGACCTCTTTCAATAGGCATTGAGACCTGTAATCGTCATGCCAACGGCCATTTGGATGGCTCACACATTTCTACACATTTCGCATAAAATTCAATTTTATTGAAAATCAACTGAACTATAGTCCATAAATTCAGAGCCAGAAAAATCGAAAATCTGCAATTGTGCTCCGATTTCGTTGGTTGACACCGCTTTTAATAAGCGTTAAAACCTATAATCGTCATGCCAACGGTCATTTGGATCGCTCGCACATTTTTACACATTTAGCAGAAAATTCAATTTTTGTGAAAATCAACTGCCCACAAATTCAGAGCCAGAAAAATCGAAAATATGCAATTGTGCTCCGATTTCGTTGATTGACACCTGTATTAATAGGCGTTGAGACCTGTAATCGTCATTTCGCAGAAAATTCAATTTTTTTGAAAATCAACTGAACTATAGCCCAAAAATTCAGAGCCAGAAAAATCGAAAATCTGCAATTGTGCTCCGATCTCGTTGATTGACACCGCTATTAATAGGCGTTGAGACGTGTAATCGTCATTTCGCAGAAAATTCAATTTTATTGAAAATTAACTGAACTATAGCCCACAAATTTAGAGCCAGAAAAATCGAAAATCTGCAATTGTGCTCCGATTTCGTTGATTGACACCGCTATTAATAGGCGTTGAGACCTGTAATCGTCATGCCAACGGTCATTTGGATCGCTCGCACATTTTTACACATTTAGCAGAAAATTCAATTTTTGTGAAAATCAACTGAACTATAGCCCATAAATTCAGAGCCAGAAAAATCGAAAATCTGCAATTGTGCTCCGATTTCGTTGGTTGACACCGCTTTTAATAAGCGTTAAAACCTATAATCGTCATGCCAACGGTCATTTGGATCGCTCGCACATTTTTACACATTTAGCAGAAAATTCAATTTTTGTGAAAATCAACTGCCCACAAATTCAGAGCCAGAAAAATCGAAAATATGCAATTGTGCTCCGATTTCGTTGATTGACACCTGTATTAATAGGCGTTGAGACCTGTAATCGTCATTTCGCAGAAAATTCAATTTTTTTGAAAATCAACTGAACTATAGCCCAAAAATTCAGAGCCAGAAAAATCGAAAATCTGCAATTGTGCTCCGATCTCGTTGATTGACACCGCTATTAATAGGCGTTGAGACGTGTAATCGTCATTTCGCAGAAAATTCAATTTTATTGAAAATTAACTGAACTATAGCCCACAAATTTAGAGCCAGAAAAATCGAAAATCTGCAATTGTGCTCCGATTTCGTTGATTGACACCGCTATTAATAGGCGTTGAGACCTGTAATCGTCATGCCAACGGTCATTTGGATCGCTCGCACATTTTTACACATTTAGCAGAAAATTCAATTTTTGTGAAAATCAACTGAACTATAGCCCATAAATTCAGAGCCAGAAAAATCGAAAATCTGCAATTGTGCTCCGATTTCGTTGGTTGACACCGCTATTAATAGGCGTTGAGACCTATAATCGTCATGCCAACGGTCATTTGGATCGCTCGCACATTTTTACACATTTAGCAGAAAATTCAATTTTTGTGAAAATCAACTGCCCACAAATTCAGAGCCAGAAAAATCGAAAATATGCAATTGTGCTCCGATTTCGTTGATTGACACCTGTATTAATAGGCGTTGAGACCTGTAATCGTCATTTCGCAGAAAATTCAATTTTTTTGAAAATCAACTGAACTATAGCCCAAAAATTCAGAGCCAGAAAAATCGAAAATCTGCAATTGTGCTCCGATTTCGTTGATTGACACCGCTATTAATAGGCGTTGAGACCTGTAATCGTCATGCCAACGGTCATTTGGATCGCTCGCACATTTTTACACATTTAGCAGAAAATTCAATTTTTGTGAAAATCAACTGAACTATAGCCCATAAATTCAGAGCCAGAAAAATCGAAAATCTGCAATTGTGCTCCGATTTCGTTGGTTGACACCGCTTTTAATAAGCGTTAAAACCTATAATCGTCATGCCAACGGTCATTTGGATCGCTCGCACATTTTTACACATTTAGCAGAAAATTCAATTTTTGTGAAAATCAACTGCCCACAAATTCAGAGCCAGAAAAATCGAAAATATGCAATTGTGCTCCGATTTCGTTGATTGACACCTGTATTAATAGGCGTTGAGACCTGTAATCGTCATTTCGCAGAAAATTCAATTTTTTTGAAAATCAACTGAACTATAGCCCAAAAATTCAGAGCCAGAAAAATCGAAAATCTGCAATTGTGCTCCGATCTCGTTGATTGACACCGCTATTAATAGGCGTTGAGACGTGTAATCGTCATTTCGCAGAAAATTCAATTTTATTGAAAATTAACTGAACTATAGCCCACAAATTTAGAGCCAGAAAAATCGAAAATCTGCAATTGTGCTCCGATTTCGTTGATTGACACCGCTATTAATAGGCGTTGAGACCTGTAATCGTCATGCCAACGGTCATTTGGATCGCTCGCACATTTTTACACATTTAGCAGAAAATTCAATTTTTGTGAAAATCAACTGAACTATAGCCCATAAATTCAGAGCCAGAAAAATCGAAAATCTGCAATTGTGCTCCGATTTCGTTGGTTGACACCGCTATTAATAGGCGTTGAGACCTATAATCGTCATGCCAACGGTCATTTGGATCGCTCGCACATTTTTACACATTTAGCAGAAAATTCAATTTTTGTGAAAATCAACTGCCCACAAATTCAGAGCCAGAAAAATCGAAAATATGCAATTGTGCTCCGATTTCGTTGATTGACACCTGTATTAATAGGCGTTGAGACCTGTAATCGTCATTTCGCAGAAAATTCAATTTTTTTGAAAATCAACTGAACTATAGCCCAAAAATTCAGAGCCAGAAAAATCGAAAATCTGCAATTGTGCTCCGATTTCGTTGATTGACACCGCTATTAATAGGCGTTGAGACCTGTAATCGTCATGCCAACGGTCATTTGGATCGCTCGCACATTTTTACACATTTAGCAGAAAATTCAATTTTTGTGAAAATCAACTGAACTATAGCCCATAAATTCAGAGCCAGAAAAATCGAAAATCTGCAATTGTGCTCCGATTTCGTTGGTTGACACCGCTATTAATAGGCGTTGAGACCTATAATCGTCATGCCAACGGTCATTTGGATCGCTCGCACATTTTTACACATTTAGCAGAAAATTCAATTTTTGTGAAAATCAACTGCCCACAAATTCAGAGCCAGAAAAATCGAAAATATGCAATTGTGCTCCGATTTCGTTGATTGACACCTGTATTAATAGGCGTTGAGACCTGTAATCGTCATTTCGCAGAAAATTCAATTTTTTTGAAAATCAACTGAACTATAGCCCAAAAATTCAGAGCCAGAAAAATCGAAAATCTGCAATTGTGCTCCGATTTCGTTGATTGACACCGCTATTAATAGGCGTTGAGACCTGTAATCGTCATGCCAACGGTCATTTGGATCGCTCGCACATTTTTACACATTTAGCAGAAAATTCAATTTTTGTGAAAATCAACTGAACTATAGCCCATAAATTCAGAGCCAGAAAAATCGAAAATCTGCAATTGTGCTCCGATTTCGTTGGTTGACACCGCTTTTAATAAGCGTTAAAACCTATAATCGTCATGCCAACGGTCATTTGGATCGCTCGCACATTTTTACACATTTAGCAGAAAATTCAATTTTTGTGAAAATCAACTGCCCACAAATTCAGAGCCAGAAAAATCGAAAATATGCAATTGTGCTCCGATTTCGTTGATTGACACCTGTATTAATAGGCGTTGAGACCTGTAATCGTCATTTCGCAGAAAATTCAATTTTTTTGAAAATCAACTGAACTATAGCCCACAAATTCAGAGCCAGAAAAATCGAAAATCTGCAATTGTGCTCCGATCTCGTTGATTGATACCTCTATCAATAGGCGTTGAGACCTGTAACCGTCATTTTGCAGAAAATTCAATTTTTGTGAAAATCAACTGAACTATAGCCCATAAATTCAGAGCCAGAAAAATCGAAAATCTGCAATTGTGCTCCGATTTCGTTGGTTGACACCGCTTTTAATAAGCGTTAAAACCTATAATCGTCATGCCAACGGTCATTTGGATCGCTCGCACATTTTTACACATTTAGCAGAAAATTCAATTTTTGTGAAAATCAACTGCCCACAAATTCAGAGCCAGAAAAATCGAAAATATGCAATTGTGCTCCGATTTCGTTGATTGACACCTGTATTAATAGGCGTTGAGACCTGTAATCGTCATTTCGCAGAAAATTCAATTTTTTTGAAAATCAACTGAACTATAGCCCAAAAATTCAGAGCCAGAAAAATCGAAAATCTGCAATTGTGCTCCGATCTCGTTGATTGACACCGCTATTAATAGGCGTTGAGACGTGTAATCGTCATTTCGCAGAAAATTCAATTTTATTGAAAATTAACTGAACTATAGCCCACAAATTTAGAGCCAGAAAAATCGAAAATCTGCAATTGTGCTCCGATTTCGTTGATTGACACCGCTATTAATAGGCGTTGAGACCTGTAATCGTCATGCCAACGGTCATTTGGATCGCTCGCACATTTTTACACATTTAGCAGAAAATTCAATTTTTGTGAAAATCAACTGAACTATAGCCCATAAATTCAGAGCCAGAAAAATCGAAAATCTGCAATTGTGCTCCGATTTCGTTGGTTGACACCGCTATTAATAGGCGTTGAGACCTATAATCGTCATGCCAACGGTCATTTGGATCGCTCGCACATTTTTACACATTTAGCAGAAAATTCAATTTTTGTGAAAATCAACTGCCCACAAATTCAGAGCCAGAAAAATCGAAAATATGCAATTGTGCTCCGATTTCGTTGATTGACACCTGTATTAATAGGCGTTGAGACCTGTAATCGTCATTTCGCAGAAAATTCAATTTTTTTGAAAATCAACTGAACTATAGCCCAAAAATTCAGAGCCAGAAAAATCGAAAATCTGCAATTGTGCTCCGATTTCGTTGATTGACACCGCTATTAATAGGCGTTGAGACCTGTAATCGTCATGCCAACGGTCATTTGGATCGCTCGCACATTTTTACACATTTAGCAGAAAATTCAATTTTTGTGAAAATCAACTGAACTATAGCCCATAAATTCAGAGCCAGAAAAATCGAAAATCTGCAATTGTGCTCCGATTTCGTTGGTTGACACCGCTATTAATAGGCGTTGAGACCTATAATCGTCATGCCAACGGTCATTTGGATCGCTCGCACATTTTTACACATTTAGCAGAAAATTCAATTTTTGTGAAAATCAACTGCCCACAAATTCAGAGCCAGAAAAATCGAAAATATGCAATTGTGCTCCGATTTCGTTGATTGACACCTGTATTAATAGGCGTTGAGACCTGTAATCGTCATTTCGCAGAAAATTCAATTTTTTTGAAAATCAACTGAACTATAGCCCAAAAATTCAGAGCCAGAAAAATCGAAAATCTGCAATTGTGCTCCGATTTCGTTGATTGACACCGCTATTAATAGGCGTTGAGACCTGTAATCGTCATGCCAACGGTCATTTGGATCGCTCGCACATTTTTACACATTTAGCAGAAAATTCAATTTTTGTGAAAATCAACTGAACTATAGCCCATAAATTCAGAGCCAGAAAAATCGAAAATCTGCAATTGTGCTCCGATTTCGTTGGTTGACACCGCTATTAATAGGCGTTGAGACCTATAATCGTCATGCCAACGGTCATTTGGATCGCTCGCACATTTTTACACATTTAGCAGAAAATTCAATTTTTGTGAAAATCAACTGCCCACAAATTCAGAGCCAGAAAAATCGAAAATATGCAATTGTGCTCCGATTTCGTTGATTGACACCTGTATTAATAGGCGTTGAGACCTGTAATCGTCATTTCGCAGAAAATTCAATTTTTTTGAAAATCAACTGAACTATAGCCCACAAATTCAGAGCCAGAAAAATCGAAAATCTGCAATTGTGCTCCGATCTCGTTGATTGATACCTCTATCAATAGGCGTTGAGACCTGTAACCGTCATTTTGCAGAAAATTCAATTTTATTGAAAATCAACTGAACTATAGCCCACAAATTCAGAGCCAGAAAAACCGAAAATCTGCAATTGTGCTCCGATTTCGTTGATTGACACCGCTATTAATAGGCGTTGAGACGTGTAATCGTCATTTCGCAGAAAATTCAATTTTTGTGAAAATCAACTGAACTATAGCCCATAAATTCAGAGCCAGAAAAATCGAAAATCTGCAATTGTGCTCCGATTTCGTTGATTGATACCTCTATCAATAGGCGTTGAGACCTATAATCGTCATTTCGCAGAAAATTCAATTTTATAGAAAATCAACTGAACTATAGCCCACAAATTCAGAACCAGAAAAATCGAAAATCTGCAATTGTGCTCCGATTTCGTTGATTGATACCTCTATCAATAGGCGTTGAGACCTATAACCGTCATGCCAACGGTCATTTGGATCGCTCGCACATTTTTACACATTTAGCAGAAAATTCAATTTTTGTGAAAATCAACTGCCCACAAATTCAGAGCCAGAAAAATCGAAAATCTGCAATTGTGCTCCGATTTCGTTGATTGATACCGTTATCAATAGGCGTTGAGACCTGTAATCGTCATTTCGCAGAAAATTCAATTTTATTGAAAATCAACTGAACTATAGCCCACAAATTCAGAGCCAGAAAAATCGAAAATCTGCAATTGTGCTCCGATTTCGTTGGTTGACACCGCTTTTAATAGGCGTTGAGACCTATAATCGTCATGCCAACGGTCATTTGGATCGCTCGCACATTTTTACACATTTAGCAGAAAATTCAATTTTTGTGAAAATCAACTGAACTATAGCCCATAAATTCAGAGCCAGAAAAATAGAAAATCTGCAATTGTGCTCCGATTTCGTTGATTGATACCTCTATCAATAGGCGTTGAGACCTATAATCGTCATTTCGCAGAAAATTCAATTTTATTGAAAATTAACTGAACTATAGCCCACAAATTCAGAGCCAGAAAAATCGAAAATCTGCAATTGTGCTCCGATTTCGTTGATTGATACCGTTATCAATAGGCGTTGAGACCTGTAATCGTCATTTCGCAGAAAATTCAATTTTATTGAAAATCAACTGAACTATAGCCCACAAATTCAGAGCCAGAAAAATCGAAAATCTGCAATTGTGCTGCGATTTCGTTGATTGACACCTGTATTAATAGGCGTTGAGACCTGTAATCGTCATGCCAACGGTCATTTGGATCGCTCGCACATTTTTACACATTTAGCAGAAAATTCAATTTTTGTGAAAATCAACTGAACTATAGCCCATAAATTCAGAGCCAGAAAAATCGAAAATCTGCAATTGTGCTCCGATTTCGTTGATTGATACCTCTATCAATAGGCGTTGAGACCTATAATCGTCATTTCGCAGAAAATTCAATTTTATTGAAAATCAACTGAACTATAGCCCACAAATTCAGAACCAGAAAAATCGAAAATCTGCAATTGTGCTCCGATTTCGTTGATTGATACCTATAGGCGTTGAGACCTATAATAGTCATGCCAACGGTCATTTGGATCGCTCGCACATTTTTACACATTTAGCAGAAAATTCAATTTTTTTGAAAATCAACTGAACTATAGCCCACAAATTCAGAGCCAGAAAAATCGAAAATCTGCAATTGTGCTCCGATTTCGTTGATTGATACCTCTATCAATAGGCGTTGAGACCTATAATCGTCATTTCGCAGAAAATTCAATTTTATTGAAAATTAACTGAACTATAGCCCACAAATTCAGAGCCAGAAAAATCAAAAATCTGCAATTGTGCTCCGATTTCGTTGATTGATACCGTTATTAATAGGCGTTGAGACCTATAATCGTCATGCCAACGGTCATTTGGATCGCTCGCACATTTTTACACATTTAGCAGAAAATTTAATTTTATTGAAAATCAACTGAACCAAAATGCCCATAAATTCAGAGCCAGAAAAATCGAAAATCTGCAATTGTGCTTCGATTTCGTTGATTGATACCTCAATCAATAGGCGTTGAGACTTGTAATCGGCTTTTCGCAGAAAATTCAATTTTATTGAAAATCAACTGAACTATAGCCCACAAATTCAGAGCCAGAAAAATCGAAAATCCGCAATTGTGCTCCGATTTCGACCTCTTTCAATAGGTGTTGAGACCTATAATCGTCATGCCAACGGTCATTTTAATCGCTCGCACATTTCTACACATTTCGCATAAAATTCAATTTTATCGAAAATCAACTGAACTATAGCCCACAACTTCAGAGCCAGAAAAATCGAAAATCTGCAATTGTACTCCGATTTCGTTGATTGATACCTCTATCAATAGGCGATGAGACCTGTAATTGTCATGCCAACGGTCATTTGGATCGCTCGCACATTTCTACACATTTCGCAGAAAATTCAATTTGATTGAAAATCGAAAGTGGGGTATAGGATTTGTGGGCTATAGTGAATTATTTTCTATTGAAAATAGTTCACTATAGCCTACAAATTCAGAGTCAGAAACTCGAAAATCTGCAATTGAGGTTGAACTCCTATATTTACTGTTTCTTTTCGTAATGCTAGTGATGTATTTTGTTATTCATTAATAACGTTCCGAATAGTTATTAAAGCTGAGGGAAGTGATTTTGCAGCACTTTGGTCGTTTATATTTTTCTGTTGCATGACATTACTCATTCATTTAAGACTTCATTTAAGAGCTCCTTTCAATTACAGCAGAGCGCATGTAATTTGTAACGATCGGTAAATTTCTTGACGGCACCATGTAACTTTAAGTTACATTTAAAATCCAGATCTAAAAGAAATGAATTTTTTTCAAAATAAACAGTGACACATTGTAAGTTATTGTTCACTTACTTCCATAATTTGAATCTTCAAAATGATTGGAACAAACATAATAATTGCCAGTAACTTCTTTTGCAATTCTTGTAGCGTGAATCCACTTTTTTTTAAAACATTTTCCTTGGGAAATTTATGTAGTGAAATGTTGCTTTTCTCGTCACAATATAAACTATACAGTTTGGTACAGAACACATTTTGTTACTTTTCTTTTTAATTGAATCTATTTTCATATTTTAATTTATTTATTTAACTGATTGTTCACCAAAATAATGCTTATTTTCATATGTCAAATTACTTGTTTATAATTTGATCACCTTTTTCTCTAGTTTAAATTTTTGATTCCAGATGTCAGCCACTCCGCGTTAGTTCGTGCGAATACTGCTTGGTAGATGGAGGCATGACAATTTTGCTTAAACATAATTGCCAACCAGTTGGTATTTATTAAGAGAGATGGAGCAACGGATAACTAGAATGAATTTAATTATCTTCTATGACATTGTACACCATTGCATGTAAATTGTTTGTTGTTGATTAAATTACAGGTTCAAATATTTTGCTGAAACTTAGACATTTTTTCCCCGTTACTAAAGTTCTCAAAAGTTGTCCAAGTAGCATTTTTATTGCTTTTTGAATTTATAATAATTATATTAAATAAAATAAATTATGTTTTTAATTGTATTTTATTAATTTTATTTTTAGATTCCTTATTGTGAAATTTGATTTGATTTTTTTATCTTGCGATCAAGATCGATTTCGATATTAAAATATCATCGTCAGTTGGTAATTACTTTTTCTATACTACTGGGTAGTAAATTAATAAAATTAATAAAATACAATTAAAAACATAATTTATTTTATTTAATATAATTATAAATAGTGAAATAATCCACAATCAATATAAATATTTTTAATATGAATATCAATTTATAATAGTCGATAAAAAAGTTTAATCCGTACGAATAGATATAGAAATTCCTTCTCAAAGAACAAAACTGGAAATTGCGCATTTCGTGTTTTTACACAGCAACAAAATCGAGGATATAGGGTTAAAGGTTCGGTAGGCGTAGACCATCTGTAGTAATGGCATAGAAAGTGAGTTTACCTACGAGAAAAATAAATTTCATTGTACTAATAGAAAACTAAAACGAAATTAGGAGAGTTTCTGTTTGAAGGGAAATACGTAATTACATGTTTTTAAAATCATTCTAATTGCGCGATAAAATAAAATTGGTTGTTAATTCATAAAATTAATCATTTTGTTTTGATTAAATGTTCACTATATATATTTGAATTAAATGATAAACTAATCAATAAGCGTTAATTAAATATAATAAAAGCTTCGCGGCAGGTTATAATTATTTTCCATTGTTTCTATATAATTAATTGATGTATACATATTGGTACTGTACATTTTTTTGATCGGTTGTTGTTTGAAACATTCGTATTTCCTTTGGTATCTCTAAAATTTGTTTTCCAGGCATGAAAACTTGAAGGGATACAATATTAACATTCGATCCAGTTTTGGATATTCAGGCAATACAGAATTTAAAAATTCTAAAAATCCCTGAATTTCTGTTTCGCTGCTCAATCCTTTCATCTTTTCTTTTTGTTGCTAATACACGTCCTTTTGTTAGTTGCTGATTTTAGAACTTGGAACGTAAAATATTTTCCTTTGTGTAGTGACATACTCACCTATTGTAACATTGGGGCGACTCCTCCCCCTCCCCAAACTTTTATAACTTTCAATTACTTTGTGGTTTGTTTATTGCCTCTATGTCATTTAATTATAAACAAGAAAGGTCTATCTATAAAGGGATTATTTTCATACAATTAATATAAATGAATTATAATGGTTCGTTACCCTGAAGAGTAACATTAGGATTGTTGAGATCGTATAAGTTGGTAAATCGAGCATAATATTGATCGGGAGGGCTGAGCAGTAGTGGTAAAAGTAACTAGGAGATTACCTTATGCATTAAGGCTTGTGATGTTTCACAAAATTCAAAAGGCATAACCCAAAATTCATAAAAATTTGTCTGATAGTCGTTATAAAATACTCCAAGAAAAGCTGTTGCATGCAGATAATTACCTCAATCATATTTGTTTGATACACATGCAACTCCATTTTAGATCAAAATCACCGCTTAGCGCGTGTTAGCATCGAAATTGGTAAATAAAAGGCAATTATTTATCAGCAAAATCCCATTCAGTATCGAGTATTGAGTGTTAAATCACAAAATAATAAAATTCAATTAAGAAAAAATTTTATTACGTATCCAAATGAATTTTATTTTAATTTTACTGACGTGTTACTTGTATTCTATTCAAGTAATTGATGTAAGTTTTAATGTTTTTTTTAATATTTAAATGAGTACAACATTAAGATATTTTTATTATATACGAATGCGGCTGCAGTCGAGAAGGTATCGCGTGATGTTAAATGATGAATTTTATCCATACACAATTGACAAGAGTGTGCCGTCGTTTTTGGAATATTTCGATATAGAAAATTTAATTTTCGAGATAATCGACGACGATGGAGTTAAGATAGGCGGATATGGTCTCCTAAAAAAATCCTTTGATTCTAAATTACCGTTGCAATTCTTTATGCGATCTCAATATTTGGAAAATTCAGTATGGCAAGAGGGACCGGCACGACTGATTGTACCGAATGCTTGTGCAGAGTTCTTAGATCCATCAAAATTCTTTTATAACGTAACGAAATTGTGGACGAATTGTCCACCACAAAAGGGGGTAATTTAAATTCGAATATTGAGAAAATAAGATCAAAATAATAATTTAAAATTTTATTTATTTTTAGGATAAATGGGTTTTAGAATCTCAGACATTAAACGTTCAGATCGATTTGCCGCCATCTTTTTCGAGGGGGCCATGGAGAGCGTATTTTTTATTTGCTCAAGGTGTATTATCAAATTTAAATAAATTTGGCATTGTATTTCAAGTGGAGATGGTCGATATTTACTGAAAATATTTGACGTGGCAGATTATTTAAGTTGCTTTCCAGTCGTGTTTAGTGTGGTTATTTAAAAAATATAGTTTTAATTCATTGCATAGAGAATAAACTAGTTACATAATAGTATATTATTCAACGAGCATACAATGGTAGCTGATATTCACGATGATGAAATCATCTGAGTGAATAACAGCCATTATATGCGAGTGGAATAAGATACTTTGTCAATGACCGATTAGTAATAATATTGTATTTTATAATCAAATCCTTTAAATAATCCTAAACCAATTGACGTTGACATTTTGACGTCTCCATTTAATTATAAAAAAAATAACATGAGACTACTACATAAACTAGCAGTGAATAATGGATATCACTATAATTGGTGAAACAAACATATAATGAGAATACAACTTTCACAAAATATGGCATGGGAAATATTATGAAACAGCGATTATTACAGCAATAGTATTTAGATTGCCATGCAAAATACGTACAACAACACGTTATTATAGCGGTAATATTACAATTTTCACCATAGCAACGCGATAATTTTACGATTTTCACCATAGCAACGCGATAATTTTACAAATTTTACCATAGCAACAAGAAAATCCTAAACAATTATCTCTAAATTTGTAATTGTATTTCAATTTTTTTCATTATGATTGAATTTTTTATACACACATCAAAGGAAGAACCATGCAAACAAAAGCTTGTCAAATAATTTGCATACAACATGACACAAATGGATAAATTGTGATTCAATCGCTGACGGGAAAGTTGTATTCTCTTACTAAATACAACAAGTGCTGTAAATCTGTAATTAATGATCTATAATTTTTTACTCGTTAAAACCGACGCAGATAATTCAACTCGTGCTGCGCACTCGTTGAATTTTCAGCGCGGTTTTAACTTGTAAAAAATTATCGATAATAATTCAGCACTAGTTGTTTTACGAGTGAGTATATTATACGTTATTGTGGACAAATTAAATTATTAACTAATAAATCTAATCTATCATTGGAAATGTGAAAACCGTTATTGTTTATGTTTTTGTGCTACTTTGAAAATGTATTTACAGGGTGGGCAAATTGTTTAATGATATGATTAATATGTTGAGCAGGAGGACACGCTGCAGAAAATAATATTTAGTAAAAAAGCATACTTTTGGCGATTGTTGAAACTCAGTTATATAAACAGGGCCCCCTTATTCATTGGGCTAAGCCCTGGGGCGCCATCGATTTGGGGGAAAGACGTGTAAAACATTAAGTAAGTATATAATACAGTCGAACTTCTTTTATCCCGAACTTTCGGGGACGACCGCTTTCCGAATTATCGAATTTTTCGGACATTCGAGGTCTCTTATTAAAAACGCAGTATTTATAAAAAAAATTCGTTTATTTCACTTGTAAAACAGTGTAAATATATTAGAGTTCGGAATGTCACAGAAGAATTTTATAATACGTTTAGTCAGTGAAAAACGAATTTAGCTACTATAAAAGATAATTATTTAACTTTGTAGTTGTGCGCGAAATTGTAAATACAGTTTTATGGCTGTAGAAATTAGGCTTTGTATGCAGAGAAAATAAAAACGCATTTAATAAATAATTAATACAGAACAAGAGAGAGTTTTATTGTAACACAAAATGGCGACTATACATCATGCTATATATATATAGTACATGCAGGGTGCGTTCGTTTACACAGTCATGTGTACAACACTAAACGCGACATAAGGATAAACTTTAATTCAATTTACAACACCCCCACTAAATTAATTTTTATTAAGCTCCAATCCCATAGAATTGAAATAAGAAATCATACGTCTGGATGGTACGGGCTTCGTCATTGCATCGGCAATCATAGTCTCAGTTGCAATATACTGAAGGTCAACAACTCTTTGATTAACTTGATCTCGAATTCCTGAAATTTTTATCAATAGTGTGAAAATTAATTTTTTGAATCATGTTAACAATCTAGGAATATGTATAAATAACAGGTTCACATGGCATTCACAAGTTGTTAATATATGTGGTAAGATCAATTCCACTTTGTATGGTTTGGAGCTCCACAAAAATATTTGCCCTAAAAATATTCGAATTTTTCTAGCATGATCATTAGTAATTCCCCACGTACTTTATTGCGAATTCCTTTTATTAAGTTGTGATTCTGCCTCAACTGGTTTGGTGCAAGTTACTTTGAACAACATCGTGAGATACGCTAATGGACTCAAAAGATTTGATCACGTATCAGCTAATTTTAAAGAATTTCTCAGTTGCATTATGGTTCAATTCTTTTATTACAGAGCATTATTGCTTTTATGTAAAGTTATTAATAATCGGGTTAATTCATATTTATATGATAAAATTAAAATTGGTTCCAGTCGAAATGGTAGAATAATATTGCCTGTTAACCGTACAAATATTTACAATAATTCACCTTTGTTTAATACATTTACTATTTGGAATGAGGTTCCGATTAAGATTGGAACGGTGAAGCCTTTTGCAAAATTCCGAAATTTAGTATTTAATTTTATTTTTTTTAATTGTATATACATGCTTATTTTAATTAATATTGTATGGATAGAAAAGCTATATGCTTTATCCTTTTTTTCTATTATATTCGAAAAGATCAATAATAATTATGTTCTTCATTAAAAATGAATTTGTCAGACACTTTTCCCGAATACCCCTTATTTATGAATGTTATTAGTACAGCTGGACTGATTGCAACTAAAAATTTCACTGTATTTATCCCTTCGTAATGAGAATATGAAATTATTTTGCTTTTCAAACATGTAGACTGGCTTATTTCTATTTCGGTACAATCCAATATAGCTCAAACATCGGAAAATTCCTCAAAACATTGAGGAATATTCATTTTTACTTCATCCCTAGAAGGCCGGTAGATTAATGATTTCAATCATCCTCTCATCACAGGAAGCATTTCATTAAAAAATTTGATAGAACTTGGAATTGATATGCCAAATAATACGGATAAAACCGAAAAGTCTAAATTATTTTTGAGCTCGATCAGAACTAGTAAAATTTTGTGTTTTATTAGCATTTGGCTGTTAAATATACGACTGTGTAGCCATGCACAAAAAAAAACAATTTTAAACACAAAAAAACAATTTTAAATATTATAAAATGATGTTTTATCATAAAGCAGACTTCTAATTAGAAGATTTTATGTTTAAAACATTTGAGAAATTATTTTCTAAATACATAGCGAATTTTTAATTTGATGCCTTTACTTAGATTCTGCACAGTAGTTTTATTACTTTGTCTGGTTGCTTTGGACTAACTTTTTGAACTTTGTTAAATTTTCTTCTAGTTTACCATTATTTTTCAAGTAACGCTTCGAAATTGCCCAATATCTTTCAATTGGTCAAAGTTCTGGTGAATTTGACGGAGTTTACTGTTTTTCCACAAAAGTGATGCAGTGGATTTTTTAGTCCCAAAATATTCCTAGCGATATTGTTAGCTCAAAGTGGACAGAAAGTAAATTTCCCATGGAGCGTGTCCATATAGATTTTTTCTATTTCGGAGGAAAATTTTTTTTACTTTTTGTCGATTCATATTCAAAATATGTCGATGTGGTACAAATGAATTTTACAAATGCATCAAGTGTCATTGAAAAACTGCTAAATATTTTTGCAAGTCTAGGATTATGTACCAAAAGTCACGGATAACGGTCCTCCATTTAATAGTTTTGAATTTAAATCGTTTTGTAACAACCATAATATTAAATTAATGCATTCTCCGCCATATCACCCACAGTCAAATAGGCAAGCTGAACGATGTGTTCAAACGGTTAAAAAGATACTATATAAGTTTTTAGAAGGCCCAGAAAAGAATTTGTCGATTCAATATAAAATAAGTAAATTTTTGTTTCATAATAGAAACACTCCAAATATGACAACAAAAAAGTCTCCGTCTGAAATTTTGTTTACCTATAAACCTAGAACACTTTTCGATCTTCTTAGACCTGACCAAAATGAAAAAATTGTAGATACATCAAAAAAATCAATAAATAGTGAAAAAAATGTCTCAAATAAAAAAGTCAGGTTCAATTTGAATAATGAAAAATCATTTAAATTTAAACCAGGCGATAAAGTGTTATACCGAAACCATTTCAAGTCCCACTTAAATTGGTTACCGGCCAGAGTCGTAGAACGTGTTAGTCTTTTCACGTATTTAATAAATGTTCAAAATCATATCAGATATGTACACGAGAATCAAATTAAAATTAGCACATTAAGTGACGATGAACATCCTGGTATGAGAATTCCTCAAATTGAATCAGATGATTATAATTTTGCAAATGATTCGGGTGTTTTACCTAATAATGAAGTTTACAATAGAAAACGGTCGAGATCTGCTTCACAGTAGGGATGTGCGATAAATATCGATTATTCTAAATATCGGTAGTTTACGTTAAAAATATCGATTATTTTTATCGATAGTTTTACTGACTAATAATCGATAAATTTCATTAAATATAGAGAACTATCGATAATTGTAATTTTTTATATTAAAATGTCTATTTTGTATATGTAGGTACTTGGTACAATATTAAAAAATTTACAATAATTTGGCTATTTTAATTGAAAAAATGTCAATAAAAAATGTCAAATTTTTCAGTTTCAATTTTAAAACTAGCCGTTTTGCCTAGAAAGAGCGCATCTATATGTGTACTTATCGATATTTCAGTTATCGATAGTTTTAAGGTCGATTATTTTTGTTATCGATAGTTTGGTCTGCGATATTTATCGATATCTATTATCGATAGTTTTCAAGAAAATGAACATCCCTACTTCACAGTCTCCACCGTTCGTAGTAAGAAGATCGAAAAGGGTTAAAAAGGAACCTCAAAGGTTGAGAATGAGATATAATAGTTT
This sequence comes from Tipula helvola, assembly GCA_963556165.1. Classification (NCBI taxonomy): domain Eukaryota; kingdom Metazoa; phylum Arthropoda; class Insecta; order Diptera; family Tipulidae; genus Tipula; species Tipula helvola. Next base: position 141,573,157 of record OY744482.1, on the reverse strand, counting down.
TTGAAATTGTATTAAATTCTTATAGTTAATGTGTAAAAACATAGTGTTTAAGTAAACGTATTACCGGTACTAGATTTAGGGATATATTCATAATATGAAAATTTTTTGTAAGTTGTATAGTAAATCAAATCAATTATACATAAATAAATCATACATATTAATTGTAACTGAAAATAGTAGAAGGAGTTTAAGTTAAGAGGGGGAGACTTGCTGTATATTTTGGAAACCCCTAAATTATAAATATTTTGTATGTGAATTGTTAATTGCAGTTTCAAATTATTGTATTAAGTATTGATGAGTAATTATATAAAAAAAGCATTGTAACTTGTTTTCCGGGCAGAGAATGACACAGAGACATAGGAAGAGGACACGGTAAAAGAAGATCGTCAGTCGTATAAATATATAAATAAAAGTATAACCAAGTAAAAACTAATTGTGTGGTGTAATTATTATTCAAAGCGAAAAGACATAAAACCTATCCCCCACCATCACCAATTTTCGCGGTGGGTGTATTTGTCCGTTAAGACTCGACAGCATAATCGTTTACACATATTGATGACGTAATGGTTGTTTAAGTCAGTTAAGTAAGAGTTCACAGTAGAGTCATATATAATTATCCTTATCATTCATTCAGTCTATCTAGGTTTATTTATCATTAAGTTTATCTGTATCTGTTATTACTTTTGAAAAAAAAAACATTCAAACAACATGCAACCTATCTCTATATAGACCGTTCACTTTGAAAAATGGTGCAAGTCAACCATCCAAAAAAGAAAAACCTTTGGCAATGGTATTAACAGAGATATACCGGCAAACAACTTATCTCGAATTTTAATTTATGCAATAACAAGAAAATTCAAAGTCCCATACATCTCATTGATTGATTCTGAATTCCTTCATTTCCTTGTTTCATCAAGTTATGGACCCACACCACCTCCAAAGACAAACCGTCCATTTTATTCAGTAAAATTTTATTCAGTAAAATAAAACCACCAGATAAATATCCGGTCTTTTTTTCAATATTCCGTTCAACTGGAAAGATTTTATAAGTATAAATATTCGTAAAGGAGAAAACATAGAAACAAAAAACAAAAGAAAAAACCAAAACGAGTTGAACTCAACTTATCAATAACTAAAAAACCAAACAAAAAAATATATAGATCGTTGCGCTTTGACAATCAAAACAGCAACTTGTACAAAACAAATGCCAATTCTGTTCAAAAATAAAACCGAGAACAATTATCCGTCAAAAGTTAATCAAAACATCAAAAAATCTCCAAAAATTTCCAAAAATGTCTACACCAACAAAGCTTGGTTAAACCCATTCCAAACAGAACGGAAAAATTACACGGCACTATTTTTACCAGATCCGCACCAAAAGTGCAAAATAATGACGCGCCCTCAGAAAAGTTGTCCTTAATAACAAAATCATCTTTACCAAAATATTGAACCAAATAATAAGCATCCGTGCCTTTGCAACCAAACCAAAAACATTTCCAAACTTTAATTGTTTTATTTTAAGCAACACACTCCATTCCAATGCACTGAACAAAATTCAAAATACGGCATCAAACTATTTTATTGTCTCTCTCTCTCTCTCGCACCAAACTTCTTACACTTGACGTTTGTTTATTTCTCCTCCATGGGTAAAAATAAAAATTAAAACCATGCGTGAACAGAAAAAGCTGCGTATGTTAAAATGACTCAATTCAATATCAATTTAAATTAAATATGGGATGTTTTGTATTTTAAAATCTTAGGCACAACCACACAAACCTAAAATCATGCATTATTTGTGAGAAACCAATAAATTTGACTTCCCTCACTACAAATTTAAGATATTCAAGAAAGATATTGCCTGCTAAATGCTGGTGGATTACATTTCTCCATATTTAATTATTTAATTTTCTTTAATTTTAATTTAAAACACTTCATACACTGAGATCCACAGAAGTTTGTGTACGTGTTTTTAATTTCGGCCATAACACTTTAGAGGACCACTACATTTTCGATCAGTCAACTCAAAAATAAAAACACAAAAATCTATCATTTTTTCCTTTACTTTCAATTCTCTCGTGTAATTTTTTTAGGTTAGAAAAAAATCAAAAAATTAAAATTGCAAGAAAAATCGAAACAATTAACTTCACGTTGAAGGTTTTATTGCAACGGGTACAAAACCCAACAATACAACAAACTATCAACTTTTTAAAATTAAATTAAAGCAAAAACAGGAGAAAATTAATAAAAATTAAGGAGCGAATGAAAAACACGACTTCACACACTGAATATTCTAGTACTTTTCGTTTAGTTCCCAAGTATAACAAAGCTGAAAACATGATTTTTTTTCAGCATATTGGTACAAAAAATCGGAAAATGATGAAATTGGGTTGGGTTTCCAAATTCCAACTTTTAACACAGCAAAGATGCTGGCGTTGGTGTGTACTTTTTTATTTTGTGTTTACAAATTTTACAACTTTAGTTTTGTGTGAGACACCATTATGAATGAATGGTTGTGTTTTGTTTTTACTTTAACTTAAATTTTATTTTTTGTGTTGTGCGATGGGTTTGTAGAATTTTTATTTTTGTGTGTACGAATTAATAATAATAATAAAATCGATTTTTATTTATAGATGAACGCGAATTGGATTATTTTGTTCGTTTCGTTTCGTTTTTTTTACTATGATTTAATTTAAAAAATTGTAAATAAAAATAAAAAAAATATTGTGTTAATAAAATTTTAAAATAAAAAAAAAAATTGTTTTTATTTAAGTAGCCATGTTTGATTGTTTGTATGTATGTATATAAAAACGAAATTTCCCCGCCAAATTTTATATTGTAAGCCCCGCCCATTTTTGTGCGACATAACCTCACTTTTTTTGTCATCATTTTACGATTTTTGTGGCCAACTTTCATAGTAAATCTTAGAATAAGTCGGACATTATTTCGGAAAAAAGTCGGTGATGAAATCAGCAAAGTGTCAGAAAAATTCAAAAATTGTCGGATATAAAAATACTTGGGAAGTATTTTTATATCCGACAAATTTTGTATTTTTCTGACATTTTGCTGATTTCATCACCGACATTTTTCCGAAATAATGTCCGACTTATTCTAAGATTTACTATGAAAGTTGGCCATAAAAATCGGAAAATGATGACAAAAAAAGTGAGGTTATGTCGCACAAAAAAATGGGCGGGGCGTATAATATAAATTTTGGCGGGGAAATTTCACTTTTACATACATACATACATAATGTCCATATGTCCATACATAATTAAATAAAAATATTTTTGATTTTTAAATTTTATTAGGAATTTTTTTTTTATTTTTTATTCATGTTTTTCATATACTTACATATTATAATTTACAATTTTTAAATTTATTTAAAAGTAAAATAGAAAAATGAATTTAAAACCACCAAACACAGCTGCTCCGAAGCCGATCACAAAAAATGTCGCCGTGAATTTTGCAAAATAATGTAAATATGATTTTGCAAAATAATCTCCCAATTACATCTAATTTAAGCGCTACATCTATAAAAACAAATTGATTTTATTTAATTAATAATTTGAAAACACAAACACAAAAATAAAAATTCTACAAACTAAGAAATAATACCACAACACAATAAAAAATAAAATTTAAGCAAACTTACAAAAATATAGACAACCATAATGGCGTGCGTCTCATACAAAACTAAAGTTGTAATTTGTAAACACAAAATAAAAAAGGACACACCAATGCCACCATCTTTGCTGTGTTAAAAGTTGGAATTTGGAAACCCAACCCAATTTCATCATTTTCCGATTTTTTTTACCAATGTGCGGAAAAAATGCATGTTTTCAGTTTTGTTACGCAAGGCTGAGGTCCAATTCGTGACTTATTTCAAATAAGTCGACTTATTTGACTTATTCAACATGGCGGCCTGGAAAAAGTCATTTGGTGGTCCAATTCAAACCGAGACTTATTTCAACTTAACCATACATTTGAGAAGAATTTTGTGAGCCAAAATAAATATTAAAACGAAAAAGCAACAGCGTTAGGTGTTTTTATTAGCTATTCTATTTAACAGAAATAAAATAATGATAAAATGAGAAATTTAATAATTTTTTTGTATTTTATTGTTTATTAAATCATGTTGCCGCTCTATAAATACCACAATCTATTTTCGATTTATTGGTTGTGAAGTTTTTTGAAAACAACTACGTATTATAAATCAGAAAATAATTTTAATATACCGCCGACATTTTTGTGGAAACTCTCCCAAATAAGCCAAGAAAGTCTACAATAAGTCTCCTCGCAAGGTGACTTATTGTAGACTTTTAAATAAGTCAGTCTCCACACAATAAGTCGGGAATTGGATTCCAGCCCAAGTATAACAAAGCTGAAAACATGAATATTTTTTCAGCATATTGGTACAAAAAATCGGAAAATGATGAAATTGGGTTGGGTTTCCAAATTCCAACTTTTAACACAGCAAAGATGCTGGCGTTGGTGTGTACTTTTTTATTTTGTGTTTACAAATTTTACAACTTTAGTTTTGTGTGAGACACCATTATGAATGGTTGTGTTTTGTTTTAACTTTAACTTAAATTTTATTTTTTGTGTTGTGAGATTATTTTTGGGTTTGTAAAATTTTTATTTTTGTGTGTACGAATTAATAATAATAATAAAATCGATTTTTATTTATAGATGAACGCGAATTGGATTATTTTGTTCGTTTCGTTTCGTTTTTTTTACTATGATTTAATTTAAAAAATTGTAAATAAAAATAAAAAAAATATTGTGTTAATAAAATTTTAAAATAAAATAAAAAAATTGTTTTTATTTAAGTAGCCATGTTTGATTGTTTGTATGTATGTATGTAAAAGTGAAATTTCCCCGCCAAATTTTATATTGTAAGCCCCGCCCATTTTTGTGCGACATAACCTCACTTTTTTTGTCATCATTTTACGATTTTTGTGGCCAACTTTCATAGTAAATCTTAGAATAAGTCGGACATTATTTCGGAAAAAAGTCGGTGATGAAATCAGCAAAGTGTCAGAAAAATCCAAAAATTGTCGGATATAAAAATACTTGGGTTGTGCTCCATTTATTATTATGAAATAAATACTAAGCCTTGAATATCTATCTGGCGATGTCCCTTTCAATGACTGTATTAAGAACAACATTAGCTTGAACTCCTATATCTACTGTTTCTTTCCGTAATGCCAGTGATATATTTTGTTCTTCATTAAGAACGTTCTGAATAGTTATCAAAGCTGTAGGAAGTGATGTTGCTGTTGCAGCACTTTGGTCGTTTATATTTTTCTGTTGCTTGGCATTACTTACTTCATTGAAGAAACTGGAGATCCTTTCAATTACAGCAGAGCGCCAGTAATTTGTAACGATCGGTAAACTTCTTGATGGCACCACACCTTTCTTTAAGTTACATTTAAAATCTATATCTAAAACAAATGAATTTTTGTCAAAATCAACAGTGAAACATTGTAAGTTATTGTTCACTTACTTCTATAATTTAAATCTTCAAAATGATTGGAACAAACGTAATAATTTCCAGTAACTTTTTTTGCAATTCTTGTAGCGTGAATTCACTTTTTTTTTAAAGTTTTTCCTTGAGAAATTTATGTAGTGAAATGTTGCTTTTCTTGTCACAATATAAACTACAGTTTGGTACAGAACACATTTTGTTACTTTTCTTTTTAATTGAATCTATTTTCATATTTTAATTTATTTATTTAACTGATTGTTCACCAAAATAATGCTTATTTTCATATGTCAAATTACTTGTTTACAATTTGATCACCTTTTTCTCTAGTTTAAGCCTTTTATTTCAGATGTCAGTCACTCCGCGTTAGTTCGTGCGAATACTGCTTGGTAGATGGAGGCACGACAATTTTGCTTAAACATAATTGCCAACCAGTTGGTATTTATTAAGAGAGATGGAGCAATGGATAACTAGAATGAATTCAATTATCTTCTATGACATTGTACACCATTGCATGTAAATTGTTTGTTGTTGATTAAATTACAGGTTAAAATATTTTGCTGAAACCTAGACATTCTTTCCCCGTTACTGAAGTTCTCGAAAGTCGTCCAAGTAGCAACATTTTTATTTCCTTTTGAATTTATAATAGTCGATAAAAAGGTTTAGTCCGTACGAATAGATATTGAGATTATTTTTCTCCTTCTCAAAGAACAAACCTGGGAATTGTGTATTCCGGGTTTTTACACACCAACCAAATCGAGGATATAAGGTTAAAGGTTCGGTATGCGTAGACCATCTGTAGTAATGGCATAAAAAGAGAGTCTGCCTAGGGGAAAAATACATTTCATTGTTGTACTAATAGAAAAATAAAACGAAATTAGGAGAGTTGTTGTTTGAAGAGAAATACGTAATTACATGTTTTTAAAATCATTGTAATTGCGCGATAAAATAAAATTTGTTGTTAATTCATAAAATTAATCATTTTGTTTTGATTAAATGTTTACTATACATATAATATTTGAATTGAATGATAAACTAATCAATAAGCGTATATTAAATATAATTAAAGCATCACGGTAGGTAATAATTATTTTCAATTGTTTGTATATAATTAATTGATGTATATTGGTACTGTACATTTTTTTGATCGGTTGTTGTTTGAAACATTCGTGTTTCCTTTGGTATCTCTAAAATTTGTTGTCCAGACATGAAAACTTCTTTCATGTACAATAGTTTTATTGATAGTGTCATCCTTAAAATTATTTAGGCAATACAGAATATCAAAATTCTAAAAATCCCTGAATTTCTGTTTCGCTGCTCAATCCTTTCATCTTTTCTTTTTGTTGCTAATATACGTCCTTTTGTTAGTTGCTGATTTTAGAACTTAGAACGTAAAACGTTTTCCTTTGTGTAGTGACAGACTCACCTATTGTAACATTGGGGCGACTCCTCCCCCTCCCCAAACTTTTATAACTTTCAATTACTTTGTGGTTTGTTTATTGCCTCTATGTTATTTAATTATAAACGAAAAAGGTCTATCTATAAAGGGATTATTTTCATATTTTAAATGTAAATGAATTACATATACTGGTTCGTTACACTGAAGAGTAACATTAGGATTGTTGAGGTCGTAGAAGTTGGTAAATCGAGCATAATATTGACCGGGAGAGCTGAGCAGTAGTGGTAGAAGTAACTAGGAGATTACCTTATGCATTAAGGCTTGTGTTGCTTCACAAATTTCAAAAGGCATAACCCAAAATTCATAAAAAGTTGTCTAATAGTCGTTATAAAATACTCAAAGGAAAGTTGTTGCATGCAGATAATTACCTCAATCATATTTGTTTGATACACATGCAACTCCATTTTAGATCAAAATCACCGCTTAGCGCGTGTTAGCATCGAAATTGGTAAATAAAAGGCAATTATTTATCAGCAAAATCCCATTCAGTATTGAGTATTCAGTGTTAAATCACAAAATAATAAAATTCAATCAAGAAAAAATTTTATTACGTATCCAAATGAATTTGATTTTAATTTTACTGACGTGTTACTTGTATTCTATTCAAGTAATTGATGTAAGTTTTAATGTTTTTTTAAATATTTAAATAAGTACAACATTAAGATATTTTTATTATATACGAATGCGGCTGCAGTCGAGAAGGTATCGGGTGATGGTAAATGATGAATTTTATCCATACACAATTGACAAGAGTGTGCCGTCGTTTTTGGAATATTTCAATATAGAGAATTTAACTTTCGAGATATTCGACGACGATGGACTTAAAGTAGGTGGATACGGTCTCCTAAAAAAATCATTTGATTCTAAATTACCGTTGCAATTCTTTATGCGATCTCAATATTTGGAAAATTCAGTATGGCAGGAGGGACCGTTACGATTGATTGTACCGAATGCTTGTGCAGAGTTCTTAGATCCATCAAAATTCTTTTATAACGCAACAAAATTGTGGACGAATTGTCCACCATAAAAGGGGGTAATTTAAATTCGAATATTGAGAAAATAAGATCAACATAATAATTTAAATTTTTTTTTATTTTTAGGATAAATGGTATTTAGAATCTCAAACATTGAACATTCAGTTCGATTTGCCGCCATCTTTCTCGAGAGGGCCATGGAGAGGGTATTTTTTATTTGCTCAAGGTGTATTATCAAATTTAAATAAATTTGGGATTGCATTTCAAGTGGAGTTTGTTGATATTATCTGAAAGTATTTGACGTGGCAGATTATTTAAATTGCCAGTTCTTTTCCAACCATGTTTAGTGTGGTTATTTTTAAAAATATACGTTTAATCCTTTGCACAGAATGAACTATTTACATAAACTAAATTATTAACTAATAAATCTAATAAGCTATCATTGGAAATATGAAGACAGTTATTACTTATTTTTTAACCTAGTTTGAAAATATGTACTTACAGGGTGGGCAAACTATTTAATCATATGAATAATATTTTCAGCAATAATTGGTATGTATATACACAGCCACCCTTGGTGTCACCTTACTGAGGTACACAAATACAGTGTATTCTAAAAGTGTAGGTTCAAATGAAGTAAGATGATAGACAGGTCAATTGTTGATGGTTTTAATTAATATTTCAGTTTTTGTATTTTTCGCTGAAATATGAGTTCTTTTGATTAATTTTTTAATGTAAATTTCCAATCAAATAAATTTTGATAGTTTATTATGTTCTGTCAAATGAAAACAAAGATTAGATTAAATTTTTTTCGTGTTCCCTATTGAAAATGAGTTCTCCGTTGGTCCCATTATTCGAAATTTAATTTTGACACTTTCCGAAATCCGACTTTTCACTCAAACAATTGTTTGATCATCGATATATAGCTATACTATTTTGGAAAGGCCATTTTCACTATGTTCGGCCTAAATGAATGCATGTTTGTGACACAAAATCTTCCACCACTGTTAGGAATGAAAGCTGATTCAGCTCCCTCAAGTTTGCGTTTGGCGCCCAGAAAATTTGTACCATTTTCATTATGTACTTCTTTTGGCAGGCCTCTTCTACTAACGAGCCGTTTTAAAGAATTGATACAGGAATCGGCAACTCGAGATGTATGGCCTTTATGGACATGCAAATGAATACTACAACGTATGCTTTCATCGGCTTGGCACCTCTCCCTTTTTTAGAATTGATAATAAGTGGATCAGCATAATCAACACCCTTGAGATTAAATGGACCCGCAGGTATAACTCTAAATTTAGGTAATATACCCATTTGTTGATTTTGTGGTTTGGCATTAAATCTGCAACAAATAACGCAATTAGTTATAGTGACTCGGGCAATTTTTCTAACCTTTGTAATCCAGTAGTTTTGACGACTCAATTGGGTTAACATTGCAGCTCCGGCATGAAAATGTGTAACGTGAAGGTGTCGTAAAATTAGTCACTAATTGTGTGATGACCAGGAAGGATGATTGGATGCTTCTGGTTAAATGAAATATTCGAATGTTCCAATCTGCCGCCAACTCGGAGCAATTCATTTTCACAAAAAAATGGATTCAAACGTAGAATAAAGCTATTCGTCACATATTGTTTGGATCTCAGCTGTGTGAACTCTTCACGAAACACTTGTTTCTGCAAACATTTTAACAATGTGATCTCAGCTTTCTTTAGGTCAATGGCGTTTAGTGAACAATGTAAACCTTGCTTGATGTTAATCATTCTGTGTTTCTGTCGTGGTTGTAGAGCAATCAATTTTTTCATAATTTCACCAAATCATGTCTCGTCGTCAATATATCTAAAGGTTTGAAGAACTTCTTGGCCACTCTGCAATCATTTTCCAACCAATTTGGACCTAGCCACCACAACTCATGAGTCAACAGCTGCTTTGGCGTTAAACACCTTGACGCGAAGCCTGCATGGTTATCCTCTGATCTGATATGCTGCCAGTGAACATTTGGTAACATCTCGGAGATAATAGTGCAACGATTGGCTACAAATACTTTCCAACTAGATGGATGTTTAGATAGCCAATGCAGCACAATTTCTGAGTCCGTTCATAGAATTTTTTGTGTATTATCTATATTGAAAATTTGTGCAATTTTTCTTGCGAGTTTGGCAAGTAAAGCAACACCACATAGTTCAAGACGAGGCACTGTACTTCAACCTTAGTATCGATAACATTGCGCGCATAAAGACAAGTCGAGTAAGCTACCTTACTGGCATCCGAAAATCCATGCAGTCGTGTTGTACTATAAATTTGACAATGTCGTTTAATTTTCAAATTTTCTAATTCCTTTAGATCGTCATACATCTGCAACCATTTACGACATAAATCTGATGGTAATTTACCGTCCCATCCTAGTTTTAATTTCCATAATTCTTGAAACATTATTTTGATTAGAATAGTAACCGGTAAAACCCATCTCATGGGGTCAAATAGCCTTGACGAGTCAGACAGGAACATCCGTTTCATAACATCAAACTGCAATTTCTCCGCGTGCATTTTAAAGTTGAAGCAATCATTTTGATGATCCCAATAGAGGCCGAGAACTTTATGGTCATCAGACTTATCTAACATGACTAGATTAGCTGATTCATCGTAGTCTTCAATTCCTTTCAATAGCGATTGCGAATTTGGCGGCCTTTAGCACCATTTTAATATCGTTACTTAGTTCTTTGGTTTGAGAAACGGAATCTGCTCGACTGAGCATGTCGTCCACGTAGAAGTCAGATGTAATTTACATTTGCTTGCTAACGGAAATTGATCATTGAATTCTTGAGCTACCTGATTCAAGCTACGTGTCGCTAGATATGCTGCTGATTTTATGACATAGGTCACACGAAGAAGTTTATAATGATTGATACGGTCGGTTTTTCACGCCACACAATACGTTGGTAATCGCAATCATTGATATTCACTACGACTTGGCGATACATTTGTTTCAAGTCTGCTGCTACTGCTATGCGATGTCTTCTAAATCGAACGAGGATGTCTATCAACTCAGGCTGAACTGTTGGCCCATTTAATAGTATATCGTTTAGTGAATGCGAACTGCTGGTCTTTGCTGAACCATCGAATACTACACGAACCTTTGCTGTAATGCTATCAGGCTTGATTACGGGATAATGGGGAAGATAAAAACATTCACCCATCGAAGAGTCACAAGGCTCACACTCGATCATGTGATGTTCAGCTAAGTATTCATTCATAAATTTAACGTATTCATTTCGTAAAGACTCATCTCTCTATAGACGATGTACAACAAATTTAACCCGACTTACTGCTCGCTTTAAAGAATTCCCGAGGTGTAATTTTGGATCCTTCGAAAAGGGTAGACGAACTTCATATCTTCCATTGGCTAATCTTTTCGTTGTTGTCTGGTTTTAGCTGCTGCTCGTTATGGAGTTCCTCCATTGCCCAAAATTTCTCTAAAGTCTCGTCTATATTGAAACCTGAATGATAAATGCTAAATGATGCCAGATTCCTTGTCGACCCTCTTGTAATTATTCATCCTAATATTGTGTCACTCGCAATTTAACCATATGGTCCCGTCATCCTTTCTGCTTTTAATATTTCGAAGAAATAATTCGCACCAACAATAAATCAATTGATAATAATTCGTCCGAAGGCGGATCTGCTAAATTTTTGCTTTGTAATTCAGGCCATTCATCGAACATTTGTTGGGTTAATTTAGCCAGCTTTGAAGTTGATTTTATCTATGATTAGGGCATCTAGTTCAATACAAACTTATTACTGATGAGATGACGCTATTAAACCAGCAATAGGTGTTCTATAATTTCTGCGATCTAGCTGCAAATTATCCACACATGTTGATGACACTAATGTAGCTTGAGAGCCAGAATCAAGCAATAATCTGCACTTAACTGGTCTTCCATGTTTGTCCAGCAACTTTACTATAGCCGTTTGCAGTATCGATTGATGATATTGCAAAGTATTTTCTGTGACTTGTGATGTAGATGTTGATGTAGATGTTAATATCTCGCTCTATTCTTTGGAAGCATCGTGAATAGATGTATGGTGATGGCGACGACAAACATAGCATGCACGTCTCGAAAGGCAAAATTTACTACTATGACCTGCATATAGACAATTAAAACATAGCTTTGATTATATTATGATATGAAATTCTTTTTCTGGTCCAGTATTAGTGCATTGTAGCGGTCACATTCATGAAGCTTATATAATTGGAAACACATTCCGCATTTTTGAATGGATCCCAAATGATTTGGTTTGGGCTGAACTGTATGTTTCATTGGTAGATTGGGTTAGGTTCTTGCTAGCCATTTGATTAGATTTGTCATGCTTTCTATTCGGAATGTTGATTGAAAATTATTTTGGTGTCTTCAGAGCTAAGCACCGATCTTGTAAAAACTTGAGAAATACTTCAAACTTCGGGATGGTTGAATGGTTGAATTAATTGTTTTTATGGACCATTGCCTTCTCGTTCCTTCATCAATCTTTTGCAGTATTAAGTGAATCAGCCAGGGATCTCTAGCTTCAGCTGAGTCTCCAAACATCTTTAGCCCATGGATTACTTCATCCGAAGTATCACATATCGATCTTAACGACTTGACAGATTCATTAGTGAATGACGATTGATCTAGGAGCCTGTTAATTAGTGATGTAATCACAGGTCATTTTAAACATCTCCCATAGACGTTTTTGGTTTTTGGGAGAACTAAGGATCAAGATCTGTACGAACAACGTTCTAATTACCCTTGGCATTTTTGATGTGGAAGATTCCTGTAAATCTTCTATCCAATGTTGATCGTCGTATACGGCTCCTTGAGCAAGACATGCTTACTTGTATGTCGCATATTGGGTGTCGTTAAACATTAAAAGATCATTAAAAGGGACGACGTTTTCTAGGCATTCATTTACTTGATGTTCCTACCCATTTATAATGTTCTGGTATCTGCCAATAATAATGGTAAACTATTTCCAAATTTCTATTTAAACGATGGTATTCTTGTTCTTGTAGTTTCAACGCTTGATGATAAATACTTCTGTCCGATATCTGCCAAATTTTCTTGTGCTTGGTCGATATTTTTGATTCTGTATTGGCCGGACAAATGGATGTCCAATCGTTGAAAGAAGTGACTCTTCTTTTGGATCTCATTACCGAAGAATCGCCAGCATGCTTCTGGTGAAGTAATACATCTACCTTCTACATAAGTGTCTGCTTCTTCAATAAATGTATTTGTCGGTTAAGATCTGACGGATAGTTCTCACGTATTCTACATTTATATGGCAATCGTACCGCTTTAGTAGATACTCATTATATGGAGGAACGTGACGATTATCCCATGTTATTCGATGACCATTTTTGTCCTTGCTGTATACGGCACGAACATGTAAAAATTCGTCGGTGTTATGTTGATTCAATTTCGGGTCGTAGCAATGTCGGTCATCCACTAAAGATGTTAAATCTTTCAAATGCTTGGGGAAATCGAAGCGGCACTTCACGCATCCATTTTTGTTTATCATACAAGGTGCATCTGGGTTCAGGTCCCCACATGCATTATGAATCATCCATTTTGAAACTAATTTTCGCAATTCAGGATTATCGTTGCCAGGAATTTCAGTTGATATTAGATTGTCTAGTTCTTCTGCATTATGAATCTTGTCTTCAGGGTTCATAATCAGTAGCAGGTGCTTGTATGGGAGACCTTGCTTCTGAAATTCTATTGTATATACATAAGCAGCGACCTTTCCGAAGATATGACGTTTATCTAGTTGTTCGATGATTTCGTCAAATTTATGTTTGACAATTCTAGCGATAAGGTCAGGTCGATCTTGGGTAAGCTGTCGTAAGGTAGTTCCATCGCTTAGAGCAAAACATGACACAGCTTTAATTTCAGGCCAATTGGGATTGCAGCTGATAGTAATGAAGAACAATAGCCATAGCGTCTTCAAAGTATTCGATGTAATAGTTGAGCCGCTGAGAAACTTTTTTGATTGAACTTCATCCACTGAATGCGGTCACGTTCCACTTTAATATACGTATCGACGAGGTATTGTTGGAAAAGTCGTCCACCAAAATGTAAATAATTGAACCTGACTTCGCATAGCAAGGCTCAATATATTTGTTTCTGGTGGAAGAAGCTTGATGAATTCCGGCCGAAGGGCAATACGGTATTGTGTTAATTCAAGCCGCGTAAGATATTGACGGCTCACATAAAGTTTATGTAATTTGATAACGTTACTTTCGGATAAAACAACGGATAAGTGAAAAGCTCTACATGATTGGTAATATTCTTTAAAGTCACAAGCGTTTTACCACGTTGATGAACTGCCATTTCGTTCTCTGGAAAACTTTGATCGGCGTTTAGTGTGGGGATGGTACATACTTCATTTGATGCAGGAACGTTAAATCTTATATAATCGGCACCTTCTGATAAACAGGAGCCGAACATATAGAGGTGTGATTCCGGTGGTATTGGCCAGCTGGTATACTTCTTATTCTACTTCTCGCATCATCATGAAACGTTCCCCGACACTGTTTTGAGATCTAATGATCTGCTCCAGCCATTCAATTAGAGCTTGACTGATTCCATGGTTAAGCGGATGTCCAAGTCGCTCGGCAATAGCATCATCGGGGTCCAGGAAGTACATTTGGCCGTACTGTGGTTACTTCAATTCGAATTGGGCATTTTGTGTCGGATGAACTGCCACATTCATTTTATGGTAAATTTGTTCGCTTACGATAAAACTATAGATACCATGATTGTTGCGAATTTCTCCGCATGTTGATGACGTCGTAAAAAGAGGCGCATTAATTCATTAGAAAATATCGGTGTGTCCAGTTTGATTTTGCTGTGCAAGCAGAAATCACTAAAAGAGTTCCAGTTAGTTTGATTCGATACACGCTCTTCGGGAAAATGAATAGATCCACAGTGAATGAAGTGATCCACAGTGAAGCATTAAACTAATTCAAATTGTGTTCCAAATTCAAACCAATTAAACTTGCCATAATTTTGTTACTTCCTAACTTAAGTGTTGAAATAAATTAATTGTCAATCGATGTCTCAATTAGCAGTGGACAATTCGTATAATAGCGTGTTTAAATTTGGAGTTCGATGTCTTTACGGTCACCACTTTCACAAATCCATCCTGCCCTTTATGCAGATTTGTAATCCGAGCCATTGGCCATTTTAATGGAGGGACGTTATCTTCCTTTAAGATTACGAGATCATCAATTTTTAGTGATTCACATCGCTTAGTCCATTTTCGACGATGCTGTAGAATTGACAGGTACTCATTTAGCCATCGCTTCCAAAAAGTCTGGAAGGTAAATTGAATCCGTTGAAAATGACTTAAACGACTAAATTTCAAATGTAATATGGATGGATCGGGATGGAATTAATCGGTTGGCCGATTAAAAAATTACCAGTAGTCAGACTTTCAAAATCATTTGGATTATCTGACATAGGGCCAATAGGACGTGAGTTCAAACATCCTTCAATTTGAACCCCGATCGTGTGAAGCTGTTCGATCGAAAATGACGAATAGGTGAGGACGCATTTTATGTGATATTTTGCACTTTTAATCGCGGCTTCCCACACGCCTCCAAAACGGGGCGACCTTGGGGGAATAGTGTATGTGCCATTGTATATGGGAATCAACACAAAATTTTAATACTTCGCTTTGACGAAATTCTGACAAGAATAAGCTGCGAAAATTGGTAGCATTATCTGAATAGATATGTGAGCAAAGCCCACGGCGCGATACGAATCACCGAAGAGATGCTAAGAAAGCTGAAGTAGAGAGGCCAGACATCACTTCCATGTGGACAGCCTTTGTAACGAAACATATAAAAATTGCAATGTAAACTTTCAATTGCACTCTAGATTTTACTTGACTAATCGCAGGAAATGGTCCACAAAAATCTATTCCCACATTTTGGAATGGTCTAGACGGTAGGACACGTTTTTCGGGTAATTCACCCATGATTTGATTTAAGGTTTGTGGACGCGGACGCTAAATTTCGTCCTCCTATGACCCAAAACCGTTGACATAAATTGTATAACAAGTCTGAGGACCAGCGTGAAGAAGACGCATATGCTCATTTCGAAATAGCAATTTTATAAAAGAATGCGAACCTGGTACTACTAACTGATGTTTGTGGTTGAAGGGAATATCAGCGTTTTTTAATCACCCGCCAACCCGAACCATGCCATCGTCATCGAGAAATGGCGCCAGAGATAATAATTTACTTCGACGAGACACCGATTGATTTTTCCGAAGATTATAAATTTCTTCTGGATAATGAGATTGCTGTATGTGTTTTATAATAAAGTTTAAAGCACCATCAATTTCATTAATTTCGAGTGATTTAATAGTTGGTGGTTTTGACAATTTATTTAAAGTTCGAAGTTTATTAAAACAAGCCTTTGTAAAACGATAAATATATGCGAAAATACGCAATACTTTTAGATAATTCGAATACTTTATGACAGACATCCATTCTTCTAATTTTGTCAAAGCTCCAACCAACACATCTGACGCGAATGAAGAATTTACTAAATTTTACTAGCTGCCAAACGCATACATCCAGGGGTATGTGTGATTAAGCTAGCGAATATAGTTTCATCCAGAAATAAATTTATGAAATTTAAACATGCAATTTAAATGTTAGTTTCGATAATTTAGAAAACACCCATTCTACTTTCTTCTATTTAACTTCATTAAACATTTTTGGAATATTCAATTAACTCACATTTTTGTTTAATTTTCAATCCTCCAAACATGGCTTTAAGGTTAACTTTGCTACTCATTGCATCATTTTTTAAATAAAATAAGGACACACAACTCAAAAGCATTTAAAAAATTGCATTATCCCCATTTAATTAAAATTAATATTAAGGAATTCTATTTCCCGTAACATCGAAGTAAGTTGTAAAACATACACACGGGTTTAAGGTTAAATAAAAGTAAATGGTGTGTTGTGTACAAAATTGGAAAGCGACTAATTTAGTAAGGTCGATATATAAAATTAGATATTTATTTATAAACAATTTTCCGAAGATCCCATCCTCGTAATGTTTTTTGGTTAGTGTACTGGATTAGCAATATATGTGCAAATTTTCATGAAGTTGTCACGGGGTTCACTACCCCTACTAAGAAATACTAAATGTAGAGTGTTATTCAATTTACATTGAACAACTTAGATAAATTAACTGTAAATTATCCGAAGATCCCATCGATCTCGTAATGTTTTTTGGTTAGTGTACTGGATTAGCAATATATGTGCAAATTTTCTTTGCTGCTTTTCTGCTGCTTTGCTGCTTTTCTGCTTGGACAAAAATTACGTATCATGGTTTGGGCCCACTTCATTGCAAGGCACCATTGGCAATGCTTATTAATGGTTCTAGAAATAGTTAGGACAGCTTAGGAACAAATCAACGACCGATTTTAATTTTTCTATACATACTACTAAAAATAAAAAATAAATAAATACATTTTGCCGAGAGTATAAAAGGAAAAAAAATCTGTTTCGTTTTAATGCATTTTCAGACCTTGCGCTGTTCGTTTCGTATTGTGTTTTGAGTTTTCGTATTGTGTTTTCAGTTTTCGTATTGTGTTTTGAGTTTTTGGTATTGTGTTGTAATAGTGTTTTTTATAAAAAGTTTTTTTTAAAACTACAGACCCGGCTTTCTTTTGGATATTCTCTTATTCTTGATTCTACATTTATTGATTGTTTTTTTAAATTGCGATTGGCTTAGGCTAATTTTAGCTAGTTTACTGGTTGGTTATTAGGAGAGAATTATTAACCGCAATTTTGTGGATTTTTAATTTTGTCCAAATTTATTGGATACGTACCAAATTAACGTTTTAGCTATAACCTTTTGAGTTCAGGTTTTTTTTTTATTAACTGTTTATTTTTTTGTGGATTTTTTTTATAATGGGCAACCTAAAACAAAAAAAAATCGTTACGTTCAACAGAACCTGAATATGCTCAAATTGAATAGCAAGACACTGCAAACCACACTATTAAATTTGTTCGGTCAACAAAATATTAAATTTGGTAGAAGCAATTGTCCATTTATGAAAGTAATTTGTCGCTCTTTGAAGGTCAAAAATTCATCGAAAAAAGAATCGAAAATATGGAGAGGAGGTACCTGACGATTTGAATTCAAATAATGACATATTTTGTTACCTGAACTTGTTCCACGTGTTGCGAGTTCTTCTGAGTTCTCTGACAAGAGCAAAGAAAGCAACAATAATTTATTTAATAATTCTCAACTCGAATCCGCTGAAACTATTCAAATACCCAGTAATAATATTGATGTTTTAGAACCAATGTTTATTGTTACATCCAATACGGATTTATCTAATGTGATGGATGAAAATGAATGTACCCCAATGCCAAATCAAAAGGTTAGTACGATGGATAATGTTGATATCGACATATATAACCTACCGATTGTTATAATGAGTCCAACAATTAATGAATGGTATTCTCGTGGGACGATGAAGATAGAGGTTAATATTTCTGAAAGCTGGACTAAAGAAGCATTACGCACTGCAATTAGATGCGCTCTTACCCGAATAAAAAATAATTGTGTATTATCATTTGGTACATTGAACTTCAATAAACATCTCTTGCAATTAGTTCAATACGCAACCTGTAAATATTTAATTCACAATCAGAAATATAAAATATAAAGGGCTGAAACCTCACGAGGTGATCAGAACTTCGGTCTTTGGTATCTTCAATAATATCATAAAGTTGGTGTGACTGTTTTGACATTATTGATTTCTATTTTAACCAATATATATTTACTTATACAACAACAGCCAAACATGTCAAAAGCTTCAACATGGGTAGAGGCATCCAATTTAAAACGAAAAATCGTATTCTAGAACTTTATACCGAAAGTAGTATAACAAATTATACTGATACTTCTAACCGTTTAACTGACCATATTCCAGAAATTTATCCGAAAACTCATTTTAGAATCCCATTTACAACGCACATGTCTAACACAATGATACCCGCGGTTAAGGCATAGTCAAGTTCCATCCTACTTGGCCATATTCCACACATATCAAATATTGCCATTTCCAACGCACATATCAAATTTCATTATAATCGGTTAAGAAATAGCCAAGTTCCATCATACTTGGCCATATTCCTGAACTTCGCCCAAACCTCATTTCAGACTCCCATTTCCAATACACATGTCGAATTTCATTATAATCGGTTGAGAAATGAGCAAGTTCCATCATACTTAGCCATATTCCAGACACTCATCCAAAACTCACTTTAGAATCCCATTTCTAACACACAAATCAAATTTCATAATAATCGGTTGAGAAATAGACAAGTTCCATCATACTTGGCTATATTCCAGAACTTCATCTAGAAATCGTTTTAAAATTCCAGCACTTCATCCAAAACTCATTTTAGAATCCCATTTCTAATACAAATGTCGAATTTCATCGTAATCGGTTGAGAAATGGGCAAGTTCCATCATACTTTGCCATATTCCAGAACCTCATCCAAAACTCATTTTAGAATCCCATTTCTAACACACATATTAAATTTCATAATAATCGATTGATAAATAGGCAAGTTCCATCATACTTGGCCATATTCCAGAACTTCATCCAGAAATCGTTTTAAAATCCCAGAACTTCATCCATAAATCATTTTAGAATCCCATTTCCAATACAAATGTCGAATTTCATCGCAATCGGTTGAGAAATGGGCAAGTTCCATCCTACTTGGCCATATTCCAGAAGTTCATCCAAAACTCATTTTAGAATCCCATTTCTAACACACATATTAAATTTCATAATAATCGGTTGATAAATAGGCAAGTTCCATCATACTTGGCCATATTCCAGAACTTCATCCAGAAATCGTTTTAAAATCCCAGAACTTCATCCATAAATCATTTTAGAATCCCATTTCCAATAGAAATGTCGAATTTCATCGTAATCGGTTGAGAAATGGGCAAGTTCCA
The DNA here is from genome assembly GCA_963556165.1 of Tipula helvola. Classification (NCBI taxonomy): domain Eukaryota; kingdom Metazoa; phylum Arthropoda; class Insecta; order Diptera; family Tipulidae; genus Tipula; species Tipula helvola. Next base: position 141,553,201 of record OY744482.1, on the reverse strand, counting down.
TCCTACTTGGCCATATTCCAGAACTTCATCCAAAATTCATTTTAGAATCCCATTTCTAACACACATATTAAATTTCATAATAATCGGTTGATAAATAGACAAGTTCCATCATACTTGGCCATATTCCATAACTTCATCCAGAAATCGTTTTAAAATCCCAGAACTTCATCCGTAAATCATTTTAGAATCCCATTTTCAACACAAATGTCGAATTTCATCGTAATCGGTTGAGAAATGGGCAAGTTCCATCATACTTGAATATATTCCAGAACTTCATCCAGAAATCGTTTTAAAATCCCAGAACTTCATCCATAAATCATTTTAGAATCCCATTTCCAATACAAATGTCGAATTTCATCGTAATCGGTTGATAAATAGGCAAGTTCCATCATATAAAAAATTTGTTAACTATTCACCACATCCAAATCCAACCCCTACTCAACTCCAACTCAACTTCAACTCAACGCGCAAATTGACCCCTAATTTAATCTTCAAATCAATTCCCAATTCAATGCCAAATTCAATGCCCAATTCAATAATCAAATAAGCATATATAAAAAAATCGTAAATATTTATAAAAGCAGTTATTTTGGGTCAATTCGTATGGCAGGTACCCCACCCCCTTGGCGTACAGTCTCCAAAAGCTTTTCAAATCTCCGCCTTGACCATAGAAACAGATTGGCGAAAAAAAATCCAAATCGGACAAGCCGTTCTCGAGATACCATGGGTCCAGACATCCAGACATCCAGACATCCAGACAGACGGACGGACATTTTTTTTTTTTTTGCTTTTTCAGACTCAGGGACTTTCAAAACGTCGAGAAAAGTGGTTTTGGACCAACCAAATTTTTCGTCATTTTTGACAGGATTTCAATACTTTGGTCTTTTTAGACCGAAGTAATTTCTTATTAGGGAAGACGTAATGGAAGTATGGACTAAAGGAATGGATATTGAATCACACGGCTTAATAAAAGAATTCGTTCAATTGAGAGGTCAAGAGAGATTACATATGCAATCAAAAATGGAGAATAAACTTCCATACGTTGCATATTTAGAAAATAATAAGGAAGTTGATTTAAATCTTCTTCGTGTTGGAAATACGCAGCACATTAAGCAACCAAATATATTTCGAAAAGTCCGCTCTGAAAGATTGTTATTACATGATTTAGTTAAAGGTTGCGATTTGATGGATGTAATTTATCGCGTCAACCGAAAAGATGATAATCCTAATTATTGCTGGTAATCCTAAGTTTATCATTTTAATGCGTCAACCAAATTTACGGGTTTTAAACAGAGCAGGTGGTGTTCCAGTATATATTGATACTACTGGAGGGCAGCACTGCCGTTAAAAAAAAACAGGCAGCTCCAATCAAATTTCTATTCGGCCCCAATCGGCTCCACAAGTAACAGAGCATCAAAATATATAAAAAAGCCTTTTTGTTTGTGTTTTACATTTAGGGAAAAATCAATTCATTAATTAAAATTAATTAAACTAGAGGAATTATTGATTTATAAAATCTGATCCGAAATCTTAGGAGTTTGCTAATTTATATTTTGATAATACATTTTTTGACGCTTACCAATCAATAAGCGAACACTTTTTGATTAATTAATTGTATGGTAATTAGTAGGGCTGTGAATTTTAGGTGCTAAAAAATGCATTTTAGGTACATACCTAAAATATGCTCTATAAAATTAAAAAAACGTGGAAAAAGGTTTCAAAAATTAAAATTATTTGAGTAAAAAAGCTGCTTTTAAGTAATTTATTCACTTAAATTTATTGCTTATTTCATCACAGTAAAATTCATAAATAAAAAGTATTGCCTATTTGTTTTTGTGGAGCTCCAAACCCGGTTCACATTCTCTAAAAATTTGCACTCTCGAAGCGCTTTTAAAAATAATTTTTTGACGTAAGCAATTATCTCTCTACATCGGGATGTATTGATTTTATAGTTATATAATTTTAAATTTTAATGTTATTGATTTTATAGCTGTGGCCACTCGATGTAATCCCGTGTACCAAACAAGTAACGTGTAAAATTTTCGAGTAGACAATTTTAATTGCAGCAGCCGCCTACACCCTAAAGGCACAGCATCTGATAAAAACATTAAAATTGTGTCTAGGTTAAAATCTTTGCCTAAAATTTTAACGGAATCGTTGAAAAGTCTAGCTACTGTGAAACTATTGGCTTTGTTTAATATAGCAATATTCAATAAAAACTTTTTGCGGCTTTCATCTTCATCCCTATTTATAACACCTTCCCCAACATTAGCCACATATCTTCCGGTTGTGTCGGTTGTTTCGTCTATTGTCACCCGTATATATTCGTATTTCATTGCACTTTTTACTTGTAAAATAATTTAATCGTTTATTATCTTTTTATTTAAACAAAAAAGCCGGGCGCGTAACGTTTCTATTCTTCACCTCAGATATAAACGTCTGATTTGTAGTTCTGTGGTTTTTTTGTGGCATTCTTTTGTGTTGGGATCTTATATGTTGATTTTTTTTCTGATTTTTTGACTGCAACGATTGTCACATTACAAATTTGGCAAAATAACACTTGTCATCGATTGAACCAACTGAAAAAACCTATTTATGCCAAATTTTTCCTCATGGATGCCAACAAAAGAAAAAAAAAATACATTTAAAGTAGTTTTGGAACTAATGTAAAAACTTCACTTTTTAGAAATAAAAATACTGAACAAATGTGTTTTCGTATTCATGTTTTTTAACTGAGGAAATTTTTTATGTCGCGTTCACATTTGTTCCTTGTTTTAAAATTCATTTCTGAAGACCAAAGATATACGATACCGTTTTGATGTAAAATCCGGACCTTTCATGATTATTTTGGAAATGATTTTGAATATTGTACAATTTAGGCGACAAAAAGGTTCAAAAATGTTTATTTAGGTGAAAAAGGTTCCAAACCACGGAAAAGGTGAGAAAAGGTGCTAACAAACCGATGCCATATGAAAGGAAATTTTATGAATCATGTTTCTATCTAACCAAAACACGTAAACCTGGCTCCAGCATGAAAAGGGTTTTACCTAAAAATCACAGCCCTAGTAATTAGCAATGAATTAATTGTAGAAGTTTTTAGCGAATTTCTGCTTTTAGTTTTTATATTGTTTAAACCTGAAAATATTTTTTAATTCGGAAACATTGGTTTGTTTAACCCGTTTTTTAAATCCAATATCCTTGCCCAAAAATCCTCCAACTGGTTTCAATTATCCACTAATTTTTGATAACGTAGAGTTCAAAATTCTTCTTCGCTCTCTTCGAAAGATGTTTAACAAAGGTATTATACTTTCACCCAATTTTTGAGGATCTAAATGTTGTAATTGAACTAGGTAGTATTTCATCTTTAAAATCAACACGCATCAAAATTTGAGTACACAACTTGATATAAAACTTCTTACATCGCTTCTTTATTTCTAATACATAATCTTTAGAAAGAAAATTTTTATTTAATTCATTTAAATTGGATTCTTCGACAAATTTCAATTTAACAAAACTGGGTAAGATTGTCAATAAATATGTTTTAATAGAAGGAAGCAACCTATACATTTTTGGAGTCTCACTTTGGAATTCTTTATTTAAATTATTTGTAATTTTAAGAATGTATGATAAAACAGGAAATAAGCCAAATTAACGTTATTTAAATTTTCAGAAATTTGTGAAGCCAAATCGGAATCGGCCGAAAATGTATTTAATAAAAAAAAATGTTGAAGAGGCTACCATTGCTCAAAATTCGATTGACAAGTCCTTCAAGAGACCAGAGCCATCTAGTGTTCGCTATTTTAAAGATTTTGTGAAATGGAATATTAAAGTATTCCTGAAATGAACGAAATTCATTTTGCCTTTTAGAACAATGTGCTAAGAAGAAGTAGGTAAACATATGTTTCTCACCAATCTTTCGCATTCTTGTGAAAGTTTTTTCGCTGCTGCTGAGGAACATATGTGGAGGGAATAGCATGTACATCACAGGGAGTACAAATAAGGATTTACTTATTTTAATAAAGCTTAAACTCCACAGTTTTTACCTACAATTACGCTGGCATTAGCCCCAAACCTCAAACAATTAGTTATTGGAATTTTATGATGATGAAAATTTTTTATAATTTCATTATATACCAACTTTGCGTCACGATTTTCAAGCTCTAAAAGGCACAAAAAACGGCTACAATTAAATTTAAATCGGATTTGAAAATTGAAGTTATAATTTTGACGGGTACATTTGTTCCTATAAGCAGTTTTTATAGAAAACCCAATAACACATACACATTATAGAATGGAAATACATACAATGTAGAATCAGAAAATTGAAATAAAAAATGAAATTCATTTAAAAAAACATAAAAAATATTAACTGTTTTGAAAGCTCCAATTGGAAGATTGACGAGCTCCACCGGGCTCCTGGGCTCCCGAAATATTGTAGAGCTCCATTTTGGAGCCGAAGCTCCACTTTCGACAGCGCTGCTGGAGGGCTCGTTCGTAAAATGAAATGTTGTGATCAACATAGTTTTTGTAGAATTTACTATTATGTTTGTGTGGTTAACATTAACAACATAATTTTCCCAATTTGTGAATTAATTAGTGCCGAACATGACACCTCAACGATTATTTCTTTTCTATCGAAATTCAAAAGAGAAATAGATAGGGCTAACCTCAAAATTCGCCTACCTAAATATTTTGTTTCCGATTGGTCCTGGGTTTTTATAAATAGTACAATCCTTGTTATGAATTCCATGTCTTTGACCATTTATTTAAAAGCGACTTACTCGATTTTAGTTGATAACAGTAATGTTAAAAATTTAATTGGTATTTTTATATGTTGCTCTCACTTGTCAGCAATTATAATCCGGCAGATTAATTCAAAAATTCCACATTGCTCGAAAATTCTAAGGGAATTTACAATGATCATGTTTTTTTTAATTATAGACTGTAGAAGTTTTACAGAAATCGACAAACTTTTCCAAATTTTTTGTACTATGTGTTGCTCAAACCTTAAAAATAAATTATTTATTGAGGCTTACGAGGAGTTTTTAAAGTATGTGGAATACCAAATTTCGGAACCAGCTTTAGAAAGAATTAATATTAATTTGGAGCAACAAAATTCGAAAGGTGAAAATGACGAAGAAAGCGACGGCAATGAACATGACTCCTTATTGCAACAGATTTTATAACTTTTATTTAAAAATCGTAGATAAAATTAAAAATTTGGAAAAAAATGCGAAAGATGTGGAACAAAATCCTTACTTTTGCAATGATTTTATTTTATTTTGTATAAGGAGGTATTTTACATATTTACCTCTGTGGGCAACAATTTTCTTTAAATGTTTTGGAGAACAAAGTAGACCTGCAAACGCGTCAGTTGAAAATTGGTTCAACCTTATTAAAAATAATTTAATTAAAAAACCAAATTTAAAACTTTATCGATTTGTGGAAGAACTAAACAAAACTAATGAGTTAGTTCGAAATAATTTAGAACTTTCAGATCATATGGTAGCGCGCAGAAGACCACCAGGAAAAAAACATAATAATACAGTTAGAACTCCAGAATCTACACCTAAACGGCACATGGCCGACGAAGAAAGCCCAACTAACTTGAACGCAGAGGAACGGTGGGGAGAATAAACGTCAGAAATAAATCTAAATATAATAAAAATAATAATAAATTTTCACATCACAATATTTAAAAAAAAAAAAAAATTAAAACTGCTGATTCAACTTTTCACACAAGTAATAAGTAAATTATTTTAAATGTTTACTCGGTGGTAGTGAAATTGCAACTGTATATTTGGTAAAAATACATTCTCCACTTTAAAAAAATGGAGGTGTGACCAACACACGACTTTCTTTTACGAACAGCGAATTTTAAGAACTATTATAATACAAATTTCTTGCAAACTTAATTAAGATTGTTTTTATTTTTTCATGTTTTCTGTAAATTGTATATTTTTGAAATATTTGCAAAATAAATTTTCTGTTTCGCGGAATCTGGGAGCTGTAACCCCAAATATTATGTAAGGCATTAATGAAGATATATCTGTTTTGAGGTCCCCTGAGTCCGAAAATGTGGGTTTCGAAATGATTTCTGTCTGTCCGTTTATCCGTCCGTCTATCAGTCTGTGTCTTTTCTATAGCCCAGATGGCTTAACCAATCGAACAAAAACTTTAGATTTAAGCTTTACTTATGTAAAAGAAAGTAATAAAAAATAATAAATTTGTAAAAAAGTTTGCGTAATTGGTTTCTCAAAATTCCCTGTTCGTAGAAGAAATGTGTTGGCCACACACCAATTTTATTTTTTTTTTTAAATTTTTTTTTTTTTAAATTTTTAAATTTTTTTTTTTAATTTTTAATTTTTATTTTTATATTTTTTTTTACTTTTATTTTTTGGAAACATTTTGTTTTAGTAGTTTTTTGTAAACCTTATACTTTTTGAGATATTTGCAAAACAAATTTTCTGGCCCAAGGGAGTGGCCACTTCCGGTTGCCCGATGTAGAAATTTATAAAATCTCCGGATACAAAAAAAAACACATTCACTTTCAACTAATTTATTTTTACTTTTTATATTTTTAAATTATAAGAATTATAATGTAATAATAAAATTTATTCTTAATAATTCATATACAGAAATTAAAATAGAGACGTGCTCAAAACGAGGTATACAAAGAACTACAAACTCATCGTTTTGTTGTTATACCAACAAAACTTATAAAAAAGAATGGAAAAGAAACATAATAAACTATGTACTAAATAAAATAAAAAAGGAGATGCGAACCGGCAAATCGAAAATTAGTACATTTTTTTTTCTTTTGACGTTGATTCTCAACATGCCCGCCTCCTTGAAATCACTAATTTCAAAATTAACATTATTTAAACATTTGTATTAAACCTATTAAATAATAATACTTAAATCTACGCACCTGATCCGTGCATTTCTGACTTCATGCCGAGGTGTTCAATATAATTTTCAAAAAATACGTTTTAAAAATAAATATACACATACATATTAATTAAACTCGCAGACTAATTAGACGCAAGAAAGAGATTCGGTCATACCTCAACATGTAATACGCTGATCTTAGTTACAGCTCGCTTGAAATCACCGGTCGATGTTTTGACTAGGACGACTCGTACTTTTTTATCGTCACCTGCGAAAGTTTCCACAATCCGTCCGAGTTTCCAGTTCATTGGTGGAATATGATCCTCATGAAGCAATACAAGAGATCCCAGTTTAAATTGTTCAGTGGGTTCTATCCATTTTCGACGATGTTGCAATTGCAATAAATACTCCTTTGACCATCTTTTCCAAAACTGTTGGATCAAATATTGAATGCGCTGATATTGGGATAATTTGTTATAATTTAAATGTTCCAATGATGGATCGGGAAGTTCGGTCAATGGTTGTCCAATTAAAAAATGACCCGGTGTCAAACAGGTCATGTCGTTTGGATCAGAAGACATTGGACTCAATGGCCTTGAATTTAAACACGCTTCAATCTGAACAATAATTGTCTGGAAGCTTTCATATAAAAACGAAGTTTGTCCAAGTGTGCACTTTAAATGATGCTTTGCGCTCTTGACACCTGCCTCCCACAGACCTCCAAAATGTGGAGACCGAGCAGGGATCGTGTGCCATTGCATACCGTTTGCAGAACAAAATTGATCTACCTGCCGCTGGTGTGATTCGGCAGAAACCAACCTCTGTAACTCACTCAATTCTGCTTTGCTGCCCACGAAATTTGTGGCATTGTCAGAATATATGTGCGAGCATAATCCTCTACGACTTACAAAACGACGAAGCGTGGCGATGAAACTTTGAGTTGACAAACTATCAACAATCTCCATATGGACAGCCTTTGTGGAAAAACAAATAAACAGGGCGACGTGTACTTTAATGATTATATTTTTCCTTAATTGATGGCAAATGTTAAAAGGCCCACAGAAATCTACACCTGTAATTGCGAATGGCCTTGAAGGATTAGCACGAAAACTGGGTAGATCACCCATGATTTGTGTTATAATTTTTGGACGAACTCTAAAACATCTAATGCACTTACTTACAATCGTTCGACATAGATTTCGACCACCTATGATCCAATAATTTAACCGAAGAGAATATAATAGTGCTTGAGGACCACAGTGCAACATTCTTTCGTGTTCACAACGCGCTAATAGCTTTGTGAAGATATGCGTTGCTGGCAATATGAATTGATGCTGTGAATCATATGGTATGTTAGCGTGTTGCAATCGCCACCCTACTCGAAGCATGTTGTCGTTGTCCAAAAATGGACTCACCGATTTCAACCGACTTTTAGGGGCTACAATTCGTGATTTTTGTAACTCCTTTATTTCGTCTACAAACTCAGAATGCTGTATTGTCTTTATCAATCCCTTTAACGCACAGTTAATTTCCTGAGTGGTGAGGTTTCCGGATATTCGAGTTCCAGATCTCAATCGACAATTATCGATGAAACGCTTACACAAGGCTGTGATTCGCAGCAATTTGTTTATTGATGAATATTGAGCCCAATGATCCCAACTCTCATTACGACTCACCATCACGGTTTGGACTTTACGAAGTTCGAGTTCGACTGATTCAGATATTTTACTTGCGGATGGTTTTGGCCACAGTTCACGATTCAAATGCAGAAACTGTGGACCGTTCCACCATAAACTAGACTCAGCAAACTGTTCTGGCATAACACCTCTTGACACTAAATCAGCGGGATTCATTTCCGAAGGAATGAAGTGCCAATCATTTGGCGACGATAATTCCTGAATCTGGCTGATACGATTTGCTACAAAAATTACATATCTCGATGGTTCACTTTTAATGCGCAATAGTGTAATTTCGGAGTCAGACCAGTAATATACTGACTGAAATTTTACGTCCATAATACTCAGCGTTTTTTCCATAAGTTCTGTTAACAGCAGAGATGCACACAACTCTAATCTTGGTATTGTCTGAACTTTTAGCGGAGCGACGCGTGATTTGGAATTTAATAATCGAAGAGTTACGCTATCGTCCCAATGAACGGTGCGTACATATATCACACAACCATATCCTTTCTCAGAAGCATCCCCAAAACCGTGCAGTTCAATTTGTTTGGCCTTTTGTAAACCAATTTCTCGAGGAAACGATACCGTTTTTAGTTTAATTAGTTGTGTTTTGAAATCAACCCAACATTCCTTCATGTTTGAAGGCAACTCAGTATCCCAACTTAATTCTGTGTGAGACCAGAGTTTCTGCATGAACAATTTTGCTATGAATATCATTGGAGCACATATTCCTAATGGATCGAATAGTCGTGCTATTTCGGACAATACTACACGCTTAGTATATTTTATCTTTTCATTTAATTCGATCTGATCGAAATGCATTTGAAATCTATCATTTTTATAATCCCACAGTAATCATAACACCGAAATCCTTTGATCTATTAATTTGTTTTCGCTCGATAAAATAGACAGCTCGTTTGATACGAATTTCCGTAATTCAAATCCACCTTTGAGTAATAAACCAATTAGATCATTTTTTAATTTTACGGCTTCTGTACAGGTGTTGGCTCCTGTGAGAAGATCATCGACGTAAAAATCGCGCTTAAGCACTATCGAAGCTTCGGGATAAACGTTCTTTTCATCGTCTGCCAATTGATGTAAAGTTCGCACCGCTGAGAATGGTGCTGAAGCTGTACCATAAGTTACCGTTTTAAGTTTATAACATTTTATCTCGTTTTCACTAGATCCCCTCCAAAAGATACGCTGAAAATCTGAATCGGCACCTTCTATCTTTATCTGGCGGTACATCTTTGTGATATCGGCACAAAACGCAATAGGGTGCTTTCGAAATCTCAAAATTATTGACCAGAGGTCCTGTTGAATGGTGGGTCCCACCAGAAGACAGTCATTGAGTGTTACACCATTTGATGATCTTTGCGAAGCGTTAAACACTACCCGCAATTTGGTAGTGCTACTATTTTCCCTTAATACGCAATGATGGGGTAAATAGAAGGATTTTCCATAAGGATTTGTAATGATGTTTGGATCAGGAACCTCTTCCATATGTTGCAACTCGATGTACTCATTGATAAATTCTGAGTATTGTTCTTGCAACCTTGGATTTCTTTTGAGTTTTGACTCAAGTGTTTTGAATTGGGCCATAGCCGCGAAACTTGATTCACCAATCGTTTTAATTTTGTTATTGAAGGGAAGCGACGTACAATACCGTCCTGTAGAATCACGCGAGACATTATCTACAAAATGCTCTTCGCACAATCTTTCTTCAATAGAATAGTTTCGATCAGACTTGACTGACTCAATATCCCAAAACTTCTGGATTTGAGTGCTCAACTGTTGTAATGTACAAACGAAATTTAAAGATTCGCTATTAATGTTGCAATTCATTTTAATGTGCGACTTTAACTTTAGTGGACTGTATATTTTGCCTGCTATGACAAAACCGAAGGAGGTGTTAATGAATGGAGGCATCTCCTTAAACAATGTTAGTTTTTCGTTCGAAATAATTTCATTGAAGATCTCTGCGCCCAATATCATGTCAATGCAGTTCGGTTTGTAAAACCATGGATCGGCCAATGTAACCGGATGTAAAATTTCGTTTTTATTAACAGGCACATAATTCGAAGGTAAATCATTGGTAATGCTTGGTAGTACCAAGAATTTCAAATATGCTTCATAATCGGAAACTCGTGATTGAATCCTGATCGACACTTCACTTTTAACGTTACTCGATTTTTGATTTATTCCAGATATCGACACTATAGTAGAATATTTTCTTATATTTGTCAACTGGCATATGCGCTCGGTGACAAAATGCGATTGTGAGCCACTATCTAACAGTGCTCTGCAAGGAAGAACTGTTCCGTCATCCTTTGTAGCCCAAACAATTGCCGTGGGTAATAGAACCTGGCCTGAAACACAATTAGTTTCGTTGAGCGTACTATGAGCGTTAACTGAACCCTTGATGTTCGAAGTATTAGTTGGCACCGTGTCTTGTGCCACGTTTTGCGAAGAACACATATTGGACTTACTTTGTGCGTGAGGTATGCCATGCGATGCATTACCCTTAAAATGAAGTAATATATTATGTTTGAGTGAGCAAAGACTACATCCTTGACCCTTGCATTCGGCAACCTTGTGACTTGAGCCTAAACAATTTGTGCATAACCTAAGCCTACGAACAATCTCAAGACGTTTTACAGGGGAAATGTCCGATTTTTTAAATTCAAAACAATCTATAATTTTGTGGTTACCCTTACAATATTCACAAGAGAAATTATTAGATCTGGACATAAATGTTTTTTGGAAATTGGGTTTATATCCTACTGCGACCTTTTCCTTACTTGTTTGTGAGTTCGAGGTATTCGAAGATGCTGATGTTTTAATTGAACGAAGGATTTTTGCACGATTTTGTAAAATCTCAATAAATAATTCGAATGTTAATGAATCATTTTGATTTTCCGATTTTCTTTTTAAAACTTCAACCTTTGATGCATTGTCTAACCTTTCCACCAAATGGTGCAACAAAAACAAGTTAAACACATTCAACTGGTTATCGATTGTGTGTAAAGCCATAAAATGTTTGCTTACAGTATCAATGAAGTTCTGAAGCGAAGCGGAATTATTTTCCTGTGGTTTTTTAATTTCATACAATTCCTTAACATGAATTTCCTGTATGAGTGTTTCATCGTCAAAATGATTTACAAGTGCTTTCCAAGCCGAACTGTAGTTCGCATCATCAATGGGATAAGGCTCTATCAGATGGTATGCCTTGCCATCACGCAAACATGAAATCAAATAATAAAATTTAGTTGTATCGCTCAACTTTTTCTCATCATGTACTAATCCCGTAAAAATACCTTTGAAATTAAGCCAATTTATGGGTAAACCATCAAACTTTGGTAAATCTACTTTTGGCAACATATACTGATTTAACTTTGAATCCTTTTGGTTCTGACCTTTTAATTTATCAATTTGAGTGAGCAATTCTGCTTCGACCGAACCGTACTGATCTTCAAACGAGAATTTATCTAGAATGACTTCATCCTGATCATTTACCACTAAAACTTCCAACTCGTACTGACATTTGTAATAATTGTCATATGCCGACTTCACACGCTGCAACGCAGATTCAAATTCTGCTAATCTTTTGAATTCATCTCGAGCCAACTTGTTTTGAAAGTGTGTGACAATCGATTTGATTCTACCACGCTTTCGTTTCAATTCAGCAATTTTAGCGTCAGCCATTTTGTCGCGATATTTAATAAAATACGATGCAAAATTCGAAATTGATTTCACAATAAAACGCGATCAAAAAATTTGCAATTACTTTTTATCGAAGAAACTTTTTAAAAACCAATTAAAATTGAACACCTCTAGCAAATTCAAAAAAAAATGCACGTACCTGTGTAACAATGTTTATGATCTGCAAACTGATGATGTTATGTTGTGGTATAGCTGTACAATCAATTGTATGGTGCAGCTGCCCGATTGACGATAAACGTAGTTCGTTGATAACAAAATTCCAACTATAAATTTTAAATAAATATGCAATTGCTCTGCTCGATGCGAATTCTACGTAGCTCTTTCAAATGAATATGCCCGGTATGAACGACGATGCAAAATGACGAATAATTGTCGCAATTTGTGTATATGTAGATGAGCAGCTGTGACGTAATGCGAATACACGTAATTTTGATGAAATGGCTTTATGCCGATGCAGGATATAATAATTATATTCGAAGAATTCTGCGATGCACTATACACTAGTAGTGTGTATTACGTCAAAAATGAAACTGTTTGTATGCGTTGTACCGATATTGATGCGGTTACAACTTTCTCGATGATTTTGACAAAGAATGTCTTTTATTCGATTCACAATGGACAATGATTCCTAACCTCGTGCGATTGACGATGATTTTATAATGTGTTATCGATTAATTTTATTCATGCACAATTCCAATCCACTTTCAATATGTCGATGAAATGTACACTTTTTGTCGAAGAAAAATAAAATATATGTATTTTATTATGAAATTAGATGCACGATTACGATTAATTATTTTTAAAGATGGCTGATGCGAGGCATGTGCTCGATGAAATTGCCATAATGTTATTTTTTAACATATATAAATAGCCAAATCGATGCAAATATACGTAATATCAAAGATATAATCTCTTTTATCGAAGATGAGATTTATTTTAAATACGATGAAATCGGATGTGTTTTCCGTGTATGTTAAGATGGCCGGCGCGATTAAAATATACGCTTCCATCCGGCTCGAAGGACCATGTAGAAATTTATAAAATCTCCGGATACAAAAAAAAAACACATTCACTTTCAACTAATTTATTTTTACTTTTTATATTTTTAAATTATAAGAATTATAATGTAATAATAAAATTTATTCTTAATAATTCATATACAGAAACTAAAATAGAGACGTGCTCAAAACGAGGTATACAAAGAACTACAAACTCATCGTTTTGTTGTTATACCAACAAAACTTATAAAAAAGAATGGAAAAGAAACATAATAAACTATGTACTAAATAAAATAAAAAAGGAGATGCGAACCGGCAAATCGAAAATTAGTACATTTTTTTTTTCTTTTGACGTTGATTCTCAACACCCGATTTGAACTAAAATTCACTGGGGTGGAAGGCCCCTTATCAAATATTTATCAAAAAAGCTTAAGTCTGAAGTTTCAGTTCGATTGGTTAAGCCATCTGAGCTGCAGAGCGGACACAGACTGACAGACGGACAGACTGACAGACAGACATCATTTCGAAACCCACTTTTTCGGACTCAGGGGACCTTCAAAACAGATAAATCTTCAATAATCCCAAGATCGAAAATTTTCATGATTACTATACTTTATTTTACTTACGTAAAAGAAAGTAAAAATGTGAAACTAAGGCCCGATTGTATGAACGAGGATAAATGATTAATCCTCTGATTTAGCGTAGTTTGCATTGTTTTATACAAGGCAAACTAAAATGTCATTAATTGAGTAGCAAAGTTTGCTTGTTTAGTATATTTTAGTAAAATTTTCATTGATCTATATACTCCAATGAAGAATTTACTAAAATAGAACTAAAACAAATTTAGTAAAATATAGTAAGAAATTCATTACCATCACATCTGGATGTTTAAAGCGTGATTTACACGTAGCGAACAAAACTTTTGTTTGATGCCCAGCAAAAAATAAAAAGATAGTATATCATGATTTTCTTTTTGCCAGAGAGGGATAAAACGTTAACAAACAAAATTTTGCTCGATGTCGAACAAAATTTTGTTAGGCGTTCTTTTCTTATTTTTTACATTTGTTACTATAAACATCAAAAATTGAACTATAAAATATACTCGACCCGAGTATATTTTATAAAAACAAAACAATCAAAATGGCGATTTTTGAAATTTGTATAGCACTTTAATTTTATTTTTTAAAAATTTTAATTCAAAACTAAAATTTACGTTCGAAAAGTTTCAATTTTAGGGAAAAAGTGGTAATTTTGATAATTAAAGTAGTATCTTCGCCCTATTCGTCAAAAATATTACATCGTCGATTTTATACCGCCAAAAAATTATAGTATGTCCGACATTTTTGTTTTATACTTTTCTCTTTTTATCACATGAAATTTTTTTCTATTGCGCGTAGCTCTAAGTTTTTAACAAAAATTGTTGGGCATCGAGCAAAAATTTTGTTCGATACGTGTAAATCACGCTTTATTTGCGAAGTTTCATTGTTTATTGTAGTAGGTTGCTGAGGTATTATTAAACGAAGTTGGTTAATGTACGATGGACCTGACCACCAATGTTTTGATTTCAAAAATTCCTGCGGCATAAGCCCTCGAGACACTATATCTGCAGGATTCTCGGTGGTTGGAACATAATACCAATCATTGGGTGAACTCAAATCGTGTATTTTTGAAATCCTATTGGCTACAAAGACTTCGAATCGCCCTGGAACCGATTTGATTCGATGTAACGTAATTTCAGAATCAGTCCATAGAAAAATTGAATTAAATTTTATTTGCATCATTAAAATCACCAAGAGCAAAGAAGCGCACAACTCCAGCCGAGGTATAGTTTGAGTTTTAAGTGGTGCTACTCGGCTTTTTGAACATAGCAATTTAACGAAAACGTTGTTTTCATGATCGATGGTACGTAGGTAAACCACACATCCGTATCCCTTCTCAGATGCGTCTCCAAATCAGTGAAGCTCGATTGATGTTGCGTTTGGAACTACGACACATCGTGGAATGGATATTTCAACGTTTGTAGTGAATTGTCGTTTAAACTCATTTCAATATTCTTGAAGTTGAGGTGCTAACAAATCATCCCATCCAAGTTTACTTGCCCATAAAGTCTACATGAATGATTTTGCCAAAAAAACTATTGGTGCACATAAACATAAAGGATCGAACATTTCAGCGATTTCGGATAATGTTGTTCGTTTTGTACACTGATCAGTAATTGCATATTTTTTGAATGAAAAATTAAATTTATCGGTGTTTGTATTCCAATTTATTCCTAACACCTTAATTGATTTAGATTGATCATTAGGATCTGAAGATGCTACAACCGAATGATTCGACGTGATTTTTAGAAGTTCGAACCCTCCCTTTAACAATAAATTAACATGGTCGGTTTTCAATTTGATTGCTGTTTCAAGACTGTCGGTACCGGTTAGTACGTCGTCGACATACAAATCTCGTTTAAGCACTTTTTGACGCTTCAGGAAAATGTATTTGTTCATCTTCCGCTAGCTGAAATAATGTACGGATAGCAAAGAATGGAGCACTGGCTATTTCATACGTTACTGTCCGAAGTTTGTAGCTTTTTAATGAGGTGGTATTAGATTTACGCCACCAAATTCGTTGTAAATCTTGATCTTTTTCATGCACTAAAATTTGTCTATACATTTTAGTTATATCTCCTGTAATACCGATTGTGTGTTTCCGAAATCTCATGATAATAGAACATAAGTCCTACTGAATTGTAGGACCCACCATTAACCAATCGTTCAGTGATATATTCGAAGAAGTTTTCGAGGAAGCGTTGAATACGACGCGTAATTTTGTAGTGCTACTACTTTCACGTATAATTGCATGATGAGGCATAAAATAAGTATTTTGCTTGCTTTCAATTTCATCTGGATTAGATTCTTCTACCATATGTTGTAAATCGATGTACTCTGCCATAAATTGAGAATACTGCTCAAAAAATTCTGGTTTGTTATGAAGACGCTTTTCCAACGTGAGGAATTGTTTTGCAGCTATGATAGAAGAATTGCCTAACTCACCAATATTTGATTTTTTTGGAAGAGCAACACTGTACCGACCTGACTTCGTTCTCATGACATTTTTTGTATAATTAGTCTCACATAATTTTTCTTAAAAGGAATGCATTTTTGGATTCTCAATATTTTCAATTGACCAAAATTTTTGAATTTGCTCATCAAGACTTTCGAAGACACTGAAAACCATTGTCGAAGTATTGGAAATTTCAGAATTATTAATCGAGGAAGATTCACCAATTATTGTCTTTTCCATTACTACAAGTCCGAAAACAGTTTTATACATTGGGAGATCATGACTCGTTTCAAGTTTTCCCCCTAAAATAATTTCAGAATATAGTTCAGCACCAATTAACAGATCAATGGCGCCCGGTTTGTAAAACCAAGGATCTGCTAGTTGAAGATTATCCTTTATAATGGTTTTATTGTATTGTACCGGATACGAGAGGAGAAATTCGGAAATTTTGGGTCTTACCATCCAATCCAAATTACATTGAAAATCCGACGTTCGTGATTCGATGTAAACATTTACTTTTTTAGTTACTGTTGATGTCGCGCCACCTATTCCGGTAATTCTGATATGAACCGGTTCTGATTTTAATGATAACTTTTTACACATGCAATGTCTAATGCTCTACATTGTACTCTATCACCCGAAGAACTTCTAATCTAAACAACTGCAGACCCTAATAAGATCTGAGTTCTTTGATGTTTGGGAATTGACGTTGAAGAACCATTTTGAAAAATTGTCGAATTCAAAACGACTGTTGACTGAGACGTTTTTTCGGGAATTTTATGAGAATCGTTTGTGGAAACACCCATTACTGAATTAATCCGCCCGAAGTGGAGAAGAATGTTGTGTTTTAAAGAACACAACGAACATGGTAATGACTTACAAACGATTACACGATGAGTCTGTCGAAGGCAATTGGTACATAAATTATGTTTTTTAACAAATTCATAACGATCCTGAGGACTCAATTTATTGTCTTTAAATTTTTAACACTGGTCGATAACATGATTTCCACTACAAAATACACAAGCGAGACTTTGCATGCTCAAAACTCGAGGTTGCTTTTTTATAAATGACTTGGGTGATCGTTCTATTTGTTGGGAGCTGAATGAAGATTTTAGAGCTTCCATAATTCTACACATTTCTCGAAGAATTTCTATGAATTTTTCAAACGATAATATTTCTTTAGCTGGAGAACTTTTTATTATTTCAATTTTTGATTTATTATCCAGCCTATCAGTAAAATGGTGAATAAGAATTAAATCTGACGTGTCAACTGGAACTTTTAATGCTTTTAAAGAATTATGATGTTTAACAATAACATCGATAAAATTTTGAAGAGATGATACCGAATTTTCGATGAGCTTTTTAATTTCGTAAATCCTTTTCAAATGCAATTTTTGGATTGTTATTTCGTCATTATAATGGTCGGTTAGATTTTTCCATGCTATCGGATAATTTTCAGTTGAAATTGAGAAAGGTTGAATGTATTTATACGTTTTTCGTCCCTAACACACGAAGCTAAATAGTGAAATTTTGCTAGGCTACTCAAACCGTTATTTGAATGAATTAGCTCAATAAAGACACCACGAAAATCTAACCCATTTAACTCAGATCCGTCGAATTTTGGTAACTGAATATTTTTTTATAAAACGGGCCTTAGTTTTACAATAATAATTATTTAATAAAATAATAATAATACATGAATAATACATTTTGGTAGGTTTTTAATGTCAACAGCATAATAATGGTCAATTTGGCCAGAATCGATTCATCATCATATAAAGTTAAGACCCATTGAGTCTTCGCTGTTTTGCGTCATCGCTCATCGGTCAGTTGATATTTTTGTGTTATACATCAACGAACGGCAAGTCTACATTCTGGAATGATTGGCAAAACCTCGAGTTATGAACAATAGTGTTAGAAACGACAATTTACTAGATTGGGTGCAAGTAAATGTCTAACAAATGTAAGCGTGAAGTATCGGAAAGGCATCTGAACAAAAACTAAGTTCAGATTTCAATTCTTACTGCAGCCTGGACCTGTGTCCCAGAAATGCTAGCGATAAAACCAGCATTTTTTGCTATTATTGCAAGAACCCAGCATGTTCCAGCCGGAAGGATAGACAAACGATGATTTACGTAATTTTTATTTCATGATATATTCAAACGAGTTATATGTCTCCAAAATAAATTTCTTGATTTTATAAAATATTTAAGGAAAATAAAGAATAAAGATTTTTTTTTTAATTTTGCAGTTAGTTTTTCTACTAAAATTTCCTTCGAACGCCTTGGGCACGGTGGCGATTGAATACACGATTTTTAAAATATTTTTGTGCAATTTTTTCTATTGCTTCAGTTTGTTATCCTTCGTTCTCAGCATCGCGTAATTTATAGATATTCTAGACATACGTATGTACATATATAGTTTTTTGCCGAATTCTCGCGTACCAATAAAATTTAACGATAACGGTCTAGTGCTCAGTTCTTTTATTATTTAGTTTTTGAAGACGTTGCAACTTGATTTATATTCTATAATAAATATTTATGTTATTCTTCGAGAAAAAATAGTTCGTCCCTTTATTGAATTTATTTACATGAATTTACAAATTAGCATTTTGGTTAGTTTCGTAAAATTAGAATATTATAAATGTCTGTCTCCAAAATATAATAATTCTACCTACGGATGGAACGGTATTCTTCACTGATGATATGAATTTTTTAAGAGAAACTTTTGAACAAAAGTTTGGTGAAGAAATTATTGATTTGGTTTTATAACACATAATTGTAAAAGTTATTGAAATATTTATTATTATTTTTTGCAGCCGATGAAATTGCACCAGTCCTTCTACATGGACTAATGAACGAATCTTTATCGAATGAAATAAGTGAGTTACCATAAACAATACAATATGTCATTTAATTTCCTGTGGTAAACACATCTCGTTTACATAATTATTTCGCACTTTTAATTAGGGTTTGGGTTAATTTAAAACATTAATTTCACGAATCGAATAATTGTATTATGATCGGATTAGCGATTAATTATAATGAAACCCATACTCCAAAAACAATATTATCACATAATTAAATACAGCAAAATTACAAAACATTAATGATCCCTAAAATGTTTTATTAAAATATTTCAAAAATTTGTTTTATAATACAAATTTGTAGTTGTTGTGTCATATATAGAGCAACACCTAAAGAATTAGATATTCTGATTTTTATCTTTCCATTAAATATACTTTATATAACCCTCGAATATGTACATAAGCACCTGAATGAAAAATTCTGTATAATTTATCAATTTATAATAATTAATTATTTGTTTTGCACACTTTCTTATATTAAATTAGCCTTGACCTACATAATACGTAGGAATACATTCTTATTATTATTTTTTTTTCTAATCAAACTCTTAGTATTATTGGTATATATTCCCTTTACGCCATGACCAGTGGTTCAATCTAGAATCTAGAAAGATGGCAGAAGAAGAAAAAATAAATGATGTACAACAAAATCTGAAAGTGGGAGCTCTCACTGCAGATGAATTAAATTAAAAAATAATTAAAATTTGGAGGTGTAGCCAACACATGACTTTTTTTAACGAATAGGTGCAGAATCCAAAATAAATATTTATATGCTTATTTGGATTTATCCAATTGTTGATGGTCTAATTGTTATTGCAAATTTTGTACTTTTATCGTGATAAAACGACGTATTGTACTAGATAGTTAGCGGTGACCTTTACGATTCAACTCATCTATCTGGTTAAATATAGGCAAGCTGCTCACGTTTAAATTGAGTTTCCCTGGAGGAAAATGTATCTGTGAGTCTGCTTCGTACTAAGCAAAATTCACATTGAAATCCAAACCATAGACAATCATAATAGATTTCTCATTTGACTAAAAACACAAAACAAAAAAAAAAATGTCCATTCAAATGTTATCGGTGAATAGCATATTATACGTATTATACGTATTTACAACGCATTCTAAAATCATTGCCTTACAAAATAAACAACACAACGATAACATTGGAAATATTAAAAGTTTCGTTTTTTCCTTATGAAATGAGAAATCTATTTTTGTTGGGTTACCATATAATTTAGTTACTTGAAAAATTTCAGAGCGAATTATAACCTGTTCAGGTTCACACAATGGAAGATATAAACATACGCTTAAAAGCACTAGAAAAGGGTTATTTTAGATTTTAAGGAAGAAGATTTTAAGTTAGTCACATTTGGTGAATTAACTGAATTAGAAGCCATTGAAAACAGATATTTTGGGTTAAAATCAAAGGTTAGAGATGCTGCTCAATCACGTAATATGGTATTTCACACTACATTACATCAACAATGTGTGAAATTTTTGGACACTTTGTTTTATGGACAAAAATGTATGCAAGTGTATTGTTAAGCTTTTGGACAAAATTGAAATTTAAAAAAAATTAAATTTTTGGACCAATATTTATGCGCGTATACATCTTTTAACAGTGTATTTAAAAACGGCTATAATACTTGTAACCGGATGGGAGATTACTCGATAATAATCCCATCGGTTAGCAGGTCATGAGCCAGCGGTCTGACGCGGTCGTAATAGCCGGCTAGGCTTCAGTGAGGGGTCGTGGTGGACAAATAAAGTCAGACTAGGCAAATGCTTGAGTAGACCGCTAGGAGTAAGACCTGGGAACCGACCTACCTAATAGAAGATTTGGCCGTGTTAAACCAGTTAAAAAAGATCGAAATAGGAGACGTTTGTCAAAAGACGAAGCGAAGTAGGGACGGCCCAGAACGGGGACGTAAATTACAGCATTAATAAATATACAACATCAAAAAAAATTTGTATCTTACCAATAAACAATCACCATTCCCTTCACACTAGATTGTTCTGGAATGACGGTAATTCTCACTCATGTTCAGCACCTCACCTCCAGACTTCACTATCTTAGTTCATATTATTCTCACCAATTAATTTTATGTAACTTTACAATAACCCTGATTTGAGCAATGGACAAACAATACTTTCACTTTCACAAAAAAAAAAATATTTTTTTTTTATTTCTTTTGATTGGGCACCAGAACGAACTCATAACCACTAAAACACTACCTCACTTAATGGGGAATCAATCAATACTCGACGAATTTTAAAATAACCGGACACGAAGTTTTCGTGGGTTGTAAGGCATAACAAAATTTATTCAATATAAACACAACATACATACTAATAAATAATTAATTTAACGTTTTAATTAACTAGAACAAGTGTTTCCCAATACAACATAAATTAATGAAAGAGAAGTTTAGTTGTCTGTATTAAATCAATAAGATTCTTTCGGCTTTTTATAGACACAATATATTAATAATAATGGCATTCACAACATTTTCGACTTGTCAATCAGAAAAATGAAGAGGCCAGTCATTTATAATATATCTACCAAAAAAAGTAGAAATATCAAAATACCCCCCATAAAAACACACAGAAATGAAAAGTTTTCCTTGTGTTTTTTGATTTGGTGAATTTATTTATAATTCGCTAAGTCAACTACACTCTTGCTTCATACTTAAAGTATGGAGTTGGAATTGTATTTTTGTAGTTTGGTCGTAGCTACCTGATGAGTAGATCGAACTTTTTGTTTTGAGATTATCAGTACGAAACCAAACTACCCACGAAAACGCAAGGAAAGGTTTTCTTTTTTAGAGTCAAAATACATTTTGTATTAACTCTGGGGTTAAAGTACGGGGGGGATTTTGATATTTCTACTTTTTTTGGTAGATATATTATAAATGACTGGCCTCTTCATTTTTCTGATTGACAAGTCGAAAATGTTGTGAATGCCATTATTATTAATATATTGTGTCTATAAAAAGCCGAAAGAATCTTATTGATTTAATACAGACAACTAAACTTCTCTTTCTATTATTCGTGTTGGCATAAAAACACACAGAAATGAAAAGTTTTCCTTGTGTTTTTTGATTTGGTGAATTTATTTATAATTCGCTAAGTCAACTACACTCTTGCTTCATACTTAAAGTATGGAGTTGGAATTGTATTTTTGTAGTTTGGTCGTAGCTACCTGATGAGTAGATCGAACTTTTTGTTTTGAGATTATCAGTACGAAACCAAACTACCCACGAAAACGCAAGGAAAGGTTTTCTTTTTTAGAGTCAAAATACATTTTGTATTAACTCTGGGGTTAAAGTACGGGGGGGATTTTGATATTTCTACTTTTTTTGGTAGATATATTATAAATGACTGGCCTCTTCATTTTTCTGTTTGACAAGTCGAAAATGTTGTGAATGCCATTATTATTAATATATTGTGTCTATAAAAAGCCGAAAGAATCTTATTGATAAATTAATGAAATATGGAATGGGGACGAAGGGCCGAATGTCGAAGGGCCGAATGTCGAAGGGCCGAATGTCGAAGGGCCGAATGTCGAAGGGCCGAATATCGAAGGGCCGAATGGGTCGAATGGGTCGAAGGGCCGAATGCCAAAGGGCCGAATGGGTCGAAGGGCCGAATGGGTGGAAGGGCCGAATGGGTCGAAGGGCCGATTTTTGTTTTGTTTTGTTTTTAGAAATATAATTTTTTAAATTTGTTGTTTTAAGGATTATTTTGAAAATTTTTGTATCAAATATGTATAAATAAATTTCTTATGAATTTATGTATTTTATTATGTTTAATCTTTGGATATTCTATCGACAAAACTATTGCATTAATGTTGGTTGTTTATAATTTGTGTCTCACGTATCTAGCAATGGTGCATTTTGGTGAAGGAAAATTTTATCATACGCCACCTGAGACATTCGGCTCTATAGCAGCCTTGTGATAATAGGCATATGTATATATATAGATAGGTGCATGGTACATTCATTTTGTTTTTCTTAGATATCTTAATCCTATTATTCCTTTTGTTATTATATACAAGCGCACTACTTTTTTGTCGGTAGAATATGCAAAGATTAAACATAATAAAATACATAAATTCATAAGAAATTTATTTATACATATTTGATACAAAAATTTACAAAAAGGACAAGAAAATGAACACAAAAACAAAAACACAAACATTTTTTTTCTTCTAAGGCACTCCGGCCTGCAACCACCTGATTGGAAAGGATTTCGGCTGAAACTCTCTCTAATAGCTGGGGAATGCGATCTTCAATTGTCGCCGACTTTTTCCAACGAATAAAATAACCCAACTACCCAAGTTCTATCAGTAGTTCGAACTGGACACCTTTATATTAGATTTCACTATATAGAACTTACTTCGATGAGATCTAATTCGATGCACAACCAATATGGTTTTTTTTTTTTATATAATTATTTATGACACGGTTTAACCCTCTTAAACGCCTTGTACAATATATTGTACATCAACTTCCATCGCTTCGACCAACCGTAATTTTTAATTTTTGTCTCATTTCTCTTGTGCGATCGTTCTCCTATGTATTTATGTTCACACTACAGTTTTATAAGCAATCCCATATCATAGCAGTGCATAATTGTGCTACGTATTTTATTTTTGGAAGAAAGTCAATTTTAAATGGCGTTTGAAAGGGTTAAAGTAACACACAACTATAACTAACTCAAAATAGATTTGTTGTTTTTTTTTTTTTTAATATCTATTTTTCCTTGGCCCAAACGATAACCAACCGCTTTCACCTTTTTTCCTTTTTCTTCTTTTCTTTTTTCACACTGGACGTGAACCGTTCCAAGGCTACTCCTCATTTTTTCCCATTTTGTTTTTGTTTTTTGTATTTTCAAACACTCTATGTTTAGTTATAAGCCACTCAGTAAGATACAGTGTATTACTGGCTCTGTGTTTACTGTTATGCGTAGCTGGCGCCTCCACCGGAACGATTCACACCGAGGGTCGTTACATACTGGCATACTCCGCGACAAATGCAAGTTTGATGTTCGTTATTATAAATGTAACCAATTATTTTTAATATGTCTGCAGATTTTTTCAATTACTAATGTATCTAAAAATAATTTGGCTAACTCAATGTAGAAATTAAAAATTATTTTCATTCATTATTTTAAATATTTAACAAAAAAGGAAAAGTGTACGTAACACTGATCTACCACAAAAACGTTGTTTCTATTACTGACTTTTTTGGTTTCTAATACTGACATACTGTTGGGCGTGTAAAATTACTAAATTAAACGCTTATTTTCTGAAAGGTAAATAAAACAAAATCTACATAAGTATTCCAAGAGTTTATTTATTTAATAAAATAACGTGGTGTCACTAATCGTAGAAAAATTGATTTGTTTCAGATGATATTTATTTTCTACATCAACCCACACATGGTACAAATTTTGGTCCTCTTTAATACCTCGCCATATCCCTCGGGTGTCTTTAAAGCATTGCAATTGATTTTCTGTCAGAAAAGACTCAAATTGATCTACAAAAAATTCCGATCGTACTCTATTATCCGTTCTAGGTGTTGTTGCTGCTGCTATTACTTGTGGATCCTTTATCATTTTGAGGTAATTAACAGCATCTGCCGAAAATGGGTATATGCCACATGTTTTGAAAGCATTTTTAATCGTCGATGCTTTAGCAGATGTTGGTAAGACTTTCGCCTGCAATGGTGCAAAATCTTCCTCTTTCAACTTTTTGCCTTCATTTTGCATTTTCCAGCTATGTACAGCTTTCTTCCATTCTACCTTTAAGGGGCGAAAAACACCAACATCTATAGTGGTTGCAAAAGGTGGGTTGCATTTGGGTAAAGTGCTATTAGAATAATTTGGTGTTCCTTGCAAAATTCGCTTAAGACGAGCGATAAATTCGATATATGTCCATCTAAAAATAAAATCACTGGGAATTCCGCTCCATTTTGACGCAGCCATGGCAAAAAGACATTTGCCACATATTCGTAGAATACTTCCCCGTTCATCCATCCAGATTCAGAGCAGCCCATGCACCATCATCGATCGAGGAAAATCGCCTGCAGCATTTACCACAATCAATGTAGTTAGGTACTCTTTTTCGTCATTGCTGCTCATATTATACACCGCTTACCGCTTTTTCACCTTTTCTGGGACACATTTTTCCTTAGGCGACAATAAAAATGCGTTCTCATCACAGTTGAAAACTCGTTTCGGATCATCAATAATATGCAGGTAAATATTTTCTGCAAAATACGTTTTAATCTGCTGGAACCAGTCACGAATATTATGCTCTCTGATAATAGCACGACTCCTAACTAAATGTTGTGAAACACGCTCCGAAATATCTGGATTTCGTTTTAAAAACCCCTCGAACCATCGCC
The DNA here is from genome assembly GCA_963556165.1 of Tipula helvola. NCBI lineage: Eukaryota > Metazoa > Arthropoda > Insecta > Diptera > Tipulidae > Tipula > Tipula helvola. Next base: position 141,527,574 of record OY744482.1, on the reverse strand, counting down.
TTCCTGGTCTTCCATCTCTAAAATTATTCTAACGATTTAGGTTTTTAAGCAGTAGTTGAACACTATCCAAAAACTGATCCTTTGTTGGGGGAAACCCAGCCTTACCGATATAATCTATCCATTGTTTAATTTTTTACTCCTCTTCAGTAGTCAAGTCAATACTGTTGGGTGACCGATGGATGCATTTAACTCATATACACCTTTTTGTTTGTATAATAAAGTTGTTTGGGGAATTTTATATTGTTTATTTGCTGTGTATATGATCATACCATTTGCCATATTTTCAAGAGCAGCGTTAAGATCATCCCGGCTGTATTGAAGACGTTTCAATTTCGTGGTCATTCTAAAAATTGCAATGCTCGTTTACTGTCAGGTTTGTATATAATACTGACTTATAAATTAAATGGTTTTTATTACAATTAAATGCACCGAAAATATACAGTCAGTTTTAAGTTTACCCATATTTAATTATTTTTAAATCATTTAAATTATTTAGAAAGTCATTAAAATTAAAATAAATTGTTTAAATTTAAGAACATAAATTTCAGATTACTTTCATTATATTGACATATTGAGGATTTTATACTGAGCTAAGTAAGGACTTATTACTGACAGTCCCCTTTAACAATTATTTCTGACAAAACTGCTATAAATTATTAGTGTCAGAATTAGGGCAGTACAATGATAAGTAAACTTTGCAACTAAATCAAAAAACCATTTTAAGATCGGTTAAACACAAATTTCTTAGAAGAAGATTTAGAAATAATGCTTATAGACCTAATACTGACACATGTGTCAGTAAAGGGACAAGTCAGTTATTCATTTGTGTCTAATACTGACAAAACTATTTTAACAAAATTTATATTTATCTTCAATTTTTTCACTTAAATACACTTTAATAAATGAAAGTAATTAATAATAAAACTCATTTAAATTAAATTTAATAATTAAATAATACTTACATAGGAAATATCACTAAAAAACGGCACTTAAAAATTTAAGGCAAAATGATAAGAAATTTACACAATGCACGTGCATCCACGATCGCTGTCAAATTGTAACTGATTTTTATTGAATTTTATACACCAATACAGGAATATTTTAGAAGGATGAGACAGGAATATTCATGTTTTTATTTAAATAAAGGTTTTTGTATAAGTGTTGAACAATTATCTTAAAAACTAAAAAATATGCAATATATGTCAGTAATACCGCCTAATCGCCTATGTCAGTATTATAGCCGTGTACAGCTTCAAATAATTTCTAACATTCATTTCCAATTTTCTTTTCAACAAAATTTCTTGCAAAAAAATTAGAAAATTAACAAATCGACTAATTACGCTTGGAACAAGGACGTTGTTCTTTATTATATCAAATAGCACAAATCTCAGAGATTGGCTCATATAGTGACTATATAGGTTGTAAAGGATATACATTGGATTCCAATCACTCAGTGTCATTTAGATATGAGCCTAGGGCTCTTGCAAAAAATTTAGAAAATTAACAAATCGACAAATTACGCTTGGAACATGGACGTAGTTCTCTATTATTATTAGGACAAGGAGGTTGTTCTCTATTACTAAAATCGATTCAGGAATAGCCAAATGCCATAATAATTGACTATATTCCGGTATGTCATCCAAAAATAATTTTAGAATCTCATTTCCATCGTACATGCTGAATTTCATCAAAATCGGATGAGAAATGACCAAGTTTCTTTCTAGTTGGCCATTTTCCGGCACTTCATCCAAAAATCATTTTAGAATCCCATTTCCATCGCGTCTAATAATTTGCACTAAAATCGGTTAAGAAATAGCCAAGTTACATAAATTGGTCATATTGCAAAACTTTATTTAATTTTGTGTCGTCTCTTATCGGCGAGAATTACTAAAAAATCTTGCGATCGTTAAGGGTTAACAAGTAACTAATACAAAATGTGAAAAAAGTCGTTTTTTATTTTGAAGATCCACTTGTTCCTTTAATTGTTTTGTAAAACTTTGATCAATATGCCCGGAAAAACGGTTAGATGGATCAATTTGAAAATAATACATGGTTATTAGGGGGACGTTAAACTGTAATATGACTTGGCAACATTAGTCTTTTCATCAATATTTGTAAAGTAACGGTAGATTTACTAAAACAACCTAAAAAGTCGTTTTTTTGTACTTTATTCAAATCACTATTGAGGGTGAAAAAAAAAAATTGTTTCCCCAAATAATCATTAAAAGATCTTGTAGGAATGTTACTCAAGTTTTGAAGCCTGCCCTAAAATTTACTGTGCAATCATTGGTTGCTGAGCTGTCGATGATGAAAGACAAAAGGATCTTTTTTGGTTCAAAGTCAGATACCTCAGCAAAACGTTGACATAGAGAGATCAGAAAGAAATTAAATGTACACCCAATTAACAGGCTAACCGACTTATGCATTGGTTTAACTTAAAAGGAATTTCCCGAGCCCGTAGATCCTTACAAAAAAAAATAAAAATTCGAAAAAAAAATGTTCGCACTATTTCTTATGATTGCGTAATAACGGTATCTCACAAAAATTTTCTGTTCAAAAATTTCAACTAGAGATTTGAAGCTTTCATCTCTGTAGGACCGTTTTTTACAAAGATACAGCTCTTCAAAAAACACTAAAAACAGTGAACAAAATTTGTGTTCCTTTAATTTTTTGGAGTAGTGTATTTTTTGGACTTTCTTTGTTTTTACATTGATTTTAAGATTTTTTTATGGGATTTTTTTTTTCAATTTTCTCGAAATCTCGAGATTCTTTTCGCAAAATCCCGAATCTAGAGAATTCAAGTTTTCATCATTTGATGAATCGAGAATGGGATTTTTTCGGAAAATGCCAAACTTGTACATAATGCTACAGGAACAGGCTACACACTTCGTTTTTTTTTTTTTGTTATATTGATAAATGTGACAATCCAGCATCTGCCTATTTATAAGTGTTTTTAAGGAAAAAACAATAAAAAATTAGGTTGAACTGTTTTTCGAGGGAATATAATCATTTCCAAAAAATACTCCATATACATAAATCCCAACATTTGTTTCGTATGTAGGTCACTTTAAGACAAACTGAATACCGAAACTCAAATTTCTAAATTTATATGCAATACTATGCTTATGGCAAATAATATCGTCAATATTTCCAAAAAATGGGTAGGCTGTGTTCGGGACAAATCGTAATCGCGTCGAAGCAAGGTTTTAATTTGATGAGTCAGAAATTGAGTGATTTCAAATTTTATTATTTCTCAATTAAAAATTCTTCATGATTATTCTCTGATTACTTGTCTATTATTAATGCATTATTCACTCAATATTTATTAATTGTTCACTAGTTATCCATTAATACACGTAGATTGATGAATTCTCTCACTATTCATTCAGTATTTTATTATTATCAGTAAAATTAAATAAATTTTATTATTTATTATTATTATTATTAAAACACAATTTATAGATATAAAAAATAATAACAATTACAAAATATAATAATGTCAATGTCTTAAATTAAAAATACAATTCAATATTTTTCTTAAAATAATTCTTAAATTTTTTTTAAATTTAAGATATATTTCAGATTTCTTTATATCTCCTGGTATTTGATCCTTGAAATCCCAAAAAGTAATTGAATTTCTACCCAATTATGTCTGAATGTGGTGGTAAATAATTCTATTATGATACAATTCCTAGTTGCATGGACATGCACATGATGAATATATTCAAAATTAAGGTTAGACAATTAGACATATATGTATGTGGGGCATTTGCATTTAAATCTCACATGTTTTTGTCCCCAAGCATTTTTTTTGTCCCCTTAGCATTTTACAGATAATTTTTAACGGGTATAAGTTAAGTATTTGATCACAATACAGACATTTATGAAAATGTATTTTTTTAAATTATTTTGGGCTTTTATTTTACAAAAAAACGAGTTTTTTGGTCATGAACGTTACTTTACTTATTTTAGATAAATTGTGAAATTCAAAAATATAAATTTAATTTATCGACGTTTATGCACATTGGTGATATGTCTACTTCCAAATGGTATATTAATCTTTTGTATTTTCAAATTAATAATTTTAAAAATAACGTAATATCGTATTTTAGGTAACGTTCATGACAGAAAAGTTAAAAATAGCACAAAAGATTATTAAAAAAAATGCAAAACACAAATCTTCTCACGCCCAGATTTAAAAGAAACAGAAATATGATTTAAAAATTATATTTTAAATTTTTTTTTATTTCAAAAATAAATTAAATTATGATTGAAAAATAATATTTTAAATTTTTTTGTGTAAGATTTAAATGCAAATGCCCCATGTACATAAATGATGGTGGATTTTTTGTTTTGTGCATATACATACAAGGTAATGGAAATTTATGTAAAACATTAATCGGTAATTCTAAACTACTCTCATTACAATATGGTATAACTCTTTTGACGGAAATAGAATAGGCAGTCTATCGTACGCGCGCGAAGAACGTAACAGCTGACTCGTAAATTTGAATGAAGGTGAAATAAATCATTAGTAATACAAAAGTTGGAACAAAAAAAAATACCTCAGTAGCCCGACAAACGGAGCAATTTTACTGCTAATTATGTTAATACTAGTAATTGCCCGCCAAAACTGACGGAAGTTCCTGAAAACATAATACTGGCCTGAAAAGAAAAAATGTTTGTTTCTAGAAGAATACGAAATAAAACAATTTAATATTAATTCAAGAATTCCTTAATGACAACGTTTCTTTTCAAGTCAACACCTATGTATTATTTACTCAGGCCAGTTATAAAGTTCAAGCATCTAAATTGGAAATATGAGAAAATACATATAGCGTTACGTTGCACAATGTGAATTATATAATGTAAGATGACATATGGATACCAAATGTTTGCAATTATAGCAATTTCAGAAATTGCTGTATTTTCGATGATAGTGCATGTTCGGGAAGCACAAAAACCTTTAAATTTGCCCCATTGAGGAATCTTGTTTACTTTTGTAATCTTCGGTACCAACAGACATTTGAAACATCCATTTTTAATATTAATTCGTTTCCATGATTTACTATTTGATGTTATTTCCTTACACTCACATAAACCATGATAAACCAATTAAAATAGGTATGATCTAGCGCATGTATTGCTATCTCTTTCACTAAAAAAATTCTGTCATTCGGTGCTTTTTCCTTGCTATACTTTTTTTTATAATCACTAGTTCATAGCAAACAAAAACAAATCGAATTGTTTTGATGTGATAGTTTTTGTGAAAACAACGAAGCCTTGTGATTTTATCGCACCGAATGACGAGATGCGCAAGAAAAGACGAATTTGAAACAGCTGTCAATCATACCTATTAAATTAGTTTATCATGCACATAAACTATTGTGGTTTGTTTACTGAGAAATTTGTTTGCTAAAATAGTGTAACGGTGGTACACTATTTTTGTTGCAGGTACCCGTTAGCATAAAGATATTTCAATGGTCATGGAAAGCGTCATCTTTTCCTGTAGCTCGAATCGTAGAGGTGTCTTTGGTCGTGGAGTTAATTGCTTTTCCATGAGTATCCATTGCTGGTATGATGACAAGATATTACAAATAATCTAAATAATTACACTGCGAACCATCACAACTACTTACCATTCCATAGTCCACCAAAACGAAGTTATTAATTCATATTATTGTGATTCTCAAAAGATATTTAAAAAAAAAATTTTGATAACAATAAAACATTTGAATCGATGTTAGATAATATTAAATATAACAAAATTATTTTATTTACCGTTTGTAAAAAAAAAAAAAATTTGAATTTATAAATTTAATGTTAGCCCTTTAATGCATGATTTTTTCTTTTTAATTATAATTGTTTTTTTCTTATAAAGATGTATTTGGTTGAAACGAATTTCAATGTAAAAATGGTTGGAAGCAGCTAGTTTTCCCGGAAAATTGATTTGATGACATGATGCCTATTTGCATCATTGTTGTGGTATAAAATTTAAATATTTTTCCATTTATAACGCTTCTTTATAAAAAGACAATTCGTTCAAAATTAAAATAAATATTCAAAAACAATATTCTTATTTATAAAAAATTAATTATGTAAATGTATGTTTACTACTAAGTGTTTGCAAAATATCGACTAACTAATTCTAAATGGCGATTTTATTTTCAAAACGCAGAAAAAAACAAAAAAATGTGTGAAACGAAATAGAAAAACAGATGAACAACAGATATACGAAACAAAACAGAAAAAATATGCTCAAATGTAGATGCAGTTCAAATTAGAATAACATGATGCAGATATGCTACAGTATGCATTAAAGGGTTAGAATAACATTATGAAAACTAATAAATTTGCAAGAAAATCTACCTAATATAACCAAACTAATTGCGTACGCATACTACTATTATTATCTTAATTAAAATGAATATAATAAAATAATAGTTAACTAATACTAATTAAACAAAAAAAAAATATAATATATATGTTTATTGTTAATTAATTACCATGATGTTAAAATATATCCATTGAATGTTGATAGTATTTATATCCTCCGAAGATAATATTATGAGTACGGCACTGTACATTGGGAAGCGAAGATAACGAAATTTGTGAATGGTATAATTTATTGACTTATGTACGTATGTAGATGTACCATTCCAATTATTCTTAAATTATTATTAATATTATTATTAATTAATTTAATTATTATAATTATGATTATTATTTAGAAAATTGTTTTTAAGCAAATATTTACACGTATGTACAGGGAACAGTTGGTTATTTGTTTTTGTTTTCCAAATTTATGAATGAAATCCACTGTACACTTTTGGCATTACATATACTATGCCCTATGTAACCAAATTTTATGTTAAATTCACTTTATATTATTATTAATTTAATTATTATCTAATTTATTACTATAGATTTAGTTTAAATAGTTTATTTTTGTTTTATTTTACATTCATTCGAGCAGTTCATGAATGAAAATTGTAATGCACGCACTGTATTTGATATGCGGTAACATCACACATTTTAATTTAGTTTTTTTTTCCAATTCACTTTTATTAGTTTTATTATATTATCTTAGTATTAATATAGAATTATTATTTAAGGTAAAATATTTAGCAAAATTAGGTACATTAGATATACGGTACACTGCCGACCTTGCACGTGCAGCATGACCCTCGTACGATATCACAAAAAAAAATACTCTATGGTTTTTAACAATTTCCATATACAACGTTCTTAACACTATTTAACACTATTTACTAAATACAATTACTACTTAAAATTAGTAACACTATTTACCAGTGTTGCGAAACGAAAAAAAAAATGAATAACGTTACACGTTTCGTTACACTCTAATGAAAAATTTTGGTATCGTTCCGTTTTCCGGTATTGTACCAAAATATTATTTTGTTACGTTATGGTATAACATTACAAAACATTAACTTTTTATTTTATTTAACTTGCTCTAAGAAAAAAACAACCAGCTTGTCGTATCTTCAGATGTGTTACTACCTTTGCAGTGTGACAACCCGGTATGACTGTTATAACATTGTTATCTTGACAACTTCTACATTCGTTATTTAAAAATTTATTTTTTGTTTTTATCATAGTTAATGATTAAGAATTCGAATTTATAATTTACCACAATGTAACGAAATACCAAAATAATTTTTTTTTGTTATGGTAAAAATACCGGTAAACAAGGTTTAAAAAATTTGGATATTGGTATTGTTAACGTTACTTGAAAAATATCCGGTATTCCGGTATTTTGTTCCGTTACAAGTAACGTTTCGCAACACTGCTATTTACAAATTCAAATTTTTCACGAAAGTTTGTGTAAAATTTTTATTGTTATTTATTTTTCTCACTAAAACATAGAAAATTGGATTTTCAGAATCACCGAATTTGACAACAAAATGTTTATGTAGTCTTAAGTATATTTAAGAATCACTATTTAGATAATTTTATATTATAATTTAGATAATTTTTTTGGTATATTTAGATATAATCACTTCGATAATATCAGTTTTAATTATTTTTTTCTATTTTGATCGAAAACAAATTTAGATGTTTCACAGTCGATCACCAAAAATACCATCCCCCGTTTTTCCTATTCAATCACAATCATTACCGATAAGAGAATTTAAAAAAAAAACAAAGGGTGCTGAATATAATTTAAATGCGGTACAGTTGCAACAAAAAATATTGTAACAAGGTATAATACATTGGTTGAAAAAAAAATCTTCTAACACTAAAATGTTACAATAGCAAGCCGTTAAATCAGTCTATTTTGAGTCACGTGTACGAAATAAACCAATCAAAATAACATTACACTGATAATTTCCCTAGGGATGTTATCAGTGTAATGTTATCTTGATTGGTTTATTTTGTACACGTGACTCGAAATTGACCGATTTAATAGGCTTGCTATTTTAGAAAAACTTACTATGGCTACTAGATGAAAAGAATTTATAGTTTTTTTTTACAATAACTGTTTCAAAATGACACTTTCATAGAACAATTTACAATCTAGCAGCCTTAGTCCTAGAATAAAATAAAATTGCAAACAATTTTCTCGTCGAATACCCCTCGAGCATTGATAAATACCTCATAATTTTATTATATTTTCCTCAAGCACGTTGCTTTTAGGTAACAGCCCTCAGCCTATGGCTATTATGAAATAATAAAATTATTTCGGGAAATTATCAATGCTCTTGGGATATTACTGCTGATAATTGCTTAGCATGTTTTTGTTGCTGTGGCAAAATCTGTAATATTACCGCTGTAATAACGTGTCGTTATACGTATTTTGCATGGAAATCTAAATACTATACTGCTGTAAAAATCACTTTGCCGTGAAATTTTGCATTGCATAATTTGGTGAAGTTGTATTCTCATATACATTTATACGTATTTTGATTAAAAATATAAAAATGTTTTATTAAATAAAAAATAATGAAAACTGAAAAAAACATTTCTTGGGTATTTTTAGAGATATATCTGCAAACTAATATTTATATGGATATTTTTATGAATATTCCTTGTTTGTTAATTATATATGTAGGTACATATGCACATATGTAAATAGCTGAGGTATTTTTAATAACGTATCTTCCGTCATATTTCCAACGAAAAAATTTATTTAGATATCATTTTTATTATTTTTAAATTACTTATAATCTGTACAATATTTTATGTCATATCCTGAATATTTCCCCCGACATAACATTGTCAGCTAGATTCTATTAAGATTTAAAAGTTTGGAAAATGGAAAAAAATGTTATACTTTCAGATCACATTATTTATGTATTATTTTTGATTTCGTATACATAATTGGAAAATATTGATTATAAGGAAGCACAAATACATAAAAAAAAAAAAAATGTTGCGTTGATTTAATTCTTTAGGTCGGGCACATTTTCAACTATATCCTGCCTAAAAAGTAATTGATGGTTTATTTCATCAAATATTTCATAACGTTATTGATCATAAAATTAAATTCAAAGAACAAGCATACAGAACAAATTTTATATGAAAAGTGAATCTTATCAATAGTGTAACTACATATTTAATTTTGATGAGAATACAACTTTCACAAAATATGCCATGGGAAATTTTACGAAAAAGCGATTATTACAGCAATAGTATTTAGATTGCCATGCAAAATACGTACCACAACACGTTATTATAGCGGTAGTTTTACGATATTCACCATAGCAACGCGATAGTTTTACAATTTTCACCATAGCAACGCGATAATTTTACAAATTTTACCATAGCAACAAGAAAATCCCAAACAATTATCTCTAAATTTGTAATTGTATTTCAATTTTTTTTATTATGATTGGATTTTTTATACACACACAAAAGGAAAAGCCATGTAAACAAAAGCTTGTCAAATAATTTGCATACAACATGACACAATGGATGAATTGTGATTCAATCGCTGACGGGAAAGTTGTATTCTCTTACTAAATACAACACGTGCTGTAATTAATGATCTATAATTTTTTACTCGTTAAAACCGACGCAGATAATTCAACTCGTGCTGCGCACTCGTTGAATTTTCAGCGCGGTTTTAACTCGTAAAAAATTATCGATAATAATTGAGCACTAGTTGTATTACGAGTGAGAATAACCGTTTTTTGTTTTAATTAACTTATAAAATTACAATATATGTATATAATAATGACCTACAAATTCGGCGACAATATGTATTTAGTATCAATAAGATTCTTTCGACTTTTTATAGACACAATATATTAACAATAAATGGTATTCACAACATTTTTTGACTTGTTAATCAGAAAAAATTTGTAATATCCATTATTTATAATATATCTACCAAAAAAGTAGAAATATCAAAAACGCCCCGTACTTTAACCCTAGAGTCATACAAAGCGAATCGACTCCAAAAAATGAAAACTTTCCATGAATTTTTTCTGTGGTGGTTTGGTTTCGTACCGAAAACCTCATTCGGTCTACTCATCAGGTAGCTACGACCAAACTACAAAAATACAATTCTAACTTTAGACATTAAGTATGAGGCAAGTACGTACTGACTTAGCGAATTATATTCACTAAATCAAAACTCAACGAAAACCCTCATTGGTGTGTATTTCATGCCTTCACAAATAATAGAAAAAAAAGTTGTGAATGCCATTATTGTTAATATATTTTGACTATAAAAAGGCGAAAGAATCTTATTAATTTCAATACATACAGATAAACGCATTTATTGAGAATTTTCTATACATCAGACTTTATAACTATTTCAAACTCTTTATTGTAATACACCAAAATCAGTTTGGATTAATTGATAAGTCTTCAACACAAAGCGCAGCAGCTAACCTTTTAAATAATATACTAAATTTAATGCTAAGACTAATAAGCAATTTTATTCTAACTTAAATTACTACATTTTACTGAAATTTAAGAATTCATCCATCGATGTATTCCTTAGTTTTTATTTTTATTATTTGATCGCGCTGTTGTTGTGCGCTAGATAAAAATGTATTTTAACTGATTTTACACTAGCTCAGAAGTCTTTACTCTTTTGAGCCTTCTAACTAAATCCGTATTATCCAGTAGCTGGATGGCCTCTATGTTAACATGGTGAAGTAACCGTTATTCATGACTTCTATCAAACTTCATAATTTCGATTTTGATGGATTCTATGCCCAGGTCTTTGTGGATGTTGCTATTTCTGACAAACCATGGTGCGTTGACGATGTTTCTTAGCATTTTATTTTGGAATCCATGTTGCTCTGCTTGCTACATCCCCACAGCTTTATACCATAAGTCCAAGCAGGCTTCAATATTTGCTTATAAAGCAGAAGCTTATTAGGGATTGATAGATGAGAGTTTCTTCCCAGTAACCAATACATTTCATTGTATTTTAATCCCAACTCGCCTCTTTTCTTTTTAACATGAGCTTTCCAGCGAAGCTTAGCGTCTAATGTCATACCAAGATATTTGGCAGTGTTTGCATGTGGTATTTCTTCGTTTGTATACTAATCTCTTGTTCGTTAGTTAAGTCGACATATACAGATTTAGCCTCATTTATTTGTATGCGCAATTTTCTTTTGTCCAGTTGTATACTTGCTCTATGGCGGATTGTAATTTCACTGTTGTATCTGAGTTATTATCACCTACTGCCATGATAGCTGTGGCATCGGCGAAAGTAGCCGTGTTGTTTTGTGCGGTTGGAACATCTCGAGTGTATAGTAAATACAGAAGTAGCCTAAGTACAATTCCTACTCCTGCTCTTATTTCCTTAAGCTCAGAATATTCATCTTCTTGCTTAGCCCGAGATTTCTTTCCGTTGATTCCAGTATTATGCTGTACTGTGTAAGTAGGATTAATTTGAGTTTGTAGATTAAACCTTTGTGCCAAACCAATAATGTTAGTTATTCTATGCACTTGATCAATAGTTGAGTGCTCATTGCGAAAACTGCGGTGATTCGGAATTAGGTTATTTTCTTCAATTATTAGTTTGAATCTTTTTAATAGTACCTAACCTTTTAAAGGATTTATACATTATCGGCAGCAACGATATAGGCCTATATGACGTTAATAGATTATAGATGTGGCGGTTTTCCTGGTTTGGGAATCATGATAACCTCAGCCACTTTCCAAAATTTATAATATGAGTTAACTTCACCGTAGCTTTTCTCGGTGGCTGTTTTATTATTTCTCCTGTAATCAGATCAAATCCTGGTGCTTTAAGTTTAAATTGTTTTTAATTTTGTTTGCTAGTTCAGTAGACGATGTAAATGTGATATCTTCGAGAACTTGTATTATGTTTTCATCCAATGTTGCTCGTAATTGACATTCATGAGGTTGAAATATATTTTTAAGATGATTAACAAATCCTTCAGCTTTTCTTTGTTTTTCCTTGCCTATGTTCCATCCATTTTCCTGATAGGATGAATCAGCATTATTGGCCTTTTCAGAATTTTACTTGCTCTCCAGAGCGAATAATCCGTATTACTGTCATTCGTCAAATTACTTAAGTAGAAATGAACTGACTCATTTTTTGATTTCTGAATTTATCTTATTAATTGTTGAGTAAGATTGTTTAGTCTTTTTTTGTCTTGTGGAGCTCTAGTTAGGTGCCACTTTTTTCTGGATTTGCGTTTATCTCTAAGGAGATTTCTAATTTTTATTGGAAAGTTATTTCCTTTTAGCCTTGATCTGGATGCTGGGCCAAACCATTAGCATTCCATGACATAATTTTCATTGTTCTGTTCATTTCTGTGTGGTTTTGGGTTTAGCTTGCAATGCTATATCTTCCAATTTTTGTAGCGTCTCATCAAATTTTGTTAATTTCATGAGAATATCTTGTAATGTTTGACTGATGTGTACATCTATCGATTTTCGCCGGGGTATATTGACCACGCCCCTCATTACTTCGGCATATGTAACAACTTCAGCTCTTAGTTGACGGCCAAATGGTTGCCCATGGTCTTGTTTTGTCTGCCTCTCGTATCGATTTGACTGACCATATATTTGAGTTTTATTCATCCTTTGGATTTTAATTTTTTGAATTTCCTTTGCAAGAATATATCCTCGATACTTAGCAGGATGACCTTGTCCACAAAGTGCACACTTTAGATGAACTTGCGGATTATCGCATTAGCCAGTTAGGTGGTGTCCGGCACATTTAACTCACCTTGAAAGTTGGCCACAATATTTTTGTGTGTGTACATAATGCTTGACATTTTTTGCATTGCGGAATTAGTTTAGACTTTCTAAGTGGTTGAATTACCACTTTGCAACCCAATAAACTAGTGATCTTATAAATTTTAGTTATATTTTCGTTACAGCTACAAACATGTCTAGCTTCTTTTTATTTCTCCAGCTAATTTTGTTCATTACGCTGATTATTTTAAATTGTTTTGATGATAATTCATCTGTGATTCGTTCTGGCCTACATGTATCTTGTAAGTTCCTTGCCATGACTCTAATTAGCCTTTCTTGTTTATTTTCAAAGTTTTTACTACATTTCTATATGCATCTCCGCTATTTACGTGAATGCTTATTTTTTTTGATTCATCAATTTAGTGATAAATGATTCATCTAAAACACTCGCCTTAATTATATCATGGAACTCGTGATAATTTTTAACATCATCTACTATGATAGGTGGTGGGGGAGGTATTTTTTTATCTTTTTTGACGTTTGCCTCAACCTTTTGAGGCTGAGTATTTTGATCCAATGTTTGTGGTTTTTGTGGTGGTAACGGTGTATTATTTAATGTTCTCCTTTTATTTTTCTTAGACTTAGCACGAATCCATTCTGTTTCTTTAGCTAAGTCTTCCTCATCGGTTTTATATTCAACGTTTCTATTAACATTAGAATTGGTGTTTTGGTCCTGTATCATTGGTAATTCAGTTTGACATTTACTATTGTTGACATTAAATTTGGTATTCGGGTTCTGCTTCATTGATGGCTTAGCTTGGGTTTTCTGCTTTAACTGCATCATTTCTTTTTTTAGTTCGTCAATTTGTTGTTGTAAATTGAGAATAATAATGCTTTGCTGATTTTTCTCATCAGTTACTATTTGCCATTGTTTGTATATAATTCGCTCAACGCTTCAACTTTCATTGAACCACAACTTTCAAGAATAAATGTTTCACTATAATTATTATATGAGGTTGTTATACCTACTTGTTGGGGTGCTGCTGTTGCGCCCATATTATTTTGGAATTGCTCCATGTTAAGATTTTCAGATGAGAAATTAAAAGTTTTCTGAGGAGATCTAGCAACCTTGTCTCGCCTTTGGAACGGGCTGCTTATTATTTCCATATTCTTGTTATTTTGTGTATGTAAGGATCCGCTATCCCAAGAATCCCTAGAGCCAGTCTCATCAGAGAGTGGATTGCCTAATGTTTCCATTGGTGTACCACCTGGTATTTCTTCGGATATCGTTTTTAATTTTTCAATAAATTTTTATTTTTAAATTCGCCTAACTTACATATATTCAAAATCGCCTAAATATCTATTATTTCTAATTTTTGTTGAGTTGGAAGTTAGCTTGAGTTGAGTTTATGAACAATGAACGGTTGAGTGAAATTTATTAAGATTTAACTGTGGGTTAATTGGATGTTTGAGTTAGAAGTTAGCTGGATAGAGTTTGAGAAGAAATTCAGTTGGATTTGAGTGAGGGGATTGGTTTGGGATTAATTTAGGGTCGACTTTAAAGTTTAGTGAAGATTAGATGGAGTTGATTTGAGTTAAGTTGATACACTAATGTAGCTTTGGGATTGAGTTGATTTTGGGGTTGGGTTAGCCATTCATTGTGGAGTTGAGTTCAAGTTGTGGTAGGGTTTAATTAGCTTGTGTTAGTGTTAAATAAGTTGTCCGGTTGAGGAATTATTTATTGATTGGTTTGGAGTTGAAAATTGCTTCGGAGGTGACGCCAACCTATGGCGGTTAATATGGTGACAACGTTTAAGATTACATTCCCGCTGAGTGGAAGATTGAGTTATTAATTAAGATGGATTTTGAGCTTAAGATTGAGTTAAAAAGTTCAGTTAGGGATTGGTTTGGGAGTTGCATTATTTTTCAGGACCAAAGTTCTGATAATTTCTGCCCTTTATATTTTTATTAAACGTTCCAAGTTATGTATTGATGCACATCGAGATAATTTTGAAAATTTTTAATTTTTCTATTAAATAAACGTGTTATTTACAAGTCTATAAAATTTTCAAATGATTTGGTTCAAATTTTTTGAATTTATTTGGAATTTAATCAGCCTCCGTATTTTATTGTTATCCGGTATAATATATCGTGTCGTTTAAATATATTGGTTCTGTTGATGATTGTTTGCTCGTTCAAATTGAATTTTTTTCTCATTTTTGCCTTCACCCCAATTAATTTATGTAGATAGCTAGAATTATTTGCGTTATTTATCAAACTGTATTAATTCAGCTAGTGGAAATTTCAAAGTGTAGAATTTTAACAATACCCAAACATAGATATTGCTTTACGCATATTTTTGTCCACTCCGACATCGAATTGTTCTTCTAAAAAATCATTTTCCAAAATGTAAAGAATCAAAACCAATCTTCGGTCAAGCAAGGAAGAATAAAAATTAAGTGCTTTTGCGATTTTAACAATTGTGAACAACATGCTACAAAATATAACATTTACTGATACCATTGAATTTTTAATGAATCAAATTTGAATGGTTTCTTTTTAATTTTTATTCATTTCTGTCTAACGTGGTTTAATCTTGCCCTGACTTTGGCAAAAAACAAGTTATACAAACAGTACCTACCTGAAATGAATGAATTCACAGAAATGTAAACAGAAATATTTACATACACTAAATAAAAATTGTGATTTCATGGAAACTTTTCATATCTAAAGGAATTTCCGGTAATTTTGACCGCAGGTACATACATGATACGTACATTTTCATTATTCAACCAAGCAATAATGAATAAACTTGAATTTTATATAATTTTACCAATAAATAATGGCTTTGGTAGGTTTAAGCAATGTTATTTCAAAGAAAACAGTACTTGTGGGTAGTTATAAGATTTTATTTGGAAATTATATTACGTTTAATTACTTAATTATTTTCCAAAAAAAAACTGCAATGTCGACATATTTTTCATGAGAAAACTATAATTTCAAATAGGTAAGGAGTGCGTTCACGAACTCTACATTGTAACAAATTGTTACAACTGTCATTGTACAAATGGCATAGCAGTTAACAACGATATTGTTACAAACGTCAAATTTGCTACCAAAACAAACTTTGTTTAGCAAAATTTTGTTTCTTCGTTATCATAAATACATATAATAAAAAAAATAATTATTTAATTAACAAGAACCAATATTCATTTCACGTATTCATTTGTATCGAATAAATTATTTTCATCCGTAAATTGATCAATACGATCAGAATTCATAATTGTTTCTTGTAATGACAGCTGGAAAGGCAGTATTGAGTAGAGTTGTAAATGTCGTTTGTAACAATAAGGGGAAATTTTGGTTTAGGTTTATGATCAATACAAAGCACGTTGCTGTGGTTACAACCGAGGTTTATGAACGCTTTAGGACTGTCATTGTTAACAATATTGTTACAATGTAGAGTTTATGAACACAGTCAAGTTCTTATCCAAGCAGCACGAAATTGGGACGATTTACCCTTAGGTTCCCCCAAATTAGTCAAAATGCTCTTGGTTTTTGATAGACAAGAGAATTTTGCCTAAACCATAGCCATTCATAATAGATTTCACATTTGACTAAAAACACAAAAAAAAAAAAAATTCCATTCAAATGTTATCGGTGTATGTATTACCATAGACAATCATAATAGATCTCTCATTTGACTAAAAACAGAAAACAAAAACAAAAATTTTCCATTCAAATATTATCGGTGTATTGCATATACGTATTATATTTGCAACGCATTCTAAAATCATTGCCTTATAAAATACACAACACAACGATACATTGGAATTATCAGAAGTTTTTGTTTTTTCCTTTAGTTACTATTAAATGAGAAATCTAGTATGAATGTCTATGGTATTACATATACGCATTATATTTGCAACGCATTCTAAAATCATTGCGTTATAAAATACACAACACTCCGATATTAAGCGTATTCGATTGGACTGAAGAGTACAACTCTTCACTTCAGTTAATTGAGTTACTCTTCACTTCCTGAAGAGAAGAGACTGTTCGATTTGTATTCTTCACTTCAGTTAAATGTCAAAATAAAAATAAAACAATTTATTTCTGTTTGGCTTGTGTTAGAAAAAATGTTTCAATATTTAATTTTCCATTAATTTCTAGAAATTTATTATTACAAATTATTTTTTTAGGTCGCAAATTCCCAACCAAACAGACCTCTAGATCTACACGCGAGAATAAAAACAAACGAAAACAAAGAAATTCAAAAAAGAAAAACAAATAACTCATCTGAAGTTACTACATAAGCTAAATATCTCTTCAGTTAATTCAGTTGCTCAATTTTTAATTGAAGTGAAGAGTTGTCAATCGAACAGTGTCTTCACTTTAATTACTTCAGATACAGCTACTACTTCAGTTAATTCAGTCCAATCGAACACGCTTAACATTGGAATTATCAGAAGTTTTGTTTTTTTCCTTTAGTTATAATGAAATGAGAAATCTTGTATGAATGTCTATGCCTAAACATAACCCACACAAAATCAGACAAATTGTAGCTAGTCAAGAATTATTTCGTTTGTTTTTCTAATTCAATTTAAAGTGATGTCGGATTCAGAAAAAGATGATTTTCTTATGTTCATATGCTGTGTTTATAGATCTACTCAGATATTTACCAAAAAAAAATGGGAAATTGTAGCTACTTCTATCATCCACTTAAAAATACTGGCAATCGCAGCAGCAGCACTAAGAATTGTGTCTATTTTGACAACGCTACGTCAAGTTGTTTTCATTACATGTATTTTGTTATTCCAAAAGTATAAATATATGGGGAAAAGTGAAAATATATTTTATCCATATATAAAAATGAGACGGACATATTAAAATTTTTTTTCCTTCAAAAGGTTACTATGATCTTTTAAAAGTTGATCAACTTTTACGAATTTTTCGATTTTACATTCTTTTTAGGCAAAAAAACTTGTGGATTGTGGTAAATAGTATTAGAACACTTTTGAATATGCTTCTTCATAATGAAAGAAGTAATAATAAAATTAATACTTTTTTTGTACATCTTCTGTCTTTTAAAATAGAGCAAAATATTAAATGTAAATCAGCTAGTTTCCTATTGGGTAGTTTCCTATTGTACTAAATGAAAATGGCAGATGTACTAAAAATTTACTTTGGTATGTTTCCATGCCAAAATGCAAATTTTTAATATCTGTATGTACTAATGAAAGGGAAAATCTGTAGTCTCGAATCTCGATAGAATATGTATCTGGATAAAAAGCAAGATTTTCATAATACAATTAATCAGTTGTGTAATTCAAGGAAATGAATTAAAATCGATAAAATGTAGCGTAAAAAGTCCTATTTGATAAAATTAAACTGAATTATTTGCAATTCGATTTCAAAAATAGAGAAAGTCTGGAGGTAATTTATAGAGATCTATCGAGACTTATAAAAAAACACAGCAACAATACAAATTGATGTCGGATTCAGAGAAAGATGATTTGCTTTTATTAAAGTGACCAGATAACGAATGGACAGAAGTTAAAAAGCTACAAAGTAGAGATATTAAACAAAATTTTTGTATGGTTAGATGAGTTGAGATATGCTCAACATACATATCTACCCATACAAAAATATTGTTTTAGGTTTCTTTTCAGCTTTATAACTACTGTCCTCCCCTTCATCTGGTCACCTTACTTTTATGTTCATATTATTTTACGAATAAAAGTGTAGTAATATAATGAAAACACTGCAATTTTCAATTATTTAGTTATAATATAAAGTAAAATGGAATAATAATACAAATTGTAATAAACCAATTTTAATTAAAAATATTAATTTTATTTGGTTTTTGTTTTGTCAGTTTCAATTCTTGCTGTGTTTTTTTATAAGTCTCGATAGATATTTGTCAAAAAAAGATTGAGAAATTGTAGCTACTTCTATTATTCACTTAAAAATACTGGCACTCGCAGCACTAAGAATTGTGTTTATTTTGACACGCTACGGTCATTGTTTTTTCATTATATTTTGTTATTCTAGAAGTATAAATGAGGAAAAGTGTGAATACATTTTATCCATAGATTGTGAAATTAGTTCATAAATCTTTAACTAGTTTCGCTAGTCAGTGTACAAATTTGTTTGTTTACGTTTTTTTTATATAGAGTTTTGCTAAAAACAGCTATAATAAAATTGAAATAAATTGAATAAAAAATACCACGATATGAAGTTTAAAGGAAAAATAATAATTTACAATAGATTAATACATGTATTTTTAGAAAGGAAATAATCCATAACCCTTTAATATCCCGGAAAATGATAAATTAAAACAGCTAATTTTAACATATTTATAGCTGATTTATCAACAAAACTTATTATTAAATTTATATTTTTCAGTGGAACTAATCAACTTTCTCTTTATTTTCTATTTTTAAATACAAAGTATTGCTCAAATCTCATATTTTGTTCGCTAATAAATTTCTAAAACAACGGACATAACCTCAGAAAATACAAAAAATGACCTCATTTTTATTTGTAATTTTCTTGGATGTTAAAGGGTCAACGGATTATTTAATTTAAATAAAATAT
Organism: Tipula helvola; assembly: GCA_963556165.1. Classification (NCBI taxonomy): domain Eukaryota; kingdom Metazoa; phylum Arthropoda; class Insecta; order Diptera; family Tipulidae; genus Tipula; species Tipula helvola. The sequence continues at coordinate 141,507,819 of OY744482.1, read as the reverse complement.
GTTAAATATTATTTCAAAGTTTTAATATAGCCTTCAACGTTTCTTCAAGATAATTTTAATTAAGAATTTTGCGATTTAATTGGATATGTTTTTACCGAAACTCCATATAAAAAAAATGTAAACTAGCGCCTCTTGCGAAAATGTATGCGAAGCAGTTGTACTAAAACACGATCTATAGATCGTGATATTTGTTCATTTTAGTACCGCAATTGTCGCTAGTGTGAATTATCTTTTCCATAACAAATGAGATAATTTACACTAGCGCACCTAGCGTAAATGATGGCGAAGTTGATGTTTAGTACAAGTGCTAAACATGATCTATACACTTTTACCGAAAACTTGTAAGAGGCGAAAAAAATATCGAAAATTATCCTCGTTAAACTAACAGGCCAATTGAAAAGTCCCCGGTCTACCATAGTAAAACACATTTTTTTGGCAAAATTCGATTTTATTATTGGACATAGTTGCCTTCGAGGGCGATACAGCATTTTTGTAGTACGATTTGACTTTTGCTTCAAAATAGGTCTCAATTTCGGCGATTACTGCTTCATTGGAGCTAAATTTCTTTCCAACGAGCATTCTTTGAGGTCTGAGAACAGGAAAAAGTCGCTGGGGGCCAGATCTGGCGAATACGGTGGATGCGGAAGCAATTCGAAGCCCAATTCATGCAATTTTGCCATTGTTTTCATTGATATGTGACACGGTGCACTGTCTTGATGAAACAGCACTTTTTCCTTCTTCAAATGGGGCCGTTTTTTAACGATTTCATCTTTTAAATGATCCAATAACGCTATATAATAATCGCTGTTGATGGTCTGGCCCCATTGAAGGAATCAATGAATATTATACCTTGCGCATCCCAGAATACTGATGTCATAACCTTACCAGCTGACTGTTGTGTTTTTCCTCGCTTTGGATTCGGTTCATCGTGTGCAGTCCACTCAGCTGACTGTCGATTGGACTCCGGAGTGAAATGATGGAGCCATGTTTCATCCATTGTCACATATCGACGCAAAAATTCAGGTTTATTGCGCTTGAACAGCTTCAAACACTGCTAAGAATCATTAACACGTTGTTACTTTTGATCGATTGTGAGCTCGCGCGGCACCCATTTTGCACACAGCTTTCTCATGTACAAATATTCGTGAATGATATGATGTACACGTTCAGATGATATCTTCACAATGTCCGCTATCTTGATCAACTTAACTTTACGGTCATTCAAAATTATTTTGTGAACTTTTTTGATGTTTTCGTCGGTGACAGCCATGATAAACTAATTTAATAGGTATGATTGACAGCTGTTTCAAATTCGTCTTTTCTTGCGCATCTCGTCATTCGGTGCGATAAAATCACAAGGCTTCGTTGTTTTCACAAAAACTATCACCGCAAAACAATTGGATTTGTTTTTGTTTGCTATGAACTAGTGATTACAAAAAAAAAGTATAGCAAGAAAAAAGCACCGAATGACATAATTTTTTAGTGAAAGAGATAGCAATACATGCGCTTGATCATACCTATTAAATTGGTTTATCATGGGTGACAGCCTCTTTTGTGCGTCCACTGCGTTCGCCATCTTCGGTGCTCATTTCACCACGTTTAAACTTAGCATACCAATCAATGATGGTTGATTTTCCTGGTGCAGACCCCGGAAACTTTTCATCAAGCCAAGATTTTGCTTCAACTGTATTTTTTCCCTTCAAAAAGCAATATTTTATCAGCACACGAAATTCTTTTTTTTTCATCTTTTTTCAAATAACAAAAGTAGCTACACTCACAACGCAATATCTCACAAACTAATGGTCGGACTGCTGTCAAATTTTGACACGTATCGTTTTAAGGTTGGTACTAACTAAAAATGATATGGATTTAATACTAGCACGGCCATCTGTGTGTCAGACCGGAGACTTTTCAATTGGCCTGTTAATTACCAAGAAAATTTAACCTTTAAGGCGAAAACTCCTGAAACGCGGACGAACTTTCGCCGTTCAGTACTAATTTTTATTTTTCAAATCTTCAGACGCGTAAAATTGCATAACTTTAAGGGGGAGAAAAAACAAATGTCAAATTTATTTTGTTTCATTGTGCATACACCTCATTGCAAGTTAACGTGTAAATGTACATAGTACATACAATATAAATACGGTTCTAATCTTTTTGTATTTATATTTATTTAATTTTATACTACATAACATAAAATAATGAGTGCAAAACCGAAAATAAAAAACTTAAACTTAAAAGAAAAGTTTGATGTCATCCAGCTGAAAAATGAAAACAAGACAGTGGAAGATATCGCTAAAAAATATTGTTGTGGCAAAAACACAAATTTATAATGTGCTGAAGCACAAGGAAATCATCACAGAAAAGTATCTGAGAAGCCGCGAGAGCGAATTGATGATGAAAAAGAAGCAGACGACGGATTACTCAAAAATTGACGAGCCTTTATTAGAGTGGTTTGGGGTTGCACGGGAGAACAATTTTCCTGTATCCGGCCCCATATTACAAAACAGGCGCTTAAGATAGCGGGAACGTTAAAATTTGATATTTTCAAAGCATCGAATGGCTGGCGGCGATGCTTCCGAAAGCGATACGAGATATCATTCAATGTGTGTGTCGGTGAAGCTAACGATGTTAATATGGATCTAGTCGCGCAGTGGAAAACCAAATTACCAACAATAACAGCAGGATACAATTTAAAAGACATTGCAAATTGCGATGAAACCGCATTATTTTTTAGAATATTACCGAATAAAACTTTCCAGATGAAAGGGGAGAAATGTAGTGGCGGTAAATTCTCCAAAGAAAGACTGACAGTCTTACTCACGGTGTTTGGGGACGGGAAAACGATTAAACCATTAGTTATCGGAAAAACTTTAAAACCACGTTGCTTCAAAAATTTAGACATTAATAAACTTCCAGTGTCATACTACGCAAATAAGAAGGCTTGGATGACAAATAATATTTTTGTCCGTTGCTTAGTAGATCTGAACCAAGCCATGGAGAAGGCTGGCCGTCAAATTTTGTTGTTTTTGGACAACGCTGGTTGCCATCCAGAAATTATATTAACAAACATAAAGCTAGTTTTCTTGCCGCCGAATACCACATCGATTCTTCAGCCATTAGACAATGGCATAATACAATACATGAAACTAAATTACCGAAAATTAATGTTGGGGAGTTTATTGGTCAAATTAACGGATTGTCGAAAAGTTTCTGATTTAACAAAGCAAATCACAACATGACATTTTTGAAGTTAGCGAATGACCAAATCACGAATGAAACTATCCAAAAATGTTTTGTTAATTGTGGGTTTGCGTTACCAAGAGATCATCAAACAATTAGTGAGGAAAGTAACACGTTGGCGGAAATAGATATGTTAATTCAAAATATATATGGTCATGAAATGTGCTCAGCTGAATTTTATGTTCACATTGATGACGAAATAGAAACCGAGATCGACATCATCGACCTAATTGAAATTATTCAACTTTGTGATATCGAGGATGAAGAAGACGAAGAGTACGATGAGCCCGACGTTGCAACTCACGTTCCATCAATTATGGAAAGCATTACGGCGCTCGATGCCATTAGGCAGTACGCTTAAACGCTGGAAATAATACGATTTTCGACTTAACGCAAGAAATAAATTTTCAATTGATAAGGTCTTGCAATCAATAGGAGAAAAAAATGGGACAGCCTACATTAGATAAGTTTGTTTTATGTTGAAAAATGTACTTTCATTATGATAATGATCATTGTAATGTTTGAATTTTGGCCTGGATTAACACAGTACAGACACTTAACTTGTAGCCTAATATTTTTAAATTGTTAAGTTTTCTTTGTTATTTTTTTATTTTTAAATGAGTTAGTTTTATTTTTAACATATTATTTTATTTGAAAATGTGATAAAGTTTATATACAAGATACATTTGTATGTAATTACATATGTATGTTGTGATCAATTGCAATAAATAGAATTTTGGAATTACAATATGTACCTAATTACCACCACTGAATGTTTTTTTTATTTATTATATTTGGCATATGTTAAGGTTTTTGCAATAATTAAATGGAGTTTAAATACATGGTTTAATTACGTATGTACATAAGTCTCAAACTTTGTAATACATATTTACTTTATAAGTACATTTTAAACAAGTTTGTTTATAAATTCATATAAAAATATGAATTATGACGAAATTTAACCAATTGTCTGAATATTATGAAAATGTTTTCGGCTTTTTATAGACAACATACTATTTGTAATGACATACTCATTATTTTCGATTTGGTAAATCAGAAAAATAATGGAGTCATACTCCTAATATATCTACCCAGTAAAAGTAGAAAATATCAATCCCCTCAGGGATAGTAGCTACCTGAAGAGTAGACCTTACTTTTTCTGTACGAAACCGAATTACCAACACGAAAGCTCAAAGAGATTTCTAATTTTTTAAGAGTCGATACACTTTGTGTTAACTCTGCGGGAAAGAAAAGGGGGAGGGGATTGATATTTTCTACTTTTACTGGGTAGATATATTAGGAGTATGACTCCATTATTTTTCTGATTTACCAAATCGAAAATAATGAGTATGTCATTACAAATAGTATGTTGTCTATAAAAAGCCGAAAACATTTTCATAATATTCAGACAATTGGTTAAATTTCGTCATAATTATTCGTGTGGGCATGATACACACACAAATTAGATTTCTGCTTGGGTTTTTGAGTTTGATTTTTTGAATATAATTCACTAAGTCAATACACTCTAGTTTTACATATAATGTAAAATTTAGAGTTGAATTTTTGTAGTTCGGTCGTAGCTACCTGAAGAGTAGACCTTACTTTTTCTGTACGAAACCGAATTACCAACACGAAAGCTCAAAGAGATTTCTAATTTTTTAAGAGTCGATACACTTTGTGTTAACTCTGCGGGAAAGAAAAGGGGGAGGGGATTGATATTTTCTACTTTTACTGGGTAGATATATTAGGAGTATGACTCCATTATTTTTCTGATTTACCAAATCGAAAATAATGAGTATGTCATTACAAATAGTATGTTGTCTATAAAAAGCCGAAAACATTTTCATAATATTCAGACAATTGGTTAAATTTCGTCATAATTATTCGTGTGGGCATGATACACACACAAATTAGATTTCTGCTTGGGTTTTTGAGTTTGATTTTTTGAATATAATTCACTAAGTCAATACACTCTAGTTTTACATATAATGTAAAATTTAGAGTTGAATTTTTGTAGTTCGGTCGTAGGTCGTAGCTACCTGAAGAGTAGACCTTACTTTTTCTGTACGAAACCGAATTACCAACACGAAAGCTCAAAGAGATTTCTAATTTTTTAAGAGTCGATACACTTTGTGTTAACTCTGCGGGAAAGAAAAGGGGGAGGGGATTGATATTTTCTACTTTTACTGGGTAGATATATTAGGAGTATGACTCCATTATTTTTCTGATTTACCAAATCGAAAATAATGAGTATGTCATTACAAATAGTATGTTGTCTATAAAAAGCCGAAAACATTTTCATAAAAATATGAATGTACATATGTATGGATATTTGTATGTACATATTCCCCAAATTAAAAATAAAAGTTGTCAAAGGCGAAAAAATCCTGAAAGCCGGAAAATTATGCGGTCCCGTCAGATTCCGGCTTAGAGGATTTTCACTGTATACCAAATGAGACGGACATGCTAAAACTATTTTTTTCGTTCAAAATGTTACTATGATCTTATAAATTTTGAGCAACTTTTACTAAAAATGATAAACATAGTAATTTTTTCGATTCTTTTTCACCAACAAAACTTGTAGATTACCGTAAATTGTTTTAAATAACACATTTTGAGTAGGCCTCTTCATAATGCAAGGCATTCATTAAAAATGCATCCTTTTAACGTAAATCTTCTGGCTACTAGTTTCTTATTGTACTAAATTAAAATGGCAGATGTATTAACATTTACTTTGGTACGTTTCCATGCTAAAATCCAAATTTTTAATTATGTCGTGTTCAATCGGGCAAAAGTGGTAAAAAAACCATGGTACCCTAGAGGCCTAGATTCATTCCATAATACTGTACGTCAAACCGATTGAACAATTAAAATTGAGGGAAAACGATAAATTGATTTTAAATGTCACAATTTGTTTTAAATCGCTTTGTAAAAATCAATAAAGAGGTTTTGTCGTCACGTTTTTAATTAAATGATTTTATTTTTTAATTGACTGTGTATACATGACTGTGTAAATCCCATATAAATATCTTAAAAAAAGCAAATTTAATTTAATTAAAGTACCGAAAATATCATAAAGAAAATAAATCCAAAATTGACAGCTCGAACTCAAAAACTAAGAGAAAAGTTGGTTTTTCGATGTGGTAAATGAGTGCGTTTAATGTCTAAAATGGTAAAAAATGCCATGGTTTTCTTTACCATTTTTGCCCGATTGAACACTATTAATATGTATCTGTGTGTTCACTCAAGATAGAGAAAATCTGTAGTCTCAATAGAGTATCTGTATAAAAAGCAAGATTTTCAACCGTGTTATTTTTTGTTTTTGTAATACAGCAAAATGATTTGTAGTATTTTTCTTATTATAGTTTTATGTCAGAAAAATATTATTACTTTTCTATGACATGTAAATGTGATAATGTAATACAGGCCTTTAACTTGAAAACCTATGACGCTTGATTCAAACATTTGCTCATCATGCAGAATTGGATTGAATCGGCTTACATATAGCGTATTTTGCTACTTGCTTCACACTCATAAATATTTATTTCAATTTAATAATTAATTAATTATTACTTAGAGAAAAAATAGTATTTGTTATTCGGAAGAAAAGTGGCTGTTCTTCTTGACACAATGTACTACTGTTTTATTTTTCCAAAATAAGTGTTAATAAGATGTTTTGGTATTTAACATAGAGTCTGTGCTTTAAGCTTCGAATTTTTTGCTTCACAGATCACAATAAATCACACAGATTTTGGTGCATACCACTAATCACATTTCTTTTTTATTTTTATCCCACTTCTGAATTTCCTAAGGATTTTGATTTATTTGACGACATTTGTATTTTACAAGATGATGGCATAAAACTATTGTAAACTAAACAAGTCTGTTCTTAACGACTATTCCCACACCAATTCTTTTATTCTTTTTGTTTTCAAAATTAAATAGTACACTGCCAATTGCATTTATTTAGAATTAACAATCTCCCAAAAATTATTATTTGTTTCATTTTTAAGGAGATTTGTATACCTTGCACAAACAATTTTGAATAGGACACTACTAGGTAATACAGTATTAAAGCCATTTTTTGTATAATGTATTACGTATTTACGTTTATTTATCCCAACTTAGAAAATGGCGTTTTCTATTTATAAATTTCACAAGGGAGATTACAAGATATCCTAAAGATAATTATATTACTGCCAAGCGATTAGCTTTTTTAAATAAAAATCGTACGTAGACAAATTAAAAATGACTTTCCAGAAATTTGTCTGACTTCACAATTTATAATGTATCTTCCATCGAAATCTTTCTCAATTCCCCAGATCATCAATATCAGAATTAATGAATAAAGAAATGTTTTTTTTTTTGGATAAACATAAAACACAAAATAAGTCGACATAACGATTAGAAAATAATTCTAAATTGATTTTGTCGGGTATCACAATATTTATGCCAAATCATCCAAATAAATAAATACAATGGGATTGATGCAGCTAAATAATTCGGCTTAATATTTGATTTATGAGGGACAAAATCTTAAATTGGAAAGAAAATGTATAGAAGCGCGTGCCATGTGAAGAAAACAAAATTTAATATTTACGAATATAAATTGTAGTAGGATTCCAATAACATTAAATCAAATTCAATTAATGTCAAAATGCAAATGTTAGCTCCTCTTTAAACATTTTTTATTTTAATAAGCAATAAAGTTCTATAACAAATTCAACCGTTTACTTTTTTTATTTTTTATATTCTATACAACCAAATAAACTAGGCAATTAGGCTTTAAAATACTCTGTACGCTTATGTATTTTCTCAGTTTGTAATTAAAACACTATTTTTGTTAAATTATAGTTTTATAATAGTATTTTACAATTCATTTATTTATATATTGTTTTTATTTATTTATTTCACTTAAAACCAAAATTACAATATTCTTAAGTTTTTAATTTTATATTTTAGAATTCACAAAATTTTAATTTATGTATATTTGTTGTTATTGCTGCTCCGGCTGATTGTGTAATGATAATTTTCTATTCTTTTGATAACCATTGCTCCACCCGTTCGATATACAAAATTTCTGGTTACTTCTATTTTATTGTATGTATATACATACTCAGTATTGTATATAATGAATAAATAAAAGTATTATATACAAAATGTTGTGCGCGCTAATTATTGTCGTGCAGTCGCCAAGTATTTTGCAATGTTGCAACCGCTACAACTCCTACTAAAATTGTGCTTTATCAAAAATGTGTAATGTGGTGTAAATCGGTTCTTACAGTCACAAAATTTTGTCTGTGCCATCATAACCAACATAAATCTTTGGTCTATAGCAACTTTTAACAAATATTTTAATTGCTCGTTATTCCATTTGCGATAGCACATATCATGTAACATGTACATAGGTACCTACATATATGTATATAATTAAAAAAATAATAATTTTTAAATGGACATACGAGTATATCGTTTTTCTTGCAGCTTCTGAAGCAGAAATGTTATTTTATTTGCCATCTAAAAATAAAATATGACATAAACAAATTTCTCCATTTCTTCATACCGCGTAAGAATAAATCAAGAGATATTCAGTTTCGTTATCTAAACAGTTGAAAATTTTTGTGATATGCGATGCTATTAGCATCGCATATTGATCCAACATAAGTTTACATCACTATGCACGCCTTACTTTGGAATCTGTTTATATATAATGTATATTACAATTTAGACGCAAAGATTGTTTCGAATAAAATTGTATTATTAATTAGATTAAAAAAGCAATTTCGATGCAAGTTTTGCGTCGAGCAAAATTCCGCCAAAATTCTGCTCTGTGTGCACCAGGATTGTATTTCATCGTCCAAATTAGTACTCATAGATAAGTTTGCAAATTCGCGTAATTTGTTGTTGGCGCCAATGAAATTTCGTCCGATATCGGGTATTATTTTTTCCGGCAAACCCCGCGTAGCCACGAATCGTCTTAGTGATGCCATAAAACAATTAGTCGACATGTCCGATACCAACTTCAGATGTACAACCCTTGTAATGCAACAAACAAACACGCCAAATTCGGTTTCGTAGGAACCTTACCTCTTATATTATAATAAACGAAAATTGGCCCACAATAATCGACCCCTGTGACATAGAACCGATATGACAAACTCGGTACTTGGGTAAATCCACCATAAACTGCTGGAACATTTTTGGTTTTGCACGGCTGCAGATGACGCAATTGTTTGTCAGAGTTTTATCGATTCTTCGTCCAGCGATTGGCCAGTATCGTTGAAGATTCGCAGCCAATAAGCCCTGAGGCCCCACATGAAGGTGTGTGTTAGTGAATAAAATTTATGATGGCTCTTGTTACAAAATAATTTGCTGGTAAGACTATGGGATGCTTACATGTATACGGTAAATTTGAGAACTTAAGGTGCCTACCAACACGTAACAAACCTTTTTGGTCTTTAAAGGCATCCAATGAACGTAGACATTTATTCTTGAATTGTGCAAATATATATTATATATAGTATATTGTAATGTCATGAAGGAATTTCGATGATGTAAACCCGAAAGCATATCGCACCCGACCTCTACTGCTGTTACATTAGCCGCGCGTTCTTAGATGCTTTGTCTGTCGGTAGAAAAAGGCGATTCCACTCTTTGGAATTCTGCAATAAATAATCCGGGCCATTCCACCATAAATCAGCGGAAACCAATAAGAAGGGTTTCATTCCTCGCGAGACGATATCGGCTTTTGAATCCATGTGACGCCAATTTTCCCTCAATGATAAATTATGAATTGTTTTGATGCGGTTTACAATAAACACTTCCGCTAATTGATATATTTATCCAGTGTACCACAATTGTTGAATCACTCAAGAAATATAACCCTTCCACTGGATAATTAACAACCTTCCTGTATTTTACAGCCATATTTGAAACCAACTCTGCCGCGCACAACTCGAGTTTCGGTATAGTTTTCCCCTTTGGTGCTATTCTCGATTTGGAACACACTAGCCGACAAATTATTTTATTGTTGCATCTACTGCGTACATAAATACATCCACCATAAGCTTTCTCACTTGCATCGGTAAAGCAATGCATGTCGAGGAATGCTCAAATTATTTAATTCGGGAAGCTCAATTTTGTACGTTAACCACTTATTATGAATCTCTAATGGTAATTTCGCATCCCATCCCACTTTGAGTGACCACAATTGCTGCATTAACATTTTTACTAAGACCACGACAGGGGCTATTAGCCCCAAAGGGTCAAATATTTTGGCCACATCTGAAATTACACTGCGCTTCGTAAATTTGTTTGAGCAATTTTGTGGTTGCACTTTAATTTTAAAACAATCACACTTAACACTCCACAATAGACCCAGAACTTTCATCATTTCATTGCCGTCTATACTACAACATGTTTCACGATCAGCTTCGGTTATACTTCGCAACAATTTCCTATCATTTGTGATTTTGTGCCCCATTTTTTAAGACTTAGCAAGAACCAGCGTAATTTGCAATTTAATTCTAGCTAATTCGTCTACGGAAATCTATCTTAGTATATTATCGACATAACAATCCTTCTCAATATGTTCTGTCTAAACTCTTGCAAGCATCTTATAGCCATGTACGATGCCGGACCCAAACCGTAAGTAACTGTATTTAACTGGTAGGTTTGAACTGGATCACTGGAACTAAATCTCCAATATATATACTGAAAGCAGCGGTCTTCCTGATGAATTAAAAACTGCCGATATATTTTAACGATATCCGTGCTAAACACCCGCGCGTATGACCGAAATCTTAATAAGACGGATGCCAGATCGCTTTGAATTACTGGACCAACCATTAGTATTTGATTTAAGGACATACCACTAGACGTTTTGGCCGAGCCGTCGAACACAACCCTTAATTTGGTGGACGTTGATTTGGAATAAACTGCAAAGTATGGCAAATAGAAGTTACTCTGTGGTACTTGCCTCACCAGCTCCATATGGCTCAAACGTAGATACTCGTCCATGAAGTCGCTATATAATTTCTTGGCAAATGCATTCCGTTCCAGTTGTTTTTCGATATTTAAAAATCTTTTCAACGCGAGCTTTGAAGAATCACCAAGCAACTAGGCTGGTTTAGAAAATGGTAACCGCAAAATAAACCGCCCAAACTCCAAATGCTGCTCGCACGGATTTTCTTCCGTCCTAGTTAGTGGCGACTTTATCAGCTATTCATCCAAATTCCAGAAACGTTAAATTTTTTGATTCAATGACGGCACACACTGAACTCTTATTTCTACTTCCCGCCGATGCATATCTGTCAGCCATAATCCATCCCAGAGTTATGTTTTGCAATATAATGCCATTTCCCAGCTGTAAGCGACCATCCAAATTTATGTCGTATACCAGCTCGTTTTAGCAAAATCTATTAGCAAATCAATGGCCCTCGGCTCATGGAATGAAGGATCGGCCAACTCTAAATCATTGGGTAGACTCAATTCCACTCGAACAAATGCGATTGCTGGTTGATCGCTCTTTATTCTGGATAAAACGTGAACTGCTAGATCCGTCGTAAAATTTCCAATTCGGGATTGCACCTTTATGGTGAGTGCACCCATAGACTGCGTTCAATTGCCACCAATCCTATTAATATACAATTGCTGCTTTGTTGGTTGCAAACCTAGCTTGGACGAAAGTGATTTCGAAATAAAATTTAGCTGCGAACCAGAATCCAAGAGTGCTCTGCATGTTATAGTTTCCTTATTACCGTTCCGTAAACCTGTACCGTGGCGAGGAAAGTGTAACTCGCTTCTCCAAAGGATGATATCAAGGAATAATGCTGGTGTTGTGCGAGATGAACCGTGGCATTATCCAAAGTGATATCAACCCCTCTTGATGTGTCTCTGGCTGCGGCATACTGGATGGATGAGCAGATGATTGTGGTTTCTTTGAAGTCGATGCCGGATCAATATGAATTAATGTATGGTGTTTTGTTTGACGCAAGGGACATTCATCTTGAACAGGGCAATTACTTAATGCATGCGATGATTTTAAGCAATTCAGGTATAATTTGGCATCCAGAGCTAACTTCTTCCGGTCATCCCCTGATAATGCAAGGAACTTGTAACAGCGAATAATTGAAAGGCCTTCCTGCTTGTAATTTACGCAAAATAGGCCATTGTTTTACCTCCCCCGAAAATAATTCCAACTTGATTTCTGGAAATATGGCCAAGTCTTTGGAATATGGCCAAGTATGATGGAACTTGCCTATTTCTTAAGCGATTTGGAGGAAATTCGATAAATGGGTTGGAAATTGCATTCTTACATGATTTTAAAATTAAATCCTGGAATATGGGCAATTAGGATGGCAGGTGGGGTACCTGCCATACGAATTGACCCAAAATACCTGTTTTATAAATATTTACGATTTTTTTATATATGCTGGTTTGATTATTGAATTGGGCATTGAATTTGGAATTGATTTGATGACTAAGTTAGGGGTCAATTGGCGGGTTGAGTTGAAGTTGAGTTGGAGTTGAGTTGGGGTAGATAACAAATTGTTTATATGATAGAACTTGCCTATTTATCAACCGATTTTTATGAAATTTGACATGTGTGTTGGAAATGGGATTCTAAAATGATTTTTGGATAAAGTTCTGGAATATGGCCAGTTATACGGTTAGAAATATCAGTATAATTTTGTAAACTACTTTCGATATAAAGTTCTAGAATACGATTTTTCGTGTTAAATTGGATGCTTGTACTCATGTTACTGAAGCTTTTGAGCTGTTTGGCTATTGTTGTATAAGTAAATATATATTGGTTAAAATAGAAATCAATATGTACTGTCAAAATTGTCACACCAACTTTATGACACATGTGAATGCTATCTCCATTGAAGATACCAAAGACCGAAGTTCTGATCACCTCGTGAGGTTTCAGCCCTTTATATTTTACGTTTCAAACTAATATATAAATGGAAATGTGACACAAAAATTATTTTTGAATGAGGTTTGAGGAATATGTCAATAAGGCTTTTAAATTGTTATCTGATGAGATAATTAGCCATTGTAAAACCTATATATGTGCAAGATATTTAAACAAATCCACACGCCGTGACCAATTTGAACCAATCTTTACACAAATATTGTTTTTGGAAGTTGAGCTGAAGACTGACTTAATAGATTCAGTTTGGGATTGATTTGGGAGTAGACTTAATATTGAAGACCGAAGTTCTGATCACCTCATTAGGTCAGCCCTTTTTATCTATTATGATCATTACAAAAAAAATCTATTAAATAAAAGGTCGTTTCTTGTTCCTTACCAGCGATTTGTACACATAATATATGTATACCCACTAAGCAGATTATGCTTCGCATAGGGGCGCCGACCAATTAGAGGCGCTCACAATACTTCCCACGCTTTCTAAACAAATTCTTCTACTAAAAAATATTTTTCATTAGAAATTTTGAATTTCAATTCAACTCATTTACACTAGTTTCATCGAGTTTACAATAACTCAACGAAAACGTAACTCAACTCTGTTTCTATGAACTCCAACTTGTTTTCAAACTATATCGATATATGATAATAGTATAAGTTAATAGTTTCAATACTCGTGCTTCCGAAATCGAAAAAATAAAATACAGGGCTCCCAAAAAGTTTATTCAATAATAATGAATTTACAGTTACGCATTTTGGGCATTTTTGTTCAAGGATCTCAGCTTTCTCATATCCGTGCCCCGCCAATTAAAATAACAAAAAGTTCTACCAGCCCAAAATATTCTTTCAGCTTCATGCGATTTACATGTAAAAAAATTCCTATAAGCAAAAATTGTAAACTTCCAGAAAGTTATTACGCTTGGTTTTAAAAAACATGAGATGATTTTATATAAGGAACTATTAAAAATTAGATGTAGCTGAGGAAACTCCGGAAATAAATATTTTAGCTGGACATATGAGTGGAGCAGAACAGTTTTCGAAATGACTAAACTTAAAGTTAAAGCTACACATTTTTAAGCTTACAACTACATATTCTAAATTTGTCAAAAATCATTTTTGCAAGTTTTTCTAATTTGACCGCAACCCGACCCGAATTTGGTTCGTTTTTAGTTTTTGTGTCAAATTATTTTTACTTAGGCTAAAAAACAAAATTTGGATTTAATATATTCTTCTAAAAATTCGGAGTTATCCAAAGATTTTTTTAGGTTTTTTCTACTAACAATTTTCCACTTAATCAACCAATTTGAAAGCTTCCAAAATTGAAATTTTATTTATGACGAGTTCTTCAAAAAAACGGAACGCGCCATAGTATATAAAATGATAGCTCAGTAGATGAGAGTAAATAAATTTTTTTGGTCCCAAATACCTACGGAATAGAAAATGACCAAACTTTTGAATTGTGGGCGGGGGGGGGGGGGGGGGGGGGACAATAATTAGGTTCCTGGCGTAGTTTACCGAAAAATTGGCTTTCCTAGAACAAAATTAAAAATTAAATAATATTCCTACTTTCCTTATAAATTCTAAGTGAGCACATAATTTGCATTTTGTCCCACAGATCAAGGTTTGCGATCTGAAATTTCTGTTCATGTTCATTGTAGAGTAAGAACTTACCTATCAAAATCCCCGTGATTGTGGAATTGATATTACACATACACATCACTCTTACAAAAACCATTAACAGCATAGAAAACCATAGCGGTGATGGATAATAGGCAGATTAAAGCCGAGCTTCGACTGTGATTTTTTATGCGAATTTTTAGATTCACACTTTTCCTCCAATCAATTAACTAAAATTGATCGAATGGAAACTCCCACCAAGATAAAATATTTTTAACTTTAAGCAAAATATTCGCATAGTCGACCAACTTAATCATACAAAAAAACTAAAATTAGACGAAAAATATTTTTAACAAAAGTGTATAAAACAAAACCAGAGCCTTTTAGAGTATAGACAGAGCCTTCTAGAGTATAGAGCCATAATCATTATGACGTATTTTTTAGAAGCTTTTTAGTGGTATAACTTTCACTGATTTCCATAAGAATCCATAGTAAAAATGGTGTTTTTAGCTTCAAGTTTTGCAATGAAAAAAGCAAAAATGTTACAAAATTTTTATACAAAAGTGTTCTACATATCTTTAGCAGCAATATACAGGAAGGGTATATGGGTATTAAGTAAATATTAATTGCAGAAATATAAAAATTAAATTATTTCTAAAATATATTTTTCGAACTTTCATTTTGAAAAATACATCAAAGTTGGCTCTGACGAATTAAAATAATACTTGCTACATTTATCTTTAGTTTTACTAGTGTACGTTAGATGTCTCAGATTTATACAGAAAAATACGAAAAAAAATTGTCTAATCACAAAATTATCACACGTTCTTAATATTTTGAGAATTTGTTTTGCTTTTCCTACAATTTTTTCACTTAAAATTTCCCCAGGTGGCAATTTTTGGTACGATTTTTGAAAAATTTGTACTGCCATCACTGCCATCTATGTAATGTTTATTGACTTAATGCACACAATTTGTAGTAAGCTTTTCTTTTTTATTTGACCAGAATGCTGTTGTTATGAACTTTTTTTTATATTTTGGTTTAAATAAATCAATTATTACAAGAAAATGAAAACAATTTACTTAAACGACATTTATATATGTTGAAATTCAAACATTTATAAAAATATTTCAGAAATCATAATTAAGAATTTGTAACGTTTTCATTGATAAATTTGTCTTAAGAAAAAAAGTGATTTCCCATATGTTTTATGTGTTTTACTATGGAAATTTTGATTTTTTCGTCGTTTCTAATTCCCTTAAAAAAGCTTCGTTTTTTAGATTATGGCTTGTATAATCAAGGTTGCTTTGGTATAGAGCCATAATCATTATGACGTATTTTTTAGAAGCTTTTTTAGCTTATTTCTAAAATATATTTTTCGAACTTTCATTTTGAAAAATACATCAAAGTTGGCTCTGACTTAGTTTTACTAGTGTACGTTAGATGTCTCAGATTTATACAGAAAAATACGAAAAAGAATTGTTTAATCACAAAATTATCACACGTTCTTAATATTTTGGGAATTTGTTTTGCTTTTCCTACAATTTTTGAACTTAAAATTTCCCCAGGTGGCAATTTTTGGTACGATTTTTCAAAAATTTGTACTGCCATCACTGCCATCTATGTAATGTATATTGACTTAATGCACACAATTTGTAGTAAGCTTTTCTTTTTTATTTGACCAGAATGCTGTTGTTATGAACTTTTTTTTATAGTTTGGTTTAAATAAATCAATTATTACAAGAAAATGAAAACGATTTACTTAAACGACATTTATATACACTACTCCAAAAAATTAAAGGAACACTAATTTTTTTCAATTCTTTTAGTGTTTTTTGAAGAGCTGTATCTTTGTAAAATAAGGTCGTACAGAGATGAAAAGAAAAGCATTTTAAAGCTTCAAATCTTTAGTTTTGAGACTTTTGAGCGGAAAATTTTTGTGAGATACCGTTATCACGCAATCATAAGAAAGAGCGCGAAATAAAAAAATTCGAATTTTTTTTTTTTTTTGTAAGGATTCATGGACGCGGGAAATTTTTTTTAAGTTAACCCAATGCATAAGTCGGTTAGCCTGTTAATTAGGCGTTAATTTAATTTCATTCTGGTCTCTCTATGTCAACTTTTTGCTGAGATATCTGACTTTGAATCAAAAAAGATCCTTTTGCCTTTGATCATCGATATCTCAGCAACCAATGAATGCACAGTAAACTTTAGGGCAGCCTTAAAAACTTCAGTAAATTTCCAACAAGACCCTTGAATGATTAGTTGAGAACAAATTTTTTTTTCACCCTCAATACTGATTTGAAAAAAGTACAAAAAAACGACTTTTTAGGTTGTCTTAGTAAATCTACCGTTACTTTACAAATATTGATGAAAAGACTAATGTTGCCAGGTCATTTTACAGTTTAATGTACTCCTAATAGCCCTGTATTATTTTCAAATTGATCCATCCAACCGTTTTTCCGGACAGATTGATCAAAGTTTTACAAAACAATTAAAGGAACAAGTGAATCATCAAAATGAAAAACGACTTTTTTCACATTTTGCGTTAGTTATTTGTTAACCCTTAACGATCGTAAGATTTTTTTGCAATACTCGCCCATAAGAGACGACAGAAAATTAAATAAAATTCTGCAATATGACCAATTATGATGGAACTTGGCCATTTCTCATCCGATTTTAGTGAAATTTGGTATGCGTTATTGAAATGGGATTCTAAAACGATTCGTGGATGAAGTTCTGGAAAATGGCCAATTAGGAAGGAACTTAGCCATATCTTATCCGATTTTGATGAAATTCAGTATGTACGATGGAAATGGGATTCTTAAATGATTTTTTGATAAAGTTCTGGAATGTGGCCAACTAGGATGGAACTTGGCTATTGCTGAACCGATTTTAGTTAAATTTGGTATGGGCGATGGAAATGCGATTCTAAAATGATTTTTGGATAAAGTTCTGGAATATGGCCAACTAGGATGGAACTTGGCTATTTTTCATCCGATTTTGATGAAATTCAGCATGTACGATGGAAATGGGATTCTAAAATGATTCGTGAATGAAGTTCTGGAAAATGGCCAACTAGGATGGAACTTGGCCATTTCTAATCCGATATTGATGAAATTCAGCATGTGCCTTAGAAATGGGATTCTAAACTGATTTTTGGATAAAGTTCCAGAATTTGGCTATTTGTTATGGAACTTGGAGATTTTGTATCCTATTTTTATGAATTTCAGCATTCACGATGAAAATGAAATTCTTAAATTATTGATAAAATAAATCATTAAATACATGGAATAACCATTTTAGTTTTTCAGTTTTAAAGCACATGTCGAATTTATTTTATTCGTTTAAGGAATAGGCAAGGGCCTTCCAAATTAACCACAAAAATTTAACTAAAAATAATTTTAGAGTTTTATTTCTATAGTACATGCTGAATTTGTTCAAAATCGGATATAAAATAGCCAAGCATCATCCTAATACGGCTTATTCCAGAATTTCATCTAAACATAATTTTAAAACCCAATTTTCATTACACATGCTGAATTTCATCAAAATCTTATAAGAAATGGCCAAGTTCCAACCTAATTGGCCATATTCCAGAACTTTAGCTAAAATTCATTTTAGAATCCCATTTCCATCTCCCATACCAAATTTAACTAAAATCGGTTCAGCAATAGCCAAGTTCCATCCTAGTTGGCCATATTCCAGAACTTTATCAAAAAATCATTTAAGAATCCCATTTCCATCGTACATGACGAATTTCATCAAAATCGGATAAGAAATGGCCAAGTGCCATCCTAGTTGGCCATATTCCAGAACTTTATCCAAAAACCATTTTAGAACCCCATTTCCATTGCGCGTACCAAATTTCATCAAAATCTTGTAAGAAATGGCCAAGTTCCATACTAGTTGGCCATTTTCCAGAACTTTATCCACGAATCGTTTTAGAATCCCATTTCAATAACGCATACCAAATTTCACTAAAATCGGATGAGAAATGGCCAAGTTCCATAATAATTGGTCATATTGCAGAACTTTATTTAATTTTCTGTCGTCTCTGGTATCCGCCCACATGGCCGACAACCACTTCGCCGACAGGCCACTTCGCCGACAACTACATGGCCGACAAGAATGTTGGCCGACAGACCAAATGGCCGACACAACCACATCGCCGACAGGACAGATGGCCGACACAACCACATCGCCGACAGGACAGATGGCCGACACACCACATCGCCGACAGGACAGATGGCCGACACACTACATCGCCGACAGGACAGATGGCCGACAACTACATCGCCGACAAGACAGATCGCCGACACAACCACATCGCCGACAGGACAGATGGCCGACACACCACATCGCCGACAGGACAGTTGGCCGACACAGCTAAATCTTTGACAGGACACATGGCCGACACACCACATCGCCGACAGGAAAGTTGGCCGACACAGCCAAATCTTCGACAAGACAGATAATATTAATTAATATTTTTATTTCGATCACTGAAAATTATTCGAAATGGTTGACATGCCGAATTTTTTTTCCGTTCAAATAGTGATCGGGGGATTTGCCTGCAAAATAATTATTTCGATTATTTTATAGTGAAATAATGAATATTTAGTGAAATAGTTTTTCTGGGATCGGAATATTTTGTTATTTCTTTTTTTATTAATCTTGCAGCTACAAAATGTTGCAACTACAAAATCTTGCATAACAAAATAGTGCAATTATTTTCCTTTTTATTAGGTGTCATTAATAGATTCTATATAATCCGCTCCTACGTGCGGCACGCAGTGCGACATGTTTGCTGATCCTGGCTCCTACATCCCCCGAACTTCAAATCTAAAGCCCCTCGGAGGGCTAAGCGGGGGGGAGCGCAGCGACCTCCCGCGTGCCCGTGAGAGTTACCGAAGCCGTTAGCCTTTACAATTCTAAGTTAAATTAGTTTATGTCATTTTTCAGTTTATGTGATCCCCACTTTAACGGATAAAAAAAATCGGCATGTCAACAATTTCGAATAATTTTCAGTGATCGAAATAAAAATATTAATTAATATTATCTGTTCTGTCTTGTCGGCGATATAGTTGTCAGCCATCTGTCCTGGCGGCGATGTGGTGTGTCGGCCATCTGTCCTGTCGGCGATGTGGTTGTGTCGGCCATCTGTCCTGTCGGCGATGTGGTTGTCGGCCATCTGTCGTGTCGGCGATGTGGTTGTGTCGGCCATCTGTCCTGTCGGCGATGTAGTTGTCGGCGATATGGGCTGTCGGCGAAATGGTTGTCGGCCATCTGTCCTGTCGGCGATGTGGTGTGTCGGCCATCTGTCCTGTCGGCGATGTGGTGTGTCGGCCAACTGTCCTGTCGGCGATGTGGTGTGTCGGCCATCTGTCCTGTCGGCGATGTGGTTGTGTCGGCGATCTATCCTGTCGGCGATGTGGTTGTGTCGGCCATATGTCTTGTCGGCGATGTAGTTGTCGGCGATATGGCCTGTCGGCGAAATGGTTGTCGGCCATGTGACCCATACCCGTCGTCACTTATGGGCGAGTATTGCAAAAAAATCTTACAATCGTTAAGGGTTAACAAATAACTAACGCAAAATGTGAAAAAAGTCGTTTTTCATTTTGATGATTCACTTGTTCCTTTAATTGTTTTGTAAAACTTTGATCAATCTGTCCGGAAAAACGGTTGGATGGATCAATTTGAAAATAATACAGGGCTATTAGGAGTACATTAAACTGTAAAATGACCTGGCAACATTAGTCTTTTCATCAATATTTGTAAAGTAACGGTAGATTTACTAAGACAACCTAAAAAGTCGTTTTTTTGTACTTTTTTCAAATCAGTATTGAGGGTGAAAAAAAAATTTGTTCTCAACTAATCATTTAAGGGTCTTGTTGGAAATTTACTGAAGTTTTTAAGGCTGCCCTAAAGTTTACTGTGCATTCATTGGTTGCTGAGATATCGATGATCAAAGGCAAAAGGATCTTTTTTGATTCAAAGTCAGATATCTCAGCAAAAAGTTGACATAGAGAGACCAGAATGAAATTAAATTTACGCCTAATTAACAGGCTAACCGACTTATGCATTGGGTTAACTTAAAAAAAATTTCCCGCGCCCATGGATCCTTACAAAAAAAAAACAATCGTTTTTTTTTATTTCGTGCTCTTTCTTATGATTGCGTGATAACGTTATCTCACAAAAATTTTCCGCTCAAAAGTCTCAAAACTAGAGATTTGAAGCTTTAAAATGCTTTTCTTTTCATCTCTATACGACCGTATTTTACAAAGATACAGCTCTTCGAAAAACACTAAAAGAATTGAAAAAATTAGTGTTCATTTAATTTTTTGGAGTAGTGTATGTTGAAATTCAAACATTTATGAAAATCTTTCAGAAATCATAATTAAGAATTTGTAACGTTTTCATTGACAAATTTGTCTTAAGAAAAAAAGTGATTTCCCATATGTTTTATGTGTTTTACTAAGGAAATTTTGATTTTTTCGTCGTTTCTAATTCCCTTACAAAAGCTTCGTTTTTTAGATTATGGCTTGTATAATCAAGGTTGCTTTGACAAAACTCGCACAAATATCACAGTCTAATAGCAGAGCCTTCTAGAGTATAGAGCCATAATCATTATGACGTATTTTTTAGAAGCTTTTTTAGTGGTATAACTTTTCACTGATTTCCATAGGAATCAATAGTAAAAACGGTCTTTTATGGCTTCAAGTTTTTCAATGAAAACAGCAAAAATGTTAACAAAATTTTTATACAAAAGTGTTCTACATATCTTTAGCAGCAATATACAGGAAGGGGTATTAAGTAAATATTAATTGCAGAAATATAAAAATTAAATTATTTCTAAAATATATTTTTCGAACTTTCACTTTGAAAAATACATCAAAGTTGGCTCTGACGAATTAAAATAATACTTGCTAAATTTATATTTAGTTTAACTAATGTACGTTAGATGTCTCAGATTTATACAGAAAAATACGAAAAAAAATTGTTTAATCACAAAATTATCATACGTTCTTAATATTTTGAGAATTTGTTTTGCTTTTCCTACAATTTTTGAACTTAAAATTTCCCCAGGTGGCAATTTTTGGTACGATTTTTAAAAAATTTGTACTGCCATCTATGTAATGTATATTGACTTAATGCACACAATTTGTAGTAAGCTTTTCTTTTTTATTTGACCAGAATGCTGTTGTTATGAACTTTTTTTATATTTTGGTTTAAATAAATCAATTATTACAAGAAAATGAAAACGATTTACTTAAACGATATTCATATATGTTGAAATTCAAACATATATGAAAATATTTCAGAAATCATAATTAAGAATTTGCAACGTTTTCATTTACAAATTTGTCTTAGGCTGGCGACACACCAAATTAGTCAAAACGTTTTTGCTTTGAATAGGCAAGACGATTTGCCTAAACATAGCCCACATACAATCAAACAAATTGTTTTTAGTCAAATTGTCTCGTGTTGCTTTATAGGTTGGTGTGAATGGGTTTCATAAACTGAATACAAAATGTTGCCAGCAAAATAAGAAAAAAATATTTCCCATCAACAAAATACGATTAAAAAAATATTAAATAAATTAAAAAAATTTAATTAAAAATATTAGTTTTGCTAAAAATATTAAATTCCTATTTATTTTGATAATTATTTATTTCGTGCTTTATAAAACAGCGACCACGAAACGACGTCAAACACTGTTTTTTCTTGACTCAAACAGTTTTGTCCTGTTTTGCTTTGTTTTGTTTCAGTGTGAATTAACCTATTTGTTTATACGCTATGGTCGCCTTCAATCATGTTTCATTAGTCAAATTTGACTAAAGACAATTTTGCTTTATTATGTGTGCATGGACCCATAAGGCACAATAGAATGTTTGCCGTTCTATGTTTTATGAAACAAAATGTTTGACGTTTAATTGTTTTGCCTGATTCAATGTGCATAGCGCTATCCAATCGTATATATTTTGACCGCCAGGCGCTTTAAGACAAGAAAAAAACGTTTTGACTAATTCGGTGTGTTTCCAGCCTTAGGAAAAAAAGTGATTTCCCATATGAATCGCTAACTGCAGAAACGGGACTTCTTACATTTTTTCCAAAATTCATTTTTTAACGGTTTAGTATAATTTAGATATAGACTCATCGTTTACTGTAGAAATGGAACTTACACCATTAAAATAAAGAGAACAAAATTGAATTGAAAAACTTATTTACTGCAGAAAAGGGACATTTACTTCAATTGACCCCTTTACCAGACACCAATTTGCAATTTTGGAAAAATATTTCAGAATGGCCTACTGTGGAAAACGATGTCGAGAAGGACTAGAAATCGTATTCCTTATATTAATTATTTATTATTTTATTATTTTATTACAGGAATATTAAAAAACGTTAGCGAGAAATATACTAATGTGTTGAAATTACTTTATGTTTTTAATTATTACTGTTAAAAGGGGACATTTGCGAAAAATTAAATCAAGAAAATTCCAGTGAGTAAGTCAATTCTATTGAACATTAGAGTTCCATACGATTGCAATAACAGATCTTAATGTAGGTTGTCGATTTCATTACATTAGTGCAACAATAACAAAAGATATATAGTTTTTTGTACTTCCTAAAAAATTTCAAATACAGACATAGTCCCCTTTCTGCAGTTAGCGATTCATATGTTTTATGTGTTTTACTATGGAAATTTTGGTTTTTTCCTCTTTTCTAATTCCCTTATAAAAGCTTCGTTTTTTAGATTATGGCTTGTATAATCAAGGTTGCTTTGCTAATAGTCGCCTTCAGAAATTTGTGTGCGAGGAAATTGTTTTTAAAGCTACACGACTCTCTAGGGGGCTGCGGCCCACAGTTTAAGAAGCACTACGATTGCTTTACGGATATTTTTAAGTCTTCCAGTTTCCGTAGCAAGTGGTGAACCATCTATTCAAAACTGAAAATAATCAAAAACTACTTGAGATCAAGTATATCTCAGGAAAGGTTGGTTAGATTATCGAGTATAGCAATTGAAAAAGAAATTGGTGACAAAATCGATTTAAGTTAAATGATTGATGAATTTGCTACTTTAAAGGCAAGAAAAGCTAAATGTTTGTACCTGAATTATACGAGTATATTATTTATTATTAAATAAATTATTGAATTGTTGAACCAATATTTAGGTACTCGCTTAAATTTTTTGTTTGTTTGTTTTTTCCTTTAAATTTAATAGCTTTTCTCCCACCATTAATGCTTTAAAGTCTCTCTGGTAATTTAAGTAATTTTTATTTACCATTTAATTTAAAAAAATGGCGCCTAAAAAGAACTTGCTTAGGGCACGAAGTGTTCTAGAGCCGGCACTGGAAATATTTCCCAAAATAAAATCTCAAATTTTCCGTATACGTATATATTTTATGTATTTGTTGGTAACTTAATCGCCTAAATGTATTTCCAGAAAAAAAAAGTCTCAAATGATCATCTTTTAGGAGAAATCCAATATTCTATTTAATTTAAAAGATCCCATTTAGACAGCTTTTATTAGTTAAAATGACTAAAGCAAAAACCGTTCATTGGCTTTACATTAATTAAAATTAATTAAATAACAGGCCCATTCGAACATATTATATACCGTCAGTTGCACCAAATTCAACGTCGAAATCTGTTCAACAAAAATCAAAAGTTTGACATTCGGCTATGGTTCATGGATCTTTTTTATAGGCCTTACAATGGAAGGCGATCTCATGCACTCTTGGCTCTGTGTAAATATCTAAATATCTGGAACTTCGATACGGACGATACTATCTATATGGCTTTAGAAGTTTTAAATTTATCTTTGGCAATAATTGATAGGTGGGTATATAGAAATTTTCGCTTTTAGAGCTCATTCGAATATACATATGCCATGCACTTTTCAAAAATGAGCAATCTGTTGTGGTTTCTCCCTTTGGAGGTTCTTAACAGTTTCAGGTCATTTCGAATTTGCCATGGCGGTAACGAAAAAAACAATCAAGCCGAATTTTCCAAATGTTGACATTGTATTATTGCACCTCTGTCATGTTCTTGGTGAACATTCGCTTGGCGATGGGAGAATCACTCGAATGCCGTTCTGAATTTACAAATTTGCACTTTTGTTAGTCACATGATCTGCAAGTCTTTGGTAAAATTCTGTTTGCAACGTTTTCTGACGGAAACGAATGAAATTCAAATTTTTGCCTCAACTTGCAAATATAAATCTACTATTCATTGTTGAGTAAGACGACCGGCATTAATGATTGGATTAAAGGAATTTCTAAAGCCCAGTTGAAACGCCTTAGCTTTCAGCATGCTAATATTTTGCCGGATCCGTCGAAAATCATCATATAGCCCTCCTCCGTCGCTGAAATTGGTGCCACATGCCATATATACATTGCCTGTTATTTATATCGCTGACCCCTAGGATTAACCAAGTGATATTTTACATTCAAGAACTATGCGATAGAGATCCCAGAAACCATTGTCGAATATCAATCTTTTGAATTTTGTTGAACAGATTTCGTCGTAGAAATTTGGTGCAACATGCCGTATATATATTGCCTGTTATTTATGTCCCTGACCTCTAGGATTGACCATGTCATATTTTATATGCAGGGCCTATATGAGAGAGATTCCAGAAACCATTGTCGAATGTCAATCGTTTGACTTTTGTTGAACAGGTTTCGTGCCTGTTATTCATATTGATGATCCATTGGATTGACCATATGATGGTCCTTGTGACATTTAGCATACTAGTTAGTTAGTTACTAGATGTACACAAACACAACTTGTAGCGTAATATTCAATATTAAGAGACTTCTGATTTCAATTCAAACTTTTTTGGAGTTTCTATGCAATATTTATATCGCCTGAATGAATGCAATTATACAAACACATACATACATATTTTTTGTTATTTCGGAAGAATTTCCCATGCTATTTTTACACACACCCTTGAGAGTACTATATGGACTTACTCTTCCTTTTTATATAATTTATTTACCACTTCAAGTTATTTATACAATTACCAAGTATTGCAATTAATTATTTGAAGAACGGATTAAAATGTTATATCATAATATGTAGCAGAAATCAAATTATACGAAAGCCAGATTAATACCCTTTTAGACTACCTTGAATTTTGTAAAACCCAGATTAAAATTTTTTTTTAAAACGGTTTAAATTTTATGAAGACCGGATTAAAACTTTTTTTTAGAACGGATTGAATTTTGTAAAAGCCGGATTAAGGCTGAGTACTTTTACTTAAAAATATCAATAATGAAAATTGAAAATGGTTTACTTAACTTAAATAACAAAAAAAGGCAAAACTGGTAAATAAGCTTAAGAAAATGGGTAATTAAATATTTGTAAATTACAGAAATTTGATGCCAAACGACATACATATGTACACACTACTAATATATTAGGAGCTTTGTAACGGATATAAATTGGAATACGAAAAACCAAGCGTCGATAGTTTCCATTTTGCAATACTATAAAATTTAAATCATTATGCTAAAAAGAAAAAATCCGTTTTAATACCTTTCGTCATTTATTTACCATGACACTGAGAACCAAAATAATCGGTTTTCACATCCGCGTTATAATGATATGCCTCCATAATAAATACTATACATTTATTGTATTGGAGAAAGGAACAACTCGGATCTAATCCAAAACCAAAAAAAAAATGTTTTATATTTTATTTACTTTGTTTGATTAAGAATTTCAGCATCGTGCCTTATCAACAATAATTTTTGCCTTTTTGTTTGGTTGTCTTGGAAAGGTATTTTTGTTGGATTCGTTTACTCATTTTTTTTTTTTTTTTTTGGTGGGTTGATGAAATAATTTCAACCAACCCTCAGCCTTTCTAGGTTTTTCAATTAATTTATTTTTATGTTTTATGTATTTTGTTTTGTTGCATAACTGGGTTTTAATTGCAAAATTCTTGTTTTGATTTGAACATGTTTTTAAAAAGTTTTCCTTACGTCCTATACGATAGAGAAAATTAAATGTAACATTAGGATAAGTGAATGTAAATTATTTCTCCGGTTAAAGGAGAACGATTAAGAACAGGACCTAATTTCATTAATAGAAAAATCATTTTAATGACCTCATTAAAGTCGAGAAATTAGTGGTGCGCATTGTTTACTACAAATAATAAAATGCTGTGTTGTGCAATTAATTGTTGGTGATATTCATGTCATTGTTCCGTCTTTAATTAAGTTAGAACCTAAAATTGCATTTTTACTTTATCATCCCACACATCCCATACCTTAATATTAAGCATTGGCACTAAAATCTAGTTTCTTTGTTTCTAATATCAAGATGTATCCATTAAAGGCAATCATCGTTTTATTAGGTTTAATGTTGATTCCTATAGTTCCAGTCATTATGTCCAAAAAAAGGCAAAGAAATGCAAATGAACCGAACTGGCTAATTTTTATATATTGTATAGAGGGGGCTAAAAAAAGCTTAACTTGAAATTTTCGACCAAGATTTCCTAGTTGCATTCTCCAGCATCTTAAAAAAGCGGTAAATTTTGTTTTAAATAACTTCGGCAAATAAATCGGCTCTCCTTCATGGTACAAAAATTGCGATTATATACTTTTTGTTGCTTTTTTTACGCTCTACAATTTAATTTTCATGAATTTTTTACCTACCGTTAATCGTTTTTGAGGTATCGAACGTAAAAGTAAAAAATTAAGAGATTGAAACTTGTTTTTTGCTGCCTTCTCCTTTCTCGTAATACATATCGAAAAAATGTCTACTATCAAACTTGTAGAGCACTTTAATACCTGCAATTTATTTTTTTTATTTTTTTTTCAGACAAAAATTACGTTTTTTACGCACGAAGTTGCGATTTCATGGCTCGCGCGGTTTTATAGATACATACCATCTGTTCAAATATAACCCGGAATTTTAAAATAAAACAACAACGATTAATTTATTCTTTAATATTTATTTTATCCCCTCAAAATAATCACGAGGTGATACACATATGCCAAAGTTTTTTCCAGTTTTCAAAACACTTTTCATAGACCAGCAAAGGTTAGGCCTTTAGCTCCCTCAGCGAATTCTTTTTTATGAACTCAATCGACACAAAACGTTTTCTTCGAAGTGGTAATTTGAGTCTGGGGAAGAGAAAAAAATCACACGGTGCCATATCAGGTGAATACGGGGCTTGCGGAATGATGTTGACGATTTTTGGTCCAATAATCAAGAATAAGACGGGATGTGTGAGCAGGTGCATTATCGTGGTGAAGAAACCATGAGTTGTTTTGTCACAATTCCGGTGTTTTTCGACAAATATTCTCCCTCAAACGCCCAAATAATACTGTGCATTGACTGTTTATCCCTTTTGAATGAATTCGTTATGTTTTCGAGGCAAGTTTTCGATTATTTCTAGACCCTCTTTGAATGATTTATACCACTCATATGCTTACGTTTTCGACATACACAAGTCCCCTTAGGCTTTTTCTAACATTTTTAACGTGTTTGCACAAGAAATTTGGTTTTTAAGACAAAATTTCAGGCAAGCTCTTTGTTCATTCGACATTGTAAAATTCGCAACACACACCAAACACCAAAGGTAGACTTGTTTAGACGCTACGTGCTGTAAACAAACTAAGTGACTGATCGCGCTCACATTTGACATGAAGTCTACTGACAGTGCTACCAACCGTAAACAAGAAAAAAATCAACAAAATATTCAGCACGGTCGGTTTGAATGAAAAATTCCGGGTTATATTTGAACAGATTGTATGTTGTAATTGATTTTCGGTTCTAGGAAAAATTATTAAAGCATGTACAATATAAATAAATAAAACAGCTTAAATTATGAATCGTTTGTTTCTTTGTTTCTATCTCTGTTATCTTTTCTGGGGCTCAAAGCACTCCCAACTCTTTCGCAGTTCGCTTTTTACGTCCTACCTTACGCAGTAGCCCAATCGAGGATGTACGGCTGTAGGTCCGTTTTGCATAGACCACCTGCATATTGCATTGCTTTGCTTCACGCCAGTCTATAGTATTGACATGAAAGGTGGGTCGGCCCATAGATTCTACACTCTAACAGGCGGTCATAGTTGTATTCATCTTCATCACCTATCGTAATCAGATGATGAAAAATCCCTTTTGCATCCCCCACCCCCTATCGGGATTTGAGAATCCGGTACCTCCCGATCCAAACGCCGCAGCTTTGACAACTGTGCCACCACGTATTACGTTGGTGGGAGTGGAATCGTGAAACATGTTATAGCACAGCGGTGGAATCGTAAAACATTTATAGAAATTTCTTGCTTGTTACAGCTATAAATGGCGATGAGGAATTTTTCTCCTATGAAAGTCAGAATCTCCGGGTCGATTTTTTCTTGTTTGAATAATTCCACCGATGACTGTAGCTCCGTATGCTTTTCGAGAATTTTGATAAATTTTGATTGGCCAATATTAAAAAATGACAATGTGGTATCACAACCGCTTAAAACCTTGAAGGAAAAGTATGTTGCCGAGAACGGACTTATCATGCATCATACTAGCAGGAGAATAGAGTTTTGCGGGTGTATTTCCTGTTACTGGTTTTCGGAAGTATATGTTTGTTTTGTCCTGCGCGAGTGCAATGATTAAAACCGAAGGTCGATGTCCTGGCCAACAGCTTCAATAGAGTCATAAATCGATGCTTTTTTAATTGCAGTGGTTACAATAAGAGCGTTAAATAAGAGCGAAGCATTTGTACAAAGTTATCTTTGTTCCTGTCGCTTAAGTTCTCTTGGTTAACTTTTGGAGCTGTATTTTCATCGAATGTAAATTCTGGCGATTAGTGCTTTCTTGAACGTCGTACTCTTTCCATAGTTTTGGTTCCTGCGATACTCATATCTTTCGGATAACCATCGAATAAAATTGTGACGTACTCTTCAACAGGTACGTAACATATTTCTGGCAGATGAGACCAAATGTTTCAATTCGAACCGAAACAACCTTGTGCAGAAGAAAACCACCATCAATTATCAGAATATGTCCATTACCAAATTGTAAATTTTCGTCCAAAGGTTTGAAATCATTATTATAACAATGACTTTGCTTCTTTCCGCATTCCTTTTTTGGTGAATAAAGACAATGGAAACGGAGCGAGCTCGTATGCCAGAAATTGTTTCATTACAGTCTCGCAGTTCTTCGCTAATAATTCATCTTCTATACTAATTTGTCATTCACTTTTCTCGATAGCATATCCTTTGTAATTTGAAAGTTGAAACAATTAAAGTTATTTGCGCATAAGAAAAAGAATGAAATAAAAAGCGTTATTACGATCGCTTACTGTTGGTATTCGGTCGTTTCATCTATGATAAATTTAAATTTAGTCGAAATTCGAAGAGTTGCTCAACGAAAATTATTCGATATTTGAAAAGTGTTGCCTGACGTTTACAGCAAAAATTGAATATAAATATTTTTGCGAAAGGACTGAATGTTGATCAAAAGTATCGAAGTACTTTTTATACTCGAAAAAAGTCGTATAGGACCAATTTTTTATCCCTGCGTTGCAGGTATTAAAATGCTCTACAAGTTTGATAGTAGACATTTTATCGATATGTATTACGAGAAAGGAGAAAACAGCAAAAACAAGTTTCAATCTCTTAATTTTTTATTTCAGGTTCGATACCTCAAAAATGATCAACGGTAGGGTGAAAAATTCCTATAAACTAAATTGTAGAGCGTAAAAAAAGCAACAAAAAGTATATAATCGTAATTTTCGTACCATGAAGGAGAGCCGAGTTATTGCAAAAAAAAAACAAATTTACCTCTTTTTCAAGATGCTGGAGAATACAACTAGGAAATTTTGGTCGAAAATTTCAAGCTAAGCTTGTTTTAGCCCCTCCCCCCCCCCCCCCCCTACACAATATATAAAAATCAGTCAGTTCGGTTCATTTGCATTTCCAAATGTTTTTAATGACTGGACTATCAGATTTAACCCGGATTTTCTTGACCTCTATCGGTTTATTTCTATGAAAGTTATATGTAAATACATACAGTATTAATTGCGTGGAATCAATAGTTATTATATTAATTTGGTTTTTCAGTTGCACTTAGCTCTGGTCTAAAGTTGTTCTGAAAACTGCCTGTGCCCCCCTACCTTCGCTCTTTGTACTCCAAGGTCTTGATCAAAAAGTGCAGCTGAAGCCACATCTACACATTTACTGCTAATAAATTAGCAGTACGGTAAGAAAAATATTGAGAACCATTCAGTACAGTCTTACTCCGGGGCCCGGTCTTTAACGCTTACTTTTCCCATATTATCACGATCCATTCAGTTAAACTATCATTGAAATTATTTAGAGATATTAAAACCGAATTTTAAATAATTTAGTTTAATTTTTTATTAGGATATTACTTATTGCGCCTTTGATACAAGTGTTTTTTGATCGTTAGTAGCTTTTCTTTTGATAAAGATGAATTTTGAGGTTAAAATTCATCATCAAGAAATTTTAAAATTATGAAATCATTGAATAAAACAGTTTTGAAAAATTTAGAGATTATATTACCCAGCAAAACACCCAATTTTGAGAAAAAAATAAAGAAGATTTTAAATTAAAAATTCCCGGGATTTATAATGAAAATTCCCAGGAACAACACTCTAATCTCGCCCGAGCGATTGTAGTGAGTTTTATTCTGATGCCTTCTTCATTTTCTCCGTGTTTTTATAAAAAAATTTACAACACCAAACAAGAATAGAAAACTAACAGCCATTTTTGTGTTATTAATTTTCAGTTCAGTGGAGTAGATGTTAATAAGTGTATTGCTTTCAACCACAATGTGTTAGTTAGTTCCGTAGAACAGATCGCCAACTATCCCCAATAGTTCCGTAAAACAGATATCCTTGTCGGTATATACCTTCGGTTGGCAAGGAATTAGCGGGGCCTCGTTTTGTATTGGAAAATCCGAAAATTCCAAATTAACAAAAATTCCACTAATTTTTGCAAACAAAACAAATCTAATTGAATGTTGATCTGGAGTAATAGCTTTATTAGTATGTACATGTTGAATTTCATCGCATTTCCATGGTATGTACATACATGTTGAATTTCATCATAATTAGTAAATAAATATAGTCAAGTTCTATTATCCTATTGGTCATATTCCAGAACTTCACCCAAATACATGTTGCATTTCATCAAAATCGGTAAATAAATAGCCAAGATCCAACTTAATTTGCCATATTCCAGAACTTAATCTAAATATTAGTTTAGAATCCCATTTCCCTTGCCCGTTTTCGCTTTGGCCGAATCAATAAAAAAATAGCAAAGTTCCATCCTAATTGGCCGTACTCCTGAAATTTATCCAAAAATCATTTTAGAATCTCATTGCCATCGCAGATGTTGCATTTCACTTTAGAATCCCTTCTCCTCAATCCTACTTCCAGTTAATGGTACTATGTATTAGGTTAATCGTAATACTTACAAAAGAATGTTAAAATACCGTCGAGCAGTGTTCCGTTCGTTTAGTGTTAAGTGGCCATATTCCAGAGCTTCATCTAAAAATCATTTTAGAATTGATTCAATTTTAATTAGAATTTTTATATTTACCAATTCAGCTTTTTTCGAGTACCATATAATATCTAACAAAAAAATTCGGGGTAGGCTGTGTCTTTTTCACGGTCGTAGGTGTTTTCCGTGATACTGGGCGATGATAGGAGAAGTACGATATGAACCGCAGGGTGACAGCGGTGATGTGCCTGGCGAATGTGAAATCCAGACAAGTGCCTCTCGAAATCGTCGAGGCTAGTGTGTTGGAGACGCAGCCTAGGTCGAAGGTGTCCTTGATGAAACGCAAAAACTCGAGTTTAGCGATGACATCGATGGTCAAATCGCCGCAGAGCACAAGAGGCATATCGGAGTCCACAAAGTTGCAGTGCTCACTAGCATTGTAAATCGTCACTTTGTAGATCTAAATTTTAATTAAAATGTATATGAAAATTAATTATTTTAATTTACAAAAAATTATCTGCCACAGATTCTTTACGCATAAATTGACACCAGAATTGTTCCGATCAGATGAGGCGTTTTCTCGCTATAGGGGTCTCAAGCATTGTATTTTGTAGTTTGTAATTTTAATTAAAATTTATGTGGAGATTAAATAATTTAATTTAAAATAAATTAACCACCACTGGTTTTTTACCCAAAAATTGACCCCATCGGATCTCCGATCGGATGAGCCATTCCCTTGTTACACTGGTTCAAGCATTTAAATCGATCGAAATAAGAGGTTCGCGGCGCGGGTTGGTTTGCCGCTTGATGATGTCATTCCGATAATATTATGCGTGAGGCATAAATCCGAAGGCCCAACCTAAGCAATCATATTTTTAAATTAAAGGTATGCTTATAGTTGATGAGTAATTGCCCAGACCAACGGCTAAATTTCGGGTCAATTTTCTGATAATGCGGTGTAAAACGTTATCACGTTAATATTTGTTGTATAAAATATCACGATTTGGGTGCAATGTTTATATTTTTTTATTTCACTGCGGATTTTATCTTGTTTGAAAAATTTCCGATTTAGAAATATTACTATTTGCTCTAAGGTACTTTTTATATTATACACAGATTTTTCAAATTTTTTAAAAACACTTGTTAAATATTTCTCAAAATTACAAAAGGTTTAAAAAATCACTCGATCGATTTCGGCTTATTAGGCCATCATCAGGAGTATCTACTAAACTGTAAAAATAAAAATGTAGTTATAGTTGGAAAAAGCAAAAAGTGAAACCAAAATATACAAATAAAAAAATGTGGGAGTGGTAAACAATAAAATTGGTGAGAGCAATAAACATTAAAAGTTAAAAATTAAAAAGGGAGTGAGTTAAACACAGGTATATGATTATTGATTAGTCAACGGTCGAATAACAAAATTCAGATGTTGTTTTTTTTTTTTCCTCCCCCTTTTTTATTTTATTATAACCCGACGTATTAGTAATTTTATGGTATGGAATGAGTATGTGAATAAAACAATGCGGGGTCGGTAATTGGTGAGAAACGGATTTCTCTCTGTTCGTTGAGGATATTTTGGTTAAGCTTTTCGGATTTCGTAAGATTCTAAGTTGTCTAAACGTCTGCTTTTTGGTTGTACATGCAATATTTCTAAATTGTTTAAATTGGATGTGTGATTTTCTAACGTTAAATGATTATAAAGGCATGATTCATGGCTACCAGATAAATGTTCTTTAACTCTAACTTCAAAATTGCGCCCAGTCTGTCCGATATAAGAGGAACTACAATCATTGCAATTGATCTTATAAACGCCAGACTTGGAAAGGCGATCAATTCTTGGTTTGTTGTTAAAAATCATTTTCTTAATTGTATTATTGTTATAAAAAGCAAAGCTAATATCTGTATATTGTGTCACGATGTTACTAATACGTTGACTAGTTTTTCCTATATACTCTAAGCGGCGCCAATTTTTCGGCATTGGGCTATCAGGTGGATAAATGTTAGCTAAAGCTTTATGTTTCAGTTTTCTGTTTAATAGCTTTAATATAGTCTTAGCTGCATAACCGTTATTCGCTGCTATTTCTAAAATTATATTAAGCTCTTTGTTATAATTGGATATGGTCAAAGGAATGTTTATTAATCTATCTAAGAATGAGTGGAAAGGTGACATTTTAATAATATTGGGATGGTTTGACGAGTTAGGTATAATGGCGTCTGTATACGTGGGTTTTCTATAAATGTTGAACTCTAATGAAGAATTAATTCTGGTTATTGTTATATCTAGAAAGTTAATTGATTTGTTTTCTTCTTTTTCTACCGTAAAATTAATGGTGGGATATTGAGAATTTAACCAAGTGAGAAAAGAGGTTAATAGCCTATCAGTTCCATTCCATAGACATAGTATGTCATCAACATATCTGTACCAAAATACCATATGACGGAAATAAGGATTATTGCTTGATACAATCGTTTGTTCGAAGAAATTCATGAAAATTTCTGCTAACAAAGGTGACAGAGGGGAGCCCATCGGTAGACCATCAGTGAATCTGAAATACTTATTATCAAAGCAAAAAAAAATTTGTTTAATTAATAGAAGTTTCAAATATCAGCTTCAGTTCATTCCGAAGGCTCCCATCTGTAACATCCCTATCTAAGTAAGTATAAACTATTTGAGACAAATTGTTAATTGGAATAGAAGTCAAAAGACTAGCAACGTCAAACGAAACTAATTTTGAGTGTAGTGGAATATCAACATCTTGAATTTTGCTAATCAATTCTACTGAGTTCTTAACCGAGAAAGCCGAAATGAAATTGGTATGACTGTTGAAAAAGTTTATGAAACCCTTACATAGCTTGTAGGCAGGTGCATTGCAATACGCTACTATTGGTCTAATTGGAATGCCTTCTTTATGGATTTCAGGTAAACCATAAAGAATTGGGGCAGATGGATTCATAACCGTGTACCTCCAACCAGTGCCATCAAAGACCTTTGGGCAGTGGTTGATACACTTACTGACCAAAGTCTTAAATGACCTAGTAGGATCTCTATTGAGCTCTAATGCGTTGCTTTCTGTAATGAAATCAGAAATTTTATTGTAATAATCGATTCTTGTGAGAACAGTGATCGTATTGCCTTTATCCGCTTTACACGCTATCAGGTCATGATCACGTAACTTTTTCTTAATCGTACCAATCACTTTAAGGTTATTATTAGAAGAAGAAACAGAAGAATGAGAGGAGATAGAGGAGGAAGCGTTACTCAAGCCTTTCTTAATCTGTAACGCACATATTGCTTTCAGTTGGGTTGGCTGACCGGATAAGGCAGTTTCGGCATCTATAGCGAGACTCTCAAATGATTGAACGCCGATTGTAATTGGCACAGGAGCAAGATTTACTCCATTGCTCAGCATTTGAACCTCTACGCCACTGAAGCCAACGGAAGACAAGTTCTTAAAACGTGAATGGAATTGGAAACCAGACATACCACTATTACCTCTATGGTTACGTGGATACGCCTTATCTCGCAACACATCTAGTTTAGCTTTTTGCTTTACATATTGAATATGAGAAATTTCGGCTACCTCGGCACGAAACTTATTATCCAACCAGTCAAACTCAACAGAATGGAAGCGAGCCACTAACTCAGTGTGAACAACTTTAAGATGGAGACATAAGTTGTTCCTGGTAGTATACCCTTTACGTAGCTCACTATTTTATTCACATACTCATTCCATACCATAAAATTACTAATACGTCGGGTTATAATAAAATAAAGAAGGGGGAGAAAAAAAAAATCAACATCTGAATTTTGTTATTCGACCGTTGACTAATCAATAATCATATACCTGGGTTTAACTCACCCCCTTTTAATTTTTAATGTTTATTGCTATAACCAATTTTATTGTTTACCAACATCCCACATTTTTTTATTTGTATATTTTGGTTTCACTTTTTGCTTTTTCCAACTATGTATATATATATATAACTACATTTTTATTTTTACAGTTTAGTAGATACTCCTGATGATGGCCTAATAAGCCGAAATCGATCGGGTGATTTTTAAACCTTTTGTAATTTTGCGGAATATTTAACAAGTGATTTTAAAAAATTTTAAAAATGTGTGTATTAAGTGTGTTTCGCCAAGTGCCTACGGCAGAAAGTGTAAAAAGTTTTATATTATATATTACATTGGTAACAGTGTGGCAAATGCCACATTTTGAATTTTCTTCTTATGTCATGCCAATGTTTTTACTCGTTTGAGTAATTTATGGTTCGACCCATAACAAAAAATATCTAAGGGATTGTTCTAAGAAGCCATATAGTGGGATTAATAGCCTCATGTCTGGTGAACCTCATGGACTATATGCCATTTCTCAACGGTGTGGCCAATGCCTTTTGAATTTTCTTCTTATGTCATGCCATTTTTTTCACATTAACGGGACGTAACAGAATTATTTCTTGTTAATCATATGGTTCTTATCCCCTTCGGATTGTTTTCACTTTTGTTTTTTTTTCTTGTGTAACACACAAATACGCGAATGTGTTTAAATAATTTCTGTCTGATATAGTAATGTCATCGGTAATGACTCAACTCAACGTTTAAATTTATCGGCAATGATCAATTAGTTTAAAAGATTTAATATTTTTAAATAATCAGTTTTATTTTAACTTTTTTGTATAAAATCAAAGATCATCATGGCATTCCCACGTATCATTAGGTCTTCTGACATTTGCAGTGTAATGACCTATACCGCCACTTTGCGAAGAGTGAATATAGTTTACAACCTTTAAGGTAAACAGTGTCTTCCATAAAGTTTAATTGGAACTGTATGTCTTGCAATTTTACTTTGTATACTGTGGTATTATTTAAATGCTCAACATCGATTATTAGGATCCCGTTTCCGGAAGTTAATGTTTTGTGCAATATGCGTTTTAGGCAAGTTTTGCATGTTGCATGTGGAAATTGTAATCTTTTAACAATTTGTGCGAATTGATCATCAGAAAAATGTAAATAATCTATTAATAAATGGTATATCTGTTTGGGCACAATACTGCAAGAATCAGTTGATTTATACTCTACATTAATGGAAGGATCTATGATGAGTTGCTTAACTATTTCAAGAATATATGAAATCATTGAAAGTGACGACCCTTATTTGAGTATAATACCAAAGTTGAAAAACGATCCATTAGTAGTTCGGACCGCGCGATTTTTTTTTTTATCTACGACCTTGACCTTTACCTAGATAACTACAACAACAAAGTAGGTCAGCCCGACTACTACACATGTTCAATATCTATACCGGCCGAATATAAAATTTGGGTGAATGAATGGAAAGCATACGTTTCTGAAACGATGACTCTCTACATATTACCAGTATTGCACACAAACCCATTTCACAATAATAACAAAGATTTATTTTTCATAATTTTTGATAAATTACTACTGTGATCTACATCTAAAACTTTTTCAGTTTTTGAAATTACTGGCTTGATTTTCTTTAAGTTACTCGTCCGTTTATATAATACCTTATACCCATTCGGAAATATTTCCTCAGTGAACTGTTTACATTAGTAGGGAATTCAAGAATACATTAATTACAATTTCCGAACGTTCTAAAGAGTTTTGACAAATGTCCGCGTGTGGAATTCGAGAATAGGACGAAAAGTTATATCTAAATTTATATTACAAAAGTTTATTACAAAAACCAATTCTCCGTTTCATGTTAAATTTTATATTAATATCGCGACACTGTTGCTCACCACGTCATGGCAGTAACAATGATTTTAAATAAGTCATTATTTTCCATTTTGCTTTTCTTTTTATTATTTTATATTAAATTCCAATAGGAATTGCGTAAATGAGACACAGTCTATAGTTAAAGCAATATAAATGAACATTTCATTGTTAGTTTTGATAAGCTTTTGTTTTACAGAGCTTTCACAATGATAAACTTTAAACCTTTAACTTACTGGTCTGTATAAATTTCCTACATAACGAGCAAAAATTGTTGGGGCTTTATAATTATTTTTACCCTTCGCCTATATATATATCCATCGCTTAAATTCATTTGTGCCTTAAAGATTAACTATACATTCATTACCAATCATTCCGTCATAGAAATACATTTAAATCAATGTGTAGCAATTTTGTTACCAAACAAATTATTTGATCAAGCACGGTCGATAAATAAAAAATTGGGATACATATCTTTACTCTCAAGGAAAAGTGACTTATTTCAAATTTGATAATTTTTTAGGAGGTTAGTTTAATATTCTTTTAACAATGGGATAAACGTTACAAGAGATATCTCTTAATAATTTCATCTAGCTTGCACATTGTTTATTAAAGATTGTCACATCGGAGTCGTGGTAATATTTAAATAATTGAAATATAGTGTCAAATGTGGACTAAAATCGCTTTTGTCTTAAATCGATTTAAGTCACTTTAACTTGAGAGTAAAGATATATAATTTTGTTTTAAGTAACCAAAACATACGTCTGACATAAGTGTGTTTGTATTTCTATAAATTTCCAATCAGAAAACCAAATGTAAATACAAAACGAAAAATTATCAAAATTGTTAATCAATTTCCTATACCTATTATTCCGTTTGACATTGACATTCGTTTTTTGTTAGGTTGATTAATTCTTTTACAGACAAGAATTTCGTGATTCTTATTAATTTAATTAATTTATAATGTTACGAGCGAAATGTTTATCATATACATATTACGAAAAAGAAAATTCATATATAATTTTGCTCAGTATCACAAGTCACGCATTTGTGTTAGACTCAAATTTGTGATTGAAACGTAGCAAATACCTATTTTCCTTTATATTTGAACTGCAAATATTTGTTCAAGTTTGTTCTGTGTGAAGTTTCCTAAGAAACTGTTTCTAAAGAATTTGTAGATTGTGCAGGACTTGTCTTTACTGAAATTCTATTCACATTCAGAAATTTTTTTTAAATTATTTTGTTATGTTGTTTCATTTATAAACGTTTATATTAAATTTTTTGTAATTTAGTACATAATATCAAAGCAAGAATATTACACAGCACCCAGTAGAGAACTTCCTCACATATTTCATATCGTTTCATTTATTTATAATACCGTTTTTTGATATAATTTTAATTAAAATCGAAAATACAAAATAAGCAATAATTTAAAAAAATAACGATAATGTACTGCAAATATTAAAAAGTAAAATTACTTGTATACATAATATGTACCAAATACGAAACAATACAGAATAAATTAATTTTCATATAGAATAGTTGCAAACAATAAAAATCCTTAATTTATATTCAAAATAAAAACAATGATACAACCAATAAATTATATCTAAACAAAGCGTATTTGTAAATATATTGAATCTGCTAGAATTAATTCTCGGTAATAAACCAAAATTAATTCAATTAAATACAGAGCCTGCT
Organism: Tipula helvola; assembly: GCA_963556165.1. Taxonomy (NCBI): domain Eukaryota; kingdom Metazoa; phylum Arthropoda; class Insecta; order Diptera; family Tipulidae; genus Tipula; species Tipula helvola. The sequence goes on along the minus strand of OY744482.1, from coordinate 141,468,104 downwards.
GCTGTTCATTGCCGTTAACATTTTCTACTTTCAAAAGGGATCGATATTATAAAGTGAAAATTATTGAAGAGTTTAACCGAAGAGTATGTAATATCAAGAGCAACGAAACTGAAGGTAAATATTGAGAGACAAATTGACAAAATCAGCAAAAATATTTATATAATCCACGCGTATTAGAATATGACAGATACTATAGTATTTGTGTTGGTTTAGTTTATCTTAAATTTTCCAGCACATCCTAAATACTTATGTACCAAAAATATGTATCTATCTGTACAATTACTTCTGCACCAGATTCAAATGAATTTATTTTTTTGTGAGTGTTTGTATGTGTGAAATCCACACGCGTTGACCGTTTTAAACCAAACTGCACACTCACTGTCAATATCTCACGTCTCAACCCCTTTACCTTACGTCATGTTGATGAAGATGGAAATTGAGATGATGATAGTTTGGATTGTGATGATGATGATGATTTTCATGGTGATTGTATTGATGATAATCATGACCATGGAGATGAAGGTGGAGATTGAGATGATGATGGTGATTATGATTGTTGCGGTAGTGATTATATTGAAGATAATGGATGGCGGTTACCATGATGATGATGATAGTCATGGTTATCTTCGGTATTTGTTAGCCGATAATGGTGAAATTTAACAGTTACTAAAATGATTTTTAGGTAAAGTTTTAGAAAATAGAAAATAGGGAGCAAACTTGGTTATTTCTTTTCTCGGGAAATAAAATAACCATAAAATACTTGTAAATTCCCCCTTTTCCCAAATATTTCTTAAATATGTATTTAGAAAGGAGCAGTAAATTCCCCCTTTTCCAAAATATTTTTTATAGAATTTCCTCCGTTTTTTCCAGAATATATTACTAGGAAGAGCCGTAAAGTCAGTCCCCATTTTATGGGATATCCATCATCCATTTCCAATAATTCCTCTCGGCCATTATTTCGCATTGTGTTATGATTATATGGCTGTTTGATATTGATTTTTAATGATAATCGATTCCTTGATGATAAGCACAGACGTTTTGATGGCGGTCATAATAAACGAAGTAACCAATTCGTTTGTTTTAGAAACATGCACTTTTATTATTTATTTTTTTAAATAGCAAAGTATATTTGGCTCAGCTTTAGCAGGGCATACCATGTCACACAGCGCCAATTTTTATAATGGTAGAAATAATTTCAACTAGAAAATAGCTCCATATTTAATAAAGTGCTTATTTTTAAAACTAAAATATGTAAAGAAAAATGCCACTGTTCCAAAAAAATGATTGTGATTTTTTTGTAAACTGCAGGTAATGCATTACTTTTATTAGTATGTAATGCATTATTTTTCGGATATTTTGGTACGTAGGAAAATAATTGTCAGATGAAATTTCAAAAGACATCAAAATGTGCGATTTTTATAAAAATGTTGATATTAGGATTGTATCTCAACAGTTTTTCGACAGTGCAAGTAATTTTTCTGGGAAAGTTTTGCAATTTTTCCAGGAAAATTTTGCAATTTTTAGTTTAAAATTACAAATAAAATTTAAAACAGGAAGAATTGTATAAATTTAGGAAAAGCGGGGGTTTGGGGGCGGCAGCCCCCATCCTCTAAGGTATACAACGAATTAAAATTACATTAAAAAAATTGTTATATTTATAAAAGTTTCTGTTTTTAACATTTGTGGTACTATCAGAAGAAGCGAGAAGGGCGAAAAAAACTCTTTGATCTGTGTCTGCAAGGTTGACGAAGCAATTATTAATAAAAATATTAAAAATATTAATCTTTACTAGTATAAAAAATGTTTGGAAAAAGTTTTTTTTAAGTATTTTAACATTTGTGGTACTATCAGAAGAAGCGATAAGGGCGAAAAAAACTCTTTGATCTGTGTCTGCAAGGTTGACGAAGCAATTATTATTAATTAATTTACAATTCTAACGTCAAAAATTATCAAAGATTTCAAAATTTATTTTAGTAAATACACAAAGCAAACCAGTTTTTTAAATTCAAGACTCAAACTATAGTAAGGTGTTTGCTGTCAAATAGTAAGCGTTTTTTTTAGCCAAGACTCAATCCAAAATGTAGTTTACCTTAATTCCACATTATAAACAATGGAGCTTGCAAAAATTGCGCATGCGCGAAAAATGGTATGCTCTGCTATAGCTGTTCCAACTTTTGTTTATATTCGTTTTAAAATTAAAATCTCCCTTTCCCAGAATTTATAACGACTTTAAATCCTCAGTTTTGTTTGTTTTTAAAAATCTAATAATAATAATAGTTTTTTCGTCCCCCGAAATTCAAATCTTAGTAGCCCTCCAAAAGGCGTAAGATTTGAATTTCAGGGGATGAATTGTTTTGAAATTGATTTGAATTTCAGGGGTTGAATTGATAACGGGGATAAATTGTGCGGGATGAATTAATCCATGATGAATTGAGTGGGATAATATAGCCTAGACTCGTTGTCACATGTGATTTTACATATTATTTAACAGAATTAATAGAACGTGCTGTCCGCGTGGCCCATCATGGAAAAAACACGAGTTAGAACCATCAAATTCATTTAAACCGTCTTGGACATTTTTACTAGCAACAATCAACATCCAGTAACACAACATACAATACCACAAGTAGTACAACATACAATAATACAAATAGGCCGTGACGATGGGCCTCATCATTTGCTTAAATTCATCCGAAAACAATTATAAATAAACATTAACTATAATTGTTAAAATTGGCATTTGCTATAAATCAAATTTCTACGCAAATGTCAAAAGTTAGTTCATTTTTATGAAAACAGACGGTTTATGTCCATGATAAACTAATTTAATAGGTATGATTGACAGCTGTTTCAAATTCGTCTTTTCTTGCGTATCTCGTCATTCGGTGCGATAAAATCACAAGGCTTCGTTGTTTTCACAAAAACTATCACCGCAAAACAATTCGATTTGTTTTTGTTTACTATGAACTAGTGATTATAAAAAAAGTATAGCAAGAAAAAAGCACCGAATGACAGAATTTTTTTAGTGAAAGAGATAGCAATACATGCGCTTGATCATACCTACTTTAATTGGTTTATCATGGTTTACGTCCACAGTACACATAAAAAGGTAATATACTCCGATGTTTCATTTTCGTTCTTTCTTGCGCATCTATATAAAAAAAAATTTAATATGGCGGACATAGTGACCAAACACATAGTGACTAGTTGTTAGTTTTGCGTAATAATTTTGAGTGTTGAGTGAATATAATTAAAATTTTGTGAAAAATTCTACTGATTTTAATTCAAAATAATTAACAATGTATCATTGTTTAAATATTTCATAAACTTTCAGTCATGATCTCCGCCATTGTTGTTGTTGTAATTTTTTGACATCCTGCGCAATATATTACAAATTTATTTTAGTAAATACACATACCAAAACAAGTGTTTTAAACCCAAGACTCAAACTAAATAAGGTATTAGCTGTCAAATAGTCCTTGTGTTCAATCGGGCAAAAATGATAAAAAATATCATGATTTTTTTTATCGCGTTTGCCATGAAACGCACTCATTTATCACGAAAAAAAATCAAGTTTTTTTTCAGTTCTAGCTGTCAGAAGAAATTAATTTTGATTTTTGATTTTCAGTTAATTGTGTGCAATATTAAAATATAATTTTTATTAGAAATAATATTTAAAATGATATAAAATAACCAAATTCAATTTATAGTTAAGAAAATTTAATTCAAAAATTGACGTTATCGGTTTTATTGTTGTTTGGAAAACGCATTGACATTTAAAATCAATTTATCATTTTTTTATACATTTTGGCTGTTCAATCGGGTTTGACGTACAGAATTACGGAATAAAGTTAAAGTGTCTAAAATATCATGATATTTTTTATCATTTTTGCCCGATTGAACACGTCCGCTGCTTTTGCATGGTTTTTTTAGTCAAGATTTAATCCAAAATATAGTTTATTTTAATTCCATATTTTAAAAAATGGCGCTTGCAAAAATTGCGCATGCGCGAAAAATGGTATGCTCTGCTAAATCTGTTCCGTATATTTTATCCACTTACCACAATACAAAAATAATTAATAATTAATAAAATATGCATTTGCTTATAAATCAATATTTCCCGCAAATGTCAAAATATAGTTTATTTTTATAAAAACAGATGGTTCTTATCTATCTAAGATCAATACGTTGGTATGCGATAACAATAGCAATAGTTACAACTATAAATTCGGGCCTTTGATTTCAAAATTTATTTTAGTAAATACACAAACCAAAATAAGTGTTTTAACCCAGAGACTCGAACCATAATAAGGTGTTTGCTATTAAATAGTATATTTAATAATTGTCTGTAATAATACAAATAAAATTGGGCATAAATGACCTTCCTACAAAAGATATGAACAATATTTTGACGTTAAATTTGATTTTCTTAACACAAAAAATCACAATGAAGTTGTCTAGATGTAAATTTCAATATTCTTTTTTTTCGAAACCCCAAAATACAAGTAACAAATAAACTTAATTCAAAAAATGGGGTGAACATTGATAGGTAAAAAAATATTTCAAAATTCTGGAGGCGTAATTTTTGTTTTTAATTCTTGTTTTATTTGTTGATTTTCTTGATTTTTTTGTTTTGTTTGTTGAAGGTTTAAACTTCACCTATAACAATATTTTTCTCCAATTAGCAGAATTTTCTTTAATTTACTTAAATTTTTCTTCAACTATTGGAATTTTTCTTCAGTTATCAGAATTTTTTATCGGGAGCGTATCGAAACCTTAATTCTCGAAATCTTAATTCTTGAAATCTAGGAGTTTGATACGCTCCTTATTCCCGTACCCCAGTTTTTATTTTTATTTTACTTTAAATTAAAATTCTCCTTCACCAAAAGTTTTCCCCATGAAAATCCCCATTTTTCAAGAAAGTAAGATTAAGTAAAATTTTTTAAAGTAAAATTTAGCACCTAACCCTTTTTTTCGCTTAACAGGATTTCCCTTCACTTAAAATAATTAAATTTATTTTTCTAATGGAAATAAATTTGTATGTAAATCTAATTTTAATTAATTCTATATTTTATCAAATAAAATTATTTGCTAATAGATGGAACAAATTTTCTACGAACATCAATAATAATTAGCCAGGTAATTAGTTAATTCGCTTATTAATTCGCTGATTTTTTATTTTATTTTTGTAATGATTGTTTTATGGCCTTCTATAAGAGTTTTTGTTTACGTAGATATGTGGGGAAATACAGATTATAATTTTAATTTTTTGTTGATTTTTTTACCGAACTACATAATAGCAGATGTCTTATTGCACTTATATTTTCAGTTAGTAGCCAGCCGCTTTCCAGTTTTGTGGTTATTTAAAAAAAAACAACTGTCGAAGTACAACAAAAACACCCACTGAAAGTAAAATTTATTTATTACCTGAGTATTATTTTAGAAATAAAAACAAACATCGTGTATCAAATGCCGTAGTGTACCATATCGGTCATTAAGGACCAAGACCTTCTATCATCCATTTTCGAAATTAAATTGAGATAGCTGTTACGTATTTTTTAACAATATTTTAACGATATTTTGATCAAATATTCTTTTGAAACTTTAGTCAAAACTAGAATGTTTCAAAATTACCTGGAAAAATGTTTACATTTAATGCAATATTTCAAAAGTTATTAAGAAGCTGCTAAGCTTCTGCAAAATTCATATTTTGGATGGGATGTATTGGTCCTTAATCAACGATATGTCGTTTAAATCCTAATCGATTAAGAAATAGCCAAGTTATATCCTACTACATATAACTGGCTATATTCCAGAACGTAGTCAAAAAATCATTTTAAAATGCCATTTCCATCGCACACGTTGCATTTTGTAATATCGCGTTTCGTCAAATCGCGTATTGAAATATCGCGTGTCAAATGGCACCCTCATAATAATGACTTGGTCTTAAAAATGATTTGGTGATTTTTAAAATAGCTATTTCCAATAATTCTAATTTTGTGTACCCAGAATGTTTCAGAGTGGACCTGTCTTGCAAATATCTTCATTGTGGTGTAATATTTTTAAACATGAGCGAAAAACCAGTTGTTTATATTGAATATAATGCCAAGTTATCCCATTTAAATATTTGCCAGAAAACTTTTCAATGGAAATTATTCACAATGGAATCAATTTATGGACAAAAAATTAAACGAATTCTGCTTCATTAGAGTAAAACTATAACTTTTATTTTTGCAAGCGACCAAAATATTTGATTAACGAATCTGAATTTATTTACCGATGAATTTATATTTACAATATACGAACAAATATGTAATTATTTATTTCTCAGTATATTGATATTTATATGATATTCATTGACCCAAAAAACTAAAATGAAAACTTATTATGTTTGTAATGAAAATATGTAGTTTGATTTATCACTAAAAATAATTTTTTCTTTAGTTTGATTTCATGAAACGAGAAGCTACCTCCCAGGTTAATGAGAATTGTTCATTTTTCCTTTGTGAAAAAAAAAATCAAAAGAATATATTTTTATTTGTTAATTTGATGAAGCGTGAATTTACCTCCAGGTACAAAATATAGAAGCACAGTTTGGTTTTTTATTAAAAATGAATTCTGAAGAAAAAATTTGTTGTAGTGTTTCCCCAACACAAATTGCATTCGTACAGCTTGCTTTCAATTTCCTCTCTTAATACGTCTATTAGAATTCTATTGATACAACACTTGTTGTTATAAGTAAAAATGCCGTGCTCTGTTTCCCAGAATTTTAATTTGCTCATAAAAATACTATCCATTACTAATAATAGCTAACATTTCAAATTAATTAATAATTTTAAATTTGTAATACAATTTTGTGATATATGTATGATATAACGTTACGTCCAATACACATATCATTTTATCGATTGCGGTTAGATAATATTGTTTATGATTGAAATTGGTTTCATGCATTATGTAAATAAAGCATTAAAGAATTATTACGTATTTATTAATAACTTTACCATTACAAAATAGTAATTAATTATAGCCCCAGAATATAGAATAAAATCATATCACATTTGAAATTTTATTATTAATTATTATTTTTCTAAAAACCAACGGATGTCAACATCATAAAATTTGAATTATTTATTTTTAAGTTTTTATGTAAATAAGTAATTAAAAATATTCCAATTTATTGCAAATATTTCAAAATATGAATAAATTAGACACAGCAGTAAGTAATGTGGTATAATTTTATTTTTTTTTTGTATCCAGGATGGTTGTGTAATGTGTTGCGTTGGCTTGTTTAATTTTATCGTGATTTTATTGAGAATTTAGAAGATGAGAAAATGAGATTGAGAAAATTTGTGAATTTTAGTCCAAATAGACCAACCGAAAGTCGCCACTTCCTTGGGCCAGAAAATTTATTTTGCAAATCTCTCAAAAGGTATAAGGTTTACAGAAAAACTATTTAAAAAATAAAAAATAAAAATAAATAAATTTTTACTCAAAATGTCCTTTTCGTAATAGAAAGTCGCGTGCTGGCTACAACAACATTTTTTAAATTTAAAATGCCAACATATTTTCCCGTCTTCGAAACAAGAATTAAAGCCTTTCGGGACGGCTATCAGGCGCGTAGCAATTCATGTTTTATCTCTTCTATCGTCTCAAAATGATTTCCCCACAGTGGTCTTTTGAGTTACGGGAATAGCCAGAAGTCACACGGTGCTAAATCAGGCAAATACTCATGTCTCAAAATGATTTCCCCACAGTGGTCTTTTGAGTTACGGGAACAGCCAGAAGTCACACGGTGCTAAATCAGGCAAATACGGTGTGGCGTCCCTGAAGTTTTTCTGCAACATCCGAAATTTCATTCCGCAAACAAAATTTAGTAGTAAAACCTCGATATAACGGACCCCCATATACCGGACTTCGGATTAACCGGACAACATTTTTATTTTATTTTATTAGAATATAGGAGACAATGAAAATTATTTTTCACTCTCCTTATCGTCTACAAGCAAACACTAAATTTCTTTCTAAATTTCTCCCCTTAAAAAAACATTTTATAATATTTTATAAATGGCAATCGATGAAAAATGTTTCCCTACACATACACATTCTGCATTTCTCGACAACGATAATAACTTCAATAATCCAGTATAAAAATGCCACTTCACTTATCCAGCCAATGAACCAAGGAATAATTCTGGCCACGAAACGTATACCGCAAAAAATAAGAGAAAAGGAGGGAGTAATGATTGTGTTACCAGCTTAATTTATTGAAGAAGACACTAGAGGGTAGCGTACCTTACAATATATTAAAAACTATAACCTAATATCAGCAATTTTTCATTTTGCGGCAGCCTGGAATTAAGTGAAAGTTCGAATTTTAGAATGATCTATCTAGAATTATCTCTAGAATGATCAATTTAGAAGGACTAGAAATAACTGATTACAACAGAATAATACAGGATAATGCTGAAAATGTGAACGTGGAAATGTGTCGCAGTAGTTGAAAGATTATGAAGGTAATCATGTAATGACCGAAAGAGAAAAAAAGATTATATATTTTTATATAACAGTCAATCGGTTATAACGGATTGCCCTCGTCCGAATTAGTTCGAGGTTTTATATATAAATATGTATATATGGGACAATCTCTGTCAAATCGGCCACCCCCTCTGCACATTTCATTTTTTGAGATAAATAAACTTTTTTGGGCTTAAAATCTTGCTTAGGATGTCTACTTTTTAATGCCGTATGGCGTTTTTATAGCATCCTTGAATTTTCAAAATGGCGGACAGTATCTGCTAAAGAAGTTTTAATTTTTAATAAAATTGATATAAAAACGTATTTTTAACTCTGTTAATTTAGTCAAAAGTGTTTTTGATGTCATAGATTACACATTTTTTATTCTTTTTTCAAAAAATGTCTAAAACTACCATATTTTATCGAGAATTTGGTACTTTTTTGAGAGAATTTTTAAATGTTGACCTCAGATTCGTGATCATTCGATTTCCTAGATCATGTTTTTATCGATTTTCACAAACGTTGAAAAATTGACATTTTTGGCGGCCATCTTGGGTCCGCCATCTTAAATTTTCAAATTCTGATCCTAAATTAATGATCACCGACCCCGAAAACCACCTAAACCGAGTTTTTCGGCCTTATTCGACCACCATCTTGTGTCCGCCATCTTGAATATTAAAATTCTGACCTCAAATTCCTGATCAGCGACCCCGAAAACCTTCTAAGACATATTTTTAACGATCTTTGAAAACGTCGAAAAATTTGCCAATTTTGGCAGACATCTTGGATCCGTCATCTTAGAATTGTAAAGAAATAATAAAAAATTTGTAATCTATGACACCAAAAACACTGAGTAAATTAACAGAGTTAAAATTACGTTTTTATATCAATTTTATTAAAAATTAAAGACTTCCTTAGCATATATTGTCCGCCATTTTGAAAATTCAATTAAAAATACGGCATTAAAAAATAGACATTCTAAGCAAAATTTTAAGCCTAAAAAAGTTTATTTACCTCAAAGAATGAAATGTGCACGGGGGGTGGCCGATTTGACAGAGAATGCCCCATATAAAATGCAACTTCTTTGTTCAATATAATTAGACATTGTAACAATCGCCGAATGCACTTTTAGCGTCGTACAAAGCTACTTTGACTCAACTATTGGTATCCTTCTATTTAAAAAAAAAAAGTGAATTAAAAATGGTGATTTTTGTATGAACACCTGTTACTTTTTTAATTGTATTCTTTTTCATACAAGATTCGCTATTTTTATTTCATTATTGAACACTTTTTTAATTCAGCCTTTTCTAATTCGAGGAGCCACATTTATCTATTCGTTTTCGTAGTTGTTGTTCATTTATTGAAAATCAGTCGTGTTAGAACTCTCAAGTTGTAAGAACGTTCTTTGAAGGATTTTTTATTTTACAAAATATAGTTGGTTTTGATAAGATGTGTTGGCTTGTTAAGTGCTGTTTTTATTATTTAATTTATGTGTATTAACATGATTATTGATTCTATTGAAGATTTCGGATTAAATTAGTGTTTTTAGAATAAATATTTGAAATAAAATTTGTGCAAACTTAAATAAAGCGGGTGCCAATATTGGTACCACAAAAACTAAAATTCTAATTATTGGTATGGGATTCCAATAGTTGAATATGAGGTTAAACAATAATTGGCACCTGTCAATAATTGTACGTATTTTGAGTGCCAATAATACAATACAGGCATTAATTTTCAGTAATTTTATAAATGCCACGAATAAAAAATAGATACGATGAGGGCCAACTACAAAAAATTCTCGATGAAGTTAAAAACGGCAAAATTTCAAAAAAAAAAATCGGCAGCGAAAATGTATGGGATTCCTCGGTCAACAATCCAATTTCGTTTAGGCTTAAAATTTACAAAAGCCCGACTCAGGGCCGTCGGCGGTTTTAAGTAAATCAGAGGAGCTAGCTATCGTAGATTGGATCAAGGTCTCACAACAAAAGGGATTCCCAAAGCGAAAGGAAGATGTGCTACATTCTGTAAAAGATTTCGTAGAAGAAAATAATACAGATCATTCATTTGGTAAAGAAAGTCTGCCAGGAAAAGGCTGGTTTAAATCGTTTATAAAGCGATCTAGTCTCATTTGCTAATGCTAATGTAGCAGTCACTGAAATATTTGGATGGTTTGACTCGATTGAAAATTATCTATTGGAACATGATCAGTCTTCAGCTTTGAGTGATCCAAGTAGAGTTTTTAATGGAGGCGAAACGAATTTTATGCTGTGTCCTAAAACAAAAAACATTTATGAAGTTGAAAGAGTTATAGCTAATTCCAATTTAACGGTAATGTTTTCATTCTTTGCATCAGTTGTGATGACTCCACTCATGATCATCTATCCTTACAAAAGAATGCGCGATGAAATTAGAAGTACGGTTCTAGATGCCTGGGGGTTTGGAATTAGCGAAACTGGATGGATATGACGAAGCAAATTTTTTTTTATGAGTATATTTCAAAAGTGTTTTATCCAGATCTTGTAAAAAGAAACATTAAATTTCCAATAAATTAATTTGTCGATGGCCACAGCTCGCACCTTACTTTGCAAGAAAGCCAGCTATGTGTGCAATTGGGAATTAGTCTAATTGGATTATATCCCAACTCAACTAGAGACTGCTTTCAAACCTGTTAAAGTACCTTGGTAGTACCTACCCAATTCAAACATCTACATAAACTGTACAACTTCTTTAAGTTTAACAAATTCGAAAGATAGATTGAACAAAATGTAACAAAATGCTGTGTGTTAAATAACAAAGGTCCGCAGACAGATCCTGAAAATTCGTGTGAACAAGTACCTAAATGAGAATATTAGTGATCATCATCGCTCTAGAATACAATTATGTACATACAATAGAAACTGTTCTAGTTATACCTCCCAATTAATACAAATCCCAGCTACTTCATCTTAGAAAAAACAGGAATCGACGATTACCCCACAGGCACATCAGAAATCGCTCAAGATGACACTAGAATAGCTTCGATCAGATGATGCATTCCCTCATTACAGTGCTCTCAAACTTTGTAAATCACCATTTTCTTGATTTTAATTTTAATTAAAATTTATGTGGAGATTAGTTATTTTAATTAACAATAAGTTATCTGCCACAGTTTTTTTACGTACAAATTGACACCAGAATTACTCCGGTCAGATAATGGATTCTCATGGTTGATTGTAAATCGCTATTTTGAACTTTGTAATTTTAATTAAAATTCATGTGGAGATAAATTATTTTATTATTAAGTACAAATTAATGCCCGAATTGCTCCGATCTGATGAAGCATTCCCTCGCTATAGTGTCCTCAATCTCTGTAAATCGGTATTTTGTAGTTTGAATTTTTAATTAAAACTTATGTAGAGATTAATTAATTTAATTTAAAATAAATTAACCACCACTGGTTCTTTACGCAAAAATTGAAACCATCGGACCTCCGATCGGATGAGCGATTCTCTCGCTACACTGGTTCAAGCATTTAAATCGATCGAAATCAGAGGTTCGCGGCGGTGGTTCCTTTGCCGCCTGATGACGCTATTGCGATAATATTATGCATGAGGCATAAAGCAGAAGCACCAACCTAAGCAATCATATCTTTAAATTAAAGGTAATGCTTATAGTTTATGAGTATTTGCCCACGACCAAGGGCTAAATTTCGGGTCAATTTTCTGAACATGCGGTGTAAAACGTTATCACGTCAAAAAGTATATAAAAAATTAGGTTGTGTAGTTTGGTTGACTCTGTGAGTTTCGCTTCTACTTTAATTGCGGGAAGAGAATTGCTCGCCATAATACAACCGTAACCCATTCGCGTACGTGTGTTCGTCTTTAAACCGGTACGAATACGAACGTAAGACGGTTGATTCACGGCGCACCGGGAATTTTTTATAAAAAAAAATTAAAAGTGAAATGTGATTTATTAATTATGCATGCTATTAATTCTGCATCGTTAATTGTGTGGACAGCGTGAATTGTTCGACGTAAATTGGGTGGACAGCGTGAATTGTTCGATGTAAATTGTGAAAGTACGCCGTGAATCAACCGTCTTCATACGTTGTGTTTTCGAAGTTTGCGGGGCGAACGTGCTTTAAGATGTTTACACATCAAAGCATTTAAACAAATGTTTCTGTACACGTACACATACATACATCTAACGTACTGTGGTGATTACCATCACACAGGTCAAACGAGAACGATAATTAATCCATTAATAAAATAACATTACACTATCCAAATAAATATTTAGTTAAATTCCGTCGACTATCAAAACAACACCCTTTTTCCCTTAGTCGTCTCACTTCATTCGACGTGACAATTGTCGTGTCATTTCAGCTTAAAATTGGTATTCTTCAAGTCGATCGAAGGTACGTGACACGACAAATGTCATAAACCAGAATCCATTAGGCAACACTAATAATTTACTATTATTTGACAGAATTCTGACATTTAAAATTCAAGAAAATGTCAAATGTGTTGTTAAAAAATCGAAATATGTTAGAAATTTGTATTTCTTAATTTTTTTGTGATATTTATTGACATAATAAAAAATCGGGAAGGCTTTTTGATTCCTTCGCTTATTTGAATATGTGTATGACATAATGCCAATTTTGTCAGAAATATAAATTTTATTTTTCACATACAATATAAAATTATTAATAATTACAATATTTATAAATTATAAATGTGTAATATATTTAATAACTCGCTAAAAATATAATTTAAAATTGAAAACCTATCGTATTTTGCCTTCATCCATTTTGGGTCGCTTGAAACTTTTGAAATGACTAAGGGAATACCAATTCAAGAGACGTTTGTCACTTCAAATGACGACTGTCACTCCAATCGACGGGAATACCAAAAATTGGTTGTCGGTACAAACGAAAAGTGACACGACTAAAGGCCAGTTTCCATTTACAATAATTCGACGTCCTGAAAAACAAGAAGGATGCACATACAAATACTTCTTTGGTGCGATAGAGATAGGCTATATTTTTGACAGAAAAGTTGGACGTCGAATTGTTAAAGCATTGCCCCATGCAAAACGGAAAACCGGCTTTGAAACCGTCAAACCCAATTTTTGGCTAAGTTGCTTAACTTTGCAATATGAAAACTATTAACAAATAGTTTTAATCTATAAGTTCCATCTTATTCTAAGAAAATTTTATTAAAATTTATTTAATTTCATTCAAAAAGCCTCAATTTTATGTTTTGCCGTCCGTCAAGCAAAAATCCGTCCGTCAAAATATAAAATTGGAGTTTTTTGAATGAAATTAAATCAATTTTAATAAAAATGTTTACAAGTAAGGTAGAACTTATAGATTTAAACTATTTTTTAATAGTTTTCATGTTGAAAAACAAACAATTTTGTCAATAATTGGATTTGACGGTTTGAAATGCCGGTTTGCGGTTTGTGCATGGGGCAGTGCCTTTAGCATTTTAATTCAGCACTCCGAAAATTAGACGGCTAATCCGAAAAATGATTCAATCGTTAAGGCACTGCCCCATGCACAAACGGAAAACCGGTATTTAAAACCATCAAACCCAATTTTTGGCTATGTTGCTTCATTTTGCAATATGAAAATTACTAACAAATAGTTCTAATCTATAAGTTATGTACACCTTAATCTAAACAAATTTTATTAAAATTAAATAAATTTCATTCAAAAAGCCCCAATTTTATGTTTTGCCGGCCGTCAAGCAAAAATCCGTTGTCAAAATATAAAATTGAAGTTTTTTGAATAAAATTAAATTAATTTGAATTAAATTTTTTTCGAATAGTATGGAACTTATAGATTCAAACTATTTTTTAATAATTTTCATATTGAAAAACAAACAATTTTGCCAATAATTGGATTTGACGGTTTAAAAAATGCCTTTAAGGCATTGCCCCATGCACAAACGGTAAACTGGCATTTCAAATCGTCAAATTCGATTATTGGCAAAATAGTCGTTTTAGGTGTGGACGTCCAATTTCCATCTAGTTTTCGGAATGACTTGTGCAAATAAACTTTATATAATATTAATATTTTGAATGCAATCTAATTCAGAAATCACAATGGATACACATCTGCTTGTTCGGAACTATAGACGACGAAACTTACCTTAACGAGTGAAGTAATGTAAAAATCAAATGTGCTACAGATTAATTGTGGTAAATTGGTCTATATTGTTACAGAACTTTTGTAGTAACATAATTTTAATTTTTAGAAGACCTTATAGAAGCTGTGAAACTACGGCCACAACTGTGGAACTTTAAAAATCTTGATTATAAAAATAGGACAATAAATCCACAGTTGTGGGAAGAAGTTTTGTCAGAATTAAGTAAGCATTTGAAATAACTATAATATTTTTGTTATTAAGTATATATTGATATTTACCAACAACTGTACATCAAATTGATACTTGATCTGGAAATCTCTAAGAAGAATAAGATACAGTACGAAACAAACGGGATTATTTAAGAAGTACTTACAAAAAAACAATTCAAATTGAACCTAGTGGATCTGCTACGTGACCACTGCCAAAAAATCCATTTAAATATGCGCGATTAATGTCGTTTATAGATAACATTTCTAAACCCAGAGCGTAAGAATATTTAATTTACAAACTACTACAAAAATTTTAATTTTTTTAGTACAAAAACACAAATATTAAACGGCTACACGAATTAAAAAAGGCTGAATTAAAAATGTACATCAAAACTGAATTATAAATGGTGATTTTAGTATGAAGAATTGGAACCATTTTTAATTCATTTTGAATAAAAAAAATCTGTATTAAAAATGTTGTTTTAGACAAAAAATCGAAAATTGAAAAAATGAATTAAAAATGGAACTTTAACAAAACAAAAGACAATTTTATTTCATTTTTTTTTAATTCATTTTCAAAATGAATAAAAAAAGGTCCATTTTAAATTCATTTTCCAACACATTTTTAATTCATTTTCAAACTGAATAAAAAATGGCCCATTTTAAATGCATTTTTTAAACTTCATTTTTAAACACATTTCTAATTCATTTTCAAAATGAATAAAAAAGGCCCATTTCAGAAAAATACCTTTTTTAATTCAGCCTTTTTTAATTCGTGTAGCCATATTAAACAGGATACGATTTCGCCGTGCTTTCAAACAACATATGTATGTATGTGTACACCTAGTGGAAGACCTACTCTATATAAAAGGCCATTTATAGCTGTCTCTGGTATTAATATTTAGAAAATGAATTTTAATTTAGACTAGACATAATATTTGCTATAAAAGTTTACTCATTGTTTCATTGCTTTTTAGACAAAAATAGCGAATATAGGTTGAAAAAAAGACTTCTTGATGTTATAGAGAGTAGATCTCAGCCCCAAGTTCAGCCAAAATCGTCACTGCAATCATTTGCGGAAATATTGGATCATGACATGAGCAGACTACCAGAGCATGCAATCAGAAAATTAAAAGTGGAGTTCCTTCAGGCGGTTAATATTCAAATTGACATTTAGTGCGATGATGAAAACGAATGATTTTAAATTCTTTGTTTTTAAATTAATTTTACATATAGGGCTTTATATGTATTATTAGAAAAAAAAATCAATTATTACAAATAAAAAATTGAATAAAAAATGTAACGAATTAACATTGATTTAATTTTTATAAAAATCTAAAAATTGTAAATTTACTGTATAAATTAAATGTTATTCCATTGCCGCTCAACGACGCCGCTAGCAACGAAGTGGTTTGTAAATTTTTCCCTTATTTTTTTCGCTGTAAATAATGGATTTGACCGTGTTTTTCTAAAGAATGAAATTGCTGGAATTTTTTCTCCAGGACCGGAACTATTCGTCCATTAATGTCTTTATCGATTAAACCGGGCGTAAAATACTCTGAATTTTGTGCTTGCCGAAGCCAATTATGCAGACATACGTATGATTCAATTATATTTTATACCGTTGAAACGTCTGTCTTCATGTTAGTCTTGAAAATTCGCCACTTGGTACTTAAAATCCCGAATACGTTTTCAATAATTCTTCGAGCCCGGCTTAGACGGTAGTTAAAAACTCGCAT
Source organism: Tipula helvola (assembly GCA_963556165.1). Taxonomy (NCBI): domain Eukaryota; kingdom Metazoa; phylum Arthropoda; class Insecta; order Diptera; family Tipulidae; genus Tipula; species Tipula helvola. Next base: position 141,451,505 of record OY744482.1, on the reverse strand, counting down.
TTCTATATTCAAGATGTTTGTGCTATATGGTTTCATAATATTTGTATTTAATGAAAAAGCATCGTTCGCAACAAATACAAATGAACAGCTTTTTAAGACCTCGGCAATATTACATGGTAATGGAATTCTGAAACGCATATTTTATCCAGTTAATTTGCAAAATTTTAAAAAAATATTAAAAATTCTTACGGTAGATATTTATTGTAAAATTGTTGACCAAAATTATTTGCACGAAATATCTCGCCGTCATTTTGTCTACCGGCTGCTCCAATATTGCAAGATATAAAATTGTAATTATGCTCACAGATTGCAAGGAGTACTACAGAATGGCTTTTCTTATAATTAAAAAATTCAGATCCTCCAATACAATAGCCGGTGCCTAAAATAGACATTTGTACAATTATTGTTGTATAACTCAAATCAAAAGGTTTATTCAATTGATACATGCTTCCCATGAATTGCTCCTATACAATTGGGTAAGTTCCATTTGTTGTAGAAGCCTTTGCCAATTTTTTAAAATTGTCCACGTTAATTTTCGGGAAAACTCTCAGTAGCTAAATATCTTTAGTAAATTGGTATATTATTAAAAACTTAATAGCACAAAAAAATCACTGTTTACTTTAATATTGTAGCTAGACGAATGCTCACACTTATGGATTCTCTATAAACAGTTTGCTTTTTAATAGTAGGTCCAACAAGCAAAAGTAGTTCTTCCATTTTGGCAGAACTCATTCTCATTTATACCTATGAAACAGTTTATCATCCCCCAACATTTTTAATCTGTGGAACGTGTAGCATCGATTTTATTTCTTTCCTTATAAAAAGTCGAACCCAAAGTTTCTTTATTTTTCTACGAGGTGGAACATAGTCTTCATTTTCCGATTCACTTTCACTACTACTGCTATAAAACATTATTGCATATATTGCCAATAATTCCTCCACACTATCCATTTTTCTTTTAATAATTATTATTTGTACAAAAAACAACATTCTAGAAAATTTGTTAGGATATGAAATTTCAGAATGTGAAAACAATTCGGAGTATCAACATGTTGCTGTTTCACTCTATTTCAAGTAATTTTTTGTTTCCCTTCTCTTTTTACTTTGTCTAATTTTTTGATACACCATTGTGATTCAACGTCGGGCTCACTCAATAAACCAAATATATTCGAATCACACGGTAAAACGGAAAACTCAAAGATAGCCCATGGTTTTTTTTTCAATACAGTTGACATTGCAGCATTAGCTGTCAATATAATTTGCCGGTAAAATTAACCTTAATCTCAGGCCGTAACCCACAGACGAAGAATTTTCCACAAGACCGTGGAATATAGTTGGCGATGCCCTCTAATTACAGTAGACCAAGCACTACAAATTGTATCAGATAATTTTCAACATAATCGGGGATAAAGTGAATGTTAGGTAAACCAATTTCTAATCAGCGGCTGGAAAGCCATGCCCTCTAAGGGATGCTTCGGGATGAATTGCAGTAGTAGAAGAATGTGTTATCTGCAAACACTCAATACCCAAGAGAAAACTCGAAAATGCTGTACGATGTGCAATCTTCCCATTTCTACTGAACACTTCTGACAACGAAATGTGTGTCTTGCTTGTTCCGAATAAATGTATTTTTTCTTTTCTTTTCTTTAAAATTTTTATTTTTTAAATATGTATATAAAATGAAATGTTAATGAATTTTAGAACCGATTTTTCATTTGTATAAGAAATAAAATTCCATTTTCTTCTATTTCGCGTAAGGTTACCCGGGTAACCCGTAATTGATTTAAAGGTATAATTTGTAAACCGTTAAACATTTGAAGTACCAAAATAGGGTCGTTTACTTTTAAAATCAAAATATGTTTACATTTAAATTATTTTGGCATTCCTGGATCTTAGAGGCAAAATTTTTTTTTTTTTTTTTTCGCTGGCGCTACATCCCATGGAGGGATTTGGCCGCTTCATTTTTGAAGTTTCGTAATCATTTTTACAACGGATAATGAGTGATTAATTAGAGGCAAAATTCCATTGATAAAATAGAAATTTTATCGATTAAAGTCGAAAAAGTTACCCGGGTAACCCACCATAGACATAAGGGATAAACAAAATATTTCAGACACCATTTATCGACCTCCTTCCAATTCACGATTTCCAACAAAGAAGGTTACATCTGGCGAAAATAATATGAACAAAATTTAACCGTACAACAAGCGGGATCAGAAGTGTCAAACAGTTGAATTTGACAATAATCGTCCCCTTTGCTTATATAGAAACCAACGACAACTACAGTTGATGAAAATCGCCAATAAATCTTTTATTTTTTTAGCAAATTAAAACAAAATGATTTTGACTCTAATTATTTTAATAGATTGAATGTTAGACAACTTCATTGTGTTTTTTTGTGTCAAGGAAAACAAATTAGTGGTGGTTCATTTCAATTGAAAAAATCGGTCCAACAAACATACTTAACATATTATTCCACCTTGTTTTACAATCTAGTAGGAGCTTTAGCTCTTTTCCAAATTCCTGTTTTACATGTTTCTATAAAAACCGATCATATTTTGCTGGAGATCGTTGAAAAATGTTGATGACTTTTCAAATTTTGCCAATTAATGGGCCGATATTTTCATTAAGGCATAGTTCGTTATTAATCAAATCTTCTGTAAGGCAATTTCGAAACTTATTAAACCACTTATATCATCATCTGTAGTATCATAGTCCGGATCATTGTCATTTTTTACGGGAACACTGATTTGAACTTCAGGAATATCTACTTCAATTTGTACCTTTTTGTATAACTCTTCTACTATAGCCAATCGGATGCCGTGGGCCAAACGAATTTGTTGGAAAGTATTTATTAATCGTCCTACTTTCCGCATTCCAGCGTTCAGAGATAAACCAAATAAATTCAGCTTTTGTTGAACTATGAGTGTCCATTTAAATTTAAATTTGCAACTGCAGATGATTTTTGTTTCTCGCTTGCTCCAGTATTGTAAAGCGTATCGCGTTGCTTAAATTGCTCACGTTTAGGTAATAACTCGTTTCTTTTATTACATATACATTTATATAAATCCTCTTGGTGTGGAAAATTATACTCTTACGACTCACCTACATAATTATTAAAAATTGATTGGAACCAACCGAGGTTCCGCCGCACTTAATGCCACGAACGAAGGGCCATGGTGCAAAAACCTATATAATATACACAAAAAGTCATCTAAAGCGAGACATATAAAATATTTTTGTAGCAAAATGCATTGTTGCCGTATATAAAATTACTCGTACATATAACAAACATTCGAATATCGAAATATCGATATTTCTCATTCGATTTCCGAAACTATAAAAACTAATTTTTGGCCGATAGTATCGATATTTCGATACTATCGATATCGGTATTGGAAACCCTAAATATAAGTACCCGCCTGTGTTCTGAAATCTGCTAAGTATATAAATAATGAATAAAAAATTAAAAAATCATTATTTACTATTTAAAAGACATTATGTCGTTTCGTGTGACTTATTCCACTTGTTAATAAAATTAATTAAAACAATAAAAAATAATTTATTATTAAAATATAATATACATTAATACAAGTATAAACACTTTCTTATAGTGGAATTTTTTTTTAAAAAACAATTTTACATACAAGTATCGATTTCGATAATTACCATTATCATCATCAGCTTGTTTCTACTTAAATGAGTTAAAAGTGATAATTTGTCATTTATATATCGAATTATACAACCTTCGTTAATTTAAAATTAGATCGTAAATTTTATTGGTTGTTGTATTTACTTTATTATTTAATAGATATGCATTATTTCTGTTTTTATAAATTTCAAATTCCTCAAAACGGTTCATGATGTCCCCCTTATTTATTTTGTATAATACAGTCAGATTGGTATCAAAATTGATATATGTATGTTTTTTGTCATTTATGTGTAAAGCAAACCGTGAGTCCGTCTTAGATTTTCCAACATCTTTCACATGTTCAGAGAATCTTTGTTTAAACGAACGCCCAGTTTGCCCTATATAAAATGACGGGCAGTCAGAACAAGTTATCTTATAAATACCTGTGTCATTGTTAAGATTATTGGTTTTGATTTTAAGTTTTTGTTCGATTTTATGGCTCGTTTTATATGCAATTTTATAACCGTATTGATGAAAAATATTACGTAGAATATGGCTAGTGCTTTGGCTATATTCGACGGAAATATGTTTTATAATTTTTGAATTTTCTTCTGTTGTTAGAGTGGTTTTATCAAAGTAGTGCTTCTTACGCCTGTAGGAACTATTTAATCTATCAATTAAGGAAGTTTGGTAACCGTTACTAGCAGCTATGTATTTTATATTATTAATTTCTTCATTGTAATCAACATTTGACATTGGTATTGTGTTCAGCCTATGGATCATGTGATTATATGCAGAGAATTTATGCTGTGTGGGATGGTTAGACTTATTATTTATGGTATGATTTGTTTGTGTTGGTTTTCTGTAAATTTTAAAGATGTGTTTGTGGTTTTCATTTTTAATAGTTAAATCTAAGAAATTAATTTGTTTGTCTTCTTCTAATTCAAGAGTGAATTTAATTTTTTCGTGAATATTATTAATGTAATCGTGTAATAAATCTAGCTGTCTGTGCGTTCCGGTAAATAAGATAAGTACATCATCAACGTATCTAAACCAGTATTTTATATGCTTATGAAACTTATTTTTTTGCGTTTATTATATGTTTGTGTTCTATGTAATTTAAGTAGAAATTAGCTAATGTACCAGACAGAGGGCTTCCCATTGGAAGGCCATCGGTCTGTTTATAATAATTATCTAAATGCTTAAAGTAATTTTGATTAGTTATTACCTCTAATAAATTTATTATTTCGTTACTTATTGCTGGGTCTATTGCGTTTTGGGTCAACAGTTCCTTCGTTATATTTATCGTTTCGTTGACGGGAATGTTGCAATACATATTGGTGACGTCGAATGACGCAAATTTCTCATTCGGATGTATGGTGATGCTTTCAATTTTGTTGACCAGCTCAATGTTGTTTTTAACGGAATAATCAAATTTAAGTTTAATGTTATTTTTCAACCACATCTTTAAAATTTACAGAAAACCAACACAAACAAATCATACCATAAATAATAAGTCTAACCATCCCACACAGCATAAATTCTCTGCATATAATCACATGATCCATAGGCTGAACACAATACCAATGTCAAATGTTGATTACAATGAAGAAATTAATAATATAAAATACATAGCTGCTAGTAACGGTTACCAAACTTCCTTAATTGATAGATTAAATAGTTCCTACAGGCGTAAGAAGCACTACTTTGATAAAACCACTCTAACAACAGAAGAAAATTCAAAAATTATAAAACATATTTCCGTCGAATATAGCCAAAGCACTAGCCATATTCTACGTAATATTTTTCATCAATACGGTTATAAAATTGCATATAAAACGAGCCATAAAATCGAACAAAAACTTAAAATCAAAACCAATAATCTTAACAATGACACAGGTATTTATAAGATAACTTGTTCTGACTGCCCGTCATTTTATATAGGGCAAACTGGGCGTTCGTTTAAACAAAGATTCTCTGAACATGTGAAAGATGTTGGAAAATCTAAGACGGACTCACGGTTTGCTTTACACATAAATGACAAAAAACATACATATATCAATTTTGATACCAATCTGACTGTATTATACAAAATAAATAAGGGGGACATCATGAACCGTTTTGAGGAATTTGAAATTTATAAAAACAGAAATAATGCATATCTATTAAATAATAAAGTAAATACAACAACCAATAAAATTTACGATCTAATTTTAAATTAACGAAGGTTGTATAATTCGATATATAAATGACAAATTATCACTTTTAACTCATTTAAGTAGAAACAAGCTGATGATGATAATGGTAATTATCGAAATCGATACTTGTATGTAAAATTGTTTTTTAAAAAAAAATTCCACTATAAGAAAGTGTTTATACTTGTATTAATGTATATTATATTTTAATAATAAATTATTTTTTATTGTTTTAATTAATTTCATTATTTACATTTGCCGACACGTATTTTGCTCTAAATATCTTGAAGGAGGGCCTTCTGAGTTAACGAAACTTTTTGCAAACATTTTTCACACCAGCCCCCATTTTATTAGAAAAAATCAAAATAATTGAATAGACTCACGGTCAATTTATTTTATAATTAAGCATTTTTTGGATTCCGCGGCACTATTAATTGTATTTCACCGTCAAATTCCACAACGAAAAATTTTGACGTTTCATTCCACAAAAGTGGGATTTATTTTCCCATTCCACTGAACTGGAATGCGAAATTCCCGTTTAGAACAAAATCCCGTTCTACAAAATAATTCCACACAACCGGAATCTACCTACTGAGCTTAAAAGGTTTGAAGGAGACTGTTCGACTGTGATTTTTGTGCAAATTTTGATCCACACACTTTTTCTAAAAATATTTTATGATATAATATATAAAAGTAAGGTTTGAAAACTGTAAAAATCAAACCAAGTTAAATAAAAATTTGTGGATTGAAAAAAAAATTAAAACAACCAATTATTAATATGTATTTTAATTTCAATTTTAATTAAATAGTGATGAACTTGATCAAACATGCCGCACGCCATATTGATTTAATGCTATAATATAAAAATAAAAAAGGTCAAACAATTTTATTTTCATTATGTAAAATATTGCGTAAATTTTTTGAATTTATATGTTGTTATAACCTATGCAATTCTAGAAAAATGTATATACAATGTTTCCATGATAGAGTTAACCTAGGTTCAACTCGGTTTACGTGCATGGAAACGCTTATTGGGGTAGAGTTTCGCTAAATCCGAATAAACTCGACGAATCTTGTTCGTTTGAGTTAGATTCTATCAGTCAAAGATATTTTAACATTAAAAATGGCGCTTCGCATATTAATAATTATATTTCCTCAAAATAATTAAAAAAATACACAAAAATGTCGTTGTCAACGTAATAACGCTATACCAGAGCGAAATAAAAATTTCGCTTGTTCAACATGCAATTTTATTTTTGAATTCTATCGAAATATTTTTCTTTGATCTGTAAATCCTAACTCTGTTCATGGAAACGGTACAGGTTAGTGCCGCCATGTTTTCAAATCAACGAAACCTAAACCTATTTGAACTCGATACATGGAAACATGGTAATAGTCGCAAAGATCAGGCCGAAAAATCTTTAGGTTTGTGAGTTATGGGACTTCAAAGTTTCCAAGTGACCGGAAACTAATTTGATTTAAAACGTCATTTGAATCGTCAATATTTAAAAATAAATTGTATCTAGTAAGCTTTTATTAATAGCAAGATATTGCCATTTCTGTGACATTGACATTTCTGTGACGTTTTATTGACTTTTGCAACATTTTAATGATTGAAATTTCAACGATATATTGATCGATACATTATTTGTGAATAGCTTTATTAAAATTGCCCCTGTGGTCGGGGGGCACTCTCATGAATCGTAAAGTGCACCGAACGAGCATGATGATATCCTTAGAATACCACCACAGCATCCACTGCTTGTCGTAGGAGGCGACTAAAATGGTTGGATCGCTGGGTTAATGCCCAACATCCGTAAAAACTTTTCATTTTTATTTTAACAATTATTTTAGTTCATATATAATTTTGCCCGCGTTCATTTTTTAATATAATTTATTTTTTGAAATTTTATTATTTTATTTTATATTTTTTGTTGGGTCGGTTTTTCAACATTTTTCCGTACAAAAATGATTTATTTTTGATATGAATAATAATAAAAGAAAATCCCCGAAACATGTCTCTTCGGATCGCGGGGCGAGGCATAATCCTCGTAAAGACACCATTAATAGCCTTAACATCCATTATACCAATGTCAGAGGTCTCGTGACTAACAAAAATTGCGCACATCAACATCTCGAATCACGTAAACCCGACATATTAGTTCTAACGGAAACAAAAGTATCGTCGAACATCTACGAAAACGAATTCTACTTCAAGCGCTACCAGTTCGAACAAGCTTTTGAGTTGCAACGTGGAGTATGCATCTTCGTTAAAAACCACATACCGTACTCAAGACACAAAAAGTACGAAATATTTTCAAAAACCGCTCAAACTATTGTGCTTAAAATTTCTCTGCCTAATAAACTCATTTTTTTAATTAGCTTGTACAGATCTCCTAATCAAACGGATTCAGAAACGATTAGCTTTTTCGAGGGCTTATCAGACAAATGTGACGATATTCGCAATCAACATCCCGAATGCGAATTAATTATGGTCGGTGACTTTAATGCCCACCATAAACAATGGTTGAATCACAAAGATACAAATGTCGCTGGGCGCCATGCGGAATGGCTTGCCGCTTCGCATGACCTCACACAGATTGTTAGTGAGTCCACATTTGAATGCCAAAATTCTAGAGGAGTTCATATTCTGGATCTTTGTCTGACATCAATCCCTCACTCCATGGAGGCCCATGTCGAAACTGGAATTGGAAATTCTGACCATAACTTAATAACCACAAAAATATCTGTCGAAACACCACTAGAATCTAGACAGCAGCCAAGGCGTCTTTGGCATTTTAATAAAGCTGATTTTGATGGTTTACGGTCATTTTTTCAACATTTCCCTTGGGAACGCCATTGCCTACATAACAACAACATCGACGACGCCGTTTCCAGTTTTACTGACACGGTCTTACATGGAATGAATAAATTTATACCCTCATCATTTTCCAATCCCAATCAAAATTTTAAAATATTTTCAAAAGAAGCCACCAAAGCTGCCAAACAAAATAAAGCGGCACACAAAAAATATAAACGCAACGAAATTTCTTATGAGGAATACAAAACGATACGGAACACCTGCAATAGAACCTGTGGTAGAGAAGCAAAAAGAGCCGACAGCAAGAAAGCCAATGTGGCTTCCGAGTTGACAATCTCCGATCGTAACTTTTACCACATGGTCGCATCGGTTGCAAATATTTCGAAAACATCTGTTTCATCATTGAAACGTGCTGACGGCGCCTTGGTGGTGGATCCATATTTACAAGCCGACTTATTGGCGAGCGTCTTCAAATCGAACTCGACATTAGTTGTCCCAGATGGAATTGGACCTCCATTAATTCCATATTGTGGTTCCAAAATGAGTCCCGTCGTCATCTCGGAGGAAATTGTCTTTACTAAGTCAATGAATGCAAACAAGGCCACCGGACCTGATGGAATTCCAGTTCGAATATTGAAGGAGTTTGCCAGTGAATTGGCTCCAATATTATCTAAAATTTTCCTACTTTCATATAAGCAAGGTGACTACCCGAACGCCTGGAAGAATGCAATGGTGCAACCCGTGCTGAAACGGGGTTGTGACAAAACTGACCCTTCGAGCTACCGGCCAATATCAATTGTGTCTGCCGTCGCTAAGGTCTTTGAGAAATGCGTCAATCAACATATAGTTAGATATCTTGAAATTAGCAAACTAATTTCGGATAGACAATACGGCTTTCGTGAAAGCCGATCCACGACCGATCTCCTGACGTATGTCACGAACAAATGGAATCTCGCCCTAGAACACCACGGAGAGGCCTTTGCAATCGCCTTGGATATATCCAAGGCTTTTGATAAGGTATGGCATGAGAATCTTATTTGTAAACTTGTGGCATACGGGCTGGACTCGATGACCACCAGGTGGATTAAAAGCTATCTCAATGACCGAAAAATCAGCGTCGTGCTTAATGGGAGATCATCATCGACGCACTCTCCAAATGCCGGAGTCCCTCAGGGATCACCTTTGTCACCGACCCTGTTTTTGCTATACATCAACGATTTGCTGGATAGCACTGTAAACCCTATCCATAGCTTTGCGGATGATGCCACATTGCATTCTTCTATTTCATTCGAGGCGGAGCCTAGCATTACAGATCTAAATAATAAACGGTCAGAAGTCGTAACGTCTCTTAATTCCGATTTAAGTACAATATTTGAGTGGGGTAACAACAACTTAGTACAATTTAACGAGAAAAAGACACAAATATGCACATTCTCACGTAAAAAAAGTCGCAACGACTACCCATTTGTGGTAAAAAACCATATCCTTGTGGGTTGCGACTCAATTCGACTGCTTGGTGTTCAAATAAGTAACAAACTCAAATGGAATGAACACATTGTTGCATTGGCTAAATCAGCTTCAAAAAAACTCGGGTTCCTGAATCGATGCAGAAGGTTTTTCAAATCGCATCAAGTTCTCCAGATATATAAAACCTTCATCCGACCATGTATAGAGTATTGCTGTCAAGTTTGGGGAGGTGCGTCCGGTACCACCCTCCACTTATTGGACAGGGTTCAACGCCGCGCTATCAGAATAATACGGAATCCCAGACTTACTCAAGAACTAGACAGCTTACAGCATCGCAGAGATGTTGCAGAACTCTGCGTCTTCTACAGATGCTTACATGGTAAATGTTCTGCAGAACTATCGGAGAAAATACCACCATTCGTTACAACAACAAGAGTAACAAGAGGAACAACCAATGCACATAGGTTTACGGTGAAGCTCCCGAAACCTCGAACTGAAGAAATCAAGCGCGAATTTATATACCGAACATCAAAAAAGTGGAATTCGCTAATACATTTCAAATTTCCGAAGGAATATAAAATGAATAAATTTAAGGTAGCTATTAATCTTTACTTGCAGGATCGCGCATTGGGTACAGAAGCTCTGACAGTTACAAGGAGCTAGGACCGGTTATAAGTCCGCTCTGCACCCAATTTAAAAAATTTATAAAAAAAAAAAAATTAAAAAAAAAAAGGTATTGCTGTGTGCCTCGGAAGACTTTTCAAACTAAACTTTTGTATGACCCAGTAATTCATGCAATATTTAAATAGATGTCACTAGGCTAAAAGTATTCAATTGTGCCTTATACCCAACTAAACTTTTTAAATGTCATTCAAATTTCATAAACAACTAGATCCAAAATATTTTAAATAATTTGTGAAGGTTTGTTACAGAAATATTTTTATTTTATTTGTATGTAATACGAAACTATAACAAAACTGAAATTTACAAGCATATACAGTAGTTTCACCTATAACGACCACCAAGGGACCGATTAAATTCCGTCGTTATATCCGAATGTCATTATAGATAGGATACATTTCATCAATAACGACCTCAAGGGACCGTAAAATTTCGTCGTTATATCCCTAATATCATTATATCCATAGTCGCTATAAATGGTTATACCCGCGAACACTTAAGAGTGTCTGCTAATTCGCTTAATAAAATATGCGGTCTATTCGCCCAACATCAAACTTTTAAAGGTTTCAAATTTTCAATAAAATGTCGTGTTTCTATATTGGTTGGCGAGTGGGGCGAGCTATAGGGTCACAGTCACAGGTATAAGTTTCAATATATCAAGATATACTGTGGGAACAATTATTCACAAAATTCTTGATGTTTGTGAAGCTTGCACCAAAAGTAATAAAATTGACAAGTTTAGATTCATATAGTCTTATTGGCGAACAATTTAACCTACGATCGACCACTTCAATATTTTCGAAATCGTTAAATGCGATCGATGGATGGCACATAAAATAAGTTTCCTTTGTTTGTCAATTACATTTACAATACATACTACGTATACTACATGGTTTAAACAGCACGTCCTACAAATAGAAAATTCGTGGAAAAGTAACCTCGTAAATTGACTTTTCATCTAGTATCTGTGAGGAAATAGCGAAAGCTTCAAAACTTGAAAAGTTTAGTTTGAAAAGTCTTCTGAGGCACACAGCATTAAGTAATAAATTCTTTTGGCATAAGGTCGTATATAAACCTTATTATAGCACGCTATTAAGGTTTATTTATTTATTTATTTTATTTATTTATTGTACTTTAACAATAATTTAGTATTAAAGGAAAAGCACAGATGTAAACAGAGTAAACGGAACAAACGAAAAATCAAAAAAAAAAAAATAATGAAGCTGCTTCCATTAGGCAGAAAACCTCTTACATTTTTTCAAACAATTTTCACCTCACGCATACACATTCTATTTTGAGCAATAGCTCATTTACAATAAAATGTACAGGAAGAGGTGAAATACCTATACCTAACCTACGTACCCCATCAATCACGCCACTCCAAAAATTTTGACTTAAATGAGTTGGCCGATCCTAATCTCTTATTTTCCAATGGAATTGAATTCCAAAGAGAAACTCCCCTAACGTAAAAGGATATGTTTAGCGACCTACAACAATTTTTGGCCGGAATCAAGCGAAATTTTGAGGAATGAAACCTACTAAACAGTAACTTCCTATAAAGATAACAAGGCTTCTTAGCTTTGAGAAGTTTAAAAATAAAAAGACAAACGCGAAATTCGTTAAAGGTAGATAAACTACATCCTAAAACAAAGGCGCTGGGAGATATATAAAATGAAATGGTATCTGACGAGGAGGTGGGATTCGGTGACAAAAGATAATTAACGTTAATTATGATTTTGTATTATTTGTGTTCTATTATTTTGTATTCTCGAATGGTCCACAGTGATGCCAAGCACCGAGTGAAGAATCATATCGGTCTATTCTGACATTGCTATAATATTATGAAACGGCACAAATTTTCAGAAAAGAAATTTTGAACATTGTGGTTGCTCTCTAGAGGAAGTCATTTAAATTTAATGAGAATTTTCAATAGTATACTAAAGATGTATAACTGTGTCAGTTCTAAGTAATCTAACAAGGGAACATTTTGAACTGCCAAATTCAAAAAATTATAAAAATTGTTCTAAGTTGTAGTACTCTGTGAGACATTAACGATATTAGATTACAAAGGTTGCATCTCTATTTTTTTAGGGGATGAAATTACCTATTTTCGCAAATTAATGGGTGGTTTTAACGCCTAAAAACGGCTTGGGTACCGATAAAAAATTGGTTTCGTTATTGTCTCACAGAGTACTACAACTTAATAATTTTTATAATTTTTTGAATTTAACCAATAGGTTCCCTTGCTATATTATACGTGAGTCTGTGATTTGGCGGCATGAGAATGATGAGAATGGGCCTCCTCGAATATATAAAATAATAAAAATTATGTATAACGGGTAATCAATATTAAGGCTAATAAAGCCTATTCAATAAAGATGACAGTATTAGACAATTAACGGTTTATTTAATTTGTACTTTATGATGCTTTCTCAATTGTACGTAGTCCTACGTTAATAGGTCGTGTCTCGGATACAAGCTCGTCGGATTTTTTTGTCTGATTAAGTTGGTCGTCTGCGAATATTTTGCTTAAAGTTAAATATGTTTTATCTCGGTGGGAGTTTCCATTCGATCAATTTGAGTTATTTGATTGGCGGAAAAGTGCGAATCTAAAAATTCGCACAAAAAATCCAGTCGAACAGTCGGCTTAACTGAGCACTTGTATCGCGAGGAATTTGCAATTAAGCTCTTCTTCTGATTAAGTACCTAGTGAAAAATATTTCGCTATTTATTTTATCATTTAAAGATTTTTCTTTCAAACAAATACGATACAGACCTAATATATTTTAATGCGGTAGACATACACAAAGTTAATCGCGATCTTCATTTATCCCGATTGTCAAAAATCGCGTTGTGAAAACGAAATAATCCAGTTTTTTGTGAAGATTGTGTAATAATGACAGTCGTCTGTCATTACACGATTTTCACCTAAGCCGAATTATTTTGTTTCCACAACGCGATTTTTGACAAAAATGACAATGACAACTGAAAATCGCGATTAACTCTGTATTTGTCTACGGTATAAGACTTTTTTCTTTAAAAATTTCGTAAAAAACTATAAATTATAAAAAAAACATCAAGATTTTTTCGATTTTTGTCCCAATTGTGTTCGAAGAAGCTGTATACAGCTGTAAACGGTTATTTTGCAGACCTTTTGGTATCGCGTTTCCGCGGTGGGATAAAATTATTGGAGAGCTATTGAAAAAAGTCTATTGAATTGTTAGGATGCTATGTAATATCGTTTATATCGAATAATAACACATATTTCATATCAAAAACATGTTCATTATCTAGGCTATAAACGCAACCTGTAATACATGCTATCACTTTCATGTTGTTATGAAAAAAAAAGTTTCAGTATTTAGAAATCTGTAATATCAGTGTATAGATTATTTATCCATTTTATCTTTCAATGTGACCTTAATCTGGATACAAATACTTTTATAAATAAATATTACCCTTTTGAAAAATTTATAAATATTTTTCTTTCTATTAAATACAATGAAAAGCAAAATTATTTGTTAGATTTTAATATCGATTAGTTTATCCGGTAGACCAGACCATCAATCGTGTATTTAAATTTCCCAATATTCTGGCTGTATTCCATATTTACACAAAACACAAAAAAAATATAAAAAAATTGAAATATTTGCATCGCTTCAAAAGCTTTTCTTTTCTAGTAACGGATTACTAAATAACAACCAATTGTATTCGAGAGATTTAGTATACAAAATATAACATTACACTCAAAACAAAATGTTCATTAACTTTCCAGGAAATATAATTTTTTTTTTCCTGAAAAACAAATTTTGGCATGGCCTATCATCTTTTCTATTTTAAACCAGATGGAGAATGCAATAAAAATCCGCTGCCAAATATTTGAAAAACAAAACAAAAGAGTTTAATAATTTTTTAATAAAACATTTATTTTAACCATGGAAACCGACTAAAAACAAAAATATATACAGTCGTCTAGAACATTTAGTTGTATACTCGATGTATAATTCAATAATTCAAAAAATCAATATCTGGTCGGATAACCCGTATTTGCGATAAGAACAGCTAAGCGACATGGCGTGGATTCTACCAAATTCTGGTAGTTTCCGGGACAATTTTTTCACATTCTTTCATAATTGCCTTTTTTATTTGATCTCTGTTCCTGAAGGTGTGGTTGACTCTTAGCCCTTGGTCTAAAAGTTCTCAAAGGTGATCGATTGGGTAAATTTGGCTTTATAATGAAGATTAGGCAGTCATTAAGCATTTAGCGCCAAACCCTAACAATTGAAGGTTTATGCTCTGGATCTTTATTCTGGTTGAACGCTTTTAAGGATGTTTAAGTCATCTCTTTGTTCATATTTCCTTCAATAAAAGCAAAATGTATCATAGATATACGGCGCCTTGCACCCACACCATTTCGTGCTGATTTAAATTTTTTAGGGTAGCAGTTAAATTTTTGGTTCTATATGCTTCACTGAAACATCTTTGTTAATTCAAAAGCCGATAACTTTGGATTTTTAGAAACTTCTGTAAGTGGTTTCAACAGTCAGTAAAACAAAAAATAACTTTATTATATAGTAGTTGGCTATGAGAAAAAGTAAAAGATGATACAACAAAGCGCGACACGCGTCGGCGGCAGATTTAAATGTTCGTTAATTTACTTATGCATTTTGCTTTTGAGCGGAAATATAAATAATTTTTATAAAAATATTCAAATGTTCCATGATTTTAATACTAAAAATCCCATTAAAATCATTGACAACACTTAACCTTGCCAGGCAAGAAACATGTGTAGAAGTTCAGATTTCATGCATACCACATTAAAATGCCTCGAAAAGGAACCACATTTTTTTTTTATTATGCATTGTCTTGCAGCATAATTTTTCTCTTCAGGAGGTTTTAATATTAACAATAAGCCAAATAAATGATTTGAAATTGTTAACTTCAAGCCGTATTTTACGACTGAACCTTATACCTTATTGCATTGTATAAAATTCAGACTTTCATAAATCTCTCTGGTCTGGCAAGGTTAAATTACTGCAGAAATTCTCTTGCATTTTTATTTTGAAGTGAAATGTACAGTTTCAGCCGGAAAAAGCTTTCAGAATGTGATTTAAGTTATTACTCCTCTGACAATTTTGACTATATAACATAAGTAATTAACCTTGAGGTCAATATCCGGGTACAGTTACCATTCTAACTACGCTAGTTTGTGTTGTATCAAATTTGTTTACACAGCAAATTAACGTAAAATTCCATCAATTCTAGTGGCACGCGCCTATACGACTGATATTATCATTTACATTTATTTACGAATTTATTTCTACACATCAAAAGTGTGGACTCAAGTTTCAAAAAATAAACGTAAATACATTTTTCTTTTTTTTGTTGTTGTACATACTATTACGTTAAGAGTGTGTATTCAATTTTTTTAGGGGTTTTCGTCGTTTGCGTTTATTCAACTGCGGGTATTTCAAACCAAGCTCAATTCCATAAGCATCCGGTGAATAAACGGAATTCGGTCAATGCAACGGAAAACGTGTCTCACCTTGCAATTTTTGCACGTTGTCAATATCCAATGAAATATTGGTTTTGGTGTTTACGTTGCGATGGTATTTCTTTCACGAGGGGATAATTAATTTTTTATTTATAACGAAATATAAATCGATTATCTTTAAACAAATTATCGTTGAAGTTTAATTAAATTTTTTTTTTCTCTTTGGAAATTTTTTTTTTTATTGTAGACAAATTGGTGTAATAAAAAGTCTCAAAAAAAATCATTACCAACTAAACGGCACCGGTTGTTGGATGTCTGTTGACTGTCCCTTATGGGACGGGAGATGACAAGTGCATTGCGCTGTTCTCCTTCTGTTCACAACATACAACAACCTAATTCTTATTAACAATTTATTAGGGGCCTATGGCCAACCTGTTATTAAATTTCTTTATTTGGTTTACTTGATTTACTGATGAATCCGTAAATCATTCTATTTCCTCTCCCAGAATGATTTCCAAGCGGTAGACCATATTTTAGCCATGTCCGGTTTTGGCTTGTCCGGTTTTTTTTTCTTATTTTTCCTCTTGCGGTTGTTTTCAACCACATTTTTGCCCAAATAGAACTTTATCTAGATCTTAAGGGGAGCTAGACGACCAACTTGTAACTATTTCTTTTAGCGATACGTTTTCTGGGAATTCATTCAATTGAACGTAACATAATTTCAGTAATAACGGTGCTCGCATTAACAATTTGCTCCCGCATATGTTTAAGCATGTATATAGACATCCCTTTTTAAACTGCCTCACATCCAAATAGATAATGTTAAACAATTTAACAAAATAGATAAAAGTACGTCAATCCTATAGCCGTTTAATGCAATAAAACAGTTTATGGAAAGAAAATAACCTTAAATACTTTTGGGTCCTCAACTCAACCCAGAATATTTAATTATTCAATCGATGATTTTGTTTATGCCCGCATATGTAAGAACGACCCTAAATTCAAATATTATTGTAATACATACAAGTATTTTGCAATTTCGATTTAATATTTTTCCTTTTAAATGCTAAATCGAATTTACGAATGTAATCAAACAAAATAAGTACATATCAAACAACATTTATGTGCTACTTCGAATTAGTATCGTGCTTACATGTGGGCATAAAATATAATCCGCTAACAATCCTATTATTAGATGGAACAACATTTATATTAAATTTCTTAGTATATACATGATGTTTAACATTATTACAAAGCAAATAAAAACACAATTTGGCACACTGAAAAAAGAGGACTACGAAGATTTCTATGTAGAATAAGGCGTCTCGTTTAGTATTTAATACATAATGTTTAGGTAAATCCTTGGGAATTCTTTCCAATCAAGTTTTTCACCGAACATACTGAAAGCTCAACGAGAGAATTTACTAAATATTATTTCTATTTGTTGTTTTATTTAGTCATAACAAGCAGACTAATTTACCTTGACCCAGACAAGGAAATCCGATTATATCGGAAGGTAATGAATGTTTGGGATAATAGTCTGCACAGTTAGCTTTCTTGGACAGAATAATATTTCATTTCATCTATATAGAAATTAAATGTTTACATGGCTAATTTCAGTCTGGAAAACGAATAATTAGGTGCTTTTCATACCGGCTGCGTTGACTTTGGACTTTAAAAGTGGAAAGTCACTTTGTAACTTTAAAGTTTTGTAATTTAGATTTATTTGATTAACAGTGTCACATTTTATAGAAATATTTTGAAACAGTTATAAAATAAATTATTTTTAAGTGATAATTATTAAAACTAAAAAGTAAATTTTTTAAAGTCGAAAGTCAACGCAGCCGGTATGAAAAGCACTTTACGGTTAGAAAAACAGTATAGGCCTATTTTCTTTATATTAAAGCAAATTAATGAACTTTACGAAATTACTTTTTAATCAATTAAAAGCCGTGTTTGAGTTAAAAGAAAACTAAAGCAATTGATTTTAACCTTAATAAACTTTCCTGGACTATATCTGATCTCATTTGAGAAAGTGCTCAGATTCTTGTGAGATTGCTTAGCCCCCATGACAATGGTCTATAGGACTACATAATGCTAAGGAAAGCCTCGCCACCGGCAATTATCTTCACCATTAAGAAATTTTGAAGAATTCGAAGATAAATATATTATTAAAAATCAGTTGTTTAAGAAGTTATTATAATTTACACACATTTTTAAATTTTTTTAAAAACACTTGTTAAATATTTCGCAAAATTACAAAAGGTTTAAAAAATCACTCGATCGATTTCGGCTTGTTAGGCCATCATCAGGAGTATCTACTAAATTGTAAAAATAAAAATGTAGTTATTTATATATATATAGTTGGAAAAGCAAAAAATGAAACAAAAATATACAAATAAAAAATGTGGGAGTGGTAAACAATAAAAATGGTGAGAGCAATAAATATTAAAAATTAAAAGGGGGTGAGTTAAACACAGGTATATGATTATTAATAATTATTGATTAGTTGTTGTTGTTTTTATTTTTATTTTTTATTTATTTTATTATAACCCGACGTATTAGTCATTTTATGGGATGGGATGAATATTGGAATAAAACAGTGCGGGGTCGGTAATTGCTGAGAAACGGATTTCTCTCTGTTCGTTGAGGATATTTTGGTTAAGAAATATAGCTTTTCGGATTTCGTAAGATTCTAAGTTAATGAACTGATTTATTTTTTAGAAATAAACACATTAGAAGATTTATGGTGAAGACAAACTGTATGCTTGGACATTAATATCTAAATGAACTAAAATGATTCTCCAAATTAAACATAATGCCAATCCCTGTACGCTACATAAAATTGATATACGTCAAATAATTTATTAAGCAACTTTTTCTTAACACCATATATGTATATCAGTAAATATATAAAATGTCCCCCCCCCCCCGCCCCCCCTGCACCCCTTAAGAACAATTGTTCGCTAATTAAACATGGTATGGTCCAATAAAATATTTGCACTCAAGTCCATAAAAGTCTGTGTAACTCAATTTATGTTCGAGTTATGTTGTTTTTGGTTATTGCCACAGAATTGTGTTTAACGTGTTTCCTCAAATTTTTGCATTTAAGTACATCGCATTATCAAATTCAAAGAATTGTACATTTACTAAATTTAAATTGAATTTTGCTAATGGAAGAAAACAATACGAATACAGCAAACAAAATTTATTCTGTTGGTTTCTCCGTAATTTTAACAACATACTATACATTTTAACTAACAGGAACCATAAATCATAAACTTGTTTTTTTTTTGGTATACCGTACACAGCAAAATTTCCCGGTAGGGGTAATAGTAAACAGAATTTTTTTTTTTGAACGGAATGCTTTTAGTTACAGGTAATCAAAAATTTAATTTAAATATTTTTTTGAATTCATATTTACATTTTAATTCAATTATAGAGAAAAATTAGCATACATAGTATTGCGTTGCATACATATGTAATTTTTATTTATTTCTTATATGTTGTTTAATTATTAATAGTACTTAAATAATAATTTAGTATTAAAAAGAAAATCACACAAGAAAGTGAACGAAACAAAAAAAAAATAATGAAGTTGCTTCCGTTAGGCATAAAAGCCTATTAAATTTGTTGAAACAATTTCCACCTCATGCTTACACATTCTATTTTGAGCAGTACAGCTCTTTTGTTTACAGCAAGTGCTGAAATAATATTAAAAATTAACAATAATAACAATATTACGTGTTGCCCATCAATCATGCCCCTCCAAAAATGTTGACTTAAATAATTTGGCCGATCCTAACCACTTATTTTAAAATGGAATTGAATTCCAAACGCACACTCCCCTAACAAAAAAGGATTTGTTTAACGACCTACAACAATTGTTGGCCGGAATTAGGCGGAAGTTAGAGGAATGAAACCTACAAAACAGCAATTTTCTATAAAAATAACAAGGCGTCTTAGCTTTGAGGAGTTTAAAATTCGCAAAGAGTAGATAAACTATATCCTAAAGCAAGTCTAGAGTAGGCAGAAATATGATCGAATTTCCTAATACCATAAATAAACCTAGTACAAGCATTGAAACATCTTTGGAGAACAATCATATTTACCTGAAGCATACCGAATAAAACTATGTCACTGTAAATAAAATAAGGAAGAAGTTAAGACAAAAACATGTTTTCCTAAACCCGATAAAAATAATCTAAATTTAGTGACAAATATGTGATCAAAATATTTTTTATTTTGTGGACAAAATCAACAAGTATTTTGTCACAAGATAACCACATAATTGTACACCAAAATGTCATCATTAATTGTGACAAAAAGGAACCTACATTTTTGTGACAAATCGGTTAAAAATTTTGTGATCACAATTTTTGGTTACTCGGGCAGTTTCGATACAAAACACTAAAGTACTTTTCATACCAGGCGCCTCGGCTTTGAGCTTCAAAAATGAAAATTCTTTATTTCATTTTTGAATTATGCAAATTAGTTTTACTTGGTTGACATCGTTTAATTTTATAGAAATAAATTCAATTTGTTGAGAAATAATTTATTTTTAAGTGATAATTTAAAAAAATCAAAATATATTGCAATGAAGTTATCTGCAAGGCCAAGGCAATGCGTTCCACACTCGACTGCGACGTTTCAAAGTAGTACAAAGCGAAGAGCTTTGTCAACATACCCTACAAATCACATTTTTGTCACAACTGTTTTTTATTTACCGAAAAATCTAGCTCATATGTAGGTTACAAATTCATAATAACTCATTTCTTACTATAATTCACGTATAAAATGGACCTAAATAAAATATTTGATAGCAACCGAATGTTCAAAGCCGACGCCACTGGTATGAAAGGATCTCAGCTTCACATGTGTGGTAACTAAAAATTTCGAGGCGAGGCGCCTGGTATGCAAAGTACTTAATGCCATTTGACATTCTAACCTTTACCGAGGATGCTGCATTAAAAAAAAGCGGCGAATATTGTTACTATAAGCATGCCCCATTAAACATAATTCTAATTTTTAGTTATAATACCTGCCACCAGGTCATAACACATATTAAATTTATATTTTATTTCGAAAAGTTGGCTTTTGCCAATTAAATCATAATTGGCTATTTTCTTGGGAAAAAAATAAACAAAAAATAATTCGAATTCAATTTTGGTCAACAAAATACGCTTAACAAAATTGAATTCGAATTATTTTTTGTTTGTTTTTTTCTCAAGAAAATAGCCAATTTGATTTAATTGGCAAAAGCCAACTTTTCGATATAAAATATAAATTTAATACGTAATATGACCAGGTGGCAGGTATCATAACCAAAAATTAGAATTGGGTGTAATTTAACCCAATATTTTTTTGGGTTAATGTTATTCTTGCGAGGGTTTATTCTAGGCAATTGTGGCAGTAAATTTGTCAAGGAAATACGCTTGCAGGTGGAGAAGTATTTTTCTTCGTACAGTAGAAAATAATATAAAAAATTGCACGAAAGTTATTGCAATTTGCCACAATTGTCTAGATGTAGGAGACCTTATTGATATTGATGAGGAATTTCAAAATGAAATTAATATTCCCTGTGTAGAAAGGAACTGAACAACTTCAAACAAGCGTTTTGGAATTCAGAAATCAATTATGCGGAAATATAATAAACAGCTCTTAACAATTTATTTTTTATATAGGTTCATATCTAATAAATTTAATTTATTTAAAACAGTAAATACATTATATAAATTATTATATAAATTATATATGTATTTCATTAAAAAAATTCAGTCTTTTAAATAAAGGTATCACAAATCACAATTCAATAAATAATTAAGGCAATGTATGAATTATTCACTATCCGAAGAAATTTCTACTTCAGGAAAGTATGTTTTACAAATTTTGTTTATGGTTTTATTATTTTTTGGTAATGGATTTAATTATTTTTTCATCCATCTTTTCTATATTATCTTCCAACAGCCGTTCTTTAAATTTTTTTTTGTGTTGGGGTTCTCTATTTGTGTGTAATGTTTCGTTTCTTCGAATTGTTCCGGCTGTTGATGACGATGTTGAAGGTCAGGGTTCCGGTGAACTATCATCGTATCGAGTATTACTTTCCTCTAAAATGGGGGCATACTCAATTAAATCGTCTGAGTCTGTGTCAACTACACTGGCATTTTATGTGCCGCTTTGTATAATGTTGTTTGGTGCGACTGTGTTGGAGGGTTTTTAAAATAAAAAACTCATCTTTGTTTATTTGCTGTAAGCTATTCCAAATTCAAGTTTATTTTACAACATCTAGATTATAAATAATATACTTTGAATCTGCTGCATTCACGGATTCCTGGTTGGAAGGGGTGGAAAGGACGGGTGTTTAACGATTTTTTATAAATTATAATCGACTGAGATTTATTCGCATTTGAAACGAGCCTATTAGAGACCGACCAACTAGCGATATTACTTAAGTCTTCATTTATCAGAGAAATATTCCTATCAATAGAATCCTGATCTAAACGACTATTTCTATAAATTTGGACGTCATCAGAGGAAATGTGAATAAACAATGGTGAATAGAGGATCCTATGTCATTAATTTACATAGAAAATAATAGAGGACCCAGCACTGAACCCTGAGGAACGCCGGAAATTACAGGAAGGAAATCCGAAAAAAACTGCCTTGATAACGAAGATAGTTAAAAATCAATTATGGCAGCGGAAGCCGAAAATCTAAACTGAGAAAAGTGTTTGATAACAAAAATTCTGTGATTAATAGAATCAAAGACCTTAGAAAAATCTAAGAAAGTTAGAAAAGTAATTTCACTATTATTCATATTACGCCTAATAGCATCACATACATTTAATAACGCAGTAGAAGTGCTATGAAATTTTCTAAACCCAGATTGGATGAAACTAATTAAAGTATTGCTGTTTAAATGCGATTAAATTTGATTTTTAACAACTATCTAGAAAGCTTTAGAGAGAGAATTTAAAATGTTAATTGGCCGCAAGTGGGATAGCTATGAAAGATTACTGATCTTTGGGATGAGGATTATTTTACTTAACTTCCATTGATCTGGATAGGAAGAGGACGTGAGAATAAAATTGAAGATATTTAACAAGTATTATAAGACGAAAGGGAAAACTCGCTTAACGAATTTTAAATTGCCGTTTTCCAGACCAGAAGATTCCGATTTAACCTTCCAAATGGCAGATTGTAAATCGTCGAGAGAAATGTTTGAAAACGAAAAAGAATTAGAGGACGCGTTAGAGAACAAATCGACGGTACTACTACACAACTTCAAACTATAGAGCAAAAATAACTATTGATATCATTGGATTTAAAAACCCCGCTAGAACTAACGCAAAAATGTCCTCCCAAGGAACCGAGTTACAAATTAAGTAAAGGCGGGAATTAACTATACTAGCAAAATCTCTAAAGCTAAAACTATTAGGTTTAGGTGGAGAGTAACAATTCACAGAAAAACCTAAAAGATCATGATGGTATCCCATACAGAGAGACAACTGATTGAAAAAACAAATAGAGTTATTAATAAAAGAGATGATATGATCAATAAGGGATCAAAATCTGGTGCAACATTGTTGTGCACGGATAAATTAAGACTATTTAAAAGATTCAAATAATCCCGAGGGAAGCCGGAATTTTGGAGTATATCGAAATTAAAGTCACCTGATATATACATTTCATCGAATCTACAAGAGAAATAACTAACCAAACTTTCTAAGGCTACAAGGGATTTTTAAATTGGGTTACGACCTCTTACTAGTTGTTGGAGGGTTATAGACGGTACCGAATAAGATTTTACGACCATTTATGAAAACTTTGACCAATAAAAACTCTAAATCCTATACTAACAATTCTTCGAAATCGAAGGAGACATCCTAACTAATCTAGCCTTAATATGATCAAACCACCATAATTAAGGGGAGGTATCGCCCTATCTTTCCTAACTATAATAAAACATTTGATGGTCAATGCTGAATTAGCGATATTTGGGTTATAAAGGTCTCAAAGAAACTGTAGCGATTTACTCATTCAATCGCTTCATTTCGCATCACTACAAAATACGTATTTACCCAGATTCATGCGAAGCGACATCTATTCTGGTCTTTACACATCTATGTTTTTCGTTTCCATGTTTTCACTATGTCTCAAATAGACATTCACGAAAGACATACACAAAACACACGAAAGACATTACACCCATGTTTTCTTACTCTCGTTATGTTTTATTCGCGACGCATCGCTCTTTTTATGCTCCTTTTTGTTTTCGTCATCACCAACGCCGTCGCCATGACACAAAACAAAAAGAAAAAAATACACTCTCGTTTCTGCTTTTAACTAAGACGCTTCGTCATTAAAAATTAATTTGGTTAATAAAAAAAAATCTATCAGCGAATCAGCGAAAATATAATAATAATAAATTGTGCGTTTTTCAAAGGAATTAAAATTCCAAAATAATATACGTGGTGGTGGGATTTAGTCCCTAATATAAATTTGTGAATTAACTTGTTTGGAAATAAAACCCGGTCGCATACAAATTGTATTGTGCGACCGCCATATACGAAATTTGGTGTTCAGTTTATTTGTTGGGCAAGCGCTTGCGTTGTCCTTAATAGTGCGCGGATCTATATCAAACTTAAAGATCGCCCCAGCGCGATAAAACAAAGCATGTCGACTGAAACGCCATTAAAAATGTGAAGAATCTCGTCAATATTTGAGATTAGACTTTGAACGTTTAAACTGGCGATAGAGTTTTTAAATGAAATTAATCTTACCACGAAGAATGTGAGCTTAATTCAATAAGAAATTAATGAGATTATTGTTGAGTTGACTGGCCAGACTTGAAACGTCTTTCATAGCAATCGCAAAAATAAAAAAGTATTAATCAAAGCTACATAATGTCCAACTCTAACAATTTTTACTTACTTTAGCTGGCCAAATTTTATTTAAAACTACGGGTACTCACACATTCGTTTTCGTTAACATGCATCGTTTGCCTACGATAACAAAATTCCATGTAGTGTGGTAAATTGACATTACGAATTGTGATATTAAATTTTTAATAATTAGGCAGCTATGGAAACTTACACCAGGTTTCCATCGTCAATAGTAATATTTTATTTCCACCAGTTGGTGTGCACTTAAAAGCGTTTTTTTGGGTGCAATTCATTATTTTCGCTAATTTCAATTTTTTAATTTTTAATTAATTTATTTATAAATTTGTTGCCAATTTATTATTTTTTGTTCCATGTATTTTTTATGATGCCGAGAAATTTTTATTTGTTGCTCATTAATTTGTGCTCTTTAATTCATTTTTGGAATCTCAAATATTAATCGTTTTTGCGACGGTTGATTGCCAGCCTTAAGTTAAACCAAAATTTAAGTGTTAAATGAAGTTAAACGATTTGCTCTAATCTAATAATAGGGTTATTATCTTTGTGATTTGTCGAACGGTATTTAAAGCCCAAAAATCTATGAAAATGGAACCTCCTACCCGGAACATGATTGAAATATTTTCAGCGATAAAACGCTGACCTATGTTTAAATAAAATGTGATTAGTCTTTCATGACTTATTTCAGTAACTCAGAGGTTGACTAATGTAAGTGTAGTAAAATCGCCGCTCTCACGGTAAAAATTATAGCGAAATACCTTTCTATTCACAATATTTGTTTGTAATACAAATCAACCAACAGTCAGCTGATGAAATAAATTAAAAAGGGTAATTGATTTATAATTTCAATCACACTTCTGGATTACAGTTAATAAACATTTATGAACAAAATTGCTTACTAACAAAAAAATAAAAGTCAAAAAAAGAAGGCAATCAAATAGTAAGAGTGATGATACTTTAATCGTCACTATATAAACACTATATATTAAATACCAATAAATTACAAATAAGAACAGAGATTTATTATAAATTATTGGCCTTTTGTCAGAGCTAGACAAATGTTTTGAGGCAAGACTTAAAATTAATGTCTTTTACTTATTTGAATCTACATAATATTGACAACTCACGCCGAGTAGAATACATTCCCGTATTAAACGATAGGTCCATTATTAACTAACTATGAACAAATGTTTTATAAAACATTATTTTACTTTATAATAACAATAAGGGCGTTATCACAGACATATTCCTTATTATGAAATTTAATTTTTTCGTACAGAAAACAAATTGATTTTGATTATCATCAATCATCATTGAAAGGTAAACATATAAATCATGTTGTATTTTGTAACAAAACCTAAAAATAAATTCATCGAGCAACAAAAGCAAATTTTTTACATCTCAACCGAAAGACTGTATTGCCTAACAAAGTCATTAGAATTAGAGATAATGCTGTGATTTCGGATTTCTTAAACTTTGCTAACACTAACTTTAATTAAATCATGAAATTTTTATTTTTTATCCTTGCTAGCTAGTTAGATACTATTCATTTAATGACAGACATATTATTAAATAAAATAAAATAAAACAAACGACGAATAATTTATTGCCGTAATTTATCTCGTGGTGAAAGGACGGTTGATTATAAAAATAAAACCACTATATAACCAAAAATCTGGAATATGTATATACGAGTATTGTATAATTTCTAAAGGTATTTTCACCGAGAAAAAAGTTCTTACAAAAAAAAAAGATAAATCGCTGCAATGAATAAAATTTAAGTATAATGCTGGGTGACTAAAACTGTATGAACATGGGAAACATTATACACTGCCTTTTTGTGTTTTAAATCAATAGTCGGTGGCAAGTGGTTCCAAAAATACAACAAAAGCTTAAGAAAATCAAATATTTATTTGCTTGTACCGAACAATTTAAGGAAATTATTAGGAAATTACAGTACCCGATACTTGAACTGAAAAAAAGTAAAACAGTTTTTACAGGCCATTGCTGATCCATACCAAATAACTGGCCCTAAACATAACATATTCTATATTATATTGATTATTCAGTTTCAGTAAAGTTGAAAATTAATTAATTTACGCTCATTCCTATTTTCTTAACTCGTGAGGTGTTCTTTGTAAGGCTTCTGGAACAAAATTGACTAAAAAATCAAAAATCGAATATTAAAAAGGCAAAATCGTACACTTACTTGGATTTATAACACTATAGTTGGGACGGGACGGGGAAATTGATCCGCAAGAAAGTCAGTCGCTGTCTGCACTCTGCAGTACCTCCAGTTGAGCGTCCCACAGAATCTTTAAATTCCCTCACTATGTTGACGCATACCTCGTATAGTGATTCTGATACTGTCCTTTACAGTTGGAGTTCTTTCTTATGGCTATTGATGTTTCCACATAGCACGTAACACAATTACCGAAAAACGTCGTTCTGCTTGATGAACCCATAGAAAGTGATCCTTGCTTATATTCTGAAGGACCTTTCGTAATTATGCATCTGCACCTCGGATCCTCATTCGGTTGTCACTGCAAATTTCAGCTCGCATTCTTTTTCTTTCTATAAATGCTCATGACTACGATTTTTGCGGTCAAACAAAATTGTACGCCAGTTGATCTCGTTACGCATGCTATATTTGGCGGCCGTTGGGCCTCACGTAAACAATCTACGCTAACGGCGCATGTTCTCAACGGAAATTTTCTCTGCTTGATCTCATTTGAAACTGTAGCTTGATTTTTAAGGTACATTTGCGGGTAGAAACTTGCGATGAGTATTTTCGTAAGTTTGTTTTCCCTTGGAAATAAATTGAGTATCCTTGCCGTTACGTGAGATACTTGCATTTTACAGCCTGCTTTCTCATCCTAACAACTTATGTACTTTGCTATTTCTCTATGTAATTTCGGGGTTTCTTTCAGGGTGTTTAATTCGTTGTGGAAAGGTACTCAAATATTTTTTAATGGTAGAAGGTCCGCAGTACCCTGACTTTCGTTCTAATTAACATCTCAACGTTCGAAATTGGGTCGTTCGTTGCATCTATGAAGAAAAACTGGCTCGCACTATCTCTCAGGTAAATAATACCGGCTGTTATAGCCTATAACCAGTCGTAAAAAATTGCTTCGTCAGCCTTGCAGACACAGATCAAATATTAAATAATTTATATCGCTTAAATTTAGTTGTTTGTCTCCATTTTTTTTTTTTTTTTATTACTAAAAATTATTTTTTTCTGCTCCATAATATTATATTTGTTGCCAATTTATTAATTTTGATGCCAATGTTTGTCGTCACAGTATTTAATTAGGTATGTCCTTCAAAATATGTGTTTGTATTCTCATATGTTGCTCAAAAATATTATCTATGATGGCAATTTATTATTTTTCTCGCAAAATCTTATTAATTTGGCAAAAATTTTTGGTTTTCGTTAAAATTTTAATCGTTTCATGGAAATATTTTGTATATTGCGTGGAAAAAGGCACAGTTAACGGCAATAAAATTGATGTGCCAATCTTTGGGGAACGGATGTAAGAAGGAATTACTCCGAACGATATTGTTATTTTAGTTATGTGCTTTGTGCACGATTGCATTATTGCAAGGGGAGTTTTTCAGTTTTGTAGAGACTGCTCTTCATTCTCTTACTTATTTTATTGAAAAATCTTTCGAATATGGAGACTACGCGATGGTAACCTTTTTGTACATTGAGGAAGCCTTTAACAACGTGCTTACAGGGGTTATAACTCGGGCACTTTCGAATCTAGGACTGGACGAATCTCTCAAGGACTGGATAGATCAAATACTAAGACGCAGCATCATAAATGCCAGTCTGGGAAAATCCTCCGCCAGAAGATCTGCAAGCAGAGGCACGCCGCAGGATGGCGTACTGTCCCCCCTTCTTGGAACTTGGTCATAAATGATCTGTTGCTGAGACTGGAGGATAGTGGCTTCAAGGTGGTTGCCTATGTGGATGATGTTGCTATTGGTGTCCGTGGCAAATATCCCGGTACACTTAGTGAGCTTATGCAAAATGCTCTGGGCATTTCATTATGGGCTAATAGTTGTAGGTTGACTATATAGTAGTAGGTTGGTTTATATGTAGGTTATATAAACTTCCTCATATCGATCCTCCCACTTTAAATGGGTTCAACTTGGCTTTTATAGCTGAAGGAAAGTTTCTGGGTCTCGTTTTGGACAGTAAATTAAACTGGAAACCTAATATTATGGAAAGAGTAAAGAAACCTACAGTAGCGCTATATACTCTTGCAAAAATGCCATTGGGAAAGGATGGGATCCGGAGCCCCACATGATCCTTTGGCTATACACTGCAGTAGTCAGATTCATTCTTCTATATGGGGTATCAGTCTGGTGGCCTGCTCTGGACAAAACTGTGAACCAAAAGTTATTGACAAAAGTTCAGAGAACAATCTCTCTGTGGATCAGTGGTGCACTGAGGAGCACATCCACTCAAGCACTGGAGGCTCTGCTATTTCTGACTCCTCTAGACATCTTGGGAAAACAGTGATGAGCTTGCACTGCCATACGACTGAACTCCACGTGAATGTGAACCTGCAACAATACAGGACACTCGTCTATACTTTGTAACAAAGGGCTTCCAAAGGCCACCGATTATACTATCCCGTCACTATCTTTTGATAGAAAATTCCGGACTATTATCCCATCCAGAGAGGACTGGATGATAGATGCAGTTTTGGAACCAGAAGTTTTAAACTTCTTCACTGATGGTTCAAAACGGGATGGAAAAGTCGGGGCTCTGGCGTTCTGCAAGGAACTTATGTTAAACCTCATCTTCCGTCTCCCCGGCTACTGTAGCATTTTTCAAGCTGCAGTAACTGCGATAAAGGAAGTCGTGAACTGATCAGAGATGCAGAGCAGTTCAACATTCATGTTATATGGATGCCAGGACATTACATTAGTACAGGGAATATAAAAACTGGCTCGACGTGGTACAACGGACCACATCTCAAACAGCAAAAAGGTTATTGAAATGCCTCTTGCGGTATGCAAACTGCTGCTTCAGGAGATAGCTAGTAAGTTGACGAATGACAGATGGTCAAATAGTATACTTCATGTGTAATAACTCGGCAGGTCTGGCCAAAGTTGGACTTGGCGAGATCCAAACAGCTGATCTCACTTCAGCGGGGTCAGATCATTGTGGTTGTTGGAGTGATTACGGGGAACTGTCTCATAGGAAGACAAGCAAGTAGACTTGGTTTCTTCTCACATGACTACTGTCGTAGTTGCGAGGGCGAAGAGGAGGAAGAGACAGTTAACCATATTTTATATAGTTTTTCAATAGGTTTACTTACGTTTCCAATTTCTATCTCGCCATAGTTGAACATTTGTTTTTTAAAATTAAAATTTTTGAGAGATAAATACTTCTTTTCGTAAATGAAATAATCGAGTAGTATCCTTAGGGCAGGTTATATTTACAAACTCCTAGAAATACATCATGTATGATGTCGCAAGCGAAATTGTCCGTGACATGAAATATCAGAATTTTGTTAAAAACAGAATCTTCTTTAATTCCAGTTTGATGAATATCCGATAATACTAAATCTGCAGTAAAATTTTGCTTATTTCTTAAAAATTCAGGAAATTCTGTTACATCAGTAGTAGTTTGCTGCTTTTTGCGTTTACACAATCGACAGAAGAAACGTGCATTAAATGACGAACAATACCCCAAAATTGTGTTAAGCCCCAGGTTATCACCTAATATGTGACCCAAGAGAAAGTGTATTTGACTAGTTGACGTTGAAATTTTAATTTCTAAGCCGCCAGTTTCTATGTCATTTATTATATCAATTAGTGGCTTAAAGGCTTGACCAATACTAAATTCCTTAAAATCTCTAGATTTTATAAATCCGGCCACGAATATATTGTTTAGTTTAGAAATTTGAAACTGTGGTATCGTTGGAAAAGCATAATAAATACCACAAATTGAGTGTTTTCCAGCATGTGAGCTAAGAGGGTCATTTACTTCGAAATCATCAAAGTAGAGATTGAAAGGAATTACAATTTTTCCTCTTAGTTGTGATATTTTTGGTTTCCTCAAAGAAGCAGTAATGAAATTATTTATATCGTTTTTTGAACTTAGCAGATCCATGTTACTTAAAGTTCGTTTTAATATGTCACCAGTCTCAAAATATTTCCTGATCTGAAACTTTACATCAAGAAAGCATCAACTTTACTATTATCTAACGAAGGAACACCATTAACAAAAACTTCAACTAAATCATTATTTATCAAAAAGGATTTCAGCTTTGAGTATATGCCTAAACGTTCAACATGTTGGAAAAATTTGTATTCAGAACTTATTAGTTCGAATGGGTTATTCAAGAATTCTAAACATTTATTAAAGTTGTTAGCTAAGTCATCAGGTAAATTGTTTGAAAATGGTGAGAGCTAGGAACTTAGTGGATTGAAGAGACAATCCTTAATTGACTTTTGAATATAAAATACCATATTTCTTGGTAAAGATTTTTCGCTATGTAAATTTAGAGAAAATTCCAGTATATCTTGTTTCAAAACTTCTACTGCTACTTTAATGGGTTTTTGATGATTTGAAGGGGCATTGAATGAACTCACAGTAATACTAGAATTTTCATTTGTTGAATTTACTGAAAATTCGGAGCGGTGAATTTCAAGTTTATTTTCTGCTAATGATTCTGATAAACAAATATTTGGAGTTTAACATCTCTAAACAATTTGGTTCATCAACAGAATGTTTATTCAAATGATTTTTAAATTTGTAGGTATTTTGGAAAAATTGATTACAGTTTTCTTGAGCACATTTAAATTCGTTTATAGAAAGTGTTTCGTGAAATGCAAACTTTGTATTTCAATGTTGTATGATTTCTTTCACATTACCAAAAAATTACTATAATAATTCAAAACAATGATTGTGTTCAGGCAATGTTTTAGAAAATTAAGAAAAAAGCTGCACATATTTTTTAATTCTATTTTGATTTGATTTCAGTTCAAAACATATTCTTGTAAAAAGTACCAAAAAGCTTTACTGACAGTTGATTATTCTAAGTTGAATACGAATGATAATTTTAATAGTATATCCAAGCACTTCCGAAATGATACACATTTATACTTGATATCTTCATAGATAACAAACATTTCTTCGATTGCATCCCATTTGCGGGCATTGCGGACAATGACCGAAAGTTCTAAATTTCTTTTTAATTTCTTCCAGTTTTCCATTCAGCTCGTTGAAATTAGTAATTATTAGTAAGCAAAGTCTTCCTGTGCATCAGATATTGTTGGTTTTATTTTTTGGTTTATTCTTTTAGGCTGAATTATTGCATGTAATAGCAAACATACAATAAGATCTTTGATGTCTATAAGAAACAAAAGGAGTTTCATTAGAATCCTACAGGAAATTTAACTATACAATAAATAATAATTCATTTAGTTGTGTCAAGAGTAATTTGTTCTTTATATCTCGAATTTCGATAAGAAAATTTTTATTCGTACAGATCTTGACGAATGTGTCGAACCGTTCTAACTAGGCGTTGCCTTTTGACGGAAATTCGGCATTAAAATCAATTTCGATCTAGAATACAATAAAATGGTTAATTTATTTGAAAAAAATGTTTTAATAAAAATAAATTATGTACTGTTTTATTGATTTTTTACGTTTTAAAACTGCTATACTATTCAAAATAGTTTGTACAGGCTAAATATTTATATTTGCATTGCGTTAGTAACCCAAATATCTTTAAAAATTAAAATATTATTATATGTTTTTATAAATTGTTAAATTTAAATAAATTAAATTAATTAAGCTTTTTATTTCAATTCAATTTTTTTTTTAATTATTATTCCAGGCTAAAATTGATCTGATAAAGCTTGATTTAAAACTATTTTGGCATAGAAATGTTCAGTTTTGATTCAAAATTTTGTGTGCACATTAAAAATTAAGACAAACAATATAATATGAATTAAAGTTAAAATTATTTTTGGCTAATTAAATATAGATTTACTCGCTAATGTTTTGTATGCTCGTGGCCATTATTAATACGTCCCTATAACATCTCGCAAGTGACCCAAAAGTGTGTTGATAAAATCCCCTAGAATTGTATCTCCCAAGCGTTTAAGATATCCACGACATAAAGACGTTATAAAAACGACCATGGACTTACAAACCATAAGTGACTAAATCACGATTTAATTAGCCAAAATCTATTTTAAATTTAATTGATTTATTTTATTTTTGTCTTAATTTTAAATGTGCACAAACAATTTTGAATCGACATTTCAATGCCCAAATAATTTTGATAAAGGTTTAGATCATCTGTAGTTTTCCCTAGAATAATAATTTTAAAAAAAATGTATATTACACAAACAATTTTGAAAAGAATAGAGTCTACGCGAGTATAAAACGAGTAAAAAACTGATGCTTATTAAATGTAAGAAAAATATTACCAATTGATATCCTAAATGATGCTTATATAATGGCCAGTCAGTCAGAAAATCCACAATAATTTTGCTGGATGAGGATTTAAAATAAAAGGAACGATTATTTGTAGTTTCTTTCCACTTCTCACATACCAAATCCTACGGTTCAAAATTAAATTTTAGCCATTGTTTGTCATTCAAAAAATCATCTGTCAAAGAAAAATATGAAATAATTCATCAATTTCTACAAATTTTAAAACCAAAGCCTCAAAGGAAATTACGGATTATCAATAACTTACCAGAAGTGAGCGTATCGGGATTATACAATGCAGCAACCTTTTCCGAATTATTTGTTGTAGTTGTTCTTCGATTCATTTTGTTACTCGACTGTTCATTGACCTGGTTGCCTCCGAATCAGGTAACGGATTATTCTAAATTAAATATGTATATCACTGAGAGAAATGATTCGTTGGCATGAGGTTGCGAGAAAATACTTTCCATTGCGATGAACGAATTGTAGTTGCTACAACATAATTTCGGTAGCACCAATTGACTTGAGATTGGTACAAACAAACTACGGTAGCCACTAATGCACAGATAGTTGCAACAACTTCGTTTCCAAATCTTCAACTCCGTTGATGCTAATTTCCTAGATATTCGTTGTCACAACCGAATGAGCCTAATAGTTTTTAAAGTATCAACCTCGTTTCAGTTGCCACAAACGTAATTTTGTTACACCAATTAAACGAGGCTTTTGTGACAACTGCGAACAAAAGTAACTGACTAATGCTGTTGCGAGAACAATATTGTAGTTCAATGTAATCATATCATTCTGTCGTTGTACCAAAATATCAAAGTGGAATTATTTATTTTGGAATTCCGTTGCTACAACTAAATATTATAATCGTATTTAGAATATGTCATGTTTAAATAATACAAAATGAAGAGGGTATTATGAGGAGAGGGTAGATTCACTATTTGAAAAAATTACAAAATGATTTGTGGTTATTTTGTAAACATGAACACCACATGAATAATATAAATTGTTTTATAATGTACGCGATATACTGACACCTAATCAATGGCGGATCGAAAACTGCATATAACAAAAATAGCAAACAATTTGTGTAAATCAAAGTATCCTGGAAAACTTTTATTGACATTTACAAGCGATTTTTTGATTCCCCGAACAAACGAAATAGTTTTCTTGCGTTTCAAAAACAATTTTTTATGACGAATTGTAAAAAAATCTAAAGGAATTTCAATGAAACTATGATATACAATTATTGTTTCTCATTTTTTTTATATGTAGTTTTCGATTTATATGAAATTTTATCTTAATCTAGTTGCGATGACCGAATTGGTGTCGGGACAACTACCTTATCGATTAGTCCAAACGAATTGCGTTTGTGGCAAACTCTACCGCAATCATGATAAATGAATTTCATGTTGGCATAAATACACACGCGAATATAATTCGCTAAGTCAGTACGTTCTGCTTGCCACTTAAGGTATTAAGCGAGAATTGTATTTTTGTAGTTCGGTCGTAGCTACTTGATAAGTAGGTTGTACTTTTGAGTACGAAACCGAACTACCAATATAATTGAACTCAAGTAAAGGAGGGTTCTTATTTTTGAGAGACGATACATTTATATTGACTCTGTGGTAAAATAAAGGGTGGGGGGAGGATATTTCTACTTTTTTCTTAATAAAACTAATTTGGTTAAATGAAATGGCAACAATCCTATTCGGTTGGAGAAAACAATTTAATGCGGTTGTGTCAACTACTTCTGATTATGTAGTAACAGAAATAGTATTGCACTAACCGTGCAAAGAAAGTTGCTTTAATAATCAAGTCTGTTATTACAATCGATCAGTGATCACGACAACTATAATTTGTAATATTCCTAAACGAATATTCGATTAATTCAACCAAATGATCGATAAGCTCAACCAATGGTCGGTTGTAATACAGTATATTTCGTTCTTCATACAAGCTAATTCCTTTAGGCTAACTAAAAAGGGTTAGTTACAACTTCTTTTTCAGTCCTGATAAACAATAAAAAGAGGTTGTCGTAAAGTTTAATTAAAATGTATACTGGACCGAATAATTCGGTAGGGCAATTGATTCGGTTGTCGCAAACGCTTAGTTCTCTGGGTGTATGCATTTGAAAGAAAGAAAATTAAAAATGCTCAAGGAGTTCGCATTTAGATTTCTGAACTACACAATTATTATTATTGTATACATATAACATGCAAACCGTAATTACGTAACCGTGGTTATAAAAATTGTTTTTTGTACACCCAATATTTTTGTGTACTACATTTCTTGTTTAAATATCGCAAGAACAACCAATATGTAAATAATAACTATATATAATTCGTGAATTTGACATGCGGACATTAAGGAGAGCAATCATTATTTACAGTTTCATTTCGCCATTTTCGAAGTCCCGCTTTAAACATAATATTCTCCCCTTTTGGATAGTTATCAAATATATCATCGATACCGGCTAAGTCGATGACTTCCATGGTTTTAATGGTATATTCATGGGTGCCCGTCAAACAATTTATTGTTTTCTGAGATAAACCCCAAGATGACATCATATTTTTAAAATCAATTATTTTATCTAGATCTTCTTTGGGGGGTATTACAATCAGGTAGTCATTGTTGTCGTATTCAGCGGTCGATTTATCGATTTCATTACTTGGCTCCATATTGAATATTAGAACACTTTATAGGATGAAAATATAAGAAAGCAAGTAAGATCAAAACCACCATGCAACAAAATAAAACTAAAATATTACGTTCTGTAGCGATTTGAACTGATAAATCGTTTGCAGATGCAAAAAATGGACGCACTTTAAACAAAACAAAAAAAATGATTTCTAATCCAAATCATAATTTGTATAACACTTATATAAAATGAACTCTTCAAATGTGCACTTATTACCTTTAATTATATTATAAATCAAAATCACTAATGAAATCTCTATTTCTAACTTTAAAACTTTCACCACTTTATTATTTTATAATTATTTTATTTATTACAAAAAAAAAGCAACTGCATCCTTGAACACCACAATATTAATGAAGAATGCGTTATAATTAACAGTTAAATCAAAAATAAAAATTTAATACATTTAAAACAAAACCGTAATCCTTTATTTTAAAGGTTTCCGGTTTTATTTTTGAAAATCATCATTAGTTACAAAACATTTTATTCTTTGTCCTGAAGTTTTTAATAATGATTTACTATAAAATCCTCGCGAAATTTCAATTAAAGAATTTCTGAATTTTGAAAAAAATACAAAATTCTTTCAATTAAATGATTTAAGCCTTTGAAACTCTAACTGTTCCAAAATGTGCGTTAAAGTATTTATTTCATTTGAAATAAAACCCAATTTATTCGAAAAAAATTTTAAATCTAAGAAGTTTTTTCCAAAGAATTTATTTCTTTGAAATGAAATTTCATATTTTTCTCAGTGATTAGTGAATATTAAAAATTCGGGCCTTCGACCCATTCGGCCCTTCGACCCATTTCGGCCTTTCGACATTCGGCCGTTTGATATCATTCCAAGTAAACCACAGACAACTAAAATACGAAAAAATCTATTAATTTTTCAACATTTGTGAAACGTTTTGTTTCAGATAACGTCAAATAGAAAAATAAATATTTTTAAATTTATGTGATTTTGGTTATTACAGACGTACTCGTATTTTGTATCTCAAACAAATTTTAAATCTTTATTTAATACTAGCTGACCCGGCGAACTTCGTCCCGCCCCAAATTACTTCGTTTCGAGCAAATACTTTTGTCCTTCACGAAAATTGATTTTGATGATAGAAAAAATCAAACAACTCAACTCTATTCTCAATAGATGAATGAGTTGAGTGGACATTCCATTCCATTTTCATAGAATTCAACACTAATCTATCCGAGTTTCCGAGTTTTCCACTTCGTTTCCCAATTTTTCTCTTCTAAAAGATAATCTGGTTTGGTTGCCCGCCAAATCTCGTACAAAAACATAATTTTTTAATTTTCCGAGTTTTCCGGCTTTTCCAAAGGATTTTCCAAAAATTTTCTTTTGTAAGAATCATCTCCTGGCAATTTCAAACACAATAAAAAGATTAAGCCAAATCGGTCATCAAAACATACAAAAAATTCATAATTTCATTGAAAAAAAAAATTCAATTTTCTTCGGGTTTTTTCCGGAAGTTTCCGAGTTTTCCACTCAGATTTTCCAATTTTTCTCTTCTACAAAACATCTGGTTTTTACCATCTGGTTAGCTACGCGCCAAATCCTAAACAAAAACATAATTTTTCGATTTTCCGAATTTTCCGACTTTTCCGAAGGATTTTCCCAAAATTTTCTTTCGTAAGAACCATCTCCTGGCAATTTCAAACATAATAGAAAAAGATTGAGCCAAATCGGTTCAGCCGTTCTCAACTGATGTGCGCACATACATTTTTTACACCATTTTTATATATAGATATAGAGATATATAGAAAATTTTTTATTTTTTGATTTTTTTAGCTGAACTTGGGGGGTTTTTCAAATTTTTTTTTTTTTCTAAACCATCCCTGAACTATAGCAAACAAAACAAAAAAAAAAATTTGAAAATCGGTCCAGCCGTTTTTGAGTTTTAGCGAGACTAACGCACAGCAATTCTTCATTTTTATATATAGAGATGAATACATGTAGAATAAAACATCAGAGTTCAAAATGCACTCATTGTGCTTCGTTTAACTTTCTCAATTTTGCTGGTTCTCGACCGGTCTTCTTTGGTTCAATTTAGCTACTACTTAGCCAGAGCAAGATTTGTAGCATTGTACCACACCTCAAATGGTTCCTTTAACCTTCGGTAGGAGGCATCGGCGCCATTGTTTTCTTTTGACATCTGTCAACAACATCCAATTCATAACCATACAAGTTTCATACAATAACGCATGTTTTTTACGTGTTAAAAATGTCATGTTTTGCGCCTACATATTACGATTTGCGGACGTCATTGATTTGTTGACATCATTTGAAGAAAACTGCTGCAGAATCAGATCGAATGCTTGTCGAAGCTTACGGTGAGCAAGCTGTTAGTAAATTACAATGCTATGCGTGGTTTAATAAGTTCAAAAATGTTGATTTTGAAGTGAGAACAGAAGAACGTGGAAGACTACCAAAAAATATCAAGACAGTGAATTACAAGCATTATTGGATGAGGATAAGGTTTAAAAGGGGGAAGATTCAAAAGCTGGGAAAATGGGTTCATTGACAAATGTTGCTCGGCAGGTACAAAAGAAAATCATTTCTCCATTGAATTGTAACTGGTGAGAAAAATGGATCTATTTTAAGGATCCAAAGCGCAAAAAGTATTGGATTGATCCAGGACAACCATCGACATCGACGGCAAGGCCAAATCGCTTCGGACGGAAGACAATGCTCTTTATTTGATGGGATCAGAAGAGTGTGATTTGTTTTGAGCTGGTAAAACCTGGTAAAACCGTAAATACTAAAAGCTACCAGCAACAAATCATCGATTTGAATCGAGCTTTGCATGAAAACCGAACAGAATACGATAAAAGACAACACAAAGTGATTTTCCTTCATAACAATGCACCACCATACAAAGCAAAACCAGTCAACGAAACGTTGGAAGCACTTAATTGGGAAATGTGTGATACTTGTTTGTCGGCTTCGAGTTATACTCATCTGTTTTCATTATAACGACTGTATTTCATTTGTCGGCTTTTGTTATAAGTGCGAGATGAGTGAGTGTTCTAACATCTAAGGTATACTATTCTCAACTATTATTATCAAAGACCTTACATAGACTAGAATACGAAAACGTCATAGGTACTTACGAAAAGACGACGAACAACAATATTATGAAAAAAATACAGAGATTGATTGTTCAACAGAGATCAGTACAAAAAATAAGGGTTCAAAGCAACGAACAAATACAGATAAATCTCGAATTTTATCACAGCGTACATAATATGCCGAACATCACGTTTAATAATCAAGAACAAAAATTAGTGGAGAAAGGACATGAATTTAATATGGCTCCTCTCAACAATTCAACAACAAACTATAGTACTGCCGCCAGCAACTTCGCCTGTGGAATTAAAATCGTTTTATTGAGCGCGAACTTCGTTTTCGAAGTGGCGAACGATAGTGTACAGGAGCACTATCTAGTTGTTTGACCAGGTAAACAACTGTTGCTGCTGTGTGTCCACTTGCGTACAAAAACATATGTAACTAGTATGCGTACATCTAAAGAAATAGCATGTTGGCATATGAATATATTCGAAAGCTGAAAAGGCTGTACCCAGGCAAACTACTTACTTATTTGATCGGCCACAATCTGATCACCCCCAATTAACTTCGATTGACCAGATCCACCTTCAAGATTAGATTGCATTCAACAATAAAAATTCCAGTCAGCCCATATGGGTCAAACAATACCATCACGATTCGCAAGACAACCCTCTTTTGTCGGTATCTTTCTCCGGGTAAAAGGTCTATCCCTATTCGCCGCATATTAAGAGACCTCCTTCTAATCGTAGATATGTGGTGGAGTTTCTTCGACATCTATTTGCATTCAGATTCTTTGAGTTTGGGACACGGGCATATTTAAAAATGATAAAAATTTAATTAGAAATTTTATAAATAGTTGGAGCCAAAAACAAATTTTAGGGGATTTTATATCTCTAAAATGAAAAGAATTTTATTTCTAGAATACTAATGTTCTCTAAAATTATAATTTTCAATCTAAATTCCTACTCAAAACCATTACGGAATCCTGCTACAGACTAAAGTATTTAAAAAAAGTTTTGAAATATTTAGAGCGATATACTGTCGAAAATGCAAATTGGATGAAATTTAAAAATTACCAAACAACTTCGTTGCGGTGGCATCTCTCATTTATTTTTTTTATTTGTTTGTTTGATAACAAGAAAATCCTTCGAACAAATTAATTAACTTAATCAGGTTAAAAAAAAACTTTGGTACGGTAAAAAACTTAAAAAATGTTACTTGCAAAAATATTTTCACAAAAAATTTGAAGTCGGCTGAAAAATTAGATCAATCAATTATCCGCAACCGCAAGAAAAGTATCATTTCAAATATGTAATCAATTTCATGGTCTTGTACAATATTGTACAATGTAAAACGTAATATTATAATGACAGTCAATTTTTTCACCTGTAACATCGGAATACAAAAATAATTTTCTTTAGACACATTCCATTTAAAATTCTGTACACGGTGAGAGAGAACGAACGGATATGTTTTGGTCACATCTGGAAATTATATTAAACCACAACCATTATTATGTTTAAACGTAACGGAAGAAAGGTGAAAACGAATTATTATGGCTACATTGTTTATTTTGTTAGACTATCTCGCTTTTTCTCTCAACGTAACAATAAATCCATAAAAATGTTTGCTCATAATTTCAAAAGTTTTTTCAATTCAATTTGAAAAAGTTTTTATTTTTGTTTTTTATGAAACTTATTTAAAAATTAAATAATCGGTGACGTTTATTTTTGTCTTTTTAAGGATGATATTTACATTTCTTCCTTAGGTAAATACTTATACCTAATACGCCATACCCACTATACATTCCATTCAATGTTATTCGAGACGTCTATCTTGCCATTTAAATTATCGATTTTCAACTACACATTTAATTGGTTTCATTAATGGTGATAGTCTAAGAGTTCCGAAATAACGTTTAATAATAGCGCATTTTATTGTAAAGTGCTAAGCAAATATTTTTTCAGTATTAAACAAAATAATAAATGGGGGGAAAAGTCAAAAGTGCCTAATTAAATTATAAATTTACTGATGTTTTGCTGATGAACTTTCGATATCGTAAAAAAGAGGGTGAAGGCGTCAAATGCAAAATTGACCTAGATGCTACCAAAACTTAAATCTGAGCCTGAAAAACACGTCAATTCCTTAGAAAGAGGGTTTTGTAGTTCAGCCTTCAATTATTAGAATTTTGATTACGTTTAAACCTGAGGAAATTATACACCAAGGTGTAAGGCCCACGCTGTAGCTCGAACCTTACCGGTGAAGTCCAAAGAGAAAACCAATCAATTTTGAACTTACTGGTTTTAGATCGGTCGCGGTTATACGTACATACGTATATGGCATATCATATACTTCTTAAGTAGCTTGAAGAATTCACAGACATAAGTTTATAAGGTTCCAATCACCGTTATTAATGGGATTAATGTAATTTAGATAAATTAGTTACCACGAGTGGGACTTAACCATTAATTTAAAAAAACAACTTTGTTGGTGTTCAAGTTTATTCTTGGTAGGCAAACGTCGCTTTTGATACAGATGGCTTCGACTTTCTATTTATTTATTTATTAATCCTACAGTAATTCAATCGGTAATTAAAACATTGTAATGCAATACAAAAATATTAATTATCAATAGAAAAAAAAATTAAATTACTAATTTCTAAACGAATTTCTTGACATATTAAAATCAAAAATTTCAAAAACACATTAAAAAATTCGCGATATTTTCAAGGCTGGTTCAGAAAGTGCGTAGTAACAGAATCAATATGTAACGCGTAGGAGTGTAAAAGTTAAAACGCGTAAGTATTTCATCACAATCAATTCGTGAGCTCAAAACATCGCGCACAAAGATAGCCGATGCTGCGACTCTTCGATGACCTAATCGTTCTAACTTTAACGAATTACATCGATCTTTATAAGGTAGACGAACATAGTTATTCACTCTTCCAGAAGGTAGGCCACGAAGAGCATACAGTACAAATTACTTCTGAAGAAGGCTTTCAATTCTATCTGAATGACACTGATAAAATGGAAAATCAGATCTGAGAAATGAATTCAAGAATATACCGAATAAAGATTTTAGTGTGAGCGGGTCACAAAAGTCTATACAATTGCGCTTAATGATGCCTAACAAAATGTAAGGCTTAGCAATAATATAGAATCAATGTGTTTTGTAAAGGAAAGATCAGAAGAGACCCAAGTCAGGCATGAACTCAACTCTGTCAACCGCCATATTATAAAGAAAATACTGCTGAAGAATACCTAGGTTTAAAATTATGGGTTTGATCCCTTTCTAAAAAAAGAGATAACGTTACATTTGGCCACATTCGACAACAATTTGTTGTTAAACGACCAACTGTAAAATCTATTTAAATCACTTTGTAACTTTAAACAACCAGAAATTGAAGAAATCGGAGGGAATATTTTCATATCGTCTGCGTAAAGAAGGTAATGTGCAAATTCAACACTCCACAACATCATTTATAAATAATGAGAACAGAAGTGGACCAATGTACACTATCTTGCTGTACTCCAGAAGCTATACGTAATAAATGAGAAGCAGAATCATTAATCATAAAAGATAAGATTGCAACCATTTGATAGGGATAAACTCACAATTTAGTTGTTCTAGTTTATAGATAAGAATCGTATGATCAATTTTAACAAAAGCTTTTGAAAAGGCAGTGTAAACTACATCTAATTGTTGCCGACCCTCGATCCTGCTGTATAAATATACACAGAACGCAGCCATGTTGGTAATTGTAGATCTTCCCGGATAAAACCCATGTTGTGCAGGCAAAATAAAAGATTTCACATGAAAAACTAAATTCTCTGCACTATAGGATCGAAAAGTTTGGGAATAACAGATAGAATAGCAATTGCCAGATTTAAAAAACGGACGGATGTTCGAAAGCTTACAATAAAAATGTCAGTCTGTGAAAGAGCTAAACTTTCTGCACAATTTTGAATGAGGCTGGGAGGAATGCCATAATGACCAGCCCTCTTATTTACATCAAGAAGGCGCAATCAGTCATAAACTTCCGTTTCAGGGAATTTTAAAAAATTATAATTCGTACAATTACAAGCAAGTGGAGACTTGCCATGTGATGGAAATATCATCGCAGATGACATTTCATTACGGAAGATTAAAATCACCAATGATCTTGAGTTGTTCATCAGCTTGTAGTGAAGACATTACAGTTTTAAAAACATCAATAAATTCAACATACATTTCTAAAGTTGATCCACAGGTCATTTGTACAGCGACCACGAAGATAAAAGAAATATCGGCTTTAATATACGTACATCCATAATGTCGTATACCGGATGACACGCTATAACCTTACTCGAAAGTGAATTCTTCACAACGATCAGCACCTCCTTCTTTAAGGCTAGTATCAAAATTATGACTGTTTTTTCTGTATGTATATGTAAGTTTTCTTCAGAATTGAAATTTTTTGTAAGTCATGTTTCACAAATAACTATAAAATACTGGATGCATTATGGTAATAAATAGAGGATATCGTAGTTTGTCTTCAGCATATGGGCTGGATCATCCTCTAAACTATTTGAGTCTTGATGTCTACTGTAGGGTTACGAAATTTGACGTACGAACTGCTTTCCGAAATTTTGATTCTTAAATCGTCTAATATATAAGCCAATTGGCCAGGTTTCCGAACTTAAAGCCTTCCTTGAGATCTTCGTTTATCCCCAACTTAAAACATAAGTATTCCTGATCCTGAATTTTTTTCGATTTGGAAATCAATTTATCAACATATTAGAAACTTGTTCTCAAA
The DNA here is from genome assembly GCA_963556165.1 of Tipula helvola. NCBI lineage: Eukaryota > Metazoa > Arthropoda > Insecta > Diptera > Tipulidae > Tipula > Tipula helvola. The sequence continues at coordinate 141,407,271 of OY744482.1, read as the reverse complement.
CACTTATTAGCCAGAGCGAAAACATTGATGAAGCCAAAATGTGTGCGGTACAGTTTTGATAATAATATCTGGCGAGATATTAGAACTAGGGTTTCTCAAACGGTATCCCGGTCTCAAAAGTATCACCGGGCGGGAATACGGTTTTTCGATTTTTAATTGTTTAATAAAACTCGGTTTAAGAGACTAATTGGGGGTTGGCCTGTCTCTTATTTCAATCATTCCTAAGCTCCGAATGCAGTCAATTCTCCTATAGAAGTTTATCCATATACAGCCTTTCAAGTCAAATTAAGCCAATTAGGAAGGAACTTTGCCGTTTCTTAAACGATTATGATGAAATGGGATTCTAGGATGAGTTTTAGATGCAATTCTGGAAAATATCGCCAATTAACAAGGAACTTGAACGTTTTTTAATATATTATGATGAAATTCAGCAAGCACGACGGAAATTGGATACTAAAATGATTTTGCATAAAGTTCTGAAAAATTAGTATTGGCCTATTAGCAAGGAACTTGGTGATTTCTTTTATGAATCCCGATTTGTACCATGAAAATACGACTCTAAAATGATATTTAGCAAAAGTTCTAGAATATGGCGATGAAAATTGCCATGGAATATGAAATTACATAAATACGACATGAAATCAGTGTAAGAAACTACCGATTTCCTTCCTAATTAGCCTTATATCAGAACTACATGTACAAATTATTTTAGAACCCAATTTCCGTCGTGCATGCCGAATTTCATCATAATCGGTTAAGAAACGGCTTAGTTCCTTCCTAATTGGCCTTATTCCAGAACTTTATCCAAATTCATTTTAGAATCTCATTTTCATCGTGCAAGTCCGATTTCATCATTATCGATTATTAAATAACCAAGTTCGTTCCTAAACGGCCTGAATTTGACTTGAAAATGCTATTGATGGATAAACTTCTATACGGAATATTCGGATTTAAGGGATAATCGCAAATTAGAGATAGACCTATTGCTCATATTTGCTGTGTTTTTTTATTCGCTCCCGATAGCTGCTATCGGGAGCCGATTTTTTTATATGCCTAAATTTAAATTTGGTGCGCTATTTATTGGTAAACTAATTTTATTTAACATCAAACTATCATTTTTAATTCAATTGTTTAGCGAAAATTTGATATAAAAAATATTTGGCTCTACCTATTTATACGGAGCGCTATCGGGAGCCACATTTTATATGACGGCTCCGGATAGCAGCTATCGGGAGCGAATAAAAAAACACAGCTGCTGTTGCTTAGTTTGGTTATGGTGAGTTTCGCACTATACCGTTATTCCAATTGTTATGATTTTAAGGTCAACATTGCGCCCTAATAGAACCGCTCAGCAGGGAGTTTGCTGTAACCATTCACTACTATGGAATCTTGAACAAGATTTCCGTGTATGAGTAATGGTATATTTTAATATTGTACAGTGGCATCTTGCGATCCACTTTTTTCACATATTATATTTTAAAGCGTACATGGTAGGTTTGGGTGATTATCCAAATCCAAAATAGAATAACTTATTGACTTTCTGAACCAAAATGTAACGTAGTTTAAATACTGAGCGAACAACAGCCGTTTTTATGCAGGGGTTTCTCTACCTCTAGTTCGTCTTAATCTTCATCTGAAAGCACTTCACCATATCCTGATGCGCATTATAAATTTGAGTATGATTGGGAATGTCCCAGTTAGAGTTCGGTAAAACATTTTTAAGAAAATTTTGTTCTTAATTAGGTCTCTAAAATCATTGCAGAACCAAATTATGTTGGCGCATTTCAGCGTGACCATAATAGTACGTCCTGTTGCAAAAACCAGAGCATCCGATTTTCTCCTTTAAAGTGGATATCATCGTAAGTCTTCTCTCTTGGTAATATCTATGGCTAGTTTCTAAAGCTGTACCCTTAGATAGCATTCTATCATGGTTTTCGTTATAATTGTTTTACAATTCCAGATTTGCAATTCTTTTCTCTGTATACGTTTTTGTTTTTCTGTCAGCTCCATCCTTTCTGTAGATCGCCTAGACATCTGTTATTGTTGCTTGTAAGATGCTATGTTACTGTATCAATTGAACAACAATAAAAGCTACAAAAGCTACTCTTGATGAACAACAATAAAAGCTACTGTTGGCAACTTGTTTTGTGTTAATTCTTTCCGGCAACTGCGCCAGGAATTTGATAATCGGCAATGGCTTGCATATAGAACTTATGTATATTGCACGGCTTAAAAATTATTTAATCATATAACTCTAAGCTGTTTTGGTCATTTGTTGATTCTAAAAAAAAATGTTTTGAGTATCCCCAAATGATGTCGCTGAATAATGCTACTGCTTGTAATGCTGCGGAAATAAGTGAATTATTTGCGGAATTTTTCCAGACAGTCTACAAAAAATACAATGATGATGATAATGGTTCGGTACATTCTCATATTGAGTATCAGCATAATTTAATAGGAATACCTTATATTTCGGAAAATGATGTCAGCCAAGGTATGTATATCTAAAATGACATTTGGATGTGGATTTGATGGTATATCTGCAAATATTCTTAAGCACCTTAATAGGTCATTATTACTACCATTATCTCTAATTTTCAATGCATCCCTGAAGAGTGGTGTATTTCCTTCGATATGGAAGAGGTAAATTATTATTCCGCAGTTCGAGTGATCTTGATTTGCTATACAAATGATCGAGTTTAAATAAATTAACCTTAAGTTTGGGCAAGTGAACGACTATGAGTTTCTCCAGGAAAAAAATGTTATTGTTCATCCATATCATATTGGCGATCATCAGCTTAAACAAGTAATGACATTTAAGGATTTAAGAGTTGGCTTGGATCATCAATTGAATCGTTTAGTATTGAAAGGGCCCATGTCCACTTTTTGGCAAAATTAGTATTATGACGGTTTTATATCACAGACAACATTACCATATGGTTCCTCGCAAAAAAAATCATTTATCCTAGAAAGGACACATATTCAGGTCATGTGCCCTTTCAATACTAAACGATTCATTTGTATTTTAAGCATAATTTTAATTACCACTTTGATAGACCGCAAAAAGGTGTCTGCGGAACATGCGAGGAATTGTCTGCAAAAATAAATAATACGATCCTTATTGATGACGCAAAACGGGTTGCGATAGCCGAAAAGATGATCCACGTCAAAAGATCTAAAAAATTGTACGACAAAATTAATGACGAAAAAAAATGCGAAAATAACAGCTCTTGCTATGGCATAGTATTTGATTACATGCAGAATCTGCCGCTACCACATATTCCCGTGCAGACAATTTTTTACTATCAGCAGCTTTGGATGAATACTTTTTGTATCTATGATTTGAAGAGGAAATTGTAACGAGCCCCGTTAAATGAAGCCCGGCATGTGCTGCTGGAGTGTTATTTGGCTTCTAAACTCGAACTAATTTAAGTTATACATGCCCAATCAAGCGGTAACCAACCCCGTAATTCTCGCATCATCATACACGTATGGTAATTAAAACGCCATCATTTCGAATTCACAGATTCAACCGAATCAATTTAATTAATAATTTTAAAAAAATCAACGGATTGCAATGAATCCCGTTACATAACGATTATTTGTACCCCATTTAGGTAAGATCGCAAACCAACAAAAAACAAAATCTGTGCCAAGTTATGTGTTCGGGTATATACCCGAAACTTCTCACCTCCCAGGTGGATAGAAAAATTTGTTCAGAAAGAAAAAAACATAACTTGTTCAAAAACTCACCCGTTTACCGAATAGTCAGTTCTTCCAAGAGCGCTCGTGGTTGGTAGTTTACTGTAATTTTATTTTTATATTTTTTGGTTTTCCGACCGTAATTCCAATTTGACTTCACTAAAAGACAAAAAAAATCTATTTTTTTCCTTTCTGGGAGAGCTTCTCCACCACATACACAAACACACTGATTTCATAAACCACCGTAGTGTAATAGGTACAGCTTCAAAAAACTTGGATTAGTTCCGTATTTTTCTCTTGGTTTATGATGTTAATACCGGAGATAACAATTTACATATCGATTAATTTGCAAAATTATTATGATAAACACCAAAATTCACTTAAAACTAATTCTAATCACTATTTTTTAACTAATTAATATTTCAACGCAAAAATGTAGAGTCTGAATTCCACACTTTCACCATAATCAACGAAATAGCGTGATTGGACTATTTTGGATTTTGTCATTTATAATTATTGGAATTTCGTTTTTTTTTCCTGTTTTATTATTGAGAAACGAAAAAGTAACCAGATTCCGAATGAGTCAGCTTGTCCACTTCCATCGACTCGCAAACAGTTCACCGACGTTATGCGGTAACTCCTCGGGACAGCGGATGGTTTTGCCCCCGGGTTATTTTTTCCCTCGATATAGGTATGTACACATGCACAAAACGCCGTTGTTGCTTAAGGCCTCTTAAGTAGGTAACTTGATACCAACAGGGATCGTTTGGGCTTACCTGCTTAGCAGCGATTTTACACTCCTTAAAAATCGATAGTAAAATTTTCTTTGCTAACACACAAAGTAGTACACCGCTCAAACAATTGAAGAACGTGGTATAACGTGATGGCGGCTTTATTATTTTTTTTTTATGTTTTAGATTTTAATTTTTATTGTGTGTAAATAAACTGGTTTGTTTTTGGAAACATGTTCACCACTAGATAAATCAGTTGATAATGATTTTTGCCGATCGGTGAAAGAAGAAAACTGGACTTTTATGATTTTATTTTACGTTACAGCACAGAGGAATAATACCAGAGGGATATCTTCTATCCAAACCTTAGACACATTACCAAGCTGTTATACAATTTCGAACAGTACTGCGTGAAAGGCAGATATATTTGATCTCTTTTTCACCATTCGTAGTTTTATTGATCATGTGACTATTGTTTTTATAATTCGTATTTCAAAATATTATCGCCCATCTCTCTCTTTATTATGTCGCAACCATATTGTAACATGAAACAGAATTGTATATTTACCTTAATAAAAAAATCGGAAGTGGAAATAAAAATATCGCTTCGTACACACAAACATACAATTTTATATTTGGCTTTACACGTGCGCTTAAACATTTTGCCCTTGAAATCCTAATAAACAAAAGCAAGATATGTAGAACTAATTTTTATTTTGATTTTATGTTTTGTATGGATTTAACCAGAAAAGTTTTTGTTTTGTTTCATAAGGTCAATAGGTAATAATAGGTCATTAACATTTTGTGTTTTGATGATTATCCTTCTTACTTTGGTTGACTCGTTCTATCTGGAGCTCCGATTTGCGCTTGCGCATTTAATAAACATTTGTTTTTTTACTAGTAGAAGATTCAGATAAAACAGTTTAAACCTATTGAGTATGCATGTTTCATTTTTAGAGAGAAAATCTTCCTTGCCTGTTAATTAGATACGTAGTTAGATCAGTTAGGTATCGATGAACTTTACAAGAATTGCTTTACAGAACACCTGTGCATAAATGCATAACTCTTTTTCTAGTTCTACTTTTCTTTATAATTAAATGAATCTGGGGTTATAGTAGTTGGGTATTATAAGAAATGATGCATGGACCAGTTATCTTTAAGTAAAAAACACAATAATAAAACGATTTAATATTTAATTAGTTAAAATTTTTAATTTTTTAGATTTTTTATTTTTTGTTTGGTCTTTATTTGAAATTGACCATCTACAATTTTTCCGCAGCAAAACCAATAAAAAAAATTGTATTAATTTTTTATAATGATCAAAACATGCATCATTTTCATCCGGTAAAAAAGTTGGAAACTCCGATTTTATTGTTTCAATGCTGATTTTAGCCATTTCTTCGCATATATTATTGAAGTGGCTTTTTTGGCTAAAATAATTTTCAAATATTTGAACCAAAACGCTTGCAGCTTGAAACCTTGATGGTGCTTTTAACGACCCGAAATTGGAAATGTCTTTTTTGAAATTTTTTTCTTGTAAAAATACGTCATTTCCATTGATGTGTGTGTCAGGCTTTAACAACTTCGAAGTGCATATTTCACAATCAACTTTTTTAAATACACAGTATCCAGCATAATAGGATATTGCGTTGGATGTTAAGACGCTAAATTCTGACCGGTTGAATAACGTTTCTATTTCAGATGGACCAGGTTCTTCCGTTTCTGTATATTTAAGACTGATGTTATAGTCATCCTTAAATGTTTTCCAATCTAGTTTTAAATTTACAGCATCGTCAGGTAAACAATTGGCATGGACGGAATGAAATAAAACTTTCATGACGATGATATTGGCAAAATGTATTCCAATGTCATAGCTCGATGGCATGTAGTTATAGCCTCCTTTGCCTCTTAATGCAGAGAAAAAATTTTCTAGGGCGTCCTGGTTCGTTTTTCCAGTTAGCAGAAATTCTATTCTAGTTGGTTCTTCGCTTAAGTGATTCATCAATCCTAATTGAGCGCGTATGGTTAGGTCAAGCCCTTTAACAAATTTGAAATAGTTTTCATTTTTAGATAAAATTTTTAAATTACTTAAAAATTCCAAGCTTTGTTCTAAATAAACGTATATTTCGTTAGGGTATACGTCTTTTAGCAAAAAAACGTTTCGCAAATGAAAGTTTGATCAAATTACTTTTAGCAAAAAACACGTTTGGCAAACATTTCTTTGGCAAAGAAGTATGAATGGCAAATTCACTTATGTCAAATATTTGATTGACAAATTTTTTTTTGGCAAATTATTCTTCAGGAATTATGAGGCATTTTGATCGCGCGATCAAAATGCCTCATAATTCCTGAAGAATAATTTGCCAAAAAGTGGTTACTCTAAAATTTGAACAAAATTTCCGCGTGCCGCGCCGCGCCTGAATTAATAAAAATATTATTTGCTTCAAAATGAAAATTTAAATTATGGAAAATGAAGATTTAATCTTTCTTTTCCAGAATTTCATTTTGAAATATTCTGGAAAATGGAAATTTCCATTCGAATTTTACTAATAAATCTCTATTTTCCAGATAATTCTAAATTTCCGTTTTCAAGCAAAAATATTTTTATTAATTCCAGCGCACGTCATACCTGCCAAATTTCATCACAATCATTTCTGAAATAGCCAAGTTACAGGCTAATTGGCCGTATTCCTAAAGTCTATCCAAAAATCATGTGAGCATCCCATTTCCATCATACTTGTCGAATTTCATCATAATCGGTAAAGAAATAGCCAAGTTACAGGCTAATTGGGCTTATTCAAAAACTTCATCTAAAAATCATTTAACAATCCCATTTCCACCGTACGTGTCAAAATGTATCATACTCCCGAAAGAAATGGCCAAGTTACAGACTAATTTGCGACATTCCAAAAATGCACCCAAAAATCATTTAACAATCCTACTTCCACCGTACCTATCGAATTTAATCACAATAGATTAAGAAATAGCTAGGTTATAGGCTAGTTATATTCCAAAATTGTATCCAATATCATTTAAAAATTCCATTTACATCGTACCAGTTAAATGTATAATAGATTTTTTGATCAATCATACATTTGCCATTCAATTTGTTTTGTCAAATGATATTTGCCAAACAAGCAAATTTGCCAAAGATAGTTTGATGAAACGTAACTTTGTCAAATGTCGTTTGCCATTTAAACGGCTCCCATTTCGTTATTTACTCTAAGTGGCTGTTCTTTAGGATTCTTTGATGAAAAATTACGGCAATTGAGGCAATCAAAAATATTGTTGAATCTCTCAATAATATTCGCTGTCGGAATTACATGTTCCAAATAGTTTCCAAAAATTGATGGAGTAGTTTTAAAAGCCGTACGTATAGCACAAGAAACAGTGCTACTTAATATCTGAACTGCCAATTTAACACCCATTTTTTGGAAATTATTTGGGTCTATATGGTTTTTGGTTAACTTTGGTACAAATTTAACTTTTTGAGTTTTGTCATGCTCATAAATGGCTTTAACTACATTAAAGTCAGTTGCACCGTAGTCCGAATGTTGAAACTGATGTTTAATAAATGCATTCCGAACAGATTTTATGAGATGCGGTGGATCATACTGCACGAAAAAAAATTTTTCATTAACTGTAATAAAAGGCTTTTCGGGGCCAATGCCAAAATGTTTATAAACGGCGACGTTCGTTGCGGCTTGATCACATGTTAACATCACGACTTCTAAATTTAACACTTCTTGGCACAATTTTATATTATTTATGATTAAGTCTGCTAAATCGTTCACGTTGATGGAATTGCTTATTAGCACGTAATTTAAAACATGTTTCCAACTCCCTACTAAACCACGTAGCATAAAAAATAAAGCTGAAGTAGCGATTTTATTTGATCGCTGGTATCCATTATCACAATACCCATCGATTTTGTCGGTTAGCAGATTAACTGTTAAGTCTTTCTTAATTGTAATTTCATCGAAGCTTAAAACACATATGCTAAATGCTTCATTTGATTAATTAAAATATGATTTGTTCCTGGTGATATAAACTTGATAGGAGACCATTTATAAATTGAAGAAACAGAAGGCAGCTTTAATTCAAATGTTCTTTTTAGATATTTATAGGTTGTCGCTGATTTGTAGTACAAACATTGCGCAAACGCTTTGTCACTTTCCGTGTAGTAATAGTCCTCTTTCAGAAGAAGTTTGCATACATTACGAGTGGGTTCATTTGTTGAAGTTATTTGATCGATCATCTCGTCAACACTACTATTTTTAATTTTGTCGTATTTGTTTTTTAAATTATTAAAATTTTTTTTTAATTTTTGGTATTTTGACGAAAATTGCTTTATTTTTTTGTTTGCCTCTAATATTTTTTTTTTATATATAAAATAGTCTTTTCGATTTTTTTTACACATATCACAATGATTTTTATTATCACTCTTAATTTCACAGTGAAAACAATTTACACTGTTGATCAAGTTTAAAAACTCCACATCCTGTTCCATCGGGTCAGTTTGTATATTTTTTGATGAAATTTCAGTTTTGTGAGCAAAAAAATTATCAGAAATTGTATAAGTCGTATCCATTCTTTCTGGAGCGTTGAATGTTTCAGTGTTTCCGTTATCTTCTTCAACAGTTTCACAGATTTTTTTCAGATTTAACACTGGTACTGCATTTCGCGTTAAATATTGTACTCCAATATTTTCTTTTAGGAAATGGCTTTCACACACATAATTAAATTTATTCTTTAAATTTTCACTTGTTAAACCAATTGAATTAATCCAAGCGGCTGTTCTAGATGGATCACTTGGGAATTTAAAAAATTTAATTTCAGAACGAGTGGATTTCTGTTTGCAACATGGCACTACACATGTAAATATTTTTTTTTTAGATAACATTTTAGTAAACTACCTAGTTATTTTGTTTAAAAAGGCTTTTAATAATTAAATCTTTAACGTGGTTAAACAATGCCTGAAAAATTGCCTTTTTGTTAGTCGATTGTCTATTTTAACTTAATTTTCAATTAGCACTGTAATATTATCATCGATTGCAGAGTAATTTTATATCCCTCAAAAAACTAAAATTCTCCACCGAAAATAATTCGAGAAAATCGTATTCGTATTCTAATTGACTGGAAGCTGTCATGTGGTATTTGTTCTGTTTATTAGCCAATAATATCACTTCATTATAATTCGGGTATATAAATCGCTTGGTGATTTGTAACGGTAAATATTTTATTTTAATTTTAAATAAAACAAATACAGATATAAAAAAAGCTAAATTGTGTAGGCATATGCATATAGAAAAGACATGCAAACGAGAAACTAATAAAGGATAAGTGAAATAGTGTACAAATTTAGTCTTAGAAAAGGAGAAAACATGATAACTTGTGAAATCATACATAATCGACAAATGTTTCAGAGGTTTTCTTTTGAGAATTAGTAAATTATATGGGACATCTTTGAATATTTTATTTTAGTATTTCTCAAATAAATCCGTGAATTTCATAATAGATAGCTATTTATGAAACCAGTTAGAAAATGTCTCATTTTGTGTAACAAGTGGGATATTTGCTAAATGAGCGCAGCGAGTTGCGGAAATCACACAAGTTACACAAAATTTGAACTTCTTGTTATGATGCCTACTTGGCATGGGCTAGTTTTGAAATGAATGTTTCGTCAGTAGTTATGAAATGTGCTTCATGTCCTAACTAGTTGCGAAAAATAGGTCGTTTCGCAACCCACTACACTACCAAGCAACTAAATCGACTCAAACCTTCAGCGCTCACAGAAAGGCGATTTTTTTTTAAACGGCTGAACCGATTTTCACATATCATTATTTTTTTGAAAGCCTAAGATTTTTACTTTAAAATAGCACTATTTTCATGAGAATTAGTTTAGTACTTTTTTTAATAATGAATTTTGAATGAAAACGCAACCAACTTGATGATCATGAAAAAAAATTGGGTCGATCCGACTCTCGGACGACACTTTTCCCAGAAGCATCCGTTAAAAATCACCAAGCGAACCATTTATATTTATCTAAAAGTTAACACACACTGCTTATTACTGAATTTCGATCAAAACTATCAATATTTGTGGGAATGGGAGGCGAAACAAAAATAATAAAAATGTGCGACTGGAAGGACGGACACGACATTTTTCTGATCGGTGTTTCGGGGTCCTGGTAACCTAATTCGTCGAGAAATGTGAAAATCTGGAACAAAATTATTTTCGCGATTACAATACTTACCCAATATAACTTCGTTATAGTGGGGAAAGTAAAAATATTGAGGATAAAATGAAAATTACAACAAAAAATTCAACCAAAACAAAAACAATTTTATTGGTTAATACTTAGATTTGCCCTTAGCTTAGTTCACATGCGGCCTCATTGGCCTTATTAAGGTTTTGCCAAAGACTTGGCGGATGGCACCCCACCCCAGATCCAACGCAATCTTGCGGTCACTGATATTAGATGGTACCTGATTTCTGGCTCGGACCCTCCGTTTTAGTTCGTCCCATTAATGCTCAATTGGATTCATGTCTGGACTGAGGGTTGGCAACCTCATCGTCTCGAGTTCAACCTTATCCATGAACTGCCTAGGGGTTCGAGCTATGTGACACCAGGCACTGTCGTGCATCAATATGAAATCTTCCCCTATATATTCTGCGTAGTGCACTACATGATCCAAGACAATGTCCTCGATATATCGTTCAGCGCTCAGACCTCCTCTACGGCCTTCACAAGGTATTAAAAGCAGGTTAAAGGTCTTGCTGAAATCTGTATAGATAATGTCAACTTGGGCACCTTTTTCTAAACAAGATATCGTATCATTAACAAATACCGCCAGATTGGTTGTCGTTGATCTACCAGAAAAAAAACCGTGTTGTTGGGGAACAATAAAGTTTTTGATAATAAAATAAGCACAATCTTTAACCAGTTTTTCAAAAAGTTTAGGGATAACAGATAAAATAGCTATTCCTCTATAATTCTACATAAAAGGGTTTCCAACACTGGGGAAAAATACCTTGCCTAAGGCTATAATTAAATAAATGAGCTAAATGGCCACTTAAGTCTTCGGAACAATTATATAAAAGTAATGAAGAAATACCGTGAATATGATTTTTGAAAATGCCATGGTCAGAGACAATGTCAAAATATTATGCTACGTTTTTCAAATCCGTTTATTCAGGATTAGGAAAACGTTGCAAATAATTTGCAAACAGAATTTAGATCATGAGTTTCCTTATCCTTATAACTCATGGGTATTGGATAACCAACAGATTTCCTGTTAGAGTTAATATAATTCCAAAAGCACGATGGATTTGACTTGATACCATATTCAATTACTAACAAGTAATAACCATACATAAATTGATTCAAAGCCTTAAACTCATACCGAAGGCACAGAGGAATAATATGTACGAGGAGGTATTACTCCTCTGTACCGAAGGTGAGAATACAATGCATAATCTGCAGATGCGTTCGTAGTTTTATACCGTTTGTGTGCCTTGGTTTTACGGTTATATAAATTAACAAGTTTTTGTTGAACCACTTTTCACGATACGAATTATGTTTGTTGACAGTTTTTTTAATAAATAGATCCATCCCCACATACAAAATTTCGTAAAACCGGTTAGTCATAATTTCAATATCCATCTCATTATAAAAGAAATCCCCGGAAATATTTTCAAGATATCCATTTAGAGAGATATAATCACCATTACTAAAATCAAAGATTAAAACTGATTAAGAATATTTCACAGCTAGTGATGAAATGTTCATTTCAACTCTAGATTGTGCCTACTTCATTTACAACAAAATTATAATTAATATGAAATTTTATCAATTTAAATACTTTTTTTATCAAAATTAGAGAAATCTTGTATGAAACACTTTAGGAAATTCAATTTAGTGTAAATTGTGTGATCGCTTCGCTCGTACCGCAAATATCCTATCCAGGATAAACAGCTAACTTGGGGGACTTTCCTTGTAAATTTTTGAACGTCCATATTAAAGAGAAAAAATTTAGAATTTATAGACTAATAGAATAATCGCGAAGCCATTTAGGTGAAAATTCACAGTGTTAGTCGTCTGATCAAACACCTGTTTTTTGTGAATTGTACTTTTTATAAATTTCGTCTATACTGCCTTGCTAAGAAAAAAGGTCATAGGCGCCAAAAATCGAAAAATGCGATAAGGGCATATTTGAATTCTTCAAACAAATACCTATATTTCTGCTATCTTAACAAGTCAAATATCGTTCATCAAATGCCATAAAATCACGTTATTTATTAGTCAAGTTTCATATAACGACATGGCAAACAAAAATAGAAAAATTGAAATTATTCAAAAATACAAAAAGCCAGATGTGACTTTTTTCTTAGTAAGGCAGTATAGGCTGCGGTCAAATTTTTGGGTAAATAATTTACTATGGTAAATTTAAATATTTAGTGTTCGTTTTTTGTTAAATTACGATTTTTTTCTATTTTATACTCGTCCAATTCTTATAACAATAAAGAATAAAGTATCTAAACGTGAAACATTTACCTTTTTTATTCCGTTTACCCTCCTCCATATAAAAGGTAATTGCATTTATAGTATTTAATGGATTTACTCCAGAATTCAACCGCAGCCGTAATATTTAACGGTAAACAATTGGATATCTGAAACTGAAATTAGTAATGTGCACGTAAATAGGGGGCAGGTAGTTCTTATTAAATTTAAACTTCTTAAGACAAAATAAAAGTTTTTCGTTCTTTTTGTTTTTAATTTATTTCACAATAACAATAAGGAATTTAAAATTATTAAAATAAAATATTAATTTATTTTTAATTAAATGGAACATTTAAATGCAATAAACCGCACCGTCGCCAAAAATATTCTTTAGATTCGAATCAGGAAGAAGCAACATATCGAATGTAAAGGGAAATATCATCAAAACACGAAAGGTTAATGACCTTTTGTAGAAATCAACAAATGTTTCTATCGCTAAAATAATTGTGCAAATTGAACTTTCTGTAAAATGCATTTTGTAAAGTTCACTGTCTGGCTGAATTATTCTTCAACAAGAAAGAAACGTATTAAAATTTGTCAAAATATGTATTCAAAAATCGAAAAGCGATATAAAATCAAAAAAAAATTGTTTGACATGGCATGTGAATTTCAAGGACAAAACGGCTGTGAGCAAACGTACACAGCCACACAAAACCAAATTTCATATTTACCTTTGATCTCCTACACATGTAAATCATTTACACATTCATAGATCAAATTAAATGAAACAAAATTGGAAATATGTTTAGAGAAGTGACAAGAATAATAATATAAAAACCGAGTTATACACATGTGCTAAACGAAAAATATTATTTTGTAAAATGTACATATGTAGGTACATATATGGGTGGGTGTGTAGTAAGAACATAAATATAACAGTCTCGTGAATACGATGTTGAAGCGAGATCACATATATCTCCCTTTCGTGGAAGACTGTTCGAAAAATTATAACAACTTTTATTTTCAGGTATCAAATTTGTGTAGAAGATATCCCTCTGGTATTATTCCTCTGTGGTTACAGTACAAATTTTATTTTTTTATTTTATTTTGCCTATAGTACAGCAACCCCTACAATTCTACATTCGTCGTAATTATTGTATACCCAAACCAAGAACTTCTAATGAATTTTAATAAATGAAATTGATATATTTTTGTGTTTATTATTGAAAGGGCTTATGTCCATGCTTTAAAAATGAGCATAACAGCTGAAATAATTGAAAAATAACCCCAAAATGCAGCTTAAAATGTCATAGCGACTGACACTTTCATCCACAAACTCCAATTCCCTCCTAAACTTATTTACGCTGACAATATAAAGTTTTTTTTATTCCCTGAATAATTTGAAAAGGTGGACATGAGCCCTTTCAAGAATTAAGGTTCTATCACATCAAGCGCGGCGCGTCGGCGGCAAATTTAAATACACGTTTTTTGCTTATGTAGTGATAGGAAATCATAGCTTCTGCAAAAATATAAACTAGCGTAAAACGCGATTTTTTTTTGCCGCTGGGTTTCACGGGCGGCGGATGATACCATTTACTTAAAATTGTAATTTTTCTATTAAAAATATAAATTTTGTAAATTTTTTTATGAATAATAATTTTATTTTTGTTCAAGCTATGATTTACTATCACTAGATAAGCAAAAAAACGTGTATTTAAATTTATTTAAATTTGCCGCCGACGCGCCGCGCTTGGTGTGATAGACCCTTAAGCGATTCAATTGAATTTCCGGGACCATATTAATTTAATAGTGGCTAAAGCTAGCGGTCTACTCAAGGCCATCTTTACCATGGGGCTATAAGCGCTGCAGCCCTAGGGCGCCGCATTATTAGGGTGCCACCAAATGTCCAAGACTTAGTCAATTTTAGAGAAAATCTTTTTATTTGAATTTGATTTTTCACTTCAAAGGAAATACAAACCGTTTTATTATAATAAATTTATTCTATTCGTCGCTTGGAATGCACGAGTCGCGATATAGTTATTTTATGCATTGACGGAACAGGTAAAGTTGAAAAAGTACCTTAAGCGGACAATAGTAAACTATGAGACTTCTAATAACAAAAAATTGCTATATGAAGTTATATGGAAATAGTGTCTATTTAATTTGAATTGTTATTTATTAAAAGTGTGATGGTTGGAAAACCTAATTAATCTATTATGTAGTTTAAAGTGTGATTTTCGTATATTTGATACATTTGGTACCACTTTTTCATTTTAGAAGCCAAAAAATGTTGCTTAAATATTGCATAAATTTGATATTAAGCTATTTAAACGCATAATGTTTTAAAAATATTAAATGTTGGCTTGTAATTATCTGTTAAAACGTGGTAAATATGCTCTAATTTAGTTTGAAGAAGGTTTAGTGACTCAAAGATGTAATTATAGTGAATTTAACATTAAATTTCTGCAATTTTTAAGCACGGTTTTCAAACATTTAAAACGATAAAACTGTTCCAATTGAATCAAATATACAAAAAAAAACACTTTGAATTACATAATAGATTAACCAGGTTTTCCAACCATCACACTTTTAATAAATAACAATTCAAATTAAATAGACACTATTTCCATATAACTTCAGATAGCAAATTTTTGTTATTAGAAGTCTTGTAGTTCACTATTGTCCGCTAGAGCACAACATACCATCCCAAATTTAAAAAGTTGTTTTCTGCTAGAGGTATCAATCGTCGAAATCGGAGCACATTTGCAGATTTTCGAATTTTGGTGCTCTGAATTTGTGGGCTATAGTTCAGTTGATTTTCAAAAAAATTGAATTTTTCACGAAACGTGTAGAAATATTCGACCGATCCAAATGGCCGTTTGTAAGACAATTACAGGTCTCAACGTATATTGGTAGAGGTATCAATCATCGAAATCGGAGCGCATTTGCAGATTTTCGAATTTTGTGGCTCTGAATTTGTGGGCTATAGTTCAGTTGATTTTCAATAAAATTGAATTTTCCACGAAACGTGTAGAAATATTTAACTGATTCAAATGGCCGTTTTTATGACAATTACAGGTCTCAACGCCTATTGGTAGACGTATCAATTATCGAAATCGAAACACATTTGCAGATTTTCGAATTTTGTGGCTCTGAATTTGTGGGCTATAGTTCAGTTGATTTTCAATAAAATTGAATTTTCCACGAAACGTGTAGAAATATTTAACTGATTCAAATGGGCGTTTGTATGACAATTGCAGGTCGTAGACGTATCAATTATCGAAATCGAAACACATTTGCAGATTTTCGAATTTTGTGGCTCTGAATTTGTGGGCTATAGTTCAGTTGATTTTCAATAAAATTGAATTTTCCACGAAACGTGTAGAAATATTTAACTGATTCAAATGGGCGTTTGTATGACAATTGCAGGTCTCAACGCCTATTGGTAGACGTATCAATTATCGAAATCGGAACACATTTGCAGTTTTTCGAATTTTGTGGCTCTGAATTTGTGGGCTATAGTTCAGTTGATTTTCAATAAAATTGAATTTTCCACGAAACGTGTAGAAATATTTAACTGATTCAAATGGGCGTTTGTATGACAATTGCAGGTCTCAACGCCTATTGGTAGACGTATCAATTATCGAAATCGGAACACATTTGCAGTTTTTCGAATTTTGTGGCTCTGAATTTGTGGGCTATAGTTCAGTTGATTTTCAATAAAATTGAATTTTCCACGAAACGTGTAGAAATATTTAACTGATTCAAATGGCCGTTTGTATGACAATTGCAGGTCTCAACGCCTATTGGTAGACGTATCAATTATCGAAATCGGAACACATTTGCAGTTTTTCGAATTTTGTGGCTCTGAATTTGTGGGCTATAGTTCAGTTGATTTTCAATAAAATTGAATTTTCCACGAAACGTGTAGAAATATTCGACCGATCCAAATGGCCGTTTGTATGACAATTACAGGTCTCAACGCCTATTGGTAGACGTATCAATTATCGAAATCGGAGCACATTTGCAGATTTTCGATTTTTGTGGCTCTGAATTTGTGGGCTATAGTTCAGTTGATTTTCAATAAAATTGAATTTTCCACGAAACGTGTAGAAATATTCGACCGATTCAAATGGCCGTTTGTATGACAATTACAGCCTATTTCAACGCCTATTGTTAGACGTATCAATCATCGAAATCGGAGCACATTTGCAGATTTTCGAATTTTGTGGCTCTGAATTTGTGGGCTATAGTTCAGTTGATTTTCAAAAAAATTGAATTTTTCACGAGACGTGTAGAAATATTCGACCGATCCAAATGGCCGTTTGTATGACAATTACAGGTCTCAACGCCTATTGTTAGACGTATCAATCATCGAAATCGGAGCACATTTGCAGATTTTCGAATTTTGTGGCTCTGAATATGTGGGCTATAGTTCAGTTGATTTTCAATAAAATTGAATTTTTCACGAAACGTGTAGAAATATTTGACCGATCCAAATGGCCGTTTGTATGACAATTACAGGTCTCAACGCCTATTGTTAGACGTATCAATCATCGAAATCGGAGCACATTTGCAGATTTTCGAATTTTGTGGCTCTGAATATGTGGGCTATAGTTCAGTTGATTTTCAATAAAATTGAATTTTTCACGAAACGTGTAGAAATATTTGACCGATCCAAATGGCCGTTTGTATGACAATTACAGGTCTCAACGTATATTTGTAGACGTATCCATCATCAAAATCGGAGCACATTCGCAGATTTTCGAATTTTGTGGCTCTGAATATGTGGGCTATAGTTCAGTTGATTTTCAATAAAATTGAATTTTTCACGAAACGTGTAGAAATATTTGACCGATCCAAATGGCCGTTTGTATGACAATTTCTGGTCTCAACGCCTATTGGTAGACGTATCAATCATCGAAATCGGAGCACATTTGCAGATTTTCGGTTTTTGTGGCTCTGAATTTGTGGGCTATAGTTCAGTTTATTTTCAAAAAAATTGAATTTTCCACGAAACGTGTAGAAATATTCGACCGATCCAAATGGCCGTTTGTATGACAATTTCTGGTCTCAACGCCTATTGGTAGAGGTATCAATCATCGAAATCGGAGCACATTTGCAGATTTTCGAATTTTGGTGCTCTGAATTTGTAGGCTATAGTTCAGTTGATTTTCAATAAAATTGAATTTTTCACGAAACGTGTAGAAATGCCTATTGGTAGACGTATCAATCATCGAAATCGGAGCACATTTGCAGATTTTCGATTTTTGTGGCTCTGAATTTGTGGGCTATAGTTCAGTTGATTTTCAATAAAATTGAATTTTTCACGAAACGTGTAGAAATATTCGACCGATCCAAATGGCCGTTTGTATGACAATTACAGGCCTCAATGCCTATTGGTAAACGTATCAATCATCGAAATCGGAGCACATTTGCAGATTTTCGAATTTTGTGGCTCTGAATTTGTGGGCTATAGTTCAGTTGATTTTCAATAAAATTGAATTTTTCACGAAACGTGTAGAAATATTTGACCGATCCAAATGGCCGTTTGTATGACAATTACAGGTCTCAACGTATATTTGTAGACGTATCCATCATCAAAATCGGAGCACATTCGCAGATTTTCGAATTTTGTGGCTCTGAATTTGTGGGCTATAGTTCAGTTGATTTTCAAAAAAATTGAATTTTCCACGAAACGTGTAGAAATATTCGACCGATCCAAATGGCCGTTTGTATGACAATTTCTGGTCTCAACGCCTATTGGTAGAGGTATCAATCATCGAAATCGGAGCACATTTGCAGATTTTCGAATTTTGGTGCTCTGAATTTGTAGGCTATAGTTCAGTTGATTTTCAATAAAATTGAATTTTTCACGAAACGTGTAGAAATGCCTATTGGTAGACGTATCAATCATCGAAATCGGAGCACATTTGCAGATTTTCGATTTTTGTGGCTCTGAATTTGTGGGCTATAGTTCAGTTGATTTTCAATAAAATTGAATTTTTCACGAAACGTGTAGAAATATTCGACCGATCCAAATGGCCGTTTGTATGACAATTACAGGCCTCAATGCCTATTGGTAAACGTATCAATCATCGAAATCGGAGCACATTTGCAGATTTTCGAATTTTGTGGCTCTGAATTTGTGGGCTATAGTTCAGTTGATTTTCAATAAAATTGAATTTTTCACGAAACGTGTAGAAATATTCGACCGATCCAAATGGCCGTTTGTATGACAATTACAGGTCTCAACGCCTATTGGAAGGCGAATCAATCATCGAAATCGGAGCACATTTGCAGATTTTCGAATTTTGTGGCTCTGAATTTGTGGGCTATAGTTCAGTTGATTTTCAATTAAATTGAATTTTCCACGAAACGTGTAGAAATATTTAACTGATTCAAATGGCCGTTTGTATGACAATTACAGGTCTCACCGCCTATTGGTAGACGTATCAATCATGGAAATCGGAGCACATTTGCAGATTTTCGGATTTTGTGGCTCTGAATTTGTGGGCTATAGTTCAGTTTATTTTCAAAAAAATTGAATTTTCCACGAAACGTGTAGAAATATTCGACCGATCCAAATGGCCGTTTGTATGACAATTTCTGGTCTCAACGCCTATTGGTAGAGGTATCAATCATCGAAATCGGAGCACATTTGCAGATTTTCGAATTTTGTGGCTCTGAATTTGTGGGCTATAGTTCAGTTGATTTTCAATAAAATTGAATTTTCCACGAAACGTGTAGAAATATTTGACCGATCCAAATGGCCGTTTGTATTACAATTTCTGGTCTCAACGCCTATTGGTAGACGTATCAATCATCGAAATCGGAGCACATTTGCAAATTTTCGAATTTTGTGGCTCTGAATTTGTGGGCTATAGTTCAGTTGATTTTCAATAAAATTGAATTTTTCACGAAACGTGTAGAAATATTCGACCGATCCAAATGGCCGTTTGTATGACAATTACAGGTCTCAACGCCTATTGGAAGGCGAATCAATCATCGAAATCGGAGCACATTTGCAGATTTTCGAATTTTGTGGCTCTGAATTTGTGGGCTATAGTTCAGTTGATTTTCAATAAAATTGAATTTTCCACGAAACGTGTAGAAATATTCGACCGATCCAAATGGCCGTTTGTATTACAATTTCTGGTCTCAACGCCTATTGGTAGAGGTATCAATCATCGAAATCGGAGCACATTTGCAGATTTTCGAATTTTGTGGCTCTGAATTTGTGGGCTATAGTTCAGTTGATTTTCAATAAAATTGAATTTTTCACGAAACGTGTAGAAATATTCGACCGATCCAAATGGCCGTTTGTAAGACAATTACAGGTCTCAACGTATATTGGTAGAGGTATCAATCATCGAAATCGAAGCATATTTGCAGATTTTCGAATTTTGTGGCTCTGAATTTGTGGGCTATAGTTCAGTTGATTTTCAATTAAATTGAATTTTCCACGAAACGTGTAGAAATATTTAACTGATTCAAATGGCCGTTTGTATGACAATTACAGGTCTCACCGCCTATTGGTAGACGTATCAATCATGGAAATCGGAGCACATTTGCAGATTTTCGGATTTTGTGGCTCTGAATTTGTGGGCTATAGTTCAGTTTATTTTCAAAAAAATTGAATTTTCCACGAAACGTGTAGAAATATTCGACCGATCCAAATGGCCGTTTGTATGACAATTTCTGGTCTCAACGCCTATTGGTAGAGGTATCAATCATCGAAATCGGAGCACATTTGCAGATTTTCGAATTTTGTGGCTCTGAATTTGTGGGCTATAGTTCAGTTGATTTTCAATAAAATTGAATTTTCCACGAAACGTGTAGAAATATTTGACCGATCCAAATGGCCGTTTGTATTACAATTTCTGGTCTCAACGCCTATTGGTAGACGTATCAATCATCGAAATCGGAGCACATTTGCAGATTTTCGAATTTTGTGGCTCTGAATTTGTGGGCTATAGTTCAGTTGATTTTCAATAAAATTGAATTTTTCACGAAACGTGTAGAAATATTCGACCGATCCAAATGGCCGTTTGTATGACAATTACAGGTCTCAACGCCTATTGGAAGGCGAATCAATCATCGAAATCGGAGCACATTTGCAGATTTTCGAATTTTGTGGCTCTGAATTTGTGGGCTATAGTTCAGTTGATTTTCAATAAAATTGAATTTTCCACGAAACGTGTAGAAATATTCGACCGATCCAAATGGCCGTTTGTATTACAATTTCTGGTCTCAACGCCTATTGGTAGAGGTATCAATCATCGAAATCGGAGCACATTTGCAGATTTTCGAATTTTGTGGCTCTGAATTTGTGGGCTATAGTTCAGTTGATTTTCAATAAAATTGAATTTTTCACGAAACGTGTAGAAATATTCGACCGATCCAAATGGCCGTTTGTAAGACAATTACAGGTCTCAACGTATATTGGTAGAGGTATCAATCATCGAAATCGAAGCATATTTGCAGATTTTCGAATTTTGTGGCTCTGAATTTGTGGGCTATAGTTCAGTTGATTTTCAATTAAATTGAATTTTCCACGAAACGTGTAGAAATATTTAACTGATTCAAATGGCCGTTTGTATGACAATTACAGGTCTCACCGCCTATTGGTAGACGTATCAATCATGGAAATCGGAGCACATTTGCAGATTTTCGGATTTTGTGGCTCTGAATTTGTGGGCTATAGTTCAGTTTATTTTCAAAAAAATTGAATTTTCCACGAAACGTGTAGAAATATTCGACCGATCCAAATGGCCGTTTGTATGACAATTTCTGGTCTCAACGCCTATTGGTAGAGGTATCAATCATCGAAATCGGAGCACATTTGCAGATTTTCGAATTTTGTGGCTCTGAATTTGTGGGCTATAGTTCAGTTGATTTTCAATAAAATTGAATTTTCCACGAAACGTGTAGAAATATTTGACCGATCCAAATGGCCGTTTGTATTACAATTTCTGGTCTCAACGCCTATTGGTAGACGTATCAATCATCGAAATCGGAGCACATTTGCAGATTTTCGAATTTTGTGGCTCTGAATTTGTGGGCTATAGTTCAGTTGATTTTCAATAAAATTGAATTTTTCACGAAACGTGTAGAAATATTCGACCGATCCAAATGGCCGTTTGTAAGACAATTACAGGTCTCAACGTATATTGGTAGAGGTATCAATCATCGAAATCGAAGCATATTTGCAGATTTTCGAATTTTGTGGCTCTGAATTTGTGGGCTATAGTTCAGTTGATTTTCAATTAAATTGAATTTTCCACGAAACGTGTAGAAATATTTAACTGATTCAAATGGCCGTTTGTATGACAATTACAGGTCTCACCGCCTATTGGTAGACGTATCAATCATGGAAATCGGAGCACATTTGCAGATTTTCGGATTTTGTGGCTCTGAATTTGTGGGCTATAGTTCAGTTTATTTTCAAAAAAATTGAATTTTCCACGAAACGTGTAGAAATATTCGACCGATCCAAATGGCCGTTTGTATGACAATTTCTGGTCTCAACGCCTATTGGTAGAGGTATCAATCATCGAAATCGGAGCACATTTGCAGATTTTCGAATTTTGTGGCTCTGAATTTGTGGGCTATAGTTCAGTTGATTTTCAATAAAATTGAATTTTCCACGAAACGTGTAGAAATATTTGACCGATCCAAATGGCCGTTTGTATTACAATTTCTGGTCTCAACGCCTATTGGTAGACGTATCAATCATCGAAATCGGAGCACATTTGCAGATTTTCGAATTTTGTGGCTCTGAATTTGTGGGCTATAGTTCAGTTGATTTTCAATA
Source organism: Tipula helvola (assembly GCA_963556165.1). Taxonomy (NCBI): domain Eukaryota; kingdom Metazoa; phylum Arthropoda; class Insecta; order Diptera; family Tipulidae; genus Tipula; species Tipula helvola. The sequence goes on along the minus strand of OY744482.1, from coordinate 141,384,517 downwards.
AAATTGAATTTTTCACGAAACGTGTAGAAATATTCGACCGATCCAAATGGCCGTTTGTATGACAATTACAGGTCTCAACGCCTATTGGAAGGCGAATCAATCATCGAAATCGGAGCACATTTGCAGATTTTCGAATTTTGTGGCTCTGAATTTGTGGGCTATAGTTCAGTTGATTTTCAATAAAATTGAATTTTCCACGAAACGTGTAGAAATATTCGACCGATCCAAATGGCCGTTTGTATTACAATTTCTGGTCTCAACGCCTATTGGTAGAGGTATCAATCATCGAAATCGGAGCACATTTGCAGATTTTCGAATTTTGTGGCTCTGAATTTGTGGGCTATAGTTCAGTTGATTTTCAATAAAATTGAATTTTCCACGAAACGTGTAGAAATGCCTATTGGTAGACGTATCAATTATCGAAATCGGAGCACATTTGCAGATTTTCGAATTTTGTGGCTCTGAATTTGTGGGCTATAGTTCAGTTGATTTTCAATAAAATTGAATTTTTCACGAAACGTGTAGAAATATTCGACCGATCCAAATGGCCGTTTGTATGACAATTACAGGTCTCAATGCCTATTGGTAAACGTATCAATCATCGAAATCGGAACACATTTGCAGATTTTTGATTTTTGTGGCTCTGAATTTCTGGGCTATAGTTCAGTTGATTTTCAATAAAATTGAATTTTCCACGAAACGTGTAGAAATATTCGACCGATCCAAATGGCCGTTTGTATGACAATTACAGGTCTCAACGCCTATTGTTAGACGTATCAATCATCGAAATCGGAGCACATTTGCAGATTTTCGAATTTTGTGGTTCTGAATTTGTGGGCTATAGTTCAGTTGATTTTCAATAAAATTGAATTTTCCACGAAACGTGTAGAAATATTTGACCGATCCAAATGGCCGTTTGTATGACAATTACAGATCTCAACGTATATTTGTAGACGTATCCATCATCAAAATCGGAGCACATTCGCAGATTTTCGAATTTTGTGGCTCTGAATTTGTGGGCTATAGTTCAGTTGATTTTCAATAAAAATGAATTTTCCACGAAACGTGTAGAAATATTCGACCGATCCAAATGGCCGTTTGTATGACAATTTCTGGTCTCAATGCCTATTGGTAAACGTATCAATCATCGAAATCGGAGCACATTTGCAGATTTTCGATTTTTGTGGCTCTGAATTTGTGAACTATAGTTCAGTTGATTTTCAAAAAAATTGAATTTTCCACGAAACGTGTAGAAATATTTGACCGATCCAAATGGCCGTTTGTATGACAATTACAGATCTCAACGTATATTTGTAGACGTATCCATCATCAAAATCGGACCACATTCGCAGATTTTCAAATTTTGTGGCTCTGAATTTGTGGGCTATAGTTCAGTTGATTTTCAATAAAATTGAATTTTTCACGAAACGTGTAGAAATATTTGACCGATCCAAATGGCCGTTTGTATGACAATTACAGATCTCAACGTATATTTGTAGACGTATCCATCATCAAAATCGGAGCACATTTGCAGATTTTCGAATTTTGTGGCTCTGAATTTGTGGGCTATAGTTCAGTTGATTTTCAATAAAATTGAATTTTCCACGAAACGTGTAGAAATATTCGACTGATCCAAATATCCGTTTGTATTACAATTTCTGGTCTCAACGCCTATTGGTAGAGGTATCAATCATCGAAATCGGAGCACATTTGCAGATTATCGAATTTTGTGGCTCTGAATTTGTGGGCTATAGTTCAGTTGATTTTCAATAAAATTGAATTTTCCACGAAACGTGTAGAAATATTCGACCGATCCAAATGGCCGTTTGTATGACAATTACAGGTCTCAACGCCTATTGGTAGACGTATCAATCATGGAAATCGGAGCATATTTGCAGATTTTCGGTTTTTGTGGCTCTGAATTTGTGGGTTATAGTTCAGTTTATTTTCAAAAAAATTGAATTTTCCACGAAACGTGTAAAAATATTTAACCGATTCAAATGGCCGGTTGTAAGACAATTACAGGTCTCAACGACTATTAATAGAGGTATCAATCATCGAAATCGGAGCATATTTGCAGATTTTCGAATTTTGTGGCTCTGAATTTGTGGGCTATAGTTCAGTTGATTTTCAATAAAACTGAATTTTCCACGAAACGTGTAGAAATATTTAACTGATTCAAATGGCCGTTTGTATGACAATTACAGGTCTCAACGCCTATTGGTAGACGTATCAATTATCGAAATCGGAGCACATTTGCAGATTTTCGAATTTTGTGGCTCTGAATTTGTGGGCTATAGTTCAGTTGATTTTCAATAAAATTGAATTTTCCACGAAACGTGTAGAAATGCCTATTGGTAGACGTATCAATTATCGAAATCGGAGCACATTTGCAGATTTTCGAATTTTGTGGCTCTGAATTTGTGGGCTATAGTTCAGTTGATTTTCAATAAAATTGAATTTTTCACGAAACGTGTAGAAATATTCGACCGATCCAAATGGCCGTTTGTATGACAATTACAGGTCTCAACGCCTATTGGTAGGCGTATCAATCATCGAAATCGGAGCACATTTGCAGATTTTCGAATTTTGTGGCTCTGAATTTGTGGGCTATAGTTCAGTTGATTTTCAATAAAAATGAATTTTCCACGAAACGTGTAGAAATATTCGACCGATCCAAATGGCTGTTTGTATGACAATTTCTGGTCTCAATGCCTATTGGTAAACGTATCAATCATCGAAATCGGAACACATTTGCAGATTTTTGAATTTTGTGGCTCTGAATTTGTGGGCTATAGTTCAGTTGATTTTCAATAAAATTGAATTTTCCACGAAACGTGTAGAAATGCCTATTGGTAGACGTATCAATTATCGAAATCGGAGCACATTTGCAGATTTTCGAATTTTGTGGCTCTGAATTTGTGGGCTATAGTTCAGTTGATTTTCAATAAAATTGAATTTTTCACGAAACGTGTAGAAATATTCGACCGATCCAAATGGCCGTTTGTATGACAATTACAGATCTCAATGCCTATTGGTAAACGTATCAATCATCGAAATCGGAACACATTTGCAGATTTTCGATTTTTGTGGCTCTGAATTTCTGGGCTATAGTTCAGTTGATTTTCAATAAAATTGAATTTTCCACGAAACGTGTAGAAATATTCGACCGATCCAAATGGCCGTTTGTATGACAATTACAGGTCTCAACGCCTACTGTTAGACGTATCAATCATCGAAATCGGAGCACATTCGCAGATTTTCGAATTTTGTGGCTCTGAATTTGTGGGCTATAGTTCAGTTGATTTTCAATAAAATTGAATTTTTCACGAAACGTGTAGAAATGCCTATTGGTAGACGTATCAATCATCGAAATCGGAGCATATTTGCAGATTTTCGAATTTTGTGGCTCTGAATTTGTGGGCTATAGTTCAGTTGATTTTCAATAAAATTGAATTTTCCACGAAACGTGTAGAAATATTCGACCGATTCAAGTGGCCGTTTGTATGACAATTACAGCCTATTTCAACGCCTATTGTTAGACGTATCAATCATCGAAATCGGAGCACATTTGCAGATTTTCGAATTTTGTGGCTCTGAATTTGTGGGCTATAGTTCAGTTGATTTTCAAAAAAATTGAATTTTTCACGAAACGTGTAGAAATATTCGACCGATCCAAATGGCCGTTTGTAAGACAATTACAGGTCTCAACGCCTATTGGTAGACGTATCAATCATCGAAATCGGAGCACATTTGCAGATTTTCGGTTTTTGTGGCTCTGAATTTGTGGGCTATAGTTCAGTTTATTTTCAAAAAAATTGAATTTTCCACGAAACGTGTAGAAATATTCAACCGTTCCAAATGGCCGTTTGTATGACAATTACAGGTCTCAACGCCTATTAATAGAGGTATCAATCATCGAAATCGGAGCATATTTGCAGATTTTCGAATTTTGTGGCTCTGAATTTGTGGGCTATAGTTCAGTTGATTTTCAATAAAACTGAATTTTCCACGAAACGTGTAGAAATATTCGACCGATCCAAATGGCCGTTTGTATGACAATTACAGGTCTCAACGCCTATTGATAGAAGTATCAATATTAGTACAAATTTTCACAATCATCCAGTGTTCTCATTTTATTCATTGTATCGTTTCCGTTCGTCGAAATCACTAACGTTTTTTCGTTTCTGGAATTAATTGCCTCTCTTTCTAAATGCTGTTTGAACCTCATGTCTTGTATTTTCTCTAGAATTTCATGGTGTCGAATGTACTGGTTTTAAAACAGAAGATGATTCTGCACTGGGAAATTTTTTTTGTGCTTCTACAAAGGCGCCTAATATTTTTAGCCCAGGGCGCCTAAATATATAAGAACGGCCCTGGGTCTACTTGTATTCATTCGTCGTGTCACTAAGGATTTTCGTAATCCTCATTTCATTAAAAGCTTGTACTGTTCTATCGTACGGTCTAATTTGGAATAAGCGTCGATTATTTGGCATCCAGAGTACAAGAATTATATTGATCGAATTGAAAGAGTACAGAAGCAATTCAATATTTATTTTCTTCATAAACTGAATTGGCCATTTGATCCCGACATTCCAATGTGGCTAAATAAAAAAAATTTGCCACCCTATAGCGACCGATGTGAATTTGCTAATTTACAATCTTTACTGAAAAAACGTAAAATTACTGCTTCTATGTTCATCGCTGATGTTCTAAATGTAACATCGATTTCCCGGAACTACTTTCTAATTTAGATATTCATGTGCCCTTCCCCTGTAAACCTATGCGGATCAGACATTTTATTTGTCCACCTTTCAAACAAATTATACAAATAATGCTCCTATCCCGACGATTTGTCGACAGTTTAATGTTAATTTTACTGTAGTTGATTTCCATTTCTCTAAATGCCTTTTAAAAAAACTAATTTAGAATTAGAATAAAAATTGTATATAATTTTGTAATCAAAAAAAGGATTTATCCTGTTGTTGATAATAATAATAATAAAAAACTCAATCGGACTGTATAACACTACACAAACTATGGACTCATACTTTTCGTTATTTAAGTATAATGTACTATTATATGTTTGTATGTTTGCATGAAAAGCTTGTTAAATTTATTAAATTATATAACTCAACAAACATATTGTATACTCAATATATTTTTTGGTTGATAATTACAGGAAATATAATATTTAAAAAAAAAATTACATAATCTGATAAAAATAATTGAAAAGATTTTTTTTAATTAAGAGTAAACACAATTGTTTGCACAGGTAATTAAAAACGTAGATCTGTTCTAAATCATTAAAATTATAAAATACTACAATGCCATAAATAAATATGCCTGCTTCAAAAATAATTCCCTCCCCGGTAGCGGCACAAACTAATTTTAATAGGAAGAGAAATGAGGTGTTCTTTCTTCCACAGGCCATCCACAGTAATTATTGTGTTTTTTTTATGTGATTGAGACGTCGACAAAATACAAATTTTCAAAAAAGATTATTTTTAAAAATTAATTAAAGAAATCATTAAAAATAATCAATAATTTGTATTTTTTCTAGGAGCAACTTTTTTTTTCTACACAAATTTATTTTTACTTCGGACAGATTTCGGAGTAGATAGATAGTTTTATATAAAATTTATTTGAATATCCCTGACTACCATCTTTGCCTGTTTAACTTTAATTTTTGGTTCCCAAGGGAAAATCATGATCATTGTTCGATCACACATTTTGTTTTTGTTTGTACATATGCAGATTGTTCCATTTACCTACACCACTTGTAATGACTGGAAATTCGTAAACCATTCCGACCCCTAAAAATATTGTTTGATCATAATCCCGCAAAAATTCCCTTATCACCGCAAATCAATATTTATCATATTTGGTGCTTACCCTCGGCGATTAATGTTCAATGCGATAAATGTGTTGGTTACAGTGGGCTTGTAAATAAATAGAATCATCTAGAAATCATGTTCCGTTGGTCTAATTGTTTTTATATTGGGCGGGTGTGTGTGAGCAATTATGAATTGTAGCGCGAGACAGAAAAAAAAGAAACCAAAGACATAAAAAGGGTAGAGAGGATGATGCGAGATCAGTCGGTCGAGAATATTGAAAGATATAATTTGTTAAGTGCGAGACACAAAAATAAAAAGTATCGGTCGGTGAAAAAGTTGAAATTAGATCACTAAAGTAAAGTTAAATAATACGAAATAAACATTAAATTATAAATTAAATTAAGAATCGTTTATTAATGATAAATAAAAAAAAGTATAAATATAAATACTAAAAATTGATTACACTTAATCTTGTGTAAAGGCAACGTGGTTGTCCAATATTTGTTAATGAAACATTTTTTGTAACAATGTAAAAAAATAAAAATATTAATTCAATAAATAAAATTCTATTGTTACTTATTAATGGTAACTGTTAATATAAAATATATATGATCAATGAATCAAAATGTATGTATGTATGTAAAAAGTAAAAACTGTTAAGAAAATAATATGTAGACAATCTAAAATGTATTATCAGTGAATGGTGTTATTATGTACAAAAATAAAATTATATTCTAAATAGTAAAATCTGTATAAATCTCAGTGTATTTTATTTGTCGTGAGCCAGTTACTTCTCCTGAGTTTAAATTATCCAAAACGAAAAATTACACGAACATAAACATAAACCAAAATTAAAGTAGTGATTACATATTATTAATTTAAAGTGAAAGTGATCTGTATGCCGTTAGTACCCATATTCTGCTATGTATGTGACACGTTTAACTCGACGGTTGTGATAAGTGCAAAACAAATATCCGTACATATCAATGAAAACGGATTTCTCTTTGCCGTTCCTCTGCAAAGAATAATCACCCACAAGCAACGTGATTTGCCACATTATATGCTGCGTTGGTTAGTGGCAATTGAACCAGTATTTTCATTTGGGGCCAAAATTATTGGAATACACATATATGTATATCAAAATTGTAACCTGCGTTTGGTCGAGTCATCTACTGTTATGAAGCTGATGAATTTTCTTCGGTGGTAAACGGTATAAAGGCATAAACCATTGAAGTGACGAGCCAACCCGGTAAAGCATCAACTCAATTACTTGGTGAAGTATATTTACTATTATTTGTATTTGTGAATTGTTTTTACCTTTATATATTTCAGTAGTTTTAAGTTGCATGATTTTTTTTTAAATTTCATTTGTTGTTGTAAAAATAATATTTCAACTTCGCGTTATAATGATTAGATAATTTCCTGCGATACAGTGCAAGTGTTGATATCATCATCATCATCTCTATTTATGTATTTCTTTTAAAAACGTAGTACGAATTAAAGATGATGAACTATTCGAAGAGTGTCATAATGGGAGCGAGTCAGTTAGGTGCATATACAGTGCAGTAAAAGCTTCATGTATAAATTATTTCAATAAGTAACTATTTTTTTGTTAGTGGTTAGATTAGCGAACGCAATGTTAATTTTGTACTATGACCGATCAGCCAATGGTGTGTGTGGTTACAACCGGCCCTATAAAAACGCTGACTGCTACCCAGTAAGATAGCGTTCCACCATAGCTGATTCAAGGTGACCCGGGTCATACGTTACACACTTGCAAATGAGGGAACTACCTAGTTGTGTAGATTCCACATAACTCTTATCGTTGTGTTACGTAATTTCGTCGTAACCTTCTTCAATTTGTTTAGTTTTCCGATTTTGGTTTTTAAAGAGTATAGATTTAAATTAATTTTTAAGTAGTAATCCAGAACAATATTACACGGAGAAAAAAAATTACTAATTTATTTCCTATATATTTATAGGAATTTAAATATAGCATCCCGTAGACCCGTACTATAATTTTCGTAAAACAAACTATGCACATACATAGCTGACTTTCCACTCTGCATAGTATGAAATACAATATTGGAATCGCTACTATAATAAGAGCTAATTTATTATGCCATATAGGAATATTTCCTATATGCGTTTCTACAAATCCAATGTATTATAGGAATAATTCCTATAAGATACAATTTCCTTTGTTTTATACGATTCTCTTTATTTTGAACGTAAAATCATTAAAAATAAATTGAATTCTTTCCCGAGAAAGAGTGTGTGTGTCTAAAATAGGGACCAATACTATATAAAAAGCAATATTTACCACAAAATGTAGCTGTTAGAATTGCATTCGTATTCTCTGAAACATATTCATGTTATTTTCATTTGATGAATATAATTCGCTAAGTCAGTACGTTCTGCTTGATACTTAAGGTATCAACCGAGAATTGTATTTTTATAGTTTGGTCGTATAAAACTAAACTACCTCATAAGATAAGTTGCGGTCTTGCCGTACTCATTTTTGAGGGTTGATACATTTGTATTGACTCTGGGGTGAAGTAAAGGTGGGTGGTAATGACCAATGATATTTCTACTTTTTCCAGTAGATATATTATGATGAAGTGATTGGCATTTTTATGATTTGCCAAATCTGAAATACTGTGAATGTCATTACTACTAATATATTTCCTATGACGACCTGCACGCTGCACCAACACTATTAAACATTGCAATGCAATCGCTACAAAAATATGCTGGGGAAAATACCAATTTTATGGCAATAAATACTAACATGAAATGCATATTTTCCTTTACTAAATAGGAAGCGCTTATTACTAAAATAGTACATTTTACTAGTTTTATGGTACATTTTACTATTTTAATGGTAACAATTTGTATTTGCATCTCTTTAAATTTACTATGTGTTATAGTAAAATGCTTTCCTATATTAGACCACAATCCTGTGGGCTCCTATAAATTATAGAAATGTCCGCTACAATTTTTTTTCCGTGTAGTATGCGGTTCTTTTGTATCTAGTCTCTCATAATTATGTACCTACAAATAAGATGTTCACGAAAAAGTTTTTTAATTTAATTTTGATCTTCATTCTATTGGCGTTTTGTTGTCGATTATACACATTATTGCCACTCTAGTAGGAAACAATAGTCTACGTTCGACGGTATGCACATAATCAATCATAAATATGCATAATCGGCAACAAAATGCCAATAGAAGGATGATTAAGGTAGTTAATCACGAAGTAAAAGTGAAAAAGAGCAGAAAGTTTAAAAAGTAGAATAGGTTGTGTTAAGCTCAGTATAGATCTTCTAAGCTGTATTTCTTAGTTGATCTTATTATAGCAGTGATTTACTGTTTCAATGTTCTGTTTATCAGACCTTTTTTCGCTTACCGTTTGTCAGGGGTCAGGACGAAGGAAACAAGTGTTTGTTGAGTTAGTTGTTTTTGTACTACTTTTATTTAGAAAAACTTCTGGTTTATACACACATTTTTACATAAGCTAAAATCGGTGATTTTCATATTACAAGGAACATTGCCATATTATATATTTGGTATCAAATAAGTTGTAAAAATGAGTACATAATTGCATTTTTCTTATAGAAAAGTTACTGGCTTTACTTGATTATACTAAAATACAGTATAGGTATACCGACTTCGCTAAAGCATTCGATAAACTTAATCACAGGATTTTAGTGAATAAGCTCAGTGAACTTAATTGCGACATTATTCCCTTAAATTGGTATATGTCTTATTTATCGGATCGCAAAATGTTTGTCAGGACTAACGATACGTTCTCAAAATGTTTTATTGCGACATCTAGGGTGCCTCAAAGTAGTCACTTGGGTCAATTATTAACAATGTTGTGGATTGCTTCAAATTCGCAGACTATATTTTATTTGCTGACGACATGAAAATATGTATAAGCAAATATCTCATGTGAATTGGATCGCGATCAATTTCAGCGGGAACTGAATACATTTTGCGGTTGGTGTGTTAGTGTTACTAACCTTATTGAAAAATGATGAAGTTTATTTCCAGTTTACTTCTGCTTGAACTCCAAAAAAAATTCTCCGTGTTGAAAAATGAAAATAAATGTCTTCAACTCAATCGCAAGTTTAATTATTTTATTTTTTACTAAATTAAATGTTGTGTCTTTGACTGTTTCGCTCACAATGTACATATTTAAGTATTTTTTCTCAGAAACAAAATATTCTTCACCTTTCTTTTTTTTCACAACGAGTTTTTTCTGGCGCTAAACCGCGCTTTATTACATAAAAAATAATTTTTGAAGACATGTTTCCATCTGTACTTAAAATTAAATTTAATTAATTATTTCAATGACTATACAACTCATTGGAAAATCAACCAATCAGATAGTTGAATTTTCCTTAATTACGCTATATAATATCGGTTATTTGCGTTGCTAAGTAGTGTTTCGCGAAACACCACTAGTGGTGTTTCGGCCGCAAACAAATAAATCATATCTTCCATGAATATAAACAAACAATTAATATTTTTGATATTTGACATGGTTGATTCGTTGTATAGTCTTAACATATACAACTCGAGCTTCGAAAATCATCTGAATATACAGTTGCGGACTCGATGTGTTACCTAAGAAACACAACTCCACCTGCGGTGTCGTTGTGTTTCCTAGGCAACACAACTCGTCCTATAAACTGTATATTCGATTATTTTCGAACCTCTTGTTATACATATAACTGTGTCCGAAACCAACGATAAATATTTTTTAGTAGGTACTAATTTTTGACATTTATTTGAAAAAAATGTACACGCTCAAATTATCATATTCAATCCTATGATAATTTCTGACAGCTACAGAATAAATTCATTATTCGATGGTCATCTTAATTATTATATTGAAAGGCGGTATCTCAGAAACAGATACGATATATGGATTTGATGGAAAAGTAAGTTATTTCGTTATTTAGAACATTTTTAATATCAATTTATTTTTTTTTTTGACAATTTTAGATTTACTGAATCTTTCCGGGTAAACAAAATAGTGTTTAATACTTTAATAGAAGAAATCTAGCCTTTCGTCGAAGCAGAAGTACGAGGTATAAAAATCTCTCTACATCTTAAGTTAGCGGCCATCTTAAATTTTTACGCGACTGGATCATACCAGTGAACTGTCGGTCATGTTCTGTTTTATTGTATGGATCAGTCCGTAATATCTCGGGCCTACTAAAAATCATATTTTTTTAATTACCTTAAAAGTTTGTTTCTTCAACGGTTTATTTAATTTTAGATCCAGTGTTTGTTGCTCCACTTCGAGACGTTTAGGGTTAATTGCATTAGCTTTCCTCCACAAGCTATTTGCCTCCTTCATCAGGCCCAACACGTTTAAGTGAAACTCTTTGTTGTCAGCCCCTTGCGTTTTAATTGCATCAAGCATTTTCCTCTGAACAGTGACCCGTTGTTTTTTATGTGGTGGTGGCCTTTGGTTTATAGGTCGAGTGTGGTATGATGTCGACGGGATCTGTTGGATGTCACTTTCCGATGCGTTACCGGTATCCAAAGCGTCGTCAGTAGCTGGTAAAGCCGGTGGATCAAATACAAAAACACAGTCACTCATTTTAGTTAATGATGCAACCCTCTCTTCGAAGGGCGATAAAACTACACTTCGTTTGCCACCACCGATTCTAATGCTGTCCATATTTTTAAGATCCGCTCAAACCTAAAACTAGATGAAATTAAAAATTATTAAGAACAGCGCTACTTGTATATATATATATGTTATATACCTATGAACCGGTTATTTTGAAAGTGGAATAAGCTACTTTTTCAAAAAAATGAAGCTACTGATAATAATTGATAAACTGACAGTATAATCTTTCTAACGGTAAATAATTGATTGTCAAAACAAAAAATGAATCTCTTACACTTGTGCCAAAAATAAGAAAATTCAAAATCCCATAAATTTTTTCATTTATTGTTTTTCTATTCTTTCATTATCTCATTTCAACAAAGCATTGACTTATTCCACTTTCAAAATAAACGGCTCATATGTATGTAATAATATGCTAATAGGAGTATGTGTAGCTTTTTCCATTCTTCTTCATCTCCCACCGGAGGTCCTTGCGCATTAAGGATGATCGACAATCTTTTCCATTTATCACTTGTAGACGTAGTTGTTTTTGCATTTATGGAAGTAAATGCTCCAGTAGCCATCTCCGTATGTTCCTACAAATATTCGAGCAAAGCTTCAAACTGGACTTGTGTGGTGAATTTTTTAAATGTATCCCTAAAAAATCACAAATGGCTTTAAGGAATGAAGTTATTTTTGAGATTTACATAAGTATACAGTACACCTACATTATATAATATGTACACAGGGTGAGGAAAAAGTATGGAAACCCCTAAAAATCTCGCGGAGTTCGGTCAAAAGAAAAATGAGAAAGGTTTGACCTTCATCTTCAAGGTCACTTAGAGGTCAAGGAATTTTTTTTAAATTAGAACCCCTATTTTTGATGACATAATCGAAAAGAGCGATCAATTTTACGTCGGAGTATGTATTTTCCATGACCTCCTAAGTTCATCTGAAGGAATATATTTAGTTATAATGCTTATGATTTGCTACGAAAATTAAAACAAAATCAAAATTAAAAAAATTATGATAATTCTTTATTTTTAAAATTTATTTTTTTTTATAATTTTCATAGCAACACATTAAATTCCTTGTTGAAAATTACCTAAGACTAAACCTTGCTTTTTTGTTGACATACTTCGCGAGATTTCTAGGGGTTTCCATACTTTGTAAATATACAATGTAAATTCCTATATAGGTGTACATAGATGTAAATCTCAAAAATAACTTCATTCTTTAAAGCCATTTGTGATTTTTTTGTGATACCACACAAGTCCAGTTTGAAGCTTTGCTTGAATATTTAAAGGAACATACAGAGATGGAAACTGGAGCAAAAGCATTTATATACATAATATTAACTTACATTATTAATTCAAATACTAATACAACAACCCTTGATACGAATAATTTTTTAAATTGTCGATTAACGAACTTTTTTTTTGAAATATGACAGCAACAATTTAGAGGTTATGTTGGTGTATGACCACGTATCACAGGAAAAAAATGTAGTGATAAAGTATCGAAAAAAATGGTGGTCGAAAATGGTATAAACATACCATTTTATCGAAATCAGTGATATTTCGTCGAGTCTCGAAAATTTCGAAGTTAGAACATTTCACCCCAGATTTAACGTTTTACTCTCACATCGATGCAGTAGTTAACAAAGCCTTTTCGATGTTGGGGTTTATTAAAAGAAATTCGAAGGATTTTCACGATACGTGCTAGACGTACATGCGCGGGACATCATTTGTGCTGGACATCATTTGTGCTGGACATCATTTGTGGTAAAATAGACTTGTTCTGACATTCCTTCACGTTTTAATATTTATGCTCTTCAACGCAACTTACGCCCCCGAGATCTTCTTCGTATTCCGACTGCAAGTAACAACTTCAGCTTTCATGGCCCTATAGCGCGCATTCAGCGAGATATCAACACCGTATAGCGGATTGTTTTGATTTTAATTTTTCCCAAGATGAATTTAATTAACGGATCGCTAGGTTTTTGTTTTAAATGTTGTTTTAAATTGTTTTGTGTTAATTGTTAGAACTATTGATGTTATTTAGTGACCTTTAATTTTTTATTGTATTCAATTTTTTAACTTTTTATTTAAAAATATTTTTTATAATGATGTAAGAAGCCATTTTTGCATATACATATATGCTGTTGGTTAATAAATAAATAAATAAGGAGAGGATGGAGAGTTGGTGTGTTCACGCAGCACTGCGGAAGGGGGCCGCAACGGTGGGGGCCCGCAACTCTGGTCCCGTAGTCTTTGTTCTTGTAATAAAGAACTGATGCATACCCTACACAATACGATTTTCTATACATTTCAAGACAAAATTAAACAAACAAATGGAATTTTTATTTAAAATGTTGTATTATACAGGGTGAGGAAAAGTATGAAAACCCCTAAAAATCTCGCGGAGTTCGGTCAAAAAAAATGAGCAAAGTTTATTCTTGAGTAATTTTCAACAAGGAATTTAATGGTGAGCTTGGTTGTGACCTTGACCTTCATCTTCAAGGTCATTTGGAGGTCAAGGTAATTTTTATAGGGAAACCCCAGTTTTTGACATCGGATTCATGATCCGTATTTTTCATGATCTCCCAAGGTCACCTGAAGGAATATATTTTAATTGTAAAGCTTATGATTTGCTATGAAAATTACAAAAAAAAATATAAATTTTAAAAATAAAGAATTAATTTTTTTAATTTTTATTTTTTTTAATTTTCGTAGCAAATCATAAGCATATAACTAAAATATATTACTTCAGATGACCTTGGGAGATACGGACGTACAATTGATCGCTCTTTTCGAATCCGATGTCAAAAACAGGAGTTTCCCTATAGAAAATTACCTTGACCTATATATCACCTTGAAGATGAAGGTCAAGGTCACAACCTAGCTCACCAATAAATCCTTGTTTAAAATTACCTAAGAATAAACCCTGCTAATTTTTTTTTTGACCGAACTCCGCGAGATTTTTAGGGGTTTCTATACTTTTTCCTCACCCTGTATGTATTTAATTTTAATTGAAAAGGTATATTTGGCCATCAACAACATTTTTTATTACTCTGAAGGAAAAGATATGCAAGTTGGAGGGAGGGAAGCTTAGGGGCCCGAATTAAGCTTTGCGGGGGGCCCAAAATTTATAGTTACGCCACTGTTCACGTGAATGAACAAATTGTGCTTTTTGTTTCAATAAATCTTTCCAACGAGTACATCACATGGAAGTAGATTATCTGGCACAATATGAAACGTCACAGAAAAGCAATTACCATCTACCTCAACTTCAGTTTTGAACTGTCCCATGAAGCGGTCAAAGCTCCTGATCCGATTCCATCAAATAAAGTAGTTTTATTATCGAAATTAGGTGAACCCATGAATTTGTATCTCTTCTGAGTTATGAAATTAAGATCACTCCCGTTATCTACCCCGTTATACTCCTGTTATCATTGTGAAAATATCAGTTCCGTCAATTCTGATTTTCTTTGTGTCCTTAGCGAAATAAACTTCTCCAACGTCGCGTAACACCTGTTCAGACCAGGGTTCTCGCAAACATTCATTCAGTGGATACGTCATAGTAGGTTTTGACGTAACAACTGAATGAATGTTTGCGAGAACCCTGGTCTGAACAGGTGTTACGCGACGTTGGAGAAGTTTATTTGGCTAAGGACACAAAGAAAATCAAAATTGACGGAATTGATATTTTCACAATGATAACGGGAGTATAACGGGGTAGATAACGGGAGTCTTAATTTCATAGCTCAGAAGAGATACAAATTCCTGAGTTCACCTTATTTCGATAGTAAAATTACTTTATTTAATGGAATCGGATCAGGAGCTTTGACCGCATCATGGGACAACCTACTAATCGAAAACACAAACTGATCAACCTACCACCGTAACGCTTGCTCAGGCCAAACTTTCTATTGTCGTACCAAAAGTCATTACATCACAGTCGGCAATACCTGCAAAAACGCCAGCGGACCACCACGATTCCAAGCTTATTACGCAAGCGGTACCGTAATAGCACCGGTAATAGATATTGTTGAGAAAGATAATTCGATTCAGTTAACTTTTCAGTTAGTAGTCTTTTTGTTAGCAGAATTGCAAAATCGGTCACAAAACAGCAGTCTTAAAATTGTATTAAAAATAAAATAAAGTAGATGAAGCTATGTGCGTTGAAATCTCACCCAAAGAAGTAAACGGCCTGCCTTACGACTATGTTTCATTTCGTGTGACTTTACTTGCAGAACAATTTACAACTGCGTTATAAATCAGCAATATGGCCAGCCGGACACTTGGTGAAACTTTAACGTTAACTACAAACCAACAAAACCTCAATCATGACTCATGAGAACACTACACCAATATCTAAACTAAAAAAAAAACAAGAAACCACAAAATTCTTCAAAATTCACAAAATTTCACAATTATTTGTTAAAAACGCTGTTTCCGGTTTATATTTATCGTCTGTCAAACATCATTTAGCAAAGGGATCCTGATTCTGATTTCTTTCCCAGCCAATATGTGGTTTATAGATGTGACTGTTCACCGCAAACAAGTCTAGAAAATCTGATGGAGGGGTACTATTAGCTGTCGATACTTCATTATGGAATGAGTTAGTTGAAATACGTAACGTAAAGCAATTATCTTGGAAATCAACAATACTGCTAATCCATCAGGCACAGTCTAATCACGGGGGATTTGAATTTTCCAACTATTAGCTGGTCATACCGTATTACAACTTCAGGAAAGCCGACACAGTAATCTATATTTTGAGGGGATTAACTGGGAAAAGAGACTTATTAGCGGCAACATAAATGTTAACTTGGGGAAATTATAGAAAATTATTCTTGTTGTGTGTAGAGTGGGTATGGAGGGGATAAAATTGCCAAAAAGATGAGGAAATTGTATGTCCGTCAAGTTCTTCCGTTGCGAAATTACCATAAAAATTAGTAACATTATTTTTGTAGCGTGTGGCTTAATATTTAAAATTATGCATCTCGCATTGCTACCTGAAAATTTGTTATCCGAACATATCGATCGATTAAAGCAACTACACAATGTGAAAATAATCTTATTTGAGATATTTTAAATATAATCTGTGCTTTCTTGTATCTCCCCAAGCATAATGAATATATGTATGTAATTCAATTTTCCATAAAACGATTTAATTTAACTTGGTCATTAATATTGTAAGAAGCGCACAAATTAAAACGGCAAATGAAACAATATGATGCTTTCAAAATATACGAAGTAAAAAAAGACTGCAAACGTAGAATATTACACATGAGTTGTACTAAAGTTGAAGCAAAGGTTGTGCTTACTTTTTAAAACTTTTATTTTAAGATCAATACTGAATTTTGTATTTCATACAAAGCGAACAATAATAATGCAGAATTATTCCTTTAATAAATTTTATTATCCTCGTAATTTATAACTATTTGGTATCCAATGGTTCATAATTGATTAGGTTTAGGATTGGGATTTGGATTTCTTAAAGTTTTCTGTAACTTTTTTGGCAATTGACTTTAGTTTATTTTATTGGTATAGGATACAGTAACATTTTTTTTTTGTTTTTGCTTTTACTCATTCAAAACAAGGTTTCATTATAAATCTCGAAAATAAGAGGACAATTCCTAAAAGGGTAAATAAGTTTTTATACAACTTAAACAAATCGAGCGTATCCTAGTAGAAAAAAAATGAGGACAAACCAAATACTCATTACCAAAGAAAATGTTTTGAGTTTATTGTTGCAATCTGTTTTTAGTATAATCGTGTTTTTTTTTAACTCAAAAGCGTAATGTGTACCCTTTCATCAGGAATATGGAAATCAAAAAGAAGCAAAGGAAAGTTTTGTAGTAACAAACTCTTTAAGGTACTTCTAAAAACAAAACCAACAAATAAATGTAAACGGATCCTTTTATTTATACATCGACATAAATGTTCTTTTTGATATCTTAAAAATAATAAATTGGTCTGGATATACTGCCAGTTGAGTAGTGTTTTTAGACAACATCGCTATTTATCATTTCGGTGAATTTTAGTGACTAAAGCTTGAGGTGTCAGTTGACCACAATTTTTTTGTCAACTTAGCTATTCGCCATTATTGGTTGAATTCTAGTCAATTGATCGTCTATCTCACACTGAATAAACACCGTTTGTATGCACTAAACACAGTTTATCAGCACCAACATCAAATAGAACTCTCTAGCTCGCTTAACGATTATTTTGAATGAAATACCTTCCTATAACGATATAACGAATCCTGGACAGGTTATTCGAGGATCCATCAAAATTTGATAGATTAGATGATCTATGGCATGTGAAAGTTGGTTAAAAAGAAACCACAAAGAAGTTGAAACAAACAAACAGAACTAATTCACAGAGGTCCCAACAGTTCAGGGAGAAATTAAAGATTCCAGTGCCAGGTATCACACAAAATTGGCAATTCATCCGAACGAACTGGTGAACAAACTTCTCACTACCACAACGAGGAAAGATTAAAACTTCACAAAATTCTTGACGTACACCAAGTAGGTATTTGCTTACTAACATTAAATTTTAAAACTAATCAATCGAATCAATAACAGCTCCGATCTCTTGAGGAAACAAATTGTAAAATAAAGGAAAACAAAATAAAAATCATCAAACAGTCTGTTGGTACTGAATAGTTAGTATAAGAGTATATCCCCCATCCGGTAGCAAATCAGCAATTTTAATTTATTAATTGTCTCGACTTATTTTATTTTAAATGTGTCTTAAAAAAGTCGGTAGTAACTTCCTCGTAATCGTAAAGTAAATAAAACTAGAAAAAAAATGATTTTCAATTGAAAAAATATAAAGGGCTGTAACCTCACGAGGTCTGAAAATTAACTCAACCCCCTAATCAATCCTAAACTGAATGTTTTAACTCAATCTCCAGCTTAATTTACCACTCGACAACCTCCAACTCAATCGCAACGCAATCCAAAATGCAATCACCAAATTAACCGCCAACCCAATCAACTCAACCACCAATAAACCCAAATCAACTTTCAAATAATTGCCTAACCGAACCCCAAATCAACCCCAAATAATTCCCTAACCGAACCACTCATTTACCCCAATGCAAGCTAACTAAACCGTAACTCAACTTAGCTCGAACCAAGTCTCAACGCTCTACTCAACTCCACACATAACGGCCAACCCAATCCCGAAATCAACTCGCTTCGAAAGCTACATGCTTAATCTAATCTTCCACTAGACCCTCAACTCGACCCCAAATTAATTCCTAACCGAACCCCTCACTCAAACCCAACTCAACTTCATCTGAAACCCTACTCAACCTCAACACAACCCAACCCTAACTTTAACCACAGCCCAACTCCAAACTCATCCCCAAATCCAACGTTCAACTCAAACCCTAAATCAACACGATTCGAAAACGACGATTTCGACCTTCCAACTCAAATCTCAACTCAATCCCCAAAGAAATCTCACTCAACCTCAAACTCAACACTCTATTCAATCACACATGAATTCACATGAACTCAACTCAAGCTAACTTCCAACTTAATACATCAACATCATTGTTAAACGAATTAAGTGATGATTTATTTTTAATTTTGCACTAAATATCCAAAAATCAGGTCAATCGATGAAGTTTTTCAAATTCCTCCATAATAACTTAGGACTGGAGCCAATATGCGTAGTAAAGCAATGGTGTTCAGTCTAATATTGCAAATATCCATCCAAGGGATTTCTTCGTTCCATGTGTCTGTCACTCCTTAAATTTAATCGTTGTTGATGCAGTAAAAGGAGCTATTGAAATTATTGATTTTTTTTCAAGATCGCCAAAGTGTTGGCCGTTGAACGATACTCGATGGGAAAGTCTTATTAATGCTTGTCAGTGTTTTGAAGAACGGATTGAAACGCATTTATTCAACGTTAAAAGAAGTCGTGCAATTGGAAAAAGTTGCACTTACACGTACAACAGCTGAATCAATCAATCTGTCTAATGATCTGGCAGGAGGTTCTAATAGAAATAAATTGTGCGAGCAAATTGTTACAATCACAGAGCATGAATATGAAATCAGCAGCTAGTGTTGACACAAACAACTGAAATTTTGATTTCTGGTAATTTTGAACATTTCGAGAAATATATTTCACAAGCTAAAGTATGCGCATAATAGATGCGAATTTGACTGACGATTCTCTAGGCCTGAGCTATAAAATCGGATCCGAAAAAGAATGCTTTTTTGGGACAAGGAGGAGGAGCCAGAAATCCCTGAGTATATTACTAATAAAATGAAATTCAAAAACAAATTTTTCGACGTATTATTTACAATAGCAATTACTTTAATGAAAGAACATTTTGAATCGTGTAGAAGTATTATGATTTAATGAAACCCTTTGAACTTTTGTATGTGATGAAATGGAGAATAATGAACTCATAGAAAAATGTAAATTATTAGAAAAAGCTTTAATTTATAAAGAAAGCAAAGATCTTGAAGCAAACGAACTACAAATACAGCTGAAATTATTGTTTTGAAAAATTGAAGATGATACTAACCCAGAAAAATTTTTGAAGTGGATTTAAATATAAGTACAATGTTGAAAAACTCTTTTCAAATGTACTGATTGCATTAAGAGTGCTATTAACGTTACCCGTTTCAGTTGCTAAAAGTGAGAGAACATTTCCTAAATTAAAAATGATTAAAAATTACCAGGCGATCAAACTATGGGGCAAGAAAATTGAATGGTCTGGCAATAATCTCCATAGAGTCTGAAATTGCTAAATCTATTAACCTTGATGTGTTGCGAAAAAAAATTTCTAAAATCAAAACCAAACGAACCCCTTTTAGTAGAGTAAAAGGAACAAGTTTGAAAGCAAAATGTTTTGTAAATATTCTGTCATGTTTTGCTCATTAATTTTGGTTTGTTATGAACTTGGATTATTTCATTTTTGTTTGGTTATTTTTTATTGATTAATACAGAAGCTTTAATCAAAAAAAAGTTTTGATTAAATTTTGTAAGTTGCTTAATTTTTTGTTCTAAATGAATTTAATTTGTCTTTAAATTATAATCAAAATATTTAAGTTATAACCAAAATAGTTTAAAGACTATAAACCTAATTTTAAAATTAAATGAAAATTATAAACTATCAACTGTCAAAAAATATTGATAATGGCTTCGCTTTTAATTTTAAATGTTATTAATATAAGACCATAGAAAATAGTGGCTAGTTTTTGCTTCTCTACAGCCTTTTAGTAACTTATTAAACATTGTTCAAAGGCGCCAAACATTCCTCGCACACGCAAAAAATGAAGCACGAGCCGGGCCTGCCTCTGTACCTAAATCCACTCAGAAAAAGTTATACACAAAAACTTTAAAAAAAAAAAAAAAATTTAATTTTTCGATTTTTCTGGATTATTTTGTTTCAGATTTTTGACTTATTTTGTTAAAAAATAATTTTTTTTCACTTTTTAAAGTCCCATTTCGATAGAAAATTTGATTCTCTACAAAAAATCGTAGTACATAGGTGTATATACTACAAATGCATAGTTTATTAGGTATAGTTAAAATACTTTAAAGTGTTCAAATTTACTCCGTTCTTAAAAGTACAAGCACAAATTAGCCGGCATGTGAAAAATGAACTTAAAATAAGGGATATAGAAACACTAAAAATTCATTTATTTTCATAGTGTTTATATGAAAAAACGCGATTTCGATTGACGATAAAATATGAATTAAAAGCTAAACCCAGTTAAATAATTTTTTAAGAAATCGCTAACAAACAACTCAATGTCTTACTCATTTAAAACACAAATTCTCAAATTTCCATATTTTCCAGCAATAATCAAAAGAAAATAAGGGAAATTAAATTAAAAAACATTCTACAACAACAACAATGTGTATTAAAAAGAGAAAATTCAGTTTAATAACGACATCATATCTCCACATCTAAAACTAATGGTAAGAAAAAAGACAACACGCTTCCGCTCAACAATTAAACTAAAATAAATCAGAAAGAGCAAACAGAAAAAAATAAATCAATAAAATGAGTGCGAAGAAAACAAAAAATCAAAACAATCTAGCATGCTTTGCAAATTCAAAATAACTATAGAAACATATTCGAATTCAAATTTGAATGGAGGCAATGAAAGAGATGATTATTGTATTTTTTATAAACGAGTTATGTTGATGACGTAGTATATTACAAAAACAACAATATTTAAAATTTCAAAAGTACGTTATTTTTCATGACGATTTTCACTTAGAAATAAACATTTTCAAGACTCGATTTTTCAATCAAATAATATTACATGTTTCATGAACATTTTCATATAAAAACAAAACAAAAGCTCACATTTCTAATAAACTAAAACTGTAAATGAAAATAACCGTTTTCCCATATAGTTTCATAGTAAAGGAAAAATAGTTTGTACCTTATTTTAAGCTTAGTAAAAAATACAGTCGATACTGGAGGCTCTTATTTATACAGTAGGCTCTGATACAGATAAATGCTTTATGTCTAAACAATTTATGAAATTTTACAAAATCACTTATAAAAGCAACAATTGTGTGAGTAATAAAAGAAGTTTGCCATGTTACCCATTGCCTTTGCTAAGATGGTATAAGTCTTTACTAATTTATATAATAATCTTTACTAATTATAATATAATATATTGAGGACGATTCTGGAACGATAAAATTCAAGTTATGTTATTTTATTTCCCCGCTTCCTATATGAATTTGTCCTGAAAAAACAAAAATAAAATAACATAACATAAACTTGTTTAACTCAGAATCGGGCCCAATATTCATTGTCTGCAGGTATAGTAAATATTACTCGTTTTATCAATCTTTTGTTCTTGCATAGCTCTTACCATTTTCATGACAAAACCCGATTCATATTAAAACTGAAACAAACGAAATGCACGTGTGATTCACAGTACCTACACATAAAAAAAAGTTAATATACTCCGATGTTTCATTTTCGTTCTTTCTTGTGCATCTATCAAAAATATTTTAATATGGCGGAAAGTGTGAGTAAACAAAACGTGTTTGTTACCCGGGATCTCCACTATGCAAATTTCCTGATATTTTCTATCATGATAATTTATGTTTGTATGTGTTTTTTTCGATGTATTGAGAAATATTTGTGGATGAACTATCATATCTGGGTACATTACTATCATGATAGTTGTGATATGTTTTTGTCGAATAAAAATAAAGAAATATAATTTAAAAATAAATAGAATTTAAAATGGATTTTGATGAACAAATTGGAATTCTTCTTAAACTCAAAAAGCACGAACAACTTGAAAACATTCATTTGCTCTACATAATTAAATGAGCTTTAATACACATGTGTTCTACATTAAATGTTTGCGACTTTTTTTTTATATATTTTGATGTCTTCACCCTAAGAAAAATAAAAAAAAAATGAAAAACATAACCTAAAAAGTATGACATTCGTAATAATTATCAGCAGTAATATCCCAAGGGCATTGATAATTTCCCGAAATAATTTTATTATATTTTTCGAAAGCACGTTGCTTGGAAGCCGAAGGCTGAGGGCTGTTACCTAAAAGCAACGTGCTTGAGGAAAATATAATAAAATTATGAGGTATTTATCAATGCTCGAGGGGTATTCGATGAGAAATTTTTTTGTAATTTTATTTTATTCTAGTAGTAAGGCTGCTAGATTGTAAATTGTTCTATGAAAGTGTCATTTTGAAACAGTATTTATTGTAAAATAAAACTATAAATTCTTTTCATCTAGTAGCCAGAGTATGTTTTTCTAAAATAGCGAGCCTATTAAATCGGTCAATTTCGACTCACGTGTACGAAATAAACCAATCAAAATAACATTAGACTGATATAATTTTCCTAGGGAAGTTATCAGTCTAATGTTATTTTGATTGGTTTATTTCGTACACGTGACTCAAAATAGACTGATTTAATAGGCTTGCTATTTTAGCAAAAAAAATTCATGATAATTGTGACGAAATTATCAGCCTGATAATTTGCTGCTAGTAAAAAAATTGTATAGCATGCTCACACATACATTGAAAAAAATTGCTAGCATGATAGTAAATATCAGAAAATTTGCATAGTGGAGATCCCGGGTTAGTTTCGTGTAATAATTTTTAGTGTTGCGTGAATATAATTAACCCTCTCAAACGCCTTGTACAATATATTGTACATCAACTTTCATCGCTTCGACCAACCGTAATTTTTAATTTTTGTCTCATTTCTCTTGTGCGTATTTATGTTCACACTACAGTTTTATGAGCAATGCCATATCATAGCAGTGCATAATTGTGCTACGTATTTTATTTTTGGAAGAAAGTCAATTTTAAATGGCGTTTGAAAGGGTTAAAAAAATGGAGGTGTGGCCAACACACGACTTTCTTTTACGAACAGCGAATTTTAAGTAACTATTAAGAAATCATCTGCATGTTGTGGATAATTTAGAAATGCCAGAGAATTGTAATGATAAATTTTTTAAAGGTCCCCAGTAATTGAAGCCGTACGATCCAGATGCTTGCAGTTTCCAGTAGAGGAAAATATATGCGTCGATGAACAAATCATTCCTTTCAAAGGTCATCACTCTGCCAAACAATACATCAAAGGGAAACCGTGTCCGTGGGGCATAAAAGTATACATGTTATGCGGGAAAAGTGGACGTCCGTATGACTTCCTAATGTATCAAGGGAAATCATCAGGAATTGTAGAAACTGATCAACAGAGATTCGGATTTGGTGCTTCTGTTGTTTTGCATTTGTGCCGTAGAATTAACAAAGCAGGCCATACTCTTTACTTCGACAACTTCTTTTCAACTTTCCAGTTATTCCAAATTTTAAAACAAAGACAAATAAACGCGATCGGGACTGCAAGAATCAATCGGTTCAATCAACCACCTTTAACAGAAGATAAGGAGTTTAAAAAAAAAGTCCGAGGTTACAGTGAGGAAGTTGTGGATCGTGACGGTAACGTGGTGCTCGTGAAATGGAATGACAACAGGTCGGTTCATTTATCATCTAATTTCGTTGGAATAGGTACTCAGAAAATAGTCACACGGTGGTCTAAACCTGAGAAAAAATATGTGTCCGTTCAACAACCGGAAATAGTGCAATTGTACAATAATAGTATGGGCGGAGTAGATTTGAGGGATCAGCTGATTAGCTATTATCGTACTTTTATAAAATCTAGAAAGTGGCCATTGAGGCTGATATTTCATTTTGTAAACCTTGCGGTGTGCTCTAGCTGGTTAGAGTACAGAGAAAACTTAGTAAAGTGTGGTGTAAATAAAAATAAAATTAGGGATCTGCTCAATTTCAAAATAACCCTGGCCAAAGCAATAATTGAGAAAAATCAAACTACTAGGAAAAGGGGTCGGCCATCAAAAACTAGCGATTTTCAAGAATCAATAATATCACCATCATCATCGAAAGTGCAAAAGCACGAAGTCCGGCCAATTAGAGAAATTCAATATGATTCTATCGATCATCTGCCTTTGCATGACCAAAAAAACGAAGCTTCACGATGTAAGCTACCAAATTGCAAATTTAAAACTTTTTTTTATTGCCAAAAATGTGCCATACATTTATGCCTAAATAGAGATCGAAATTGTTTTTTCGATTTTCATAATAAATAACTCTAGAGACTGAAAACTATTTTACATTCCTCTTAACTTTTATGTATATGTATTATGTACATATATTGAATTTTAAAAAAATTTGATTTTTTTTTGTTATTTATTTTATAGTTTATAATTATATTTTTATTTTTTTATTTTTATAATTTCAATCTAATGAACTGAAAATAAAGCATTGTTTGTTGAAAAATTCAACCAAAATTATATTTTCATGTACTACATATACTTGAATATTTGGATAAAATCAAGTTTTCATAATATATGTACTTATATGTGGACAAATTTAACGTTGAGTAGAATTGTCCTATATATGGGACATTATCCAAAAGCGCTCTGGTGTTAGCTTTTACATTTTTATTTTCGAAATATCATAAATATACCACCCAGCAACTAAAATATACCCGCAAAATATTTTTTTCATGCTCTAATTTAATTCACGGCTAAAAGGGTTAAATGGATCATGCTTATCTCATTGCTAGAGATCCCCACATCAAGACTGTGATCTTGAAAGAGTGGGTACGCGCGTACAAATTAAATTAAAAATAATTCATTAAATTAAAAGAAATTAAAAATACGTTCATCATCAAATAAAACTACAAATTATTATATTTAGGAAACAAGTTGTAACAGTATTCTCCAGTGGTGATCTTGGGTATTTTATATGTTTTTTGAACATTTTTTTGCGTGTCAACTACAATGTTTTCTAATTAAAACTAGAAGCATGCAATTTAATGGCGATTTATTGTGCTCGGCGCATGTTCGCCGGTTCCATAGTCCTGCCAGCCATGATGGGAGAAATTAACGGACTAAAAGAAATAACGATGAAGAATGATATTAATGTGACTTTCTATCACTGTGCATTACATCAAGAAGCTCTACGTGCAAAAGCATTTAATATTAAAACAACTATGGATGTTATAATTAAAAGTTTTAATAAATTGAGAAGAGGTCATCTCATAACTCGCTAACACATAGAGAATTGAAGATGTTTTTTAAAGAAACGAAAGCAGCTTACGAAGATGTGACTATATTAACGCAAGTTAGGATAGAAAGAAAGGAGAAAGGAATAGGATATTTAGAATTTTTTGGAACTTAATTATTAATTAGTAAATTAAAGTGTTGAGAATTTATAACTAAATAATTGCTAACACATTTGAACAAATTTAAATTTAAACCGTCTAGGCACAAAACCTCGCGATTTTTCAAACTCTAGAAAATATTGAACCTTAAAATTTTTAAAACTGTTTCAGAATAAAATAATTTGGCTCATTTTAAATCTTGTTTTGCTGTATTAGAAGAATTTCCAAATTCCGACTTTACAAAATTTGTTCCATTTCAAGAATTTGAAGATAACAGATTTCTTAGTGAAATATTTGGGAATCCTATTCTCCGCACAATTGCAAATCAACCAACAATTTTTCAGTTAGAACTTTGCGATTTTCAAACCGATGAAATGTGGAAATGCAAAGAAAATGACAAAAACGTTTCTTAGATTTTCCTTTCGTTTGTTGCAACTAAGTAATAGTAATCACTTTGGATCTGTGTGTATAATATCCGCCGTTTTTTCCATATGCAGGTTTTTAATTAAATCATAAACGACAAAATGAAAAAAGTCGAGTAGATTTTAGTTAGTGACCACTAAATTTATAAAGCCATGAAATTGTAGTAGATCTATATTTCAATTGAAGTAAAGTGATAGCCCTGGTTGCAGCTATCATATACGTATGAAGGCGTTATGTTTGTGTCTGAAATAAACATCCCGTATATTTTGAAATTTTATTTGATTTAAAGAACTTTAAGTTAACAACACAATTTCTTTAATTTGTGAAAAAAATTGTATTTTTACAAACAAGCGGCTAGTTTCGAAAGCAACATGTTATGTGAAATTTGGCTAACGAAAAATGTTTGAAGACGACCACAGCCAATTTATTGCGCACTGAAAGAAAACAAACCAAAACAAGTATTTGAAGTGGTTTTCGTGGTTGCTGTTTGCGACAGAATAGAAACTGGCAAAACAAAAACCAAATAAAATTAACATTTTTAATTAGCGTTGTATATTATTATTCCATTTTACTTTATATTATAACTAAATACATAATTGAAAATTGCAGTGGTTTCGTTATATATTACTACACTTTATATTCGTAAAATAATATGAACATTAAAGAAAATCATCTTTCTCTGAATCCGACATTACTTTGTATTGTATCAGAAAACAACACGAAATGATTATTGACTAGTTACAATTTGTCTGATTTTGTCTGCGTTATAGGCAAAATTTTCTTGTCTATCAAAAACCAAGAACGTTTTGACTAATTTGGAGGAGAGGTCGCCAACCTAAGAGTAAATCGTCCCAAATTCGTGCTGCTTGGATAAGGACTTACCAATTTGAAATTATAGTTTTCTCATGAAAAATATGTCAACATTGCAGTTTGTTTTTGAAAAATGATTAAGTAACTTAATGTAATATATGTAATTTCCAAAAAAAAAACTTATAACTACCCACAAGTGTTATTTTCTTTGTACATTGCTTAAAACTACCAAAGCCACTATTTATTGATAAAATTATATAAAATTTTAGTTTATTCATTATTGCTTGGTTGAATAATGAAAATGTACGTATCATGTATGTACCTGGTAAAAATTACTGGAAATTCCTTTAGAAATGAAAAGTTTCCACGAAATCATTATTTACTGTATGTGAATATTTCTGTATAAATTTCTGCGAATTCATTCATTCATGACCGGTTTGTATAATTTTTTTTTTTTGCCAAAATCAGGACCAGATTCAATCACTTTAGACAGAATTAATTAAAAATTAAAAAGAATACATTAAAAATTTGTTGCTACAGAAATGTTGTATTTTGTAGCAAGTTGTTCCCAATTGTTAAAATCGCAAAAGCAGTTAATTTTTCTACTTCCATGCTTGACCGAAGATTGGTTTTGATTCTTTTCAAGGTTGGAAATGATCTTTCAGAAGAACAATTTTATTGAGAGAGTGGACAAAATATGCGTAAAGCAATAGCTGCGTTTGGGTAGTGTTAAAATTCTATATTTTGAAATTTTCACTAGGTAAATTAATACAGTTTGGCAATAAAGCAAATAATTCTACCTATCTATGTACATACATAAATTAATTGGGCTGAAGACAAAAATGAGAAAAAAATGCAATTTGAACGAGCAAACGATCATCAACAGAACCAAAACCAATATAGGTAAACGAGACGATATATTATACCGGGTGACAATAAAATACGAAGGTTGTGTAATACATAGTTAACATTCATTTTAAATTCAAATATAACCATTTCTATCTTCACTCTTGATTTGTGCTGCCAACATTTTGTCGGTGGTTGGAATTGTAAGAATAACGTGAAGAGGAAAATAGGTGAAGAACCATTTACTATAAGAACAGCAGCGAATACGAAAGGATGAAAAAGGAATATAGAAATTAAGTGTATTATAAAAACAGTTTAAAATAAATTATTAAAAAGTGAATTATATCAACTCATTTGAAAATTTTATAAAGTTGTAAATAACAGGTTTATTTAATAGAAAAATTAATAATTTTCATAATAATCTCCCTGCGCATCAATACATAACTTGGAACGTTTATTAAAAATATAAATGGCTGAAATCATCAGAACTTTGGTCCTGAAAAATAATGCAACTCCCAAATCAATCCCTAACTGAACATTTCAACTCAATCTTAAGCTCGCAACATGCATCTCAATTTACAACTCAACCTCCAACTCAGCGGCAACGTAATCTTAAACGCCGTCACCAAATTAATCGCCTTAGGTTTGCGTCACCTCAATCACAAATCAATCATTAAATAATTCCTCAACCAGACAACTCATTTAACTTCAACGCTCGCTAATTAAACCCTAACTGAACTTCAACTCACCTTCTACTCATCACTTCAACTCATCTTCCCTAACTGAACTTCAACTCACCACTACTACATTCGTGTATGAACTCAACTCAAATCAACTCAATCTAACCTTCGACTAAACCCTAAAGTCAACCCTAAATTATTCCTTAACCAATCCCCTCACTCAAATAAAATTGAACTTCATGTCAAACCCTACCCAGATAAATCTTAATAAATCTCAACCCACTACTCTCCCCAAATAAATAATTCCACCATAACTCAACCCACAAATTGAACCCAACTCAACCGCAAATTACACACCCAACTCAATCCTCAAACTAGCATATATACACCCAGCGCCATAAAGGTTGATTTACATATGCGACATGTGACAAGTGGAAATAAACGTGGCGTTTTTTTGACAACAATTTACATTTGTGACGAGTTCCGCCACGCACATTTTATAAAATTTATTATATTTTAATTTTTGTTCTTCAAAAAAGCTTCGTCAAAGCCTACTATTTCGTTTCATACATACAAAAAATTTGTATGTGTTTGTACGACCGTGACGGAAAAGATAAAATTAAATCAACTCTCGACGTGTGGCGTGTGCCATGTGACGAATGTCAAAATATTCGTCTCTGATTGGCTAGAAGCTCCCGTCACACGTCGCACGTCGCATATGTAAATCAACCTTAAAAATGTGCGAATTGGTTTATTTTCACTACGTCTCTTTTGTTTATTATATGTTTTTGTTTTTTCGCTCTTTTCTTATTTATTTTCTTTTTGTTTTTTGCACTCATTTATTTTTCTTTGACTGGCGACTAAAATATTTCGTATGTAGTTTTATATGGTCAAACATGTGTTTGAATGTTTCATTAAATTATTAATTTCGACTAAATTAATTTTAAAATTTGATATTTATTATTAATCGCAACATACTCAATTTTATTAATCATAAAAAAAAAGTACGGGGACATCCACTAATTTAGACAAGGAACTTGTATCTGTAAACATGATTTTACTTATTTTTGCATGTAAAAAAAAATGTAATCAGCGCTGCTCAAGCGTGGGGACAAATGAACTAAAATCGATTTTCCGAAAGTCCCTCATTGTTGTGAAATAATTTATAGTGGTAATCGAGGTAAATATTAGTTAGTTCCAGTTAAGCCATCAAAGAGTAAATTTTACAATTGGTCTTTATAAACTAAATATTGACGAAAAAGCAAAAATTTTGCAATTTCATGCTACACAATACACAAATGTGATTATAGCGGAAATGATCAATTGTATTGAATCCGGAGTAAGATGTTTTTTAAAGCGATATTGTGAAAACCCAACAATTGTAAGAAAGGTCTGAATGCTTATCGACCGGCGAAAAACCCACTCCTTAGCATAAAAATGAGAGCTAAAAGTTTAAAATTTACAAATGAACGGAAAAATGGACAACCAAGGACTGACGGAGAGAAGGATTTTCGAACGAGTCCAAATTTAATTCATTTGAACCCGACAGAAGATGACAGTTCGGCGACGAAAAGAAGAAAAGTATTTTTCAATGCGTTTTGCCGATATTAAAACATTCCCTATACATTCTAGAAGGTTCTGTAAATGGAGTAAAATACAAAAAAAAATGTTGAAACCTGCGTCGTGCCAACCATTGAGGATCTGACACAAAATATTACAAATCCAATATTTGAGGATGAGTTGGCTCCATTCACAGATCACGTCTTGCAAGATATAGCCGTTGTTGGTAATATAAGAATGTTTATTTATAATGCCATTTCCCTTTAGGTAACAGAATTTAAACAAATTTTGGGGATCGAGTCACTACCACGGCCAGAAAATAGTCCAGACTTCAACATTACAGAGAATTTTTGGGCGTTCAAGGATTAGGCAATATAAGCCGAAAACTATTAAAGAACAGAAAAAGTTAATTGAAAAAGTATGGTTCGAAGAAATTTCAACAGAATATTTGCAGAAATTATACGATTCTATGCCGACTCGGATTAAGGATGTCATTAAAGCCAAGGGGAGACCCACTAAATATTAATTTCATTGGTGAACCTTTTATTGAATTTTTATATGTTTTGTTTTTTTTTTGAATATATTTTTTTAATCATGTTTATGCTTAACTTTAATAAAAATAACCATTTTTATAAGTAAATAAATTGTTTTGTGGATTTTTATTTTTGTTCAAAAAACCATTTGAAACATACGCAACATTTATATGATAAACCTAGGAAATATTCGCTGCTCATATTTTAGTAGGGTTAAAACATCCGACCACAAAAATATTTATTAAAAATATATAAAATGGTACAAAAATTTTATTTTTAACCAGTATTTAAAATTTGTGTCCTTTATTCATAAAGCAAATAACTCCTTTCCAAATATTTTTTTTAAATTTCAAATCGCACATTTTTATGGTGCTGGATGTAATAAACTAGCTGGTATTCTAAATTAAATTTAAACCTTCAAGGCACAAACCTCTCGTTTTTTCAAACTCTAGGAAATATTGATGATGATAAACTAAAACTTAAAATTATTAAAACTGATTTAGAACCAAATTATTTGGCTCATTTTAAATCTTGTTTTGCTGTATTAGAAGAATTTCTAAATTCGGACTTCACAAAGTTTGTTCCAGAATTAGAAATTCTCTTTAACCAATTCAACGAAAAATTTCAAGAATTTGAAGATATCAGAATTCTTAGTGAAATATTTGAGAATCCTCCTATTCACTGCACTAGAAATTTACAAACCGATGTTACTTTGGAATTAAATTTTGGAAGCTCGTTAGCCCATCAAGTTTTCAAATTTATTTGATGCAGTTACAAAATCGTAATTTTTTATTTTCAAATAGGACACATGCGAAAGTACATTTTCACATATGGCAATGATAAAAAATCAATACCGAAACCGTTTATGTGACGAGCAACTTGAAAACTTATTGAGGCTTTCTACTACCGCTATTTCAATAGATTTTGATCATTTGGCTCGCTGTTCGATAATTGGCATTTTATCTTCGTTTCATTGTGTTTATAAAATATGTTTTGTTATGATATTTGTGCAAATATACGTTACTACAGGTTTTTGTCCGAAGGTACGTACTTATGTACATACATATGTATATTCATTTATTTAGAAATAACAAAACATGTTTTTTAATTTTG
The DNA here is from genome assembly GCA_963556165.1 of Tipula helvola. Classification (NCBI taxonomy): domain Eukaryota; kingdom Metazoa; phylum Arthropoda; class Insecta; order Diptera; family Tipulidae; genus Tipula; species Tipula helvola. The sequence goes on along the minus strand of OY744482.1, from coordinate 141,352,354 downwards.
GTAATCTTTTACGTAAAAACATATAAATTTACATTATCGCAAAGGTAGTCATAAAATATCTTGTTATTTCAATAGATACATGAAATAACCAAATATTATACAGCATTGTACCGCATTTTCTACAGTTTTAAATTTACATGATTTTTCAACATACTAGGAGAAAAGGCGTTTTCTGATTATTTGTTTGCTCTAAATTTAAACGTAAATCACTAATAATTATTGTCAGTGGAACAAATTAAAATGTATAACTAAAAAAAAAGCTATGAAGCATGAACGATGGGGTATCGGACCTATACACAAAATAATAAGAAAATAAACATTAATTTTTGTTTTAATTAAATTTAAAAAATTTAACCTCTACAATTTTACGTCAACTTTAATCTATGAACTTTTTTTTTACACCAAATGGATTGTTTTATCATTCCTGAAAATTTATTTGTGCCGATAGAATAATAAATGATTTAGATAAAATATTCATATCATGTCGCTTTTGATCAACATGTTACTTTTGCATGGGAATTTAAATAATTTGGTAAATAAAAACAGCAGGGGGACAAATACACAAATATGTCAAATAGGCAAAAAAAAAAAAATTAAATCAATACGAGTATTCTATAAATTAAAAGTTAAAAATACATTTTAATTGACGTCGAGGAAACTGGGTTTAAAAAAGTTAAGTTAAAATATTTTGTTTTTTTATTTTAAGTTGAACTACATATGGACATAGCTACCTACGTACATTTATTTTATGTTATCTGTTTTTAAATAAGGTATTATGGGACTTAAGCTAGATTAGAATGAGATATTTTATATATTTATAATTTATTGATTTCTCATTAAGCAACTGTGTAAAATATTTCAATATAAATAATTGCAATTTTCAAAAAATAAATGTCTAATACTTTTCTGAATTTTATATTCCCTCCGAACGACGAATGGCAGATTATATTTTCTCAATCTTCCAGAAACAATTAAGACAAATTAGGTAATTTAAATCGAACAAGAGAAAGTATTGATAAATTAAAAACGATATTAAAAGTAGTGATGCTGTTATAATTATCACAAATGTTATTAGTGTAACCACAGGTGTGCTTTATTTTTGTACACAGTTTGCAAATTAATATTGTGTAGTTTAATTTTAGCTGCATTGGAAGGTGATAGAACATTATCTCAGAGGTATACTATAAAAGTGTTTTGTTCTTCTAAATTAAAATTAAAAAAAAAAAAATTGTTAGTTATTTGAATTTTATTCGATAGACAAAATGATTTTAAATTTTTATTAAAACGTATCCACATTACAGTCGATAAATCAATTAAATTTATTTTGGCTTCAAAAAAGCAAAACACTTATACAAAAGAACTGCATGCGTAAAGAAAATCAGATTTTTCAATACAAAAAAAACGGGCAAATCAAAATTATTTTTTGTTTTCTTTCTCATCAATTCTTTGAGCGAACCGTAATAAATTACAAAATCCCTCAACAAATTTTAGGCCAACATATGTACATACATTTTCCGTCCGCAGTTTCATTCATCATACACATGCAAAAACTTATATTCCCATTTAAATGGATAAAAAAGCAATATGAATTGTGCTTGCATATATGAGTATAAAAGCTATCTTTTGTGATTGCTGTGTGACTTTGCTTTAATATTTAACCAATAATGTTTTAATTTATTTAAAATTATTGAAGGTAATGAATTTCTTACTATATTTTACTAAATTTGTTTTAGTTCTATTTTAGTAAATTCTTCATTGAAGTATATAGATCAATGAAAATTTTACTAAATTATCCTAAACAAGAAAATTTTGCTACTCAATTAATGACATTTAGGGGTAATGTGTTTCACAGTATTATCATAGACATTCATACTAGATTTCTCATTTCATAGTAACTAAAGGAAAAAAACAAAAACTTCTGATAATTCCAATGTATCGTTGTGTTGTGTATTTTATAAGGCAATGATTTTAGAATGCGTTGCAAATATAATACGTATATGCAATACATCGATAAAATTTGAATGGAAAATTTTTATTTTTATTTTGTGTTTTTAGTCAAATGAGAGATCTATTATGAATGTCTATGGTATTATTAAAGTGGATAATGTATTTTTTACCAAATATGTATTCGTAATTAATATCGTTTAATTAATAATCTAGTTAATTCCTCACTACCAGGACCCATTTATAAGAAAGCATAATAGTAAAATCGTTGACCAGTCCTATCGCTATGGGTATCAAAATTCGAACAAAACGCACGACGATTTCAAATATGTGTAGTGTTACTTTGGGAATTTTATAGCAACAATGCCGTGTATTTTCATTCCGTTCCAATTTCATCCCTATTATTTGGCATTATGGCATCATACTTTCTCAAATGAGTAGTTATATGAGTTCAGATGTTCAAAAGTCTGAAGAAAAAAGTTATTTTGATAAGAATTACAGACACTATCAAGGATACGTCTATTGATTCGTTAAGAACACAAAGAAATCGTAATTGAAAATTGTTTAGTGAAAATCTCAAAAAATACAAATAAAATCATTTTAATTTCTTGCAAGTAAATAGATGCTATCGAGAGTTTCCTGAAAAAATAATGTTGACAAATTGTTACTCTGCCGAGTTATGGGCCAATAAAATCAAGATATGTAGCTTTACGTCAACAAATTTGGCACTGCAAACTTACAGAGCATAATTTTCATGTATAGAGTCTAGGTACATTTCATAAATACCAATTTAGTACTAATCGGAAATTTTACGGTTATAGGGCGAATTTACATTTTGTGAATAGGGGCCTAAATTTCTTCAATATAAGTTCATTTAACTGTAAGTTTGTTTTCGGTGTTGTTTTTTTTTCAATTAAAAAACAGACACACGGCACTTAGAAGAAAATAATAAATAATAACTGCACCTTTTGATTATTTAAAAAAAAAAATCGATATGAAATCGATACTGACCTATCTATTTGTTAAAATAAATTCAATGGTAAGTGCATAGATAGTTTACCATCGACTCGCAAATCTCTTTGAATTTATTCTTTCGATTTAGTAAATTCAATTGTAGATAGTTTACCGTTGAACCAACGGAACCTGCCTCACCTTGCTGCTGAAGTATTATATTTGAATGGCGCTACCTGCACTATTCAAATATGGTACATCAAAGGCAAGGTGAGACAGGTTCCGTTGGTTCAACGGTAAATTATCTACAATTGAATTAACTAAATCGAACTAATAAAATCAAAGAGATTTACGAGTCGATGGTAAACTATCTATGCACTCACAATTGAATTTACAATACAAAAACGAATAAATGCAAGAGATTTCGGCTGGTGTCTGACTTATATTGTATATGATTGAATTTATTTTAACAAATAGATAGGTCAGTATTGCTTACCTCCTTCGTGAAAAATAGACGCAAAATCGATATGCGCTTAATAAAATTAAATTAAAATAATCAAAAGGTGCGGTATTTGTTCTTTTTAATTATTTATAACTGAAGAAAAGATGATTTATGTGAATGAAAACAAAAATAATGAGCTCAATGCACCGAACTCATCGTCGACCAACAATATAAATTCTGATAGTGACCTAGGTCAGGGTAATATACAACAATTAGTGTAAAAGGGGTTGGATGGGTATTTTTCTGTTCATACCAAGCGAAAATGAAGCTTAAGCAAACAACAGAACAGAAGCAAAGCGACAAGAATGGAACAAGGGCGGACCAAATACCTCTCAGTAAGAGGTACTCCAGTTAAAAGTAGCAGCTCCACATATATTGTTAATCCAGTACACTAACCAAAAAACATTACAAGATCGATGGGATCTTCGGATAATTTACAGTTATTTTATCTAGGTTGTTCAATGTAAATTGAATAACACTCTACATTTAGTATTTTTTAGTAGGGGTAGTGAACCCCGTGACAACTTCATGAAAATTTGCACATATATTGTTATTCCAGTACACTAACCAAAAATCATTACGAGATCGATGGGATCTTCGGATAATTTACAGTTATTTTATCTAGGTTGTTCAATGTAAATTGAATAACACTCTACATTTAGTATTTCTTAGTAGGGGTAGTGAACCCCGTGACAACTTCATGAAAATTTGCACATATATTGTTAATCCAGTACACTAACCAAAAAACATTACGAGATCGATGGGATCTTCGGATAATTTACAGTTATTTTATCTAGGTTGTTCAATGTAAATTGAATAACACTCTACATTTAGTATTTTTTAGTAGGGGTAGTGAACTCCGTGACAACTTCATGAAAATTTGCACATATATTGTTATTCCAGTACACTAACCAAAAAACATTACGAGATCGATGGGATCTTCGGATAATTTACAGTTATTTTATCTAGGTTGTTCAATGTAAATTGAATAACACTCTACATTTAGTATTTCTTAGTAGGGGTAGTGAACCCCGTGACAACTTCATGAAAATTTGCACATATATTGTTAATCCAGTACACTAACCAAAAAACATTACGAGATCGATGGGATCTTCGGATAATTTACAGTTATTTTATCTAGGTTGTTCAATGTAAATTGAATAACACTCTACATTTAGTATTTTTTAGTAGGGGTAGTGAACCCCGTGACAACTTCATGAAAATTTGCACATATATTGTTATTCCAGTACACTAACCAAAAAACATTACGAGATCGATGGGATCTTCGGATAATTTACAGTTATTTTATCTAGGTTGTTCAATGTAAATTGAATAACACTCTACATTTAGTATTTTTTAGTAGGGGTAGTGAACCCCGTGACAACTTCATGAAAATTTGCACATATATTGTTAATCCAGTACACTAATCAAAAAAACATTACGAGATCGATGGGGGATCTTCGGATAATTTACAGTTATTTTATCTAGGTTGTTCAATGTAAATTGAATAACACTCTACATTTAGTATTTCTTAGTAGGGGTAGTGAACCCCGTGACAACTTTATGAAAATTTGCACATATATTGTTAATCCAGTACACTAACCAAAAAACATTACGAGATCGATGGGATCTTCGGAAAATTGTTTATAAATAAATATCTAATTTAATATATCGACCTTACAAATTAGTCGCTTTTCAATTTTGTACACAACACACCATTTACTTTTATTTAACCTTAAACCTGTGGGTATGTTTTACAACTTACTTCGATGTTACGGGAAATAGAATTCCTTAATATTAATTTTAATTAAATGGGGATAATGCAATTTTTTAAATGCTTTTGAGTTATGTGTCCTTAATTTATTTATAAAATGATGCAATGAGTAGCAAAGTTAACCTTAAAGCCATGTTTGAAGAAATGTATTCCCCAAAACACGGTTTGAAAATTAAACAAAAATGTGAGTTAATTGAATATTCCAAGAATGTTTAATGAAGTTAAATAAAAGAAAGTAGAATGGGTGTTTTCTAAATTATCAAAACTAACATTTAAATTGCATGTTTAAATTTCATAAATTTATTTCTGGATGAAACTATTTCTGTGTTTTTTTATAAGTCTCGATAGATCTATTCAGATATTTGCAAAAATAAAAAATGGGAAATTGTAGCTACTCCTATCATCCACTTAAAAATACTGGCACTCGCAGCACTAAGAATTGTGTTTATTTTGACAACGTTCGCCATGTTGTTTTCATTATATTTTGTTATTCCAAAAGTATAAGTACATGAGGAAAAGTAATATATAGTAATATATATAGTATATATATAGTAATATATATAGCGAATACATTTTATCCATATATAAAAATGAGACGAACAAATTAAAACTTTTTTTTTTCTTTCAAAATGCTACTATGATCTTTTAAATGTTGAGCAACTTTTACGAAAAATGATAAACAAGTTCATTTTTCGATTTTTCAATTCTTTTTCGCTAAAAAAAGTTGTGGATTGCAGTAAGTAGTATTAAATAACACATTTTTAATATGCATATTCATAATGGAAGGAAATAATAATAAAATTAATACTTTTATCGTACATATTCTATCTTTTAAAATAGAGCAAAAGATTAAATGTAAATCAGCTACTAGTTTCCTATTGTATGATAGATGTACTAAAAATTGACTTTGGTATGCGTCCATGCTAAAATACAAATTTTTAATTTGTGTCTTTACTGATAAAAGGGAAAATCTGTAGTCTCGATAGCATATCTGGATAAAAAGCAAGATTTTCACGTACAATTAATAAGTTATCATATGAAATTCAAGGAAATGAATTAAAAACGATAAACTGTTGAATAAAATGTTATTCTTGATTAAAATAAACTGAATCAATTTCAGTTTAACCACAAAAATAGAGAACATCTGGATGCGATCTATTGAGATCTATCGAGACATAAAAAAACACAGCTTATGTATATTCGCTAGCTTAATCACAAATACCCCTGGATGTATGCGTTTGAATAGCTAGTGCAGCTAGTAAAATTTAGTAAATTCTTCATTCGCGTAATTATTGTACCAACAACAACCTTACTTTTTTTGGTTGAGTTTTTATTTTTGGGAAATCTAGGCTCGAGCAGTTGATGAACAACTTTTAGTTTCAGTACATTTTTCAAACCGAACCGAAAAGATATGTTAATGACCTAACAAATTATATAAAGCAAAATAATTTACATGGAGTATTACATCCAAAATATACAACACCAATTGATTTAAATTTTTAAACATTTGGTACACTGTATTTTAAAAATCAAGTTCAATAAAAATAATATATTTCCCAAAAAAATATTTTTACTGAGAGTGCTAGCCATGTAAAAACATAAAACTCATTAAATTAAAAATTCAACAAATTTTTATTTGGTTTAGGGCTCTTTTTTATTTCTTTTTTATTAATTAAAGCTTTAGCTTTCGAAACCTATTCGGGTACATTTTCAAAAGCGTAATGAAAAATATATCAAAAAATTCTTTCTTTTATACATAAATCAAAAACATAAACCAATCACAAATTTTTATTAAATCCGACTTTTCATGGGAACGCACAGCTATGTAATTTTCGAAAAAATCTTACTAAGGCGATTTCATGTAAAAAAATGGAGGTGTGGCCAACACACGACTTTCTTTTACGAACAACGAATTTTAAGAAACTATTATAATACAAATTTCTTGCAAACTTAATTAAGATTGTTTTTATTTTTTCATGTTTTCTGTAAATTGTATGTTTTTGAAATATTTGCAAAATAAATTTTCTGTTTCGCGGAATCTGGGAGCTGTAACCCCAAATATTATGTAAGGCATTATTGAAGATATATCTGTTTTGAGGTCCCCTGAGTCCGAAAAAGTAGGTTTCGAAATGATGTCTGTCTGTCCGTTTGTCCGTCCGTCTATCAGTTTGTGTCTTCTCTATAGCCCAGATGGCTTAACCAATCGAACAAAAACTTTAGATTTAAGCTTTATTTATGTAAAAGAAAGTAATAAAAAATAATAAATTTGTAAGAAGTTTGCGTAATTGGTTTCTCAAAATTCCCTGTTCATAGAAGAAATGCGTTGGCCACACATCAATTTTATTTTTTTTATAAAATTTTTTAATTTTTTTTTTCTTATTTTTGTTTACTTTTATTTTTTGGAAACATTTTGTTTTAGTAGCTTTTTGTAAACCTTATACTTTTTGAGATATTTGCAAAAGAAATTTTCTGGCCCAAAGCAGTGGCGACTTCCGGTTGCCCGATATGGACTAAAATTCACTGGGGCCTTCCAATTTACCAAAAACGATTAAGTCTGAAGTTTCAGTTCGATTGGTTAAGCCATCTGAGCTGCAGAGCGGACACAGACGGACAGACTGACAGACAGACATCATTTCGAAACCCACTTTTTCGGACTCAGGGGACCTCAAAACAGATAAATCTTCAATAATCTCAAGGTCGAAAATTTTCATGATTACTATACTTTATTTTACTTCGTAAAAGAAAGTAAAAAGTTGTACATTTGTATAAAAATAAAGTTGCATGAGGCAAAACAATTTAGATGAATAAATCATATGAGTTGCCAACATAAGCGTAATCTTCAACGACATTGATTGAATTTGTACTTGATTTAATTTGTAGCATTTCCAAAATCGATCTTTCCTAAAATTTATTTCGTTTCTCGAGAATTTTTATGTTATCTAAACTGATTTGATGGTTTGTATTTTTCAGATGTCGTGTAAGTGCACTAATGCTTAAATTTTGATCTTTATTTATTTCACTTTTGTGTTGGTAAAATCTTTTTTCTAGAAATTGTTTCGTCTGCCCTATGTAGGTAGCGTTACAAATACATTGTGCTGATAAATATGCGAGTGAATTGTTTCCTAACTTTTCCTAAAAAATTACAACAACAATGTTATTGCCTTAGTAGTGGTGAAAAGAGAAGTCATTTAGGCGAACATAGATTTAAAATATTTAAAAAAACGAAAGCGACAATTAAACATTTTATTAAAAGATCCACTGGATTCCTCATAAAACATAAAAATTGTGCAGTAATTAAAATTATATAAAATTAGAAAATATTGGCTTACATAAATAAAATAATGTAAACATATTGCAGAGCGCTCCAAATTAATAATAACTACTTTCTAACCATTTAGTATCAACTTCAGTGATATGGCTAGAATTCTTAGATCAATAGGAACATTTGTACCAAATTTCAGAAATATCTAATGGGTCTCACAGGGTGTCCATGGCGATTGAAAAATATAAAAAAAATTAATTGGACCACAGAAGCATTCCTAAGCAATACTAACTACTTTCTAAGCGTTTAGCATCAACTTCAGTAGTATGGCTAAAATTCTTAGATCAATAGGAATATTTGTGCCAAATTTCAGAAATATCTAATGTGTCTCACAAGGTGTCCATGGCGATTGAAAAATATAAAAAAAATTAATTGGGCCATAGAAGCATTCCTAAGCAATACTAACTACTTTCTAAGCGTTTAGTATCAACTTCAGTGGTATCGCTAAAATTCTTAGATCAATAGGAACATTTGTGCCAAATTTCAGAAATATCTAAGGGGTCTCACAGGGTGTCCATGGCGATTCACCTTTGAGCCCAAATATATGTTCCCTCTACAACAGGATGGGTACAACTGTGGCCCATTGATAATTTATGCTGTGAATAAATATACCAATAATAAACACTTCCCTGAGATTCATTCATCGGACAAGAAGCCATATTTATCAGCTTTATCCAAGTATCGAGATGAGCTAAAAAAGTTTATTTCGGTTGGTTCAGGGGATGTTGCGGATAGATGTTTGATTTGCTTTGATAATATAAGCAACCCCTTTGTTGATTTAATGCACTTCAACATGCGGGGATGGCGGATAGGGGATTACCCTAACCAGTTCATCAGCAGGTAGGTGGGAAATAAAATACAACCCGCGGACCAAAATTAGCACACTGCAGCATCTGTTCTCTAGAAGATGCGACGCTTTTCAAACCCAGAAGCATCTGTCTTATATTGAACGGCTCCATTATCAGCAATTGTACTAAAGAAGTGGCCGCTTTTCTTATATATACTTGGCAGTAAAGATGGAACCCTATATAATAAACCATCCAAGTTCTCACAGATTGAAGAGCGGTGTACATTGAATCCACTATGCCGGCGGGTTTAAGGAGTAAGCATGCGACCTCCCAACCGTCGAGATCAAGCGAACGCAATGTACCGGTAGTAGAAACATTGAATTAAACATTTTTCAATTGCCGGTTAGAAAGTTGTTGTTCAATAAACGCTTAGAAAGTAGTTAGTATTGCTTAGGAATGCTTGTGTGGCCCAATTCAAATTTTTATAATTTTCAATCGCCATGGATACCCTGTGAGAACCATCGTTTTTTTAAATATTTTAAATCGATGTTCGCCTAAATGACTTCTTTTTTCACCACTACTAAGGCAATAACATTGTTTTTGTATTTTTTTAGGAAAAGTTAGGTAAAAATTCACTCGCATGATAAACAACGTTTGATTGTTTCTTTAAAGATGTGTTATCTTTAATTTTAGAAAAGAAGTTGTTGTTTAAGCTTGTGGCTGCACGTCCTATAATTTTAAAGTTATAATTTTGGAAAAGATTTTTGATTTTTTCGTAAAGATTTTTAACGTAGGGAATGGCCAAATAATAAGTGGTTTCATTTGTTGATCGAGAAATAAAATTTGGATGGACATTTTTTTGTTTCCAAATTATGTGGTTTACCAATTTTTCCGGATACTGGTTGCGAAATAATGCATCTTTTAGAATTTTTAAATTTTTATTGTGAAATTTAGTATCGGAAAGTTTCAGAATTGTTTGGGTCAGAATTTTAATGGTGTTAATTTTATAATTGTTGGGAAGCCAAGAATGAAAATTTAAATATCTACGAAACCAGACAGTATTTTTATGGTACCAATCACACGAAATTTTGCCATTTGGTTCAAGGATCAGCAAAATGTCCAAAAATGAAATTTTGTTATCTACTTCTTTATCTAACGTAAATTTTATTCTGTTGTTTTCCACATATCTGAAGTAAAACAATGGTTGAAAATCTAAAGAATTTAAAATCAAATTTTTCAAATTTTCCATTACTAAATTTGTTATGGTAGGATTTATTGGTGAGCTCATATAGGTGAGCTAAACATTTGTTTATAAATTTTGTTATCAAAAGAAAATTCAGAATTGTTCAAAAATATATCTAAAGCAGTGAAAAATTGTATTTTTGTTAATTTTGATTTAGCATTTTTCTTTATATTTCTCCAATTTTGACTAATAATATTTTTGACAATTTGACTATCGACGTTGGTAAACAAAGAGGTAACATCTAAAGAGATTAACAGAAAATTTGGTGGGATCATAACATTATCAATTTTATTTTTGAAATCTTCGGAGTTTTGTATGTAACAATTTGTCTTTCCTACGCTAGGTTTTAGAATATTGCCTAAAAATGATGCTAATAAATATGTGGGGCCCGAGAATGAAACAAATAACTCAAGAATACGACAACCAATCCACGTTTGCCATCAAGTTAATTATGTTCGACAACCACCACAATTACAATTATCTTTAACCGAAACTCCAAGAAAACCTATATGGAGATTATATACACACTAACATATTCCAAGTAGAGTCAGTGAAATTCTTAACGGTCATAGATAAATTTAATAAATTTGCCGCAAGCTACCTAAAGTATTAGTACTTAATACAATATTTCAATCAGCACGGATTACCAGGAAAAAGCATAGCTGATTCCAAAATAAGAAATGCGGGAGAAGTAAAAACATTAGTAAACAAATTTCAAATTGAATTGCACGTAACCGCACACCATACAATTCCACTGGCAATTCTCCAGTCGAAAGACTGCATTCTACACTCAAGGAAATTTGCAGTATCATACGCCTAAAAGACAAAGATAAAAATTTAGGAGATGTAATGAATCTCGCCATAGTATCGTATAATAATTCAGTTCATTCAACAACTAAACTTATACCATTTAATCTGTAAGAAAGCTACGAACAATTATGTAATGATATCCATAAACAATCAACAGAAGTAAAAACTAGAATTATTACGAAAATCAATAAGAAAAGAAAATCCGCTTGCCCTATATCCCCAAAATTATTCATTTTTACAAAAAGAGATAAAAGAGGAAAAATACGAGCTAACTATAAGAAACGACAAGTACTAAAGAATAATGAAATAGTAATCGAAACCCCAGAAGGCAAAGTGCATAAAACTAAAATCAGGTCCCTAAGGAGCACATGCCAGGAAATCAAGCTGACATCACTTAAGGACAACAAAAGAGTAATACCTATAAAAATTGTACCTAGATGCAAAAATCTACAATGGATTTAAAATTATACATGTCATACAACTAGAACCATATGGGCAAATCATAGACAACATGTAAATAAATTAATTGAAAAATTCCCAAGCGAAACTGGATACTTAAACATATTAAACACCAAGAAAGAGAGACCAAGTTGAAAAATTAAATGCAGAAATTCTACCTAAACGACATAAACTTGGATTGATTAACAGTTTTGGAACACTTATAAAAGACATAACAGGAAACTTGGACAACCAGAACTTAGTCGACGTACAGAGAGCCATGAACGAAACAAACCAAAATCAAGAGAAATTTAGCAATCAAATCAACAGCCAAATACAGGTCAATGATCAAATAATAAACAGACTAGAAGAAATTCAAAACACTATAAATATCAACCTCACGTGGTTTGGTTTCCACAATGCACCATGCATATAATTCCGAAGATTGGCGATTGTCTATCGATTCCTCCAAAAACCGTTTGACGGCAGTTTTCCTCCACGTTACCAAATCAAAAATGTTTAGGCAAATTTCTTTCCCCTTTCCGTACACAGTGACCTTGAGTTAGTATTGTTTCAAGCAAAGTAGGCGGATTATTTTGTTTTTCGGCATTGTTAGTGTATATTTTTGGTTGTAAAACAAAAACTAGCTATCGCAAAATATTGATATAGAGTTCATTTTGTAGATAAAGGAATACAGATTAAGAAAAAAGTATAAAAGTGGTCTCATCTTTAATTTCTTCCTCTTTAAATTGTCCACCGAAATGATATTTTCAATTAAAATTTAAAAAATCGCACTTTTTCGGATTATGACACTGTAGAGCATGCTGTATTTATATATGACGCTAGTTTTTCTCGGCATTTTAGACCAACTTTTTTTCGCTTCCTGCGCACCGTGTATATTTATTCAGAGACATTGCTTTACTCAAATAAATTTCGTAAATACGTCAATTCCGTGACGCGCGTCATCACATTGAAATTTTGGTTGACTCCCCATATATAATGAAAACAAAGACGTAGTCCTACGTCAAAAGAAAAACCAAAATCCAAATGGGATTATTTACTGATACGAATAAAAAACCCGAGTAACTTATTTAAACACATTGTGACACTTTTTCTTAAATGAAAAATAAGAACCTGTGAATAAATCAATACTATTAAAGACAGTGTCATGATTGCATTGGATTCTAAAACACGGAGATGAAAAGCCAAGAATTGTAAAAAAGTCTAGATGGCCTTGTAAAATAAGCAGGTGCATAGACAGATGGCCGACACACCACATCGCCGACAGGACAGTTGGCCGACACACCACATCGCCGACAGGACAGATGGCCGACACACCACATCGCCGACAGGACAGATGGCCGACAATCATTTCGCCGACAGCCCATATCGCCGACAACTACATCGCCGACAGGACAATTGGCCGACACACCACATCGCCGACACGACAGATGGCTGACAACCACATCGCCGACAGGACAGATGGCCGACACAACCACATCGCCGACAGGACACATGGCCGACACACCACATCGCCGGCAGGACAGATGGCTGACAACTATATCGCCGACAAGACAGAACAGATAATATTAATTAATATTTTTATTTCGATCACTGAAAATTATTCGAAATTGTTGACATGCCGATTTTTTTTATCCGTTAAAGTGGGGATCACATAAACTGAAAAATGACATAAACTAATTTAACTTAGAATTGTAAAGGCTAACGGCTTCGGTAACTCTCACGGGCACGCGGGAGGTCGCTGCGCTCCCCCCCGCTTAGCCCTCCGAGGGGCTTTAGATTTGAAGTTCGGGGGATGTAGGAGCCAGGATCAGCAAACATGTCGCACTGCGTGCCGCACGTAGGAGCGGATTATATAGAATCTATTAATGACACCTAATAAAAAGGAAAATAATTGCACTATTTTGTTATGCAAGATTTTGTAGTTGCAACATTTTGTAGCTGCAAGATTAATAAAAAAAAGAAATAACAAAATATTCCGATCCCAGAAAAACTATTTCACTAAATATTCATTATTTCACTATAAAATAATCGAAATAATTATTTCGGAAAACAAAATTATAAAAAACAAGATTTTGTCTTGCAGGCAAATCCCCCGATCACTATTTGAACGGAAAAAAAATTCGGCATGTCAACCATTTCGAATAATTTTCAGTGATCGAAATAAAAATATTAATTAATATTATCTGTCTTGTCGAAGATTTGGCTGTGTCGGCCAACTTTCCTGTCGGCGATGTGGTGTGTCGGCCATGTGTCCTGTCAAAGATTTGGCTGTGTCGGCCAACTGTCCTGTCGGCGATGTGGTGTGTCGGCCATCTGTCCTGTCGGCAATGTGGTTGTCGGCCATCTGTACTGTCGGCGATGTGGTGTGTCGGCCATCTGTCCTGTCGGCGATGTGGTTGTGTCGGCGATCTGTCTTGTCGGCGATGTAGTTGTCGGCCATCTGTCCTGTCGGCGATGTGGTGTGTCGGCCATCTGTCCTGTCGGCGATGTGGTGTGTCGGCCATCTGTCCTGTCGGCGATGTGGTTGTGTCGGCCATCTGTCCTGTCGGCGATGTGGTTGTGTCGGCCATTTGATCTGTCGGCCAACATTCTTGTCGGCCATGTAGTTGTCGGCGAAGTGGCCTGTTGGCGAAGTGGTTGTCGGCCATGTGGGCGGATACCATTTTAAACAATAGATATTCGTCCTACAGCAATCTTCTAATTTCAAGTGATTCGATATTAAATATTGCAAGCCTAACATTATAACTCAACTTATTGGTAAATGGTACAAAATTGAAACATAAAAATCTAGTAAACTTTTTTGAATTCGTTCGATTTTGAAGGCGCCTATCTCATAATAAGGACACCAAATTTGGGCTCCATACTCCAAAGTACCTCGCACTAAATGATTAAATAAAACAATCAATAATGTAGGTGATCTAAATTCTCTACCTCTCCTAAATATAAAACCCAAAGTTTTATACGATTTGCTACAAATGCTATCAATATGTGCATCAAATTTTAACCCTACATCAAAAACTACACCAAGGTCTTTAATTAATTTCACTCTGTTAACAACTAAACCATTAATATATGTTATATGATAATACCATACATTTACTAATATTTACATAAGTGCAATTCATTTGTCAGACACCATTGAAAAATCTTGCAAAGGTCATATTGTAGATTTAGAGAGTCTGACAAATTACCTACTTCCTTAAAAACCTTAAGGTCATCTGCATAGAGAAGACAACAGGAGTCAATCACATCTATCAAATCATTAATGAAAATTAAAAAGAGCAGAGGCCCTAGTATTGAACCCTGTGGGACTCCATAGATATCGGTTAAAACCAGAAGGAGTTATGTCCATTAAATACAACATATTGCTTTCTATCACCATAGTAAGACTGAAAAAATACTATGTCAGAATAGGATAATCCGAAAGTCACTAGTTTAGCACATAATTTTGAATGACTTACTGTACCAAAGGCTTTACTAAAATCTGTCTAAATACAGTCAACTTGCCTATTAGCATCAACAGCACCAAATACATAATCAGAAAATTCTAATAAATTGGTCAGTGTAGACCTGTTTGGATAAAAGCCATGCTGCTTATTGGAAATTCTATTTTTAACTAAACTGAATAATTTTGCATGTAATACCTTCTCAAATAATTTAGCAAAAGCATTTAAAATGAAAATCGGTCTATAATTAGCAATATCCGATCGATCACCCTTCTTGTAAATAGGAACTATATGTGAATGCTTCGATCTATCAGGAAAGCATGACGCTTTGATGGCACGATTAAAAATTATTGTAAGAGGTTTGTAAAGAACATCTTTTAAATTTTTTACAAAAAAATTGGGGATTAGATCTGGACCAGCTCCTTTATTTACTTTCAAATTATTAAGCAAATTAAGAACATCCAATTCAGAACAGTATAAATCGGAACATTGATCAGTTTTAGTTATTAAGAAACGAGAATTATCGACCCTAAATACATTTTTGAAGTTTTCCGCAAATAGATTTGCAATTTCAGATTTATCAGCAGAACTGCACTGGCGAAGGTAAATTGTACATGGAAAATTCGTTTCGGTTCTAAATGAATTAGTGTACTTTCAAAATTTTTCCGGATCAGATTTAAATTGAACTTCCAGAGTTCCAGAGAAGTTAAGTACTTCATAAAACATCAACTGTTTAATTCATTAACAACTTGTCTTCTGAATTGTAAAAAAAAGTATACGATCACAAGTATTGTTGTAAATATGCAGCCGTTGAATAACTTTGTTTTTTGCAGTGATCAGTTTAACTAAAGAATCAGAGAACCAAGATGGAAAATGTTTATTTTTAGCTCTAGTTTTAGCAATACAGTGTTTCTTAATTGAGTCAAATAAAACACCATGAAATGCATCAATCATTTCGTTGACATTCTTACTGTCGAATAAAACGTCCCAATCTATTTTATGCAAGTCTTTCTCGATCAAGTTATAATGTAAATTGCGAAAATTGATTGATAAACGGGAACATGTGGTTTGAAATTTAATTTTGTTAAGTCGAATAGCGATATGAAGTGGAGGGTGGTATAAACTTCCATGCTATAAACGATATCAACATTGACAGAGTTAATGCTGCATAAGGCTAAATCTAATATCTTATTTTGGTGGTTTCTTACTAAATTAAGTATGGATAGCCCAGTGAGTTCCAGAGTATCTATTAAATATTCAGCAGCTCAACACACAAATCTCCTAGCTGTTATAACATCGAAAGAATCGAAGTACCACTCAATACATGACAAATTATAATCACCAACTATAATGAACTTGCATTTAGAGGATGCTGAAACCATTAGCTCCGATAATGCATCACAAAATATTTTATATTCTTCAAATTTAACACGAATGTTAAAATAGACAACACCCACAACAAGAGAATCACACTTGTTCAGACAAACTTTAACAAATACCCTAACAATAACATGTGAGTTATTAAAGAAGTCCATCGTTTAGGGCAGTTGTACAGTAGCCAAACCTTAACAACTGAAACATTATGCTTTGGATCGTTATCTATGTAGAACGCAAACATATACTTTATATTCCCATTTTTCGAGCCGAATCTTTTAAGATGTCGGCCTTTGAGGACGTTTAAGTCATCTCTTTGTTCATATTGCCTCCAATTAAAGCCAAATTTCCCATAAATATATGGCGCATTGCGTCACACACCGTTTCGTTATGACCTGCATGTTTTGTGGTAGCAGATAAATTGTTGGTCCTAGATGAAGTTTTGCGCTCCCACAACACGCTTTCCTGTTTCTTACCACATTAAAACAAAGCTAACTTATTTGCATAAAAAACCACCCATAGTTTTCCAAAAATCAGACGACATATGTTTAGATTTCCTTGCGCAGTTTAACCCTTTCGTTCGAAGAATTTAGAGACACAATCGGTTTTCGCCTCGCAACACGTAAAAAAATTCAATTACTTTGAAGTAAACATCGACCATCAGTTATTGAACTTACCTTTATACCACTAAACCCATACATCATCTTTGTTATAGTTTTTTGAAGTTTTAGAAACATCTCGTAAAATAAATCTTTCATCCGACAAAGTAATCTTTCGCCGCTCTTTCATGCTATGTAATATTTCTAATCTTCCTTCTTGGTAATATCTCACAAATTTTTTGAATTATTCTTTTGGACAGGTTAACTATAGGTGTATTTTTTCGATTTCCGATAAACTATAGCCGTTTTCAGATGCAATATTACCAAAGAACGAATATTTAGTGAAGCATTTTAGCCTCGATTTAGAATCATTGTGTTCTAAGGAGGTCTGAGTTAAATAGCTTTAATTAAGCAGTATTAGCTTTTGTTCGTAAATCTCGACTAACTCTTAAAAAAATTAGTAAGTCGTATACAACTGAATGTGGGTATGGTTTTCCTACTTTTTTAAATGTTATTAGGAAAATTGTTAGGAAAATTGTGTTTTCTTTTTTTTCATTAAATTTAGAATGAGTTAATTCTACGGTATTTAAAAAAAGTGCGACCGTATACAACTGAATGTTCTTGACTGTACATCGACGTTGTCATCCATAAGCACTAGAAGCTAGAATTTCATCGTCTTCTAAACTAAAAGTTACAAACAGCGGATGTTTGCAGTATTTGTTGATATACAATATCAACAACTAGAGCAACATACAGTAATGATATACTTATGTATGTATGAGTAAACCATGTTGAACAACAACTAGATTTTTACCGACTAAACAAATTTTGCATTATACAGGGTGTTTTGTGCTAGAGTGCAAATATTTTCAGGTATGATTCCTTGATTAATTTCAAGCAAAAAATCGTTCATGGAGGGGGGGGGGGCCATTTTAAATATTTACTGAGATTCAGTGCGTTAAAGAAAATTAGTTTGGGGTGGTACCTTCGCGCATATTTTTCTTAATTACTCCAAAGTTAGGAAGACTAAGCCAAGGATTTATAATATTATTTGTAGGGATCAGAATTACCTTTGTTTTAATTTATTATGTAAGTACATAGCCCATTCCGTTGTTTAAATATTAAGGTTTAAACTTTGAATTTTATTTAAATATCGCTAAAGTTTTGCGTATTGCATAGATTTTTACTCATAAAACATGAAAATAATAAACAATTTTTAATTTTTGCTTATTTCTTATACAAACACCTACAAAAATCTCATAGAAACATTTGATGTAGATTTCTAGGTAACATGAATTGGGTAATTATATGTATATTAGATCGACGGTGATTATCGGAGCCTACTATATAAATAAATGCCTATAGTATCGACTAAATTTTTCACTAAGCTTAAAATAAGGTACACAAAATTTTTCTTTGCTATGAAACTACATACATGTGGAATACTAAATAATTGTTATACACCCCTGAATTTTAAATCATGTAATTGTGTTTGTAACTTGTATTTATGTAATTTTGAATACTGTTCTTCAATCCTATTTATGTGTAATAGGGAAATGATGAGCAGACTACAAAAATTACAGAATAAGGGAATGCGATGCATTCTTAGGGTAAATAAATACACTTCGATTGATTTTATGTTACAATCTTTAAAGTGGCTAAACATTGAGCAGAGGATAAAAATGAATGTATTGATCTTTATTTTTAAGATGAAGCATCAAATTTTGCCAAAATATTTGTATGATAAAGTAGTGTTTGTTAGTGATGTTCATGATTACATATATGTTAAGAAATAGAAATGATTTTAGGTTAAAAGTGTATAATAATGAAAAATCAAAAAATATGTTAATGTATAATGGCTTATGTCTTTTTAATAATCTTCCAAATAACTTAAAAAATGAAACAAGTTTAAAAGTATTTAAAAGTAGTACGATTAATTATTGTAAAGACAATTTTTGAATGTAATAATAATTTACGAATTTATTTTTAAAAAAAATGTAAATTTTTTAATAGTATTTTATACTAAATAAAGTTATAATAATAATAATAATTATAATTATTGTTGATGGAAAAAATAAAATAGAAATTAGTCGATTCCAAGCCGCTGACCAAAATTATTTGTATATTAATTAGTGAAAATAAATAAGAAGAATCGACAATTGGGGGCTCAACCGGGATATGAATCAAGAATTGCCTACCTATAAAGAATATTATGTGGAAACGATGTAAATTTGTAACCGTAAGAACATTAAAATAGATTGAACTGTTTCAAGTGGTGTGTTAATATTATTAATATAAAATGGACTTTTATTGTGTAAATCATCGTGATATTAAATTGTAATAAAAAACAAAAAAAAAATCAACATCAAAAAGTATACAATTAAAACGTGAAAGATTGTGCCTTTTGTTAACAATACTATTTTGTTCAAAGAACTATTGTAAACTGTAAATCAGTGTGATAATAAACGAATACGTAAAGTGAACAATCAAAACGTGAAAGATCGCAAAAAACACGCAATTATCCGGTTTTAATTGAACGTTGTTAAATAGGTAATATATTCTTATAGCCTTTATTGTTTCGAAGTTACTGTATTTTTCGCATATAAGATATCGCTATTTAGTAAGGGTATTTTAACAGTATCGTTTAGAGAGTTAAATAACTTATGTATATAGATTATTCTATTCGAACTGTGGGTCGCAGGAAAAATAAAAATAACCGAAATGCCCATACGGTAAATTTTGATGATTCATTGTTAAATGAATTTTATACGAGTTTTGCTAACCATGTGCAATCAAGATCGGCTGATGTTAATAAGGAGAATTCAGATAAAAACGTTCACCAAAATTGTTCAGTTTCCTTACAACAAGTGCCTACTACAAGAGGATCTGCGGAAGCCGCTTCATTATCAAATCCAAACCGTTTAGTGACTGACTTGCAAAGTTTAAAGATCGCCCTTAATAAACTACAAGAAGATCATCGAGTCCTATCACAACAAAACCAAATATCGAATAGAATAGCAGTTACACAAAATGAAAACTGTTCAACGGAACAAGTTGCGCATAATATTTTGAACGAGTCGAACGCAGTGGACAATGATGCGGTTGCCAGTGGGGATGCACGTCATATATGGAAGAAACCAGTGATATTGGTTATAGCGAGGTCAGTGGTGCTATTCCAGAATTTGATGGTCTTAATATAAGAGCTACTGAATGGGTTAAAGAGTTTGAGGAATTTGCAGCTTTATGGAACTTGAAACCATTGAAGAAGCTTCTGTGGGCCCGAAAATCCTTGTCTGGGTCAACAAAGCAAGCGCTTTCTGGAAGAACCGACTTAGATACGTGGGGTAAGCTTAAATCGTATATTTTAGATGAATTTTCTTCCAGAAAATCTAGTGCCGAGATTCACAATGAGCTACGTGATTACTTTTTTGAAATGAGACGCTTGGGCAATCAAGGAGGTGTTGATGAGGAGTTTATAATTGCGTACACAATTAACGGAATAGATGACTCCCCATTGAATAAAACCTTATTATTCGGTGCAAAATCATTCATAGAATTTAAAGAACATTTAAGAAAATATGAACAATACAGACAGCAATTCAATAGTTCATCGCAAGCAAAAGGTCAAATGTCGTCAAGTGTTGGATTAGGAAGAAAATGAGGAAGGTGTTTCAATTGTGGTGTAATCGGACATTCATCCGAAGAATGCCCTAAGCGAGAAAGTGGCCCTAGATGCTTTAAATGCCATCAAGAAACCCACGGAGTTAAAGTTAGCTAGTTTAAGAAATGACGAGTTTATGTACCAGTCTAAATATAAAAACATTTTTATAAATGAAGTTCTAGCTGAAGCACTTGTTGACACGGGAAGTGATGCAACCTTGATTCAAACTTCATTTTTCAATACTTTAGATGGTACATACTGAGTTAGTGGTATCCGAGAAAAAGTTTAATGATTTCGGTGAGAATGAAGTTGTTGCTATAGTGGTTATTTCAAAGCTACCATAAAGATGGATGATGAAGTATATGAATGCCGCGTTTATGTTATTCCAGATCAAAAAGGAATACCAAATTGTATCATTGGTCGAAATATGTTACAAGGTACTTGTATCGAAATTGGTAAAACAGGAATGAAAATTAAAAAGGTAAAATCACTAGCAGTAAACGAAGAAAATTTTGATGAGTTTCTAAATTGCTTTAGTCTTTCGAATACTGATCAAATTTTAGAAATCGGAAACGAATAGCACAAAAGTGAATTATTAAAGATGATTCGAAATTACGATCCTAAGCAACCAGTTGAATCGCCAGTGAAATTGAAAATCGTGTTAAAAAATGAAATTCCCATATGGCAACCACCGAGAAGATTATCTCCCGGAGAAAAGATGAACGTCACCAAGCAAATTGAAGATTGGCTGGACGAGAAAATAATTCGACCAAGTACATCAGATTTTGCATCACCGATTGTACTCACAAATAAAAAAGATGGTACCAAACGATTATGTATTGACTACAGACGGTTAAACAGACTTGTCGTAATGGGTCGATTCCCTTTGCCGCTCATATTGATCAGTTAAATGATGCAACAATATTTTCAACTCTCGATTTGGGGAATAGCTTCTTCCATGTTGAAGTTGAATAAAATAGTAGAAGAATTACTTCATTTGTCACGCCAATGGTACAGTATGAGTTCTTACGGATGCCTTTTGGCCTTTGTACAGCACCGGCCACATTTCAGCGTTATATAAATTATATTCTCCGAGATATGATTGTTAAAAACAAAGTTTTGGTATATATGGACGATGTGATAATCGCAACAAAAACAGCTGAAGAAAATGTGTCGATTATAAAAGAATTATTCAAGATGACTGAAAATTACCGTTTGAAATTCAAGTGGTCCAAATGTAGATTCCTCTTCAACGAAATTGAATATCTTGAGTTCAAGATAAGCAAAGGTACAATACAACCATCGAATTTAAAAATTAATGCTGGTAAGAAGTTTCAAGAGCCGAAACTCGATTTTTCCGGACTAACGGGGTATTTTCGAAAATTTATACCACAGTACTCAATTGTAGCTCGTCCATTGACTCAGTTATTGAAGAAAGATGTAAAATTTGAGTTTGGCAGTCATCAAAAAGAAGCTTTTCTCACCCTAAAACAAGCACTAATTAGCAAACCCGTACTAAGCATTTATCGACCCACCGCTGAAACAGAACTCCACACTGATGCATCAAAGCTAGGCTATGGAGCCATACTACTGCAAAACGATTGTGAAGATGGCCAATTTCATCCCGTTTACTTTTATAGTCGAGAAACCACAAGTGCAGAAGAGAAATATTGCAGCTATTATTTAGAAGCATTAGCTATAGTTTAGGCCGTAAAAAAATGTAGAGTCTATTTACTTGGAATTCAATTTAAAATTATTACAGACTGTGGCGCATTTAAACAAACAATGGCTAAAAAATATATCGATCCAAGAATAGCAGGTTGGGCTTTAACATTAGAGGACTATAATTACATTATAGAACATCGTGCTGGTGTTAGAATGAGGCATGAAGATGACTTAAGTCGAAGTCCCATGGTTATGGTAATCGAGAGCGAAATTGAGTTTTTGATGCAAGTGCGCAAATCACAAATGAGTGACAAAAATGTGTAGTTAATTATAAAATTGTTAAGTCATGGTCCTTACGAACAATACCAATTACATGGTGGAATACTCTACAAACAAAATGAAATAGGCGAACCATTAATTTTCATTCCCAAAGGCATGCAGGATGAAATAATTCGTAGAAATCACGAAGAGGGTCATTTTGCAACTGCAAAGATGATGAAGCTAATTGAAAGGTCATATTAAATTCCAAAATTAAAGCAGAAGTGCGATCGCTTCCGTCAAAATTGCATTTTTTTTTTTTTTTTTTTTTTTTTTTATTATTTTCCGAAAAACATACATTTTTATTTTGGAAAACATCAATAATTGACATAAAATGTATACAAATATTATTCTTTTTTTTTCCTTAACCAATATTCAACATAATTAATTAATCTAGTTAAACAAAAGAACAAAGAAGTAAAAATACAATTAAACATTAAATATATATACATATAATATATAATAGGTATCAACTAATATAACTATAGTACATAAGTACATACAAACAAAAATTAATCATCAAATCTAGTAATGAACAAAGAAATCAGTGGTTTAATTCATATTCAAAAACAAATTCAGTAAATAAGCGACTTTTCATACTCGTTTTAAAGGCTCCAAGTGGCAAACATTTCAATACAGGCTCAAGTTGGTTGAACAGTTTTAATCCGCGATAAAATAAACTATCTTGAGACAGTTTATACAGATAATTTGGTAAGCGAAAATGCGCAGCATCTCGATTAGAACGTTCCGTTATCTCATAATTAGTAGTTAGTACGTTATTACATTTTATCATGCGATACTTTATTTTATATACCAAGAGAATGAATTCATAATCTACCATTTGAGATATTGGCAGTAACCTATTGTTATAAAGTGAAATTGTTGGTGTTCTCATGCTAAGGCAGTTGATGGCATTAAGGGCTTGATTTCTGGTAAATCTATTGTATACTAGCAGCAAAGAAGAATAGAAAGCAGGAGGGGTTTTTACATCCCCTCCCAAAAGGAGAGTATCCATTATCAATTTATCACGTACGTCTAAATGCTATAAATTTATATTTGCAGTAATCGATGCGTTTTCTAAGTTTGTTTGGATCTACCCAGTGAAGACAACAAAATCCGAAGAAACCATCCAGAAGTTGGGGCTTCAGCAAAGTTCATTTGGGAATCCCAGTACGATCATCAGTGATAAAGGATCGAGCTTTACATCTTCAATATTTAAACAATACTGTACCGAAAACCAGATCGTTCATCAGACAACAACCACAGGAGTACCTAGAGGCAACGGGCATGACTAAATGGACTTATTATAGAGCCGTTAATAAAATTATCGAGTTCAAACCCACAAGATTCGTATAAGTTCACGGCCAGGGTTCACGAGCCCTTTCGAAGCCATGTTTGGTGTGAAAATGAGGAATCAAGAGGATGTCGAGTTAGCCAGAATCGTGGAAGGTGAAATTTTTCAGCAATTTGTAGCAGAACGAGATGACCAACGATAGTGCATTCGAAATAATATTGAAAATGCACAAAGTGAGCAACGCCATACGTATGACAAAAAAAGGAAGCCTGCTTATAATTACAAATTGGACGACTTAATAGCCATAAAACGTACTCAGGTTGGCAGGGGACTTAAATTATATCCAAAAAATTTCGGCCCATATAAAATCATATCCGTATTACCCAATGAGAGATACCAGGTTCAGAAAGTTGGTGAGCATCCCGGACCTAAACATACGACAACCTGTGCCGACTACATAAAGAAGTGGGCAGAAGTTTCCGTCGATATTGGCAGCAGTTCTGAGGACGACGGTAAAAGAGTCGGATGGCCGATTGTGGAATACTAAATAATTGTTATACACCCCTAAATTTTAAATCATGTAATTGGGTTTGTAACTTGTATTTATGTAATTATAATTATTGTTGATGGAAAAAATAAAATAGAAATTAGTCGATTCCAAGCCGCTGACCAAAATTATTTGTATATTAATTAGTGAAAATAAATAAGAAGAATCGACATACATATATGGGAAAACGATTATTTTTATTTACAATTTTAGTTTATTAGAATTATGAGCTTTTGATTTGTATTTATACAAAAATGTTCAAAAAACATGTAATTTTATTTGATTGAAAAATCGATTAATGAAAATGTTTATTTCTTAGGGTACATCGTCCTGGGAAAATAAAGTATTTTTGAACTTTAACGATTATTGTTTTTGTAATCTACGTCACGAACTCATAACTTGAAATTTATAAACAATACAATAATCATCTCTTTCATTGCCTTCATTCAAATTTGAATTCGAATACATATCTTCCTATTGTTATTTTGAATTTGCGAAGCATGCTAGATTGTTTTGTTTTCTTCGCGCTCATTATTATTATTATTATTATTATTATTACTTGAGGGCCATGTGGGGGCTCAAGCCACCCCGCACTGCGACCTAAAAGATCTTTTGTGCATTAAGCCCTACTTAATTATCCGTCCAGTCAATATTCAAGCTCTTAATGAACCTGATAATACTGCCTAACGGTACGTGATACATACTATCTGGGCTCATTGCTCTCCCTCCTAGATGTTTTAATTATCCGTCCAGTCAATATTCAGGCTCTTAAAGAACCTGATAATACTGCCGACCGGTGTGTGATACATACTATCTGGGCTCATTGCTCTCCCTCCTAGATGTAATAACATTTACTTCTGTTAGAAGAGCGGTAGCATTGGGACTCAAGGACATCGAGAGGGCAGACCCACTCCCGTATATTCCTATCCGTGCCTCGTCTACCGTTTTGATTTTACTCTTGCGAGTTGCTGGGACATACTATCTGGGCTCATTGCTCTCCCTCCTAGATGTTCACTGTTGGAAGTACCTCTACACGCGATACATATTATCTGGGCTCATTGCTCTCCCTCCTAAATGTTTACTGTAGAAAGTACTTCTACACGCGTTACATACTATCTGGGCTCATTGCTCTCCCTCCTAGATGTAATAACATTTACTTCTGCTAGAAAAGCGGTAGCATTGGGACTCAAGGACTGTGAGAGGGCAGACCCACTCCCGTGTATTCCTTCCCGTGCCTCGTCTACCGTTTTGATTTAACTCTTGCGAGTTGCTGGGAATAAAAAAGTCGCCTGTAGGTCACCCAGGTTTACTACAGGAAGGCTAAATAAAACTGGAGGGTGCCTGGTATCCAGAGTCCGCATATATAGACCGATTAACCTATCAGCCATTCATCCATCGGCATATGCTGTTCCACCTTAGATTAGGGATTTTTTGTCAAGGTTTTCTCCTTTAGCGTCGTACTTTAGCCTGTCACCAAAGACCACATTCAGCCTATTGGTTACAGTTACCGGTGGTTGCCACGAGGAGGCAGTACGTACACCTGCGCCTACTGGAAGTTTACGGAGCCCCTTCCAATAGACGCCAAACCACCTTCTTCGCGCTCATTGTATTGATTTAAATTTTTATCCAATTATTGTTACATAAAACCCCGATAAAGCGCTTTGCCCATAGGAAAACGAAAAACATAAAAAACGAAAAATTTGACAATTTTTAGCATCTTTTCGTTATGCATTGCCCATTACTAAACCGAAAAACTATTTTCGTTTGAAATTCTAGTATCAAAACTTGTATGTTTGGATCTGTGAGTTATTTTTTTTTTAATTTATTGATAAAGAAAATGGAATTCTAAGAATAATATTAAAAAAGAAAAGAAAATCCTTTTGTGTTTAGTGTGTGAAGTTGGTATTTCATTCATTTCTTAGCCGACATTACAAAATTATAACAGAATAAAAAATTAAAACAGAAAAACAGAAAAAACAGAAAAAATTAAAACTTATTTTTCTGGGAATGTAAAATATTTTTGTATTGTATTTATGAACAAGTTTGAGAGTCTTTAAGTTATAATATGCTAAAGACTTTGGTGTTATTGTAAAAAAACTAAAATCCGTTTTCGTTTTCGTTTTCCTAGTGGCAAAGCGCTTAACTAGACTGATTTCAAATAAAGAAAATGTAAAATAACTCATTGTTACTGTGTAACCCACGCTGCTAGGGACAACGTGAGTTATATTTTATATAACAAAATGTTGAGTAGTCATTGGAAAATTATTCGTATTATAGATTTAGTAATTTACGTCAAAGAAGCACGTCACATAAATTGAAAGAACTTATTAATTTACGATTATTTACATTTATTTCAAGAAAATTGGATAAAACGTATGCCACTCATGAGCAAAGAGATATTATCCACTCGGGATAATGTCTCACTCGGCTATCGCCTCGTTGGACAAACTTATCCCTCATGGATAATATCTCGTTTTGCTCATTAGTTCCATAAATAACTAATATTGTTTGGCACTTTTTGATTTATTTTAATTTCGATTATTGAGCGGAGACGTGTTGCCTTTTTTCTTATCAGTATTGGTTTAAGATGTGGACAAATGGTCACGTCATTAAATTGAATTTTCTCTATTTAATACATATTGTTATTGTTGTAGAATGTTTTTTAATTTAATTTCCCTTATTTTTTTTTATTATTGCTAGAAAATAGAGAAATTTCAGAATCTGTGTTTTAAATAAATAACAGTTGCTTTTCAGCGATTTCAGAAAACAATATTTAACTGGATTAAACTTTTAATTCATATTTCTTCTCTAAATGCCTCCTAGATATACACTCCCGAGCAACTGAATCGACTAAAACCTTAAGCGCTCACATAAGGGCGATTTTTGTTAGAACGGTCAAACCGATTTTCATAAGACATTATTTTTTTGAAACCCTGATATTGCTTTAAAATGACACTATTTTTATGAAAATTGGTTTAGTACTTTTTTTTGTAATGAATTTTGAATGAAAACGCAACCAAAATTGATGATTAAGCAAAAAATATTGGGGGTGTTTAAAATTAAATTACAACACAAAACTCAAGCAAAACAAAAATAATTTTATTGGTTAACTAGCGGAATACGCCCGCTACGCGGCGAGACGCTTTCGGCGACATATTTAATAAAGTGTTGAAATCGTGATTTTTATTAATTGTTTCATAAAATCACTAAACAGCACCCATAAGAGTCAATTCAGCGTCATTGAATGATGAATATATTATGATTTATGATACATTGAAACATACCCAAATTTAACAAAACTTTTAAACATTTTTCAGACATTAGAGAGTAAAAAAAAACAAATACCAAACGTTATTTTGAAAATTTAGTTTCTTTATTTATAATAATTCAAAGAGCTTCTTTATACTCACAATTAATAGTATAGGTTTTGTTTGGTTCCAATTCTCCCTGGTTATATGTATCTTCTATTTTCAGGAAAAGAAGTTCCTTGTTGGTAGCTCTTGATAAAGCTACATATGACTGGCCATGCGAGAAAACTGGCTGTGGCAAATAAACACCGACTTTATCAAACGATTGACCTTGGGCTTTATTGATTGTTATAGCGAATGATAATCGTAAAGGATATTGAACTCTTTTAATTTGCTTAGGTAAACCACTATCTGCTGAAATAAGCGTAATTCTCGGTATAAAAGCAAATGTTCCTTTTGCTGTACCAGTTAAAATCTCAACGAAGATTACATTTTCTTTCGTATCTTTTATTACTACACTCAAAGAAAAATATAGGTGAGAATCACATTTTTCGAGGTAAATATTACAGTTTTTTCGTAAATATACAACATACAAAATTTTTTGTATAATTTAGAAATTTACTAAATATTATACATTCCATAAAAAAAATATTGTAAAAAATACAAAAAAAAATCTCAAAATAACAAAATACTTTGTAAGATTCCTAAATACTTTTTTATAAATGACGGAAAATCTTTAACGGTGAATAAATATTTTGTAAAAGTTACAAAATGAAATAGTTAAATTAAGAGAGAACACTGCGATATTGGTAAAATAAACGTAAATTTTATAAAATGATATTGTCACTTTCAAAACCATTTTTATTAATTATACAAAATGATTTTTATTTTAACAAAATTTGTTTCGTCAATTTAAAAAAAATTATGTAAATCACAGAAATGTTTTAGGGTTTTGTAAATATAACAAATATTTTGTAAGATTCATACCATGGTTTGTGAAATATATAATATGATATATATATATATATTAATATATATATATATATATATATATA
This sequence comes from Tipula helvola, assembly GCA_963556165.1. Taxonomy (NCBI): domain Eukaryota; kingdom Metazoa; phylum Arthropoda; class Insecta; order Diptera; family Tipulidae; genus Tipula; species Tipula helvola. Next base: position 141,323,351 of record OY744482.1, on the reverse strand, counting down.
TATATATATATATATATATATATATATATATATATATATATATATATATATATATTAATATTAGGCCACTACAGCGAGTAAAAAAACAAATTTTCATTAATTCACAGTGTTTCTTTATTTGTATGCTTAATTCAGTTTTCAAAAATTTTACAGTTTATGTTTATCTAAATTATTAAACTAGATTAATACAAGTATTTAAAAAAAAAAATATTAATAATAATCATTTTTGTAAGTTTCATTCATTTTAATTAACTATTCTAGTACTAATATTAAATAATATGTTACATACATACTTAAAAACTAAATATAATTTTAATTTCAATTTTTCAATTAAATATTTTACAGCCGGGTTGTTTACATCATATTTTATTGTTAGCTTATAAAAATAAGTTTGAATAAACATCCTAACTAAAAATGAATGTAATGTATATTTTAAAATAAATAAGAATTATTGCGAATAAAATATTTATACCACGAAGGATTGAAACTAACTTGTATCTGATCCCATCGAAAAAGATGATTATAGTTGACGGGTCTGGATGGATTTCTGTTTAGCCATTTCAATTTGAAGTTTTTTCTCCAACACTTCCGCTGTTGCATCAACTAGAATAAAGCTGTTTTGTGCGTCCTGAACGCTAAATCGAATATTAACTTTTTTTATAATTCCATCCGTACTTCCCTTGAGGTTGGCAGTAATACATGATGTAATAAATGAAATAAAGTTGCTGCTTGACCTTCTGCAAAAATTTATAAAGGTTTTATTTAGTATAAATAGCGCCTACAAATATAAATATCTAACGACGAATTTAATCGTAGAAATAGTATAGAGGTTAAATTCTGCTTTATAAAATTTGTTGCGGTATTAGATTTATCTAAGTATATTATCAAATTATTCGATTATCTAAGGACATTACTAAATCAAATTATCTTATAAGCCTTTCATATAAATATTTTTAATGCCTGAACAATTTCAAATTTGTTTAATTTTCCACATGCTTGATTATATTTTAGGCAAAAAAATTCACACACAACCTAATGCAATACCAATTTCAAACTTAATTACGTATTCATATGGAATGTGATACTCACTTGAATATTTTACTCGTATAATAATTAATATTTTGTACTACTTACTTTCATAAAATTATCCTTTAATTTTAAAAGTGCCAACAAATTCCTATCCGCTGCCCCTTTTACTTTTTCATTCAGGATCGGTATTATTTTGTGCAGAAAATCTACAAAGTTAACCTCGATGCTATTTGCCTTGTGAAGCGCCTTAAAACCCGTTTCAGTCTGCAAAAACCAATAAAAAAATGTATGTCCCGCGAATAAATCATTCTATTAGCAAATTTCTTACCAATTTATAGCCAAAAGGTGTTTTATACTGCGGCCATTTTCTGAAAATTTCTTCGGTAGAAGCCCCAGATTGTATTTGTTTATGTCGAGACGAGATACTTTTTGCCTAAGGTATTTCAATTTCAGCCCATGTACAATTGTCTTCCAACAAAGCCTCCCAACAAAGCAAATAAATATTTAATAAAATAAATTTTTATTTTGTTTGTACATCCTTATTTAACAAATATATGTAATTTAATTGAATATGCAATTTCGAAAAGGGTACATCTCGAAAATTTTGACAAACCGTTTTTTCACGTTAATGTGATGGAAATATATCCCCGCACCGATTTGATTTGAAATAAGCACATTTCTTGTGTTAATACGGCCACCAGTGTCGATTTGTATAACGATAATTTCGAAAAGGTCACAACTCTTGGAGATGTGCCCTTTTCGAATTTAATGCATTTTATTAATCGGCGACGGCGATATATCTCTATCTGTCGCTGAAGTGATTTTGATACTTATGATAACAGTTTTATAAAGTTTATACGTTGTGTTTTTAATTAGATTTACTTTATATTTTATGAATTTCGAAAAGGGCACATCTCGTATGCCTATAATACATAAAAAATATATAAAATAAAGATTAACATTAAATATTTATATTATTTTCAATTACTTTTTGACCCTACACTTAACCTTAAAATAAATTGTATAAATTTATATACTAATTTAGAAAATAGATAGTTTTCTTTAATTCCTGAAAAATTTAATTTTTCAGATATGTGCCCTTTTCGAAATTGCATATTCAATTGCATTGTGTAGAATGTTGATACTATAACTCTAAATTACAATTAAATTATAATACTTGATAATATACATTAAATAGTTTAGGCGTGTGTTTTTAGATATTCACAGAAGATTTTATTTGTTTTGGACTAGCGACGCCAAAACCAAACAAAAGTAAGAGCCAGAATGTAATTCTCCGACTCAGACACACAAAATAATAAAACCATTTATTTATCGAAAACACATTTTCACATTTTAAATTTATTTCTCATTTATTTATCCACATTGCAACACAATGCAATTAAATTTCATATAAACTTTTAAACATAACCTTGTACATAACTTACATAACTTATTAACTAAATTTGAAAATTGACTTACCTGCCGGAAATTTTCGTAATACATATTATATTTTTTTAATAAAATTGAATCGATTCCAATATTAATTAAAAAAAATTCCATATAACATATTTCAAAATATTGTCCACACTTTCCTACACTAAGTATGATTAACTCTCTCACACTAACTAAATCTGCTTTCTTTCTTTATGGAAAAGGTTTTCAATCTTTAATCTCTGACCACTAAACATAAACTGATTTAATTTTATTTATAGCAAAAAATTAATTATGTTCTACAAGTTTACAAAAAAACTTGTAAAAGGTACGATTCTCTGTAAATTTTACAAAATGTAGTGAAAAAATAACAAATATTTTGTATTTATGACACAATTTTAATAAATTATTAGAATACTTTATAAATTTTACAGAATCATTTGTAAAAATCAATTAGTTTTTGTTCTAAACCATTACTTTTTGTGAATTTTACAACTGAATTCCCAAATACAATTTACACAAAATTTTATAAATTTTACAAACATTTTTGACTTTTACAAAATTTTTTTAATTTATTAAATTTTACTAAAATTTCAAATGCCAACCGCCACAAGTGTTTTTTTTTTTTGATAAAACTTAACTACTTTTCTGTAACAAATCCTCTCAACCCTCTAATCGCATATCATCCCTAATTTATCAAGCAATCAAATGAATGAATGGTTTCCTCGATTTGCGAATGTATTAAACATTTAAAAAGGATTCCCGAACCTTTACTCTAATATATTTATTGATATTTACAATAATTTTGGGTTTAAACTAATCCAATCAATAATTCCCTCAAAAATTGCCTTATTACCAAGTCGACATTTCAATTATAATGCCATTAATCAAAATATTAATTGAATTTAATGGTACTCATTGGTATGGTACTCATTTTATCAAAATAAGGGTATCGTAAAAATCAATTTGTGGCTACAAATATTTATCAATTCACATACTTTTTTTTATTGACAAAGCTTAAGGTATTTTTGAGGGATTAATACAGGATAATTTAAAAATTATTTATATTTTATCCGTAATAAAAATTCAAAGTTGACGAAATTTTGGATATGGTGCTCACGGAAAATTCAATTTTCTTAAGTTTTTCTCGCTAAACCATGTATATCTTTTATTTTGACCCATGCAGAAAGATATTTTTGAGGGATTAATTCACGATTATAAAGATTAATAATAAAATAAGAAAGATATAATCAAAATACTAAAAATTTATGCGTGTGAAGTTTATCCTAAACTTATCCTAAACCTTACAATTCCGTTACACTGTTAATTTTTTTGTTCCTAATAAATAAAATGACTGCCGTATATTTATTGAAACTAATTTCGACATTCTTTTTGTTTAAAAAAATGTTAAAATCCATAAATAAATATAGGGGGAATAGGGGGTATACGATCAAATAATTTAAATATAGTCATTCAACAGAATTTCACTTTAAATTTATTCCCGTCTCGAAGTAATTCGAGTACTACCATTCGTATGTCAATGAAATTATGATGGCTTATATAACGGAGCATTAATGGCAACAAAATTTTTTTGGGGAATCAGGGGAATAGAGGGTACATGAGGTCAAATTATTTAAATATAGTCATTCAACAGAATTTCACTTTAAATTTATTCCCGTCTCGAAGTAATTCGAGTACTACCATTCGTATGTCAATGAAATTATGATGGCTTATATAACGGAGCATTAATGGCAACAAAAATGTTTTGGGGAATCAGGGGAATAGGGGGTACATGAAGTAAAATTATTTAAATATAGTCATTCAACAGAATTTCACTTTAAATTTATTCCCGTCTCGAAGTAATTCGCGTACTACCATTCGTATGTCAATGAAATTATGATGGCTTATATAACGGAGCATTAATGCCAAAAAAAAATTTTTGGGGAATCAGGGGAATAGGGGGTACATGAGGTCAAATTATTTAAATATAGTCATTCAACAGAATTTCACTTTAAATTTATTCCCGTCTCGAAGTAATTCGAGTACTACCATTCGTATGTCAATGAAATTATGATGGCTTATATAACGGAGCATTAATGGCAATAAAATTTTTTGGGGGAATCGGGGGAATAGGGGGTACACGAAGTCAAATTATTTAAAAATAGTCATTCAACAGAATTTCACTTTAAATGTATTCCCGTCTCGAAGTAATTCGAGTACTACCATTCGTATGTCAATGAAATTATGGTGACTGAAATTAAAATCCTTATCCTTGTATCGAGTTCTTTGTAGTGAAACCAAAAATATACAAGGCATTTGTTGAGTTTTCGAAACAATAACCTTTACAGGTTGGGCTGTTAACCCACCGTCAACACCCAAAACCCGCCATAGCCCTCACACTTTAGCCTACTCTTTTAACAGAGTAGTTACCAGTGGCCGCCACGAAGAGGCAGTGTGAGCACTTGCTGAAGTTGCATGCAGTTACTGCAGAAGAAGCGAATCGTTTGTTTATCCACTTGCATACACGTCAACCTGACCACCAAAAAAAAAAAAAAAATAATAATAATTCAGTAAAAAAAAAAAAAAAAAAGAACACATTCATCTCACGTAAAAATTAACGGCAATATTTGCAAATATCATGTTCAAAAAAATTTTCGGACTTACAGACCACGTGAATTTTTCTTTGACACTGTTTACAAATATTATTATTATTGGCGTTTTGTGTCACAATATCAAAACAGATCAAACAATTATCTTTTACAGACAGTGAATTTGTAAGTATCAATTTTTGAAGTTTGTGTCTATATTGGTTCAAAGCCGTTAGATAACTTTCCTTTTCAGACAAATGCACTTCTATGGTAAAATTAGAGTTTACTAAAAGATTCAAGCTGTAAATTACAAGAACTCCGCAATTAAAAGAATCTTTTTGTTTTGGGAAAGCCTCGTTTGCTCGAATTGAAAAAATCGGATAGTCTAATTTACGCATTTTGCCTAACTCTGTTAGGTAATTTTGTGCTAGATCCCCTTCAGGTTTTAAAATTTTTTTAGGAAATAATGGATCGTAGGTAATAATTACCTGTTCATCCATGTCGATGTAAATTAAAACCCAATGATTTCCATTAATGCATAGTGGAAAGAAAATGTACCAATGTATCCCCCGATTCCCCCAAAAAATTTTATTGCCATTAATGCTCCGTTATATAAGCCATCATAATTTCATTGACATACGAATGGTAGTACTCGAATTACTTCGAGACGGGAATAAATTTAAAGTGAAATTCTGTTGAATGACTATATTTAAATAATTTGACTTCGTGTACCCCCTATTCCCCCGATTCCCCCAAAAAATTTTATTTCCATCAATGCTCCGGTTTATAAGCCATCATAATTTCATTGACATACGAATGGTAGTACTCGAATTACTTCGAGACGGGAATAAATTTAAAGTGAAATTCTGTTGAATGACTATATTTAAATAATTTGACTTCATGTACCCCCTATTCCCCCTATATTTATTTATGGATTTTAACATTTTTTTTAACAAAAAGAATGTCGAAATTAGTTTCAATAAATATACGGCAGTCATTTTATTTATTAGGAACAAAAAAATTAACAGTGTAACGGAATTGTAAGGTTTAGGATAAGTTTAGGACAAGTTTAGGATAAACTTCACACGCATAATAATTGGTGCAAAATAAATGAATAGCAAAGCTATAAAAATATAAAAAAATAAAAATTGCTTAAGTTTCCATAGTAAACCATTGGATTTTTTTTTTTGAAAAATTCAAAATTCATTATTTATTTATCCTTGACATAAAAAAATAATTTTTCTATTGACAAGGGGGGGGCCTTGACATAAAAAAATAATTTTTCTATTGACAAGGGGGGGGCCTTGTTTCTATTGACAAGGGGGGGGCCTTGACATAAAAAAATAATTTTTCTATTGACAAGGGGGGGGGCCTTGTTTCTATTGACAAGGGGGGGGGCCTTGACATAAAAAAATAATTTTTCTATTGACAAGGGGGGGGGGCCTTGACATAAAAAAATAATTTTTCTATTGACAAGGGGGGGGCCTTGTTTCTATTGACAAGGGGGGGGGGCCTTGACATAAAAAAATAATTTTTCTATTGACAAGGGGGGGGCCTTGTTTCTATTGACAAGGGGGGGGCCTTGACATAAAAAAATAATTTTTCTATTGACAAGGGGGGGCCTTGTTTCTATTGACAAGGGGGGCCTTGACATAAAAAAATAATTTTTCTATTGACAAGGGGGGGGGCCTTGACATAAAAAAATAATTTTTCTATTGACAAGGGGGGGGCCTTGTTTCTATTGACAAGGGGGGGGCCTTGACATAAAAAAATAATTTTTCTATTGACAAGGGGGGGGCCTTGTTTCTATTGACAAGGGGGGGGGCCTTGACATAAAAAAATAATTTTTCTATTGACAAGGGGGGGGCCTTGACATAAAAAAATAATTTTTCTATTGACAAGGGGGGGGCCTTGTTTCTATTGACAAGGGGGGGGGGCCTTGACATAAAAAAATAATTTTTCTATTGACAAGGGGGGGGCCTTGTTTCTATTGACAAGGGGGGGGCCTTGACATAAAAAAATAATTTTTCTATTGACAAGGGGGGGGCCTTGTTTCTATTGACAAGGGGGGGGCCTTGACATAAAAAAATAATTTTTCTATTGACAAGAGGGGGGCCTTGTTTCTATTGACAAGGGGGGGGCCTTGACATAAAAAAATAATTTTTCTATTGACAAGGGGGGGGCCTTGATATAAAAAAATAATTTTTCTATTGACAAGGGGGGGGGGGGGCCTTGACATAAAAAAATAATTTTTCTATTGACAAGGGGGGGCCTTGTTTCTATTGACAAGGGGGGCCTTGACATAAAAAAATAATTTTTCTATTGACAAGGGGGGGGCCTTGTTTCTATTGACAAGGGGGGGCCTTGACATAAAAAAATAATTTTTCTATTGACAAGGGGGGGCCTTGTTTCTATTGACAAGGGGGGGGCCTTGACATAAAAAAATAATTTTTCTATTGACAAGGGGGGGCCTTGTTTCTATTGACAAGGGGGGGGGCCTTGACATAAAAAAATAATTTTTCTATTGACAAGGGGGGGGCCTTGTTTCTATTGACAAGGGGGGGCCTCGACATAAAAAAATAATTTTTCTATTGACAAGGGGGGGGGGGGGGGCCCTGACATAAAAAAATATTTTTTCTATTGACAAGGGGGGGCCTTGTTTCTATTGACAAGGGGGGGGGCCTTGACATAAAAAAATAATTTTTCTATTGACAAGGGGGGGGCCTTGTTTCTATTGACAAGGGGGGGGCCTTGACATAAAAAAATAATTTTTCTATTGACAAGGGGGGGCCTTGTTTCTATTGACAAGGGGGGGGGCCTTGACATAAAAAAATAATTTTTCTATTGACAAGGGGGGGGCCTTGTTTCTATTGACAAGGGGGGGGGCCTTGACATAAAAAAATAATTTTTCTATTGACAAGGGGGGGGGGCCTTGTTTCTATTGACAAGGGGGGGGGCCTTGACATAAAAAAATAATTTTTCTATTGACAAGGGGGGGGCCTTGTTTCTATTGACAAGGGGGGGGCCTTGACATAAAAAAATAATTTTTCTATTGACAGGGGGGGGCCTTGTTTCTATTGACAAGGGGGGGGGCCTTGACATAAAAAAATAATTTTTCTATTGACAAGGGGGGGGGGCCTTGTTTCTATTGACAAGGGGGGGGGGCCTTGACATAAAAAAATAATTTTTCTATTGACAAGGGGGGGGCCTTGTTTCTATTGACAAGGGGGGGGCCTTGACATAAAAAAATAATTTTTCAATTGACAAGGGGGAGGCCTTGTTTCTATTGACAAGGGGGGGGCCTCGACATAAAAAAATAATTTTTCTATTGACAAGGGAGGGGGGGCCTTGACATAAAAAAATAATTTTTCTATTGACAAGGGGGGGGCCTTGTTTCTATTGACAAGGGGGGGGCCTTGACATAAAAAAATAATTTTTCTATTGACAAGGGGGGGCCTTGTTTCTATTGACAAGGGGGGGGCCTTGACATAAAAAAATAATTTTTTTATTGACAAGGGGGGGCCTTGTTTCTATTGACAAGGGGGGGGGGGGCCTTGACATAAAAAAATAATTTTTCTATTGACAAGGGGGGGGCCTTGTTTCTATTGACAAGGGGGGGGGGGCCTTGACATAAAAAAATAATTTTTCTATTGACAAGGGGGGGGCCTTGTTTCTATTGACAAGGGGGGGGGCCTTGACATAAAAAAATAATTTTTCTATTGACAAGGGGGGGGCCTTGTTTCTATTGACAAGGGGGGGGCCTTGACATAAAAAAATAATTTTTCTATTGACAAGGGGGGGCCTTGATATAAAAAAATAATTTTTCTATTGACAAGGGGGGGGCCTTGTTTCTATTGACAAGGGGGGGCCTTGATATAAAAAAATAATTTTTCTATTGACAAGGGGGGGGCCTTGTTTCTATTGACAAGGGTGGGGCCTTGACATAAAAAAATAATTTTTCTATTGACAAGGGGGGGGCTTGGTTTCTATTGACAAGGGGGGGGGGGCCTTGACATAAAAAAATAATTTTTCTATTGACAAGGGGGGGGCCTTGTTTCTATTGACAAGGGGGGGGGCCTTGACATAAAAAAATAATTTTTCTATTGACAAGGGGGGGGCCTTGTTTCTATTGACAAGGGGGGGGCCTTGACATAAAAAAATAATTTTTCTATTGACAAGGGGGGGGCCTTGTTTCTATTGACAAGGGGGGGGGCCTTGACATAAAAAAAAAAAATTCTATTGACAAGGGGGGGCCTTGTTTCTATTGACAAGGGGGGGGGGCCTTGACATAAAAAAATAATTTTTCTATTGACAAGGGGGGGCCTTGTTTCTATTGACAAGGGGGGGGCCTTGACATAAAAAAATAATTTTTCTATTGACAAGGGGGGGGCCTTGTTTCTATTGACAAGGGGGGGGCCTTGACATAAAAAAATAATTTTTCTATTGACAAGGGGGGGGCCTTGTTTCTATTGGCAAGGGGGGGGGGGCCTTGACATTATTATTATTATTACTTGAGGGCCATGTGGGGGCTCAAGCCACCCGGCACTGCGACCTAAAAGATCTTTTGTGCATTAAGCCCTACTTAATTAACCGTCCAGTCAATATTCAAGCTCTTAATGAACCTGATAATACTGCCTAACGGTACGTGATACATACTATCTGGGCTCATTGCTCTCCCTCCTAGATGTTTTAATTATCCGTCCAGCCAATATTCAGGCCCTTAAGGAACCTGATAATACTGCCGACCGGTGTGTGATACATACTATCTGGGCTCATTGCTCTCCCTCCTAGATGTAATAACATTTACTTCTGTTAAAAGAGCGGTAGCATTGGGACTCAAGGACATCGAGAGGGCAGACCCACTCCCGTATATTCCTATCCATGCCTCGTCTACCGTATTGATTGTACTCTTGCGAGTTGCTGGGACATACTATCTGGGCTCATTGCTCTCCCTCCTAGATGTTTTAATTATCCGTCCAACCAATATTCAGGCCCTTAAAGAACCTGATAATACTGCCGACCGGTGTGTGATACATACTATCTGGGCTCATTGCTCTCCCTCCTAGATGTAATAACATTTACTTCTGTTAGAAAAGCGGTAGCATTGGGACTCAAGGACTTTGAGAGGGCAGACCCACTCCCGTGTATTCCTTCCCGTGCCTCGTCTACCGTTTTGATTTAACTCTTGCGAGTTGCTGGGAATAAAAAAGTCGCCTGTAGGTCACCCAGGTTTACTACAGGAAGGCTAAATAAAACTGGAGGGTGCCTGGTATCCAGAGTCCGCATATACAGACTGATTAACCTATCAGCCATTCATCCATCGGCATATGCTGTTCCACCTTAGATTAGGGATTTTTTGTCAAGGTTTTCTCCTTTAGCGTCGTACTTTAGCCTGTCACCAAGGGCCACATTCAGCCTAATGGTTACAGTTACCGGTGGTTGCCACGAGGAGGCAGTACGTACACCTGCGCCTACTGGAAGTTTACGGAGCCCCTTCCAATAGACGCCAAGGGGCCTTGACATAAAAAAAAATAATTTTTCTATTGACAAGGGGGGGGGGCCTTGTTTCTATTGACAAGGGGGGGGGGCCTTGACATAAAAAAAATAATTTTTCTATTGACAAGGGGGGGCCTTGTTTCTATTGACAAGGGGGGGGGCCTTGACATAAAAAAATAATTTTTCTATACAAGGGGGGGGGGCCTTGTTTCTATTGACAAGGGGGGGGCCTTGACATAAAAAAAAAAAAAATAATTTTTCTATTGACAAGGGGGGGGCCTTGTTTCTATTGACAAGGGGGGGGCCTTGACATAAAAAAAATAATTTTTCTATTGACAAGGGGGGGGCCTTGTTTCTATTGACAAGGGGGGGGCCTTGACATAAAAAAAATAATTTTTCTATTGACAAGGGGGGGCCTTGTTTCTATTGACAAGGGGGGGGCCTCGACATAAAAAAAATAATTTTTCTATTGACAAGGGGGGGCCTTGTTTCTATTGACAAGGGGGGGGCCTTGACATAAAAAAAAAAAAAAAAATTCTATTGACAAGGGGGGGGGCCTTGATATAAAAAAATAATTAAATAATTTGACTTCATGTACCCCCTATTCCCCTGATTCCCCAAAAAAATTTTGTTGCCATTAATGCTCCGTTATATAAGCCATCATAATTTCATTGACATACGAATGGTAGTACTCGAATTACTTCGAGACGGGAATAAATTTAAAGTGAAATTCTGTTGAATAACTATATTTAAATAATTTGACCTCATGTACCCCCTATTCCCCTGATTCCCCAAAAATTTTTTTTTTTTTTTGGCATTAATGCTCCGTTATATAAGCCATCATAATTTCATTGACATACGAATGGTAGTACGCGAATTACTTCGAGACGGGAATAAATTTAAAGTGAAATTCTGTTGAATGACTATATTTAAATAATTTGACTTCATGTACCCCCTATTCCCCTGATTCCCCAAAACATTTTTGTTGCCATTAATGCTCCGTTATATAAGCCATCATAATTTCATTGACATACGAATGGTAGTACTCGAATTACTTCGAGACGGGAATAAATTTAAAGTGAAATTCTGTTGAATGACTATATTTAAATAATTTGACCTCATGTACCCTCTATTCCCCTGATTCCCCAAAAAAATTTTGTTGCCATTAATGCTCCGTTATATAAGCCATCATAATTTCATTGACATACGAATGGTAGTACGCAAATTACTTCGAGACGGGAATAAATTTAAAGTGAAATTCTGTTGAATGACTATATTTAAATAATTTGACTTCATGTACCCCCTATTCCCCTGATTCCCCAAAACATTTTTGTTGCCATTAATGCTCCGTTATATAAGCCATCATAATTTCATTGACATACGAATGGTAGTACTCGAATTACTTCGAGACGGGAATAAATTTAAAGTGAAATTCTGTTGAATGACTATATTTAAATAATTTGACCTCATGTACCCTCTATTCCCCTGATTCCCCAAAAAAATTTTGTTGCCATTAATGCTCCGTTATATAAGCCATCATAATTTCATTGACATACGAATGGTAGTACTCGAATTACTTCGAGACGGGAATAAATTTAAAGTGAAATTCTGTTGAATGACTATGGCTGCGGTCGAATTCTCGAGTAAATCCGCTAAATTCGGTAAATGCATTTACCTTTTTTTTATGGAGGGTAAACAAAATAAAAAAAGGGAAATGTTTTACGTTTAGATACTTTATTCTTTATTGTTATAAGAACTGAACAAGTTTAAAATAGGAAAAATTGCGTAATTTATGAAAAAATGAACACTAAAAATCAACATTTACCGAAGTAAATGATTTACCCGAGAATTCGACCGCAGCCTATATTTAAATTATTTGATCGTATACCCCCTATTCCCCCTATATTTATTTATGGATTTTAACATTTTTTTTAACAAAAAGAATGTCGAAATTAGTTTCAATAAATATACGGCAGTCATTTTATTTATTAGGAATAAAAAAATTAACAGTGTAACGGAATTGTAAGGTTTAGGATAAGTTTAGGACAAGTTTAGGATAAACTTCACACGCATCAATTTATTGGTAATTTTGTGATAATAAATAATTTTTGCAATGAACTTACAAATATAAATATACATTTAACAAAATTTTAGTAAACATAATAAAAATAATTTGTAGTTTAACATATTTTTATTTTTAATTTAATTGATAAAGAAAATTATAAAACGTATAAAATTTTATCAGATTAATAAAAAACTAAATAAATTTTACATAAATTTGGAAGAAATTAACAATTTTATCTTAAATTTACAAATTTATTTTGTAAGCACTTTAACAAAACGATTTTGTAAATTTAACTGGTAAAATTTTTTTGAGTGTAATCTAGTACCATTGCATAACCCCTTTCTAGTATTTAAATTTCGTAATAACATGACTGTAGCTCCTACTTTCAAAGTAAGTATATGTGGGGGCATTCCGGATGGTGTTAATTGATGTATATATTCTACCGGAAATAAATGTATCGATTCATGATCAGTAGAATCTACATTTATAGAGTCTATACTATTATATGTTCTCACATCGCCTTTCAGTATATTTAAAACATTTCATTGATTTTTAACGTATCATAAATTAAAGGACATAAAATTGCTTGATTTAATATAGATGGATATCATCCGGGATAAATTCAGACCCAATTATTTGTGTAACCAAATTTTCTTTAATGCAGCGGGAATAATCCATTTCAATTATATTTTCTCCTGCAAAGAATGCTGTTCTAATTTTACATTCACCAACGTCTAGCAACCAATTTGAAAAATCGTTGTCGTTACGAACTCTCATATTTGTTTTAATATGACATATTTTAAATTTAGTCCATAATTCGCAAGTTTTGAGGCATGCATATACATATGCTATCAGATCGAGTCCCATGCCGAAATACTGGTAGGGTTTGACGAAAATCACCACCCATAACAAATATTTTGCCCCCCCCCCCCCCCCCCATTAGACTATCAGTTTGCATAATATCTCTTAGTAATTTATCAATCGCTAAAAATGTTTTTTTATGACACATTGAGCATTCATCTAATAAGATTAGTTTTACATTTTTAATTGTTTTCCAATCAGGACTTCGATTTGTCATACTTGAAAATATTATCTCATCGGTACTTAAAGGAATCTTGAATAGTGAATGTATGGTCCTATCACCCGCTAAAAGCGTAGCTGCAATACCTGTGGATGCTCCAGATAATGCAATGCTTGTGCTCCGTTAAACACATTTCCTGTAACAAAACTTAGTAGAATAATATGAATGTATTTGTAAGAATAATACGAATGTATGTACTAGTATATTATGAGTTTTATTTTTCGAAATCAAAGTTCTAAGCACACTTTGTTTGAATTTTAATTTTTATTCTCTGGTTGTGCGGACAACACAAATAATTTTATTATAATAGATAATAAGTATGGCCCCCCCCTTTGCGTCTACAACGGTTCGCATGCGGTTCCCCATTGACCTTATTAAGGTTTTGACAAATACTTGGGGGATCGCACCCCACTCCTCCTCTAACGCAATCTTCAGGTCACTGATGTTAGATGGTACCGGATTTCTAGCTCGGACTCTCCGTTTTAGTTCGTCCCATAAATGCTCAATTGGATTCATGTCTGGACTGAGTGCTGGCCACCTCATCGTCTCGAGTCCGACCTCATCCAAGAACTGTCGAGTGGTTCGAGCTGTGTGACACCGGGCATTGTCATGCATCAATATGAAACCTTCCCCTATATATCCTGCATAGAGCACTACATGATCCAAGAGAATTCCCTCGATATATCATTCAGCGGTCAGATCTCCTTCACGGCCTCCACCAGGTACGAAAACAAGATCTGTTTTTCCCTCAAACGATATGCCAGCCCACACCATACACGAACCGCCGCCGTATGAGACTTTTTCAGCAAAACAGCGCTGCGAAAATCGCTCTCCTGGACGCCGGTAGACCAGGTCTCTCATATCACTACCATGGAGACATATTCTGCACTCGTCAGTAACTAGAACGGACGTCCATTGCTCGATGTTCCAATTGATGTGTTCGCGAGCAAATTCGAGTCGCTATTTGCGGAGGCGTGTTGTCAATTTTGGGCCTCTAGCGGGCCGTCTTGGAGTGAGGTTGGCTTCCTTTAAGCGTCTTCTTACTGTCCATTGACTAACAGCTACATCTCGAACTTGTCTTAGCTCCTGCTGCACATCGACGCCCGTGAGATGGCGATTTCGCAGTGAAATTAGGACGATAAATCGATCGTCCCTCTCTGATGTACACCGAAACCGGCTGGTTTGTGGTCTTTGATTGAAGGTACCAGTTTCCTGAAACCTTCTGAATACTCTTGAGACAGCAGATTGGCTCATGTTAAGCTGACGAGCGACTTCTTGTTGATTGCGTCCTTCTTGCAATAAAGCAACAACTTGTGCGGATTTTTCTGGAGTGGTATCCATGATTTTAAGGAAACAATGAATTAAACTGGTAGAGATTTGTTCAGGTCAACGTCTGACTCATAAGTGACGACAAATATCGGTCAACGTGGCATTATACAGGAGATTGCATCACGCCAATTGTTTTCACAGAAACATCGCATTTAGCTAAGACTGCTTTAATTTGAAAAGTACTGTATGGATTTTAATGATAAAGGTATCCTTGAAAAGATAAAATACTAGGCTGTCAAAAGAAGGTGGTTTTTCGAAAATCGATCCAGCCATTTTAAAAAAATATGCGTTTTGAAGGTCTAGTCGATTCAGTTGCTCGGGAGTGTAGTATATTTTATGAGAAATGTATCGAATGGCGCAACATAAAAGGAAAATGCTTATTTAAAAATAATTAGCTTCAAGATTTAAGACAACTATATATGCAGTTTTGTTACATCTTTTCGAATAATTTTCGTACCCCATTTTATCATAAATCAATTCAGTTTCATTTTTAAATTGTGAAATGCCAAACTTAATCCTAATTTATCGACTCTCATTTCATAAACATTTAAAAGTTTCGTAGTTACAAATATATGTATACGCTTAAAAAGTTTCACTTGTGTCTCTCGAAGTAGCTAACCACATTGATTTTTTTAGTTGTAATATATTTCGTTTCCTTCTTTTACTACTTAAAGTAAGAAAAAAATAATAATTTATGGGTATTTATGTGGTAATTATTTTTGTCTTAATTTAATTATAAAATAAATGTTAAAAGTTTGGTAAATTAAAGTTTTCTTTTAATTAAATAATTTTTTTTTTTTTTTATTAACTATGAATTGAGTATGTAATTTTTCAGCTGATCTCAATAGTAATGAAGCTTTTCTTCGATCCACAAAACACCTATCCAGCTCTGAAAGCTATCCGGCTGAAATAAGCTACGTGTGAATGAACTGGTCGAAAGAATTGGCTTGAATTTTGAAATAAATATTTGATATTTACATTCTTTACTCGAAGGTATTAATTTTTAATTTAACTTTGCTTTACATTAGCTTCCCTATTAGCGCGATCACAGTCAATTCGTATGTGTATCATGTATAAAACAAAAATTAATTAATCTGTCACTGATTAATGTACGTTTTGTTTTCATTGTAAATGGTACGTATTAAATTATTTTGAGGGAAATAATTTTTTATGAAAATAATGTCGCGGCTATACATAATATGTGTCACGGTTATGCATGTAAACAAACTCCCCCATATATTCATAAGTTGTGTATTGTGTTTTTTTTTGTGTCCCAAAAAAAAATTCGTTTCTTATCTACAAGAATAGAAGAAAAACTTTTGTCTAGTTTAACTTTGTTCGTGTCTTACCATATTTTTAGTATAAACGTGAAGTTATAAATATTTAAACAGTGATATCCTTATATAATACGCATCATAATCATCAATCATTTTGAGCGTACAAATCATTAATCATAATAAAATCAATTTGCAAACAAAAAATATCTAGCTGATTTTGCGGGTATTCTCCTCTCCTAGAATCCAGACAAAAAAATTAAAGCTCCACTAATTGAAATTTTGAAGTGATATAATTGTACATACATAATTATTGAGCCAAATTTCTATGTACGCATAAAATGATTAGGCTAAAAGCCATTTATTATAAATTGCAATATTTTAATTAGTAACACGATAAAAATAAATAAAATTAATTTTAACTGACAATTTAATTATTCTGATTTTCATAATTAATGGTTAGTATAATAAAAACTGTGTGGAATTATGTATAGATATTTGAATATAGAGGCCCGATTTATGGCGCCTTAAAAATTCAATCAACAGGTTTGTGATGGTTGAACGAAATTAATATAAATTGATAATCGATAAAAATTCGATTAGGAACGAATAATATTTAATATCAAGAAATAAATAGATAAACATAGAAACCTAGTTACAAATAAGAAAATTACACTAGGCGACAATCTTTTCGGAACTGGATGCTTACCTTAAGGTGCACGAACTTGAAGCGTGGACATGTATGAGAACGTTGTTCAAGGCGTCTGGAGGACTAAAAGCTGATAACTACGAAAGAGATAATACAAAATTATCTACGCAATTACAAGATGATCAGATGCACAATGTTTTTAATGACTATATCCTTCCATTAGGATATCATGGCCATAGAGCAACGGTGCGTCAAGCAAGATGGGATCCTGTTTAAAAAGAGCTGTTGCTGTGTAATTACAATCTAGACTTCTAGTTTAACGATAAATAAATAGAAAATTTGTGAAATTTAGCCATTCATAGCAAAACAAAATTGTATATTTTACATACAATAGTTTGGTGTCACAGATCTGAAAGTGACAAATTTTTGGTGCATAAGATCTAGTTTGAATCTTGTTGTTGCATGAAATTTGTACCTTTTGATACGGGTTATAAAGGAAACAGATTTAGGAATTGACAGATTCAACAGGTGGTTATTGATTTTCAATCTATATAAAGAAACTCGTGTATAGGAAAGCCGGGTGTTGGCATCAACGGAAAGCCGCATATTTTTTTAATTAGTGTTACACATTCAAATCATAAAAATTTAAAACATGATTTCCAAAATTTTGTGATTTGTTAAATTTTATACTTAGGTATTTAATTAATTGTAATTAGTAATTATAGGTTTGCTTGGACTTTGCCATTCGTGAACACGATACACGAAACACATTTAAGCATCTATTTGAAATCAAGGAAAATAGTCTGAAGGTTTTATTCGATTTTTGATGTTAATCTCATAGGATATCCGACTACTTTTGCTGATAATTTGGCCCTTAATTATGCTACTTCTATGACTGATGGTACTTGGGGCATTAGTCAAATTCCTGGAAAGGACTTGTACATTCTAAGTCAATGGATTTATCATAATTTAGGTGAAGTTATGTCGTTCTAGCGCATGCTCAAACGTATCACATGTACACATGCGGTAAATATCTAAGCTCCACTTAATTGGACGTCAGACTTAAATAACACTAGGAAGAGTGTAATCTGGGCCACACATAAATTTTATAATCTTAACAAAATTTGCCCAAATTAAATACTGTGCGTAAATACAAATAGAAACGTGAAATTCGATCCTAGCTGCTCGTTTTAGAAAACATTGAACAATACTTTTAGTGTTACTTACAATTGATCTAATCGAATGTTAAATATACACGTAAAAAACTTATCCCAGACTTTCATCCCAGAAAAATCGAAAATATACATCAGACCACACCAGCGGCGTAGGGAAGAGGGGTTGCGGGGGATTGAAACCCCCCTCTGATGAATTCACGTATGTATTATAAAATCATTACATTGTGATGTCTTGTAATTTATAATTCGAATAAGGTAAATAATCATTACCTGTCATATTTACAATAGTAACCTATTTTTTATTCTTCACATAAAAGAAATGTAAACAAAGCGGCATAATATTAGCCGTGTTTTTTATATATCTGTGTAGACCTTTTTTCCAGATTAAGTCGAAATTAGATTACCTAACCGAAGTTAATTAAAATGTTTAAAAGACGGGCATGTATCTACCGGTTGAACGCTTGTACCTATAATAACAAATTTAGCACAAAATATTTGACAGATTTTTATTAGTACTCTTAACCTGGCGAATCTCTCCAATTGAAGAGTTCCAGGACGTCCATGCGCCTTAAGAATTACCTACGAAACACAATCGGTGAGAAGCGATTAAATGGATTGGCATCATTAAATATTCACAGAGATGTAGTTATATAAATAAACTGTGTCCTCGATGAATTGACCTTAGTGTCACGACGAATCAATAAAAAACTAATAAAAAATTGAATTCAAATAAATTTGAATTCATTATTTCCTTATAGAAATTATTTTTTGTTTAAGAACTCCCCCCCCCCCCCCTCGACGAATTTCTGGCTACACCGCTGGACCACACTGCGATAGTATCACGACATATATTCAAGATTCTAAATAGAGAGCATATTTTTACGTTTTTGCCTTGTCAATCAAGGTTCGTATCACTGGATTATGAATAAAAACACAACAATTCAATTTACCAGCAACGAATTTATTTATTTAACACCAAAAATTAGCACAACACAATTTATTAACAAAAATTCACAAAATCACTTATTATAATTTTTGCACAATTCTACTGTTTATTACTGTTTATCTTTTATTTCGGATTAAAACACTTTTTAAATCACTTTAAATATCCTTTTAAATATTCATTTTATTGCTTACCAAATACTAATGTTCTAATTCGAATTCGTTTGCTCCTTCAAAAACTCAAAACAAAACTTCTCGAAATTTTATGATTGTTCCGGTAATAACAGTTTAGCAACATTACGAACAGTGTTATCACGGAAAATTCCATTTTAGTACAGTAGAACTTTGCGCTATCAATTAACTTATTCTATTCTACTATATGTGTTTAGAATATGTGGATGTCAAACCAGCTGATCTGAAAACAAAACAAAAATATTAAATAAACACAAACACTAAATATTAATGTTAGATTTCACTTAGCTTTTGCTGCAAAGGAATTATCGCCACATTATTATAACCTAGAATAGAAAAATTTCATTTCATTTATGTATTTTGAAAACTAATAATGTATTAAATATTTTCTTACCTGTTATGTTATTATTCACTGACATTTTGATCATAATGCGTGTTCCATTGGCGTTAGTAAACTACTCATGCTCAAATGATGGTGTAGTTGAGAAGTAGTTACGCATAAAATTATCGGTAGAGCGTTTCTAGTTCAAAAAATTCTAGTAGATGGCTCTATATCAGTTTTGGTTGTGTGGAATGTAATTTTTTAACCCTAATCCAACCAACGTGTGCCTTTTTAGCTCATTTGGTAAATGCAACAATTTTCAAAATAATGTTAATTTAGTTATAAATTTGTGTGTATTTTATTTTAGAACATTTCCATACATTCCATACAACGTACTTGGCATTCTTTGAAAAAAATTTGTAAATTATTTGATTAGAATTTAAATTTACTGACATAACAAGAATATATTGGTTGTATTAGGGTTAAAAAAATTGTTTTTGTTTATGTTTGCAATGCGACACGGCAATTTTTAAATAGCAAAAATATTTTAATTATTTTGTTGTTTAATGTGTTATTACTTACTATTATTAATTATTATTAATGGAACAACGTTTTTTTTGTCAAAATATAGCAGTTTTATTTAAATTGAGGTTATGTTTTACTACTGTAACGAAAATTTGCGTTTCATTGAACATCTACTCATAAGTACTTAGCAGTAGCAAATTGTTTATGGAACACAGTGAATGCCAAATATAATGTGGTAACATTCAGTAGTGTAATGTGGTTCCATTCAGTATTGCAATTTGTTTGCATTCAGTAGTATTTCATACTGACTACATAGGACATCTATCACAAAATCCATGTATTAAAAATATTATTGTAAAAAACTAAGTAGCATTGTAATAAAAAATCACTCTGTACAACACATTGAGACGAAAAGGTTCTGTTTTAAAAGATGATATTAACGCAATAAAAAAATAAAATTATAAGTGAGAAATAAACTTAAGTGTTTCTTTTAACTGGGGTTTAAAAAAAAAATATAAAATAAATTAATTTGTCTACACTCGCATCGATTATTGTCAATAGGTTTCACCGTAACAATATGTTATAATTAATAAGTGAAATTAATTTTAAATATTATTTTAGGAATTAATAAGTATTTTTATTTTATCATTTTCATTAAAATCTTACACAGAAGTAACAATTATTAAATGTAAAAATAAGTGAATTTGTTGTGAGCAATAATTTAAAAAGTTTTAGTTTTGTTTTATATTTAAAAATTATTGAATCATTTCAGGAAATTATTGTTATGGTGACACCTAGGGGAGAATAGAATAAGTTATTAATAGCACAAATTTAGGCCCGAATTTATAGTCGTAACCCAAAACTGAATTCATCACCGACTGTTTTCAGTAATAATGTCCGACTTATTATAAGATTTACTATGAAAGTTGGCCAAAAAAAATCGGAAAATGATGAAAAAAAATAGTTGCAAACTAAATTTCATCATTTTCCGATTTTTTTGGCGAACATTCGGAAAAAAACTCATGTTTCCAGATAAATATCAGGAAAATACAAAAATTGTCGGATATAAAAATACTTGGGAACTATTGATATTGCTATAGATTGTGTCATTAGTATGTCTACTTACCACCAGAGTATATGAACGTTGAGTCAATGAGTTTTGTTTATATTTTTTTTATATGGAGTTTGATCAAAAACAGGTTAAAGTTTAAAGTTCATTTAAAGTTTTAAAAAATCAATGAAAATTATCATGATACGAAATGCAAAATAAAATAATTGATTAACAAAAAAATAATTTTTATATTTTTAACATAAAATAAATAGAAAAGCCTTTGGTTTACAAGAAATTTATGTTTAAACACCGAACATTATTTGAGTTTTGTGAGGTTATGTCAGATGCTATATTTATGTTTTTGTTTAAGAATTTCAAATTGTTTTGCCCATTTCTATTAAGAGCTCATTGCTGATCATTATTTTTGTGAAATTTGTTATTCCAAGCAGCTCAAATGGTTCTTTTAACATAAAAATTTACCATACAAAACTTTAATAATTGATGATTTTATATTTCGTTTTTCTAACATTTGTAACGGCGATCCGTTTATTTTATGTTAAAAATAAACAAATTATTCTTTTGTTAACACATATCATTTGATTATTATTTGCGTCGAGGTAAATTTCACTAATTTTTTTTCTATTTTTGTTAGAGCTGTTTTGGGCAAAATTCCATATAAAAAAAATGTAAACAAAAATGTTGACCCCGTAACGTCGCGACGTCTTGTGGAATAAGGTTGAACTGATGTACTAAAACACAATCTATAGCAACGACTTTCGAAAATCATTTTAAAATCATGTATACAATTCGATACGAATTTCGAATTTACTTTCTTGCCTTGGATATGTTGTAGCAACGTTTATAGTGATGGATTTTGATCACTATAACCATTGTTACATTACAAATAAATCTTATAGTGAGGTTTATAAATACGAAAACTGTTACTATCTATAACAGTAGTTATAGTTGTAGCAAAGAATTCGGGCCTTACTGTACTACAATGGAATTTTCAAAGAAAGAGAACCTACGCAAACGATTCTGCAATACGTCTGCAATAAAAATACCATGGTTTCGTTGTAAATACACGAAGTTAGAACTGGGAAAAGTGCTCAAAATGATGGCCTTCGACTTCAATGTACTTATTAATCCGCATTTCAAATGACTGTACACAACTGAGAAGTGTGTCTGCTTGAATTTCAGCACAAGCATTTCTGATTCGCTCAATCATATTCTCACGTGTCGATAATTTTTGTTTGTATGCTTGGTCTTTGAGATAGCCCCACAAAAATAAATTTGGCGAAGTAAGATCTGGTGATCTGACAGAGGCCAATTTACCGGACCAGCTCTCCCGATCCAGTGACCATTGAAATCACGATCAAGTTCTGCACGTGCTACACAGAAAAAACTAGAGTTGTTACTACGAAGAAAATGGATTTTTAATTGAAGAAAATGTACTGTTTCTCCATTTAAAAGCTAATTTTCTTATTTCTTTCGCGTTTTTCTTCATATAAGATTTGTGTTTCTTGAAATGATAAAAAAATTCTTGAGTTAAAATTTGTCGCTTAATTGTAATCTGAGATTTAGTTTCTTGCATCTATAACTGCTCAAAATTCTTGATTGAAGAACAAAAAACAACGAATGAACGAATGGAGCAAAATACGATTGTTTTGTTTCCAATTTTTCTTGCAACTAGAAATTGACTCTTTTCTCAAACTATATTGTCCAATTTTCTTGGAATTGGTTATTTTAAAAATAAAAAAAATTCTTGATCAACACAAAGGCAATTTTTTGATTCAAGAAACTATTGAAATGTTAATGATAAGATTGAATTTTTCTTAAATCTAGAAATAGAACCTTTTCTCAAAATATAGGTATTATCCTATTTTTTTGAAATCATCCATTTTAAAAATTTAAATTGAAATAAATAAATGAATTTCATAAAAGCATTTTTATGTTTTAATTCAAATTTAATTATTTATTGGTTGCAAACATTTGTGGAGAGTACTGTATGCAATGAGAGATTAGGGCATTTTGTACACATTCTGCTAACTTTGTTCTTTTTTATAGCTGAAATAATTGGGTTACAATACACAACTAAGTTGGGCGTCTAGAAATTTGATTAGCCGGTATAATAGTATGGTTCAGAATATGAAATAATTTGGAAAATATAGTACAGCATTCCGAATAATTTAGATTATTTTTAATTAGGTGGCACAACAAGGAAAGTTTATTCCTCTTCGAAACAACCAATTTGTCTATGTTATTCTTGAACTAAGAAAGAATCTTCAAGTGAAGAAACTATTCCTTAATAAATTCTATTAACAAGAAAACTATGAATTTACGTCTCTCAGGACAAGAAAACATTTTCTTCTCTTAAACGATCTTATTTAAAAATCGCATTTTTCATTTGGACAAAAATTTCTTAATCTGAGAAAATAATTTTAATATAAGAAACTCATAATATGAAAAGCTTGTTTCTCATAACAATAGAATAAAGTATTTCAACTAAGTAAGCCTTTCTTGAGACGAGAAAATTGTCGTTAAATTGTTATAATTGTACGTATATACCATTATGAAATGGATGTCCGTACCAAAAAAAATGCATTCTATCGCGAACCTTTAACAGTGAAAAACGTAAAAATTTAACTTAGATTTTTTAAACCGTGCTGTGTCCACTTCAAAGTGGTGTAAAGTGAAAACAGAAAAAGGATTTCTGGAAACATTTAAAAATGTTTTTAATATTTTCTCCCGCCTTGCTCGATATTCAAATATTTCAGATGTTCAAAACATATGTAACTATTTCTGTTATTAAATACCAGAGAGTTACTTTAAAAATATCCTATTTCCTTTGTTTTACAGAAAAAAGAAACTGCTAAAAATTATTGGCATTAATTATGTTGGCACAGAAGAAGGCAAAATATGAATTTATTACTTGTAAAACAATCAAATCTAACACATTTAAGTCATTTGATTTACACTTCCAAATGGAATTAAAATATTTAAACCAAATTTATTATCTATTTAAAATCTACAAAATGTTTACATATAGTGACACTTTTTGTAATAATGTTTGATAATTAAATTCTTAGTTAAAAAACAAAAATTGAAAGTCTGAACTTAACATTATATTACAACGATCATAAGTTTAGTTCTAAGTGAAGATTATTTATAAAATTATAATTATTTATATTTAAATATAAAAAAACAAATAACAATCGAAATTATCAAATTTGTATTTAAATATTTTCTGCATCCGATGGTGAAATAAAAAACACAATATAAATTGTTATATAATTGTATTATTTTAAACAACCATTTCACAAATTGAAGAAATATTTCTGAAACGAAGAAATATTGCGTAACCACACCTGGGCCCGAATTCCGGCTCGATGACAAATAATAATGAGAAATAAATTTATTTTTTATTTCAACTAGTCGGTTGTATTTTTATTTAGGGTAGGCGAAATAAAAAATCAACTCATATCTCATTTTCGTTTATCATTGAACCGGAATTCGGGTGCTGGAGTGGGATTTTGCACAAAAGGCGAGAAGCGAGTTTATGTCCTTTTTTAAAAGAATAAGTTTTAACTCCATTTCATTCGGTCGACATCGCTTTTTCTATTGCGATCTCCATCTATCATATTATGTAAAACAGCTATCATTTTTTTCTCAGCTTCGACCACGTACCTTCGTTGGTGAGAGACACAGATGAATGAAAGTTGAAATAGAATATCATTTTATTCTAGTTAGGTGAGATCGCATACTTCAAATATATTTCTTCTAAGCGAAATAGTGTTCATATTCAGTGTAAGTAAAAGAGACACAAACTCGCTTCTCGCCTTTTGTGCAAAATCCCACTCCTGAAGAAATATTGCATTGTCACAAGAAAAGCGTTTCTCTAGTGAAGAATATTCAAGTTCCCTGGAAGAAGAAACCCGATGCATACAATAAAACGCAAACAATAGATTTATAAATTCTTTTCTATAGTCAAGAAATAGCAAGTTTCTTATAAGAAATAAACGGATGCATAAAAGAAAATCCAAACAATAGATTGGTACATTTTTACTCTACTCAAGAAAATATGTGTTTTCCAGCAAGAAAATATCTGTTTATTTACAGAAAATATTACTTAAATAAAGAAACGAGATTTCTCACCATAAAAATTTCTAGTTTTCAATCAAAAGAATCGGTTTCTACAAACAAACCGATTTTGTTAAACTTAAGAAATAAGAATTAACCATGAAGAAAACCATATTCTCTATGTAATCACGTTTTCTTGTATCAAGAACTTAGTTTTCTCATATCAAACAAATAAAGATTATTTTAATATTTTAGAAGAATTTTAAATTGAGAAACGTAAAGTTTGTGGTGAGAAAAATTTCGTTTAGCTGAAAAATGATGTACAAACATTCTTGAACTAATCCGTTTTTTCTTCATATTAGAAATTATTTTTTTCCGTGTACCAACGAATGGTGTGCGGGCCAACCATCATGTTGAAACCACATGTTCCGTTGCACTTGTAAGCTAAAATCTTCAAATAATGTTGGCATTATTAAACGTTTAAAAACAATATTTGTTTTTTAAATTGTTAAAACATTTATTTTTATGCAAGATAAATAAACAATTTAAATTTAAAACTAATTTTGAGAAGAACTTTCTTGTAGTGATAATTTTTTATTTTATTATTAAATTTATGGAAAACCTGGTTTCGGAAATTCTTCCTTCATCAGTTCCTTCAACTAAACTAATTACAATATAGCGGTTTCCTTAGTTTATACGAATTAAGTACGTATATTCCGGTTTCCATCGCTGCATAATATCATGTCAAAAATTTTGTTGGTTTTGCAATTGATTTTGTCATTAAGTAATAACGGATTGTTACGATTCCTGTATATCTCTAGTTCCTCCAGACGGTCCATATTGTTGCCTTTACGCATTTTATGTAAAATTTGCATGTTGTTGCTTATATCTGTGTATGTATGCTTTTCATTGATGATGTGGAGAGCAAAATTAGATTTGATGTTTTTATTTTGGTTTGTTTCATTGCGTGCGTTCCTTATTTCCTGCGTGTGTTCGGCGAATCTCGTTGCGAATGACCGACCAGTCTGTCCGATATAAAAATTTTCACAATCATTGCATATTAAGGACTGTATCGAAAAGAAAGTATCCACAAAAAAATTTAGTTTTCTTCGCCTTGCACTAATTCTATTGTAACGAAAAAGTGCCGTTAGATAGAATAGCCTTTTGTAGTTAAATATTGCATTTGACTTTTATAATTTGTTACCCAGTTGTAATAATGCCACGAATTGAAGAAGAAGTGTGTAAACGAATTTTGCACAAATTTTGAATTTAAAACGGTGTTTCGTTTAGAAATTTAGCAAAGCGCGAAAATATAAGTAAAACTGCAGTGAGAAAAATAATTAATAAGTCTGGGGAACATGGTACGGCAAAGAATTTCCGAAGAAACGGTCGAAAACAAGGTCCCAGCAATCCCAAATTAGAGCCAAAATTGTGAGTGAAATTCGCAAAAACAAATCAATGTCTGTCAGAGATTTATGTGGGTGGTACTAGCATAGGAATGATCCAGCGGGTAAAATAAGGCGTGTGACTTGAAGACACATAAGAAACAAACAGTTCCGAAACGAAGTGAAAAAAAAAATTGTATGTTAGAACCGTGCAACTGCCCATTACAAATTTGGAGCTGTTAAAAATCCACTGCATCACTTTTGTGGAAAAACAATAAACTCCGCCAAATTCACCAGAACTTTGACCAATTGAAAGATATTGCGCAATTTCGAAGCGTTGCTTGAAAAATAATGATAAACTAGCAGAAAATTTAACAAAGTTCAAAAAGTTAGTCCAAAGCAACCAGACAAAGTAATAAAACTACTGTGCAGAATCTAAGTAAAGACATCAAATTAAAAATTCGCTATGTATTTAGAAAATAATTTCTCAAATGTTTTAAACATAAAATCTGCTAATTGGAAGTCTGCTTTATGATAAAACATCATTTTATAATACATACTTAAAATTGTTTTTTTGTGTTTAAAATGGCGTTTTTTGGTGGATACTTTCTTTTCGATACAGTCCTTAGTTTATAAATACCACAGTCAAGCTCGGTGTTGTTGTTATGTTGTAGTCGTAGTTTATTTTGTATTTTGTTACTGGTTGTGTGAGCAATGGTGTAATTAAACCTATTAAAGACTTTCCTCATAATGTGACTTGTTTTTGTGTTGTATTCAACTGGAATATATTTTTTAATGTTGTTGTTGTCCGTATAAAATGATGTTAAGTGTTGCAATTGCTTTCTGTTTATGATCTTTTTGTTCAGTTTGCTGATCAAATTGGTTGTGAATCCATTTTGTGTGGCTATGTGGGATATTGTGTTAAATTCTTCTGTGTAATTTTCAATGCTCATCGGAATGCTATTTAGCCTATTCAACATATGATTATATGCTGCTGTTTTATGTTGAGGTGGATGGTTTGATGCAAAGTGAATAGTGTGATTTGTTTGTGTTGGTTTACGGTATATTTTGAAATTATGTTTGCTATTGATATAACAATAATGTTGGCACTTCATTTTCCAAAATATCTCGGTACATTTGACCATTCAAGTTGCCTTCAATAATGTGGGGCGGATGAGTTGGTTGCCAATTATTCCACACCACACATTGACAGTCCAAGGACGCTGATATTCAACTTGGCAAAGCCAGTGCGGATTTGTAACACTCCAATAATGCATGTTGTGGCGATTAGCCGTTCCATGGTTTGTAAAAGACGGCTCGTCGGAGAACAATACTTAACGAAAAAAATTGAGTTTTGCTGTATTTGTTCACGTGCCCACTGACAAAAAGTTACTCGATTTTGGAAATCAACGCCATGAAGATCTTGGTGTAAAGACACATCATACAGATGATACTTTTCGGTTTTTCGGTTTAACACTTCCATCAGTAATAAATTGTTTGACAGTACGCTGAAATGACGCACGTGACCGAATCCTATCCGGAAAACGCGAAACGTATAGAGTGACATAGCATTATCAAGACTCCGGCCAGCTTCTCCATAAACCAGAATCATTCCAATTTTATCTTGTACAGTTAAATACAACATTCTGTAGTAGTATTGATAGCTTTACAAAGGTATTGTTGTTTTCGAAATAATCTTCAAACTGAATCGGTATTTATAAAACAAAATACAAACAATTTCATAATTTTGAAAGCCGATTTAATCGCATGTTCCTGGGTTACGATAATGATAAGTCATTTTTCAGTAATTGAAAATTTAAGAAATACAAATTGTTTAAGACTAACTTCGAGTATTTACAACGAAACCACGGTATTTTTGTTGCAGATGTATTGCAGAATCGTTTGCGTAGGTTCTCAGTAGGAGAAATCGAAAAAATTGAATATCGTCAATTACAGTGCCATCTATCATGAATCGAAAAAATGTTTCAGTCAAATCCTATGTATTTTTAGCCGTAGAGTCCGAATCTGCAATAAAAAATACTGGTTCCTATTTTAGTTTCAAAGTTACCCGCGCCCTACCTACAAGAAGGGGGGGGGGGGGGGTACTAATTTTAACACTAATATATTTCCCCCGCGGAATAATTAAATGTTGATCTTAACCATAACCATTTTTTTCGTAGAGTGCTTATTTTCCGAGATATTTGGGTGTATCAGGTTAAAAAATCACCCGGTATATAATAGGAGGCCATCTACCCAATGGATGGACGACGTTGAAAGGAATCTAAACACAATCGGTCACCGTGTCTATAAAAAACTTTTATATTATGAGTAGTAGTAAGCCATGAGAATTTTTCGGTAGAATTATTTTTACTGTCATATATTCATAGCATGCTATGTTTGAAACAATATAACAATGAAAATTAAATAAATTTTCTTATGTTGGATGTGGCTTAGCAGTAACGTATTGGACTAAGAAGAGCGGCTAACGTCTGGGGTTCGATTGTGCTCAAGGCTGTGATGTTACACTTAGGGAAAATTCCCTACATGTATGGAAATTCTCGCTTAAATTACGTGTGTAGGGAAAAAAAGACAGATTTTTAATAATTAAGCAAAATATATGGAATTTCTAAAATGTTTTAAAAAGGTTTGATTATCGAATTTTTTCGTTACTTTCTCTAAAAAAATTGTTCGAACATCGTTTTTTTTTCGAAATTATATGGTTAATAAGGCGGTCTTGTTAATTTACTACATAATAGATCATGTTGCCGTTATTTTTTGTTGGTTAGTTTTTTCTTGTGATTTTAACTTTTGATTTTGAGAACGAAGTAAGTGATTTCCCATTAAAAACGTCGGTCGTCGATGAAAAATCGACATATACAGTGTTTTAGCTTTATTTAGTTTTAATATGGTTTACTATGTATTAATAAATAAGCCATTTACATAAATTTCATCGAAATTTAATCATTTTTAAAGTTTTTACGGTTGTCGATTGGAAAGCCACTAATGTCTACAGAGTACGGTTTGAATCTCGGAATTTATATATTTATGCTGCGGTCGAATTCTCGGGTAAATCCGCAAAATTCGGTAAATGCATTCACCTTTTTTTTGCTGGAGAGTAAGGGAAATAAAAAAAGGTAAATCTTTTACGTTTAGATACTTTACCCGATTACCCGAGAATTCGACCGCAGCCAAGAAAAAGTGTAGGGAAAACCGTAGGGAATTTGTAATATACGTGGGACGTAGGGAAAAGTAGGGAAATTTCTCTTTGTCTGTAGGGATTTCAATTTTAGAAGTGTAACATTACTGAAGGCATTTTAATTTTTTTTTTTTAATTTTTTTTTTTTTTAAGCACAGCTCCCGCTGTTTATCGGTCGTCTGTAAGGTTTTTGTGTGATACCCCAACAGATGTAAAATCATAATTAAAAGCCCTTACTTTTCGGTTTAAGGTCTATTTAATATACATACATTATAATCCTTAAAAGCCTTTAATCACGAGCTACTCCTACTCGGCTTAAAAAACGGCTAAATAATATTAAATGGTCAAATGGTGATTGTGGCAGCGGCCACTGGACATCACCATTATATTTAAATTGTACTCTGTACCCCCTAGTAAAATATATTTACAAATGATCGAAAATTTAAATTTTAAAGTGACCTTTGTTTATTATTACAGATAAACAGAACGTTAATGTTGAATGTGGCAAATCGGAGAAACTATTTGCTGAGTGTTTTAAAAATATGTCGGCTGCTGAGCAAGCCGCTATGACAACAGTAAAAATACCGATTTCCATGGAAGAAATTACAAATCGATGCGCGTAAGTATATATTACATTTAAATATTAATATCGGTATAAACTACAAACTAACTTTCGCCATTTTTTTAAAATATTATTATCCCACTGGGATAAAAAGAACGTTCACCGATATTTGAATTTAAATATTTTTGAAACCATGAGGGCCTGATATTATTAGAACTCTATGATTATTCGAACTTTTTGAAATTATTTGGGTCTATTGGAGTTTCTCACTTATACTCGAAATTTGCTAGAAATGAGTTGCTTCAAGTTACGGAATAATGAGCCACTTACAGAATGATTCAGGACGAATGAATCACGAGCTCAGAAATGATCTCGATAAAATCGACATCATCGTATTCACAAAATCGCCATGGCTAAGATAGCTTAAACACATACTTCGTTCACAAAATCAAACCACGAAACATGCCTTGCGGAGGGAACCACCGAAATTAGTAGCGGAAGAAGAAGGAAGAAGGATTTATCTAGATTTCCAGATTTAAATAGCGTTGGGTAGCTATAGGTTAACATTGAAGTTATTCGTACTTATCGTCATTGTCATATTTGCAAGATTATTCAAGGTTTTGCAAAGACTGCATGGGATTTTTCAGATTATTCGAGATTCTGAGAGAGTTCTTGGTTTTTCAAGATTATTCTATGATTTTATGTTTATCTTAGTTTTTCCAGAATATTCAATATTTTATTAGAATAATACATATACAAGCTTTTTGAGATTACTCGTATTTTTCGATATTCCTTCAAATTTGCAAGGGGCTCCCACGATTTTCGTAGCGTTGTGTTACATAAACAGATACAGTTAATATATAACTGCGCAATTTGGAAGACCCTTTACATTTATAAGATGTTAGGTTACATATAGATCACGTTTTTCTAGGTAATTTTTGATTTTTTTACTTTAGGTTGATATTTTGCTGTTTTGTTTCGAGAATATTCTATACTTTTAAGATTATAGTTGAAGATGATTCAATGCCTTTATAAACTTTCGATGCCTTAATAAACTGAAGTAGTTTAGGCCAAGGCAAGAAAGATAGCTGATCTTCACCAATAGACCTAGAGTGAAATAATTGCAACCTAACTCCGTTGAAAGCAGGACAACTGCACACAAAGTTAATGCAGTCAGCATCGTCTTCACAGTAAACAGAACTTTTGTCTTGATAATTTATTTTTTATTTTTAATGAAATAAAAGCAAAATAAACGTAAACAATAAAACTCTTTAACCGACTGTCCTCTTCAACACTTTGATCAAGAGTGATTTCTTCGAGAGTATATTGTAGTATATGTATATTGTAATATCGAGAGTTACTTGATAGTTTATTAGTGTTGACTTGTTGAGTAACTGCTTTAAGTTCAGTTGCATCATGATCTGTAACAAGATTATTGCGCATTATTCATGGTTTTCGTAGCTACTGTATAATATGTATTTCCCCTTGCTAATATTGTCTTAATCAATTGGTGATGAATCTTCAAAATATTTAGCTATATTTTCAAATTTACTTGAATTAGCTTTCTTTTAACATTGCGATAGACTTTTAAAACTGTGCTTATCGGGTATCGAATTGCAAATTCTATACATAATTGAAAAAAAAACTATTTCTAAATAAAGCCAAATTTTATTGTAAAAGCATTTCAAAACAAATGGTTTTTGAATTCTTGGTCTCACAAAAGAAAGCTTGTTTACCTCAAATACCGCTACAACAAGATTTCTGAACGAAGAGGCACAAGCAACGTCATTTTCTCATATGCTACATTCTCAATTGCATGCCCAATTGAAATTGCTTTTTTCTCTATTTAAACAGCGAATTTAACTTTATACATTGCGAAGTGTGACATTTGAAATTAAAACGAATAATTTAAGTGGACCAAAATGGTGATGGTTATTATTGGATATGACACGTAAAGAAAGAGATGAGAATAAAGAACTATGGGTATATGGAAGAATAACACAAATTGGAAATAAACAAGCATACTTTTGCGCTTTTATTTTGTATTGAAAAAACTAAATGCCTCAAGGGTCCTTCACTTATTTTTTTAGTAAGGCCCCTCTTCGCTGGATTCACCCGTATTTGTTAAAATATGCACAAAGCTCATTGTCAGCAGACTGTCTGGCTTAATTAACGCCTCACCTACTAACAAAATCTACTAACTGTATGGTTCAAGTATTGCTTACCTACTCCTAGGGTACAAGCCATTGAACACACTGTCCAATACCGTCATTTGGGGGTAGTTAGCCTAAAATACTACATCAAAGACTACTTTGTTAGCAGATGTATGACTTAATTGTCAGCAGACTGTCTGGCAGACGCCTTACCTACTCGTAGCATGATACACTTACGTAATTTTAATGAAACTTTAGGTCTTTTGATTTTACTATTAACTTGAGTCTATTTGGCAAAGATTTTGTCAGCTTTCGCGTGCGATCCACACTGGTTTTTTACCACTCTTCTGCCTGTGACATGTGACACGTAGCCCCACCCCGTTACATCATGCCTCCCTTCTTATCTCACCATTCTGCCGTGCTAAGCATACTTTACATAATTACATTTTCAGTTAAATTGAGTTGTTGATGCCAATTGCCAGCTAATAATAAAGTTGATCAATAAAATAAAATAAAAAATTGGGCCTATCCGACCTAGATTAAATACATTTTATAAATAAATAACACCACAATAATATGTAAATTTGAACATAATAAAATTATGTAGTACTCATTATTATTATTTTGTAATTACATTAGTTATTGATTCTAAAACAAAATATTAATTAAATGAATTTCAATCAATTGAACATATGTAAATTTTTAGCTCGAATGAAATAAATTCTATAAAAACTAAACGTTTAATTATCACAGCACTATACAGTGATAAACAAAAAAATATCGAAAATTTCTCCCTGGCGTACCCGCTGAGCTCACCGTTTTTAACACCGAAGGAAAATCTGTAACGAAAAGAAAAAAGTCGCCTTATGGCGCACTAATATTAGTACTATGATAAAAAAACCTGCAATAACAAAAAAAAAGAAAATAAATAAGAAATGTTTCCATTCGGCTAATTATCACAAAACAAATTACAAGTTAACTCAAAACTATATTTTTATAAGAAATGAAATTAAAATTAGTTAAACAAAAACTACCAATAATCGCAAATAATATTTGTTTATAAATAAAATGATCTTAATACAATCAAAAAAAAAAAATGTCTCCAGCTTTAGTGTGTCTATATCAAGATGTCCGACGTCCAACACCATTTCCACGTTTTAAGCTTGTACGCTAAGTTTTTTGGCGTAATGCTACATTCCGTATCTTGTGGTTTTATCTCACCGTTCTTTACTTGGTTACTCCAATTGTTTTACCAATTTTTCGATTTGTGTTTATTTTTATTTTTAGTTTGTGTTCTTTCCAAATTTTTTATCTATCTTGATTGAAAGCCTCGCCAAAAGTGACCGATTTATTTTTCCAATTCTTCTCAGCTCACTGTCATCTGATGATATAATATCCACACGCCGACTCACACCCCAAAAGACTGAAGTGATAGAACCATGAAATTATTTATTACCGACATCTACCAATGACCATCCGTTCTAATAACAACCCAACCGCCTCGTTACACAGAAAACAAATTACCGCGCGTCGATCACTCTACATACAAACAGACAATACACAAAAGACGGAACTATTTGAAATGATAGCAACTCAAGTTCTGAAGTAACGAACTACTCGTTACAAGTTTTCAGCCGAAAGTTATAGAATACCGGTAATGCAGATAGTGCCTTGGCTGTCTCAGCCGTATATAAAATGAAAAATTGACAAAACAACCTACATATAAACTGGAATATAGTTAATTTATGGCTGGGTATACAGGTTCATTTGGTTGTCACTGTTTGTGATGGTCATTACAAGTTAAGCTTTATGAGAGGATCATAATATAAAATTTAAAAAATTCGTATAAATTCAACCCTTCAAGTGTCATGTCTGAAAAGTGGTTCAATAAAAGTGTCTAGCCAACAGTTATCCCTAGACAACTTATCAGGACAAGTTTCATGTGGGGAGAGCCCGGGAAAATTTGTTTGAATCAAAGGCCCATATAAAATGTAAACATTCGTATAAATTCAACCTTTAGAGTGTCATGTCTGGAAAGTAGTTGAATTAGAGTGCGTAGCCAACAGTTATCGCTAAAAAAATTATCAGGACAAGTTTCATGTGGGGAGCCAGGGAAAATTAAAGGCCCATATAAAATGAAAAAATTGTATGACAACCTTTAAATGTTTCATATCTGGAATGTGGTTCAGTTAGTGTGCCTAGTCAGCAGTTATTCCTCGAAAAATTAGCAGGACAAGTTTCATGTGGGGAGCCCGGGAAAATTCGTTTGAATGAAAGGCCCATATAAAATGTAAAAATTTGTATAAATTCAACCTTTAAAGTGTCATGTCTGGAAAGTATTTCAACTAGTGTGTCTAGCCAACAGTTATCCCTAGAGTAAATGCACCCCTTTTCCAAAATATTTTTAAAGAACTTCTCTCAATTTTTTTTCAGAATATGTCTGGGCTCTTTTTCAGAATATAATACTTGAAGGATCAATAAATTCCCCCTTTTCCAAAATATTTTTAAAGAACTTCTCTCAACTTTTTCCAGAATATGTCTCGGCCCTTTTTGTTAGAATATAATACTCGGAATCTGTTTTTGGGATCGCAT
The DNA here is from genome assembly GCA_963556165.1 of Tipula helvola. Lineage (NCBI taxonomy): Eukaryota > Metazoa > Arthropoda > Insecta > Diptera > Tipulidae > Tipula > Tipula helvola. Next base: position 141,288,234 of record OY744482.1, on the reverse strand, counting down.
CTTTATGACTCGAAAATTTCCACTGATGAAAAGTCAAAGCGTATTTAATCCATTGTTATCAAAAACATGTACGTACGTTGTATATTACGCGCGTAATGGCCTAAAATAACAAAAATTGGTAAATTCTGAAAAGGGCGAAGGGAGTGCAATTATATATTTAACTGCTATTCACCTGCTTTTTTCTAGTTACATAATAAGAAACAGTGGAAAATATTCTGGGAAGAGGCGGGGGCTGGCTTTCTTTAAAAATATTTTGGAAAAAGGAAATTTACTGCTCCTTCTAGTATAGTAATATACATATTCTGGAATAGAGCCGCGAAATATTCTGACAAAAACGGGGTTACATTCTTAAAAAAAATGGAAAAGGGAGAATTTTCTGCTCCTTCTAGTATTATATTCTGGAAACGAGCCAAGGCATATTCTGGAAAAAATTGAGAAAAATTCTTTAAAAATATTTTGAAAAAGGGGGAATTTATTGCTCTTTCTAGTAATATATTCTGGAAAAGGACCGGGTCACTTTCTGGAAAAAACGGAGGAAAATTCTATAAAAATATTTTTGAAAAGGGGGGAATTTACTCTAAGGATAACTGTTGGCTAGACACACTAGTAGAAATGCTTTCCAGACATGACACTTGCAAGGATGAATTTATGAAAATTTTTACATTTTATATGGGCCTTTGATTCAAACGAACGGGCTCCCCACATGAAACTTACCCTGATAATTTTTCTGGGGATAACTGTTGGCTAGACTCACTAATTGAAATTCTTTCCAGATATGACACGATAAAGATTGAATTTATACAAATTTTTAAATTTTATGCTTGGCTCTTGGCTGCTCTGATGAAACTTACAGTATAATTCCTAAGGTAAACAGTGACAAACCAAAATGGGCCTACATTCAGCCGTAAAATCACTTCATGAAAATACAAGTTTATACGTTATTTAAAATATGTTTCGGCTGAAATATGTCGGCTATTAACTTTCGGCTGAGATAGCCAAGACACTATCTGCATTATCGATATTTTACTTTCGGCTAACTTTAATAGTATGAATTAACATCAATTATCTTTTGTGACCGATATCATAACTCCTTGTTACATACCATCCGCCTATCTCCTTAGCCTTCTCTGCCTTAACAGCTTGATTTTATTATAAAGGCCGTCCAACCTTTAATATCAAGAGAATTGTTACTCAGAACTAATACATTTAAATGCGATTTTATTATGCTTCAATTCCATGGGAAAAATTGACTGATAGTCAAAAAAATCGAAAAGTGAAAAATAATCTGATACTCCATATAAGAGACAAAGACAACGCTTTTTTCTTGTTTTTTTATTTTATAGTAAAACAATTTTGCTATAAAATAAAAAAACACGTTGACTTTGTCTCTTATATGGGGCATCAAATTATTTTTCTCTTTTCGTTTATTTTGACTGTCAGTCAATTTTTCCCATGGAATACAGGCATTAATGCCTGTATTCCATAAGATAAATTGACTCACAGTCAAAACAAACGGAAAGAGAAAAATAATCTGATGCCCCATATAAGAGAGAAAGACAATGTTTTTTTTTGTTTTTTATTTTAAAATAAAAAACAAAAAAAAACTCTTTGTCTCTTATATGGGCATCAAATTATTTTTCCCTTTTCGTTTTTTTGGCTGTGAGTCAATTTTTCTCATGGAATACAGGCATTACGCAATTCACACATATTTTATAGATCAACATGCCGTTGAAATTTCAATCAATAAAATGTCAACGAAACGTCACAGAAATAATCTATATATTTCAAAGCTTACTAGATAGGTATTGTTGAAATACATGAATAGCTAGAAATAAATACAAATCATTATTCATCCGATGCAAATTAACTATTTTTTTTATATACATTATACTTACCTGTTGATTATGTTACTTAAATTTTATTATTAAATCTGTAAAGCAAAATGTAATTAATTTAAATTTAATTGAAATTTATACTTACATTTATTAATTAGTTGACAGTTCATTTGACATTGTGATATTAATTGTTAGGTTTTACTGTATTTAGTTTTTTTTTTTGTTAGGTAAGTATTACCTGAATTAAGTTAATTACCTTGAATTATTATTATTATTTAAAACTCAAACCATAATATTAATTAAATTAATATATATATATATATATCAAAGATGGAGCTATGAAAAGCAGAAGGCAAAATTTAACACTACACAGCTAAAAAACATAACGAACAAGTTAAGCTGATGGACTTTTGCTAGTTCATTCCAATTTTTGCGAGGCGACTGGACACATCAACACAAAAGGGTAATATTATCAAAAATAATAATAATTTGTGAAAGCTAATCTTGATAACCATCTTTGCGAAAAATAAAATTTGTGAAATTATTATACTATTAAAAACTATTTTGTAAAATAAAACTAAATTGAATTGAAATCTTTTTTTATTAATATATCAAGTGAAAGTGATACATCTTTGAATAGAATCCGTATCGATTTTTACATGGTCCTTCGAGCCGGATGTTACATCCATTTTGAATTTTCTAAAAAAAAAAACTATATACATATAATTATTTACAAAATTAAAACATTTAAGTGAATTATAAATTCATTGTGATTATCTTTAAATTTTTTCATTAACGTTTAAACTTTTTTATGGTGAATTAAACATTTGTAAGCACAATCGCACATTGTATCCACAATCTAAAAATATAAAGTGCATATTAGTGATTTGGTGAAATAAGTGTATAAGGCAGACATTATCCAGGACAATCCAAGAATCACTTACAAAATGGCTGAAGAGTTAGCAGATTTGGTGCGCCGGCGTGGTTCAGCAAAGGCTACTTTAACGCGTATGGAAGGATCGATAGGAGCAATGAAGGCTGACGAGTCAGTTACTGTTGTCGATTTAAATATTCGTCTAGAACATCTAGAGAAAATATTCAACAGTTTTTGTGACCTTGACGCCGACATTGAAGCACATGGTTCACCTTCTGAGTTGAGAGATTTTGAGCGACGGTATTTTGATGTCAAAGGCCAACTTCGTAACACGGTAAAGAACATCACTGACCGGACAAATCAAGAGCATTTAAATTTTTCTATCGGCAAATTAACGGAACATCAAAGGGAATTAGTGGATGAACTGCACAATACCAGTTTCAATCAAAAACTAAGGGACGAGATCAAGTTATCCAGAATTAACATTCCACCATTTTCGGGCGATTTTTCACAGTTTCCTACTTTTAAGGATCTATACGAGGTATCGATACACAAAACTCAAATTTCAGACGTGCATAAATTTAAATATTTAAGAGGATTGCTGACCGGAGAAGCTGCGTCGTTAATAACCAATATACCAATAACCAGTGCTAACTACAAAAATGCTTGGGAGAAAATATGTAAGAGGTACGACAATGTGACTCATATCTCAACAACGTTATTGGACAAATTTTTCGCACAACCTCATTCAAAGGGTGATCCTCGGCAATTGCGCATTCTGGCTGATGTTACGGATGAGATTTTGCGTGCTCTAAAGGCATTGGGTGCAGACGCAGAGCGACGGGATGTTTGGCTCATATACTACATGTTATTAGAGCGCTGTGATGATAAAACTCGCCAGACTTGGGCTCTGGAAACTGGTGGCGGTACCTTTCCAACGGTTGAACGATTCTTAGATTTCCTAACCAACCGAAGTTTCGCATTGGAACGATCAAAGCCAATTCGCAGTGACACAGGATCATCTGGCAGAAAAACAAAACCACTGAGCTTGCAAATCAGTAGAGAAGATTCTAGTACTATCAGTTGTCCCAGTTGCTCCGCTGAGCATTATCTATTCAACTGCAATCAATTTATAAACATGAGTCCAAAGAATCGTCGAACTTTCGTGGCTGAGAAAAAATTGTGCTTCGTTTGTATGAAGTCGTGTCATAGTGCTTATCAGTGTCGTTCAAGACACCGATGTAACCATTGCAAAAGGAAACACAATACTCTACTACATCTAACTGAGAACACAACCATAAATTCGGGAGAGAGCAGTAGCATAGAGGATGCCAACAAAGATAATACCGAAATCAATTCGCTTAATACCAAGGTTGGGGCTGAACCTGATTTTCTCCCTCAGGAGACATCGAATGTGAAAGTTATTCTCCCCACAGCATTGGTTTATATAAGAGACGGATTTGGGAAGTTATATAAATGCAAAGCACTATTAGATACAGGATCAGAAGCATCGTTCATTGATGAAATGATGGTAAGAAAACTTCATCTATCTCGGATAGCTGCTCGCGTGGTAGTAAGTGGACTCGCAACTGCTAACGTTATGACAAAAGGTATTACGGCCCTTACATTGTTCTCTAGGGATGGAAGAGAGATTATGTCAACCGACGCGTTTATTCTAGCGAAGCTGCCTATTCAACTGCAATCGATAAGTGCAAGCTGTGATGAGATAAATGCATTGAAAAAATTAGAGTTAGCCGATCCATCATTCAGTGAAGGCGGAAAAATTGACATTTTGCTGGGAGCAGATGTGTTCTTCAGAATCTTGCAAGATCGACGGATGCAATTTCCTAATTTCGTAGCTCAGAATACATCACTGGGATACATCCTAGCTGGTACCGGTAAACGAGAAAACGAACTTCGAAATTTGAATGTAAGTCTTGCTGAAAATATTGACTTAATTCTTAAGAAATTTTGGGAACTCGAGGAAGTCAAGGGAGAAACTATTTATTCGGACGAAGATACCCAGATTGAGCGCCATTTCCAAGAAACTTTTAAAAGAAACAGTGATGGACGATTTATTGTAAAACTACCGATGAAGACAAGAGAAGCTATGATGAGTGATTCAGTGAATTGTGCAATTAAGCGACTACATTCCATTGAGAAGCGATTTTTATCTAACAATAATTTAAAACTTGAATATAATAAATTTTTGCAGGAATATGAACAATTGGGGCACATGCAGAAGGTAAGACCACACTTTGAAAATTCATGTGGCTTTTATTTACCTCATCACGCTGTGGTTAAGACAAGTAGCTCCACTACTAAGGTTCGTGTCGTCTTCGATGGGTCATATCGTAACACTAGTGGGTTCTCATTAAATAATATGTTGATGGTAGGGCCTACCATTCAACCAACATTGTGGGAGATCCTGCTCCGATTCCGGTCACATAAGTACGCAATGACCGCTGACATCGAAAAGATGTATCGTCAGATTTTAGTGGATAGCGAAGATCGAAAATACCAGCGTATTGTTTGGCGTGATCATCTAAATAAACCTATTCAACATTACGAATTAGCTACTGTCACCTATGGGACTGCTTCTGCACCATTTTTAGCCACAAGGTGCTTAAATCAGCTTGGATATGATTTACGAGAGGAGAATCTATAGTTAGGTCGTTGACTCCAGTAATTAATGTTTGTTCACCAATAAATTTAATAAAACTTTAAACACTAACTATTATTTTATTTTTATTTATTTAATTTTAATTTCATTTATTTTAATTTTTATTTTAAACATAACAAGAAGTTGACGAGATGACTTCTGTAATCTATATAATCATTTTTTATTTTTATTTCATATTCCAAAAGATACAAAATTTGTTTCCCACCAAAAGTTAACCCATACCAAATAATAATTTATACATAATATTTACATTGATAAGAAATGAAAAGGATAGATACAAAATAGATCATCGAAACGAGACTTCATTGATAATTGCTTTATGTACGCATCACAAGCACAATAGTATTTCGATCATGATATTGCTTTATGTTTGTGTGGAGATGTACATATTTGCATACGGAATAATATTTTGTTATATTTTGATTACGGAATAATATTTTGTATTTTTATGGTACGAAGTATTGACGTTAAAAATTATATAAAATATAGGGTGCAGGCAGGTGAAATTGGAAATTTTACTATTGATTTGAAATAAAATGATTGTACACATATTTTGTATGAACTATAATAAAACTATAATTTTATTTAGTTCGCTACAAATCCAACAATTGCAAGAATAATTACCAAGGATTTTTATGTGGATGACCTAATAACCGGAGCGGAGACTGTTAGCGAGTTACTACATATTAAAAGTAGTGTTGATTCCGTATTATTGACGGCCGGGTTTGCGTTAAGAAAGTGGGTCTCAAATGGCGTCATCGAACATAATAAAAGAGAGGTTTAAATCAATTCATCAGATTCAGAAACAATCAAACTCTTAGGAATACAATGGAACCCAGTTTCCGATAGTTTTGGTTTCAAGGTGTATAGAGAGCCGGGTCAAGAAGTCACAAAACGAAAAATGCTATCAGAAATAGCTCGAATATTTGATCCGCTGGGATGGTTAGCACCTTCAATAATAATAACTAAAATTTTATTACAGAAATTATGGTTACAAAAACATTCGTGGGACGAGCCAGTAACATCACAAATATCGGATAAATGGAATAAATTTAGAAATGAACTGGTGTTATTTGAAAATTTCAAAATTTCACGTTGGATCCCCCATGAAGGAGTTGTAGAACTGCATGGCTTCGCGGATGCTAGTGAACAAGCATACTCAGCAGTTGTTTATTGCAAATCAACTAACAAGGAACGCAGTCAAGTAAAATTGCTAACATGCAAAACAAAAGTAGCGCCGATCAAGCAAGTCTCTCTCCCGAGGTTGGAATTGTGCGCAGCACAACTACTCGCAAAATTATTAACCAAAGTTTCAGTATCGATGGGATATTCAACATACCAATTATTTGCTTGGACAGATTCCACAATAGTTTTATCATGGTTAAGCAGTCATCCGAGTAAATGGAAAACTTTTGTTGGTAATAGGACGTCCGAGATTTTATCACTAATACCTCGAGAAAGATGGAGCCATGTAACATCCACTGAAAATCCCGCAGATTTGGCAACTCGAGGCATCCCACCATCAAAATTATTGGATGAACCTTCGTGGTGGAATGGACCGAGGTGGTTACACTTACCTGAATCAGCTTGGCCGTCACAACTCAACCCAATAACTACAAGTGAAGAAGTCGGAGGAAAAACCAATCAATTGTTTCAAATACATTTAAATGCCTGCCTCTTCAGTAGAAAATGATAATCTAGGTAGGCTGATCAGAGTGGTAGGATATATCTGTGGCAATATGGCATAAGGGAATAACTCGAGTTATACCCTTCTGCATATTATTTCAAATTCGAAATCTCCATATTCGAATTCATATCATATCAATTTTTTGTAATAATCCAGCAACTATAAACAACCGTAATAATCATTTAAAAAAGCAAGAATTCAAAAAACTCATACGATTTTGAGTATCTCTTAATTTTAAAAACGTTTTCCTGAAAAATGCGAATTTTAGAGTTATTCCCTTATGTCATATTGCCACAGATATGTATAGATTCATACACAACGCAACAAAAGGAAACGAGAAAATATGCTACACATTCCTAACTTCTGAGGAATTAGAAAAATCAAAGCAGTTATGCATAAAATGGGACCAAGAACGTGACTTTGCTGATGATCTAAAGAGGATAACAAACAAATGCCCTGTGTCCAGTCGCAGCAAGCTGAAAAATCTAAGTCCATTTGTTGATGATGCCGGTTTAATAAGGGTAGGAGGTCGATTGACAAATTCAGATTGTGCTTACAACACAAAATTCTCCACTTGGCAAAATATTAATCCTTTACATACATAAAAAATTCCTGCATCCTGGTCCGTCCCTAACTTCCTTTTTACTAAGACAGAATTTTTGGATCATAGATAGCCGCAACTCCATCAAGAAGCTGCTGAATCAATGTACTGTATGCGTGAGATATAAAACCAGCCAGAATAATCAGAAGATGGGAGATCTACCAAGTGAGCGAGTTTGTGCATCTAGACCATTCTCAAATGTTGGGATTGACTACGCAGGTCCAATCATGATGGCCACAAAGAGAGATAGAGGATCAAAGTTAATCAAAACCTACATAGCAAATTTTCGTCTGTTTTTCTTCAAAGGCGTTACATTTGGAGTTAGTTGGAGACTGTACTTCAGAAGCATTCATAGCAGCTCTCAGACGATTTATTGCAAGAAGAGGTATTCCCAAAAATATATACAGCGATAACGGTACGAATTTTGTTGGGGCTGAAAACAAATTAAAGAAATTCATGACAAAGGCGGTATCTAAATTGGATGAAATTGAAAAAATTGTAACCAATTCCGAGTTTCTACAAGACGTAGCAGAATTCATAGCGCAAAATGGCATCACTTGGCATTTCAATCCTCCAGTTACTCCACATTTTGGTGGTTTGTGGGAAGCAGCTGTCAAATCGGTAAATGGGCATCTAATTAGAGAGGCCGGAAAAACACATCTGACAATGGAAGAGTTTTCAACGCTTTTGTGCCAAATAGAAGCGATCTTAAATTCACGACCGCTATGCCCAATGTCAGCCAATGATTCATCATATGTGGCACTAACACCAGCCCACTTTTTGGTAGGAGAATCAATTTTAAGTATTCCTGATGTGCAGCAATTCATCGAAAACGATAATCCAATAAGTTATTGGGACAAGGTCCAACAGCGAGTGAAAATGTTTTGGAAACGGTACCATGTTGAATACCTCAATAATCTCCAGCAACGACACAAGGCGCAACAAACTAGTGTTAACTTCAAAATCGGTGAGCTTGTATTATTGAAGGATGAAAACCTTCCTCGCCCGATTGGGCGATGGGAAAAATTGAAGCTGTATATCCAGGAGGTGATGGCCTTGTCCGAGTAGTAACCATCAAAACAGAAAAGAACACGTTCAACCGGCACATAAACAAATTGGTAAAGCTTCCAGTAGACTAAGGAAAACCTTAATGGTGGGAGTATGTTGAAATAGATGAATAGCTAGAAATAAATACAAATCATTATTCATCCGATGCAAATTAACTATTTTTTTTATATACATTATACTTACCTGTTGAATTATGTTACTTAAATTTTATTATTAAATCTGTAAAGCAAAATGTAATTAATTTAAATTTAATTGAAATTTATACTTACATTTATTAATTAGTTGACAGCTCATTTGACATTGTGATATTAATTGTTAGGTTTTACTGTATTTAGTTTTTTTTTTGTTAAGTATTACCTGAATTGAGTTAATTACCTTGAATTATTATTATTATTTAAAACTCAAACCATAATATTAATTAAATTAAAATATATATATCAAAGATGGAGCTATGAAAAGCAGAAGGCAAAATTTAACACTACACAGCTAAAAAACATAACGAACAAGTTAAGCTGATGGACTTTTGCTCGTTCATTCCAATTTTTGCGAGGCGACTGGACACATCAACACAAAAGGGTAATATTATCAAAAATAATAATAATTTGTGAAAGCTAATCTTGATAACCATCTTTGCGAAAAATAAAATTTGTGAAATTATTATACTATTAAAAACTATTTTGTAAAATAAAACTAAATTGAATTGAAATCTTTTTTTATTAATATATCAAGTGAAAGTGATACATCTTTGAATAGAATCCGTATCGATTTTTACAGGTATATTAAATGATGACGATATTATCTGACAGCAGCAAAGTATTTTAGATAAATTTAGAAATTTAAATTCCATGTTACACGGTTACCTATTCATTTTATCTTAAAGACACCTATGGAACAATTGTTGGAATTTGGAAAGTATATTTAACAGTAAAAAAAAATTCTTCAAATATTTTGATATTACCTCGGAAATTAGTTCAAAAAGATTTTTTGCTATTTTGCCTTAAAATGATCCCAACACAATGATTCAATCGACTTCAAATTTTGTGATTAGGTAGATGATGGATTTTCAAATTTATTATCAACATAACAAGACAACTGTCGGTCCCGCTTTTGAGAAAATCTGTTTGGCAGTTTTCTCTTCCACTGCAACCCCGTCTATTCCAGACTCGATTGGACCTAAAAGTTAACACAAATTGCTTATTACTTACCAAAATTTTCTTTGTACAAAATTTCGACCAAAACTATCAATATTGTGAGAATGGGAGATAAAACGTAAATAACAAAAACATATGACTGGAAGTGTGGAGAGTAGGGTTGAGGATGTGGTTATCCCTGCCCCATTGGTACACTAATTTTCAAAATTTTATTAAAGGAAAAACAAAATTTCCAGGGAAACCTTGGATTTCTCTGGCACACCGAGTCCGAAAAAGTTTCCGCTCTTCCATAATTTCTTAAGCTTTGATTTAAAATAATTTGGCACGAACAAACCATCTACCATTAATTATGACGCCACATAAGAATGGACACAACATTTTTTAAATCGATGTTTTGGAATCATGGTACCTAATTCGTCGAGAAATGTGAAAATCTGGAACAAAATTTTTTACGCGATTACAATATTTACCCAATATAATTTCATTGTAGTAGGAAAAGTAAAAATTAAAACTAAATTGAGAAACTCGTAACAAGAAACATAATTTTCAGTTTTGCTGCAAAATACAATAATCTCAAAACTTTAACATCGATTTTCCCAAAATACATTTTCTGTAAATTATATTTAGTAAGGCAGGTTGAATAATTTCTGGATATTCATTTCATCATTCCATCTGAGATTCGGAGCCAAAAATATTAAAGGTTCCTCTCATCTACACGCGCAAAATAAAAATCATAAAATTAAAGCATGACTTCCGGTCAAATATAATGAATTTGTGATTTAATGTATTTTCACCTTATGCTGTTTTCTATGCTTTGGCTAAAAATTTAATAATAACAAAAATTAATTATTATAAACATAAACAAGTACAGACATAATTATTAATTATTTTATGTTTTCTGTTATTTTTAGAGTTTTTACGCGTGGCATGAAATGTACGGATGACTACCTTAATAAATGTTTGGAAGAAAATTTACGAAAAATAATCAATAACGATGTATATGGTGCTAAATATTTTTATAAAATTTTGTGTAATGATAAAAATTTTCAGAAAGGTAAGTTTTTATTTCTAAATTGATTTAAACTTTACTTTTCAACAAGGATATAGGGTGGTCTTGTTTATTTTTAGTTTAGTGAACGTTTGGTTATAATAAAACAGAGGCTGAAAACCTGATGCTTGAACCATTACCGTCTAGTCTAAGAGCTGGTAGACAATTATGAGTAGGTATTTGAGGCAGCAAGAAAGTTAAAGCCAAAACCAGAGAACTGGCTGAAGGATTAGCGAGGCATTGTCAACCCTTGATTACGAAATTTTTTTGCAAAAAATGTCCTTGAGGTATTTTGAAATTTTAATACCTTTTAATTGAGTATTTAATAAAATATAAAATAAAAAAGCCAGATCATTTAGTCGGGTCTAAAATGTTGCCAGGCGGTTTCAAAATTTAATATCGAAGATTTCTAAAAAATAGAATTAAGGCAAGCTAAGACTTGGAGACAGGATAATACATGTACCTAAAAAAAACATATTTTCAAAAAGACAGGTCATTTTAGTGGCACTCTCTACCTGCCAGGTGGTACAATTTTAAATATGGAAAAAACATCATTACCAGAAAATTAAAAAAACTTTTGATTTACTGAAGGGTGAATGTACAACATCACAAGTAATAAAAGATTTTTTTCGGCAGTATTGCGTGTTGGTCGTTACAAAAGTAAAAAGATCAGTGAATGTAAAAGAAAAAGTTCTTCACTATGGCTCAAGATTTAATTTTTAATGTTTTACGTGGAAAAATTAAAACTAGGTAGTAAACATATTACACTAGCTATGACGATAAAAAGTATAACGAAACGAGTTCTCCAAACGTTGTTGAGATCATAAATAGGTATGGTTACTGCAGCAGCTACCATATGATTGAAGAATTAGAAACAGAGGCTACATTTTCATCTTCCAGTCAATCCACATCATGTCCTGAAGGTATTGTTAGAACAAATGGGTTATTTACGGGAGTAGCATTTGATAAATTTGATCGATTTCTTGACACAGCATCAGGTAAAACAGATTACACGACGCTGTTGGTATAATTTACCAAAATATGCCTCTGGAAGACAATATAGAAGACGATATCTTAGAACTTAGATGAAATCCAAAAAGATATATCGGATAATGACGAAGAAGTAAATGAAACGGCAAAAAATTTTGGCAATAAACAAATGCGAAAAATACGATGGAAGTTTGATGCAGTTACTCCCGAGTGAGAATCATATTGTAAAAAAATATGAATGGCAGAAACGTTATTACCACCTACAGATGAGCGAAGTTCCATAATTCCAAAATCCTTACAATTAATCAAAAATGTTGATATACTTTGGATGCTGTCACATGAATTAACAATTCCGAATTCTCCGATGTGCCAACCCACATCGTGCCTAACAGCAAGTTTATACAAGTATTTAATACCTCTAAACAAAAATTTGTTATCTAAAGCCTATCACATACTTCTAAAAATGTTATTCTCGAAACACTGAAAGAAAGCCAAAAAATCGCTGGAGTAGTAAAGCAGTCTCATATTGAAGTAACGTACGATTTTCGCAACTTAAAAAATCAAGGGTTGACAATGCCCCGCTACCCTTCAGCCAAGTCTTTTTTTTTGTGTTTAGACATTACTAAAGAAGTGCCACACAAATTTTCATGCTGCCTCAAATATCTACTCAAAATTGTCTACCATCCCAAGTAGCAAAATGAAACTGAAGTTCCAAAAAAACTTAACTGCGGGTGTCATATAGGTGTTTTTGTAATTGGTGACATTGGAACGGTTCCATATTGATTTTAATTTTGTAAAATTATAACGTTTCTCGATAATTTTTGAAAAACCTTACTGTTACTGTTGAATTTTATCGAAACGGTTTCTAATTTTCCAATAAAATTGTTCACTTAGTTTGGTTCTTTTCATACAGTTCCGTAAAGGTTTTAATTCTGTATATTTATATTACCCGCAAATGGTTTTTATAATACCATGTTGTAGTATAAATTCGTTTTTTTGAAATAAATTTAATTTAATTATTTTTGCAACTGGTATTGGTGAAACCATTACTCAATGGTGTTAATTTAGTGTTTTTAAAACTATATAACTTTTCTATTATAACTGTTAAATTTTTCGGAATGGTGTGGTAACAGTGTTAGTGAAAACAACGCATAATTAATTTTTACAGTGCGTTTTCTAAGTTTAAGCTCATACATTTAGGATATAAACGCATAAGCAAACATACGACAAAAATTAAATCGAGTAAAAAAGGAAATAAAAAATCAGTCTAATTTACGTTCTTCTCAATTCAGGTGCTCGTGTTTTGTGTAAATAAAAAAATTAATTTAATAAAAAAATAAATTAAGTTTAACAAGTGTAGAATTTATAATAAATTGGTGAGAAATAATAAAAGTGATAATATTGAGCCAATTATTTTGGCAAATATAAACTGTCATTAGCTCGTTAATCAAAAACACAACGGCAATACGTCCCGAGTCCCGACATATTAAACGTGGCTTGTACAGTTAGATTTTAATAGTTTTAAGTTTTTCTTTTGATTTTGTGCAATAAATACATTTTCATTTTCTCTTCAAATGCCTACGCGTCCGATATTTAAACATGTTAATTATTCCACTTATAGACGAAAGGTACGCGCAATTTTTAATCAATATATGACCCGAAATGAGCAATCTATCAATGAAGAATCTTCTCCAAACACCTCGGTAAATGAATTAGTGAATGATACTGAAAATTCCAGTGATGTACTTGTAAGTTCAAGACAACAAGATCCTAAATTAAATTCTTTAAATAGTTGTGAACCAGGACATTCACTGAATATATCTTCTGCTGATTGCAACACATGCCTAAATAATGATTCGGTAGGGTTAGAATGTAGTAATAAAGAGGAAGAATTTGTTGATCTTAAGGCACCCACATTTTCTTTAGCAGAAAATTTACAGCAATGGGCTATTGAGTTCAGAATACCTCACTGTGCCCTTAACGATTTGCTTAAATTATTAAAAGAAAATGGCCACCAAGAGCTTCCAGTTGACTCTCGAACTCTTTTAAAAACCACGAAAGTTTTAGAATCAATCAGATTAGTTGACCCTGGCCATTATTGGCATTATGGAATTGAAAAAGCGTTGAAATCTTTATACTCATCTGATTGGCCAAAAGAATTAAATTTTTTTTTCAATATTGATGGTCTTCCTATAAGTGAAAGCTCAAAAAGTCAATTCTGGCCGATTTTAGGCCTAGTTCCTAATATTACCAAAACTCCATTTGTAATAGGCGTATATAAAGGACCTTCTAAACCAAAAGATTGCCACATATATTTGCATGATTTTGTGATTGAATTAAATCGATTATTGTTGACAGGTATTTTAATTAATGAGGTTAAATATGAAATAAAACGTATCGCATTTGTATGCGATGTACCAGCAAAAGCATACGTCGCGTTCATTAAAGGTCACAACGCTTATTTTGGATGTGAGTTTTGTGAAGTTGAAGGTGATTATTGTCATAAAAACCACCGTATGGGGTATCCAACTAAATCTTCCAAATTAAGGACTGACGTTTCTTTTAGAAACCGAGATCAAGAAGAACATCATACCGGTTGTTCTCCCCTTGAAAAATTACCTATTGATATGGTAAGAAGCTTTCCTCAAGATTATATGCATGGAATTTGTCTTGGTGGTGTCAAAAAAACTATCCTAAGTTGGATTAAAGATAGATTTAATTTGAATGTAAGACTTCCCGCTGCTAAAATAAACATAATATCAGATCGTTTATTGAAGTACAAAACAACACAGCCAAGTGAATTCAATAGAAAATTCAGGCCATTAGATGAGGTGAATAATTGGAAAGCCACTGAATTCCGAAGTTTTTTGTTATACGCCTTACCGTTTGCAATCCACGGAATTGTCAGTGATGCGGTTTACAATCATATGCTTTCGTTTCATTGCGCCACAATTTTATTGTTAAATGAAAAATATTCGAAAAATTGGAATCTAGCTAAACTTCTTCTAGAATATTTTGTAGAACAGTATGTAGTAATATATGGCGCAGACTCTGTTTCTCATAACATACATAATCTGTTGCATTTATGTGATGATGTAGTTCAATTTGGACCACTTGACAATTTTAGTGCTTTTAGTTTTGAGAATAAACTTGGTATTATAAAAAGGCTATTAAGATCAGGTTACAAACCTTTAGAACAGTTGGCCAAATGTATTTCTGAACAAGTTCAATTACCAAATTTTATTGTAAATCAAACTAAAAGGTCTGTATCACTTAAAAAACCAATTCCAGATACCAATAATTTTAAGGAAATTATTTTTGAGGATTTCATATTAAACGACACATTTCCCAACAAATGGTTTCTATCCATTGATAAGGATATTGTCTCTATGGAATATGCAATTTCAAAAAGTGATGGAATCCAAACATATGGGAAAAAAATTACTGCCAAAACTGACTTTTATGACAAACCTTTGAAATCATCTTTACTGGATATATACAAAGCTGATTTGGTATTTAATTCTTCGGAATTTTGGCCAATTACAAACTTAAAATGTAAAATGTTTTCTATGCAAATACACAACAATACATATGCCTTTTGTCCCCTTATTCACTCTAATAATTAAAATACGTTATTTCCTATACTTCATAAGAATTTGAATCGAAAATTTCAAAAATAACTTAAATATAAATTAAAGAACTTAGATTTGTTAAAAAAAAAAAAATTTAATTTAATTAAAAATTTCCAAATTATTTTTTCCTGTTTGTTTGGCTAAATGATTTTAAATCCGGATTAAATAGTTGCCATCATGTATTGTGTGGTAGAAACAATTGAAGACGGAGAAAGAAATTGTATGGCTGTTCCACGATGTTGGATAAAAAATGAAAAACTTTATTACCCTTCCCAAACTCGGGAAGTTTCAAGCGCCCGAAAGAAGTGTGCTTCACCTCAGCAAGATTGGCTAGTGATGCCTTGTAGAATTCTTCGCGACAATATTGGTAAGTACAATAAATTTCACTCACAAATGAAAATACACTATTTTTTTTAAATGAAAATTATTGATATTTTTTATGTTTCTGCAGATTCATTAAAAACGGCCTTGGAGCAAGAGCGGGATACTACTTTGGTGTCTACGAGCGAAAGCGAAAATAATTATTCGCAGCGAATTACCATTGGTAAACAAGCAATTGATTTCAATTCATTATTCATAAATGAGACAAAAGAAGATAATGCGAGTGAACATATTAATCAAGAGACAGGTATTATTGTTCAAACACAAAATATTCTAAATGGTGACGCTTATGATGAATTGAGTGAAAGAAGCATGGAAATAATTAACCAACCAATCAATAATTGTTCATCAGCGCGAGCATTATCACCTTACGAGTTTACTGTCGAAACTAGGGGCCACTTACATAATCTTGGAAATGCAAATACACCAGGAAATAATTCAAGTCACCTTGGTTCTGCCCAATATAAAGGTAAACTAGTGGAAACCCTTTAAACATTGTTTTAAAAATAAAAATAAATTATTTTTTTTATTTATAGATGATAACTATTCAAATTTAAACAATAAATTAGATAGTTACATTAAAATGTTTACGGAGCAAACTGATAAAATTATTAAAAGTCAAGCAGAATTGAAAGCTTCAATTGACTTGATTGCCGAAAAAATTCCTACTGTCCAGTCAAAAGAAATATCACATGAAAAACCGAAGGATATAGAATTACCGATCGGCTCAGTGCAGGATTTGGAAAATTGTGAATTTAAACTTAAATCAAATCCAGAATTTAAAAACAAAATGGTAAGTCCTTAGTAGTTCAACAATGATAAATGTCAACAATGAACAATCACCCAAAATGAATAATCGCCTAAAAATTATTGGGCGATTGTGCATACTTTAAAATGTGAGTAATTATGTATTTTGACGAATCGCCCAAAATATTGAAAATGAATAATCTCCCAAATAAATGTTCGGACGATTATTCATTTTAATGGCTAAAGGCAAGGCTACTTGGCAAGCCATACGAACATTCCGTTACACATTTTTTGATTGAATTATTAAATATTTTTAATAAAAATTACCGAATAATTGGTACTAAAATTTCGTTTGGAAAACGTTTGGTACAAATATTTTCAAGCAAATATATATTTTTCACTCAAAAACACATACACGTATGTTTCAATGTATGATTTGCGATTTTCTCGTCCCACCGGTGACGAAAAAATAAAAATCGGTGTTTTTAAATTAAACTGCTAAAATTGTAAAGTAAGTGGCTCACTACAATTATTCGGTGATTTCTATTAAAAATATTTAATAATTCAATCAAAAAAATCAAAAAATGTTTGAACAAAATAATGGTACCGCTTGTCATGTAGCCATGCATGCCTTTAAAACACATGTTTTTGAATGTCGGTTAAAACACATCTTTTTTTATTTAAATTAAATTTTGCCTTTTCCAAAATGTACATGCGTACATGAATATTTATGTAAACCCCGGGCTGTTTCATTTGTTATTGCTTTTTTTTTGTGAGCTTCTTTTCTAAATCATAAAAGTAATAAAGCCCGTTGGCTTTATTTACTGAAATTAAAATAAAAAAAGCTTCGGCGGCTGCTGACCTAAATTTTCAGGTTGGTCGTGTAAAATCTGGGAAAGGAAAACCTTGAGTCTAACCTACTATGTTGTTGCGCAAAAGTTAGTGGTTAGCCAATACCGAAGACTAACAAAAATTATTTTCGGTTTTTGAGTGATTTGGCTTGATCGATTTGGAATTCTTCATTTGGCCAATTGTTCATTAATTTTTTGGGTGATTATGCATAATGGGTCTTTCTTCACTTTTATTATTTTGGGTCATTTGGTATTGAGCGATTATTCGCAGCGCCGATAAATGCGGATTATAGATTAACGATTCCCTCACGTTGTTATTGTGCTGGTTTAGTTTATGTTAAATTTTCCGAAATCTGAGTTTTTGTTCTTAGATGACCGATCGAACGAATGCCGCCTTGTATTATAATTATTCAAATGCTAATTAATAATGTTATTTTCGTTTTTTTCAGATTTCATACATGTCAACATTCGGCGGACCAAACGAAAATGGATGTGCTCGTATTGTCGCGAAACAACTTATACTAGATACTGTTCTGGTTCTTTTTTCTTGGGGTGGAACAACTACTAAAAAACCCTTTATGACTTTTCAAGAAACTCAAAATGTTATTATGATGGCAGTGAAAAAGAAATTTGTAAACTTTACTGACCATGACAACAAAAAATGTTTAAAAGAATATCTAAAATCTGCAAGTACTAGAATAAATCGCGCAGCAGAAAAATTATTAGCGCTTTAATCAAATATGATATAATTATGTACTTAAGTATATTAAATAATAGTGTTGAATAAAAAATAAATGTAACCTTAGAATTAAAGTTAAAATGAATTAAATACTGAATAAAAAATAAATTTGTACTTAGTAGTAAAGCAATTAGTTTAGTTTATTAGACTACTTGTTTATAATTTAAATTGCTAGAATTTCATTATTACCCTTTTATTTAAATGGACCTAAACTTGTTCGCCGGTTTGTTTAAATTTTTCTAAAGTCCTTTTTAACTATCACGCGTGCTAGAGAGCTGAAATTGTATGCACCGCTGAGTCTTTAGGAATGTTTTAGCAAAAGAAAAATTAAAAAAAAAAATATAAACAAAATGTATGCTCATGTCGATGTACATTGTACATGCATATAAATAAAAGGTTGTACCTGAAAAACCAAGTTTTTTTACATTTACTTTTCTTCTTTGATTTAAACCATGATATCATGTAAACATTTTATCACAACTTTGATTTGGAAAATGCTCCTTTGAAGTTTAGTTTACTATGTGCTAGTTCTTTGTTTTCGAGGATGTGCTTAAGAATAAAAATCAAGGAAGTTTGTCGGTAGTTTTGCAACATATTAAAATAAGTTTATGAAATGTTTTAAAAATATTTGATTATTATGTCAAGTCGGAACAGACACGTTTCCGGAATAAATCAAAAAAACGTTTCCGATTTTTTTAAGCCAATTAAGATAAGCATTAAACCGTTCCAAAAACACGGTATAGTTTTTTTGTTACTATTTATAAAATGTTACAGAAAAGCTTCAAAATATAATCAGTTTTATTTACACAGATTAAGAAAGGTTTTTAAACCATTACAAAACCACCTTTTGGTTTTCCTGATTTGTTTTAAATACGCCACCAAACGGTTTTCATACAACTAAAGAGTTTCAAGAAACACGATCAAACAAGGTCTCCAGTGCGGTTCAGTGCGGTGTCTGTGAAGGTTCCGAAACAATTTTGGAAACTTTTTCATTTTGATACCGCAGTGTTAAGTCGGCTTTGAAACATGTTTGAACCTCAAAAATGCCGCCTGGGGCAGCTCTCCTACTATATGTTCTTTAGAAGCTTTATAAGTTTTCATTTTCTTTATCAGCTATTGAAAATTTCAATGACAAGCGTTTTTGCCTGACTGCTGCAGTCGAATATTTCCCCATCTGTCTGGATGTCTGGACGTCTGAATGTCTGGATGTCTGTACCCATGGAATCTAGAGAACGGCTTGCCCGATTCGGAATTTTTTTCGCCAATCTATTTCTATGGTCAAGGCGAAGATTTAAAAAGCTTTTGGAGACTGTACGTCAAGAGGGTGGAGTACCTGCCATACGAATTGATCCAAAATACCTGGTTATATAAATATTTATGATTTTTTTATATATGTATGCTGGTTTGATTGTTGAATTGGGCATTGAATTTGGAGTTGATTTGAAGGTTAAGTTAGAGGCCAATTTGCGGGTTGAGTTGAAGTTTAGTTGGGGTTGGATTAGGATGTAGTGAGTAGTTAACCAATTTTTTATATATGTTGGTTTGAGGATTGAGTTTGGCGTAGAGTTTGCGGTTGAGTTGATGGTTGAGATGAGTTTCGTTTGCGGGTTAAATTAGGGCTGAGTTGGGGTTGGATTAGGGTTTAGTGAGCAGTTAAACTGAGGATTTGTATTTTTTTATAAAAATTGTATTGGTATTCTGTATCTTATCCGATTTTGTTTAAATTCAGTATTTCCAATGGAAATGGGATTCTCAAATTATTTGTATGGTAGATGAAGTTCTGGGATATGGCCAAGTAAGATATAACTTGCCTATTTCTCAATCTTTTTTTTTTCACTGGCGCTACATCCCATAGAGGGATTTGGCCGCTTCATTGTGAAGTTTCGTAATCATTTTTTTAACGAATAATGAGTGATTAATTAATTGATCCTTACACTAACCAGCCGTGAATTTTTCATCACCCGCCGGGAATCGAACCCGGGACCTCCGGAGCTTATAGCAAGCATGCTAACAACTGTGCCACCGGGGGCTTCTCAATCGATTATGATGAAATTTGATATGTGCGTTGGAATTGGGAATCTAAAATAATTTTTGGATAAAGTGCTGGAATATGGTCAAGTATGATGATATGGCCGATTATGATGAATTTTGATGTTTCCAACTAATAGAAGGAAATGTGACACAAAAATTATTTTTGAATGAAGTTGGAGGAATATATTATTATGGCTTTTAAATTGTTGTCTGATGAGGTTTAATAATATTCAAGTTCGCCTAGAAAATTTTCACGCAAATCGTTGGGGTATGTTTCCTGGGTATTTACTGTCAGATCTGTAAGTTTGGCTATGGTTAAAAAATGAAGTGTGTGGCGGACACGCGCTGAAGTATTAAAACTACTAACGGTAGAGTATAGAGCTTCGGAATTAGCAGTATCATTTTAGAATCACCTTTCCATCGCAAATCTTAAATTTCATCATGATCGATTAAGGAATACAGCCAACTTCTATCCTAATTGACCAATGACTATATTCCAGAATTTCATCCAAAAATCATTTTAGAATCCTATTTCCAACATACATGTCGAATTTCATCATAATCGGATGAGAAATGGGCAAGTTCAATCATACTTGACCATATTCCAGAACTTCATCCTAAAATAATTTCCAACACACATGCCAAATTTCATAATAATCTGTTGAGAATAGGCAAGTTCCAACGCACTTGGCCATATTAAGTTTATCCAAAAATCATTTTAGGATCCCATTTCTATCGCGGATGTCAAATTTCACTAAAATCCGGGACAAAATAGATAAGTTTTATCCCAATAGGCCATTGTAAAACCTGTATATGTGCAAGATATTTATACAAATCCACATGCCTTGACCAATTTGATCCAAACTTTACACAAATATTGTTTTTGGAGGTTGAGCTGAAGACTGACTTAAGAGATTCAGTTTAGGATTGATTTGGGAGTAGACCTAATTTTGAAGACCGAAGTTCTGATCACATAATGAGGTTTCAACCCTTTATATTTTTACATTGCAATGCCGCTAACCTTTGATTTCTTCTGCCAAAGGTACTAATAAATGGAGTATCAAACCTATTAACTATGATGCTGAAGTTCTTATAGGTACTCTTTGAACCACCTAGTCCAAAAATGTTGAACCTGTTGTTGGTGTAGGCACTAGCGTTTATTATATCCAAATGATTCTCCGGTAGAATTAGGTTCAGGGGCAGCAGTAAGTCTGGTTAAAAGAACTTCTGTTGCACAAAATATCGCCTGAATAAATACTATTTGTATATACTCACACATATACATTTTTTGTTATTTGGGAAGAATTTCACTTCGGTTATTTACAATTTTCATTCTAAATATACAGAACGTACTATGCAGGTTGTGTTAGCGAATTATACTAATACAGCTAAATTCACTTACAAATTTTCTTCGTCACACACCTCGGCCATTTAAAGGGGAGCCACCTTGAAGCTCGAAATTCTAGGTCGATTTCATGAATTTTTTTCTAGTTACCAATGAATTTTACAAAAAAAAATTTATACACTTTTATTAATTAATCATTCAAGATTACAAAAAAACATTTTTTATCGCAATATTATCGTTAAAAATGAGTTAACTAAAAAAGAAAAAAAAATCGGCGTTGTGCTGATCTCAGAACTAGTGCATTCTGGAACAAAAAAAAGTAGTATGTTATTCTATTACCCATAAACTGTGGAAGTACCTAGGGATTTTTCGATATATACATTTTAAATATCTCGTTTTTCGTTAAAAATTTTGAGACTAAAACGATCTAAAAAATCGAATTTTGAAAATATCAAACAAAGCACAGGTATTTCCAAAGAATCAAGTGTCCTGAACATTCTCTTCAAATTTCAAGTCATTTAACCTAATAGATCTGGAGATCCTCGCAACGCCAGTTTCAAAAATGTCATTTCGAGAAAAACGCGTTTAAAGTTTTAAGTTCTAAAAATTTAATTATATTTTTTTAAATTAGTCGAATTTGGCTTCCAAACTAATTGCTTATGATTCTTAATATTATATACTGAGCGAAATAGCTATATGGGACAAGTTTTTTTTTTGTTTTTTTTTATTAAGCAACCTCTTATTTTATTTTCATTTGTCGAAGGAAATAGTTATATGGGACAAAACTTAAAATCCATTTATTTTATGCATTAATAAAAAAATACTAGCAATAAGTGCATTTTAGTAGTTTCTATGACTTCCATTGTTATTAATAACATCCATCAATCAACGTGGCATGACTTTATTAACGTTTGGAAAACAGAAACGTCAATTTTTGCCCATTCCTCTTGAATAACTGTCTTAAGCTTCTCTAAAGTATTAAATTGACGTCCATTTTTGGAGACTCTCTGGCTAAGAATGCTCCAGAGATTTTTCATTGGTCCAACTTTCACCGTACATTTCCTCCCCAAAATTTATTAAAGCGTCGTCTATTAACTGCACATACTTCCCCGTATTGATTTTATGGGAAACAAAACAAACTGAGGTCTTGCTCTGATAGCTGAAACCACCCCATGTCATAAGTAACCCTCCTTGAAATTTGCGGAAATGACGCGTTTGAGGTAACTCACGAAAATCTCGCAGATAATTCTGGCTTTCATTTGGTTCATCAAAATTAAATGTTTTTTCATCCGAAAATTTATTAATTGCCACTCTTCATCCCAGAATTTAAATTTTTTAGCAAATTCCATTCTCACCAATTTATGGCGTAACAGAAGTTTAGGTTTACGCACTCGCTTCTGATATTTCAGATTAATATTCTCTTTTAAAATCTGTTTTATCCTTCGTTTAAAGACGTCTAGACACAAGTCACGCTGTATTTGGGATGGACTGATATTTTTCCTGACTGCAAGACGCTTTATTTCCCTTTTACCTCTCACGACAACTTTAGACTCTGGTCCTGGTCTTTTTACTGTGCCGTATGTTTGGGGATTTTTTTAAAAGTTGTTGATGGTATCTTAATTTCTATGTTGTTTTGTGGCTATCTGACGAAAGGGAACGCCAGATATGCTATAGCAAAAGATCCTTGCCCATTCATCGGTCAAAAGTTGCGTTCATCGTGGCATAATTCTTTAAAAATTGCTATTGAGTCATAAAAAATTAGTTTTTTAATGTGGACAATAATTCTTTTTTCTTTTTTTAATTAGAGAAAAAATAATAACAATAAGAGCAATATTAAAATTAACAACAAAACGGTTTTATTATCAAAAACCGCACTTGTCCCATATAGCTATTTCCTTCAACTGGCGGTTGTTAAAGACATTAAATCAACATAACGGTATTACGAGAAAGGGACGAACGAAAATTGTAACTTCAGTTTGTTGAGTAAGCATTGAAAAATTGTTCCATACATCGTAAAATAAAATCAGCGAAATGCTTTTGAAGAAAACAGTACAAATTACTTTGTCCCATATAGCTATTTCGCATAGTGTATTAAACTATAACAAAATGAAAAAAAAAAGTTTTTTGATTTTTTGAAAGTTCCAGGGTGGCTCTCCCCCCCCCCCCCCCCCCCTGAAACCTTCTAGTTCTAGCCCAAAAAAGTGAAGTTATACCAATTGTTTACAGAATTTGTGTGGTTCACCACTAATAAAAAAAATTTATTTCATTTACAGATTATATTCGGCACAAGGAATGCTTATATTTTATACAACACGATTGGGAAACGTGTACCAAAGAATTTAAAGATGTATTAAAACATGAAATTGCACGCATAAAATCTGAACCAACTAGTAATATGCACTACATGCAATTATGTTGGTAAGTTAATAAAATATTACAAAGTAAACAATTGAGGTGAATAAAAATGTCAAATGTTAAATGAAATTCAATAAGAACCATTTGATATACGTAAATATGCACTCCTTAACAAAATTATTTGTGTAAGCTAAATTTGTATTGGATTTTGTTGTTTGGTGGCGCTCATTTACATAGGTTACTCCGGACATTACCGTATTTTATTATTCATAACCTAGATTTACCAAAGAAGGCGAATACCGATGAAACCAATTCAAATAGTAATGAATAGTAGTGAAACCTATTAAATGGAGTTAACACTTTCGCGGACATGACGGCAAATGCCGTCACAAAAATAAACTTTCGTTTAGGACATGACGGTATATACCGTCATACCGTTTTGTGATCGTCGAAACGAAAAAAAATATTGAACAAAACAAAATTACGAAAAAAGTTCTACACAAGCGCCCAAATTAAAATTGCAATACATTTTGCTAGGACATAAAAGTGTTATTTTTTTGACTGTGCTAACTGTCATGTCCCGAAGCAACTTATTTTCGATGACGGTATATACCGTCATGTCCTAAACGAAAGTTTTTTTTTTTGACGGCATTTGCCGTCACGTCCTCGAAAATGTTAATTAGACTTTAATACTGACATCTTATCACAGGATACATTCACAAAAGTCACGAAATTTGTAATCTCAGATAAATGTACATAATTGTTTTCAAAAGGTTATCAATGGCTGTGACTTTAACAGAACCAATGTACGACTGATCGCTTTGAAAATTTTGGGAACTACAAAATTTGAAATAATGAAACAATATGAAACATTTAGTTACTTATGATCCGAGACTGGAACCGAAACTGAACCGAAAACCATAATTAACCGCTATTTTCAATGAAGCGAAAACCGGTACCGAACCAAAATAAAATAAAACATTGAACCTGAACCGAAACTGGAAT
The DNA here is from genome assembly GCA_963556165.1 of Tipula helvola. NCBI lineage: Eukaryota > Metazoa > Arthropoda > Insecta > Diptera > Tipulidae > Tipula > Tipula helvola. The sequence goes on along the minus strand of OY744482.1, from coordinate 141,263,211 downwards.
CGAAATTAATTTTCGTTCCGGTTCAAGTTTTTGCTATCCAAAAAATGTATACAATTATTTTCAGTTTTTAAAATAAAATTGTGCAAATCAAACTAACGGACTATCCAAGACAGTAATTTTTTCGTTTTAGACGGTTCCGCTTCCGACTTACGCAGATTTTTGTATCTATAATAAAAACTAGTTTCGTTTTTCGTTATTATTATTTTAATTATATTTTGAATAAAACATTTGGAATCATAAATAGAAATCTTTTATTAACAAACAATTCTTGAACCGGTTTTGGAGCCGAACCGGAGCCGAACCGATATTTAATGGCCGAACCGGAACTGAACCGAACCGAAATTTAAAAATTAGGAACGTAACCGAAAACCGGAACGAAAAACATTTCGGTTCCAGTCTCTGCTTATGATTGAGGTATATCGAACCGGTTAATTCAACTTACAAAGGTATTTTCAACTTACAAGTGTTTTCTTGGCAGGTAAAAATGTTCATTAGTTTTCGAAAATGTTTCTATTTGCAAAGTGATTTTCCGTATTCGCGTTAATAAACAGAAATTACCATAAACCAGCCATTTTTTAATTTGGTCGCCCACCTTGCGATCCTGCTTGATTTTACAAAAACAAGTTTTTTAAATTTTGGTAATGGTAATATACCGCAATTTTTCAGTTTTTATCGCTCCTCTCCCCCTCCCTTCTTCCGCCCACAATTTGTAATATGTACAATCTCTAATCGCGCTTGGCGTGTTAGGTAAAAACATCTGTTGATTTCCTCCCCACCTTATCATATTGGAAAGAATACGTAGGTTGTGTACGAGACATGGCCCCGAGGTTCGAGACAAGGCCCTTTTGCGGAAATCGTGTCAGACGAAATATTTGCGCGTCCCGCTAACCTGTTTCTATGAATTTCTCGAAACTGCAGCTAGGCGTTTGACGGCCATTGAACGTCAATTTTAAAGATGACTAATGAGTACGGTGGTTTGGCGCGTATTGGAGGGAGAGGGGGGCACAAAAGTTGAGTAGATTAATCTACTAGCTCCGTAAACTTCCAGTAGGGTGGGCATCACGTGAGCTGTTCTGGACATGTATTAGGCATCTGCGTGATGGGTACAATTGTGTAAGGGTAACCTGATCACAATTCGCAAGTGTACGTGCTGCCTCCTCGTGGCAACTACTGGTAACTAGTTGGTCCTACCCGGGATTTCCCGGGAGCGATTTCCCGGGAAATTGTTCAATTTTTATTATCCCGATTCCTGGGAATTTTGGTTAAAATCCCGGTACTCTTTTATACAAGTTTTACACTTTAAATTGAACCTTATACACTTCAAAATGATCCTTTACACTTCATATTGAACCTTTTATACTTCAAATTTATCCTTTTACATTTTAAATTGATCCTTCTACATTTCAAATTGAACCTTTAACAATTCAAATTGTACTTTCTACATTTCAAATTGAACCTTTAGCAAATTATATGTGGCCATTGGCCAATTAGGATGGAACTTATCTATTTCTTAACAGATTCTAGTGAAATTTGACATCTGCGATGTAAATGGGATTCTAAAATGATTTTTAGATGAAGTTCTGGAATATGGCCAAGTAGGATGGAACTTAGCTATTTCTTAATCGATTGTAATGAAATTCGAGATTTGCAATAGAAATGAGATTCTAAAATATTATTTTTATAGTTTCAATTCTCCAGCGCGTGTCTGCCAAATACTATTTTTTTAAACATGGCCAAACTTACCGCTCTAACTGTAATTACTCAGAAAACATAACCAAAAGTACATATAAAATGAAGGATTGGCGAGAAAAGTTTCTAACGGAAAAGTTTTAAACTCAACAGCTACATGATACACAGAAATCTCAACAGATAACATTATAGAAGCCATATTGACATATTTCTCACAACTTCATCCATAAATAATTTTTAGGTCACATTTCCTTGCATTCGTTGGATACGTCAAAATTCATAATAATCAGTTACAAATACTACACTAAAATCGGTTAAGAAATAGATAAGTTCCATCCTAAATTGCCATATTCCAGAATTTCGTCTAAAAATAATTTAGAATTTACCTGTTCTAGTGTGCCTGTTGAATTTCATCATAATCTGTTGAGAAATAGGCAAATTCCACCATACTTGGCTATATTCCAGAACTTCATCCAAAAATGATTTTAGAATCTCATTTTCAGTGTGCCCAACGAATTTCATCATAATCGTTTAAAAAATCACCAAGCTCCATCGCATAATTGGCCATATTCCAGTACTTAATCTAGTAATCATTTTAGAATCCCATTTCCATCGCACACCTCGAATTTCAACACACGGAAAAAATAAACTGGTCCTCTAAGAAAACGGACTTTTAAGTCAAGAAAATGTACTTTTCCTTGATTTAAAAGCAAATTTTCTTATTACTTCCGAGTTTTTCTTCATTTCTAGAAACATAATTCTTACATGAAGAAAAACTCGAAAGAAATAAGAAAATTAGCTTTTAAATCAAGAAAAAGTACATTTTCTTGAATTAAAAGTCCGTTTTCTTAGCTGAGGACCAGTTTATTTTTTTTCCGTGCATAATCGGTTAAGGAATAGCCAAGTTCCATACTACTTGGTCATATTCCAGAACTTTATCCAAAAATCATTATAGAATTCCATTTTCAGTGTACCTTACGAATTTCATGGTAATCGGTTCAGAAATCACTAATTTCCATCATATGTGGCCATATTCCAGAACTCCTTCTAAAACTCATTTTAGAATCCCATTTTTAACGCACATGTCAAATTTCATTATAATCAGTTAATTAATAGCCATATTCCATCCTACTTTGCCAAATCCCAGAACATGATCTAACAATCATTTTAGAACCCCATTTGCAACGCACATGTCAAATTTCACTAAAATCCCTTAAGAAATAATAATTTAGTAGCACTGTGTGCTACATAAAATTGCAAAGATCGAGCTTGGGAAAGAACTAAATCTCATGCTCGATCAGTGGCGGATTAAGGTCGGTTGGGGCCCCGGGCGCAGAAGAAAAAATTAGGCCTCTTAAAAAAATAGAGAGAGGCAGGAAAATAAAAATACATGTTAACGTATTTAAGCATCCTGGGTGTTGATTCTCTAATGCTGTGTTTCTTATTTCCGATCTAATTGATCTGATCGATCTGAGTACTAAAAAGCTGAAGTACTAAGAAGTTAAATTCCAAATAAATTTTAAATTTTTTTGGAAATCAAGTAGGCACAAACTGGTGTTGAATGAATATTTCCTCACTAGCTAGCTATGAAATATTCCCCATTTCCTACTAGTTATGAAAAATATGCCGTTTCACAACCAACTACGATTTTGAAAAGTCGTATTTTTGTAATAAAACTGAAAAATAGTAGCAATTAAGTGCTTTTCATATCGGCTGCGTTAACTTCGGACTTCAAAAAATTTACGTTTTATTTTTAATAATTATCACTTAAAAATAATTTATTTTATAACAGTTTGAAAACATTTCTATAAAAAGTGACACTCAGTGGCGTAACTACAAATTTTGGGCCCCCCCGCAAAACTTAATGTGGACCCATAGAATACCCTCCCTCCATCTTGCCCATGTTTCCGTTCAGAGTAATAAAAAATATTAGCCACCAAAAATATGTATAGAATGTTAAATTCTTCCTCCTTGACTTCATATTGGCAAAATCCCTAATTAAAGTTTTTGTTTCCATATGTTTGTATTGTATAATACAACATTTTAAATCAAAATTCAATTTTTATTGTTAAATTTTGACTTAAAATGTAGAAAATTATATTATGTAGGGTATGAAACAGTTCTCCATTAAAAGCACAAAGCCCGCGTTGCGGGCCCCTAATCGTCGCGGGCCCCCCCGCAGCGCGGGGTTTGCTTCCTTGTAGTTACGCCGCTGGTGACACTGTTAATCAAATAAAACAAAATTACAAAACTTTAAAGTTACAAAACGACTTTACATTTTTAAAGTCCAAAATCAACGCAGCCGGTATGAAAAGCACTTTATATTTGCATGCGGGGCGAAGCGCAGCGTAGCGGAGCAAGTGCAAAGAATGCGAGTCAAAAAACAAAGCCACTTTGAATCCGAATAACGCACGTACTATTTTTTCTCCACTGAAAAAAAATACATTGCGTACCCTAATTATACATCCTACCCTGCGCCATTGAAATGTTCGATTTCGATTATTTACTATTTCATGCAATTCTCTCATAGATTTTACCTCATTCGCTATTTTTTTTTGTTTTTTTTATTTTTCAGCATATTTCACGCCTTATTAGGTATTTAAAACCAAACTGAGGATGAAATATTCGTTCGGTTTCAATTAAGTAGTCAAAGAGTTAATTTTACAAAGTGTCGCTCTAAATTAAATGCTACCGAAAAAGCCAAAATTTTGCAAGCAAAGGCAAAAATTACACACATTCACAAATTGCAAGACTAATTTAGTGTAGCCAAACAGCAATTAGAAAGTTTTTAAGGCACTATTCCGAAAATCAAACGATAATTTGGCTCTGATGCAAAGAAGAGAACTTCTGTTTCAACAAATCGAATTTCAGATATTTAGATCTTAAGCTTCTAATAGCAACAACCGACACTATTTCAGTTCATACTATTAAAAGGAACTTGGTTTATATGCTTGTCGACCTGCGAGAAAATCATTACTGACAGCAAAAATGGCAGCTGCAAGCCTCAAATTCGCAATAGAATGAAAAAACTGAATGCCCAGGGACTGGCGTTGGTTCATATTCTCGGATAAATCCAAATTCAATATCTTTGGAACCGATGTAAGGACAAGGGTTCGGCGACGAAAAGGCAAACGGTATTTAACAGAATGTATTTCGCCGACAGTGAAAAATTCACCATATGTTATGGCCTGGAGAGCCATAACAACCTTTGGAGTTTGATCACTATGCCTTCTGGATAGTTCAGAAAATGGAGGAAAATATAAAAAAATTATCGAAACCTGAATCGTGACTATTGAGGACCCGACTCAATATATCGGTATTCCACTCTTCCAGGACGATTACTCTCCGTGAGTTATTAATGTTATTTGTGAAGTAAGAATGCTTAATTTTAATGTCTATTTTGTTTAGGTAGCCGAATTTAAAAATAACTTAGTGATTGAGTCGTTACCCTTGGACAGGAAATAATCCTGACCTTAATATTGTTGAAAATATTTGGTCCTTCATGGGAAAGAAGATTACAAATTACAAGCTGAAAGTGCCAAAGCGCGGAAAAAACTTATAGAAAAAGTCTGGTTTGATGAAATAATAATATATTATTTAATCAAACTTTAGAATTCAATGTTGATCGGGTTTAAGGCCATCATAAAAGCCAAGGGCTGGGTTATTAATCATTGATTTTAAAAAGTTCAATTTCTCTCAAAATATTTTGGTTGAGATGAAACATTTTATTTCTGTTAATTCTTATTTTGAATAAAAATTACCATTGTCAACAAAAAACTATTTTTCAATTGAAAAAACTTTGTTAAAAACACTGTAAAGACCAACCAAATTGTTACGAGGTAGGGCGGTAATATTCCTTATCCGACGTTATGTAGGTCTAAAATGTCGGACTACCGTTCTTTTTATTTGAATATATTCGGAATAGTGTAAAAATTGTTGTGATAATCAGAATCTATCATTTTTGCTATCTACTTTTGAAGCAAACGGCGGTATTTCCAAAATTTACTTTAAAAATTCAAACCGAACATTTCAATGGCGCAGGGTGTAAGTGCAAATTACACGTATTTAAAATTTCTAGATTGAAAATTTGATGAAATATCTAGCTAAGAAGGAGGTCTTAACTTTTTTTCGTTTGGGCATTTTACCAAGTTATGACGTGTCAAATATTTTTATATTAAAAGAACATACATCTTTAAACATTTATGTATATTAACTCATTTTTCTTTTCTTCTACACACAATGCAAACACGAAAATTACTTTAGAATTAGATACTTAGCCATTAGAAAAACTGGAAAGTTGGATTTTTGCGGGGCCCCCCAGAAGTCGGGGCCCCGGGAGCGCGCCCGGTGCGCCCGCCGTTAAATCCGCCACTGTTCTCGATTCTCCAACGCAAAGGAATAGTATTGTTCCGATGCTCGAATGATTTTTGTTGATGAAAAACAGTATCAAAAAGGTTTTAAGGATCTAAGTTTACCGTTAAAGCTGGTAAAGGAGGAAATTAATTATTTCATATTGTTTTGAGCTTGCCTAAAGGCGGGTTTCGAGTTGCAGTCGTTCGTTCGTTTTATCGTTGTGAAATTTTTTTTAATCCAATCAAATGAACACGAAGCGAAAATAACGTCATTTTGAAGGAATACAATTGATTAAAAAAAATTCAGAACGAAAGAACGAACGAACGAATGCAACTCAAAACCCGCTTTAAGACCCGGGTTTTCCTTAATCCGTCACTTCCTCAATTTACCTAAGTGATTTACATCAGCCTTCAAATGAAAAACGTAATATCTTGAAATTACTTTTGAATGAATGATTTTAAAATTTTCTGAATAATTCAATTCAGGCTACATAGAACTTAATTGCCTGGTTATTTTTACTAATAAAAATAAATGTACAAAATTGGCGAAATCAATATCTAGCATTGGAGACATTGGCAAAACAAATATATCACCACAGATGTCTAACTGACAACAAAAGCAATACGTTTCCAAATAAAACTATTACTTTAATTTTAAAATTTAAACTAATACGTAATTTTTTTTATCATTTCAGCGTAAAATACGGTTACGAAAATTGTGTATTGAACAGTGCCAAATACAAGTGTCGAAAGGATTCATCGATATTTGCACACGATATGGCCAAAATGTTAACTTCCGAAAAACAATTCAATAATTGTGGCAAAATCGATAAAAGTATTTGCTCTAGCTCTACGAATCTGGTTCAAACTAGAGCAATATATTTCAGTGTATTTATTGTAACGTCATATTATATGATAATAGAGAAGAGGAACTAAAAAGCAAATGTATCTTAATATGATTAAATAACTTACAGTTTATCAAAACCATTACCTATACATATATAGTTTTAATTATCAAATATAATATGTTTAATAAACAAACCCCGTAAAAAATACTCCCTCCGTTTAAAGGCCAAATCTGTCACCACAAATTGTTTAAATTTCTGTAACAACACGCTCAAATCTTAACAGCCAAAAAATTGTATAAAATTATATTAAAATGTTTAATAAATATTGTTTATAAACTAGATGATCGCTAAATTATTTTACTTTTCAAAAATGTTCATAATATGTAAGTATTTAAGAGAATATCACTGTGACTTCGAAACATTGACATGGATAAGTATAATATGTAATCAAGGTAAAGTTTTATTGATGTAAAATTTAGTGTTTATTGTTTACATAATTATTATTTCATATAAAAAAAAATTATTTACTTCTTAAAAGCAGAAGCAAGATTCTTGTATTAACTCTAGGCAACTTGGACTCAATATTCTGTAATTAGCGACCTCCATTTTCCAGAATATTTTAAAACTAATTTCAATTTTTTTTTCAAAATGTTTATTTCGATGCCAAAAAATAATTTTTTGTGTATCCTTCCAATAGTGCCAAAAAATTATAATTGTTGCCAAATTATTATATTTTGTTCCAAAAAATTAATTTTATGATGCCAAGAAAATTTTGTTTGTTGCTCATTAATTTGTGCCGTTTTATTATTTTTTTGTATTTCAAATATTAATTTTTTGTGTGCCGGTTTATTGCCAGCCAACAAGGGACAATTTAACAACGCAAATTAAATGTGAGATGTTATCTATTGTTTGTGGTGTAGTGGTCAATGGTTGTGACGATCATTTAACGGACGTGTAACGTAAAATGTTTTATTTCGTACAACCTGTGTGGTTTTACATTTAGAGAAAATTTAAAGCAAAAACCTCTGTTCAAATAAAAAAATTCAATGCAAAAAATTTTAAAATTATCCAGTCACAAATAAAAGACCTCCGCAAAAAAGTTTAAATCCAACATAGGAAAAATTACAAAGACAAAAAGAGAAAAAATAATTATCTGCTAAAAAAGTCAATTGAAACCCGAGAAACAAACCCAAAAATAGTCACCTGATTTTTTTGTAGATGTCGAGTTTCATATTTCTTCTGTAAAATCTTTAAAACGATCATAATTAGCTATAATAAGGTTACATAAAGAAGAAAACCAAACATTTGTAATGGTTCCAGGCATTTTTTGTTTAAATTTATTTTAAACGAATTTTTGATTTGACAAAATCTTTGAATGTAAATCAGTCTTCTCGCATTTCTTTCCGAGAAAGCACAATCACACGGTTGTCACGCAGTTACATAGATACTATTCCCTCCCATACCTAAGTTTTAATTTATTTTGTTGATTCGCTCAAAAGAAAATAATCTTGGTTTTCAAATAAACATTTCCCTTGCAAATCCCGACAAAATAAAATATGTATGTATATCCCGAATTAACATAATTTATACGAATGATACATCGACATCAAATTTAAAAACTTTTTTACTTAGTCAATCAAATTATATTTGGTTGGTTACTTAATTTACATATTGTATTTTAATTACATTTTTCGTTTTACATAAATAAGCAACGCTGGGTTGACTTTAATGTTTTCCGCCTTTATGGCCAATTATAGGTCATCGAAAAATTCAAACTGCCCATTAAGACGCTTGATTACTCCAATATAATGTCCAGTTCAATGAACCAATGATTTCGAGCTGAAGTGGATGTTCGCCTTTAATTTAAATACTTCTGTTTGGACTAAAATATTGTCTTGTATTTTGGTTGCACTAACAGAATAAAATTCATTTGAATGTGTCCGTTGAAACGAGGTGTCCGGTAAAGTGAGGTTGGTAATTTTATTGTCAACTTTTTTAAATCCATTTATTTGTAACACAGATAGATGTAAAATTAAAATTCTTAGATTACTTAATTTTACATAATTGAGGAAACAAAAATGAAATAAAAAGAATTTCATTTAATTGTTCAGTTTAAAAGAGGTAAATCAATTTTAAATTTTTAGTTTTGCGTGGGACATAATAGTATGTCCGAGGTTTCGCTGTAGTTTGTATCTGAAAAATAACGGTATTTCCGGTATTAAAATATACGCAATTGTGTAATCGTAAATATATACTCGTATCTAACCACTTTGAAAATCATAAGTAGTTTGTGAGTGAAGGAAGTTTGGAAAGTGATATTCAAAACAAATTAGTGAGTGATAGTATTGAAATTAAAGTATCAAGGTTAAAATTTATACAATTGGTAAGTAATTTTACTTTGTTTAAGTCAGTAAAATAATGTCAGCAATCATAAAAACTTTCGCCCTTGTGGTTTTTGGAGATTTACCTGTTTTGAGATCCATTGAATCCGAAAATTTGGCTTCGAATTGCTGTTTGTTGGTCTATTTGTCTATCGGTTTAGGTCTATCTGTGTCCTCTACAATTCAGTTGCTTCAACCAATCGAATTGAAACCATATTTAAGTTTTTTTTTTATAAATGGTTTTTATAAAATTTAAAAAATACATTTTTAATAAGATTGTGACCCCGTGATTTCAACTTTGCCACGAAACTTTCATTCGAAGCTTTCGACAATTCTTTAATTTTTTTTTTTATATCGGTTCAGGCAAAGCTTTTTCGGTAAGTTCGAAGCTAGTTAATTTTAATTATGTAAATTATAATTTAATCGATTTTTTGTGTGCGAGAAATATTTTTTATCGGTACACAATATTTATGTGCTGGTATTAGTTGAACTGCCATAAAATGTTCTCGATTTGAACTTTTTTTAAATTTTGATATCAGTCCACTATCAGACTCCGTTGGGCATCTCGTTCACACAACCACCGATTTTATATTTTTATCTCAAGTTATTTTGACTGACAAACTTTGTTTCATAATGGAATTGAGGCTTAATACGCTTTATGGCGATAAGCAAAAGTAGATGTTACTACCGCTGTGAATGTGGATTAAGCTTTCAAATTATTAAAAATCATTCGCCGAAAAAGCTTGTGAATTAAACTTTTGATAAATAAAATTATAAGAAAACCATTAATTAATTTGGCCATAAAATGTTACACGCCTATTTCTTAGAAAAAAGTTTTGTTTTGACATTTAATCCACATTCACATTACTAGTGTCACCATTTTAGTTACATAAATTAATAAAGCGTATTGTTTACATTTTTATGTTGTATTTGTACTTCAGGTTTTAGGTTAGGTTTTTATTTATATCATTTTATTTTATTATTTATGTATATGTTTATAACGTTTTGAATCACAAAATGTTTGGCTAAAGTTTACTTTACGTATACATCGAGAAAATCATGTAAGGAGTACCTATATATTTTGAAAATTTTTGAATGTAGGATTGAATCTATAGTTTTTAGGAGGGGGAAGTCAAGTTTCCCTGGAAAATTACCTCATTTTCCGGGAAAATTTTCACCTTTTTTTTTTTAAATTGTGTATTATTTTATTCAAAAGACGTCAAAATATGCAATTTTTATAAAAATGTTGATATTAGGATTGTATTACCAGTTTTTCGACAGTACAAGTAATTTTTCCGGGAAAGTTTTGCAGTTTTTCCAGGAAAATTTTGCAATTTTTTCAATTTTTTTTTGTACTTAGTTTAAAATTATAAATAAAATTTAAAACAGGAAGAATTGTATCAATTCTGGAAAAGCGGGGGTTTGGGGGCGGCAGCCCCTATCCTCTAAGGTACACAACGAATTAAAATTACATTAAAAAAATTGTTTACATATTTACAAAAGTTGCTATTTTTAACACTTGTGGTACAATCAGAAGAAGCGATAAGGGCGGAAAAAACTCTTTGATCTGTGTCTGCAAGGTTGACGAAGCAATTATTATTAATTAATAGACAATTCTAACGACAAAAATTATCAAAAAATTTACATTTTGCCTAATTTTGAAAAATAAAAAATAAAAAAAGTGAAAATTTTCCCGGAAAATGAGGCAATTTTCCAGGGAAATTTAGCTTCCCCCTCCTAAAAACTATAGATACACAATCCTACATTGAAAAATTTTCAAAATATATACTCCTTACCTGATTTTCTCGATGTATACATACGTAAAGTAAAATAACGCCAAATGTTTTTATAATTTTATTTTAAAAGAATCACTTACACTTTTGAAATCGATAATTAATGCAATTTAACCCTAAAGGTTGACTTTCATATGCGACGTGTGACAAGTTGAAATAAACGTGACGCTTTTTTGACAACAATTTACATTTGTGACGAGATTCGCCACGCACACTTTATAAAATTTTTTATATTTTAATTTTTGTTCTTCAAAAAAGCTTCGTCAAAGCCTACTACATATTTTGTTTTATACAATACATACAAAAAATGTGTATGTGTTTGTGCGACGTGTGGTGTGTGCCGTGTGACGAATGTCAAAATATTCGCCTCTGATTGGCTAGAAGCTCCCGTCACACGTCGCATATGTAAATCAACCTTAAAGCTCTGAACATATTATGTAGATATATAAACAAAAACAAACAGAAAAATATAACGGGATTATTTTCGAAAAAAATGTGTTTGTTCTTTTCCTCGTAAAGTTAGCGGTAAATTGAAATTAAAAAAATGATCATGTTTAAATAAAAATGTTTTGTATATAAATACACGATAAATCAAAAATAGAGACTGTCAGGCTCTTGTTACGAGGTTTAGGCACAGAATAATAAACAACCAGAACCGACATTACGTGGACCAAGAAATTTTTGCTCTTACCTTATATTTTACATGTTAATTTTGAATTTTCTGCCACTGAACGATAATTTAACACCGAAAATCTTACCTTCTATAAACCAAGGTCAAAAAAATGAGTCCACTTTTCTCCATATAAAAACCGCGTTATGTCGCTTCTGGGTATTCTGTGGTTTAGGGTTAACAATATTGTTTTATGTTGTTGTGGTTTTGATCGATATGACTGGCATTTGGTTATTTATTTCCGTGCGAAAATTAAATGTTGACGTTGTTTCCATACAGCGATATAAATACATGGATACGGGATTGATCAAAAATCACATTGATTTACGTCACTAAAAATGGAGCAAATTTTATTGTATAGTCTTACTACTCTTTTATATACTCCTCTTTATCAAAAAAAGTATTTCCGAATAAGTGCCGTACTTGGATAAATTTCATTTCGAAATTTTTTGAAACAGATTTTTTTTTTAAATGGAATGGGATAAATATTGGATAATGTTTAATTATATTGAAAATAATCATTTAATTATATCAAATTTGAATAGTTAAACATTACGCTACCAGTTTTCGTACACTAATTAAAGAATTAATAAGCATTTATTCCGTTAAATTTCAAATACATCCCTGAAAATAAACAACAACAACAAAAAATTCGAATAAAACGTCAAAAATTTAGCATAAACAAACAAATATGTTACCATGGCTACTACTAATTTTATATTATTGTATCTGGCATGTTTTGAATTTGCAACGTTTATTTTTTCCGTCTCTAGGCGACAGCTACTTTGCTTTACCGCCTCCTACACATAAATTTGAATTTGGTATTCGAAAATTCGAATTTAAAGACAAGGACGAAAGTTTTTTCTTTCTCTATCACACACTTAATACTTTTTCAATTGCTCCATAAAATTTGTTCTATCCCCTATCCATGTATTTATATCGCTGTTTCCATATAGGCGTGCAATATTTTTTTACACCTATTAATTTTTACATAAAATATGATTGTAATAACATACAATCATAAACATTTTGAATGTTTTGTGTATTAAAACAGAAATACATACATTTGAATGATTATTTATTATTTTATTTAGGTTTACTATCTAAGATAAATGCGACCCATCAAAAGTTTTATAAATTTTTTTTCTACATCACTGGAAGCTGCGCAGAACGATTTAAAAAAAAATGTTTTAAGATCTGAATAGCTCTTATGAAATTATGAATATGAAAAAAGCTCCTGGCTACGATCTTATTACTGCAGAAATCTTAAAAGAACTGCCAAGGAGAGCTCTGGTGAAGCTCACCATCACCAATCTTATAAATGCAGCATTTAGAATCAAATATGTACCAAGCTTGTGGAAAATTGCAGAAGTAATCATGATCCCAAACAAAACCTGGGAAACCACCACACATAACCTCATCTTATAGGTCAATTTCGCTATTGCCAGTCATGTCCAAACTCTTTGAGAAGCTTCTGGTAAAAAGGTTAAATCCGATAATCGAGAGTAAAAACTTAATCCCAAATCATCAGTTCGGTTTTCGTAACCAACACTCAACAATTGATCAAGTTCACCGAATAACCAGTATAATTGAGAAAGCACTAGAGGAGAAAAAAAAATCTGTTCAACAATATTTCTAGACGTTGCCCAAGCATTTGATAGAGTGTGGCATGAAGGACTTAACCATAAATTAAGAAATCTTCTACCAATCCAAGTTGCTAATATACTGGAATCTTACTTAAAAGATAGATTCTTCAGGATTAAGTTAGATGATACTTTCTCTGAATTGAAAGAAATCAACGCAGGAGTTCCACAGGGCAGTGTATTAGGGCCGGTTTTATACCTACTGTACACTTATGATCTTCCTGCATTAGAAAACAATACAGTGGCGACTTTTGCAGATGACACGGCGGTCTTAGCTGTTGGCACAAGCAGCGAAGAGTCAACACAAAAGTTACAATCAGCAATAACTAAAATTTATAAATGAACAAAAAGATGGCGAACAAAACTAAATGAAACTAATACTGGCTTTACACCGTAGATAGTATACTAGCAAAATAGTATAATACTATTTTGCTATCCGGCGTAAAACCGATGTTTTGATAGTATAATAGCAAAAATAAAATATAATATTTTGATTTGATAGCTATCAAATTTTAATACCTATTATATTTTATTTTATTTTATTGTGAAGAAAAATTTTGACAGTGGCTTATAGATAAATTAGTATAGAAACGTTTTTGAGTATTTTGAAATTATTCTTTTTCATTATTTTGTTATAATTTTCTGTTTTTTATGAATATTTTATGCGGTGTAAAACCGACTACGGTAGATAGTAAAATAGTATTATACTATTTTGCTATTATACTAACTACGGTGTAAAGCCAGTATGAATCAGTTCACATCAACTTTACAAACAGGCGATTCGAACATATCCCGATTACCATAAATCAAGAAATAGTACCGTATGCGAACACAGCTAAGTATCTCGGCATGACCCTGGATGCTAAACTGCGATGAAAAGCACATGTCAAGAAGAAAAGTGAAGAACTATGTATGGTATTCAACTTTGGGGTTGTACCAAACAGAGCAATGTAGATATCATCCAAAGATTTCAGAATATGGTGTTAAGTAACATCGTTGATGCACCTTGTTATGTCAGGAACAATGATCTCCATAGGGACTTTAAAGTGAACCTCATTGTAAATGAAATTCAGGAGAAAGCGCGGAGACATGAACGTCATGAAGAGAGGCTCCGGCATAATGTGAACATTGAGGCAACTCAGCTTCTAAGCAACACGAATTTAATACGCAGACTTAAAAGAACCAAACCTTTCGAGTTGGTGTAATTGTTACTAGCTTAAACAGCATTATGCTGTGTAAAGCCCACTATGTACAAAGATGTGGTGTAATTCAATTTACGTACCAGACTCTATGGAACGCCAATGGGAAGAAGCCATACATTAATATTAAGTTAGTAAATTAAGCCAGAAACAAATTGTTCATTAGTCCATTAGTGACTACTTAGATTGTAATAACATAAAATAAATAAATAAAATTTATTTTAAATAAAAAATTAAAAAAAAGATCTGAATAGGACTATAATACATATTATGTGATTTTTGAGGAACCAGTTAACTGCATTTTTCTTTGTTTGTGAATGAAAATAAATCGACAGTTCTCTAAAGTTTCAAAAATAAATTTCAGTTTCCAATATTATCCTCCGTTTCTCCGGAAAATCTAAATAAAAATTAGTAATTACTACTAAAAACTACTTCGACTTTTTATTTCAAATGCGTTTTCTGAACAATTTACATTTTACAGTAAACTAGTTTCTCAAAAAACAGATATATCTGATATCAACACGTGTCCACTTCGACAATAATTGTTGACGAGTCGATGCATGGTATAATATAGTAATATTTGTATGTATCATGGAGTCGACGCACTTCTATGTATGCTACAATGGTTAACATTCAAAAACGAAACAGATCAATTTTTTTAACAACTATTATGATTTCATTTATTATAAAAACGGTAAATACATTTTTCCAATTTTGGTCGGCGCTCCTTTTGAAAATCGAATAGATTTATCTAAATAGTATAAAACTAGTTAACACAATAATTAATATTTTGTTTTAAATAAATTCTTACTATGTACATAATATTTTTTTGGTTATTTATCCGTCTTAACATTTACTTCCAATTTCATAAACGCTGAAGCTAGTGGTTCACCTTTCTCAGCCTCATTGTATTGGCGACAAGTCATTCCCGTATGCACCGCATTACAATTGCGACAATTAAAAGCCCCACATCGTGGACATCCTATTAATTTGATCTCAGCAGGGAAATTAATGATCATATTACCATCGCATCCGACCACTTTACATTGGAATAAATTACCATCGACGGCAGGAACGTCCATTTTTAAGCAAAACGGTGATTCACCGATTTCAAAATATTTATTTAAGAACAATTATTTTTTATTTTCATTTATTTAAACAACAAAAGGGATAATTTATTATTAATATTTGTGACAAAAATCAATTTAGAATTATAATTTAAAACAAGTAATGGTGTACGAATAACAGCCCATTTATCAGTGTTATCATTCTTATCATTTTTGACAGATACACTATTCAATTCAAAGAATTAGCTACGTTTATGTTGGAAGTCGAAACAGATTCGAGTTTACTTGGGGGTTAATACCCCAAACACATAGACGCCGTTCGAAGCACCGCTAAAATTGAAATACTACGGGCCAAATCGACAAACCACAATTAACTCGCAACTGCGTCTAAATTGTCTCTTTTGGTATTTTTAAACCGCAATAAAATGATTAAAGTGTTGATTGAAGTTGTAGTCGTGGATATCGGCGACTACAATCAGTGAATATAATTGACGTTTAAAATCGAATTTATCATTTCTAATTTCGATGTAAATTTATTTATTTTAGGTCATAATAAATAATAATAAACAAAATACCTTTATTTATGTCGTTTTCGATTGAATCAAAAAAAGCACTCTGAAGGGGAAAATTTTGCTTTTTTTGCTTCTAGTGTATTAAACGATGTTCTGAGGGTCAAATATTTTTGCTCGAACACAAATCTCGATTTTTTCGTAGATTTACCCCTATTTTACATAAATATGTTTATAGGTATATTCTGGTTCTGCCATGTGGCTGATTGGTTGGAATTTTTAGTTTGAAAACTTATATTATGGCTATTGTTTGTTTAGATGTGTCATTAAATTAAACTCAACATTGCATCGAAAACGAATTTTTTAGATTTTATATTTGCAATTTTGTAGTTTTTTATATTTTGACAGATAACCCACAAACATAAAAGAGCAATGAGATGTTATTGTTCGATTGACGCCGAAATTGAGATTGCTTTTCATAGAGGGAAAAAAAATCAATCGAAAACGACATTAGCAATAATTAATCAATTAATATTATTTTTATTGTGATTTTGGCGTTGAAAAAGTTAGAATTTATTTGGAAAAATTTATTATTTGAAAATTGTACTAGATTTCTGATTAAAATTGCTGTTTTATTCTGGTTTAAAAATACCGTTTTCGAACATCAATTTCGATAAATGAGTGACTGCAACTAAAAGTTGTAGTTGTGTCTATCGATTCGGGCCTACATGTAGTTTCATAGGGCGCTTTCAGATCCGCCAATTGTTGGCAACATGTTAGTAAAATAAACATGTTGGGTTCTGAAAGCTACCGATACATCAAAAATGAAATGCCAACACTGTTGGGCTAAATGTCATATTTTCCATCATAGTTTGTGTGTCGATACATTTAGGTAGCAGTTACTATATTTCGATTTTGTTAGTTTTTTAATATAAAAAAAATAAAATTAAATAAAAAAAAATGTAAATATATCTACATATAATTTAATATATATATATATATATATGTATGTACATACTTTTAATTAATATTCTGACATGACATACGATAAATTTACACTCGCTAAATATTATATTATAAACCGAACTAAATATTATATTATTCAACAGAACTTTTAATTTAATTGATTTTATTTTATATTTTAAATTTATTAATTTTAAATACTGAAAAACTACAATGTTTTGCAAAAGTATAAAAAATTTTGACAAGTGATCCATCAGTTTCATACAGTCACATTTGTGATGGGAGCATGTATCATAAGATGTGATACTGATCTGTAGCGGCAACATGTTGGCGGATCTGAAAGCGCCCATATTAGCGAACCGATAGATCTTTGTGTTCGCTAATATGAAACTGCATGTATAGCCCACGCAGTGCTGCCAGATCGACAGATTTGTCTGTTTTTGACAGATTTTTGATCTTAAAACAGGAAAACGATTTTATTCAATATTTGCCAGATTTTTCATGAAATCCCTGTTAGTAACAGATTTCTCAAAAAAAATTAATTTTGTTTTAGATTATATTATGATTTGCACCAAAACCAAAAATATGTAAATTGCGATAGTAGAATTTTATACATACACGAAAGATTTTAAGGGGGTTTTATACGATACTACATGTTGGACGACATGTTCGACAAGACGGAAAGTTCGATCGTGTGAAAGCTAAAAACTACGGTCTAATGGACATGTCCGATGAAAATCAAATTTATTTGATTTTTTGACGGTTTGTCTGGTATGTTGGACCATGTAAACGAATGTATGTCGGACTTGGTAAATTTTGTCAACAATTTTTTTTTGACATGTTCACATCGCAGGGCACAATTAAAAACAAACAAGTTTTTACAAACATTTTTAGTAATGGCATTTTTAATAATGGATTATAAAAGCTGCAACCAATGCGGCAGTCATCGCTCGGGCATCTGATTTTTTCCCTTGTTCACATGTTTACTGCTTGCCGAATAATGAATAATGAAGTCTATCCAACATGTTATACAGTGTAAAAGCAAATCAAAATTTACCGTTAGTTTGCCATCGTACTTTGTCTTACGACATGTAGTATCGTATAAAACCCCCTTTATGAAGAAAAATCAACAGGATTGCACCAATTTTAATCCAAATCGAATTATGTATGTATAAACAATTTAATTCTGAAATGTATTAGGATTTAGTTATTACAATACATAAAATGATGTTAATTTCGGCTGTCGGGTAAAAGTCAACTTTTACCTTAATTTTCAGTAAATTAATTTATTTTTCAAAACTGATCGAAAAATGTGTTTAAAACCGATTTTACCGAAAGTAAATGATTTAACCGACTATTGGTCCGCAGTCCGCAGCCAGGGGTGGGATTCCATAAGGTGATAAGTGATAATCACCTATCACTTTTTCAAAATTGACATTCCGTATGGTGATTATCACCACAATTATCACCTTTTGGTGTTCACTTTTTGGTGATTGTGTTTTAGTTTCACTTTCGTTATCACCAACGAGAGAACAACCTACAAAAAAATATTTTATGATTTATTTATAGAAAATGGGTTATTTATGAATATTTCATTATTTTCTTAATATTATATATTTAAATTTAAAGCAAAACAAATCACAAAAATGTTAATAAAAAACAAGTTTTAACGCAAACGGTCCTTAAATAAAATCAGTTGAATGGCATAGGGTATTTTAAATTTTGAATATATAATTTTAATGTTTAATAAAATTATAGCCGAGTCACCAAGACTAATGTCATTTTCGATTACTATTTTTTTATTATGTCGAGTTTAGTTTTTGTGGTCAATCGTAAACGACATAAATAAATATTTCTACTAAATTATTATTTTATTAAAAAAAAAAAAATTGGCCGTTTAAGATATGGTTAAGTCTGTCACTTAACTGTTCCACCCCGCGCGGATATGCCGAATGACGTAAATTAATAATTATGTTCATTTTTATTTCGACCCAGTCAAATTAACATTTTTACTAATCGTTGTTAAAAGCCTTGATGGTGGATTCAGTGAGAAAAATTTGCTAGCTTGTGATCACGAATTGTTGAAATTTCGTTATCTTTTTTACCCCCTCCAATTTTTTGTTTTTACTTTTTTAAAAGAGCAACCATAAAATAAAGGGGGGAAAAATTGGAGGGGGTAAAAAAGATGACAAAATTTCAACAATTCGTGATCATGCGAGCTAGCAAATTTTTCTCGCTGAATCCACCATAAAAATTTAAATTTCGGTTACATATGAAAAGTTCACATTTTATTGACTTTTCAAGTGTTTTTGTTGCCCGATATAACACGTTTAGTACTTTTAGTACAATTTTTTAGTGATCACTTTATAAAATACCAATTTAGGTGGTGATCACCCCTGAGGTGATCACTTTTTACTATCACCAAAAGAATAATCACCGATCACCTTCTGGAGTCCCACCCCTGGTTTCACCATTTTAGTTTTCAATTTTCATAATGAACGTACGCTATTGATCATGTTTTCCGAAAAAGGCAGCACGATTGTTGAAAAAGTACAGAGCGTTTTCCAAAAGAGGCAGCACGATTGTTGAAAAAGTACAGAGTGTTTTCCGAAAGAGGCAGCACAGTCAAAAAAGAAGTACAGCGCGTTTGCCACTAGATGTCACTACACAATCAAAAAAATATTTGTCGTTTTTCAAAAAGGGATAGTCAAAATTTAACTAATTATCACGTATTAATAATAATCACTTTCATAACACGAAAATATTTTTGTTTATGTTTACAAAATGCACACATCAAAATGACTTTTCAAGTCACGCTCACGGCGACTCACCGGTGAGGTGAGAACCTTAATAGGGGTAATTTTTTTTTTTCGTTTATTCTATGCAATCTTTTCTGGGGCTCAAGGCACTCCCAACTCTTTTGCAGTTAACTTTTACCGTCCTACTTTACGCAGTAGTAGCCAAATCGAGGACGTACGGCACATTATTGCATTGCTTCATGCCAACCTATTATAGTACTGACATGAAAGGTGGGTCGGCCCATGGATTCTACACTCTCAACAGAGGGTCATAGTTGTGTTCATCGTCATCACCGATCGAATAGGGGTAATAAACGTTTGTTCGTTATGTTGAAAATTCATTCAATCCTGTAAGTAAAAAGTATTGCATTAGGGATGCGGCGTTACATTAATTTTTTTCGGTATTTTCCAAATGACTAGAAATAAGTGCAAACTCATTTGATCCATATGCAAATACAAAAATGAGACGAGCTTGCTAAAAATTTTATTTTTTCATTTCAAAATGCTACTTTATAAATTTGGGTGCAATACTTGCAAATGCATTTTTTTACCACACATCTTTTGCCTTTTGGAAAAAAGCAAAACTGCAAAAGATTACATAAATCATCTTACATTTGTATACCAGTATAGGAATTACACCCATATTTTCCTTGGCTAGAATTCTATTTATCGATTCCAACTGTATAGAAAGGTTTTCAACAAAAACAATCAAACTGAATTTATGGGAAAAATATTTACAATCTAGCTAAGAGAAACACCAACTCCACTAATTTTTTCTGTGGAATTAAAGACAAATATCCTTGGTAATTTTTAGGATTTTGACTTTACAGTAAGTCCTAGTTTCCACCGCAAATTTGGTTGTAAATTTTACAACAGGGAAATTTTTGTTCTATGATTATGTTAGTGAATCGATATAACATGTATTAGTATCATTTTGACGTTTTATGAAATTAGCAATTTGCTTTATCTCTAGAAATTTGTGTATTTTTAAATATTTAATAAATAAATATTCATATTGTGGCACATACCATAAATTAAACATAAATATATTTTAATATTTTTAACAAAACATTTATTTAACAAAACAAATACATATTATGACGTTTAATGCAGGGGTGGCCAAAAATGTCCCTTCTATTTTAGTACCAATGTAAAAAATACAATGGAAAAAGTTGTAGCCATTAGTACAAATCGGTTGTATTTTCCAAAAATCGGTTGTATTTTCCAATATTTTTTTTATATGTGTGAGTTACAAATTCTGTGTCGAGACACAATTTTTTTGGGAATGTATACTATCCATGTGAGTTTCGTTGTAAAAATTACAATGAAAATTTTGGTGGAAACGTACACTTAGAAACGTACAACTATTGAATTTTTAAAACAACAAATTTGTTGTATACTGCATGGTATTTACGTTTTATTTTTCATTTTACTTAGATCGTTTACTTTTAGTACATTGGTGTCGATTTCATTAAACAAACTTTGAGCTAAATTAAATGGCGTGCAGTCCCTTTTTAGAAAATTAGCCACCAATTGCTTACTTGGTATACCTCCACCATGTGCCAGACATTCTCTACGATATTTTTCCCCTTGTTCCCGACTAAATGGGTCTTTTTCAAAGTACGTTTGCCAAATCCAGGAAGCAATTGCTCTTGAAATTAAATACGAATAATATTTAGCACCGTAACCAACCAAATGAGAAAAGCGAAGTTGCCAAGCCTGAAAAATATTTATCAAATAAATTTAATTTTTAGTATCTATTTTGGATATTCTTACTGTATTATCCACATATGGGAGCCCATAGTATTTTTCTTGTACTTGCTTTAAGGTTTTTGTTGTAGTTTCTTGATTTTCTGCGGGATCGCCATGATAAACTTGATCCAAAGCTGAATAGAAGACTTGCAATTGAGTTTCACTTGCTGAAAATAATAGTTTGGACGCACACAATCTATGCAACATATGCTCTGGCATCGGTTCTTGGGTTTGAAAATGTTTCGCAAATGTTGCCAATACTCTAGGATCACTCGCAAAATACTCCATTAGTATAGAAGGTACTTCTGCGAAATCCGTACTGCAACGCGTCCCAGTAACATGTTGGTAAGATGTGCGAGCTAACATTGAATGCATTGCATGTCCCATTTCATGAAATAAATTCTCTACCATAGACGGTGTTAGAAGAGTTGGGCCCGACCATCTGGATAAACTTAGATTTAACATTACGACCACAATGGGATTTTGATATTCGCCATTTGGTAATTTTCTTCCACCTTGAATTGTAAAATGGCAGTCTTGATTCGGTTTACCATTTCGTTCGAATAAATCAAAGTAAATATATCCTAATAGACCTTCTGTTTCATGAATCACCGATAATTTATAAATATCCGCCGCCCAAGATTCACCAGGTCCCATTTCTGTATTTACGAGAGTTATTCCAAAAATACTCGACATAATTCTGTTTAATCCTTCCATACAAGCACCTAAACTAAAGTACGGCATGAATTCAGATGTTGATAACTGAATCCATTCTCGTTTCAATTTTGTTGTAAAGTACGGTGTATCCCAAGCTGCCAATGGTTGGTTATTCGACAACTCAGTATTCTATGAAAGATAAAGGTAGGTACGTAATTAAATTACACAAACAAATGTAAAATTAATTTATGTAAACTAACTTTCATATTTTGCATGAATTGAAAATCTTTAGCAGCTCGTTCTTGTAAACCGTCTGTGAGAATATTCAGGAATTCATTAACTACTTCAGGTGATTCTACAGTACTGGCTTTAAGCGCTCGGTGACTGTAAGTTTTAAAACCGCATGTAATTGCTAATTCATTTCGAGCCATTAACAAATTCATTAAAATTTGTTCCTGCAGTAAATCTGGAAACAAGAAGAGGCGATATGCTGCTTCTCTTGCTGCTGCACTGTTTGAATCCGCATACAATCCGCTTACTAACACTTTATCTCCCTCGACTGAAAATAGATGCCTAATATTTTCAGGTAATACATCTTTTGGTACAGAGCGCGGATGAACTGCGCCCTCCATAAATCGTTGCCCTAACTGTAAAATATAATCATTTAAATACACAACTTTCTGCCGTAGTTTTTTCTCCAAGTGGATTCCACTTTGTTCGAAATCGAATAAAAATAATTTCGCGACATGATTGTCAATGGATGTGGTCTCTAAAATGTCTTTACTGTCGACTGTATTTTTGAGAGCCGAATATAACCTATGGTGAGTATTAAGTCTACAGGTAAAAAATAAAATCTTTAGTTATTTTGCTTGTTCCTTAGCCTTTAGCCAAATACTACTCACTTTTCAACAACCCCACTAATACTAATACAAGCATCGCGCCCAGCCTGTGAAAAATTTTGATGTGGATGGGCTAGCCGAATGAATTCTGCTAAATCAGCAACTTTACACAACGAGTCTGATAATTCATCGAATATTTCAACCATTTTTCGATTTCTGTTCGGCGATATTGCCTCATTGATAAGTTCATCTGTTTTTGAAATAACATTTTCTTTAAGCAAATAGAATCCATCGAAAGTTCTCAGCTCCGGTATATTGAAAAGACCCTAAAACAACAAGACACGATTAGTCGAACTTCACTATTAAAATATTACAAATATCTTCACCACTTCGTTTCGTGCAAAGTTTATCTTAGAGGTGGGCCTTCTAGAGTTGAACGTAGTTGCCAATGGGGACCATGTTGATAATTTAGTAACACAATTTTTATAAAACGTTTTCACGATAAATTTGTGATGTTTAAAATGCATTTATGTATATAATTTAGGTTTATATTTTATCAAAAAATGCAGAATAACAAAAAATGTTGTAAAATCATAAAATTAATATAGTCATGATTATAAATTTAAAGTTAAAATTGTTTCACAAGTATAACCAGTGAATATTTATTTACTATCATACTTTTATATAATCAATATTTTTCTAAAATTTGAATAAAAAAAGTTTTAAATTAAATTGCACAGTCTTTATAGGTTGAGATTTTGACGTTTGAAGTTGGATTCTAATATTTGGAGTGCGTTCTTCTACTGCGTGGAAAATGGCCTAAAATACCAACAGCGACGCGACATATTCCAAGCAATCCACATAATAGACGCCAGCATCTGTGCAGTATGCACACCAAGCGCAACCGCAACCAGTGTTACCACTTTGATACAATTGTATCAAATTTGGTACATTTTTCCGCCCCAAGAATTTCGGTACGTACCTTTTAGCTTTGGTACATTTCTTTGAATACTTCTACTTAATTTGTGTTATTTAATTACATATACAAGAAGCTCGTTTTTTTAACACGGTTTACCATATAAACTTTTGTATTCACTACCAAAATTGATCCAAACTGTTTCGCCTAGTTCAATAAAAGCGCAACAAATAAAATGTGGTCGCACGAAATCCACAGAATACGTAAACACAATAATTTGGCCGTATACCACCGCAGAAAAATCAGCAAAATTCTTCAACAACAAAAATTTTCACTTATTATAGATGAAACTACCGACAGATCTAACGACAGAAAAATGCCTGGCAATAATTTGCAGATATTTCAATCCAACATCTCAAAAAATTATTGATAACTTTTTCGGCTTGATAAAATTAAAAAAGTCTACCGCGAGCGAAATTTTTGATTTATTGAAAGTACATTTTCATAAATTTAATATAAATTTTGAAAATTTAATAGGCGTCGCCAGTGATAACGCGTCAGTTATGGCAGGTAATTTTAACGGTGTAAATGCGAAAATTAAAGAAGTACAAAAAGATGTTTTCTTTTTGGGCTGTACATGCCACTCCATTTCTCTTTGCGTAAACGCCGCCTTAAAACATTTTCCCGAGGCTATCGAAAGAAACATTAGAAACGTTTATAATCACTTTTCACACAGTCGCAAACGACTAAACGAATATTCTGCGTTTCAAGCGGATTTCAATATTCAAAATCACAAAATTTTAAAATTTTGCAAAACTCGTTGGCTTTCACTTGAGGTTTTAACAATTTTAGTGCAATGAGAGGCCTTATTTTATTTTGTATTGCTTCAAAGTAAAGAATAAAACTGATTCTGCCCACGATATCCTCGAATTCCTTACGAACGGCGAATTTAAATTATATTTGCTATTTTTATCATTAATTTAAAAATTGTGAACGATGTTAACAAAATTTTTCAGTCTGAAAAAGCTGAAATGCAAAACGTTTATTAAACAATCAAACGCGTTTATTTGGAAATTTTAAAAAATTTCATCGTTTTGGACAACATTAATATAAAGTTGATGTTAGAGATACTAACAAACATCTCCCAATTACCTCAATGTTTTTTTTCATTTGAGGAAACATTTTTAGCAGAAAACAAATTTAAAATCGCGAGCTTTGATGACTTGAATTTGAATTCTAAAATTTTGAAATGTAGCTGAAATTGTAGCCGGAACTATTCGACCTTTGTTAAACAATTATCCTTTTAAAAAAACGAATGTCTCAATAGAAACACTAAATGAACAGTGGCGAAGCTTAATTGGAAATAAAAATTTGTTGACACACATGAATTCTGATGACGCTGTTCAAAATTGGATCAAAGTTAAAAATTTAAAAAATAATTTAGAATTTCCTATTTGTACAGAATTAGCCGACTACATCCTAACACTGCTGTCGTTGCCGCACAGCAGTGCTGCAGCGGAAAAGGCCTTCACATTAAATTTAATAAAAAATAAGAAAACAGATCATCTTGATAATAATACATATACTAATACGATGTTTACTAGAACATTAGTTAAAGTAAATATGGATACAGATATATACCGGAAGAAGATTTGGGAAAGTTGGTACATATTTTCAAAAAAATGTATCAAATTTGCTACTAATTTCAAGTTTCCAAGTGGTAACACTGACCGCAACTAAATTATTCGCCTTTAAAGCACCGCAAGAGGTGCCACGATCGCCGCTAGTTAAAAGTGAAAAGCAATTCAGCGTTTATTTTTAACCCTGCATTAAGCGAGAACCATAGTTAGAATAAGAAAAATAAAAAAAATAACTTAAGAGAGCGAGAAAGGGGATTTGTGTACATTCGACCATACTTGAAATAAAAAACTTAAAAATTGTTTCGATGGGTTCGTTAAATTTTAGCCGTCACTTAAAAAACTTAAAACGAGCGAAATTTTTCGTGTAAACTTAAGAAAAATAAAAAAAAGACAAAAAGCAACAACAAACAAAAAAATAATTTTTGACGTGAACAGAAGTTTGTCTGCTTGTAATAATTTTTTTTTCTTAATTTAATAAGTTTTAAATAAAAATAAATCAAAAATTCCTATAAAAAATTGAATATAAGAATTAAATTTTAACTAAAAATAACTGAATTTGAAAAACTTATATACATATATTTTTACTAAGTATCTTATCTATCGTTATTAATAAAATCTAAACTTTTAATTAATCTAATTAATTTTTCACAAAATAAACAAGAAATCACAAAAATAAAATCGCTGTAAACTTAAAGCATCAAACAGATAAGCGGCGCTCTACGTTTAGCTGCGCTTCTCTTCGCTTCTATTCGTCTTAATGATTTTTTGCAACCACATAGACGCCGCTAATTTGACATTTACTTATATGAAAAATGTTCTTAGGGTTTTGTAAACAAAATATTTTCATAAAAAAATATTTGCTTAATATTTATTATGAACAAATTTATGTTCAAATTTAGATTTGTTTTACAATTATCTTTCTCTTATGCCCAATTTGGATATACATTTCAGCTAAAATTACGTGTTTCCAAGTATTTACTATAAAAGCAACAACAACAAATCTAAATGTCATTGAACGCCTCAAAAAATAGAAAGTTTGCGAGTTTAGCGCCGCTCTATCTGTTCGCTCTTATGGAAATCCATGTAATCTAAATTAGCGCCGCTGTTAGCGCCGCTTATCTGTTTGATGCTTAAGAACTTAAGCAAACTATGGTCGAACTGTCAAAATGAAATAAAAAAAATTAGGTTTCGATCAGTTTCTTATTTTTTTTAATTTTTTTATTCCGTATGGTTAGGCCTTTAATAACGCTAATTTATGTTACATGATTACTAAACATGGGTCCAATCGACCCATATTTTAAAACTCAATTTAAAGAGAAACCTTAGCGCCCAAAATATACATTTATTAATTTTTGGTAAATTGAATAAAACTACAATTTAAAATTAAAAAAAAAATCTATTTAGTTTGTTCACAGGTAATTTTTATTCAAAAATAAATAATAGACTTCATATTATCACATAAAAATAATGAAAAGGTAACGGTTCGGGAAACAAAAATATATCGTGTAAATTGCTTTATTCATTAGAGCATATTAACCAATTCGAGCTCTGTAAGAATCGATCGAAGTGTTCTTGTTCCCTTTCAAAACTGCACATATGTACTATAAAAGCAAAATTTAAAAAAAAAAAATTACCGGAATAATAACGTGGGTCCAAATAACCCATAAATAATATTCACTCGATACTAACGTGGGTCCAACAGACCCAGACCTTTATGTAAAAAAAAAATACGTGAATAATAATGTGGGTCCAAATAACCCATAAATAATACACACTCGATACTAACGTGGGTCCAACAGACCCAGACACATTTTGCAAGAGGTATTGTTGACACTCCGACTGACAAAACACTAATGAAATATATTTTAAAATGTGGGGAAATATCGGAATTTAAATTACATTTTGACGTGAAGTTGGTTACAATTACGAAACATTCATATTTTGAAAAGAAATTTTAAATTGGGTCCATTGGACCCATAGGTTAGTAATGCAGGGTTAAGTGTGTTATTTTTGAATTATTTTGCCGCTGAATAAAGAAATATATCTTTCATGTGCAATTAAAGATTGTTTTGAACCGTAATCAACAACAAAATTGTCCAAAAATATATTTTTTTGATTGCTGTTCACCTTTAACTCTAGTTTCAATATCGTCCACCAGATGTCAGCCACTTTGCGTTAAAAGGCGAATAAGATCTATAAGGGAAATTAGTCATAATTCTCTAATACTGTTTTCCAGTTACACAAAAAAAAAAACCCGGGCGAAACCGGGGCGATAGCAGCTGTCATTCGTCGCCCGGTAAAATTTTTCGGGGCGATTACTAACACAATTACATTTTAAACGTCATTTAAATAAAAACTAAATATAATTAACTAAATTAACACAAAAAAATCTTTCATTGCAAAATTAACGTAGAATTGTTAAAATAATTTGTATACACATGCAAAAAACAAAAAATTACGGAAACCGCATTTTTTGCTGTTCCAGTTGAAACGTCAAAAAACTAACCCGGTTTTGCCCCGGTTTCGCGCCGGTTTTTTATTTTTGTGTAACTGGAAAACAGTAATAGTAAAGCTTTGAAGCAAACATCTGCTTGTTGGGGTGCGTTAAAATGCTAGTACCTGTGCCTTGGGTAGAGATGGCACCACTAACCGTTGAACAAAGAAAATGAAAAAAAAGTCAAAAAAATTGTATTTGCACATAAAATTGTTCCCTACCTTTCAACCGAGATTTTATTTTTTTATTTCGTTTAATATTAATATCATATTCGCTTTAATATTTAGTTGAGTTGTTTATTGGGATTCGTTCAATTACTAGTAATGCCATCTCTACCTAAGATTCATGTTGTCTTCAAAATTTGTTACCAATTTCCCTTATTGACGATTGGAGCATCACGGATTCCACCTAGTGGAACATTTTTAAACTGAGCTGCCTGATAATTTGACGTTCGAAATTGTTGTAAATAATTCCAATTTTGATTTGTAAACACAATTTTTACTTATCGGATTGCTAATAATTCTGTGGCATTTCAGAAAAACCACTTATCTCTATATAAAACTCATATAGAGATAAGTGGTTTTTCTGAATCGCCACAGAATTGTAAATAATTCCAATTTTGGACTATAAAAACAATTTTTAATTACCGCATTGCTAAATTTTCTTTCATCGCATTTGTTACAAATGTCATTTTATCAGGTGCATCATTTTAACTATTGTCCTCGAGAGGCGCTTTCTTTACTTTTACAATCGTCAATAGGATATTATAATTTATTTGACCAAGCGACGCGATTTTTTTCCTTTTTTAAGCCTCAATTCCATTGTGAAACAAAGTTTGTCAGTCAAAATAACTTGAGATAAAAATATAAAATCGATGGTTGCGTGAACGAGATGCCCAACGGAGTCAGTCAAAATTTTACTTACAAAAAAGATGTGTCTGTGTTAGTGGACTGATATCAAAATTTAAAAAAAGTTCAAATCGAGAACTATTTATGGCAGTCCAACTAATACAAGGACATAAATATTGTGTACCGATGAGAAATATTTCTCGCACACATTATTAATTTTAATAGTATGGCACCTTTATGGGAAAGATTTTTTTTAATTTTGTATTTTAAGACAGAAAATATTCGAAAATAATAATTCTGATATGAGTAATAATAATAATTAATTTTTTAGATAATTTTGAGACTAGAAATAATTGAATTAACACATAATACTTAATTTGTTAATTAATTCTAGGTTATGTTGTTGTATGCTGTCAAAACATATAAAATAATAGTGTGGCATTGTTATGGGAAAGATTTTTTTAATTTTGTATTTTATGATGGATAATGTTCGAAAAAAATAATTCTGATATGAGTAATAATAATAATTAATTTTTTAGATAATTTTGAAACTTAAAATAATTGAATTAACACATAATACTTAATTTGTTAATTAATTGTAGGTTATGTGTTTGTTTGCTGTCAAAATACTAATAAACAATAGTGTGGCATTGTTACGGGAAAGATTTTTTTAATTTTGTATTTTATGACGGATAATCTTCGAAAAAAATAATTTTGATGTGGGTAATATGTAATGATAATTAATTTTTTAGATTTTTTTGAAACGTGAAAATAATAGAATTTACACTAATACCTAATTTTGTTTAATAATTTTTGGTTATGTTTTTGCTTGCTGTCAAAATGTGTCAAACAAATTTTGCTATAAAAAAACAATAACAACATACTTTGTATTTGTCACTCTGCTGGATTATTTTTTTTTGTCTTTTTCCAACTGAAGTCAGCTCAGTCAATTTTTCACAATGGAATTGAGGCATTAGGTAGTTTATTTTTCTACGAATTAATTAATTGAATTTTTCTATAATGATAAATAAAACTAACAAATTCTTGATAAATACTTTTTTGTTTTTATATAAATCAAAAAACAGTGAGATTATGTATAGCGACGAGACGCGACATTTTTTTGAAGCTAGATGTGGAACATATTGTCGCGACGACAGAAACAACTTCACTCGATGTATTTTCGTTTAATGCATATTTTTCTATTAAAATTATGAAATACTTGAATGTTTTAATAAAATTTACATGTATTTTTGCTTAAACTACGATTTGTATTCATTAATGCCTCAATTCCATTGTGAAAAATTGACTGAGCTGACTTCAGTTGGAAAAAGACAAAAAAAAATAGTCCAGCAGAGTGACAAAGACAAAGTATGTTGTTATTGTTTTTTTTATAGCAAAATATAATTGACACATTTTGACAGCAAACAAAAACATAACCAAAAATTATTAAACAAAATTTTGTTTAGTGTTAATTCGATTATTTTCACGTTTCAAAATAATCTAAAAAATTAATTATTATTTTTACTCAAATCAGAATTATTTTTTTCGAAGATTATCCGTCATAAAATACAAAATTAAAAAAATCTTTCCCGTAACAATGCTCACTATTGTTTATTAGTATTTTGACAGCAAACAAACACATAACCTACAATTAATTAACAAATTAAGTATTATGTGTTAATTCAATTATTTCTAGTTTCAAAATTATCTAAAAAATTAATTATTATTACTCATATCAGAATTATTTTTTCGAACATTATCCATCATAAAATACAAAATTAAGAAAATCTTTCCCATAACAATGCCACACTATTATTTTATGTGTTTTGACAGCAAACAACAACATAACCTAGAATTAATTAACAAATTAAGTAGTATGTGTTAATTCAATTATTTCTAGTCTCAAAATTATCTAAAAAATTAATTATTATTAATACTCATATCAGAATTATTTTTTTTCGAATATTTTCGTCTTAAAACACAAAATTAAAAAAAATCTTTCCCATAAAAGTGCCATACTATTAAAACTAATAATGTGTGCGAGAAATATTTTTCATTGGTACACAATATTTATGTGCTTGTATTAGTTGGACCGCCATAAAATGTTCTTGATTTGAACTTTTTTTAAATTTTGATATCAGTCCACTAACCCAGACACATCTTTTTTGTAAGTAAAATTTGGAATGATTTCAAAGGGCCGAATGTCGAAGGGCCGAATGTCGAAGGGCCGAATGGGTCGAAGGGCCGAATGGGTCGAAGGGCCGAATATCGAAGTGCCGAATGTCGAAGGGCCGATAGGGTCGAAGGGCCGAATGGGTCGAAGGGCCGAATGGGTCGAAGGGCCGAATGGGTCGAAGGGCCGAATAGGTCGAAGGGCCGAATTTTTTTATTCATTTTTTTGTTTTGTTTTTAGAAATATAATTTTTTAAATTTCTTGTTTTAAGGAATATTATTAACTATAATTTTTATTTATTTATGAAAAACATTATTAATTTTCCAGATATCAATGCCTGGTTGAAATGTTGTTTGTCAAAATGACTCATATTAAAATAGGTACATAATACATTTCAGGTTGAAACAATATTCAAAACAACACATGAGGCAACAATATACTTTAAAAAAACAGTTTAGTTTAATTTAAGTAGACATTTTGGAAATTTTGCCTTAAACTGTAATTTGTCTTTATAATTATGTAGTAAATTGTTAGCAGTATATTCACATCACTAAATCACAGAGAAATTATTTTATTCGTCCAAATAGAATTTTCCTTCACCCTAACGAATAAAAAATGGTCTGATTTGTATGACAATTTATGACAAAATTCTTGTTTGGTTTTGGTGAAAGACATACTATGTACAAATATTTTTTCACTTGATAATTACAAAAAGAACACAAAATATAAACAACAAAATTAATGCAATATTTTTGCCGATAGAATATCCAAAGATTAAACATTAAAAAATATGTAGAAATTAATAAGAAATTTATTTTTATTTGATAAAAAAATTTACAAAATATTCCTTAAAACAAGAAATTAAAAAAATTATATTTCTAAAAACAAAAACAAAATAAACAAAAAAATTCGACCCTTCGACCCATTCGGCCCTTTGACCCATTCGGCCCTTCGACCCATTCGGCCCTTCGCCATTCGGCCCTTGGCCATTCGGCCCTTTGACCCATTCGGCCCTTCGACCCTTCGACATTCGGCCCTTCGACATTGGGCCCTTCGACCCATTCGGCCCTTCGACATTCGGCCCTTCGACATTCGGCCCTTTGAAATTCGGCCCTTCGTCCTCATTCCTAAAATTTTGACTGACTCCGTTGGGCATCTCGTTCACGCAACCACCGATTTTATATTTTTATCTCAAGTTATTTTGACTGACAAACTTTGTTTCACAATGGAATTGAGGCTTTAATCACCAAAATAACAAGCATTTAATTTTGTCGCCCGCCGTCACCGCTTGGTGTGTTTTACCCTTTAAAGCTGAGTTTATTTACATCTCCGGGTTGACATTTTCCCTCCAGACGATTAGAGTGTTCCCGCTAAACCAAGCGATACGTTTACGATACGAAAATGATGTTTGATGTTCATACAAAATATCGTTTACGAATCGTTTTTACGATTCGAAATCGATACGTTTACGAATCCAACGTCCCATGATAATTAGAATTTTTTACGAATCGTAATATATCGATTTTTGCGTTTCGTTTGCGATTGCGATGCTTATTTTTCGTATCGGAAACAGGCGTAATTATGCGATAAAACAAATGTATTTTTCGAGTTGATTGCTATGATTATTAGCAAAAATAAAAACCGTGTTTTATATCTTTCATAAAATGATTCAATTTTTTTATTATTTATTTAAAGTAATGAATAATTACACTACAAATTACTATATAAATTTGCATGTTTATTTTTTTCTGCTCACATCACTTTTATTGACATTTGACACCGATTTAGTCAAAATTGGTCACACATCCTAAAATATATACAATACATGTATCAAATTAATAAACTTCAATGGTTTAATAAAATAAATATATATAGGTGTACTTACTTTGCGAACCTCAGAACACAAAATATTTTTTAATAACTTACACAAATATTTCCATCCGCTTTTGTTTAGAACTTGAATTGAAGTCGCAAATTTATGTGTAGGTATAGTTGAATTGTGACGTGAACATGTGTATTATAGTATCGTTTACGAATCTATTTTGATTTTCCAACTGCAACAAATTTGACAGATAAAAAAAATCCGGGCGAAAACGGGGCGACAGCAGCTGTCATTCGTCGCCCCGATAACATCGTTTTTTACGATTCGCATTTTTTGTTTAGCGGGTTGTTAAGCATCAAACAGATAAGCGGCGCTAACAGCGGCGCTAATTTAGATTACATGGATTTCCATAAGAGCGAACAGATAGAGCGGCGCTAAACTCGCAAACTTTCTATTTTTTGAGGCGTTCAATGACATTTAGATTTGTTGTTGTTGCTTTTATAGTAAATACTTGGAAACACGTAATTTTAGCTGAAATGTATATCCAAATTGGGCATAAGAGAAAGATAATTGTAAAACAAATCTAAATTTGAACATAAATTTGTTCATAATAAATATTAAGCAAATATTTTTTTATGAAAATATTTTGTTTACAAAACCCTAAGAACATTTTTCATA
The DNA here is from genome assembly GCA_963556165.1 of Tipula helvola. Classification (NCBI taxonomy): domain Eukaryota; kingdom Metazoa; phylum Arthropoda; class Insecta; order Diptera; family Tipulidae; genus Tipula; species Tipula helvola. Next base: position 141,229,480 of record OY744482.1, on the reverse strand, counting down.
TAAGTAAATGTCAAATTAGCGGCGTCTATGTGGTTGCAAAAAATCATTAAGACGAATAGAAGCGAAGAGAAGCGCAGCTAAACGTAGAGCGCCGCTTATCTGTTTGATGCTTTATGCCATGACAGATTTTTATAAGTGACCGACGTGTGGAAAAAACATAGGCGCCCGTATGCCGAGAGACTTCAGGTTTTTTAACACGCAAGGCGCTCGTATGCCGATAGACTTCAGGTTTTTTAACACGCTTAGGCCCGATTGTATGAACGCGGATAGAAGATTAATCAGCGGATTAATCGTCGCTTGGATTGTATGAACGACGATAAATACGAAAATTAATCCAAGGATTCTTTTCTATCCACTGTTTTTATCTTCTCTTTTTATTGTCTAAAGGGGGTTTTATACGATACTACATGTTGGACGACATGTTCGACAAGACGGAAAGTTCGATCGTGTAAAAGCTATAAACTAATACCACTGACAGACTAGGGATTAGCTAAGCGCGATTAGTGAAACGAGATTAGCTAATCCACCACAAATCCATATGCGTTGACAGACTAGGGATTAGTTTCTTGCAGAGAAATAAAATATTATTATCGTGATTCGCTGAAATATAGTTAGTAAATCAGCTGGACTCATTTTTTAATTCAATATTTCTAAGATTTATACATTAAAACTCACTAGATTTTCTTTTTCATCGAAATTTATTCAGCACAAATTTTTTAAGATGTCATTGATTTTATAACTTCTATCGTAAATTCACGCCATTTGCATTTTCAGCAATGTTTAAATAATTATTTCACATTGTAGTGCCACTTGTACCATCACTAAACCCAATACAACGAGATAAGCTCGAAAATTTTCAAGGATTAGTGCACTAATCTCGATTAGTGACTAATCCTCAAATAAAACGAGATTAGCTAATCTTCAACTTGACACACTACAGCTAATCTCGAAAAAATCACTAATCCCGCGTAGCTAATCCCTAGTCTGTCAAGGGTATAAGGTCTAATGGACATGTCCGATGAAAATCAAATTTATTTGATTTTTTGATGGTTTGTCTGGTATGTTGGACCATGTAAACGAATGTATGTCGAACTTGGTAAATTTTGTCAACAATTTTTTTTTGACATGTTCACATCGCAGGGCATAATTAAAAACAAACAAGTTTTTACAAACATTTTTAGTAATGGCATTTATAATAATGGATTATAAAAGCCGCAACCAATGCGGCAGTCATCGTTCGGGCATTTGATTTTTTCCCTTGTTCACATGTTTACTGCTTGACGAATAATGAATAATGAAGTCTATCCAACATGTTATTCAGTGTAAAAGCAAATCAAAATTTACCGTTAGTTTGCCATCGTACTTTGTCTTACAACATGTAGTATCGTATAAAACCCCCTTAAAACAGCGGATAGAAAATGTTGTTTATTTTTTTTTACATAATTTTAATTTTATTGGTTCGGCGCGGCGGAACATTTTGATTGCTGTTGCGTTTATTGAAAAAAAAATCGGAATGGAATCGAAAAAACGTAAAATTTCAAATGCCCAACTCGAATTTTTTTTTCTATTGTAGAAAAACATAAAAAAATACTTTCGTGTACAATAAGTACACACATAAGAATGTAAATAAACAATAAATTAAATTTGAAACGTCAAAAAAGTGTTGACACTCCAAAATAAACTGCAATAAAAACTGCAATAAACAGAGGATGGAAGTTTTTTTATCCGTGTTTATACAATCGACGAAAAAAAAAATCGTCGGTTGAAGATTAATCTGTATCGCCGGATTTTTTTAATCTATCCATGTTCATACAATCGGGCCTAAAAGTTAGTTTTTATTTATCTTTTTAGTAACTTTAATGACCAATGTACCAATTTTGTTTTTTTTTTGCTTTTGCTCCAAAGAAATATACACAGAATATAATGCCAAGAAACAAATTTAAATGAAAATATTTTCACGTACGCCAAAAATGCGCTAAAAAAAAAAACAAAATCAAAATAAAGCAAGAGCAAAAAAACCAAAATTGGTACATTGGTCATTAAAGTTACTAAAAAGATAAAAAAAAAAAAACTTCTAGTGTAGACTGCGTGTTCATCTAATACTGGCTTTACACCGTAGATAGTATAATAGCAAAATAGTATAATACTATTTTGCTATCCGGTGTAAAACCGATGTTTTGATATTATAATAGCAAAAATAAAATATAATATTTTGATTTGATAGCTATCAAATTTTAATACCTATTATATTTTATTTTATGTTATTATAGAAGGAAAATTTTGACAGTGGATTATTGATAAATTAGTCTAGAGATGTTTTTGTGTATTTTGAAATTATTCTTTTTCATTATTTTGTTATAATTTTCTGTTTATTATAAATATTTTATGCGGTGTAAAACCGACTACGGTAGATAGTAAAATAGTATTATACTATTTTGCTATTATACTATCTACGGTGTAAAGCCAGTATATGTCTATCGGCATACGGGCGCCTGCAGTCTACACTAAAAGTTAGTTTTTTTTATCTTTTTAGTAACTTTATTGACCAATTATACCAATTTTGTTTTTTTTGCTTTTGCTCCAAAGAAATATACACAGAATATAATGCCAAGAAACAAATTTAAATGAAAATATTTTCACGAAACGCCAAAAATGCGCTAAAATGAAAAACAAAATCAAAATAAAGCAAGAGCAAAAAAACAAAATTGGTACATTGGTCATTAAAGTTACTAAAAAGATAAAAAAAAACTCACTTTTAGTGTAGACTGCGTGTTAAAAAAACCTGAAGTCTATCGGCATACGGGCGCCTTAAGGCGATGATTGTACAAATTTTGATTGATGTACAAATTTTGTCTGACAAACATAAATAATAATCTCTCTGATTTCAGAAATCTCGATTTTTCCATAGATTTACCCCTCTTTTACATAAATATGTTTGTAGATCTATTCTGGTTATGTCATTTGGCTGATTGGCTGCCGTTTTCAGTTTGAAAACTTATATTATTTCTATTAATTGTTTAGAAGTATCATTAAATTAATCTCAACATTACATCGAAAACGAATTTTTGAGATTTTATATTTGCAATTTTCTAGTTTTTTTATATTTTGACAGATAACCCACAAACATAAAAGAGCATTGAGATGTTCTTGTTCGATTGACGCCGAAATTGAGATTGCTTTTCACAGAGGGAAAAAAATCAATCGGAAACGACATTTGTTTTTGAGTTTGCTCAAGGCGAATTTATCTCGTTTCTGTGTCGTAAAACTCCGGAGTATTACTCCGCAGTTTGAAATGAAGTTAGCCGAATATCGTTGATGTTTTCTTTATTAAATTGGTATAAACTGAGCAACCATCTCCAAATAAACGTTCGCTCAATATATTTATGTCAAAGCGACACAAATAAATTCATTTCAGTAACATTTTAGTTTGCCTTTGTGCTTTGATGATTGAGTATGGAGTTTTAGTTTATAGATTTTAGGTTTTTAGGTGAAATACAATATTACGCCATTTTTTTTGTTATTGTACATCATTTTTATTATTGTGTTAGCATAAATGTTTTTGTATCAATTTGATGTTAGATGTTACTCATGTGATGCTTGCAAAAAAAAAAAATCCTCCATTACATTTTGATCATAATTCGAAACATATTATGTATGTATTTCCAAATAAATTGTTTCTTAAGTCCTGCCAAAATTTATTTGTATCTTACTTTTATTTTAAATAATTTACGAAATAAAAAAAAAATTATTAATAAAAATTATTACAACATTTTGTTGTTGTTGTAAAATGGCGGACAATCATAATTAGCAAAACGCAATTGAGCGAAACATATACATAATGAGCACAAATAATTTGTAAATTTATTGTTTTGAGGTTGCAATCTTGGAGAGTATTACGACGCGAAATGAAAATTTTTCAATCCGCAGGGGAAGTTTGTTTACCAAATGAATTTTTTTTTATATGAAGTTTTTACTCTCTTTGATATTCTCAGTAGTAATACTGCGGAGTTTTACGACACAGAAACGAGATAAACTCGACTTCAGGTCAGATCTTGCGATCCATATGACCAGTAAAATCTGACATTTCGTGTACTGTTTTAACATATCCTTAACATTTATTTGATTTAATTTTGTTTGTATTGGTGCATGAAATCATAAGATCCACAAAAATGCTTGGTCAAAAAAGAAATCAAAACATGGCCCTTGACAAAATCGGTTTCGTAGAAGGGGATAGAAGTAAGGAATGAAATCGGTTTCATGATATCAAGTGTAAACAGATTGGTAAATGATATTTGATTTCTTGATATCAGGGAAATCGATTTCATGATATCCTAGTGTACACATAGCGAATATCATTCGTTTATTGTTGTCAAAACAATAATGTATTACGTTTTTTGGGTAACTAATAATTTATACTTTACCCACCACAAATGTAAAATAATAGTGTTCGAGAAGAAATTCACAACATATAAATTAAGCTCAGAATACAGAAATCTATCTGTCAAAAAACAAATAGTAGGGCGTTCCTTCACACTACAAATCGCAAAGTTGAACCGCAGTGGCAAAATAATTAAATAGCAAAAAAATACATACTTATTAGGCACGTATTATGTAAACGTGGTACATACATATCTGCCACCATATAAAAGATATGAACAATATTTTGACATTCAATTTTTTCCTTAACATAAATAATCGTAATGAAGTTGTCTAGTATTCAATCTATAGACACAACTTCATTGTGAGTTTTTGTGTTAAGGAAAACAAATTGAACGTCAAAGTATCGTTCATGTCTTTTGTGTGTAGTGGCAAAGATACAATTTTATTTGCATTATTACAGACATTTATTAAATATTTTTTAATTAAAATGTATTCATTTTATGTCATTTTAAGCTAAGCCTGTAACAAGAATGATAGATTAGAAGATTGTCCAACTCCGATGGAGAGTAAAACGACTGGTTCCTATGCTTTATTTTTTAATTTTATTTTTTATCCTCTCTTCTAATACGATAGTGAACCAAAAATGTTGTACTTAAATGAATTGTCGTGTTGTTAAATTACTATGAAAAGAGCGTTAATTTTGTTCTCCACTGTATATACAACATAAACATTAAATTAAATAAATAACCAATGGTGAATGAGAGTGAATGACCAAATATATTATACCACCACAAGAGGAAATGAAAGGTATATAGATTAACACTTTCACATCAATGATCATGTGTTCATATTTATTCATGTTTCTCGCTCACACCGCTGTAAAACCAACTAAATATTTGAAGAACCAAGGGTGAATGAAACAAAATTCACATAAGAGGTGAAAAAAAAGTCAGATATACAGACTGGTTCCTACGCTTTATTTTTGTACAAAAAAAGAGAGTAACGTATTTTGAGTTGCATAATCTTGTAATCTATCATTCTTGAGCCTGTAAGTTTTTTCTGAAAATCGAGCGAAAAATTAAAATATAAGGAGAAGGCAAATTCGTAATCTTTAGGTTTAATCTTGCGCCGTTTGAATTTTTTCTGTGGATCATTTTTATTAAAATTATTTTCAAACATTTTAAGTTGATTTCATATAACTGCTGTTTGTTTTCCTTAAAGTCTAGTTCGCTGTTCAAGTGAACTGAAATTTTCACTGGTCTCCAAAAATAGGAAAATCTGGATGGAATATGGAACTACATATTGGGAATAGGAATCTGACGTGAAAATTAAGTATGACGAGTTTCGTAAATATTTTAATGCTTATAACTTCATATTGTCTCTGACAACATATTTTATACAATAAAATTCACTTCGATAGTTGATTATCCCCAAAACGCAAAAATAAATAAAATTGTCAAAATTTATCTTCACATTATTATCGTCCGGGAAGATAAAAATGAAGTGGATAATGTGTAGAGATAAAATAGTTACACATGCATTCTAATACGAAAACTCCCATTTCGCTAGCTAAATTGCGTACCGCAAAGTGAAATTTTCATTTTCGTTTGTGTCAATTTTATACATATGAAAAATTTCATTTTACTTCAGCAGCGTATCGGCTTACTAAAAAAAATCTGACATATTTTATTATAGCTGCCAAATTTTCGATTGTTGCGGCCCATGATTCAATAAAAAACCCAGGTTAGCTCGAAATATGTAAACAAATGGCCATCTTTTTTTTTTGACGTCACCCAATTCTTTTACTTATAAATTACAACAACAAATAAAAAAACGAAAAGTAAAAAAATAATAACTTACATATTTATCGGAATTGCATGACGTCACGAACACGTTCTTTGGAAAATAGAGCTAACCTGGGATTTATTGAATCATGGTTGCGGCCTGTTGTCATTTATTTTATTTGTGTTCATGTGGTATTTGTACCAGTAAGCAATTAAGCATCATAAATTATTGAATCGGGTGAAATCGGTTCAAATTTTTGTTGCTTATCTTCCTGGGAATACTTTTTCCCATGCTTACTTGTTTGTCTTTATAATTTGTTTATCTTATTATAATATTGTGTTTTGTTTGATTGAGAATAAATTTAACTTAAATCAATATGGTAAGTATTGAGTAAATTTACGTAAAACGTGTGTAAAATACGTACTATAGTGTGTACAATATAGTGTAGTGTTTATAAATTCATAATTCGGCTGAATTGTACCTTTTGGGTACTTTCCCATTAACATTTTAAAGAGACTAGGTAGGGCTCGTCACGAGTTTGCGTATTTCGTAAATTTGACGTCTCTTCTGATTGGTTTAAATTATTTCCCCTAAATAAGAAAGAAACGTCAAAAATAAACACACTCATAGGCCACTTATTTTCGTAAGAATGTTTTTCAACTTGAGTTAAAATTATAGATTGAAACTACCTAGGCAAATTCCCTATTTTTTTTTTTTTTTTTTCGCTGGCGCTACATCCCATAGAGGGATTTGGCCGCTTCATTTTGAAGTTTCGTAATCATTTTTTGTTAACGGATAATGAGTGATTAATTCGTTGATCCCTACCCTTACCAGCCGTGATTTTTTCATCACCCGCCGGGAATCGAACCCGGGACCTCCGGAGCGTAAAGCAAGTATGCTAACCACTGTGCCACCGGGGCGGCTCATGTTTTTCAACTTGAGTTAAAATTATAGATTGAAACTAGGCAAATTCCCTATGCTTTTTTTAAAAAAACAAACTAAATGTTGAAATATTATTGTTCATAAATTTTGTATGAAGATGTAGAGATACAAAAAAATATTGTTTCTAGTTGAAGGACATTTTGTCTTCTTTTCGATACTGGAATCCGTTTTATTTTATTTTGTGTTTTTATGACTTTTTTGAGTAAAACAAAAGGTGTCAAAAAAAAAAATTTGCTGCTGTTTTAAACTGTAAACGAACTTGCTCGATATTTCATTCAAAAATCCAAATCGGGCATTTTATAGAGAATTTAGAAATATTTTTCAACAATATTTACGTAAACTCGCACTCAAATAGAGAACATTTACATAAATATTGTGTTCCGACAAAAAATATTTCTCGCACACACTAATAATTTTAATAGTATGGCATTTTTATGGGAGATTTTTTTTTAATTTTGTATTTTTTGAAGGAAAATGTTCGAAAAAATAATTCTGATTTGAGTATATTAATAACAGTTAATTTTTAGATAATTTTGAGACGTGAAAATAACCAAATTAACACAGGCCCGATTTTATAAACGACGATAAATAAACAAAAATTCGAGATTATAGATTAACCGTCAATCGAGGATTCTTTTTTTTTTGTTGATTCTATGAACGAGGATAAATAATAAGGTATGCTTCGTTTTATTGCAGTTTTTTGTCAGGGTACTTTAACTCTGGGGTGATGTTGAATTTTCAAGTAATCCAACTGAGAGCCTTATAATGCCAAAAACCATTCCATTACGTCCAGATTTCACTAATGCAAATAGTAAAAAAACGTTTTATTTTGATTAGTACGACATTTTGCGTTTCATTTTTTTTATAATGATGATTATTGGAATGTTCTACACACAACACCAGGTTAATAATTATAAATATTTCAGTTTTTAATTCATAATTTAAATTATTTAGCTTACATCATTTTTAAAGAAAGAGAAAGCGATAGAAATTTAAATCGCTTCCATCATACCTTTTCTAGTTGAAATATCGTGTTTTTTTGTATGAGTGGCAACAAGTTTGTTTGCCGTTTACGTTTTTATCTAGTTAACATTTATTTTCGTTTCTCGCGTTTGTTTGTTTTAAAGTATTTTTCAATTTCATCTGTACTCATTGTCCTATTTAAATATGTAGTCCATTTTGTTAATAATAATTTCAGAAAATTATGATTTCTTTTTATACTTGTTTTAATTTATTTGGTTGGTTTAAGCGTAAATTATGAATTTTATTAAATTAAATTGTTAAATAATTCGCAGTATTTAAATCAAAACTGCCAGCAAAAGTTTTTTTTATCCTCTGATTTATACACCAAAAACAGAAGATAAAACAGAGTCAGTTGCAGTTTTAAAATGCAAACGACGATTAATCCGAGGATTAATCTTCATCATAAAATCTTGATACATATACAAAAGATTAAATACTTTATCTTTGTCACTCTAATAAATTTTTTTTTTTGTCTTCTTCCGACTTCAAGTCAGCTCAGTCAATTATTCATAGTGGAATTGGAGCATAATGGTAAATATAAATTTAACACAAAATTCGTAATTTTTTACAATTTTCTTTCAACTAGATGACTGTGCGGAACCATTAATAAAAATAAACTTAACGAAATTAGAACATTACTTCTACCGAAAATGTATGATTATTGTAAGTATTGAATTCTATTAGCATAGCACGAAATTACTAATTTATAATTTTTTTCAGTTTATTATTTCCATTTGTTTTTAAGTTTTGCGCTATTTACTAATTGTTTTATAATTCGGATAATTTTGGTAATTAACGAATACAGTTACCTTTCAAAAACAAAACTTCCAGTATCGAAAGATTGGTTGAATATTTTTAAATATGCATTTCATTTCAATATCCTAACCTGGGTGTTAATAGTGGTTTCGATAATTACGCTGGCTTTTCTGTTGGATGCACCTAGTTATAAACATTTTTACAACAATCTGTCATGTCCCTTATTATTAGGGTACGTGTTTGTGCTGCTCATAGTAAATTTTTCACAAGTTCAAAACTGCAAATTTAACAATCTGTTACATATACGGCATTCAAACTTACTTGATTATGGGTCAGGATTGGCTTACAGCTACTACCACGGCTATCTAGAAATAATAGGACCCACCCATGGCGATCAAAGAAAAGGCATTACAGAACGCTTAGAAAATTACGAAGCCACCGAAATGGTTAAAATACCCATTAAACTTTTATTTATCATAGTTCCATTGAATTCTTTTATACCAACACAATTGTCGGAAGGAACCGATGGCCGACTAAACGCATCAACAAGTCTAGAAAAATTGGTTATAGATCGAGCCGGTGTAAAAAATCGTTCATATGAAAATATGATTTATAGAATATCCGGACCAAAACGATGGTACGTATGTGCTGAAGGTGCTACCCCTGTACTAACGTTAAGCGAAGCGCTAAGATTGGAGCCTAATATGGAGTATTTAAAAGAAGAGATTTTATTTAAATTTTATCAAACATTGATATTCTTAATCAATAAGAATGAAAAAACACAGGGAAAGTTTGATGTAATCCTATACAACAATAAGGAAAACATGGGAGATGTTTTGGAGCAAAGAATTTCCGAAATTTTAAACCGCGTTTAATTGATCCTAATTAGATGTACATTGTTTCCTTGGATGATAAAAATAAATGTTTTATTTAATTATTAAAGTAATGAACAATTGAGAAAACCTAGATTGTATTTTATCAATTATTTATGTTCCGCCTTCTTAACTTTCTTATTTGTTTGTCTTTTAGTTTGCTCTGGTCAGAGAATCTTTTCGATCCACATGACCTTTGGTTCGGATTAACAGTAACGTTCCGGAAACTCCTCTCGAGGAGCTCTAGACAAACTAAATTTAATGTTAGTTCACAAAAATTTTATATGTTATATTTATTAAATATCGTATTATATAAGCATAGACATTCATACTAGATTTCTCATTTCATTATTGACGATTTGAGTATCAAGAATTCCACCTAGTGGTCATTTTTTTAAACTGAGCTACCTGATAATTTGACGTTCGAAATTATTATAACAATTCCAATTTTGAACTGTAAACACAACTTTTACTTACCGGATTGCTAATAATTGTAAATAATTCCAATTTTGAACTATAAAAACAATTTTTAATTACCGCATTGCTAAATTTTCATTTTATCAGGTGCATCATTTTAACTTTTTTCCTCGAGAGGCGCTTTCTCTACTTTTACAATCGTCGATAACTAAAGGAAAAAAACAAAACTTCTGATAATTCCAATGTATCGTTGTGTTGTATATTTTATAAGGCAATGATTTTAGAATGCGTTGCAAATATAATACGTCTATGCAATACACCGATAACATTTGAATGGAAATTTTTTATTTTTTTTTGTGTTTTTAGTCAAATGAGAAATCTATTATGATTGTCTATGATATAAGTATTAAAACTTTAAATTATTCTGGTATATTCCAGATTGATAAATATTTTAAGAAGAGGAGAAACACTCCTCTTCTTTAAATATAAGTATTAATTTTATTATTTATTTTTATTTATTTCATTAATTATATGTTATACATATTTAAAGTAATTTATTTAAATAAACAGTTATTCCAGAAACTTCTGAAAGGAAGCCTTGGCAAAAACCGAAAATAATGTTATTATAAAAAGTATTGAATGTTATATTTTAATTATTTTTTATTAATTTATATTTGATAATATTAATACTGATTATAATTTATTATAAAAAATCATAAAAATGTGATTTCTTCGTTCTGTGCCCGAAATTATGGGCCTTTCAGTACCCGAAACCACTATTACGACTTAGTGTGTGTGCCAAACGGAATAAAAAGCGCATAAAAAGTTAAAAAGTTAAAAATTTGAATTTTTATTCACCACAAAATTTTAACTGGTCACTTAAAATTTGTTATTTTTTGTTTTGTTTATATCTTTGTTTATATTTATTTGGTGCAACAGGAATTTCCCAATATAGTTGTGAGTGCTTTGCTGATTTCCGAGTCAGAAGACTCTTCATAATCGGCTTCAGAACAGCAACAATGAATTAAATACAACAATTTTAGTTTATTATTTTAAATTTTTTTATTATTTATAATTTTACAAAATAAAGACAAATATTTTTGAAATTAAAAAATCTCGTTAAATGTTTTCTGCAACTAACCGCCCCAATATTGAGTCTCGAAAAGCAACACCTTCGTTAGTATGACAAATTCACAACTATAAATCGCATCGGTTCGATCGATATGATGAACATTAAATTCATTGCCGCCTTCCAACATGCTAATGTTAAAATCTTTTTTCATAATGCTTATAATAATCGGTGGCGCTATGTAAGATACATACTCGCATTACTTTAATTATTAATTTAATATTTAATCCCTTGTTATTTTATTTTCACAACCACAAATGACGAAACGTCAAAAATTTTAACTGCTTTCAATTGGCACAGCAAAGCGATTAAAAAGTGAGGTACAGTATATTGTATAACAAGTGAAGAAAACAAGTCATTGCAATACGAAAGTGAAATTTGTAGCTTGAGCGATAGCGAGGGCTGCACTCACTTGAGTATTGCAATGACTCATTTTCACACGAGTTACACACTCTATTTTTTCTACGATAGAAAAAAAAATATTCGCAATAAAAAATTAAATTAAAACGTTTGGATTTTCACAAATCGAGTGGCAATATTAAGAAATCGTTGTGTAATGAATATTTCCACACGATTTTAGTAGACGACGCAAAGGCTCCTTTTCTTATATAATTTAAATTCAAAAATCATCATCGAAAGCATAGGTTACTGCACTATCGTAGAAAAATTATATTATTTTTACCACAGTTAAAATATTTAACTTTTTAGCCGAATGGCACATGGCCTTATTTTATTTTTATTTTTAGGTGTTGCTAGGTTGAACGTATGATGGTAACTGAACTTTCTTATTTGGTTTTCCCGTTGCACAGAGTTTAAATTCAATTATAGTCTTCACTGATGACCCAGGGATAAAAAAGATCCGGATATTTTGTATGCTAAAAAACGAGCGTATCCAAAAGATCGGTATATTTTTAACTCTAGGATTTTTTTGGAGCTTTTATTGACAACTGAAAATTATTTGTTTTATCGGCGTAAAAAATCCAAAATTAAAAAATTAACATAATATAAAAAGCTTCGATTTGAACAAATATATTAATAAAAAATAATAAAAAGAATATGTGATGTTGACGTTTAAATTACCAAAATTAAAAAGTCGTTCGCTCATGTCATAAAAAAATCCGGATATTTTATTAAACTGAAGTTAGCAGGGGTAAAATTTACCCAAAATATCTGGATATTTTCTGTCAAAAAGCCATCAGTAAACATATGGAATAAAGCCGAAATAAGCTAACGTCAAGAGTGGAAAATTCTGTCCGAAAAAGAGAAAGACTACAAGAGGTACTGCAAAAAGTCAAGCAAAAAAAAAATATATAGGAAAAGTCGTTGTTTATGAAATTTCGGTTATTTAAAATAAGTTTTTAAAAATATCAAATTGATAATCTAGGTAAAAGTAAGTCTCATAGAATATAATTAAACATATCGTCGGTTTACGAGAACAGTGACACATTTCAAAATATCATATTTTTGAGGAAATCGATTTTAATTTATTTTTTTGGTGTAAAATAGTTGAATTCATCAAATTCAACGTCACATCTATTGAAAACTATGGGTTGTTTAGAAGTGACACTATGCCAGATAAAAGGTTGTTACAGTTAAAGGATTTTTTCCTATTATCTCAAAATTGGCCATTTTTGAGATGTGTCACTGTTCTCGCAAACCGACGATATATTGCGTCAAATTACATCTATTTTTATTAGATCCACACCAAAATAAAAATTGTGTTTCCAGCCTTAAAGCTGAATTAATAAAATTAGGCGCTAATACTTCTGGCAATAAAGGAACTTTAATTAAACGGTAAGATGACAAAAGTATCAAAGTTTTAGTTTTTCGTTTGATTGCAAATTTGAATTAATATGAAATTTCTTGGTACAGTTTTAATTTATTCTTTAAACAAATGTATTTGCTTCAGATTAAATACCTGGACCGAAAAGAAGCTTAACCGAAAACTTTGTGCACCGGATCACCATCATCAATCAGCATGTACAGAGGATTTCGATACCCAGGAAGAATTAACTATAACAGAGGACCTCAGCGTTATAAAAAATGAAACTTTGCTGACCACTGAATTGAAGTCTCCTCGGTTTTTGATTTTATTAATATTTTCTCAATATCAGAGTTGTTATCCAATAAACATGCGTTGACAAGCTTGGATAGAGGACTTCGCTTAGCTCAGCACAATTTTATTACAGAATTAGTAGCAAGAGCGAATCTAATAAACTTTTAATTGCCGGTTCATGTTTTGCTGAAAAGACAAAGCATAAAGTTTACACTATTAAGCTGATATGCATCGAGCAACTGGTAAATAGCGCAAACTGTGAATGTGTCGCGGGTGCTGGAATGGCTGCAGCTTGTAAGCACATAGGAGCGATTATGTTTGGCTTACAGTATTATGGAAGTACCGGTTAGTTCTTAATTAAACCGGCTTTCTTTTGCTTGTTCTGAAAAATTTATTTTTAGGAAAATCATTCGAATGGGTTTCATCGACCAGTTCACTGCAATTATGGCATCAACCAAGTACGTTTAATCGGTCTCGATACAAACCAGTGTACCTATTAAACTGCTCATTAGTTAAGCAATCGTAAAATAGAGACAGCTTCATTGGCACAAATGTTTGCGTTGAGACTTCACGAGTTGGAGCAGAAGAAGTACGTGGCGTTGGTGGTGGTTCCACAGAAAGTTCCTGATTTTCGCGTTCCACTGTTCCACTAATGGTCTCAACCGGTTATGTATTCATTGCTTGAATCAAAATTTTAAATTAATAAAATGAACGAATATCTATTGTTTTTAACTTATCATTTCTCTTGGTTTTGGCGGGAGTCTTTCTGGGTTACTCAGCTGTCTACGATTGGGAATTAGCAGCAATTTTTATTTGGAATGGCGCTGGTTTTTAAATATCGTCTTGTATCACCTAAAGGTAATATTAAACTTTTGAATTAAAAACAAAATATGTATATAAAACTAATTTTCAAACTTACTGCGAACAGTTGGTTTGTAGTTATTTACACAAAAATGTAAGCTACATATTCTAGTAAATTTTGTTGGCTTTTTACCACTTTTAATAGCTCGTACCCACCTTGTCACCATTAATTTGTTTTTTGGAAACTTATGAAAGTGTAGCCCATATTCCTTTATTTGTTTGGATTTGCATTGAGGCACGCAACAATAAAACACCATGGTTATTTTATCTAAAATATTATTCCAAAAACATTAAAATAGTGCTAGTTATTGTGGAAAATGATAACTGGGTAATTTAGTTACATAAATATATTCTTCTTTTTTTATTTTAAAAGAATTAAATAATTTAAAATAAAAAAACTTTAGATACCGCTTCTTATTTACTTACTTTATTTGGTATTTTGACAGTTTAATACCTCGTCAACCGAGGCGACATCTACTTTAGCTTGACGCCATAAACCGTATTAAGTACTGGGCGATGGTACGAGAAGTACGATGTGAAGCGCAGGGTCTCAGCGGTGATGTGCCTGACGAATGTGAGATCCAGACAAGTGCCTCCCAAAGTCGTCGAGCCTACTGTGTTGGAGACGCAGTCTAGGCCCAAGGTGTCCTTGATGAAGCGCATGAATTCGGGTTTAGCGATGACATCGATGTTGAAATCGCTGCAGAGCACAAGAGGCATATCGGAGCCATCTGCTCCTATTAGATGAGGCATTCCCTCTTTAGCATTTTAAATCGCTATTTTGTAGTTTGTAATTTTGCTTAGGTCGACTAGCACTTATAGCTGTATGGTTAACCCAGAAAAAGAAGCCCAATTACTTATTTTAATTTAAAATAAATTATCTGCTACAAGTTCTTTACGCACAAATCGACACAAGAATGGCTCCGATCAGATGATGCATTCTCACATTACAGTGTTCTGAAGTTTTGTAAATCATCATTTTGTAGATTTTAATTAAAGTTTATGTGGAGATAAATTGTTTTAATTAACAATAAGTTTGTTTGTTTGTTTGTTTGTTTTTAAATTTGTTGATGCCAGATCTTTCGATCCATAAGGCCGACGAGTTAGAATAGCATTTATTTCTAGAAACTTCTCAAGGGAAGTTCTAGAATGCCGTTGTTGAGTTAGATTATTTTAATATTTTTTTAATTAACAGTTATTCCAGAAACTTCTAGAAAGAAGCTCTGAACATCCCCGAATATATTTTTATTTATTTTTAGATTATTTCACTTTTTTTATACGTAGGTATATTTTATTTCACTGAGTCGCACTTTGTGATACCACCGACCAGCACGGATATATGGGCCTTGGACATTAAAAATGCAGTACCCAGTACCACTATCTATTTTGTTAAAACTGATTTTGTGATACCCTCGCTTTTGTACACGATATAACGGGCCTTTTACGATAATGCGCAGTACCCGGGACCACCAGTTTAACAAAGATGTTCACTCTTTAAGATCTATATTGCGACTCAACAATAAGTTATCTGCCACAAATTTTTTACGCACAAATTGACACCAGAATTACTCCGGTCAGATAAGGAATTCTCACAGATGATTTTAAATCGCTGTTTTGTACTTTGTAATTTTAATTAAAATTCATGTGGAGATTAATTATTTTAATTTAAAATAAATTATCTGCCACAATATTTTTAAGCAAAAATTAATACTCGAATTACTCCGATCTGATGAGGCATTCTCTCGCTGCAGTGCCCTCAATCTCTGTAAATCGCTATTTTGTAGTTTGAATTTTTAATTAAAATTTATGTGGAGATTAATTAATTTAACATAAATTTACCACTACTGGTTTTTTACGGAAAAATTGACACCATCGGATGAGCCATTCTCTCGCTTCACTGGTTCAAGCATTTAAATCGGTCGAAATTAGAGGTTCACGGCGCGGGTTCCTTTGCCGCCTGATGACGTCATTGCGATAATATTATGCGTGACACATACAGCCGAAGGACCAATCTAAGCAATCATATCTTTAAATTAAAGGTAATGCTTGTCGTTGATGAGTAATTGCTTACGACCAAGGGCTAAATTTCGGGTCAATTTTCTGAACATGCGGTGTAAAACGTTATACGTCAATACTCAATAAGTATCGTTTGGAAAACAGCCAAAAGAATTCAATGTTGTTGTTGTAATTTTCGTTTGTTTAGGTCGACTAACACTTATAGCTGTATATGACCTATTTTTGTATTTATATAAAACGGTTAGTCCAAACTTCTAGAAAGAAGTATGGATGTCCCGAGTCTAATTATTTACTTTCACTGAGACGCACTTTGTGATACCACCGACTAGCACGGATATATGGGCCTTAGACATTAAAAAATGCAGTACCCAGTACCACTATCTATTTTATTGAGCTGTTATTTGTGATACCCTCGCTTTTGTACACGATATAACGGGCCTTTTACGTATATTACGCAGTACCCGGGACCACCAGCTCAATAAAGATGTTCACTCTTCAAGATTTATATTGCGATTGCGACTGAAAAAAGAATTCAATAGTGCACTTGTTGTAAATTGTCAAATAAAATATGGCTAATTTGTAGGAATTTTATAGAGCAATAGCAATTGCTGTTGTAAAATAAGAAGGCTTCGATCAATTGAGCAGGTGGCACTATTCTGGTTTTCCCAGGGAATTGCGAATTGTTTTATTATCAGTTTTTAGTGTATTTTGGTTTTCTTTTTTCCAAAGCATACTAGATTTTGGGGAAACATATTTCGATTTCATAGCAATTTTGTTGTTTATTTTTCCCTAAAAATTTGGCTGGGAATTATTTTTTCCCAAAACATGATCAAAATGCCAATCGCTCAGTATGCTTTCGAAAAAAGAAAACCAATATACACTAAAAACTGACAATAAAACAATTCCCAATTCCCCGGGAAAACCAGAATAGTGCCACAGGAGTTCGAGGAATTCCCAGCGAGGTATGGGATAGTACAATTCTTGTTCGTAAATTCTCAAATAAAATACAGCTAAAATTTCAAGTCTTGGGTGTTTTATTTCCATAAAGCTGTATAAAACTGAACATTTAAAATTATGTTACAGGGGTTCTTTCATTCTGATTTAGAAGTCAAAATACATATTTTATTACCATACATTTATTGTTTAGCATTTAGCATTTATAATTTGGACAAACTCTGGTTTAAGTGAAGCACCTCCAACAAGGAAGCCATCAATATCGGCTTGGTTACCAAGTTCCTTGCAGTTAGCAGCAGTAACTGATCCACCGTATTGAATACGAATAGCATCAGAAACTTCTTGCGAAACATTCTTACAAAACCAGCATCGTAGAGCTGCATGTACATCTTGAGCTTGCTGCGGTGTAGCCACTTTACCGGTACCAATTGCCCAGACGGGCTCATAGGCAATAACAACATTTGTCCAGTCTTTTACCACAGCAGCTATGGCCTTTGTTTGACGGAAAACAACTTCTTCTGTTTTTCCAGCTTCACGTTCTTGTAATGTTTCACCAATGCAAGCAATGACCTTCATTCCTTCCGCGAGGGCATGAACAACTTTTTCCGCGATAAACTCATCGTTTTCTCCAAAAATAGTGCGGCGCTCTGAATGACCAATTATAACCCAATCTGCACCCACGTCTTTCAACATGGCAGGTGATTGTTCGCCGGTGAAAGCACCACTGGCCACTTTATAACAATTTTGACCCGCAACTCTAATCGATTGGGGTAGAACTGAACGTGCATATTCAAGATAAGGTCCTGGAACGCCAATTACAATTTCTACATTGGGATCCAATGGACCGGCAGTTAATGTTTTGGCAATTTCGGCTATGCTTTGCTTATTGCCATTCATTTTCCAGTTACCACCAACACAAAATTTACGAGACATATTGCAATAGCAGGGATCTTTGTTTCGACACCTATTTAAAATGTTACATTAGATGGTTTATTTGATATTATTTTAAATAAAAAAAAACTTACGAAGTTGTAGAAGAAAATGACAATACTTGCGAATAACCAATAAACGAAACTGCTCTAGACAAAAAATTGTAAGATATTTTATAACCTTTGAATGACCTTGTAATAGGTTGTATCATAATAACCTGCCGGCAATATGCTATAATTTTCTGATGACCAATAAACAATATACAACTGGAGCTTTTGTTAATATGGAAAAGTTTTTCTTAACATAACAGTAGAAAAGCATTGTTTAAATTAAAAAACAAGTGAGATTTAAAAAGAATTATCGATTTAATTTTATTTTTGATGTTTTCTCGAACAATTTTCGACCCATAAAAGAAAGCAAAGGAAACAAATTCATACGGAATTCTATGCTTTATGGTTTATGGGTTGACATTTTAATAAACATTCCCAGTGCTTTATTAATTTATGCAACTAAAATGGTGGTGCTAGTAATGTGAAAGTGGATTAATGCTGTATCGACTGAAAACTTATATTTTTTTACAAAGGAAATACTGTTATATTTAGGTTCAAGAATTGAATTATAATATCTATAAGGGAAATTAGTCATAATTCTCATAGTAAAGCTTGAAGCAAACATCTGCTTGTTGGGGTGCGTTAAAATGCTAGTATCTGTGCCTTGGGTAGAGATGGCACCACTACCCGTTGAACAAAGAAAATGAAAAAAATCAAAAAAATTGTATTTGCACATAAAATTCTTCCAACCTTTCAACCGAGATTTTATTTTTTTATTTCGTTTAATATTAATATTATATTCGCTTTATTATTTAATTGAGTTGTTTATTGGGATTCGTTCAATTACTAAATAGTAATGCCATCTCTACCTAATACCGTAGACAGACACAGAGTTAATCGCGATTTTCAGTTGTCATTTTTGTCAAAAATCGCGTTGTGGAAACAAAATAATCCGGTTTAGGTGAAAATTGGGTAATGACAGACGACTGCCATTACACAATCTTCACAAAAATCTGGACTATTTCGTTTTCACAACGCGATTTTTGATAATCGGGTTAAATGAAAATCGCGATTAACTTTGTGTCTGTCTACCGTATAAGATTCATGTTGTCTTCAAAATTTGTTAGCGATTTCCCTTATTCGCCTTTTAACGCAAAGTGGCTGACATCTGGTGGACGATATTGAAACTAGAGTTAAAGGTGAACAGCAATAAAAAAATACATAATTGGACAATTGTGTTATTGATTTCGGTTCAAAACAATCATTTATTGCACATAAAAGTTATATTTATTTATTCAGCGACAAAATAATTAAAAAATAACACACATAAAAATAAACGCTGAATTGCTGTGCACCTTTAACAAGTGGCGATCGTAGCGCCACTTGCGGCCCTTTAAAGGCGATATAGATTGTGAAATTAGTTCATAAATCTTTCACTAGTTTCGCTTGTCAGTGTACAAAAATGTTTGTTTAAATTTTTTTTATATGGTGTTTTGCTAAAAACAGCTAAAATAAAATTGAGATAAATTGAATAAAAAATGCCACGATATGAAGTTTACAGTAATAATTATAATTAACAATTGATTAATACATGTATTTTGAAAAGTTAATAATCCATAACCCTTTAATATCCAGGAAAACGATAAGTTAAAACAGTTAATTTTGACATTTTTATAGCTGATTTATCAACAAAACTTATTATTGAATTTATATTTTCCGATGCAATTAACCAACATTCTGTTTATTTTATATTTTTAAATACAAAATGTTGTTCAAATCCCATATTTTGCTTATCTATAGATTGTGCAATTTTTGGTATTTTCTGAGGTTATATCCGTTGTTTTAGAAATTTATTAGCCAACAAAATATGAGATGTGAGCAATACTATGTATTTAAAAATAGAAAATAAAGAGAAAGTTGGTTAATTGCATCGAAAAATATAAATTTAATAATAAGTTTTGTTGATAAATCAGCAATAAATATGTCAAAATTTACTGTTTTAATTTATCATTTTCCTGGATATTAAAGGGTTATGGATTATTTCCTTTTTAAAAATACATGTATTAATCTATTGTAGATTATTACTATGTATTACTTTAAACTATATATTGTGGCATTTTTAATTCAATTTATCTCACTTTTATTATAGCTGTTTTTAGCGAAACTCCACATAAAAAAAATGTAAACAAACAAATTTGTACACTGACTAGCGAAACTAGTGAAAGGTTTATGAACTAATTTCACGATTGAGAAATTAGTTCAAACAACTTTCGCTAGTTTCGCTAGTCAGTGTACAAATTTGTTTGTTTACGTTTTTTTTTATATAGAGTTTTGCTAAAAACAGCTATAATAAAATTGAAATAAATTGAATAAAAAGTACCTCGATATGAAGTTTAAAGTAATTATAATAATTAACAATAGATTAATACATATATTTTGAAAAGATAATAATCCATAACCCTTTAATGTCCAGGAAAAGGACAAATTAAAATTGCTAATTTTGATATATTTATAGCTGATTTATCAACAAAACTTATTGTTACATTTATATTTTTCAATGGAATTAACTAGCTTTCTCTTTATTTTCTATTTTTAAATACAAAGTATTGCTCAAATCTCATAATTTTTGGCTAATAAATTTCTAAAACAACGGACATAACCTCAGAAAATACCAAAAATTACCTCATTTTTATTTGTAATTTTCTTGAATGTTAAAGGGTCAACGGATTATTAAATTTAAATAAAATATGTTAAATAGTATTTCAAAGTTTTATTATAACCATCAACGTTTCTTCAAGATAATTTTAATTAACAATTTTGCGATTTAATTGGACATGTTTTTAGCGAAAATCCATATAAAAAAAATGTAAACAAACAATTTTGTACACGGACTAGCGCCTCTTGCGAAAATGTATGCGAAGCAGTTGTACTAAAACACAATCTATAGATCGTGATAATTGTTCATTTTAGTACCGCAATTGTCGCTAGTCTGAATTATCTTTTCCATAACAAATGAGGTAATTTACACTAGCGCACCTAGCGTAAATGATGGCGAAGTTGATGTTTAGTTCAAGTGCTAAACATGATCTATAGATCATGTTTAGCACTTGTACTAAGCATCAGCTTCGCCATCATTTACGCTAGGTGCGCTAGTGTAAATTACCTCATTTGTTATGGAAAAGATAATTCACACTAGCGACAATTGCGGTACTAAAATGAACAAATATCACGATCTATAGATCATGTTTAGCACTTGTACTAAACATCAACTTCGCCATCATTTACGCTAGGTGCGCTAGTGTAAATTACCTCATTTGTTATGGAAAAGATAATTCACACTAGCGACAATTGCGGTACTAAAATGAACAAATATCACGATCTATAGATCATGTTTAGCACTTGTACTAAGCATTTACTTCGCCATCATTTACGCTAGGTGCGCTAGTGTAAATTACCTCATTTGTTATGGAAAAGATAATTCACACTAGCGACAATTGCGGTACTAAAATGAACAAATATCACGATCTATAGATCATGTTTAGCACTTGTACTAAACATCAACTTCGCCATCATTTACGCTAGGTGCGCTAGTGTAAATTATTTCATTTGTTATGGAAAAGATAATTTACACTAGCGACAATTGCGGTACTAAAATGAACAAATATCACGATCTATAGATCGTGATATTTGTTCATTTTAGTACCGCAATTGTCGCTAGTGTAAATTATCTTTTCCATGACAAATGAGATAATTTACACTAGCGCACCTAGCGTAAATGGTGGCGAAGTTGATGTCTAGTACAAGTGCTAAACATGATCTATAGATCGTGATAATTGTTCATTTTAGTACCGCAATTGTCGCTAGTCTGAATTATCTTTTCCATAACAAATGAGGTAATTTACACTAGCGCACCTAGCGTAAATGATGGCGAAGTTGATGCTTAGTACAAGTGCTAAACATGATCTATAGATCGTGATATTTGTTCATTTTAGTACCGCAATTGTCGCTAGTGTGAATTATCCTTTCCATAACAAATGAGGTAATTTAGACTAGCGCACCTAGCGTAAATGGTGGCGAAGTTGATGTCTAGTACAAGTGCTAAACATGATCTATAGATCGTGATATTTGTTCATTTTAGTACCGCAATTGTCGCTAGTGTGAATTATCTTTTCCATAACAAATGAGGTAATTTACACTAGCGCACCTAGCGTAAATGATGGCGAAGTTGATGTTTAGTACAAGTGCTAAACATGATCTATAGATCATGTTTAGTACTATTTGCTTACTAAAATACTCAGTAGATGTCACTAGTCGGTTTTGTCAATTTGCTAACCTAACTTTTCGTTATATGGAGATTTACATGCGATTAAAAAAGTGTTCATTAAAATTATCAAGTTTATTTATTTTGTCTTTATTTTATTAAATTTAAATGGGTAGATATTGTTGTGTGCCACAGTGCAAAAATAAATTTATAAGAAACGGTGGCCTACATTTCCACAGTTTTCCAAAAAACATTAAAGAATGTAAAACTTGGTTGGCGATTCTCAGAATGAATAAAACCCCAAGGGAAATTGCAAATTGTGTTGTTTATAGTGAACATTTTTTGCGAACGGACTATAAAGATACATCCACAGGTAATTTTGTTTATTATTTAATATACATTTCTAACCATTCAGGTCGAATTTCAAATTTAAATAAAGGAACAATTCCCAGTGTTTGTTACCAATCAGGAATCACGACAGTATACCAAAAGCAGCAAGAAAAGCTCCAAAATCTCGAGTAACAAATTTATCAAAAAGAATCCCATTGAAACCCAGCAATCCATGGATAATAACTGACGGTGATTTGAATCAAAGATAATTACGGTTCAGAGATAATTACGGATAAATTTAAAGTGAACAGGGTAATGTAACTTAAGTTTCATTGAATAAAAAATGTAATATATAACATTAATATTTTTAGGAATCGCAAACAGAAACTCAAACTGTTTCTCGCGGAATGCAAACGTCCATATGTGGGTGTCATCTTTGTTCAATTTTCTTTGATACGCTCGATGGAAGTAATATCAAATATTTAACTGCGTTTGAATTAAATCGGTTCAATTTATTGTCGACATTGTTCCGCCGTTTGTTGGTAGTGTATTGCTGGGTATATCGCTGTTGTTTGATGGCTTGAACTTGTATAGGTGCTGCTTGGTTGTTGATTTGAAGATCGTTAACTCTGTAGATTACCTGTTGTTTGTTGGCTTGCTAGATGCTGGTTGCTTGATGACTCGAACTTGCAGATCGTAAATTTCCAGTTGGTTATTGGTGTTTTTGATGCCGGTTGTTGTTTGGCGATGTACTTCTCAATTGGTGCCAGTTTTTTTTAGTGGCTTCGAAGGACCATGTGTAAATCTCAGACTTTAATTCTTAAGTTGTAAATTTAAGATAGTCTTGATTTACCAAAATTTTGGTATTGAGAATAAAAGACGTTGTTGGTTTTTATTCTTTTAATATCTTTGTATCGCTTACCGTTGGTCAGGGCGATGTTTTATTGAGTCAATTAATTTTGAACTGAATTAAATCAGACAAATGTTTGATTTATATACAAAATAGTCATACATTAATTATACTAATAACAACTAATATCGACTAAAATTGCTGATTTTAATATTACAATTTGTATGTTAAAAAATTATATATTTGGTGTCAATGAACTGACTAAAAATATAAAAACGTATCATAATATTAAGGAAAAATGCATAATATACATTTTTCCATTGTAGTTAAATTACATTAATCAATAATAATAACAAGAATGACTTGTATTTATACGATTGAGGCCATGCTTGCGCAGCATGGTGAGTTGGTATGTTCACGTGACTAAACAACAGTAAACAGCAATCGCCGTATCTTCAGTGTCCTTTCCATGCCGTATGCAAGGTGTATTGATTGATTTACTTTCAATTATGCGACGTGCTATTTTCGCTGATGATCTCTCGAAATATATGTTTCCCAGTTGGCTTATAATTTCCAGGATGATGCCATTGCTGCTCCAAGATGATTCCTAAAACAATTAGTTTGACTGAAACTGAAGAATCATTAATTCTAAATATATGCGTTACCTGTAAAACCGTATTGCTCAACAACAAATAGTTACATGTAGCTTGTGTTACAACACCTGAGGTGTTATTTAAGTGCAATTTTATCAGGTAAACGACATTTTTCTTCGTCTCCGCTCTACAATTTCCTTTTATGAAGAAATTTGAATTTACTTTTATAAAATAAATTTCTTTTAAAAAATTGTTAAGCGCCATATTGTGGCCACGAATTTTACTGGCTTTTGCCATTCTTTCGTTGAACCACACATCAATTTCGTTGATATTCAAGAAGGCCAAAGTTTTGTGATTCAAATGACGTAATGTTGCCCACTCGGTGCTTTTGAAATCCGGTAACGTAATATGTGAAGAAGCTGGTACTTTTTTAATCATAAACAATTTCCTATCCAGTTTAAAATGTTCCCACAGTTGTAATCTAAAATGAATTATCATTACATTAAAATAAATAATTGGTGTAAAGCTCAATTAAATAAGGACCTTTCATTTAAAACTTTTTTGCTACCGCTTGTTTTAGCTCCCTTAAATTTTAATTTTGCCTTAAGGATTCCTGTGTACCATTTTGTAACGTTATAATTATTAATTCATCCACAAATTTTATTAATATTACATTTAAATTTTTTTGACGAAAGTTACCAACGTTATTTTCCTTATTCTCCATGATTTCTTTCAAAATAAATAACTTGTTGCAATTTCATAATGTAATTTTCTATATTATAAATTTAAGTTTTGATATTCTATTATTCTATAACAACAAAACAAAATGTTGTTTTTTAAAATATGTCTGAACTTACCAATATTTTGGTGAATTTTTAATAGTTTTCACAATTTATCACAGCCTATTTAAATTTGTTTGTAAATTTATATGGCCATATTTGTTAGGTTAGGAAAAAGACAAAAGTGACTAGCGCCAGCGGCGGTACTAAAATGAACAATTATCACGATCTATAGATTGTGAATTTAGTTTATAAACTTTTCACTAGTTTCGCTAGTCAGTGTACAAATTTGTTTGTTTACGTTTTTTTTATATAGAGTTTTGCTAAAAACAGCTATAATAAAATTGAAATAAATTGAATAAAAAATACCTCGATATGAAGTTTAAAGTAATAATAATTATTAACAATAGATCGTGATATTTGTTCGTTTTAGTACCGCAATTGTCGCTAGTGTGAATTATCTTTTCCATAACAAATGAGGTAATTTACACTAGCGCACCTAGCGTAAATGATGGCGAAGTTGATGTTTAGTACAAGTGCTAAACATGATCTATAGATTAATACATATTTTTTTGTAAAGTTAATAATCCATAACGATTTAATATCCACGAAAACAATAAGTAAAAACAGCTAATTTTGATATATTTATAGATGATTTATCAACAAAACTTATTGTTACATTTATATTTTTCAATGGAATTAACCAGCTTTCTCTTTATTTTCTATTTATAAATACAAAGTATTGCTCAAATCTCATATTTTTTGGCTAATAAATTTCCAAAACAACGGACATAACCTCAGAAAATACCAAAAATTACCTCATTTGTATTTGTAATTTTCTTGGATATTAAAGGATCAACGGATTATTAAATTTAAATAAAATATGTTAAATAGTATTTCAAAGTTTTATTATAACAATCAACGTTTCTTTAAGATAGTTTTAATTAACAATTTTGCGATTTAATTTTACATGTTTTTACCGAAACTTCATATAAAAAAAATGTAAACAAACAATTTTGTACACGGACTAGCGCCTCTTGCGAAAATGTATACGAAGCAGGTGTACTAAAACACAATCTATAGATCGTGATATTTGTTCATTTTAGTACCGCAATTGTCGCTAGTCTGAATTATCTTTTCCATAACAAATGAGGTAATTTACACTAGCGCACCTAGCGTAAATGATGGCGAAGTTGATGTTTAGTACAAGTGCTAAACATGATCTATAGATTAATACATATTTTTTTGTAAAGTTAATAATCCATAACGATTTAATATCCACGAAAACAATAAGTAAAAACAGCTAATTTTGATATATTTATAGATGATTTATCAACAAAACTTATTGTTACATTTATATTTTTCAATGGAATTAACCAGCTTTCTCTTTATTTTCTATTTATAAATACAAAGTATTGCTCAAATCTCATATTTTTTGGCTAATAAATTTCCAAAACAACGGACATAACCTCAGAAAATACCAAAAATTACCTCATTTGTATTTGTAATTTTCTTGGATATTAAAGGATCAACGGATTATTAAATTTAAATAAAATATGTTAAATAGTATTTCAAAGTTTTATTATAACAATCAACGTTTCTTTAAGATAGTTTTAATTAACAATTTTGCGATTTAATTTTACATGTTTTTACCGAAACTTCATATAAAAAAAATGTAAACAAACAATTTTGTACACGGACTAGCGCCTCTTGCGAAAATGTATACGAAGCAGGTGTACTAAAACACAATCTATAGATCGTGATATTTGTTCATTTTAGTACCGCAATTGTCGCTAGTCTGAATTATCTTTTCCATAACAAATGAGGTAATTTACACTAGCGCACCTAGCGTAAATGATGGCGAAGTTGATGCTTAGTACAAGTGCTAAACATGATCTATAGATCGTGATATTTACTTCTTACACTTTCTGCCGTAGGCACTTGGCGAAACACACTAATACACACATTTTTAAAATTTTTAACAACACTTGTTAAATATTTCGCAAAATTACAAAAGGTTTAAAAAATCACTCGATCGATTTCGGCTTATTAGGCCATCATCAGGAGTATCTACTAAACTGTAAAAATAAAAATGTAGTTAGATATATATATATAGTTGGAAAAAGCAAAAAGTGAAACCAAAATATACAAATAAAAAAATGTGGAAGTGGTAAACAATAAAATTGGTGACAGCAATAAACATTAAAAATTAAAAATTAAAAGGGGGTGAGTTAAACACAGGTATATGATTATTGATTAGTCAACGGTCGAATAACAAAATTCCAGATGTTGTGATTTTTTTTTTTTTTTTGTTTTTTTGTTTTGTTTTGTTTTGATAGCCTGTAAAGCGGATAAAGGCAACACGATCACTGTTCTCACAAGAATCGATTATTACAATAAAATTTCTGATTTCATTACAGAAAGCAACGCATTAGAGCTCAATAGAGATCCTACTAGGTCATTTAAGACTTTGGTCAGTAAGTGTATCAACCAATGCCCAAAGGTCTTTGATGGCACTGGTTGGAGGTACACGGTTATGAATCCATCTGCCCCAATTCTTTATGGTTTACCTAAAATCCATAAAGAAGGCATTCCAATTAGACCAATAGTAGCGTATTGCAATGCACCTGCCTGCAAGCTATGTAAGGGTTTCATAAACTTTTTCAACAGTCAAGATGTTGATATTCCACTACACTCAAAATTAGTTTCGTTTGACGTTGCTAGTCTTTTCACTTCTATTCCAATTAACATTTTGTCTCAAATAGTTTATACTTACTTAGATAGGGATGTTGCAGATGGAAGCCTTCGGAATGAACTGAAGCTGATATTTGAAACTTGTATTAAACAAAATTATTTTTGCTTTGATAATAAGTATTTCAGATTCACTGATGGTCTACCGATGGGCTCCCCTCTGTCACCTTTGTTAGCAGAAATTTTCATGAATTTCTTCGAACAAACGATTGTATCAAGCAATAATCCTTATTTCCGTCATATGATCTTTTGGTACAGATATGTTGATCACATACTATGTCTATGGAATGGAACTGATAGGCTATTAACCTCTTTTCTCACTTGGTTAAATTCTCAATATCCCACCATTAATTTTACGGTAGAAAAAGAAGAAAACAAATCTATTAACTTTCTAGATATAACAATAACCAGAATTAATTCTTCATTAGAGTTCAAAATTTATAGAAAACCCACGTATACAGACGCCATTATACCTAACTCGTCAAACCATCCCCATAATATTAAAATGTCAGCTTTCCATTCATTCTTAGATAGATGAATAAACATTCCTTTGACCATATCCAATTATAACAAAGAGCTTAATATAATTTTAGAAATAGCAGCGAATAACGGTTATGCAGCTAAGACTATATTAAAGCTATTAAACAGAAAACTGAAACATAAAGCTTTAGCTAACATTTATCCACCTGATAGCCCAATGCCGAAAAATTGGCGCCGCTTAAAGTATATAGGAAAAACTAGTCAACGGATTAGTAACATCGTGACACAATATACAGATATTAGCTTTGCTTTTTATAACAATAATACAATTAAGAAAATGATTTTTAACAATAAACCAAGAATTGATCGCCTTTCCAAGTCTGGCGTTTATAAGATCAATTGCAATGATTGTAGTTCCTCTTATATCGGACAGACTGGGCGCAATTTTGAAGTTAGAGTTAAAGAACATTTATCTGGTAGCCATGAATCATCCCTTTATAATCATTTAACGTTAGAAAATCACACATCCAGTTTAAACAATTTAGAAATATGTATTGCATGTACAACCATAAAGCAGACGTTTAGACAACTTAGAATCTTACGAAATCCGAAAAGCTATATTTCTTAACCAAAATATCCTCAACGAACAGAGAGAAATCCGTTTCTCACCAATTACCGACCCCGCATTGTTTTATTCACATACTCATTCCATACCATAAAATGACTATTACGTCGGGTTATAATAAAATAAAGAAAGGGTAGAAAAAAAAAAAAAAAAAAAAATCAACATCTGGAATTTTGTTATTCGACCGTTGACTAATCAATAATCATATACCTGTGTTTAACTCACCCCCTTTTAATTTTTAATTTTTAATGTTTATTGCTGTCACCAATTTTATTGTTTACCACTTCCACATTTTTTTATTTGTATATTTTGGTTTCACTTTTTGCTTTTTCCAACTATATACCGGGTGTTTCTTTTAAACTGAGACGATCAAATATCTCGAAAAATAGCCACTCTACGGAAAAAATGTCCATAATCAAAATTTAATCATACCGCGGGGGAAATACATTAGTGCAAAAAAATAGTCCCCCACCCCCCGCTTTGTAGGTTTGGCGGGGGTAACTTTTAAACTAAGATAGGAAGCCATATTTTTTATTGCAGATACGGATTCTACGACTAAAAGTACATATGATTTGAATGAAATATTTTGTTCGGTTCATGATAGATGGCGTTGTAATCGATGAAATTCAATTTTTTCAATTTCTTCTTCTTAGAACACACGCATTCGATTCTGCGATACGTTTGAAATTAAAAACATCACGTTTTCATTGGAAATACTCGAAATTCGTCATCAAAACAATTTATTCAGTTTTGTAAATCACATTTAACGTTTGTGTTATTTCTTATCTTCATGTTTTTCATAATTGCAAAATAAACGATAAAATACTTTAGAATGGATCGTTGAACTGTGCCAGAGAAAATTGAAATGGTTCTGGTTTATGGAGAAGCTGGCAGAAATCTTGAAAATGCTGTTGCTATTTACGCTCAACGTTTTCCGGATAGGATTCGTTCACGTGCTTCATTTGGCCGTACTATCAAACAATTTATTGCTGATGGAAATGTTCAACCGAAAAAGATGACCCGTAGAGCAACAGTCACTGGAGAAAATAATGAAATTTCTGTATTGGCTGCAGCGACTCGTAATCCTCATGTTAGTACACGAGAAATAGTTCACGATTCCGGATTGTCCCTCACCAATGTTTGGAGAATTTTAAAACGGCACAAGTATCATCCATATCCTGTGCCTTTACACCAAGATCTTCATGGCGCTGATTTCCAAAATCGGATAACTTTTTGCCAATGGGCACGTGAACAAATACAACAAAACCCCAATTTTTTTCGTTGCGTAATGTTCTCTGACGAATCGTCTTTTACAAACCATGAAACGGTTAATCGACACAACATGCATTATTGGAGTGTTGAAAATCCACACTGGCTTCGCCAAGTTGAACATCAGCGCCCTTGGACTGTCAACGTGTGGTGTGGAATAATTGGCAACCAACTCATCGGCCCCCACATTATTGAAGGCAACTTGAATGGTCAAATGTACCGAAACTTTTTGGAAAATGAACTGCCAATATTACTTGAAAATTTGAACTTAGAATTGAGACGGAACATGTGGTTTCAATATGATGGTTGTCCTGCACACTATTCGTTGGTAGCACGTGAGGTACTTGATCGTGATTTCAATGGTCGCTGGATCGGTAGAGCTGGTCCGATAAATTGGCCCGCCAGATCACCAGATCTTACTTCACCAGATTTCTTTTTGTGGGGCTATCTCAAAGACAAAGTTTACAAACAAGAACCAACAACACGTGAGAACATGATTGAGCGAATCAGAAATGCGTGTGCTGAAATTCAACCAAACACACTTCTCAGTTGTGTACAATCATTGGAAATGCGTATTAATAAGTGCATTGAAGTCGCAGGCCATCATTTTGAACACTTATTTTAAGCTAAAATTATTTTATTCACCTGCCATTTACATTAATAAATTATTTTGATGACGAATTTCGAGTATTTCCAATGAAAACGTGATGTTTTTTATTTCAAACGTATTGCAGAATCGAATGCGTGTGTTCTAAAAAGAAGAAATTGAAAAAATTGAATTTCGTCGATTACAACGCCATCTATCATGAACCGAACAAAATATTTCATTCAAATCATACGTACTTTTAGTCGTAGAATCTGTATCTGCAATAAAACATATGGCTTCCTATCTTAGTTTAAAAGTTACCCCCGCCCCACCTACAAAGCGGGGGGTGGGGGACTATTTTTTTGCACTAATGTATTTCCCCCGCGGTATGATTAAATTTTGATTAAGGACATTTTTCCGTAGAGTGGCTATTTTTCGAGATATTTGATCGTCTCAGTTTAAAAGAAACACCCGGTATATCTAACTACATTTTTATTTGTACAGTTTAGTAGATACTCCTGATGATGGCCTAATAAGCCGAAATCGATCGAGTGATTTTTTAAACCTTTTGTAATTTTGCGAAATATTTAACAAGTGTTTTTAAAAATTTTAAAAATGTGTGTATCGTGATATTTGTTCATTTTAGTACCGCAATTGTCGCTAGTGTGAATTATCTTTTCCACAACAATTGAGGTAATTTACACTAGCGCACCTAGCGTAAATGATGGCGAAGTTGATGTTTAGTACAAGTGCTAATCATGATCTATAGATCATGTTTAGCACTTGTACCAAACATCAACTTCGCCATCATTTACGCTAGGTGCGCTAGTGTAAATTATCTCATTTGTTATGGAAAAGATAATTCACACTAGCGACAATTGCGGTACTAAAATGAACAAATATCACGATCTAAGATACATACTTTGTACATTTTAGTACCGCAATTGTCGCTAGTGTGAATTATCTTTTCCATAACAAATGAGGTAATTTACACTAGCGCACCTAGCGTAAATGATGGCGAAGTTGATGTTTAGTACAAGTGCTAAACATGATCTATAGGTTATTATAATTTATTTGACTAAACTAAAATACGATAGTTAATATAATTTATATGAAGGTGGCACTAGTATAAAAGCCATTTACTGTACTTCAAAAGGAA
This sequence comes from Tipula helvola, assembly GCA_963556165.1. Lineage (NCBI taxonomy): Eukaryota > Metazoa > Arthropoda > Insecta > Diptera > Tipulidae > Tipula > Tipula helvola. The sequence continues at coordinate 141,197,626 of OY744482.1, read as the reverse complement.
CTAAACTAAACCAAAATAAATGTTAAAAATGTTCGAAAGACTACAACAAAAACACATAAACCTTTACATTTGTTTGTTTAATATTTGATAATTTCGCATTCATCATCACCAATGCAATTTTAAGGTATTTTAAATAAAATAGTAACAAAAAAATAAACAGAAATGTCAAACAAAAGTAATTCACGATACGTGGAAAGTTATTGAAAAGTAAGCTCGTAAATTTATTTTTCGGTTGACGCCTATGAGGCAATAGCAGAAGCTTCAATTTTGTTTTAGTTTAGTTAGTTTAGTCGATTAACACTGGCAGACTAGGGATACTCAAATAAAACGAGATTAGCTAATCTTCAACTTGACACACTACAGCTAATCTCGAAAAAATCACTAATCGCGCTTAGCTAATCCCTAGTCTGTCAAGGGTATAAGCGCGATTAGTGAAACGAGATTAGCTAATCCACCACAAATCCATATGCGTTGACAGACTAGGGATTAGTTGCTTGCAGAGAAATAAAATATTATTATGTTGAAGTTTTTTCCAAAAATTAATAGCTTTTTATAGACAAATTTAATAAACTAATTTCTTTTTTGTTTACATCCTAATATTTCGAACTTTTGGTCATAATCATAGGTAACATTTTTTTAATGATCTAATTTGTTATATTATAATTTTTTGTATTTGATTGGAAAAATTTTATTTTATTCGCTGAAATATAGCTAGTAAATCAGCTGCACCCTGATTCTCTAAGGCCCGTTGTACATTTTAGCTAAGCTAACCCTACCTCTCCACCTAACATATACTATACCAGTACCATTAGCATTTCTATAAACAAAAATATTAAAAATGGCTTCGGATGAGGTAAACGTGCGATACGTTATTCGGTGCGAATAAACTGGAATTTATATTCCATAAGCATTCAATCTCTAAACAAATGAATTAATTTCATAATTTCCTCCTTTTCGTTCATTTTGAAAATATTTATTATTAAAACTTAATTTATTAGCATTAAGATTCAACACAGGCAGGATTACACTTGCCGTTACTTTGAATTATGTATGTATATGGCTTATATGAAATTATTATAACATCGAGTTTCGCCAAATTGTTATAACCTGTTGGTATAATTTATTGATATTTTATAACATTTGGTGTCTCCACTAGCAAAAGAGTAAATATTAATGGTATAACTCAATGGTAGATTGCAGGTGGAGAGGCCGGGTAAGCGAGAAACGTAGTTGATATTAGCAGAGTTTAGCCCGCTCAGCTCACTCCGTTGCACATTTGAGCTAATTACATCGCTCACATATACATTGATGTATTTGCATAATTCATTTATTATGATTTATGCCACGGTACCTAATATAACTAAGTAGCCTACGAATTAATAATAAAACATACAAAAACATCAGTGTATGTGTGAGCGATGTTAGCTGACATAGCAAGGCGAAGACAACTCGAGCTAATATAGTTTGCATCGCTCAAAACAAAAAACATAGCTCGCTTAGCTTAGCTGAAATGTGCAACGGGCCTAAAAAATAAGCTAATGCGTAAACGAGTAAACTTGCAAAAACAGGAGCCTACTTTAATGAATTCGCAATTTTTCGATTTGATTACTACTTCAAATAAAATCGAAACACCGAATCAGTCTTTTAATTTTCTAAAACTATTTTATATTTTTATTATGATACCAATAAGAATAATCCTATGGTGAATCCTATCGGTTTATTTCCACTAGAACTATTTATTTACATTATAAAGCAATAACAAATAAATATCATAACTGTAAGTTACAATTTTCATAAATCAACAATTAAATTGCCGCTGGTTTTGTTATTTTTATGTTGGTAGCACTAGTTCGAAAACAGTTGTTTAACAACGTCTATAAATACCAGAATAAAATCCTGGTTAAAACAGTTAATTTAGGGACGACTATAAATACCAAAAAAAATCAATTCAAAAACAGTTGTTTTTCGAAAACAGTGACTACAGCTATAGTTGTAGTTTGGTCTATAAATATGGCCCTAAAGCTTACTGTAAGCTTTGCACAAGACGTTTGACAAAAATGTTTTTGTGAGCTGCCGGCATTTTAATTGTAAGGTCTGACAAAAACAATAAAATAAGGGCGGTTGTAATGCCAGACAATAGATTGAATGCTAGACAACTTCATTGTGATTTTTTGTGTTAAGGAAAACAAATAAACGTCAAAATATTGTTCATATCTTTTTGTATGAAGTGGCACAGATGCAATTTTATTTCTATAATTACAGACATATATTAAATATTTTTTAACAAAAGTTTAATTGAAATGTATTCATTTTATATCATTTTAAGCAAAGCAAGTACATTTTTTTGTAAAAAGCATGTGAAAAATTAAAACATAAAAAGAAGGCAAATTCGTATTCTTTAGGTTTAATCTTGTGCCGTTTGAGTTTTTTTTTATGGTTATTTTTATTAAAATTAAGTTATTTTCAAACATTTTAAGATAGCTTCATATAAACTGCTGTTTGTTTTCCTTAACACTCAAAAATATCTGACATATTTTGGCTGTCAAATAATCGATCTATAGATTGAATGCTAGACAACTTCATTGTGATTTTTTGTGTTAAGGAAAACAAATAAAACGTCAAAATATTGTTCATATCTTTTGTATGAAGTGGCAAAGATGCAATTTTTATTTCTGTTATTTCAGACATATATTAAATATTTTTTAATAAACAATTGATTGAAATGTATTTATTTTATGTCATTTTATGCTAACCCGGTAATTTTTTTTGTGAAAATCGGGTGAAAAATTAAAACATAAAAAGAAGGTCAATTCGTATTCTTTAGGTTTAATCTTGTGCCGTTTGAGTTTTTTTTGTGGTTATTTTTATTAAAATTAAGTTATTTTCAAACATTTTAAGATAGCTTCATATAAACTGCTGTTTGTTTTCCTTAACACTCAAAAAAATCTGACATATTTTGGCTGTCAAATTATTGATCTATTGCCTGTACGTATTATATTTGCAACGCGTTTTAAAATCATTGCCTTATAAAATACACAAATGAAACGATAACATCTGAAATATCAGAAGTTTTGTTTTTTTCCTTATAATTGATTGCCACCATATCTTACTGGATACAAATCCCGTCAAATGACGATATTGGAGAATAGACGAGAGCTTTTAAAGTGTTCGTTTGTTGGAAATATTTTACTAGATTAAATGGATGTACCATCTAAATTACAATCAATTAAAATAAAGGCACCGAGTAGAAATTTAAGAAGTCAGGAGTTCCTTTATCTGTATAAACACATTACAAACTACGGTGACAATGAACCAGTAAACATGATTTCCAAGGGTTTTAATAAAGTTGACCATCTCTTCGACGTTTACTTAAGGAAAGATAGCTTTAAACGTAGGTTGATGCAGCATTATGCTCCGACCTGAAAGTAATTTTATTTCAATTTTAATTTTTTTTTACATTTTTTTTATTCTAATTTATATTGTTTTTTTTTTTAAAATTTTGTTTGTTTAATTTTAAATAATATTCTTATTTTATGTACATATGTATTATGTCAAGTCCAATTTGTAGACTTTTTATCTGAAAATAAATAAATAATATATTGTGTATTTTAACGTGATAAAAAATATCATGATACTACACGTCAATTACTTATGGCCCTAACTTCAATCCGTTAAATTTTATGTCAAACCCGAGGAAACGATCAAAATGAAAAATATAAATGAAAATTAAACGTTAAACCACAGAAAACCCAGAAGCGACATAACGCGGTTTTTATATGGAGAAAAGTGAACTCATTTTTTTGACCTTGGTTTATAGAAGGTTAGATTTTCGGTATTAAATTATCGTTCAGTGGCTGAAAATTCAAAATTAATCGTTGTGTTTTCTAATACCCAAGTATAACAAAAATTGAACTCATTCATAAGTTCCAAGTTTTTTTCCATTTATCAAAATTATCGATGGAACTTAGGTAACCCACATATATCAAGTTCCATCGGTTTAGTATTTTTGTTTCACTTTTCATAGGAAATCTTATAATATAATGGAACTCAAACTTGTACTCAGTTCCATAAAAATGATTCATTTATTTGAAGTAGTGATACTTGGATATTAATTAAAATCCACTGAATTGTAACCTCGCTAACTCTCTCAGCTGTCAAAACTCTCCAAAAAATGAATCTTTTCCAGGGGTGTGCAACAGCCGCTTGATAAGTTTTTCTTGATGAATCAGTTGACGTCGTCCCGTTGTTCACGTTGATAATAACTTATCAAGTTTGTTGTGTATGAGAATTACAAGGTTATTCCCTTGGTCGCGTCACTTCATTCGACGTGACAATTGTCGTGTCACTTGAATTTTAAATTGGTATTCTCTTAGTCGATTGCAGTGATAATATAAGAGAATGGGACGTAAAAGGATGTTTGTCTCTTCAAACGACGATTGTCGCATCGATCGACTAAGAGAATATCAAAATTTGACTGTCCGTACATGTAAGAAGTGACACGACTAAGGGAATAGGGATGTTACTTTTGGAGTATTATAATTAAACTATATACACTTATTACTGACTTTGTTATACTTCATTTCGACATTTTATGACACATTGTGTAAATCGATAAAATATATCTACCTATCGACAAAAGGTTGTTAATTTGTTATTTGGTAATCGACATATTTAAAATCAGTATTATGTCTCCAATCCAAATGAAGGTATGAAGTTCCATTGCTTTTATAACTAAGCATTCTAAAATAACAGTCTTAAATTTCTAAACATAAAAAAATAAAAATTCACTTACTTAGCGAGGATCACTAGGCTCATGGGTTGATGAAGAACGCAGAAAACTACGTGAACTCGGTGTGTCTACCAGTTATTTATTAGTAGTTAGGACAATGAATAATGCTTATTTGTAATTTAGTATAATTAGCTTATTAAATGTTTATTTAATTATTTATTTTAAAAAAGTTGTCAAATTTTGACTACTATTAATATAATTATTTATAATTTGATATTAACTGCTTTGCATTGGTAAAAATTAAAAGTAATCGTCAACGAATAAAATTAATAGAAAAATGTGGTTTGACATAGTAAATCATTGGGGTGACAGGCAAAAGGATACCTCTAAAGTAATATTTGCGAGTAGCAATGTTAGTAGCAAATCATGAACAATTCAACTTTAGTTAGGTTTTAGTTTTTATTTACATTATTTATTTGATTCAATAAATTGGCAGTTTTGGTGCATAATTACAGGCAGAGAATAAAATATTATTAAACCGAGGGTACTGCACTATCCGAATTACCGGATATTTTCGATGGCGGTCTTTTGTAAAGTAGCAACAGAAGAGAGTTTTTTTCTTCGTTTTGGTGATATTGAAAAAACCCGTCGGAAATATTGGGCGATTTGATTTTACCTAATTAATAAATTCGATGATTTATGTGTGTCTTTATTATTGAGCTACCGTATTACCGTATTTATTAAGAAAATAAACCTATTTTTATCCTTGGAGAGTTGATAAAAAACTAATTGTTGCACCGTCCGAAGGAAGACATTGTCCAAAAGCTTCTAGCAGGAGTGGTTCTTCAGTAACAGCTGTTTGAAAATCTTGAAAAGATACCTAAAACGAGATTAAACGAAATATTCTGTAAAATATTCTAAAACAAACCAACCATTTTTTATTCATAGGGAATATGTACCTTGCTATCTTTGTCGATATCGAATTTTCTTAGTGCAATTTCCACTAAATCTCTAACACCTTCATCTGGATCTTCATCTTGGGGTTGCTTAATAAGACAATTTTTTAGAAGCGTAAACATTTCATCTCTGGTTATAAATCCATCGCTATTCAAATCATAAACACGAAAACAAAACGCCATTTTTTCTGCCGTTGATCCACGCAAAAATACCGATAGTCCTATTAGCCATCCTTCTAATCGCAATGGTAGCCCCTCATGACCCTTATCCCAAGCACAAAATATTCGTTCCATTAATGTTTCTTCAGTTACTATATCAAACGTGCTATGAAGTAGTTCACGAAATACAATTCTATCGATGCCCTAGTGAAAAATTCAAAAAATTAATAATATTAAAATTAAGAGAGTTAAATTATTGCAACAAATTCTCCTTTCATTAGATGATTTAAAAACGCTTATTATTTAATTTTAATTTTAGAATCTGGCTGTAGTTTGAGTAATAGCAACTAGGTGTCTCATTATGAGCGCTGCTCGCAGCATAGTATTGCAAAAAAAAAAATGTTTTCTATTCATACCAACACCCGACTTAAGAGTACATAAATGTAATTTTCTAAGTTTGGTTTAATTAGTATGGCAGCCGTAAGATTCCCTTGTGCGATCATAACCAAAACAAAACGTGTACTTCGTCACATAATATAACATTTACATCCAAAATTTTATACAGTGCTGGGAAAAAAAAAATTGGACAAACATATTTTGTTACAAATTGGAATCTTTTTTTGCTAAAATTCCAAAACTTTTGAAAGCAATTGGCTTATTGTTTGATTTTAAATACATTTATGATCCAATTTATAAAAAAAACGTACCTGCAATTTAGGGAGCAAAATCGAAAAAATTCCAAAATATTCAAAGTATCCTATTTGGAACTTAAAGGCGTGGAATTAGTGGAATAAAGGTATAAGCAGAACAAGAGCGACGACGACAAGCGATGACGCCTGTCAAATTAAAATACACAGAAACCATACGATGCTAACAGAACCAATGTCGCTGGCGACGATGACAATATCGCCGAACTTTTTTTAGAATCTAATTTTGTCGCCAGCGGTGCAATGTTGCCAACTGATTTTTGGGTCGTTATGTTGGTAGTTGCAAATTTTTGATTGTCAATTTTTCATAACCTAAGTTTTTGCTCCCTTAACAACAAGCAACATAAATTGATTCGCCAAATTTAATATAAATTATTATTTTTTAATTCATTAAACATAACATCGTTTCAAAAAAAAATTAATTGAGCTAGTGAGACGATATTTAAGGATATGTTATTTGTTATGTTACTTAATTTTGTCGTCGGTCGCTCAAGCTCTTGTTGTATTTACTACAGCGACATCGCCGGCCGACAAATGTATTTTGAATTCGCCGCTTGTAGTTATCGCTCTTGTTCTGTTTACACCTTAAAGTAAATATTTTTTGCTTTTTTTTTTGTATGCTTTATTGGTTTATGCAACTTCTATCTTTAATATTAATATTTTATGGACCACCATTTGCTTTTATTACGGCGCTACATCTCCGCAAGTGTTGTGCAAAAACATTGGTCACACAATTAGTTTACTTTTATGCCTACCGTTGTAGGACATAAGCGGGGATCTTGAACGAGCAACCGGCAAACGAATTTCATCCAGTTTAGTTAGAATAAGACTGATTAAAGTTGGCTTGCGAGCACTTGAAACAGTCTAGAAGTCAGAGTTTGCATTACGAGTCAAACAAAAACAGCCAAAAACAATTTGCTGTAGGCCTAGGAGCACGTTTCTTGGATCAAGAGATGTGGTCGTGGAATAACGTGATTTGCTCCGATGAATCCAAATTCAAGCTGCATGTTGAAGATTAAAGAATTCTCGCACGAACAAAACCTCAAGCAGGGCTTAGTAACCAATGTATTTTTAAGAATGCAATCGAAAACTGGAAGAGTTGTGGTCTGGAGAGTTTTTCTGGAAAACAAACCGGTCGAATATGCTTTCTTAGTACTAAAATCACAGCAGCTAAGTTGATAGTGTCGCTTATTCTGCACTTATGCCATTTGTGTTAGACGAATATAAATATTCTTCTACTCATGCCATTAAGAATATTTCAAAATAATTTTAATTGTTGAAATAATTTTTTTTGATTTTAATCATTAAGTATTTTCTTTTTATTGAGAAAATATACAAAATTCAGAAATAACACTTAAAACTAAAATAACAAAATGTCAACAGTCCTACTGTTAATTGAAAAATATTACAAATTAATAATAATATTAATTGTTATTGGTGAGAACAGCCTCATCTTCGTCATCAGTTTCAGATAGAGCATCAATCACAGCGTCACTGCCTTTTAAATTAAGATATTCGAGAATAAACTCATTTGGAATTATTTTTTTGTCACACATTTTTTAAGCCTCTATATTTTTTTCATTAATGGGCAATACCCCATTGTAGGAAATTTTTGGTTTACCGGTATTTACATATTTGGATAGACACTTCTTGTTCGGAGTTATCAGTTTTGATAATTGTTGTTGAATCTTTCAACATAACTATTTGTTGAATATCCTTAAATTTGATTTCTTTTTGTCGCTTAGTTATCGTAAAAATCCAGTTTGAAAGTATTTGCTATGCGTCGTATGTTTGATGCTGTATTTCTTTTCTTTTGAATAGGCCCCACATTAATACAAATATTTATATACTTATGTTTACCCCAAAATTGCTGAAATAAACGTTTGCGAATATCCTCAGAGGTGGTATTGCATTGTTGGTGTAAGTTTTTCTCTTTAGACAGGAATTTGATTTCATTGTTCTCTTGGCAACAATGTCACCTTTTTTTTGTTTGGTATTCAAGTTCATGAAGTCGTCGAAAGGTGTTAGAATTTTTTGTTTGTTTCTTTTTCCTACGACTGGTCTTAGCAATCAAGTTTTTGGAAGTTCGGGATCTTTCTCTTCGTTTAAACTTGACCGACACATAAATTCAAGCTTCCTATCATTGATATTCAAAAGTGTAATTGATGAGGTATAAAAATGGTGAACATTTTATAACGCAATTTTTATGGGTCAAATATTTCATTATCATACAAATGTTAAAGTTACCTGTACATGAAGAATTTTTTCTTGTTGTGTGCCATCGCTATTTATCGTTAAAAGTAATACCTGTGTTTCTTCTTCAATGTTATCATCTATTTTATCCTTTACACTTCCTATCGGCGCACTACTGGTCTAAAAATTGAGAAAAATTTATTACGCAATCTAAGCAGATAAAATATTTCATCATTAGATAAAACAAAAATACGTGAATTTGACGAATTCCTTGATGAAACGTATTGGAGATATTATTTTGAGGTTCGTCCACAATAATTTCAATAAAATATTCAATTGAATTCATTTCGAACCAATTTGTTTATATTTTTCTGTTTAGAGTTATCGAAAGAGAACAGAGCGGAGAAAAATAAACAATTAAAAAGGTAATTTCAGAATATGTGTCGCTTGAGCCCTTTGAATGAATTAGCATCGAAATTGAGTGGTACTCCGGTATACGACCTTAATTCGTTCCTGATCGTTTACCGAACTGGTCGTTTACCGAATCAACCTTTCCCATAAGAAGCCATGTAAAAATTATTAATCCGTTTCAGGTCATATACCGAGTATGTCTTGTACCGGGGTGGCCGTATGCCGGAGTACCACTGTGCTGACATTTTCCAGAAATGGGCAATTTGGACTCCTCTTTACTTAAGATGACCATTTCCGTTAAAATCTCGAGTTGTGCAATTTTTATGATTCCTATGCTTATTTTATGCTTTGTATAAGAAAGTAAAAATTTGAGTAGCTCTCAATCACAACCACCTAACAAAACAATATTAGTGCTTTAAATATTTTGAAAACAAAACAAAACAAAAAACTAAAAATTTACCGATTAAAGCGGCTTTGTAGCAAACTTTAAACAATATACATATATATATATGTATATATAACTAAATTCTAGGCGGTAGGATGACGATGAATAATTGTGAAGCCATACATATACGTTCATACATTGATTCAAGTTGCCGGGAGGTATACTAAACCGCATAAAAGTTAAACTTAAAAACAAAACAATTAAGATATAATAAAATATATAAAAAAATCCAATAAACTTTTTAAATTCCATTTAAATATTTATAAAAAACAAACTAAGAAATGAATGTGCTTTTTTGACATAATATAGTTGAAAGTTTAGCCAAACTAAACAACCGTGACAAACATAATTTATATCGTCACGGAACTGTTTATTGTTAAATTGGTTTTGTAATGTAAAGAAAATCATTTATTTATAAAAATATAATGTCTTACTATAGTAGGAAGGAGCACTATCAATTTAAATTAAAATATTTGTTTATATAACAATCAATTTCTTCCTTGGGTTGGTCTGTAAAATCTACTTCTCTCTGCTTGTCGTTTATGTTTCACTTAATATTTTTCACTCTAAATAGCAATTAATTTTAAATGGTTTATATTATCCAAATCCTAATTCGCTATTCCTTGCGTTGTATAATCATGCGTTTAGATCAATTAAACTCCTATTTACCAGCAAGCAATAATATAACGGAAACTAAGATGTTTACCAGTAATCGTGATGTTGTGTGTAAGTGTATACCTCATTGGCTAATCGGTTAGTTTAGTCCAGCCCAAATAAGCTCGTAGGAAACGTTAGACCAAGCGGTTAAAGTATCGAGACCCAAGATTTTAATTTTTTTAAAACGTAGCATAACCCAGTTCGTCTGATTTTTGTAATTAAATGCTTTATCGGGGTGGCGATCTTTTGTGACTCCGCATACACTGCGATGAAACACTTATTAATTTAGTTCAACCTCTATTATAATACTGTAAACCTACAGATACAAGACATATATCGAATTTCTTATTACATAATATAGTAATTTCGATTTTACATAATTTCAGTAAAATATGTCATATTTAATGAAAGTTTTACACCCAATTTCTATCCTATTTCGGAGAGAGATGTTTTTCTCATTTCATAGCATTTTACTGCGGACAGCGCCAAATTATTGTAAAATGGAATTGCCGAACTATAATTCGTTTATTTTGTTTTATGTGTTGTACCGTGTGTCATGTTTTATGTTTTGTACCATCTGTCATTCAATTTAAAGAACAAATTCCTACATTTTTAAACTGCCGAACTATTTAGTTTGTTGTTTGTTTATATTTCAAATATGTCACTTGTCAAACAAAATTATTTATTTTTGTGTGAATTATTCTTGTTAGAGAAATTACATTATTTAATTCGTCTTAGGATGCCTTTCTCCTGATGTGCCCGTCTCCACTGTTAAAAATGCTTATTTGATACGTCTTGGGATGCCCATTTATTTTGATATGCTCATCTCCACTTTTGTATTCTCTGGATGCTCTGAAATTGTCGCCCTATTTTTTTAATCCTCGTGGATTCCTCTTATCCCTATTGACGTGTTTTCACATTTATTTAGTCGCCCCATCGCGCTTTTTCGACCGACACCTCAAACGTTCATATGGTTTGAAATTTCATGGAGTTATTCATTTAAAATTGCTACTATAAATGATGGCAAATGGGCCGGATGAAGGTGTTAAGCGACCCGTACTGATAGTCTACTAGGCTGGGGGCTCATTTAACAAAGCATAGTCGTAAACGGAGCCCTCTGGATACCAAGCGATTTTCAGTTGTAATTAGCCTTACCTGTATATATCGATTTCTGCGAAGGTTTCTTTCTCCGATACTCGTGGGAGTCAGTATGGATCAAACAATTTAAAACAATAAGAGGTACCACGAACCAGACGGGCGCGGCTCTCTTTAGGTTAGCAATGGAGGATGACTCTAAGGCGCCGAAGCCGGCAGTCAGCGGTACCAACGCTACACAGTATTAAGGGGATGGGGATATCATTCCGGCGAAGCGGCAATACTGATCACTCCGACGAAGTGGCGACGATTCGCACAGCTTTTAAAATTTTTGATAAGTGGGCTGCACCAGAGGGGCAAAGAGTATCAGTGGCTTGGGCAAGGATCACTATGGGCTGCAGAACCTTAGAAAGGGACCATGAGTCTAAAAGACAGCGGTCCCAGGACGAGGTAGAAGTGGTCGACAGCAACCGTTCCAAGCTGCTGACCAAGGTGATCTCGGGCTCCAGCAAAGAAAACAAGACAAAGCTGTTCAATGATTTCTTGAGGGACCATGTGTTGATGGTATTCGTGTGTGGGTTGTATCGATGCTTGTAAATTTCAATTTCCTCTAATCGATCCATAATATTTCCCTTCTTAACTCAAACTGTGTTTATGTCAGTGTACGTGTATTGGTGTAAGACTAAGTAGTGGGCGTAATTAGATTTAAATATTGAATTTATGTGTGAATTTTTGATGGTGTGTGCGTTCTCCAAACCGTTGTGCAAATGATCTTCTTGTTTGCCCTAAATAAAACATAGGACAGTCGTTGCAAATCATTTTTAAACTCCGCTATCACAGTTATGATGAAATATTGTAACAAAAAATGAAATAATTCTCATTCAGTAAGATATCTAATTTTTATTAAGTCGAAAATTTGAAAAATTTATGTAAAGGAATTTTTCGAAATTTAAATGGATCAAACAAGCGTCAATTGAAGTATAAAAACGTATGAAATGCAGTGCTACTCTATTTTAATGGCGTGAATAGTCTCAACCACATATTTTTCATTTTAATTATATATTTAACAATTTTAGTTACATATTTTAGGTACAAATTACATAAATCCTAAGCCTAATAATCATCACAAATTTATTCTTTAATATTTATTTTATCCCCTTCAAAATAATCACCATCGGAGGTGATACACATATGCCAACGTTTTTTCCAGTTTACAAAACATTTTTCATAGGCCGGCAAAGGTATGGCCTTTAGCTCCCTCAGCGAATTCTCTTTTATGAACTCAATCGACTTAAAACGTTGTCCTCGAAGTGGTAATTTGAGTTTGGGGAAGAGAAAAAAATCACACTGTGCCATATCAGTTGAATACGGGGCTTGCGGAATGATATTGACGTTGTTTTTGGTCAAATAATCAAGAACAAGACGGGATGTGTGAGAAGGTGCATTATCGTGGTGAAGAAACCATGAGTTGTTTTGCCACAATTCCGGTCTTTTTCGACGAATATTCTCTCTCAAACGCTGCAATACGCCCAAATAATACTGTGCATTGACTGTTTCTCCCTCTTGAAGGAATTCTTTATGTACAATACCTCGAGAATCGAAGAAAACAGGTCCCCATATACGAGTCCCCATAGGCTTTTTGTAACATTTTTAAAGCGTTTGCACAAGAAATTTCGTTTTTAAGACAAAATTTCAGACAAGCTCTTTGTCGGAGTTTAAAAAATGTTTTTGTCTTATCTTCTTCCTCATTTTATTTATGGTGACGTAGTTTTATTCGGTATGCTTCAGGAAAATATGAACGTTCTCCAAAGATGTTTCAATGCATGTACTAGGTTTATTTTTGGTATTAGGAAATTCGATCATATTTCTGCCTACTCTAGCCTTGTTTTAGGATGTAGTTTATCTACCTTTTACGAATTTCGCGTTTGTCTTTATATTTTTAAACTTCTCAAAGCTAAAAAGCCTTGTTATCTTTATAGGAAGTTACTTTTTAGCAGGTCTCATTCCTCAAACTTCCGCCTGATTCCGGCCAAAAATAGTTGTAGGTCGCTAAACAAATCCTTTTACGTTAGGGGAGTTTCTCTTTGGAATTCAATTCCATTGGAAATTAAGAGTTTAGGATCGGCCAAATTATTTAAGTCAAAATTTTTGGAGTGGCGTGATTGATGGGCAATACGTAGTTTTTTTAAATTTATTTTTAATATTATTGTTATTGTTATTATTGTTAATTTTTAATATTATTTCACCTCTTGCTGTACATTTTATTGTAAATGAGCTATTGCTCAAAATAGAATGTGTATGCATGAGGTGGAAATTGTTTGAAAAAATTTAAAAGGTTTTTCTGCCTAATGGAAGCAGCTTCATCATTTTATTTTTGTTCTTTTGTTCCGTTTACTCTGTTTCCATCTGTGCTTTTCCTTTTTATACTAAATTATTGTTAAAGTACAATAAATAAATAAATAAATAAATATCCATACCATTCTGCCATTCATCACACAACATTCAAACTTTGCGCAGTGGTTTCACAGGAAAATTTGCAGATTTTCGTAGTATTTTCAAAAGGGTTTAGCCCCTTAGTCTAGGTGCCCCCAATAATTTTTCTAAAATTTCAATTAAAAAACCCGATGAGCTTATATCCGAGATACGACCTTATTACGTATGACTACTTACAATTAAGAAATCTTTATTTGTACAGTTTAAGTTAAACTAAAATTTAGAAATTACAAATTAAAAAAAAACGTTAATTGTCTAATGCTGCCATCTTTATGCATTAAGCTCTATCAGCCTAAACGTTGATTAACCGTTGTCCATAATTTTTATTATTTTATACATTTATTGTTTTTACAATACAAAATTTTATATTTCTCAATTCGCTATGCCACAATGAAATGCCGTTTTAAAATAAAAATAAAAAATTGGGTCTATTCGGCTCCTCGGAACCACTTTTCCCACAGGAAGCTTGTAACCAAACCACAGAATGACAACGGTTGAATGAAAACAACTTCATTGATAGTTATTATTTTGAAACGAATTCAAAAATAAATTTTCTAAAACAGAAATAAAAAATAAGGTTATGTTTAATTTATATATAGCGGTAATTGATTACATCGTTATGCGTTAGAAAAATTTGACACACTAAAAAAGATCGGCCATAATGCAACATCATCTACTAATATCATCATCGTTCTCGTTTAAATTACGTTAATATTTCGTTAATTTCTGTTTCAAATTCAATCCTACTTCGATTAGCAGTTTTACCCCTAAACAAGTCAGCCAGTTAACTTCTTGCACAAAATGAGCATGCTTCTTGTGGGTTTGTTTTGTTTTGTCGTCACTACATGTACATATATTCGCTTGCACTGAGAGAAGATTGATTATTAAAATCGTCAATTGAAAATGACGATGACGTTCGACTGCTCGATATTGTTACATCAAACAACTTCTGAGGAATGTGTAATCTGATCTTTGAACCGATATATATGTGTTGAATCAATTATTAAATAGAAAAATCGTCTAAAACACGATTTTATAATTCCATTTAAACATACATATTTTCAAAACGTTTCGGAGAAACCATATACATAATTCAAAAAAAGTGGATGAAGTTTTGTTTTAGTAACGTTTCAAAAAAATAATTCATCGGAATAAAAACCAATCGTAACGGCTTTTTATACGGAATCAAGATAACGTTCTACGATGTAATATAAAAATCCTGTTTGAAACCTTTAACTGACACTTACAATTCTTAGCATTTTGTTTATTGACACTCTCAAAACGTTTCTCAGAAACACTAATTCAATTTTCAATGAAAATAATGTTCTTATTTAATTTGTCTCAAAAGTAGTTTATGAAAAGTTTCTATGAAGGTACCGTACCATATTTTGATTCCATTTCGATTTGAAACCTAAGTTTTAAATAAGTTTCAAACCATGTTTGAAACCAAAACTTGTTGTTTGCCATGGTTTTGCCAAAAAACATTTAACTTTTATAGATTCGAAAATTTTTGTGAATTTTTCAAGAGCATCAATGCAAAAAATGCTGTTTACTCTGCGGCCTCTACTTCAGGTTAAATTGAAGCAAATATTTCTCGTCAGGAAACTTTAAATAAATAAATTTTTAATTTATTTGAAGTTACTATTTCCGAAAAATTATAAGAGAAATTAATCCAGTTTCGAACTGGCCGCGGCGACTGGACTGATTGTACCACAATTTACATTCTGTATACAGAATGTACTGTGCAGGCTGTATTAGCGAATTATACTAATACAGCCAAACTGTCTTACAAATTTTTCTTCGTCACATTCACACAGCTCTATTCCTGTGTAAGCAAATTTTATCAATTAACAATTTTTTACTCTAATTTGAATTAATTAATTTATTAAATAAATCAATGTAAAAAAAGTATTATTTTGATAAAATTTTATTAATATAAAACTAGAAAAATTCTCGAGAATATCCGCGATGCTTGAGAAAAAATTTGAAAACTCTCAAATTCTCGAGAAATAAAATTCGTCGGGAAATAAAATCTCTCGAAAAATAAAATCTCTCTAGTACAATACGTTAAAAAAACAAATAAAAAATGGGAACAAAATTATTCGAGATTTTCGAATTTTTATTTGTATAGCTTTGGGTTGTTTTACCTTGGTTCTGCAGCATGTTAAAAATATTCAGATAATATAAGATTTTCGATAACTTTCGAAATATTTCGAGGTTCTCGAGATTTTTGAGGTTTTCGAAATTTATTTAATGTTGAGGAGATGGTGTTTAGTTGTTGTAGAGCTTCGCGTTTTCAAGACTTATTGAAGATTTTCTAGATTATTCGAGATATTCGTTCGAGTTTTACGATTAATAGTTGCTTTCCAATCGACCAATCGCAAGCACCCGCTAGCAAACCGCTAATAGATAGGTTTTTGTCTTCGCTCAATGAACTACTCGTAACTGCTCGTGTTATTTTTCACGAGTAGTTAGAAGCAGATATGCATAATTTCGCCGCTAGGCGTTTGAGTGTAGAGCCGCTTGATAAACCGCTCTTTTATGACAAAATTATTTATTTTTGTTGTGTCAAAAATCAAAAAAAATTCTATCGCATTTGTCAATATGTTGGTTAAATGATTGAAGAAAGTCTAGTCATTGAAGAAAATGCCAATCGAAGGAAAGAACTGTTAGAAGAGATCTTTCCTGTATACTGATAGTGATTAATAATAAAACTCAAATATGATATTTTCATATAAAAATTCATTGGTTAATAATAAATAAATATGAGATATTCGTTCGAGTTTTATGAATTATGTTCTTTGCTTGATATTGAAAATATTTTACATTTGAGATATTCGAGGCTTTCAGATTATTGGCGATTGTTAGCGATTAATTACAGACTATTTGAAGAATATTCAAAATTGTGATTAATCGAGGTTTTTCAAAATTAATCGATATTGCTGTGTTATTCCTGTTGAAAAATTTAGCTTAGTTTGGTTAGATGACGTTGACTTGCACTAAGGTATATAAATACTTACAGCCCTACACGTAATTCGAGATTTTCGTTGCAATGAATAATTTTTTGATTAGTTAAAAAAAAATATTTAAGCGGTCGGTCGTTGACGCTCGAAGAAGAAGGACGTGTTTTGGTCGTCTTCTTCGAGAATACAATTTTAATTTAATTTAATTCATTTTATTTATTTTTTTAATGTAGTGTAAAGTTTTTAAATATATATATAATTTATTTTATTTTATTGATTTAATTTAACTAAGTGAAAATTTGTGTGTAAAGTGTAACAATAGTGAAAATTTAATTATGGATAAAATGCAATCCATCGGGATGCATTAAACAGGCAATGTTTTTAATTTTTTAATTTGTAGCGAATTAAATCAAGCTTTTGATTTTTCGCTTAATAGTTCATGTTTCTTAAATTTGTGTAGTTTGTGGAAAAAAATTAAAATACATTATCTCATATTTAGATGTACATACATAATTAAAATCGATCAAATGCGCAGTTAATTTTCTGTTTCTGTACAAGAAAATTCAAGTTTTTAGTTTCTCTCTTTACTCTTATGAGATTATATTTTTGTATTTTTATTTTATCTGTAAATGACACAATTCATATTCTTTTATACTATATAGAAATGAATTTATTTTGTAGTATGCGGTTGTTTTTGCAGCCGTGTATGTGGTCGCCGTCATTTTAGAAATACATATGTATATTCAACTTTCAACAGTAATTATTATAATTAAGCCGATTTAGACGTGTTTTCTTGCATCAGTTTCTTTCCTCGTTTCTTTACCCCCTCTCTCTATAAACTGATTTGGAAGGTTATATTTTAGTGATTCTTTTTTCAACAAATTTTTTTTATGATTCTTGTGTTTCTCTGCACTAATACAAACAAAAAGTTTTATAAAATTTCCGAAGGTCATATTTTTATTTCTATACCAAGTATGCGATGAGAAATATTTTTACACATACATAGACGAATAATTCAAAAGAATCACGTTTCAAGAAAACGCGTGTAAATGTAAATTGGTTTTTTGAAAGCAGAGAAACGTAATGCAAGAAAACATGTGTAAATTGGCTCATCTCCATAACATTTTATAGCATGTAATCTGTGTTTATTTATTTTCATATGTATTGATATTTTTAGGTTTTATTTTCATTAATAATAAATTTTATATACTGATTTTCTATATGTGTGTGTTGGTGGCTTTAGCATATATTATGTATAAGATGTTTTTTTGTTTTTATTGTTTTCTGGTGTTGTTTTCACTCGTGTTCTGTGTATGTATGAGATAACTGTAGTGCTCTTTATGTACCATGAGCTACACAACGCAAAATTTTCATATTTCGAGTCAAATGAGATTCTTATACTACGTATAATCGAGTAAATTTGAGTCGAATTGGAAATTTAATTAGAATTAAGGGTTTCATGTATTCGATTCTAATGGGATTTTTATACTTTGTATTATCGAGTAAATTCGAATCGAATCAGAAACTATTATGGAATACAGTGAGGTCTCGTTATAGCGAATATCATATTAAAGTGTAAATTGTTTTATGGAAATGTATTATGGTTAATAAGGAAGTAAACTAGTGAAACTTTACATAAATGCACGACTAAGTTAAAAAAAGAATTATATTTTTCTGGTCCCTTTGGCTCCCCTGTAACGAGATTTCACTGTACATGTAATATTGTTGTTTAATCAAGATTAATTTTAATACGGGGTATTAAAAGGGGTAAATAGCGTTAAATTTTATAAATTGTACTGAGTTAGGTTATATTAGATTAAAAGATTAAAAATTTCAATTAAATTATATAAATAAAATACTAACATAAGATATTCTTTTTTGGTTGAACTGAGTTTTGTTTTGCAAAACATAATAAAGTATTTAAATATGCAAATTTGGATCCTATGAATGGGAACAGCTTTGAATTATGTAAGTGAAAATGCGAGATGCTAAATGTGTTTGGCTTAATTAACTTAATTGATTTTATGGAGTTTGGGTTGTAGTTCTCACACATAAAATACAATATTATTTATATGATATTTAGGGTATAACTTTTTCGGGAAATATGAAAAGTTGTGTTCGGAGGGAATTCCCCGGGTATTATATTTTTGGTGGGTATGAAGTAAAATAAAAAATCAGTTTTTGATTAAGTTAATATACGTTTTACGGAACTCTCGATATTGGATAAAACCGGAAAAGCTATACCCTAGGTATAATGATGCAATTTGTAAAAATATAAATTTTTAATTCCTTTTAGTTAGTTTTTATTTATCAACGGTATAGCGATAGATGAGCTTTGCATATTTTGCAGTGTACATTGCTTTTTAAGGGATGAATGCAGGAGTACAAATGGGAGGTGAATGGAAGGATTTGTTATTGTGCGGGAAAGTATCAATTAGTCGATATGTACGTGATAATATACTGCAGTCTTGCCTTGTTAATTTTTTCAACAACGACGCCGTGTATTTTTCATTCCGTTTGGGATAGTTTTAAACCAAGTCTTGATGGTAGAGAATTATTCTGCAGACAAGTTTGGACATTTTATTGGCTTATTTAATATTTAGGTCCGTAAGTTTGAACGATGATTAATCCACAACCGAGGATTTAACCACTGTTTGGTCATAGTAATCGGTGGATAAATCCTCGGTTTTTGATTGTTATTCGTTCAAGCTTACGGGCCTTAATGTCAACTGATAGAAGTGAAAGTGAAAGAAATTACTTTCGGTTTTATTTAGAACATGTTTATTTTTGAACAAGTTACTATTTGGTTATCAAGGTAAGACGGCAGGTATATTGGTTATGGTTTAAAGTTTCACAGTTTAAATTGAGATGGGCACAGAAATACATAGCTGCAGTTAAATCATGAAACGACTGCAGCAATAATATGTTATAGTGTTATATTTATTGTTATTTAATTGTGTTTATTTTATTTTATTTTATTACATTTTATCCCACCTTCATCAGGGGCTGACTATGTTGTCTTAGAGGAAGGTTCGTGAATTTATTTTTAAACTCAGGATATGACTAGTGTGACGGGGATTTATTTGAATGGAAGGATACTAATTAGATTTATTACACTAGGTCGGATTTTGAGATATCGTTCTATACATTTTTGAATGTAGTTTGAATTAATTATTATAAATTCCTTAGAAATAACGAATATCTAATTAAGTTGCTTTGAAATTTCAAATGGATTAATGACCTTGATGATGTGTTAATTAATTACCCTTACTATAGCCATTTTATCAACTAAACCATGAGGATTTCAAAGTTTAATAATTTTTAGTTTTAAAACAAACAGTAGTTGGTGACAAATTAACTAATTTAAATCTTGATTTTCAGAAATATCCAGAGAAACACAATGTAGATTTCCAGAAACTTTGTGCCGAATTAATTTGAAATTTAAATCATTAACTGAGGTTGTTTAAAAATTTATTACTTATTGTAAGTGGGTGTTTAGTGACTCATTGGGTTGGAGGAAATATCCCCTGAAACCTTGTTTGGTGACTAGTGGATCCAGAAGGAAGTTAAGTTAACATTAATCTTGTAAGCGAGATGAAATAGTTCATTAATTGTTAAATTTTTAAAGATGTCACCTAGATGTCTTTTTATTTGTTTATTGAAATATTTAGGTGGACTAGGATTGATGCGGATGTAATTTTAAGTGCGTTTAAGATCAATAAGAACATATAGATGTTTAGAGTATTTGAAGGGGTAAATTTTCTTTAGTATACTGATAAATAATTAAATTTGTTTCAGAATCTAATGGCATTGACACACTGCGATTTAATAAGTCGGATTTGGTGGTTTGAGTTTAGCTGTAATGTGTCAACCCTAATTTTTGCTAATCGCGTTTTTGTTTCATAGAGTGCCTGAACCGGTTTAGCTAAATCGGACTTATTGAACCGCTGTCTGGCAACGCTATAAGATAGTTCCAGAATTAATCATTCTTAAAGGGATTAAATTTAATCCTAATTTCAGAACTAAACCTATATAGCCTGACTCAACTCTCCAGGAACAACAAGCTG
This sequence comes from Tipula helvola, assembly GCA_963556165.1. NCBI lineage: Eukaryota > Metazoa > Arthropoda > Insecta > Diptera > Tipulidae > Tipula > Tipula helvola. The sequence continues at coordinate 141,176,751 of OY744482.1, read as the reverse complement.
TTAAAAACCATGTAGTTTAAAAATTGTGTTGTCTTGTGCTGTCTTATTTACTAACTATCAACTACTTAGGTGTCTGGAACCAGGTTGATTCTTTGCTACTAACATACCTTACCTTTCCCTCGATTTTGTTATTCGTAAAAGGGTGTACGGTGGACCCGGCGTAATCCGGGAAACTTGCCTTAGGCTTGGTCGTACACACTAAATCAATCAATCAATCAATCAAAGTTAAAAAAAAATATTTAAGCGAATCTATTAGCCTAAACCACTTTTTGTGAGTACAGCGTAAATTTGAATTAAATTAAATGGCTTCTTTCAAGAACCTTTTTAAATGTTCTATAGCAGGGGTATCCAAGCCAAATGAATATTATTGACAAATTTTCAAAATAGCTAGAGCAATAGCACTGCAATTAGAATAAAAAGTTAACTGGACAATACGGTAATTAGCAAGTAATGTGTGAAAATTTGTAAAAAGCAAAGCTTACTTTATCAGTTTAGAATTTCTCGATTTGACTACTACCAAAACCAACACAAATGTCTTATACAAGCCATATTATTTCCGTGACGCACGCATATTATTAAATCCAAAACCTACTATTTTCTGTAAGTGTTAGTGATATTTTATACTGTTTTTGATACAAACTACAATTTAAAATCAAAGTATGTAAATATTATACTGTATTATGACGCTAATACTTACAGAAACAGTAGGTTTTATTTTGTGTTTGTATGGCAATAATATGGCTTGTATAAGACATTTGTGTTGGTTTTGCTACTACTCAAATAATAAGAAAAAATTGCAAATTCCTAAAAGTAAGCTTTTCTTTGTACAAGTTTTCACGTTTATACATTATTTTATTTCTTAGAGAATCAGGGTGCAGCGCCAAAGAATTTATCACTCGGGAATGGATGTGAAGATCACCGCACCAGTTGTTACATATTACAGCATGCGGCTCGCGTGCCGCATGTCTCAAAATGCAATAAAATTTGTGGTGGTTTTCACACTCACCCCAGAATGATAAATTGAGTTTTATTGCTGTATTTATTTTGAAAATTTGTCAAAAATACTCATTTGGCTTGGACACCCTTATTCTATAGTTAAAATCAAGTGAACATAGTCAGTGTGTTACGAATATATAATATCTATGATAAATAGAGCACAACAATAATAAAATCATGTAACAACATTGTTTCAATCAACATGATGTTAGATCGATTTAATCTTTAATTGAAATCTAATCCATCAATGTTTCCAATAATATGTATATACTATATAAAAAAAAATCAATTGAATTCTGGTAAAATAAATGTATTTGAATATAGTAAACTTTATGGAACCACCAATAAGGAGTCGCTACACGAAAAATATATTAAAGCATGCTTATTTATATTGTAATTTCACAAATTATATTTAAATTAACATAAACATTACATTTAAATTAACTATATACACTTTCACAGTTACACTTCGTAATGTAAAAACACTTGTCACAAGTTACACAAATAATTTCAGTTTTCCCGCTTATTCTTTAAAAATAGTCTATCGATTTTAATAATTAACCGAATTTTTTAATTTTTTAGTGCACATTTTATGACATAATTTAACACTTATATTTTATGACAAACATTCAAATTATTGAAAGGAAACATAAATAAAGATTAATTTGCACGTTTGTACGTTTAAAAATATAACGTTATGCAAAAATAAATGAAAATTTGAGATTCAAAAATAAATTAAAATATTGATTGATAAAACAACATTTATCTAATGTAAACATTGCTATGCTAATAGATCTACTCATTTTATGTGATACTTACTTCAATGGTTGCATGTGGCTTTGCTATAACAAAACTTGATGTAGTGGCTGCTAATGCCCTCGAGGTTATTAAACAGTTGGAAACAAGTTTCTTGTAGATTCTGCACAACGCTTCAATTTCGATTCTGTGAGTAGTTAGCAATAAAAAAAACAACAAACAAACAACTTAATTCCTGTTGTACAAAACATTTAATTTATAAATTCCTACTTTGAAAAATGTGTTTTCTTTTTAAATGCATCAATGACTTTTGGATTAATTTTACCCGAAGCATCTTCCATTTTATTATTAAATTTTGATTTACGTCGTCCACTTTGATTTTTTGAATTGCCAGCACTATCGCCACCAGCCTTATTCTGTGTGCCGGATGCTCTTCTGCCACTAGCAAGAAATATTGATACACTTTTCATTATCATGGTTCCACGATTCATTCCACCCCCACTAATATTTGCATTATTATTATTTGATTTAGTAGGAGTTTGCGCATTACCATCGCCAGATTTTACTGTTCCCCATTTACTATTTTTGCTATTGTTATTCATCTTTTCTTTATGCTTGTTGTTTGTTAGCTTGCTTTTTAGTTGTCTGTAGGTTTTTCCAATTTTTTTTGGGGTTGTATTGAGGAGTTGGTGGGGAAACAACTATTTTCTGCAATAAAATAGAAAAAAAAAAATGAATCAAACCAAAATAAACAAAATATTTTTTTAACTCAATTTAGCTCAATTTAAATACATGTGTAAGAATTTTTTTGTTTTCGTTATTTAACTACATACGAGTATATAAAATATACACATAAATGTATGTACATCGAATTTATGTGTCTATTTTTTACTTACATATATCGAAAATATGTATATGCAAATTTTCAACTTTGTGTTATCCAAACAAACAACGGGGGAAACTCACTCACATAATAACAGTACTTGTGTTGCCATTAGGCGAGAATAATTCTTCAAATAAAATCCTAATAAAGCTACAAAGTGAAAAGCTAAATGGTTATCAATAAAATTGGTATACGCTCAGAAAGCTTATTCCAGCATTGCATTTCACTTTTCATTACTCGTCGATTTGCAAGGCATAGTTTTAAAAATTGTCACTGACATAACTGACCTCAAAAATAAATTAGTAATGCAAATTTTAATGTAACTTGTAAAGTGTTTCTTTAAAATTTAATGGCAAACTGGTTCCAAAATTTCAAAATTTAAAACAATGTTATATTACATGTTACAAAAATTAATAACAATTTATTATGTAAAACGTTGTTAAGTAACATGCTTCATGTTATAGCAAGCAAAAGGATAACATTTTGGAAGATCAAACGATGTGACATGTATAACATTGCGCAGATTAAATGTACATACTTATGTACACTACTATCGATTTTCCGGGTAAACCTCAAAAACTCTCTCAGTGAAGCTTGCCTTTATACAGATGAACTCACATTTTGGTGGCCAATAAAATAAGATGATTTTTGACAAGCATTTTGGATTAATGTAAACTTCTTTTGATGTGAAAACATGTTTAGCGAGGTAAGTAAAAAAATTCATATTGGAACACGTTCATGGAAACGAAAATTATAAACGAGCAAACCGAACACAAATTAAGCCTATGTCGCAGTGATGAAAAATGAATTTTCTGATTTGTACTGAAATTTGAAATGATATTGTACTAAATTGAGTTGAATTGTTCTTATTTTTACTTTTCCCACTATAACAAAGTTATATTGGGTAAGTATTGTAATCGCAAAAATTCACAATTCTCGACGAATTAGGTTACCAGGATTCCGAAACACCGATCAGAAAAATGTCGTGTCCATCCTTCCGTCCTTAGAGTCGTACATTTTTATTATTTTTGTTTTACCTCCCATTCTCACAAATATTGATAGTTTTGGTCGAAATTTTGTACAAAGATAGATTTTAGTAATAAGCAGTTTGTGTTAACTTTTAGGTCCATTCGAGTATAGAACAGAAGGGGTTGTAGTGGAAGAGAAAACTGCCTAACAGATTTTCTCAAAAATGGGACCCACGTTTTTTTTGTTATGTTGATGATAAATTTGACAAATAATCATCTACTAGTTCACGAAAATTGAAGTCGATTGAACCATTGCGTGGGGGTCATAAATTTGTTTATCTCTTTACCGAGGTAATGTCAAACTTTCCGAAGAAATATTGTTCTACAGTTAATACACCTTGCAAATTCCAACAATTGTTCCCTAGGTGTCTTTAAGGTAAAATGAATAGATTACCGTGTAAAGGTTGGTTCTCACCCTCACCAGACGTTCCGGCTCCGTTCCATACCGGTTCCATTCCCTTTACGTAAAATATGTTTGCCTGTAAATGAATGGACGTATGCACACCTTCCATTTCGTTTACATTCCGGTTCCAATCAGTTCCGTTAGATATTGATTCAAACGTATTTTTGATGGACAGGCTGACACGTCAATCGAACAAGAAAATTTTATTGCTCTTTTATGTTTGTGGGTTATTTATGTGTTAAAATATAAAAAAGTAGAAAATTGCAAATATAAAATCTAAAAAATTCGTTTTCAATGCAATGTTGAGATTAACTTAATGATATTTCTAAACAATTAATAGCCATAATAAGTTTTCAAACTGAAAACGGCAGCCAAATGACAGAACCAGAATAAACCTACAAACATATTTATGTAAAAGAGAGGTAAAACCTACCGAAAAAATCGAGATTTCTGAAAAGTGTTCTCGAGCATAAATATTTGACACTCAGAACATCGTTTTAATAACTAGAAGCAAAAAAAGCAAAATTTGCCCCTTTAGAGTGCTTTTTTGACTTCCTTTTTGTACTTTAACCCGATGAAAATTTTTCCTTGAGCTTTCTGTGTGGTAGTTTGGTTTCGTACTGATAATCTCAAAATAAAAAGTTCGATCTACTCATCAGGTAGCTACGATCAAACGTCAAAAATACAATTCCAACTTCATACATTAAGTATGAGGTAAGAACGTAGTGACTTAGCGAATTATAAATTCACTAGATCAAAAATTAAAAGCTTAGCGAATTATAAATTCACTAAATCTTATTGATTTAATACAGACAACAAACTTCTCTTTCTATTATTTGTGTGGGCATGAAATGTCTGCCGCCCCGATGGCACAGTTGTTAGCATGCTTGCTTTAAGCTCCGGAGCTGGTTTAATGTAAGGATCAATGAACTAATCACTCATTATCTGTTGTAAAAATGATTACGAAACTTCAAAATGAAGCGGCCAAATCCCTCCATGGGATGTAGTGCAAGCGAAAAAAAAAAAATGAAACACGCAGAAATGAAAAGTTTTCCTTGAGTTTTTTTGATTTAGTGAATTTATAATTCGCTAAGTGTAATGTCCTCGTGGACCCTTTATATATATTTATATATTAAATTCTCTTCTTTTAAGTTACATTTATTTACTTCGTTTATGTGTATGTACTAAAACTAAATACATTACAATACTCCCTCTCACCATCAATCTTTGTTTTTAATTACATAGTACTTCTAAGTTTAATCTTACACTTCATATTTATAATGTTTATTTATTAGGAGGTTTTCTATTCCTTTTTGGACGTGTGAATGGAGCTGGCTCTGTAAACATTTCAGGAAATCCGAGAAATACTTCATCCTCCGCTCCATCCATTCGTTCATTCCTGGAATTGTTGTGGTTATCTACCTTAATATCTACTGGTGGCAATATTTTTAATTTAACTGAATTACTTGTTGACTTTACATTTTCGCAACTTTTCACATATCCATCCTTATTACTTTCAATTTCATTTCCTTTATATTTTAACATCTGGTTAACATGACGTTTAATTTCCCTATTATCTTTTAACAAACAAACATATATCCTTGACCCTAATACTTTAACTACTGTAGCAATTGACCATATTTTTTTATTTTTTACTTTATTATAATCCCCAATCATAACTATTTCATTTATCTCAAAGGTAACTTCACGTTTTCCCTTAAAATTCTTCGCTTGGTTCATTAAAGTTTTGTCAATATTTTGACTAGCTACCGACCTTGGTTCTAACTTACCCCTATCCGGCTTCGGTTTAAGTAAATCAAAACGTGTTTTAAATTTTCTACCAAATATCGTCTTATAAGGTGACTGTCTTGTAGAACTATGTTCCGCTAACCGATAATCAAATAAATATCTTTGAATCACCTCATCTATATCCCACTTATTACTAATTAATTTATTATGTGCCATGGCTGCATTTAAGCCTTTTTTAAAACTTTTAACTGCATTTTCTGCTGCTCCGTTTGTAGCAGGATGCCCTGGTGGTGTTATTATATGTTGAATACCATATTTATCTACAAAAATTTTAAATATCAATGACGTAAATTGAGTACCATTGTCTGACACTAATACATCAGGCAAACCAAATCTAGCAAAAGTTTCTATCAATTTATTAACCGTAAATTTTGTAGTTATATCTTTTGTTCTAAATATTTCCACCCATTTCGAGAATGAATCCGTAATTATTAAAAAATAATTATCATCTTTAGGTCCCGCATAATCAATATGAACTCTAGACCATATTTTGTTTGTATTTCCCAAGGAATTAATTCCGATTTAGCTGGTTCCGGTCTAATGGACATGCATGCTTGACAACTTTTAATTACTTTTTCAATATCTGCATCCATACCTGGCCACCATAAATAAGACCGTGCTACTACTTAGCATTCGAACTCTTAAACTAGCAGGAATTACCACTTTATATCCCCACATTATTATGTTATTTTCACAACTAAGTTCCGATTGTTTATTCCTAAATGGTTTGTAAACATCGTCTTGCAAGCATTGAGATTGTCCACTTTTAATTGCTTTTATAATATTTTGTAATATCGGATCTTTATTGGTTGCTTCTGCTATTAAATTACTGTTTATTTCGATTCCTCTCTCTTCAATAAAATTAATATAATTTTTCTCTATCTCTACCCTTTCTTCAGTATTGATTGGTAGACGTGAAAAGAAATCTGCAATAGTGTTTTTTCCTTTGATATACTGCATTTCGTAATCAAAACCCGATAACGTTACTGCCCACCGCTGTATTCTACTCGCAGCCATTTGAGGAAATCCCCGATTTTCACCAAACAACCCCAAAAGTGGCTTATGATCGGTTTTGATCACAAATTTCTTTCCTATCAAATAATGAAAAAATTTGTTCACTGCAAAAAATATTGCTAAACCTTCCTTTTCAATAACGCTGTAATTTTTTTCAGCTTTCGAGAGAGTCCTACTACCAAATGCAATCGGTCTTTCTTCACCGTTTGGCAAAATATGTGATATTACACCCGATATACCATAACTTGAAGCGTCGGTCGTTAATACCACTGGAAGCTTGGAGTTAAAATGAACTAACACTACTGTTTGTACAATATCTTCCTTAATTTGTCTAAAAGATTTGACACATTCCTTACTCCAATCAAATTTTTGATTACTTTGTAAAAGCTTATATATTGGTGCCATTTTTTGTGAAAGGTGATCTATGAACTTTCCATAATAATTCACGAGCCCGCAAAATGCTCTAACTTCCGAAACCGTTGTTGGTTGTGGTGCCTTAACTACCGCATCTACTCTTTCTGTAGCTTTTGACAATCCCTCCTTAGACACAATTTGCCCCAAATATTTTATTTTATCTTGGAAAAACTCACATTTATCTCTTCGAATTTTTAATCCGGCTTCTGCTAGCCGCTGAAACACCTTTTTCAGATTTGCCATATGCTCCTGTTTATTTCTTCCAGTTACTACTATGTCGTCTAAAAGACATACTACACCTGGAATGCCTAATAAAACTTTTTCGACCTGCTCTTGGAAAATACTACTTGCTGGCTTAATTCCAAATGGCATTCTGTTTACCACAAATACCCCTTTATGCGTACTCCAAGCAACCAGTCTCCGTGATTCTTCAACCAGCTCAAATTGATTATAAGCGGATTCTAAATCCAATTTCATAAACTGTTCGCCTCCTTGTAACGCATTAAAGTTATCTTCTATCCTAGGCAAGGGATACTTATTGTCTACTAAAACTTTGTTTATGGTTATCTTATAATTAGCACATAACCGAATTTTACCATCTGATTTTAGTATAGGAACCAGTGGCGTACCCCAATCACTTGTTTCGACTGGTGTTATAACTCCAATATCTAAAAGTCTACTAATTTCTTGTTCCACCTGTTCTCGAAACGCATATGGAATTGGTCTAGGCTTACAAAATTTTGGCTTTTCTCCTTCTAAAATATCCAAATGGATTTGTTTATGAGAAAATTTTCCTAACTTTCCATCAAATAGAACAGAATAATCTTTTAAAAGTTCATTTATATCTGTACTTGACTTTGATAATATTCTATTTACTTGTCCAAAAACTATTTTATATCCAGAAACAAAATCTCGCCCTAAAATTGATACACCATTTGTATCCACTACTAACAACTGAAAGGTTAACGACTTGCTACCATATGTTATCTTCGGATACAATTTTCCTACGACTTTGATTTCTTGTCCTGAATATGTGTAAAGTTTTACATTGGAATTGTATAGTCTATATTTATCAAAATTAATATTAAAATTATTTAAAGAAATTAAAGAATGACTTGCCCCAGTATCTAATAATAATTTAAAATTCTCACCTCCTATTGCTAGTTCAATAAAAACTGAATTGTCCAATTTATCATTTATAGAAAAAATGTACTTTTCGGCGTTGTTGTTGTGCTGTTCGACTTGTTGTATTTTTACTGGTTTTAATTCGTCTTTAACATCTGCTTCAATGACGTTAATTTTCCTCTTTGTAAACCTACAAATTGATGCCAGATGTCCAATTTTCAAACAATTATGGCATGCCGCCTTTGCATATTTACAGTCCTTGCTCACATGATTTTTGTAATGGCAATGTTTGCATTTACTTTGATTTGGCTTTCCATTTTGTAGGTTATGTTTCGTTGACACGTGGCTATTTGATGTTGAACCATGAGGCGTCATTTTGCCGTCATATTTTTGTTTGCTATATTGCACCACATTTATACCTGATACGGCCACCGATTGAACATTTTCATATTTCGTCGCTATTTGTAGCACTTTCTCCATTGTAATTGTTTTATGGTCCTCTTCACATAACCTATCGAAAACTTTTCCCGTTTGTGATGTAATAAACTTATCGATTAAATAATCTTTTAAACGATCTCCCAATTCACAATTACTGGCTAATCTCTTTAGTCTTGCCATAAATTTCACCGCTGTTTCATGATCCTCTTTCTTTACATCGAGGAAAATTCTTCTCTCTTTGTAAATATACATACCGTTTGCGTGTAAATTTTTTTTAATATTTCACACAACTCCACGTATGGTTTTTTATTTGGATTATCCGGTATGCATAAATCCCGCAGCAATTTATAAGGCTTTGCTCCTATAGCATTCAGCAACAATAACCTCTTTTTATTATCGTCTTCTATTTCCGCGGCATCAAAATAATTTTCCATCCGCTCTTGATATAGAATCCATTCATCGTCATCCGGATGAAACTCGTGTATCCTGGATGAATATTTTAGGTTATCCATTTTATATTTTGTTTTTCTTTACTTTCTTTTTTATTTTTATGAATAATTTTATTCTTTTCACTATTTCTCCTCGTCGCCAATTGTAATGTCCTCGTGGACCCTTTATATATATTTATATATTAAATTCTCCTTTAAATAAAACACACACTTGGTTATAATGGAGTCTTGACACAAAGTGATCTTTTCTTTTATTTCACATTCATTTAGTACAAGTTACATTTATTTACTTCGTTTATGTATATGTACTAAAACTAAATACATTACACTAAAGGGTAAAACACACCAAGCGGCGACGACGGGCGACAAAATTAAATCGTTGTTATTTTGGAGATTTAATGAATACAAATCATAGTTTAAGCAAAAATATATGTAAATTTCATTAAAACATTCAAGTATTTCATAATTCTAATGGAAAAATGTACATTAAAAGAAAATCTATCACAAGTGATGTGGGATATGTCGCGTCGCGCTTGGTGTGTTTTACCCTTAAGTCACTACGTTCTTGTCTCATACTTAAGTACTTTTCATACCAGGCGCCTCGCCTCGAAATTTTTAGTTACCACACATACGAAGCTGAGACCCTTTCATACCGGTGGCGTCGGCTTTGAACATTCGGTTGATATCAAATATTTTATTTAGGTCCATTTTACACGTGAATTATAGGAAGAAACGAGATATTATGAATTTGTAAGCTACATATGAGCTAGATTTTTCGGTAAATATAAAACAGTTGTGACAAAAATGTGTTTTGTAGGTTATGTTGACAAAGCTCTTCCCTCTTCGCTTTGTACTACTTTAAAATGTCGCAGTCGAGTGTGGAACGCATTGCCTTGGCCTCGTAGATAACTTCATTGCAATATATTTTATTTTTTTATTAAATTATCACTTAAAAATAAATTATTTTTCAACAAAATGAATTTATTACTATAAAATTAAACATTATCAATCAAATGAAACTAATTTTCATAATTCAAAATTGAAATAAAGAATTTTCATTTTCGAAGCTCAAAGCCGAGGCGCTTGGTATGAAAAGTACTTAAATGTATGAAGTTGGAATTGTATTTTTGTAGTTTGGTCGTAGCTACCTAATGAGTAGATTGAACTTTTTGTTTTGAGATTATCAGTACGAAACCAAACTATAACACAGAAAGCTCACGGAAAGGTTTTCATTTTTTAGAGTCAATACATTTTGTATTGACTCTCGGGTTAAAGAACGGGGGGGGATTTTGATATTTCTACTTTTTTGGTAGATATATTTTACATGACTGGCCTCTTCATTTTTCTGTTTGACAAGTCGAAAATGTTGTGAATGCCATTATTATTAATATATTGTGTCTATAAAAAGCCGAAAGAATCTTATTGATTTAAAGTTAACATGTTGCAAGACCTGAAAGCGCCCATTGAAACCTTTTAATATTAATTTTCCCATACCATGATTTTATAATTTTTTTCTTTTAGAATAAAGTAAACAAATTATGTGCACGATAAATTTGCGTATGCATGAATAAATCTGTGGTAACAAGGCAAAACGTAATAACTCGTTTTCTGACATTTTCAGGAAACGTTTTTAAAATTAAACGTTACTCACAATCGTATGAGTTTTTTGAATTTTTGCTTTTTCAAATGGTTATTACTGTAATTTGTAGTTGCTGGATTATTACAAAAAATTGATATAATATGAATTCGAATATGGAGATTTCAAATTTGAAATAAAACGTAATATGGAATAACTCGAGTTATTACGTTTTGCCTTGTTACCACAGAAATATTCGCGAGCGCTTTTATTTTAAAGGCATTGCCCCATGTACAAACAGCAAACCGGCATTTCAAAACGTCAAATTCAATTTTTGACCAAATTGTTTGGTTTTAAATATCAAAATTACTAAAGAATAGTTCGAATCTATAAGTTCTGCCTTATTTGTAGAAAATTTTATTAAACTTGATTTCATTTCATTCAAAAAACCTCAATTTTATATTTTGACGGACGGATTTTTGCTTGACGGCCGGCAAAATACAAAATGGAGTTTTTTAAATAAAATTAAATCAATTTTAATAAAATTTTGTTAGAATAAGGTGAAACTTATAGATTTGAACTGTTTCTTAATAATTTTCATACTGCAAAGTGAAGCAATTTAGCCAAAAATTGGGTTTGCCGGTTTTAAATGCCGGTTTTCCATCTTGCATGGGGCAGTGCCTTAATACATTACATATCGTGTGCTCATATTTGTGCATTTCATTGAACTTCACGCAAAACCCTGTACTGTACACACATATTTGTGCGAGGTTATTTTCATTTCCTCCCATCTTTAAAGGTGGGGCCCCCCGTCTCATCTCAAATTTTTCAAGGTTCTATTTTTCAGTTCTTGTTTTATCTCGTGTGATCGTTTTTTGTCTATAGTCTCTCACGGCATCGGTATTAGGCACTATAAGGTGTATTAGCACATATTTCAATTTTTGATTTCACAATTATGTTTTCTACTTTTTTATTTTTCAGTTTTGAATATATTACGCCATAAATAAATAGTTTTTGGAAACTATTTTAGGCAAGGTAAAAAAATCGTTGAAAAATTTTGTTATGTATGTAGTAGTTACATTTATGTATTGTATTTTTTCTAGAAAAGTATATATTTTTGAACCTGTCTATAAAGAGAAAATTGAATGAAAGTGAAGGTATATATTTGGAAGAGAACATTAAGGATATCTTTTCTCAATCTATATTTGCCTTATCCAGACAACGAGTAATTCATTTACCAGATTTTAGTTATCCGGATGATAAAGTTTCCGATGTAAATTTGGATTGGTGAAAAATCAGCACAAATATTAAAAAAAGTGAAGCTGCAAAGTGGTACGACAATACTTAAAGGTTAAATTGTATAGTCGAAAAGTATGGCCATCAGCAACTCACCTTCTTATTGAAACGCCTATTTTCTGGAAAAGAAATTGAATGTTAAGGTGTACCAAATTTTCAGAGATCACGTTAACAAACTAGTTAGAAGAAATTGCAACGCATGTCCTGCACAATAGATAAGGAAACCAAAACTTGTAAAATACCACTACCCTGTGGCGAAGATGTAAAAGGTGATAACTCTAAAATTCCATTCAGGAAAACGTTTTAAAATTAAGAGACACTCAAAATCGTATGAGTTTTTCGAATTTTGGTTTTTGTTAATGCTTATTTCGGTTGTGTGTAATTGTCGGAAGATTACAAAAAATTATTATTATTATTATTATTATTATTATTACTATCTTTATTTCAATAAAATAAATACAAAATTAAAATCTAGTTGAAACAACATTATAAAATATGAAATAAAGTACAGCTCCTATAGACATTATGTCTGTAGTGGAGCAATTTAAAACAAATTTTAATTAAAATTTATATAATATTCTTTGTCAAAAATTGACATAATATGAAATCGAATATGGAGATTTCGAAATTGAAATAATACGTAAAAGCGTAAAAATCGAGTAATCACCTTTTAAATCTTTGCCACATGGTGAATGCTTCCAAAAGTATCATACAATAAAAGAGACTGGCCTTTCTAATTAATCAATTTAATTATAAATACTTACCCTATTAATAGAATGTTATTCAATGAGCATATAATGATGGCTGTTATTCACGAGGATGAAGTATGCGACACAAACCGTTAGGCGAACGTCGTAAATCTTTTGAGTCAATAATAGCCATTCTTTTGCCAACAGAATACGGTATTTTGTCCAGTCTATTAAATATTTTTAATTTTCTTCAAAACAGTTTTATAGGTATGATGTTGACGTTTCAGCTTACTTAATGAAAATGGCACAATGCGGTCTACTAGATTATATTTAAGAAGAGACTGCTAGAGCAAATTTCAAAAATTGTTAGTAGTGAATAATGCATATTAATATAATTGAAGAATCATAAGCATAAGGGGTATATTATAGTTAGTACAAATTGTTCTAAATACATATGTATATGTATTGGTAATTTCTAATTCTACCTGTTACCAGAAGAAGTCCATAGAAATAACGGGAAGAATTAGATGCAGGGGAAGAAAATCTGGCGTATTCAACTCGTGTCAGTGTGTAATGGTTATTACTCATTCGGATAGTTACGACACTCACTATCGCTCGTGTCGCAAACTTTATCCTCATCATCACCCAGTTCAGTTGTACTTTGCGTGAAAAATCGAGAAATTTTGTTTGAGATGACACGTTAAAAATATGAAACAGAAGTATAAAGCATAAAAAATGAAATCTTCGGCTTTTTAAATTTGTTTTCCGTAGGCGTAAATTGTAATGATCGCATTTTATCGTTCTTTTTTTTACGAATTATGGTGACAAGTGATGATCACGGTAAGCTATAGGAGAGCATTACCGTGATTGAACATTGAATGCTCTTGGAGCGATCAGTCATACAACAGGGCAGTATAACTACAATTACACTCTCGTTGAATATATTATTCACTACCTAATTACTTACCAATCAAGTTTTTACTATTTTCAAAATTTTAACGAAACATGCATTATATTTTGGAAATCAGTAGTTGAGTGGGCCCCGGCCCCCTCGAACATAGTGCCAAGTTATTTGCAAAGGAATCTTCGGTAAATAAAAGTACAAAATTTAATTTGCATAATCTCGTGTCAAATCCAAAAAAATTTAATTTCACCGGCAATGTTGATCTCAATTGCCATGTTCCAATAAATAATACTCGTAAAAGTTTTAATTTATTATTTTACTCTAATCAGGCTATGAAGTTTCATAGACCCAAATATGAACATTGATATGTAGGGGAAAGGTAGCTTTATGTTATATAAGTATAAACTTTGTAATTTCGTGCCATAAAGTAGAACGTTGATTTTTGTATTTGATTTGCAAATGGATATACATACATATTTCATACATACATATGTGTAATTTGTTTAGTTACTTATAATACATATTATTAATATGGTTTTTTTGTGTTCGAATTCGAAATAAACAAATAAAACGCAACATGAATAATAACATAAATAAACAAAGTTGTAATCGGTTATCGTAAAAATTTAAATAATCAATCATTAAAACTTTACTGAGGTAAACTGATATACATACTCACATAAAAACCGATAAATAAATTGTTTTGTATAACAAATTCTAACCCTTACATTTGGTGATATAACATAAAATCACTGAACACGAAACCCATAATTCCTCACTATTAGTTTTATACGGTCGTATTCATAATGAACATAACTTGCTGCTTCAAAAACCAAATTCTTGGTTTTGCGTAGCAGAAAGGTGTTAGCTTTTATGTGAACATGAAAAATTAGGCGTGTTTATAAGGCGGTTTGTTTATTATTTAAAGAATCAAGGTTTATAACTAAGTTTGATTATATTTTGGAATTGTTTAAAAGCACAGGAGTAATGTCTTAATATAAAAAAATAATCAATGTCAACCACGGTTTTCGTTTATTTTTATACGTAAATATATACAGCCACTCAATGATATTCACACTAAAATTGTCAAATTTTGTACAAATAAATTATTCATAAACTTGGGCTATTTATTAGAAAACTTAGTTTTGATTTTTAATAACGCTATCGTATATCAAATAAAAATATTTGAAAATGTCAACATTTCACACGAAATCAAAATTCAATAAATATTATTTTTATATTGAAATTTAAGTCAAGTCAGTACCATTCAGTAAAAGTGAAATTTTTCCATTTTTGGTTTCATCGTGTTAAAATTTTACATACATTTCAGTTTGCTCGAATGCCACTGGCATTAGGCTGGCAAAGGCTTGTTTGAACACTTTTACATTAATCACTTACCGCTATCGGCGGAGCTTACTTGGATTAATTATATATAAAACTGTTGTAACAATTGTTTCATGCTGTAAAAGGAGTTCTTTACCTAGGTTAGAATAGAATAAGTTAATTAATAGCGTAAAGTTTACATCTATTAGTTATGGTGGTTTGGCGTCTATTGGAGTGGGGAGGGCTAAAGTTGAGTAGATTACAGACAGAAGCGTGATGGGTACAATTGTGTAAGGGGTAACCTGAATACAATTCGCAAGGGTACGTGCTGCCTCCTTGTGGCAACCACTGGTAACTGATACCATTAGGCAGACTGTTGCCTTTTGGCACAGCCTAAATGACGGCGCTAAGCGAGAAAACCTTAACAAAAAACCCTAATCTAAGGTGGAACAGCATATGCCGAAGGATGAATGGCTGATAGGTTAATATGAACAAAGTATGCGGACTCTGGATACCAGGCACTCTGGAGTTTTATTTATCCTTCCTGTTGTAAAGCTGGGTGACCTACAGGCGACTTTCTATTCCCAGCAGCTCTTAAGAGTAAAATCAAAACGGAAGTTGGAGCAGGGCTAGGAATATACCGGAGTGGGACTGCCCTCTCGAAGTCCTTGGGAACCAATGCTACAGTCTTTCCAGTAGAAGTATTTCCTACAGTAAACATCTAGGAGGGAGAGCAATGAGCCCAGATAGTATGTATCGCATACTGGCCGGCAGTATTATCAGGTTCATTAAGAGCTTGGATATTGACTGGACGGATAATTAAGCAGGGTCCAAGCACAAAAGATCTTTTAGATCGCAGTGCGGAGTGGCTAAACGCCCACATGGCCCTACAACAATACTAATAATAATAATCTATTAGTTATACCAAGGTTAGGGAATTACAGTTAATTGTATTAAATGGATATTTTCCCATGCTAAAACTGTTCTACATTGTACTAGACTAATCTTACTGGGGAAAAATCATGATAGTTCTAAAAATTAATGACATTGATTTGAATGATTCCTATTTCGAACGCAATAGTGTAAAGTTGTATTGATGATTAGTAAGGTGAAGATTAAACCGAGTGATTTAAAAATTGATTACTGCCTTTACCGCTAAACATACAAAGACTGCCACGTATGCTTCCGCAGTCGAAGAGGTTTTGCGTTTGCTCGTCTTAATATAAAACGGCCCTGCATAATCCAGTCCCGTTTTTAGAATAGCTCGACTTTGATGACATCGTTCGAATCGGTAATGCGTACATACCGTGCAGAACTTTATCCAACGTTTGATCATGTATCTTGCTCCTATCACCCAATACTTGCTTCGTAAAACGCTTAATGTTAAGCGTAATGTAGCTTAATGTTATTCTTTCACAAACTACGTGACTGTTGGATAGAATCACAGGGTGCATCGTTGCACTAGGTATAGTGAAGTTGTCCGTAGTCGCCCGCCTACTCGAAGTAGTCCATTTGAATCCATAAATGGGTCGAGCGATGATAGTTGGTTTTTCGATGACAGTGGTGACCTTTCGGTAAGTATTGCTATTTCGAATTTGAATGCCGTTTGTTGTACGTTGCGTAAAATTACAACTTCCGCATCGTCTAGTTCATCCGGAATCATCTGGTCCCTTTGATAGCTGCTGCATACCTTCAAGGGTGTTGGTCTTCCAAATCGCAAAATATATTCCATCACCTTTCGAATTTTATACCAGGATGATACTTTTGCTAACAACTGCAAAACAACACCTTCTTCCACGGTCCTTCCGTGGCTGTTGTTGTTGATTTTTGTTTTAGCCACTTTTGCTCTTGTTCTTTCTACCAATGTGGCCCCTGCCACCAAAGCTTTAATTGTGGTATAATGACTTAGGTTGGAACGATTTCCATAATTGCTGCCAACAAAACTGTTCCATCGCCGAGAATCATCGAATCTGTACATGCGAAAACTTGAATATTTCTGTAAGAGAGAGATTCGATACAATATTTGATTAGTTTCGCCAACAGGACCGCTCCACACAGTTGAAATCGTGGTAGTGAAATTTGCTTTATTGGCGCAACCTTATTATTTGCCGTTATGATATTTACGCTGATTTCGCCAAGTTCGTTGATAGCTCGAAGATATATAACACTACCGTAAGCAGCTTCAGACGCATCGCAAAAGGTGTGTAATTGAAGTTGTGTAGAACCTGTTAAGGTTGTCAGTCGAATTGTAAATTCCCTGCCATAAATTTCGGATACTAGTTGGTACGTTGTCATACCAGTCTAACTTTAGCAACCACAACTTCTGCAAACACAACTTAAAAAGAATTATGGTAGGTGCAAGCCAGCCCAACGGATCGTACAGTTTGGCTGCTGCCGATAAGATTTTCCTCTTGGTTCAACTTGTTGCTTCCATACTTGTCTGCACCTTGAAAGAAAGCGTGTCAAGATCAGCGTTTCATATGATGCCAAGTGTTTTGATGGTTTAATCGACTTCTATTAGTTTTGGAGTGTTTTGGACTTCTTGCTGAGAAAATGACTTCAGAAGCTCTGGTGAATTAGATTTCCATTTTCTTAGGTTGAATCCACTTTCCTTTAATATATTATTCAACTGTTCCTTAAGGGTTACTGCTTCTTTAACATTGTCAGATCCAGTCAGCAAGTCTTCCATGTAGAAATTATTGTTAATGATATGTTTGGCTCTTGGATATAGTTGATCAGCGTTTTCGGTTGACCTTTTCAGTGTTCTTATTGCTAAATATAGGGCACACGCTTCTCCATAAGTAACCGTATTTAGCTTGTAAGTTTTCGCTTGCTCTATCAAATTTTCACGCCACAGTATTAGTTGGAAATTAGCATAATCAGAATCTACCAGGATTTGTCTAAATATTTTTTCTATGTTAGTGACCATTGGTGTTGCATGTCTTCGAAACCGTAGAATTATAGTCGTCAGGTCGCTTTGTATATTTGACCCAATCTGTAAAATGTCATTAAGAGACCGTGCTTGTTTTACATGACGCATCAAAAAGGACTCTGAAATTTATTGTGCTACTACTGGATTTTACAACTGCATGACGAGGTCAATAATATTTTTTTTCATCTTCTTTTTGTATTGCTTCTATTGGCACGTAGCATGAATAACTTGTATAGCTGATAAAACTCCGGTGCCCTCGGAAACTTTCTTTCCATTGTCAATAGTCGGTGATGTGCTCCCTGATATGGACTTCCTAGTGTTGGTGTTGGTTTTTTCAATGAAAGCTTCACTATGAATTGGTCGCTCTGGTAGTACTTTTCTCGTAAAATCCTTCACATTCATGGATGGTGTTGCTTGTATTGTCGTGCGATGCGATTTCCCCCACTTCCTAGAACTTATTTAGCTCATAATGTAAATCTTCGTTTGTTATTTGTCTATTTGGATCTGTTGTGACTGTGACGTGTAGATTGGTTAGTTGATGAGATGAGTTATGCCATGACCCAGTAATCCATCACATGCTCTTCCGGATTTACCACTTCGAAAAATATGTCGGCTCCCCGATAAGTACATCGAGTTTACTTGGGCCGTAGAATTGCGGATCTGCTAACTCCAAATGCATTCTTGATGTATTAAAACTTACTGGTTTAGTTGGTATAATAAATTTGTAATATGATTAATGATATGAGCCGGAACATTCAACTGATAATTCCTGTCAATTCTGGAATGTATGGTCATATCGATCTTCCCTCTTGTTTTTCCTGCTGATGATGATGCTAGACCGTAAACTGATAAAGAAGATTGACTTCGTTTTAGGCCTAGGCTTTGTGAGCATGATTCGGTAACGAATGACGTCTGTGAGCCCGAATCTAATAATGCGCGATATAGCTGAAGATCACCGGTACGTGATTTGATCTATATAACTGCTGTCGATAGTACCGTGTTTGTAGAGGAATAGTGTGTGTGTAGCACCTTAGTATTCATTGAATTGCTCGTATTAGTTTGTGTTGACTCAATAGTGGATTTTGTAGTTTGGGTTGGTAATGTTGCTCCAGAAATTTCTTGTGAAGATGCCGATGGTTGTTCTATTGAGTCGTGATAATTTGTCGATATTTGGCTGGAATCATGAGCTTTTTTTATGGCAAGAACCCTAAGGCTCAAACTTGAATATCGAAATGCTATGTGATACAAAGCCGAATTTCATGAATTTATTTGTTTTTAATTTTTATTATTTTCGTTAATATTTTTCTAGTATAATTCAAAATTATTAAAACACAAATTCTAACTGCTTACTACTTTCCTGTATTTAAATAAATGAGGAAGGACTCTATGAGACGTTGCAAGCCTTGCTTGAGAAACAAGATCTTTCATATCACCGTAAATCTCCCATTGACATTCCCGACGGCAATCAGATACGTAATGTGGAACAACAATAGTAGGTATGTCAGTAATTGAAATTGCACACGGTTTTATTGAGGGTTCCACATAAATAAAAGCGAGTTCATTCGTAAAAATTTGTCTGTATATTCATTATGACAAATTAGGCAAATCGACAAGTTAGTATCCTCCAAACAGCTAACTAAATTTCTTAGCCCTAATCTATCCAATTTGAAAAAGTTTATGGGAATATAATTTAATAAATCTATTACGGTTTCGTCGCAAATTAAACATTTCAAAACTGATTGGACACTATAATAATTTAATAGTTTCAGCACAAATGTTGACACTTTTGTTATATTGCTATAGTACAATTCCTTCCAATGCCAACTATTTGTGCCAAAATTGTGAATCGGAATTTCTTTGCCCTGGATATATTGTCTTCTTTTAATTTGTTTATTAAATTAAGAAAGTAATTTTCATGTGGGAAATACATAGTTTAATGTCTTCAAATTCAAAATGAAGGTGGTAAATCTATCGAAAGCACATGTGTTGAAGTAATTCTCTCCTGTAATCGAACCATTTCTTAATTAAGATAGGTATGGACTTTGGATCTTCCACTCAGTTCTTCGTTAAACTTTCTATTGAATGCTTTAATTATAGAACTTTTTCGTTCTTGGTTTGTCATTGAGTTTAAAGAAAGTAAGGTCGGCCGATCAAAATGTGTCGTAGATTTTTTTAAAGTTCTATTTCGTTTTCTCCAAGTTTTCGAAATTTAAAACTGAAGTATACGGTCTTTCTTCTGTATTACTAATATTTTCGTTTTTAATTGTATTTTGTCTAGATTTGACGTGTTGCTTTGGAATTTTCAATGTAAATCTTTTTAAAATAAATTCATTTTGAATGTTAATTTCTTTCAAAAACCTCAACGCTTTGAATGAAATGTAATGGTCGGGTATTTTTCATTCACGCACGTGAATGAAAAATACCCGACCAAAAAGGGATAAAAGTAAGATATTTTTTTAGAATTGTCTCAAGTAACTAAGGATTAAAATACATATTTAGAGGTCCCATATTTGCTGATAATGAACATGGTCCCGATTCAATATTGTCTGAAATGGATATGAAGATTTCGTAATAGGGGCTTTGAGAATAAATCGTCTTGTTAAAATTTCTAATATCTTCGACATTGTCTTCATCCATCCAACTCATTTTATTTGTGTTATTAGGAACTTGTAAAGATAAATAAGTATCATGTTTGCAAAGTTTTGTAGTTTCATCTAGTGAATTCAATACTGCTGATGTTTAATATTTAGATTTTAATTTAGATATTTATATTTAGATTCGAAATTTTTTATTAAAAATAATGAAGCCACTATTTCTTTTATTATTTTCGTATATGTAGTTCGTTTTGTAAAAGCTTTATTTAAGTCTGCTGTCATGTTATGTATTAAATATGAGACGCCTAAGTGTAATTTTACTACACAAACATTTACAGATTTCTCAATTAAGCACGAATAAGTCAATTTTAAATATTGAATTATGTCAATTTTATTGAAGGAATTCATAACTGAATTTATTTCGGCAAAGTTACAATCAGTACACTGAAAAAAATATGCTGCCTTAATTCTATGAACCGCTGTCTTTGTTTTAAAGAATCGTAAATTTCCTTGAAATAAAGCAAAAAAGTTTAGCTTTCCAAAAATCAATGACAAAATCTATGAAATTTAAATAAAACAGAACATAAAAAACCACATTATTTTCCATAAATATAAGGTTCTAAAAATTCTTTAAATCAAGGGCAATTTATAAGCAATTGTTTTAGTTTTAAGGGATTATGCATAAGTTAAGTCAATTTAGCGCTAAAATAATGTAGCGGTTTAATCATTATATATTTAGGAGTCTAATTGCCTTTATTTATATGTTACCAAAACTATTTACAAACTGTTAAATATCTTATATCAAAATATTGTTGTCATCTGGTATCATAAGTGTATATTTTAGGAGGTCTAAAATGGTTTATTTGATAGAGTAAAACTCCTAACAGGAATTAAATTAATAAGAAACAAAAAATTCATGAAATGTAATGGATTCATGCAACACAGCAAGTGTTTAACAAAATAATAATGCTTTAATTGTATTGGTTAATCCCATTCCTATAATTAATGAATATTATTCAATCATTTTATGTAATATTATTTTATATACATCAAAACTATGATATTTTCCTTGTATTAAGGCCGGTATTCACGTTCAATTAAATTGCGCGATATAATTGTGTGACGTCATTATATTGCACAATATACTCAATTTTTATTCAACATTTTTTTAATTTTATTGTGCAATATTGGGCGTAACACAATTATATTGCGCAATTTAATTGAACGTGAATACCGGCCTTTAAGGTCTCTTCAATCAAATTAATTTTTTGGACGTGGTAAAATATTCGCGAGGCAGTGATCGTCATTCGAATTGCGGCAATCATAAGCAAAATAATTTTTAAAAGTGAAACTTAAAAATAACAATTTTGAATTTAAAATACAGTTTTTATAATAAAAAAGGTGTAGTTAGTGAAGTTATTATTAAACGAGCACCTAATACATAAGTGTATTTATTAGAAATATCGGAAAAATTAGCCGTGTTTTTTTATAAGTCTCGATAGATCTCAATAGATCATGTTTAGCACTTGTACTAAACATCAACTTCGCCATCATTTACGCTAGGTGCGCTAGTGTAAATTACCTCATTTGCTATGGAATAGATAATTCACACTAGCGACAATTGGGGTACTAAAATGAACAAATATCACGATCTATAGATCGCATCCAGATGTTCTTTATTTTTGTGGTTAAACTGCAATTGATTCAGTTTATTTTAATCAAGAATAACATTTTATTCAACAGTTTATCGTTTTTAATTCATTTCCTTGAATTACATAACTTGTTAATTGTACATGAAAATCTTGCTTTTTATCCAGATATGCTATCGAGACTACAGATTTTCCCTTTTATGAGTAAAGACACAAATTAAAAATTTGTATTTTAGCATGGACGCATACCAAAGTCAATTTTTAGTACATCTATTACATTTAATCTGTTGCTCTATTTTAAAAGACAGAATATGTACGATAAAAGTATTAATTTTAGTATTATTTCCTTCCATTATGAAGATGCATATTCAAAATGTGTTACATATTTAATACTATTTACCGCAGTCCACAAGTTTAGTTTGGTGAAACAGAATGGAAGAATCAAAAAATGAACCTGTTTATCATTTTCCGTAAAAGTTGCTCAACATTTAAAAGATCATAGCAGCATTTTGAAAGAAAAAAAAAAGTTTTAATGTGTCTGTCTCATTTTGATATATGGATAAAATGTATTCGCACTTTTCCTCACGTATTTATACTTTTGGAATAACAAAATATAAAGAAAACAACATGGCGTAGCGTTGTCAAAATAAACACAATTCTTAGTGCTGCGAGTGCCAGTATTTTTTAAGTGAATGATAGGAGTAGCTACAATTTCCCATTTTTTATTTTTGCAAATATCTGAATAGATCTATCGAGACTTATAAAAAAACAACGGGCGAGTTCACGCTCAACTCGCAAAAGAATTATGTGAAAACCTGCAACTATTGAATCATTTCAAGTCTCTTCGATGGGCCTGAGAACTGTTCGCTCAGTATTTAAATTACGATACAATTTTGGGATAAAAAGTCAATAAGTTATTCTATTTTGGATTTGGAGGACGAACCTTACCGATACTAATTGTTTAATTGAAAATTGAAATTTATAACCGACTATATTTCAGTATAGCGATGTCTTGGTGAGCTTGAGCAAAGTACAGTTCTGTTAAGTTAATCATCTATAAACCTACCCTGAACTCTTTAAAATTCACTATTACTCATTGAAGACAATTATTCAAGATTCCATATTTAAACTTTCGTGAATGGTCACGGCAAATCAGGGGCCCCGTCATGATTTCCGCTGCGAAAATTTTTTTTTACGTTATCGTGAATTTGGGATCACAAAACACGACACTTTTTGGCCATCTATTCAATAGCGAGAAAAATTCCGCCAACAAAAATAAGGCGGACAATTTTCCGATTGATTTATTGTTGAGGATCGTGACAAGTGTTTGCATCTAATCTAAACTAAAATCAAAACTAGTCTCAAAATAGTGCCGCGTACACTGACAAACGTCATTAATGAATGCGTTTGCAGCCTTTTCGATAGCGGAATTCATAATAAGAAAGTTGAAGCGGGTCGGATAGAACATGATACAGGCGCTGGTGAACAAAGCAAAGTGGCATCGCTGATTTGATTCATTTGAACTAAATGAAATATGGCGGATTGCGCTACAAAGCACTATTTTGAATAAATCGCAATTTTGACTGTAAAATCATAGCAGCTTAGAAAACGGTAGCATGTCTCCCTGCACATACTTCCTTGCGTGTATCGTTAGAAAATGGCGTTCGAATCTGGTAACCACTCTTATACTTTTGGTTTCATATATGCCCCGCATAACCAAACTCAGCAAGAGCATGAGCAATACTAAACATAGTATACCGATTAAACAATTTCAAAATTATTAATTTATTATGTATCAACGTATGATTGTATAAGTGTCATTTTTACAGCTCGCTAAGATGTATGATATTTAATATTTAAAGTATGTGTGCATTTGTCTTTGTTTAACGTACTTCCATTTCAGATTTTTTGAATCACTTGCACTACACATGCATACTTTTTGTGACTTTTTATTTTAATCTGACGGAAATTGTAATTCGAATTACATCGTATGCAAGTTCGGTGCATTTTATGCTCGTTTTTCTCATATTCAATTTGCAATTTCGGTCGTACCGGATTTTCCGTTCCTTTTTTTACATGAAATTTTTGACTTACCCCCGCTAAAGATGTTTTCACATCAAAAACACAGCTATTATTAAGCTTAGTTTTATTTTGATTTTACGTCGCCTAATGGCGTAAGAAGAACACGCGAGAACATGGCGTAACGGGTTCTTTTCCATTTTTTCTTTAAGCATTTTTATTATATCCAAAAAAAAAAAAAAATGTGCTCGAATCTGGCTGTAATAATTGAGTTTTAGCTATTATGATAAACCACCTCATGCAGCACATTGTAATCTGAATGAGCATTCATGCTCAATTTATTATGTGTAAGTGTTGGGTGAAAATTGTGTCGAAAAAACTAGGAGTTAGAACTCATACAAAATTTATGTAAAATTAACAAATATACAAATAAATAACCAAATTGTGATGGTGAACAGTGAATTTTGTTAAATTTATAATAACATAAAGTGGTGATAAAAACATTTTGTGATTTAATGATTGGTAGTTTACTGCACTTAAATAATATGCAACCACAATAAGCAATCATACAATGGAATTTAGCGGCAAATTTTATTCATCTTATAATTTTGCCTAAGCAATTTTCAACAAAAAAAAAATGGTGGTCAAACTGTGGTCTACTGAACGTGAACAGGCATAAACGTAAAATTAAAAAAATTAAGAGCGTGATAATTAAATTCATGTTGATTTACAAAATGGTATTAAGCCATTCTATTATTTTATTTTCGCAAGATCGATCCTAATTTAATAAAGTGCACCGTACACAAAAATTACAGTAAAATGATTACAGATTTGAAAGGTAAATTAAATTGAATACTGTTTTAATTATTGGCTGTATGGAAAGTTGTACTGTATAAATTTTATAAAGCAAACATTTTAAATATTGGTGTCGATTATAGAATCCGCGGGAGCGGATCAATCGCGGATCGAAAATTACATATAAAAAAAATTAGAAACAATAATTTTATATCATAGTTTCATTGAAATTCCTTAGGATATTTTTACAATTCGTCAAAAAAATTTGTTTTAGAAACGCAATAAAACTATTGCGCTTGTACGGGGAATCGAAAAATGTAAATCACATGTAAATCAATATAAATTTTTCAGGATACTTTGATTTACATCAATTGTTTCCAATTTTTTTTTATATACAGTTTTCGATCCGCGATTGTTCCGCTCCCTTATATTATTATTAATCCTTTTAATAATAGTACACTACACTGAAACACTTATCAAATATATAAAACATTAAATTGGAGAATAACCAACTAGTATTTATTGAAAATGAAGCACCACAAGAAGGTTTTATTTGTCTAGACATGACAAATGATGTACTCGAGATTAATGAAGTCCAACAACTACTGTACGAATGGGACCTTTATTATTTATGTGAAAAATTCGAAGGTAAAGCTATTACTAAAACATTTATTCATATGATGCAAGTGTAATTCTAAAATTTTTTGTTCTTCTTACAGAAGCCGGTTATGACCAATTATCCGATTTACAGGCCTTGTCAGAATTAGAATTAGAAAAAAATGTTTCCGCTTCAGGGCGATCTATGTCACAAAATTCGACTTAGAAGAAAAATTGTTGATTGGTGAAAATGAAATGTAGTTATTTTCAAGATGATTATTGGAGAATTGGTTTAAAGAATTTAATTTGTATCACCTTTCTCTAGGGACTTAATATAGAATTAGAATTATTAAGCGGGAGCACTAAATCATTTACTAGTTCAGTAAAAAGTTATTTGGGAAGCATACGTTGTGACCGAACGACACCAACCACATCGAGAGATTCTGTAACTCCCATTGAAAACGAAGCAATGCGTTTTGTGTGGTAGCTTATTCCATACATATGTTCGCAACTAAACCAATTTTTTATTTCAGTATTTAAAAAAAATTTTGGCGACTGATAAGGGCAAACAAATTTGGAAATGCTACGTTTCGTCAAACTCCCCTAAATTGGGAGGTGTAGAACGAAAATTGTTGATCGAACAAATATTGGAGTTTCATTACACACAAAACCTAACTATAAACTATGAAGATTTTGATAGAATAGCCGGCGATATCGCAAACACGTTTTACGGAGAAAAAAAAGTAAAGCTACTGCTATGTAGTGCCACGAGAAAAAACATTAATATTTTTTTTTATTTTTATTCGTTTTAGGACTGGTACTTCCATCATGTTCAAAAAATAGACCTACGGGAAAACTTTATAATAAATATTGAAACGAGTCCCCGAAACTTAATAATATTGATTATTATGGTGAACCAAAGCGAAATAAAATAGGTCTCTTAAAATCTATAGGTACTATGTATAACAAGTTGGTTATTCTTGTATTAGTATACATTTCCATTTTCTTAATTTATTTTTGTAGAAGAAGACAATAAGCAGCGTCCCATTGATTCGACGATCGTAGATTATGTGAAAAATGAAGAATTTGAACAGGAAAAAGAGTGGTTGCAATGCATGGACGTACCTTGGAGTACCGTAGAAATACAATTTCAAAACACGTTTAAGGGTCGCCAGCAAGAAGTTTTCGAACCACAGTTTAATGCGCAAACATTTTATAAAAATTGGATAATTTATTGAAATCCAGATGCTTTTAGACTTGTAAGCGAAATTTTGGAATTGAACAACTATGATTAAACTGACACATATTTTACTTTTAGATTAACGAAAAATTGGAACAGCTTCTTAGTCTAATGCCCATTCATTTCTTAATTCGAAAATTTTCTGAGTTGCCAGGAGTATTAAAAAAAACTATAGAAAATAGTAAAGTGCTTGAAAATAATGCTTCATTTTCGAACATTGCTAGTATACTTCATGGTGCAAATTGGAAAGAAAAAACTAAAAATTTCAAAGATAAAAACGTAATTCCTTCAAAATTTGTATTACGATGGCTTCGAGACAGGGAATGCGTTAGGAAATCATGCGCGAAATCAACCGATCGCAGCTTTTTATTTTAACTTTCCAACACTTCCTCAAAACTGCTCAAGTTTGTCTTCCATTTTCACGGCTATGTTTGTCAAAACAGGTGTAATAAAAAAATATGGCTACAATAAAACTGTCAGCAGCTAATACAATTATTACAGAATCTTCAAGAAGAAGGTATAACTATAAATATTAAAGATAACAAATTTCAAATCTTTTTTGTATTAGGTAGTATAGTTGGTGATAATTTAGGTTCAAATTGTTTATTAGGTTTTAGTCCTTCGTTCACTCATAAATATTTCTGCCGATTTTGTAAAATAACGGGATATAATAATCACAATTATGAAGACCATGCTAAACTTAGGACAATTCAAAATTATAGCGATGATTTGATTAAAAATGGTTATAAACAATCAGGCATAATATTTGAATCATATTTCAATAAACTGCAAGGATTCCACGTGACTAAAGTCGCTGTGTTGATATTATGCATGATTGTTTCGAAGGAATAATCAAATATGGTTTACCAAATGATATTAGTTATTTTATTAACGAAAAGCGATACTTCTCTTTAAACGAATTGACTAATAGAATTCAATATTTTGATTATGGAGAATTACAATGCACAAATAGAATACCATTGATAAAGATCGATCACATGAAAAATAAAAATCTTCACATGTCGGCTCGTGAAAGTTTAAAATTTGTACAGTTCTTTTCGTTACTGATTGGTGATAACGTACCCCAAAATGACAGAGTATGGAAATACATTTGCAACTTAGATGAGGTTCTCGAGATATTACTTTATGATAATTTTTCACAGATAGTAATAAATTTGTAAAGAGAGAAAATAGCTCTCCATAATGAAATGTATTTAAATTTATTTGACGATCAGTTGAAACCTAAGCACCATATTTTATCACATTATCCGACAATTATCTTAAATTCTGGTCCACCTATCTATTATTGGTGTATGCGATTTGAATCAAAACACCGGGAGATGAAATGGTACACAAATTCCACTTCGTCGCGAAAAAGTTTACCAGTATCAATAGCAAAGAACTGTCTATCAAATTTTGCATTTACAATTTAGAAAATATTGGATTTAATCAGCCTCAAATCATGAATAAAATAGAAAATAATATCTTATTTGCCAATAATTTTAGTGATATTGCAGAAAAACTACACTTAACTTCGAATTATTTTCAAATAGTTAGCGCAGTAACATTTCATAACACTTTGTACAAAGTCAATTTCTATATTTATGAGAAAGAAGAAAATAAATTATTGAAGATTATTGACATCATAGTTAAAAGCGACGAAGTTTACTTCATTACACAAACAAAAAAAATTGTTGAAAAATATGATCAGCATTTAAGGGCATTTATAGTTGGACGTCTTGAGCCGGATCATAGTCATGTGAAATTGGGTATAACTCAATTAAAACCGATATCATTATATACATATTTAGATTTAAGAAAATGTTTTAAACCATGTTCATTTTAAAATAGGAAAATTGTATTACATTCACATACTCGCAATGAGTATTTGAAATATTATTTAACGATTTTTATTTCAATTTGAAAGCATTGTTTTCGATGAAAGGAACCTTGAAACAAGTTTATTTTTTACCTCAATTTAATGTGCCATACCTAGTTCCCATGTAAATTTCAACTTTAGAAATTAAAAGAAAATTAAGAAATTCAATGAAACGATCCTTAATTATTGGAAACTTTTTCCTAAATTTAATGAATTATTTTATAATTTAAAGGTAAATATTCCAAAAATTAAAGTTTTTTTTTCCTTAAACCATATATTTTGAAACCTTAAACTAATACCCCACAACATTAAATTTAAACTGGATTCCTTGAAACAAGGTAACATTTGCCTTGAATTATTATGAAGATTTCAACCTTGTAATTATATCGGCATTCATTAAAATAAGGTTGTAAATACATAAGGTCCATATCAAGGCATAAATTCCTTAATATTAATTATAAAAACATTAAATTTAGGCCGAATTTTTTCAGTGTAATAACTGATTCAAAAATTGGCCAAATTCTTTGCTTACACCCTGCGCCATTGAAATGTTCGATTTCGATTATTTACTATTTCATGCAATTCTCTCATAGATTTTACCTCATTTGCTATTTTTTTTGTGTTTTTTTATTTTTCAGCATATTTCACGCCTTATTAGGTATTAAAAACCAAACTAAGGATGAAATATTCATTCGGTTTCAATTAAGTAGTCAAAGAGTTAATTTTACAAAGTGTCGCTCTAAATTAAATGCTAACGAAAAAGCCAAAATTTTGCAAGCAAAGGCAAAGCGTACACACATTCACACATTGCAAGAGTAATTTAGTGTAGCCAAACAGCAATTAGAAAGTTTTTAAGGCACTATTCCGAAAATCAAACGATAATTTGGCTCTGATGCAAAGAGGAGAACTTCTGTTTCAACAAAGCGAATTTCAGATATCAGGATCTTAAGCAAAGGTTTGCTACGGCTTTGGTGCTGAGAAGTTAGCTTCTAATAGCAACAACCGACACTATTTCAGTTCATACTATTAAAAGGAACTTGGTTTATATACTTGTCGACCTGCGAGAAAATCATTACTGACAGCAAAAATGGCAGCTGCAAGCCTCAAATTCGCAATAGAATGAAAAAACTGAATGCCCAGGGACTGGCGTTGGTTCATATTCTCGGATAAATCCAAATGCAATATCTTTGGACCCGATGTAAGGACAAGGGTTCGGCGACGAAAAGGCAAACGGTATTTAACAGAATGGGTTTCGCCGACAGTGAAAAATTCACCATATGTTATGGCCTGGACATCCATAACAGCCTTTGGAGTTTGATCACTATGCCTTCTGGATAGTTCAGAAAACGGACGAAAATATAAAAAAATTATCGAACCCTGAATCGTGACTATTGAGGACCCGACTCAATACATCGGTATTCCACTCTTCCAGGACGATTACTCTCCGTGAGTTATTGATGTTATTTGTGAAGTAAGAATGCTTAATTTTAATGTCTATTTTGTTTAGGTAGCCGAATTTAAAAATAGCTTGGTGATTGAGTCGTTACCCTGGACAGGAAATAGTCCTGACCTCAATATTGTTGAAAATATTTGGTCCTTCATGGGAAAGAAGATTACAAATTACAAGCTGAAAAGTGCCAAAGAGCGGAAAAAACTTATAGAAAAAATCTGGTTTGAAGAAATAACAATATATTATTTAATCAAACTTTAGAATTCAATGCTGATCGGGTTTAAGGCCATCATAAAAGCCAAGGGCTAGGTTATTACTCATTGATTTTAAAAAGTTCAATTTCTCTCAAAATATTTTGGTTGAGATGAATTATTTTATTTCTGTTAATTCTTATTTTGAATAAAAATTACCATTGTCAACAAAAAACTATTTTTCAATTGAAAAATTTTTGTTAAAAACACTGTAAAGACCTACCAAATTGTTACGAGGTAGGGCGGTAATATTCCTTATCCGACGTTATGTAGGTCTAAAATGTCGGATTACCGTTCTTTTTATTTGAATATATTCGGGATAGTGTAAAAATTGTTTTGATAATCAGAATCTATCATTTTTGCTACCTAATACCTAATTTTGAAGCAAACGGTGGTATTTCCAAAATTTACTTTAAAAATTCAAACCGAACATTTCAATGGCGCAGGGTGTATGTTCTAATTCTATACGGTATGCTCTTAACCAAGCCCCTATATTATCTATGGCTACTATAGTATCTATGGCTATAGTATCCGTTAAAGGAAACGGATCTGCCGGATCTGAATCACTAACTTTTATTGGTACAACTAATGCATAATAAAGTACACTATACAACCTGTTGCATCTACAAAGTAAGCAATCAAATTTTCCTTTGGATTTTCTTTCAATAATAGTTTAAGCATTGCTATTTGGGTGTCATTATACGAAATGTACAAAAAACGGTTTAATTGAAAACTTTTGAAAAAGGGAAAGATTTAATAACATTTCCTTTTGCAAATCCATAAAATCATCGGAATCATTGTCTTGCTCTTTCAATGCATCTGAATGAACTTGTCTCAAACCAGCCATAGATTTAATTTTGGAGGAATTAAATTTAGTTAAAAATTCCGGACCTTGTTTTTTTACCATAAATTCGTAAACTTCTTCGGCTGTTTGTATTGATTTTTTTTTTATAATTTCTCTTTCAGAACCTCTTAACTGTCAAGTGCAGTTTAAATTATCAATTTGTATTTCCTGCAATCATGATGGCCACAGTGAGCTCGAAAGGCAAGAGATGCTTTTAAATAATCAGCAGATTTCATGTTTATTAAATATCCTGTTTTATTACTTAATAAATCGGATATAACATTCGGATATTTTACTGCATTTAAGTTTTTGGTTTGTTTACAGTATAACTCATTCCACCTATTTACATTCAACTCTAATTCGCCAATATATACATTAGATTCAGTACGCTTCACTGATTTAACATTTTTGAAAGATCGTGCCTCTTTTTTTAGTTCAAAAACATCATCTGAATTATTTGATCGTTCAGTTTCAAAATCAAAATATGTTTCAAACGCTGTGAATTACAACACTGCAAAATTTTGCCCCTGGAGAGTGAAAAGTTGTTTCCGAAGTAATTTTTCACGCTCAAACCGCATCCGGGCTCAGAATTGCTCTATCACGTCAGGTTTATGAGATATTCTAACTTAAAAGTGCAAAAAAACACTGTTTTTTTGACATATTTGAGGTTATGAACACTGCGATTTTTAATTTTTCAAAAAATCCATGTACGGGAACTTATAGCGCAAGTCTTCCTCTTTCAAATGTCGTTGAGTTTGCTCAAATTCGAAGAATTCGAAAATGCGATATTTCGGAGAAAAGAAAAATATTTGAGCAAACTCAACGACATTTGAAAGAGGAACACTTATACTATAAGATCCCATACATGACTTTTTTCGAAAAGAAAAATCGCGGTGCTAGATAACCTCAAATATGTCAAAAAACAGTGTTTTTTGTACTTTTAGGTTAGAATATCTCATACAACTGACGTGATAGAGAAATTCTGAGCCCGGATTGGGTTTCAGCGTGAAAAATTATTTCGGAAACAACTATTCATTGTCAAGGGGCGCAACATTTTTAAAATTTTGCAGGGTAGTGTTATTAAAACGATTGATTATTAATTGTTTATTCTTATTTAAAACGTAAACAACTCTGCAGCGATTACTTTTATTATTTCTTAATTTAAAAGAAAATTGTCAACCGAGCCCAAGTCTCTTTTATCGAACGAGGCATACATGATTAGAAAGCCTAATTCAACCGCTTTCTATTGTATATAGTCAGTATAAGAGAACATCTCTGAGATTTGTGAAATTTGACTTTGTATCACAATACTTCCATATACAATTTTTGACGATTTTGTTAATTTAAAAAAAAATTGTCAACAGAGCCCAACTCTTTTCTATTGAACAGGAGATTTATATTTTGAGAGCCTCTTTCAACCCCTTTCCATAGCCAGCACAAGAGAACATCTCTGAGATTTTTGAGATTCAGCTTTTAATCGCTTTATTATAAAATGTTTTTTTTAAGTTTTTTTAGAAGAATTTTATAATTTAATTATTATTATTATTATTATTACTATCTTTATTTCAATAAAATAAATACAAAATTAAAATCTAGTTGAAACAACATTATAAAATATGAAATAAAGTACAGCTCCTATAGACATTATGTCTGTAGTGGAGCAATTTAAAACAAATTTTAATTAAAATTTATATAATATTCTTTGTTTACATAATTAACAATAATCTTCAACAAAATACAAGCTCAGTTATTAAAATAGATATATTTAACTACACGACGGCACATTAGAACATAATGTATGATAATTTAACATTTATACTAAAAATATTGCTCGATATCATCGATGTCAAGTAACCAAGTCCGAATTTCCCTGTTAAATTTATGTTTCTGCGCAGATGGAAGCATTTTGACATTTTTAGGTAAAAGATGGAACCAATAAGGTGCCATATATAAATAAAATCTTCTAAACCTTTCACTATTACAACGAAGACCGACAAAATTGTTTGGATTTCTCATATTATACACGTGGTATATTCGACTATGATAACTATTGCTACGAACAAAAAACATTTTCAATACTTTAAAAACATACAAATACCTTAGAGGCAACAAGTTTAACTCGCGAAAAAGCGGAATAGTGGGTGTATTCCTTGGACAAGCATAAATTAATTTGATAATTCTTTTTTGCGCTACAAAAAGATCTGCAATATTAGCAAAGTAAATTCCACCCCAACTAGTTATACCATACATTAAGATAGATTCAACAAGAGCATGATATAACCTTCTTAAAATAAAAGAAGGGCACAAAGGTCGAAGATTATAAAATTTATGCACTGCAGTAATAACAATTTTCCTGATATTAGTTAGGTGGGAGGTCCAATTTAGCTGTGAGTCAATTGTTACACCTAAGTATTTAAACTCATTTACGCAGGGCAAATCAAAACATTGCCCAAAACATGGATTCTTATCACACGGGTATACGTGATACTTGAAAAAGTTTTGATCAACTGTTATGTCGGGCCGTCTAAAATGCATAATTCTAGATTTTTCACTAGCAACAAGCCGATGATAAAAAAACCATTTACTTAGAGTGCATAAATCAATATAGATAAACCGTTGAATATCAACGTAATCATTAGACGCATATGTCAAAGCCAAATCATCTGCAAACGCTGTAGCACACCCTCTAAGATTAATTTCAAAGATAGAATTGAAATAAATTAAAAACAATAAGGGCCCCAAAACTGAGCCCTGAGGAACACCACATTTTAGAAGACCTGGAGGACTATTCACATTATTAATTTTTACAATTTGACTACGCTTACGAAGGTAACTTATAAACCAATCTAATATTTTGCCTCTAACACCAATACTTGACAATTTCATTATGAGTATGTCATGGTTAACAGTATCAAATGCTTTTGAAATGTCCAAAAATACTGCTGAGCATTTCTGAGAGTTGTTAATTGCTAAATAAATATTGCTCAGAAAATTTAAAAGAGCTTCTTCCGTAGATTTTCCTTCTATGAATCCAAATTGGTGATCACTAAAAAATTTTATTTTACCAAGGTAAGAGACTAATCGTCGTTTAATTAATTTCTCAAATAATTTGGAAAAAGTACTCAATAGTGAGATCGGTCGGTAATTGTTTAATTGCAGAGCATCACCCTTTTTAAAAACTGGAATAACAACAGCTATTTTTAAGGCGTCTGGAAAAATTCCGCTCTTTAGACTTAAATTAAATAAAAATTTTAATACATCAACCAAATACCAGGCACAATTTTTAACAATGATATTATCTACTCCATCAAATCCTTTAGAATGTTTGTTTTTTAACTTCTGAATTTCAGAAATAATCTCCAAAGAATTAATTTCATCGAAATAACAAGAAGTACAGTAACTATCTCGGTTTCCAAAAATAAATTGTTTCTGCTCTCCACTGTTAGTACTATTAGGAAAAATATTGGAAGTTATATCGGATGAAACATTTATAAAAAATTTATTAAATTCATTACATATATTCTGATCATCAGTAAGAAGAACATTTGATTGATATTCATAAATTTGTGTTATTTGGTTTTTGTTTTGGGACGTATTTCTACCCAAAATATCATCAATTTCCTTCCACATAAGCTTAGGATTATTCCCTATTAAACCAAATTTATCTTTGTAATATACTCTTTTGACCCGTTTAACAGTCATATTTACATGCTTAGAGAGTTTTCTTACATAATTTTCTAACCGAGTGTTATTTGGATACCTTCTTAATTTTTTAGAAAATTTTTTAAGTTTATTAATTTTACACAAAAGATAATAATTCATCCAGGGCTTTAACTTCTTGCTACTGCGATAAGTAATTGTTTCTTTTGAAAGTTCAATATGGGAAATTAATTTATTTAAGAAAATATCGAATGCTGTATTACAATTTTTTTCATGGTAAACAAGATCCCAGTTTTCAACTAGAAGACGATCTCTAAGTTTGTCATAATTAACTTTTGAACTCTTTCCACTATAACATATCACAGGTCTATTTGCTAAATTAAATGAAGAAAATTTAATTTTTATTAATTACATAAAAAAGGACATTGTAGACACACAATGATATTGGGATGTAGATATATAATGATATTGGGATATATTTTTTCTGGGTTGATTTTTTCTATGTACTCTCGTGATAGTTATTTTCTGGGCTGATAGAGATTTCCTGGGATGATAGTAATTTCCTGGGTAAGTTATGGTATTACCATTTCTTTCTTCTGGGATGAATCCTGGGATAACTATATATACATGCCGCAGTTCATTCAAGAAGTAATACAGGCTACAGAATAGATAACTCTCGATATTCAAAATTTTATTATGTTATTATAGGTTCGATAGGTTATAAATAAATATATTCTTTTTATTAAAGTTTACCCCCTATACAAGCTGATTTATAGATTATAGTTTCAAAAAAAAAAGTTTGGAAAACATCCGTTAAAATAAAATAAACAAAAAAGATTTTTTTGTTGAAAAACTTGTTTGTCCTTGAGCTACCAACATTTCTCCAAAACTGCAATAATTTGGCGAGAAATTTTACTTCTAAATTCTGCGTTGGGTACTAAATCTTACTTTGTATAAATTCTGGAAAATGGGGAATTTAATTTTAAAGTTTTGTAGAAAGTAAGATTTGTCAAAAAGTAAGATTTTGATAAAAGTAAGATTCTGAGAATTACGATTTCGATACGCTCCCCTAAATTCTATGTCGGATTTTCAAATAAATTTATTTGACTGAATGAAAATCTCCGGAAGCAACAACACCAAATTCCCTTTAATTTAAAAAAATGGCAATTATTTTTATTTAATTTGTTTTAATTTTTAATTTCAGTGCCTCGGTCTGTTTGAACTATTCAGATTGGTCTTCTGTAATGATTCAGCGGCAAAAGAACAGTGCCCTTAGGGCTGATAACGACAAAATATAGTAATCAATGTGATAGTCATCTTATATAAGGTATAACACAACCATTCGTCATGTTGAATAACAGAGTTAATCGAAGGCTCGATTCAAAATGGTATTATTCGTGTATTGGTATTGATAGTATAGACGGCCCGGGGTAAGTAAACTCTCACATCGACTTGTTATTTCAATTTGGTTTGGTAGACAAAACAAAAATAGTCGCACACTATACATGAAAGGTAAAAAACGTAATAAACGTAAATTAATATTATAATAAGACTTTTGAATATGCCATGTTACATTGGTCCTGGTTCATTGTTCCTTTTCAACTGATAACCAATGTATTCAAAATTATATAGTATGTAAATGGTATAGAACGATGATTGACGTAATTATTATTAATTTGGTAGAATACACATATTCATATATGTATATGAAATAACTAACCTGTAGTTTAAAGGTTCATATTTCACTTTCATTGGATGACTAAACTATATGTGAATTGTGTTATTGTTATTAATCAACAGATAAATTTCAATTTTTGAAACATTTTCAGATAACAATAATTGATTATTTTCAACCCAATCCAATATAATGTAACAGTATACGGCGCGAATTTTCACTAAACGTTAAATAGAAAAATAAAAACTTTTCACTAACCTGTTGGGGTGAATACGTTTCTATTTAATTATTTTATTCGTTTAATCACACTAAACAATAGAACTTTTAATTTTATACCGGAAATTAAAATAGTAATATGATTTTGAATAGAAATATTAGAATGAAATTAGAAGAATTGATTTTTTTAACTTGTCAGGTGGAAAATCCATTGTTGATTTTCGTTTATATGGTAACACTGATTTTTGTTTAATCGAAACTTACCAATTTATGTAAATATATGTATGTATAAAATCTTATATAATACCTACATAAATAGTTAGGTAAACTGGGTATTAATATTACTAATTTGTTTGTAAACAATTGACAATTCATTTTTTAACATTATCAATTCAGAATAATTGGCATTTTTTTAACATTTTATAATAGCTAGTGTTGTTAGGTACATATATTTGGAACTACCTTGTAAACATTTAACTAAGTGCAAGTGAAAAGAGATTTATTTCTCTCAAGTAATATTTTAGAATTTCTCTAAAACAGGTGGTTTCGAAACCTCCTGGTCAAATAAAATTGCATTTTGAAAAATTTAACAGCTTTTGTTTTTAAAAGAATGTTGATTCTACAGTTGACACCATATCGTTGAGGGTCGAGTTCAATCATAATATCTTCGCTTGGCATTCTACTGTCGACTATATTTTCATAAAAGGTAAAATAATTCACACGCGAAGGGCATGCGCAAAAATTCAATTCATAAATGGAAACATGAATATGCAATACAAATGTTTATTACCAAACATGCATAAACATTCATATTTCTATTTAAATATAATTTGTTTTTCTTTTGTGTATTGTATTTAGTTCTATTTGCCTAGCTAGAGATCACCTGTAATGCTGTAATTAAGAGTTACATCATAAAATAGATACAAAATATGTACGTGCTTTAATTCGAGTAAAAGAATAATGAAATTGTTTAAATTCCCTTCTCTATCGTAAAAATACACAACCACTTGCGTACTTTTTGCACTGTCAACAACAATGATTGTGATAGACAGAGACGAGAATAGGTCGACTTATATTTGATAGATGAGTGTTTTCAATGGATTTAAAAATTGACAATGAATTCAATGACATTTTTCAATTATGGAAGAGCTTTTTTGTTGATTGAACGAAGTTTTAATTTTGACATGAGCTTTTTTTAATGAAATGCTTAGCATTTACATTTTGATATTCTAATTTTTTGTTAGATACAACATAATATATTTCGTGGTATGGAACGAGACAAAGCACCTAGATATATCTATAGGTGCTTTGAACAAGAGCAATTTATGAAAAATAGTTTCTATGCCTACTAAATTTAACTTACCATACATTTTCAAAATTATAAATCCATTTGGAAGAATTATTATTATACTTCATAATTGGAGTGACCATTATAGATTGGAGTTATTGACCGCAAATAAACCTTCTTTCTTTCCATCGATATTTTTTCAAATTCTGATATACATACTAACTACTTCCTGTAATATAAAACACAAGCGAAACCGTTTGTTGCAACCGTTCTTTATTCTTTTTTACCTAATTATTCTTCCTTCTTGAGATGGAATCTTATTTTACCTAAGCAATATAAAAAATAAATCTTATTCTCTTATACTAAATATAATCGTGTAACCACCATCCGTACTTTTATAATTATAGTAGATCTTGGTTTATTTTCTTGAACATTTAATTCTTATGAATTCTTTGCGAATCGTTTATTCTTACTTGAGCTTCATCCAAATTACCCTCGTTACTTAAATTGACTTCAATTGGTTCATAATGAATATTATAAAATCATTTGTTCTTTAAAAATGTACGTTTTAAAAACTACTGTACTTTTCTTATTTAATATCTTAGTTTTAATTCATTTGTTAATATTGCTCCGTTTTTGCCTTGTCAATAAAGGTTTGTATCACTGGATTGTGAATAAAACACAACACTTCAATTTATCACAAACGATTTTATTTCTTGACTATAAAAATTATTTCAACACAATTTATTAACAAAAATTCACAAAATCACTTATTATACTTTTTGCACAGTTCCACTGTTCACTTATAACTTTTATTTCACACTAAAACACTTTTTAAATCACTTTTTCATTTTCTTCTAGGGAATTGCCCTTCCTGGCATCTTTCGTTATTTGCCCGTATGTCATATCGAGTCTTCATCCAATCGCCCGATATCCGCACTCCTCTTTGCACAATCCGGCACCTCTCAATCAATATCTGCTCAACCCGATGTTTACTGGTTTCCTCCACAATTGTCTCTGACATCGATGGCAACTCTTTGCGATGGTTGATGGTTATTCACCTTACTATGGCATCCATACCGTTTAAATTTAAGTGGCAGCTCGTTGTAATCGCTGCTCAATATTCTTCGCCCAAAATCCAACTCGAAGTCATTCGCCCTCATGAAATCCATTCTCATAATGAGCTGATCCACAATATCTGCCATCAGAATTTCGTGTGGGAAAAGAATTTCATCGATCCTTATGCTCACGAACATTTTTCCTTTTATTATTGCTCCATCTCCATTTGCCATTCTTAATTTTAACCCATCAGCTTTGGCTGCACAGCTGTTTCGATCAAGTCTTCCCGGGCAATCATGTGCGGTTCTCCAGGATCCAGCGTAATGACACATTTTCTCCCATCAACATCGCCCTCGATTGTTACGCTGCTACCGCCTCGTTCTACACTCGTGACAGGGAACAGGGATGTAAGTTATGCGGCAATAAGACGATGAAACCAGTTTCTGCTCCTTCAAACTGATTTGTAATCTTTCCACCTTACCGATTGTTGCCGTTAACTCATTCAATGCCTACTCTGGCTCTCCTCTGGGTGCCTCTTTCATTGAAGTTGGTGATCTGTGCCGTTTCCCTCTTGTTTCCCAACAATCTTGTGAGATGTGGCCAATCTTGTTACACACCCAACAAGTGAGTTCGTTACCTCCAGAGCTCTGTCTCGACCGTTCGACGTTCGCCCGCATAAAAGGTGGAAATGATGTTCCGTCGAATGTTAGTGGCTTTAACTTGATTGATTGAACGATCCTGTATCACTTGCATCGTTATTCCACTTGCTTTGACATCAGTTAATTTTTTCTCGAGACGTTGAAATTTCTCTTCTACTTGCTTGGCCTCCGCTTGTAATTTTTGTTCAATTTGTTGAACCTCCGTTGTGACAAAATGAACTTCCGTTTGCAGTTTCTCTTCAACCTGTTGAATCTCTGTTTGCAACTTCTCTACTTCGCCATGTATGCTAGTAGCTAGTTCAAGAAATTTCTCGCCCATTCTCTTTTGAGAATCTATAATTGGGTCTTTAATTTCTTCTCCTTGTTGTTTCATTTCGAGGTTTGACTGCTCTCCTTGTTGCGCTATCAGCTGCTTGAGATGGTGGTTGTGTTGTTTCGACTGAGAGTTGTTTATCTCCTGTCTTCTCTAGGGCTGCCGCTCCCTTACTTCGACCCCAAAATCATGATGATTCGCGTATAACCCTTCTTTCTCCATTGCGTCACATAATCGCGCTTATAAAGCTGCTTTAGTACCATCAGTGGACAAACCTCGTTTCTCTAGTTCCTTCTTCAATTCTGGAACTCTTATTTCGGAAAGAATCATTTTCTTTGTTTTATTATTCACAATCCCACCGCTGTCTCCAATTGTTACAACATTATGAAATCCTGTACCATTTTGAGGTGAAAACAATATTTATGTTAATTAAATGTATTTTATTTTAACCTCCAAACATTTTATATCACGTTTTTTCTTGTCCGTCTCTTATGCTAATTGTTTCTATCTGTTTTTTCTTTTTTTTTACATGGCGTCCCTTGTTTTCCATTGTTGATATTTTTGCTGTAGGTTGCTCAATTTTTCGATAATTTGAAATTGTAATGGCTAAATAACTTAATAACGGCTAAATAAATTGTAGCACCTAAATAACCCCCCGGCTAGACGAAAGTCGGTATTTATCTAAATCTCTCTACGAAACGCTACTAGCAGCCGGTCGTCTGTTGTTTCTTCTTTTGTTGTCGGTCCCACCTTCGCCATTGCTTGACTTTGATCTGTCGGTGTCGGTATCAGATAAGCTGGCTTAAGGCAATCAATTGTGACGTTCACTTCGCGATTAGGCAGTTGCACGCGAAAATATTTTAGCGTTCGTGCGATCACCTCGAATGATCCATTGTAAATGAGCAAATGTAAATGAGCAAATGAGTTTGCCTGGTTTTGCATTCAAGTCCTCTTTATACGTTGATCGAAGGTCGAGGAGAATTGTTGGTAAATGCGTCGTCCATTTCTCAGTGTTGTGACAGAGAATTGCTGCCTTGAGCGTGCGGTGCCATCTTTCAATAAGGCCATTTCCCTGTGCATGATACATCCCAGAGTTCTCATCAGCTCAATAGCGATTGCTTTTGGCGAACCACATATTTTGCTACCACCCCGAAATAAGTGCTGCCTAACCGGGAACCGATGTGATCCGATTTATTATCGTTAAACAGTAGCGATTTCCTTCGGATGGTGGAAACGGTCCGACTAGATATCTCTCCAGTTACGAATGCGTGTGACGTACAACTTTTGCGCAGTCGCATTTTATGCAGCTTCGAACAAATGTCGCAACATCTGATTGAATGCCTAGCCAAACGAATCGTTTTGTCATCAATTTAGCCGTAGCTCCACCCTGATGCGAGTGACACCTGTATGCGAGTTGTCATGAATTGCCTGAATGAAATGATTTCGAAATTTTTGCATCACGAATGGACGAATATCACTAGTGGAGTAATCACAATATAGTACTCGTTTCGCACTGCCTGGAACGGTAAAAAGTTTAATTTAATTAAAATGTTATTACCTTCCGCCAGTAGAGATTTTATTTCTGCGTCGCTTCTCTGGTTCCTCTGGAATGGATACTTTCTATGGGTGATAAGGGACCCGCCATTACATTTTCGGCGCCCTTTACGTGCCGGATGTCGATGGTCA
The DNA here is from genome assembly GCA_963556165.1 of Tipula helvola. Taxonomy (NCBI): domain Eukaryota; kingdom Metazoa; phylum Arthropoda; class Insecta; order Diptera; family Tipulidae; genus Tipula; species Tipula helvola. The sequence continues at coordinate 141,134,842 of OY744482.1, read as the reverse complement.
TTTGTAAAATGTAATCGAGTTGCCTCGCTTGACGATCGTTCGCTTTTTCAGGTTTCTGTGCGAAGGCAAATGTAAGCAGCAAATGATCGGTGTAAATGAGACAACTTCTTCCTTGCAGCATAACTTTAAAATATTTAACGGCCAAATACATTGCTGTGAGCTCACGATCATACGTGCTGTATCGAAGTTGCGCGTAGTCGAATTTTTTTGAGAAAAAACCTAACGGTTGAAGTCCGTTGCCGACGACATGATGAAGTACTGCACTAGCCGCAATGTCGGAAGTGTCGACATACAGCCAAAGCTCGCCGTTTGTGATGGATGAGCGAATAAAGCGACATTCGATAAATCGAGTTTGCACTTCTCAAATGCATTCCTTGATTCATCCGTCCACGTTAACAGTGTTCGATCATTCTTTTTATTTCCGGGAATCATTTCCATTAATTTGACTTGAGTTTCTATGCCGTTTGGTAAACACTAGCGATAATAGTTGAGTGTCCCCAAAAAACTTTTTAGTTTATTTACCATTGTCAGAAGTGGAAATGATTTGATGGCTTCGATTTTATCGGGCAGCGGCAAAATTCCTTCGGTTGACACGATGTCCAAGAAAATGAACCTCCTGCCGGCTAAATTCGCATTTGGCAACATTTATTGTTAAACTGTATTGTTTGTATTGTATTACCGCACAGGCGCCATGATCCATCGGGCTTCTTCACCAAGTGCAGCGGGTTTGCCCAACTACTGCTTGATGGTCGACAAATTCCGGTTTTATCAATAGTTCGAATTCCTTTCGTGCTTCTTCGAGTTTCTCGGGCTCCAATCGTCAAGGTGGAGTATATACAGAATGTTTTGTCGTGATAATTCGATGTACTATAGCGGTTTATAAATTTTCTTTCCTGGCAGTGGAAATATCATAATTTGCTTGAACTCTTCCAGAACTTTTCCAACTGGTACATTTTGTATTTGAGAGGGTTGCTTGCAATGAAATCTGCACCGATGATTGGGTCTGTTACGTCTGCGATTAAAAACGTCCACGTGAAGTTATAGCTCAGTGTTGTAGTTCCAAATGTTTTAATTTCGGTGCCGTTTGCTGCAAACAATTTAATTTCCGATGGTTTACAATAGCCTGCTGATCGACTGCGTGGCATGATTGATACGTCGGCTCCTGTATCAATCAAATATCCGATGTTCGTAGCATTGTCCCAGCAAATCCAACGCAGGCTATTGGCTTCATTTACTATTTGACTGGGCGGCATTCGTGGCGTCGAAATTGCACGGCTTGCGGCAACGGTTTGCTTTATCGCCAAACCAATCCAATGGAACCAACAATTTCGATGCTCCGAACAGGAATTAGAATGCGCACGTGGTCTATTAGCGTTCGCTGAATTACTGCGACCGCGGAAATTGTCGAATTTTGATTCAAGCTCAGCCACTCGGCTTTTGTAGCACACTGATTTCTGACGATGCGGCTGTAATAAATTCCGAATTACATGATGCTGTGGGTTGCTGGGAAGTCGTTTGGCGAATATTACGATCGCCGAATATATACGTAAACGAATTGATTCAACCAATGCGTCGGCTGCTATAAGTTGATCCTTGATTGGTGAACTTTTCATTTGAATACCTGCAGCGTGCGCCATTTCGAGTGCAGTTTCCGTTAACGAATCGGATGCCAAATGTTTTAATTTTTGATATAACTGGGTCAGTTTTGCATCGCCAAGTTGTATGTCGTTAATCGCTTCTCGGAATCTTATTTGCTGCGAATCCGAGTAAAATTCCACTATCACTGACCTTATGTGCTCGTACTTTCCCTTTTTTGGGACTTGACCGATTTCCGTTTGGAAAGCTCTCAGATCGCTGAGCGGAATTTGTGCCATTACTACTTTGCAATAATAATTTTTATTATCCGTGGTAACGTTGCCGGCTTAGAACCAGAATTCTAGGCTTACTAACTATAGTTGCGTGCTGTTTAGACTGTCAATCAGTCTCGGAATTGGCAAACGTAGAATCGTAGCACTTGCGTGTATGGGGACGGTGGGCTCCTCTTCGTTATCCTCGTCATCGACACCCATTTGAGCTTTTTCCACTTTTGCCTGTTTTGCGTCTCTTCTGCTAATTTTTTCTAACTGTTCTAGCGTCCCTTGTTTACCATTGTTGATATTTTTGCTGTAGGTTGCTCAATTTTTCGATAATTTGAAATTGTACCGGCAAACGTATGTTGCCTACACCATATTGCAGCCACAACATTATTTTAGGTGAAAAAAGATACTTTTTTGTGATTGGAGTAAAATCGTTTTTTCATTCGTTACTCCTATTTACCCATGCTGCCATTAAAATGCTTTAATCACAAGTCATCACGTCGAAAATAGTCCAGAACTGTCTCATCTCTTAACGAGATGACAAATCAGTTCAAAATCTATAAATAAATAGGATAATGCGACCACCTTCGGCTTTTGAAAACTCCATGATATAATTGAAGATCCTAACTTCCCTATAAATCCGCTATAGTAGACCATCTAGTGTCTACATCGCCTGCGTAATCAGCATCGCTATATGCTATCAGCTGCAAATCTTTTTCACGTTTGATGAGTAATCCATATCGTAGTGTTCCCTTTAAATATTTTAAAATCCATTTCACTGCATTCCAGGAACTGAATTTTAATTTTTGAAGGTTTTTCTATATATTTACCGGACCATTGGCCGCAAAAGTGATATCAGGTTTGGTACCTGTCGATAAGTACATGAGGCTCCCGACAGCCTCACGATATGGTGCATTGCTCTGACCCTCTCCATTGGGATACATTGATGCACACATTTGATGGTGGCAACCTGCAGGAATATCTACATGATTTGCATCCATCATGTTGAATCGCTCTAACACTTTCCTTGCATAGGCTTCTTGATTGAGAAAAATTGATCCATCTGAGATTGATCAATTTCCAAACCAAGGAAATATTTAGCCTCACTGGAAGTGATTCCCTGTTTAATTCTTTCAACAGTGACTCTGCCAATTTTGAGTCTGTCGAAGCTATAAGTCCATCGTCTATGTAAATGGCCGGAATTATTAGGGAGCCTTCCTGGTAGTTAAAGAATACACATGAATCTGCTTCTGTCGCCGTCAAGTTAAACTTTTGTAATATATCTTTAAACAACTTGGTTTCCAACACCTCGATGCTTGTTTTATTCCATAGATACTTCGGTCAAGTTTACAAACTTGATCTGTGCCATCTTCATAGCCAATGGGCTGACGCATGTAGATATTTTCTTCAAGCTCCCCATATAGAAAAGCAATCTTGTCGTCGAATTGGTAAAGTTTCATTCGTTTCGAAACAGAAACCGAAAGAATCAGTCGTATTGAATCCAACCGGACTACAGGATTGAATGTTTCGTAGTAATTAAGACCATGCTGTTGTTTGAATCCCTGAGCCACAAGTCGAGCCTTGTAGCGATCGATGCTTCCATCAAGATGACGTTTAATTTTAAACGTCCATTTATTGTCAATAATTGAATCACTCTTTGGCAGATTGGTTAAATGCCATGTTTGATTTTGTTTGAGCGATTCAATTTCCTCATCCATTGCCTTTCTCTATTCAGTCGAATTCTCGCAATTGAGAGCTTCTTTGTATGTGATAGGGTTAAAATAGCCAGTTTTGAATACTGAGGGTAACTAGGTAATTCTATCGTATTCTCACTTATTTCAGTATCGTTGGGGATGTGTCGTTCTTCAGATTGACCCTGAAGCTTCAGTTCTTCAACATCATTATTTACGATCGCATCACTTTCCGCATTATTATCCTCCTGTATCATTGATTCTGGTTCCTCGCGATAGTACAGTATTCTCGAAGTTCTGCTTGTTTCAACGCTGTTATCAGAACTGTAAAATCGGTTAGTAAATCTCACATCTCGACCAAATCAGTTTTGGTTTTCGGAATATGGTGGAGCACTTCTTGACCGAATATTCTTAGTTCGGTTATGTTAATATAATAACATCGATAGCTTGTATGGTGTCACGCCTTTCTCTTTACTCGTTCCGGTTCTGTTTAGTACATATACTACGGTATGCACCGTCTTTTGGTGAATATTTCTTTGTCTGTTCGTAAAATATTCACGCCTTTCTCCAAATGTTTGTTCGCCTTCGAAAAAACAGCTTCAAGGTATCCTGCTACCTCTGATTTTTCTTTAAAAAAATATACATTTTTCCAGTGTGAAAAATCGTCTTTCAGTAATAGGAAATATCGCGATCCACCAATTGAATTTTTTGCATAGGACCACAGAGGTATGCGTGTATGAGTTGTCCTGTTTCTGTACTCTTCTTGTCTGAACTCGTAAATGGATGTAGATGCATTTTCCCAAAAATGCAGGCATTGCAACAGAGATCTATTTGCTCTTCAAAGTTGATGTCCTTTTTCTTTAAAAAATCTCATACATGTGGAAGGTTTTGATGAGGTAATTTCTGGTGCCAAATTTGGATTGGTTCCTTCGTGACTACGTGAGCCTCTTTTTCCTTTCTTGGTACTGTCACTTCAAATTTCATCCGATATAATTTCTTCCGTCGTTTTCCCACTGCAATTACATTTTCATTCCGTAACAATTTACAGTTCGTATCGTTTGACTCGAGTTTTAGACCTTTATCAAAAGCGGCTCCCACTGAGAAGAGGTTGTATTTTATCTCCGGTATATACAATACAATACATCTGACAGATGTCTTTCTACCCGTAATATTTATATCGCCCTTGCCGTATACAGGAATGTGTTTACCATTGCCCAAGCTCACTGTTAAGTGTTGTTCAAACTCGATATAATTTATAAACCACTCATGTTGGATGCTCCAACATCAGTCTCAATTGATATTGTTGACGTTAGTGTTTCAATCATCAACGCGTCACTTTGTTTCCTATCTTGATGTTTGTCTGGTATATTTTTCTTGTTTCTGCAATTTCTTGCCCAATGGCCAGGCTTATATTGCAATTGAAGCACCTTCCTTTATGTTGTCCTGGCGTTGACTACCTTTATTCCCAAAATCCTAGGAATTGTTTTTCTGAACGGTAAAAGCGTTCCCTTCTGATTTACTTTGGGAATTGATTTGAGTTTCTTCAATCGAAAGTCTCGAAATTAGGTTTGGTAAGGTTCTTTCATCAACTTGAGTCGATTCCCAGGCACTAATACAATGATTATACTGAGTCGGTAAAGTCATCAAAATTTTTGTGATGATTAATGAATTCGAAATTTTTTCCCTTAGATTTCTTAGTCGATGAGCTAGATCTTCCAGTTTCAATATGTGCGTGGCTATATAATCTTTTGAGCTTTTTGACATTCCATACCACTGCTGTTGCATCTGATTTTGGTTTGTGAACGGATAGAAGCTTATCCCAATTTCACTGGGGGTACTGCAATTTATGATATGAAGCAGTTGTTGATCTGCTATAATTGTTGCAATTATTTTCTGACCAAAATTGTCAGCTTTCGCCAATTCCGCAAATTGCTGGTTGTAATTTTGCAATGTTGGAGCTATGGAGCATAATTTTCCTTCGTAGGTTCTGGTTTGACATTTTTACCGTTAACCACGTCCCAAGCATTATGAGAATTTAGCATTATGCGAAATTGAAACTTCCACAGTGACCAATTTTCTCTGTTTTTAATTTCGATATTCGCACGAAGTCACTTTCCATCTTTTATTTTTCTTGGCTAGCTAACAAAAAAATATCAATGATCAACGTATAATAACGATACTACTACTACTTCATTCACTGTACATTTTGTCGTTGAATCAACATTTACCATTCAACACACCTCCATATGAGATTTTAAAGTCTATGGTTTATGGTGCAAATCTAATTACATTTTAGATTTTCTATTTCATTCACGTATATAGCAAAACAAAACTAAAGAATAAAACAAAATAAGATATCTGTATGTTTTTTTTTTCATTTAAGTTTTGTTTCTTGCTTCTTTTTCACCTTGTTGTATATGTTGTAACAATGGTGATTTTAATTCCATTTCATACTCAAGAACAAACTAAAATTTGTCATCATAATATTTTATAAACACAGTGTGCTTTGATTTGAAATTTTATTGATTTTAAAATTGAAAGTACTACGACATTAGTTTTTATAGTGATTCGTTTATATTTATTTACATAGGCATATTTTGGTCTATGGTATGCTAAAATAAAATAGAAACCTGTGTGTTGTATTGTATTGTATTGTAATTTAACTACCTAATTGTGACTAATCAATTAAAATTGTGATAAAGAGAATAAAATAGAATTCTATTGAAAAGAATAAAATAAAATAACAAAATTATTATGTGCATGTGAATGTGTTTGTGACAAAAATACAACTTGTTAATTATAACAAATCGTGATATTACTTATGTGAGTTAACTTACCTTATAACAAAACAATTGAGCGATACAGAAAATATAGCGCAGCTTTAATTAACTTTTAATTACGCTTTGCAAGTGAGTCAAAATACTACGTATTTTATTTACTTTGGATTTATGTAATTGTAGTGTTTTTTTTTTGTTTTGTTTGTTTGGCCTCGTATTTGCAATATGTATAATCTAACCGCTATTAATAAATAAAAGCGCAAAGTTCTAAAATATCTATGATATTCCTTATATGTACCTATAAAAATACGGAGCGATTGGTAATGAAAAGTTCTTAATCCACATTGTATCTCTTTGAACTATGGGATGACTCTGAGCTAAATGCCGGAACGAATTGTTTTACGGTTTCGAATTTCGTTCCTCTTCAAACTATTATTTAAAAAGCCTACAGTATTTTCTAAAGTAAGTTTGAAATATTCATAAGTCAAATAAATATGTACATACATTAAGTATGTCTAATCGAAACAAAATCTTGATTATACTTTAAACGAATTTATGTTGTGTTGTGTACTGGGTGGTTTTGCAATTGCGAACTAATTTTCGATGTTTACTAAAAAACGGTACTTCACCTATCCCAGTTTAGATTACATCAGAAATAGAGAGCAAAAAACAAAACCATTAGCGAACGAATTTATACAAAAAACAGAGAACTCTCGAAAACGAAAAAGGAATTTTGTGTGTTATCGCTTTGCTAGAGCAACACAGCCTTAAATAAAAATAAGAAGTATGTAAGTGGAAATTTTGTGTATTTTTTTTAATCATTGCGCAAATAAGTTAAATAAAATGGATCAAAAAGAAATAAAGCACATTTCAAGTGCTCAAATAAGAAGTTAATTATTATCTAATTTCATATACAAAATTTGTTTAGCAAAAAACTCGAATTAAAACGGTATTTCGCGCTGTACTAAATACTCATAATTCAACAAGGACTCTGATACGAATAACGAGTAATTTATTTACAAAACGTAGTGCAGCACTTAAGAGTCAGAGGTCCGAAGCTAATGACATAGATTTAAATGCAGATCCCGATATTAGAGAAAAATTGCAAGATAGTGAAGAAGTTCGTCAATATTCAGAAGAATATTACGTCGGTAAGGATGGGAATAAATGGAGAAAACTCAGCCAAGTAGGTAGCGAGTGTAAGCCTATAATATACTCCGCGAACCATTTTTTGAGGGCCCCAAACCAAATATTAAACTTTTAAATGATGTAGGTAGATACTCGTTTTGTTCGACAAATCGATGTAAACTTAATTTTTCGACGTAGCAACAGAAAGGCTGACAACGTTTATCAGCTGTGGGACATAGTAAATCCAAGTAGAAAGCCTTTGGTCTGGGAACTCTTATATGAGGAAGAAATATTGGTTTTCATTATCGGAAGTCATAAATCAAATTATGAACCAGTACATCAGCTTTGGAAACAAATGTTTTTGCCCTTTATACCGAGGAACTATGTCTGTACGAGGAACTAGAATGGAAACCGCCAAGGCGGCGCCAATCACTGATATTTTTAGCATGCTTAATGCTAACCTTAAAGCTAATTAAACAAACACCTGCATAATAGTTGATGAACAATTGTTTGCTAATAGGGGGCGAACTAAGTTTACGCAGTATATCCTGTCGAAGCCAGCAAAATACGGCCTCAACATATGGGGCATATCCGTTAAACCGACACGTTTATACCGACAAAGTCGTTAGTATTATGGACAAAAACCAAGGCGAGGGAGTATTGAAATATCTAGTCACACCATACAAAAATACGGGCAGAAACGTAACAATGAAAAATTTTTTCACGTCGATTTCTCTGGGGGAAGAGCTATTTTATCGTAGTAAAGGATTTTGTCCCATTAATGTGCCCGTTCAGCCGTTATCAAGATCTAAATAAAAAAGTGAAAATAACTTCTCACACAAATAGTTTTATAAAGAACACATCAAATGCGAGTAACGGTTTTTATACCATTAAAATTAATTTATCCGTTGTCGAGATATAACGAAAAATACAAAATAGAGCAGAAAAAATCGGCTCAAATCTCGCTTAAGGCGATACTAGCTAGCTCCCATGCAATTCACCAGAATCATAAATATATTTTTTGAATCTCTATTCTTCCCTCTTGGATACTGGTATATGGATCATCTCTCTACCCCTTCCCATTTCCGATCATTAATATCGAATAGTTTACATCACAAACAAAAATTCAGTAGCTAGATAAAAAGAATCTTAATATGTATTGAAAATGTTTGTCTTTGCGGTATCAATACATAAGTATATGTACTATCAAAACAAGATATGTATGACGAATGAAGAATGTGTACGTGCAAAAACCAAAAAAAGATACAAAAATATACGGAAACCGCTAATTTACATAAGTACCAAAGAATTTATTAAATTGTGAAGGCATTAATAGTTTAGGTGTTTTTTGCTTTTTTGAGAAGAGACGAGGAAGCAAAAGATGAGTACAATCATTGTTGTTATTCATTACGGCATGTTTCAGTATGGAATATTTCATTACGGAATATGACTATAAGTTTTAATTTTTCTTAGTTTTTCCACTTCCGAGGAAGCGATTTCCACAAATAAATGAATAAATTATTTTATAAAGATCCTGCTAGCTACGTGTAGCGGAATTTTGTCCCATTATTGGCCGTTTAACCGTTATCGATATATAAATAAAAATGTGAAAAACAATAACAAGAAACTTCCTTTTTTTCTCCACTTCAATGGCGCCCATTTCCACAAACAAAAATAATTTTATAAACAGCTCGGCTAGTCGCATCTAAACGATGATTGTTTCATCAATTTGATTGTATAAGTTACCGCAATATGGGAAAATAGGCCACAACATTTTGTTTTCTGTTTTACCTTCTTTTCTTCACTTTAATGGAGGTGATTTTCACATACATATACTTTCATAAACACACCAAATCGGAGATAACAGGGTTTATTCCATTAAAATCCGTGTATCCGTTGTCGAGATATAACTGAAAATACAAAATACGGCGAAAAATCGGCCGAAACCTCATATTTAAGACGTTACCAGCCAGCTCAGGCGCAACTCAAAAGAGCCATTCGTATGTTTTCTGAATCTCTACTTCCCTCTACTAACGGTAAATGCATCATCTTTCTAGCTCATCCGATTTCCGAGTAAACTAGCTGGGTAGCGGATTTCGTGACAACAAAACCGTGAAATATTGAAGCTATAGACAGAGTAATTCTACGTCAAAACATACTGCAAATGAAACAAACAGTTGTACGTTTTATTTTCTCTACAAAACTCCATTTGATACTATCATTGTATATCACGGCGAACTATCGGAATCTCCAAAAGTTGAGAGCCAATGCAACTTTCAGTGGTTCATTTATAACCATCAACCAACATTTATATAATCCGCCTGTATGTATGCTACTAAGTACTACACCCTCACTAGGTTGTTTTACCAAGGTTTAGAAAGAAGGCGCGATTTAAAAAAAAAATCCGGTATTTAGGTTTACTGAAACATCTTAACATTGAAAATGTTTTCTGTTGTTGTACATACAATACTTGTAACATTACGTACTGTCAATTTCTCATGTAGAAGTACCAAAAAACAAAATTGATTGTTTACTTAGACTTTTTTAATAACGGTGTGTGTGCTTGTCTTCCTTTCCAAAATGTATAGAATTTTTCTCACTTAAGTCCTATTAACTTGATTCGGCTAATTTAGCCGTGCTCTAGCGATTTTGCCTTTAAAGACTAAATTTGTTGTTTGCAGATTGCTGGAGTATCTAGTTGCGAAAGAAACTGATATTAACAAAAAAGGGACAGGACACCAAATTTTCCAGAAATGTGTTCCGGAAAAATTTTAACAATGGCTGAAAAGTCCAAAATAAAGGTGTGCATAGGAGGATCGAAATTTTATTCGAACTAGAGACAATAGTTAGACCAAGTGCGGATGTCATAGACAATTTTCTAAAAAAATCCTGAAGGACAATGGAAGACAAAGCCTACGAGTCTCTGCAATGCTTAAATTTAGGTATAGTTTAGTAACTGTATTAAAGCATAAAATGGGGTAAATGCCGGCACCACAGCTGTAAAACAGGGGCCCTATTCTCGAATTCCACATCCATTTTTCACATGTGGACATTGTCAAAATTCATAAATGCTACCAAAAACCCTATGTGGGGAATTTTTTTCACATGCTTATACCCGTTCGGAAATATTCCGTTAGTTGATTTGATTAATTTTAAATGTACGACCAAGCATTTAGCAAGACCTCCCGGTAATTCTAAGAATTTTTGACGCCGGGCACCCATCGTACACCCTTTTTTACATTTACTTGGAAGGATTGGATAGGATTGTTAGTATATGATTGAAATCGACCCGGTTACAAACACCTTGGCGGTCAATTTTTAGTAGTTACATTTTTTCTAAAAACTGCTTTCCATCCTTGGCATCCTAAAGTCAATATTAATTAGTTATCAATTATTCCTTATATATTTCCCACCACCTGATTTCCTCCGGCCGTTTTAAATAACTCATCATATTCTCAACCAATTAAACACACCTACAAAACTGTTATAAATTAATCTTTAAGTACTACACAACCTTAATGTTAATATTAGTGTCTATTTCCCTTGGTTGTTTCAGATTCTCGAATCCGCCTCAGGTAATTTGCTGTTGCAGTATGATTGAGAGCTATCTAAATCTAATTTTGTAATTTATTAGACTAACAACTGCATTCTGAAATAATGTTTATTAGTTTGCAATTCTGAAAATCGTAATGATTGTTAATTTATATTTCACTTAAATTTATAAAATAGTAGCTCAGAGACGACCTAACATAATAAATTTAATTAATATCAGCTACTTATTCAAATAATTTCCGCCATACTGATTACTCCCACAACTCAAAATACAGTTTAGCACAACTGGTATTATAAATGAAACATTTCCGCGGACCTGCCACTCAGATTATAGACGTTTGATCTGTTTCGAGTGCTGACCTGTAATGATTTACAATTAACTCCACCAGTAACCTAAATCAAAATAATAAGGCACTAATTAGTTTCTAAAGTACGAAGTCCGACTTGGAGTCCCTGTGAATTAAGGTGACAAGAATCAAGACAACACAATTTCTAAACTACTTGTTCGCTGGGTGCTTAAATTTTCTGGAAATCTGCATTGGGTTCCTCCGTTATTCTGAAAATCCAGATTTAATTTGTTAATCACTAAGTACTACTTTAAAATAAACTAAAAATTATTAAACTCTGAAATCCTCATGGTCTAGTTTGTTTTAAATCATCTACATTCACAACAAAATTAAATTATAAATAAATAAAATAAAAGAAATTAAATTAAATAACAAGATAAATAAATTTTACTAACGTACATTTAATTAACAGTGTTTAGTACTTAATAATCTTATTTGCCAGCAATGTACTAATACCAATCGAATCCCAAGTACAACAGCGGAATCCCAGACTTACTCAAGAACTAGACAGCTTACAGCATCGCAGAGATGTTGCAGAACTCTGCGTCTTCTACAGATGCTTACATGGTAAATGTTCTGCAGAACTATCGGAGAAAATACCACCATTCGTTACAACAACAAGAGTAACAAGAGGAACAACTAATGCACATAGGTTTACGGTGAAGCTCCCGAAACCTCGAACTGAAGAAATCAAGCGCGAATTTATATACCGAACATCAAAAAAGTGGAATTCGCTAATACACTTCAAATTTCCTGTTTTATAAACCTATTCAAAAGCGAAACTCCGTCATCAACAATATACGTATAACCCCTGCCCATAGACTTGTTATTGTTGAAAGCACAAACCCACCTTGCTGTCATCACTCTCCGATTCCCCGCGACAACGTTCATAGTAAATCTCATGATAAGTCGGACATTATTGATTGCAGGAAAAGTTGGTATGAAATCAGCAAAATGTCCGAAAAATACAAACATTTTCAGAAACAAAAATACCTAGGATATATCCAACATTTGTACTAGAATAATATCGCACAGGAATTACAAATTGCGGCCCAATTTTTTAAAAACTAAATTGACCTTTCGCAAAACATTGAAATTACATTTTTTTTATTATTTAAGTATTGTTTTGGAAATGTATAATGAGTTTAAATATAATTATTTTGTTGTTATATTAGAAGTCATCATAAATTTACAAAACCATATACAATAAAATATATTAACAATAAAAAAAAAAAAATTGGATTCAATTAACGTACAACCCGTTATTTTAACGGCTCGTTAGTCCTAGTGTTAAGCTTTAATCCAAACCAAAACCTATTAATCTATTAAAGTCCCGTCTGCTGGAAACAAATAAGCAGAATTTCTGCTAGCAGTACTGCCGGCAGAGATACAGGTGAACTACATGAGCGTCGTTTTTGACACGCAGAATTTTTTGTAGTGGCATTTATTTGATAAGTACATTATTTAATTTTAATATACATATACAATTTTTTTATATGAATGATGCTTATTTTGTCACAATTTAATTAATTTGTGCCTTCCATTTAGCCACTTACTACCTATATTACACAAAACTTATTTTATTTCAAAAAATTAAAAAAATTAATTGAAATAAATAAAAACAAATTGTACTAGATTTGTTTCCTTTTACATAATGTAGCCTACTACAAACATTTCATTCCATATAAACTTATGCTGGAAACACATGAGCAGAATTTCTGCTAGCATCGCTGCCGGCAGAAATTCGGGTGAACTACATGAGCGTTGTTTTTGATAAGCAGAATGTTTTTATTGTGACATTTATTTGATACATATTTAATTTTAATGTACTATTTTTTTAAATGACTGATGCATTATTTTGTCACAAATTAATTAATTTTTATCCTCCATTTTGGCACTTGTCATCCAAAACTTATTTTCTGTCAACAAACTAAAAAAATTGATTGTAAAAAATAAAAACTATACAAATTGTACTAGATTTGTTACCTTTTACGTAATATAGCCTACTGATTCGCAGCAAAATTAGAAATAGAGACATGAAGCAGAATTCTACATGAAAAGCAGAATACATGTATTTCAATTCATTTAAACTTGTGTATTCTAATTTTGCTGCTTACAGAATTCTGCTCATGTGTTTCCAGCATTATGCTGGAAACACATGAGCAGAATTTCTGCTAGCAGCACTGCCGGCAGAAATTTGGTTGAATTACATGAGCGTCATTTTTGGCAAGCAGAATTTTAATTTGTCGTATTTATTTGATACATATTTAATTTTAATGTACAATTTTTTTAAATTAATGATGCATTATTTTGTCACAAATTAATTAATTTGTATCCTCCATTCTGGCACTTGTCACACAAAACTTATTTTCTGTCAACAAATTAAAAAAATTGATTGAAAAAAATACAAAATATACAAATTGTACTAGATTTGTTATTTTTTACGTAATGTAGCCTACTGATTCGCAGCAAAATTAGAAATAGAGACACAAAGCAGAATTCTGCTCGGAAAGCAGAATTCATGTATTTCATGCCGTATAAACGCATGTATTCTAATTTTTCTGCTTGCAGAATTCTGCTCATCTGTTTTCAGCATTAGAGTTTTCTAATTTCGATGCATGCAGAATTCTGCATATCTGTTTCCAGCATAATAAAGTAACCTCGATACAAAGCAGCGCTTGAATATAATAGAAAATATTAGGGCTTAATTGTCAAGAGATGTTTATGAAAAGGGAGTGGCTGGAGTGATTAAAGCCGATTGGATTATTTTGCTGGCACAGTATTGATGCAGTTGTGCCGAGTTAGCAGTAGTCGAACATAAGAAATACCCTGTCAGAATCGACAAGAAATTTGTTTAAAGAAAAATATAGTCAGCATGTCTAGAATCGAAATGAAAAGAATTACTAGAAGTACACATAGTGTTGCAATTATCTTGGAAAATGTATATCATAATTGATATATGCTTATACATCCTGTAAAGTTTTCACACGGCGAAAGCTTCAAATACATAAGGTCAGTTGAAAAACCAAATCGAGGAATTTGTGGAGGAAATTTGAACGATACTGTTTTTTTTGTTCAATGAGCTTCTCAAGTCTGCTATTAAAAGATATGTTCCATGAATAAGAAACTAACCTCGGTATCTATGGTACAATAACCAACTAATTCGTCTTGTAAACTCGGTAACAAGTTACATTACTTATATTCGCTCTATTACACGGTGTTTAATTTAATCCTAGTTTCAATATTGCTTGTAGGGAGTTTATAACTTTAAACTAGTTCCTTTACAATGCCTACATTTTGCAAATCGAAGATAAATTGACTTCCTATCGAAAGAAATTCTGAAATTTCATAAATGTTAAAAAGAAGGTTGTTGGATTTCCTACTCCAATGACTTTTCAGAACTCTTTAGCCAGTTAGCCCTCTGATATATCTAGTTGGTTTGGCGATTTTTTCGGCTCTGTCTAAGAAGAACCTGCGGAATCATCTAAAAAGCCTTTCACTAACTGCGATCGCTCTGATTTTATTTTTGTAAAGTTTACGGTAGCAGAAGTTTATGATGATTTATCTCAGCTTGAAGTTAATAAGGGGATGGACATGATGGATTTCCACCTATTCTTATTAAGAATTGTGCAGAGAGTTAACTCTCCATTGACTATCATCTTTAATAATAGCCTACTGAAAATTATTTTTCATTCGTTCGATTTTTAAATCTGGCAAAAGAATTTCTATTCTTTCTGCCATATCAAAATTTTTCGAATCCACGGCACAGAAATTTATGTTTTTTCGCGTAAAAAGGTTTATTTCTCCTGCTCAACACGGATTTTAAACGGGTAGATCTCCGGTAACAAATCTAGTCTCTTTTTGTGGACATTTATATAGTAGACTAGAACATATTAACCCATTTGTTCCCACGCTAATAACAATTTGTGTAAAATATTTGTACTTCAAATATTTTTTAACACTCAAAATCCTTTCTCGAAATGGATTTTTTTTAAATATGATAAATAAACTAAAAACCATATACATATATATAACGGTAAAATACAAATCGAAATTTGACATTAAATACCGCAGTAGTGGCGTCGTAAAGTTAGTGATTTTTTTGTACCCGTACAGGTACAGTGGGATCAAATGGGTTAAGCAACAAGTAGATGTAGAGTACACTTGTTTTTGATTGGTTTTCGGCAAAATCGACCATTCGATTCTTATCGATAAGCTGGATAAACCAGATTGTGTAGTTCTGATCGTTACCAATTTGTTAAGATTAATGGTTATAGCTCTCGTTCAGTTCGCGTTACCTCAGAGTTACTCAAGGAAACCGCATTGGTCTGCTTTTATTCTCATTATTTGTTAACCTTTATTGTGCACCGGGGCTAGGAGATACCCCAGTGTATTTTCAAACTCGTTTTTCGAATACATACAATGCAAATCAAGACCTGTGCTGCTATCTATCTATAGTCTAGGAATAACACTTCAAGATTCTATACATAGTTTCGCCCGCCCGGCTTTAGTCTGCTCTTGGCAGTGGTGAGAAGTTGCGTTTCGAAATTCTGCGGTGTGAAATAACCCATGTGCATAGTACGTATAATTTTATGTATAAGTTCAACTTTTATTTTGTCGTTTTTTTTGGCTTAGTGCGTAAATAGTGTGAATAATAGTGCGAGCGAGCTGTTTTTTTTTTCTTTCATGAATTCATATATTTGTATTCTTCAACCACCTATATTTACCGAGCATTCACCCTTTTAACGATTGTCGAGTCGATCAACAATCGACACGACTATGTATTGCCCTTCCTCCTTTCGTATTGTTTTTATCCAATGAAAAAAGAAAACGCAACACAGAGGCGATTACTTTAGTTGTGCATACGCCTAAAAAGAATAAAATTGTTCTGGTAACCTCATCATTCATATATTCGTCACAAGTGGACTCGAACTCATAGTTACTATAAGCTGGTCAGATCTGGTCCCCATTTAATAAGTACCATTCAGATAGGATTGAGAGCGTTCAGAAGAAATTTGTTATGTATGCGGTACGCCCTTCGTGGATTACCAACTTAGAGTAGGGCATCTAAATATATTTATTAAAATTATAACGTTTGGATCACCGACGAGACTTTTTATCTGTTACTTGGTTCCCAGTGTTCTGATTTTCTGACCTACTTTTCCCATCTATGCAAAAACATGCTGCTTCCGCTGATGTCGCGACTTTTTAATTCAGTTTTCAATGTTTTCGATTTTATCATGCCAAGAAATTTGTTTAGAAACTAATTGTTTAAATTTTTATCTTTGTTAATTTTTGTTTTTGTATATTTGCTTACGTAGGTAATAATAAATAAATAAAGAAATAATCTCTGAACGGCACGTCGTTAATTAGCTAATTTTACGTCAGGTTTTGTCCGTATGTCACCCTGATTTGGAATCAAAATATATAAATTAATAATCCATATTAAGCAAATTGAAGTTTAAATTATTTATTTATTGTATAGGTAATTATGATACAAACTATCAAAAATTGTATGTATTAAAAAATTATATTCTAGAGCTGTTTCCTATTATGGTCCGATCGACCTCGTATTTGAAAGTTCATAAACCACCCCAAAATCATACAAAACTATACTGGCAAATGCTTTCCTACAATTCCAAAATATTTTTGGACCAATTCGTTGGATTGATCAGCACTATAATGCCCTCGTTCACGCTGAAAACTTCGTAAAATCCTGGATCCAAGCTGAAAACGTGGAATTCTTACAATGTCCACAGTACTCCCGGACTTAACATTATGGAGAATTTCTGGAGACGGTTAGTGAAAAACGTCTACATCAACGGAGCAAAATCCTTAATTGAGGCTACAAAAACAAGCTGACCCACAGTTTTTTTTGCGTGTTTTTGAAGTTATTTCCAACAATGGGGTTCTACTCATTTCACATTATTAGAAAGCAAATACACATATGTAAGTGAAACAAAAATTAGTTTTTTAGAGAAAACACCAGATTTTCTTTTTTTATCAATGGCCTCATTATCATGTAATGATATGTGTTGATCATGTGTTGCGTCATATCTCCTTATTAATCAAGTTGAAATCCTCCCTTTTATTTATTGTTTGTGGTGGGCATATTATTTTCGTTGATCCATCATAAATTCTCAATCGAGTTTAGATCTGAGCTTTGTAGAGGCCACTCCAGCAGCTTATTATTATTATTTTTTTTTTTTTTGAAAATCGCCCATCTTGGGTTAATGCAGATTTTTATTAAATGTTAGTTTAACATTTGCACACAGCAACCTCGTAATCAACCTCGTTAGCTGATTTCCACCACCGTCTTTCACAATTCGGTGACACTCCATACCTTTTAGGCCTCTTTACCATAACAGTGCCAACCTGCCAACGTTCTTTATCTTCTACTGGTGCTTAGTGACAAAATTTAGTCTTTTCTTAAAGCATTAATTGTATCTCCACTCCACCTAAGATTCAGAAAAAGTCATTTTACGGGTCGACATAATGTCAAAACGACTTAACGTACAAAACAGATTATTTCTTAATTGAATCCAATTTGAAAAAATTGGACAAGTGCGATTTAAATGGAATTTTAAAATGATATGTAGTTGAAGTTCTGCAGCATAATCAATTCTGATGGAGGTTGGCTATTTCTTAATAGATTTTATTGAAAATTAAATCATATACGTAGAAAGGGGATTAACTATTATAGAGTTCATGCCCGATCATTTCCGATCTTTTTTTTTTATTAATTTTGCTAATGAAAAGTTTGCGTCGTTGCCCGTTGGTAGCAAGTAATCAATGCACTTTCTTTTAGCCGCCGTATGTAAAAGTATTGACATAAACCACTTAAAAATAACCTTGATTCACTCAAAATGCAACAAAACTGTTAAGTCAGTAAAAAACTTGCAAAGAAAAAAAAAACTTAAAAGTGTTATATTTCAACAATGGGTAGATAAAGTATCTCGGTATAGGGAGAAACTCAAAAAGAGTAAAATTAATGTGAATAGTAGTCCGATAGATAAGTCAGTTGATTATTTATGTATTTATGTGTTCTTTAAACACATAAATACATAATAATCAAAATGCTAATAAAGAGTTGCCCCCCTAACAACGTGTATATTGATTCAGTCATTCTCAGGTGATATAAAGTCAATAAAACAACATACAGTGCTTGTTGCTTGTACGATTCAAATTTAATGTATACGCAAGTGCATGCGTTGAAATTGTCGCCTTTCCATTTCATGACGTCTCGGCTTAGTAAGCTAATATAAAGGGTTCCCAAATTTAAGGTTTCTTTTTAAATTTTGAATTAAACTCATAAATTATTGGATTTGGTCCAATATATTTATTAACATTTAAAGTAGAAATCTTACAGTTAATAATGGAAAACATAGAGAATGACGGTGCTATACGTGTCTTACAGCCACTTTGATACTCGATCTTTTGAAAGAAAAATTTGGTACTCGATTAACTTCACGAAAATGCAATTGGGGAACTTAAGTAAAAGCGTACTGGCTGGTGGAGCTAGCCTATTAACCGCAATATTTCTACTTTAAAAAAGTACAGGGAATTTTGTTTTTATTGTCGTAACTATTTTAAATTGACTGATTATTTTTAAATAATACTGATGAGATACTGTATATTGATTCAAGTGTTTAGTAAAAAAATAATTGTAGGCAAATTAGTTTATAAAAACGTAGAAATTTAAAAAAATATTTGAGATTGTGTTTATTATTTGATAATTTTTTTAACAATTCAAGAAAACTTCCAATAGTGTGTGCTTTAAGCTTATGTTGAGTCAAAGAGCTGGAATTCTATACTATTAAACTTGCGTGAACTTGATTGATTGATTGATCAGAATATCCGACCAAGCCTGAGCAAGACTCCAGGATGACACCGAGCCCTCCGTACACCCTTTACACAAAACAAAACCGAAGGAAAGGTATGTTAGTAACAAAGAATCAACCCGGTTCCAGATATCTAAGTAGTTGATAGTTAGTTAGTAAATTTGTTAGTAGTATATTTTTAGTCAATTATTTAGCACGGCATTCAGCATTATTTAGCTTAAGTTCCTGGAAAGCTGTTTCAGGTTCTTCAAACATTTTCTAAATTTAAAATCTGTATTAATCCTTTCTAATAACTAATCTAAAATTAATTGTATAAATTAAATTCTCTGAAATAAATTATAAATTATTCTTTATGTACCTACTACAAATAAATTAACATAAATAGTTGGTATAACAATAATTAAACGAACTACCACCCTTAGCTCGTCGCGCTATCGACTCAGCCAATGCCAGCTTGGTCGAGTTTCTCAGGTCATTCTAAACTAAAACCACTTAAACGATTAATTATTAATTTATTAATCTAAATATAAATACCAATATCAACATAAATACCAATACCAATACTAATACTAAAACTAACATTAACTAATAATAACAATAACACCAATACCAATATCCACATCGATAACAAGACCAACATTAACACCGACATTATGACACTAATGCTTCGATTACATCAAAATATTCATTTCACTAAATTTAATTCAACTTAATTTTAATTTAACAAAAATTAATTTAATATCAATAAATTCAGTGTAACCGAAAACCCAATTTACTTCATCATTAATTCTTTATTTAAAATCAGCCTTTAATACTCTTAAAAAGATTCAATTCAATTCGGCATCTAAATTAAAACGACAGCAAATTAATCTCTAACTAAATAACCTGAAATTCGAGATGCATAAAAAATTTTAATTCTAAATTATTTTTTTTTTTTTGTTAAAATAAATTTTATTTATTTATTTAATGTTATTACAATCTAGTCTCCTGGACTAATGAGCAATTTGTTTCTGACTTAATTTACTAACTTAATATTAATCTATGGCTTCTTCCCATTGGCGTTCCATAGAGTCTGGTAAATTGAATTAAACCACATCTTTGTAGTGGGCTTTACACAGCACAATGCTGTTTAAGCTAACAATTACACCAACTCAAAAGGTTTAGTTCTTAAAAGAGAGTCTACGTATTAAATTCGTGTTGCTTAGAAGTTGAGTTGCCTCAATGTTCACATGATGCCGGAGCCTCTCTTCATGTCTCCACGCTTTCTCCTGAATTTCATTTACGATGAGGTTCACTTTAAGGTCCCTATGGAGATCATTGTTCCTGACATACCAAGGTGCATCAACGATGTTCCTTAATACCATATTCTGAAATCTTTGGATGATATTTACGTTGCTCTGTTTGGTACAACCCCAAAGTTGAATACCATACGTCCAAACGGGTTTCAATATTTGCTTATAAAGTAGCAGCTTGTTGTATGTTGATAAAGAAGAGTTCCTTCCCATCAGCCAATACATCTTTCTGTATTTAATTCTTAGTTCTTCACTTTTCTTCTTGACATGTGCTTTCCATCGCAGTTTAGCATCCAGGGTCATGCCGAGATACTTAGCTGTGTTCGCATACGGTACTATTTCTTGATTTATGGTAATCGGGATATGTTCGAATCGCCTGTTTGTAAAGTTGATGTGAACTGATTTAGTTTCATTTAGTTTTATTCGCCAACTTTTTGTCCATTTATAAATTTTAGTTATTGCTGTTTGTAACTTTTGTGTTGACTCTTCGTTGCTTGTGCCAACAGCTAAGATCGCCGTGACATCTGCAAAAGTCGCCACTGTATTGTTTTCTAATGCAGGAAGATCATAAGTGTATATTAGGTATAAAACCGGCCCTAATACACTGCCCTGTGGAACTCCTGCGTTGATTTCTTTCAATTCAGAAAAAGTGTCATCTAACTTAATCCTGAAGAATCTATCTTTTAAGTAAGATTCCAGTATATTAGCAAATTGGATTGGTAGAAGATTTCTTAATTTATGGTTAAGTCCTTCATGCCACACTCTATCAAATGCTTGGGCAACGTCTAGAAATATTGCTGAACAGATTTTTTTCTCCTCTAGTGCTTTCTCAATTATACTGGTTATTCGGTGAACTTGATCAATTGTTGAGTGTTGGTTACGAAAACCGAACTGATGATTTGGGATTAAGTTTTTACTCTCGATTATCGGATTTAACCTTTTTACCAGAAGCTTCTCAAAGAGTTTGGACATGACTGGCAATAGCGAAATTGGCCTATAAGATGAGGTTATGTGTGGTGGTTTCCCAGGTTTTGGGATCATGATTACTTCTGCAATTTTCCACAAGCTTGGTACATATTTGATTCTAAATGCTGCATTTATAAGATTTGTGAGCTTTACCAGAGCTTTCCTTGGCAGTTCTTTTAAGATTTCTGCAGTAATAAGATCGTAGCCAGGAGCTTTTTTCATATTCATATTAGTTTTCATCTCACACGCGACTTCTTTTGGTGTTGTCGGTAGGATTTCTTTACTTTCTTGCACAGCTTGTTCAGATATTATCTCGGCTTCTAATGTTTCATCTTGATGTGGCTGGAATATTTTTTCAAGATGTTCAGCAAATTCTCGAGCTTTGTCTTCATTATTCCTAGCCCATTTATCACCTGCTACTCTTATTGGAGGGTTCTGTATTATTGGTCTTTTAATTCTTTTGGTTGCTTTCCAAAGAGAATAATCAGTACTGCTATCATTAGTTAATTTTCTTAAATAGTTACTGACTGATTCATTTTTCAATTCTTTGATTTCTCTTCTTAATTGTTGAGTGAGATTGTTCAAATTAGTTTTATCTTGAGGGGCCCTTGTTTGTTGCCATACTCTTCTCGCTCTTCTTTTTTCTGCTAGGAGTTCCCTAATTTCCAAAGGGTAGTTGTTTCCCTTGATTTTCTTTTTAACCTCAGGGGTATTTTCCCAAGCTGATTGCTGTATATCGTCTACAAATTTGTGAACTTCTTTGTCTAATTGCTCCTCGGTCTTTAATGGAACCATTAAGTTAATTTTTTCTTCTAGCGATAGTCTAAAGCATTCCCAATTAGTGTGATTATTTACTAGAAAAGGGTTCCTTTCTTTCTGAATAATTTTTTCACTTAACGTTAAAAGTATCGGTGAATGATCAGAGTTTAGGTTGTGGCTTTCATCTACTTGTATATAATTTACAGATATCTTCTTTATTATAAAGAAATCAATCAGATCTGGTACTTTATTTGGATCAGTAGGCCAGTAAGTTGGTTTTCCAGTTGAGAGAGCTTCACAACTGCATTTCCTAATGGCTTTTAGGAGTTCTTTACCCTTAGTTGTTGTTAATCTGGAGCCCCAGTGGTCATTTTTGGCATTAAATTCTCCTCCAAGTATAAACCGTTTTCCTAATTTACTGAGGAACTCGAGATAATCCTTTTCTTTCAACGAGTGCTTCGGTGGGCAGTACACACCAGCAATACAAATATAACCATTTTTGGTTTTGACGTTAACAGCAGTTGCTTGTATTTCTTCTGTTTCATATTTTAACTCTTCATAGTGGTGGATACTATTTCTGATTATAACCACACTACCTCCTTTAGCAGTGTTTTCCGGATGAATGGTATGATATATATGATAATTTTTAAATTTAATGATTGTTTGTCTAGTGAAATGTGTTTCCGTGATGAGACATACATCGATTTTTTCTGTGTCCAGGACCACTTGCAATTCTTGTTGATGTTGCATAAGTCCATTGGCATTCCAACATAAGATTCTAAGATCACCTGCCATTTTTCTGTTTAGGGATGGCTCCCTTAGTGCTGTATTCTAATTTCTGTAATCGCTCATCAAATGTATTGAGCCTGCTTAAAATTAATTTAAGTGCTTGACTTATTTCGTCATTTTGACCAGTTTTCCCTGGATTTCCGTTACTCATCGTTACTTGAGCATAAGTCATTTTACCCAATTGTCCATGAGTAGTTCCCAACTCTCTACGATTTACTTCGGGTTGGGTCATCTTAACTGCCTGCTGCCTGAATAATCTTGGATTTTTAGCAATCACATTCCTATTTTTGATGTTTTGCAGTTCAATGGCAACGCTGCATCCTCTATAGTTAGCCGAATGGTTTTCTCCACAGTGAACACATTTAGGTTGAACATTTCTATAATTTTCACAATCTTTGGTATGATGTTTACCTAAACATTTGACACACCTGGGTTCCCTGCTGCAATATTTTTGTGTATGTCTATAGGCTTGACATTGGTTACATTGTGGTATAAGTTTAGACCGTCTTAGAGCCTGAATAACTACTTTGCACCCTAAGATGTACTTAATTTGATAAATTTTTTCGATATCTTCATCATTATCGAAGGTCAACATAAACATGTTGAGAGGTACTTTGCCTCTCCGTTTTAGCTTAATTGATGCTTCAGTAGCCTTAAATCCTTTTGCTTTCAGATCATCAATTATTTTTTCTGGTTTACACGTAGAGTGTAGATTTTTAGCCATAACCCTTATTGGTCTGGTTTGTTTGTCTTCAAACGTGTGCCAAGCACGGTTTTCTTCATTTAACATACTTGTCATTTTTCTGTAAGTTTCACCATCTTCCAAGTTTATTTTGATGGTGTTTCCATTCATCACCTTTGCATTAAACTTATCAGTTGTAGTAATTTTTTTTAATTTCTCATAGAGTAGATCGTAGTCTTTGACTTCATCTATTACTATTGTTGGTGGTGGAGGTATTTTTTTTTGATGGTTTCTGGATAATATTAGGAACATCATCCTTTAATTGAGGTGGGGAGGGCGTATTATTCAATTTTCTTTTTTTTCTTCTAACTCCTTTAACTCTTATCCACTCAGTTTCTCGAGCTAGTTCGTCTTCATCCGTATGGTACTCTTGTTCAATTGTAGTCTGGCTAGGAGTAGGATAGATTGCCTCCTTTGGCTTAAGAGCTTTAACTTCGTTTTCAAGCGTTTTCATACGCTCCTGCATCAATGCAATTGTATCATTCAATTGCTTGTTAATATTGTTGGCTTCAACTAGTGCATTATTAGCTCTACACAATTCATTGTGAAGCTTTTCTTCGTTTGTAGAACGAATGTTCTTGCTACTGGCCCCAATGGAAGGACTACGGCCTCTTATCGGAGAATACGATACTTTATTACTCCTATCGAAGGGATTTATAATAGATGAAAAATACGTCAAATCACAAATTTGGTATATGGGACCGGAAGTCGTGTTTAAATTTTTTATTTTTTATGTTTTCAATTGGTAGTACTAGTTAAAAAAAACATTTTGTAGAAAATGATTTTTTGATGTTGTTGTTGTTGTTTAAAATACAGGGTGTCAAATTTTGAGAAAAATGATAAACATGATGTTGTGTTTATGGCTATAAAAGGAAAAATAAATATCTGATATTTATGATATAGGGCTCGTTTTAAAGGTAAGTTAATACGGATTAATAAAAAAATATAAAAATGGTAAGTTCTTTAATTTCTTCATTTTCAAATTTCCCGCCAAAATTTTATTTTTGAATTTTCTCATGATCGTCCAATTTTTTTTTTTTTTTTTTTTTTTAAATTTTACGTCATTTAATTCTATTGAACATACTAAAAACTTGCGCTAGTAAAATTTTTCGTTTTCGTGCAAAATACGTTTAAGTATGACAATCTACAAATTTATTATATTTAAACGTATTTTACACGAAAACGAAACGAGATGCTGTCCTGATTTTTTAGGATGTCTAATAGAACTAAATGGGGAAAAAGATAATAAAAAGTAATTTTGAGAAAATTGAAAAAAACTGTTTCGGCGGCCATTTTGAAAAAATAACAAATGAAAGATAGTACCATTTTTATAATTATTTTATAATCCCTATTCATTTATCTTTAAAATGAGCTCAATCTTATAATTTTCGAATAATTAATTTTCTTTCTTGAGCAATAAATGCAATACCAAGTGCATTGAATTTTTAAATATTTGTCACCATGTACCTTAAAAACAACAACAACAACCAAAATCGTATTCCATAAATTGTTCATTTTATTCAGTGATTCACATCCAAAACATAAAAATTATAAAATTCAAACTTGACTTCCGGTCACATATAAAGATATGCAATTTGACGTATTTTTCTCCATAGTGAAAAATTCGTCAAATCAAATTTTTTCTGAAGTTATATTTTAATTTTTATATTTTTATGTTTCGAATGTGTAGCACTATATTAAACAAAACATTTATGGAAAATAATTTTCTTTTTGGTGTTGTTTTTGAAGATACAGGGTGTCAAATATTTAAAAATTCAATGCACTTGGTATTGTATTTATTGCTCTAGAAATAAAATTAATTATTCGAAAATTATAAGATTGGGCTCATTTTAAAGATAAATGAATAGGGATTATAAAATAATTATAAAAATGGTACTATCTTTCATTTGTTATTTTTTCAAAATGGCCGCCGAAACAGTTTTCTTCGATTTTCTCAAAATTTTTTTTTTTTTATTTTTATTTTTTTTTATTATCTTTTTCCCCATTTAGTTCTATTAGACATCCTAAAAAATCAGGACAGCATCTCGTTTCGTTTTCGTGTAAAATACGTTTAAATATAATGGTGAAAAATACGTCAAATCACAAATTTTTGGAAGTCGTGTTTAAATTTTTTATTTTTTATGTTTTCAATTGTAAGTACTAGTTAAAAAAAACATTTTGTAGAAACTGATTTTTTGTTGTTGTTGTTGTTGTTTAAAATACAGGGTGTCAAATTTTGAGAAAAATGATAAACATGATGTTGTGTTTATGGTTATAAAAGGAAAAATAAATATCCGATATTTATGATATAGGGCTCGTTTTAAAGGCAAGTTAATACGGATTAATAAAAATATATAAAAATGGTAAGTTCTTTTATTTCTTCATTTTCAAATTTCCCGCCAAAATTTTATTTTTGAATTTTCTCAATGATCGTCCAATTTTTTTTTTTTTTTTTTTTTTTTAAATTTTACGTCCTTTAATTCTATTGAACATACTAAAAACTTGCGCTAGTAAAATTTTTCGTTTTCGTGCAAAATACGTTTAAGTATGACAATCTACAAATTTATTATATTTAAACGTATTTTACACGAAAACGAAACGAGATGCTGTCCTGATTTTTTAGGATGTCTAATAGAACTAAATGGGGAAAAAGATAATAAAAAGTAATTTTGAGAAAATTGAAAAAAACTGTTTCGGCGGCCATTTTGAAAAAATAACAAATGAAAGATAGTACCATTTTTATAATTATTTTATAATCCCTATTCATTTATCTTTAAAATGAGCTCAATCTTATAATTTTCGAATAATTAATTTTCTTTCTATAGCAATAAATGCAATACCAAGTGCATTGAATTTTTAAATATTTGACACCCTGTCCCTTAAAAACAACAACAACAACCAAAATCGTATTCCATAAATTGTTCATTTTATTCAGTGCTTCACATCCAAAACATAAAAATTATAAAATTCAAACTTGACTTCCGGTCACATATAAAGATATGCAATTTGACGTATTTTTCTCCATAGTGAAAAATTCGTCAAATCAAATTTTTTTTGAAGTAATATTTTAATTTTTAGATTTTTATGTTTCGAATGTGTAGCAACAATTAAACAAAACATTTATGGAAAATAATTTTCTTGTTGTTGTTGTTTTTTAAGATACAGGGTGTCAAATATTTAAAAATTCAATGCACTTGGTATTATATTTATTGCTATAGAAAGAAAACTAATTATTTGAAAATTATAAGATTGGGCTCATTTTAAAGATAAATGAATAGGAATTATAAAATAATTATAAAAATGGTACTATCTTTTATTTGTTATTTTTCAAAATGGCCGCCGAAACAGTTTTTTTCAATTTTCTCAAAATTACTATTTTTTTATTTTTATTTTTTTTTATTATCTTTTTCCCCATTTAGTTTTACTAGACATACTAAAAAATCAGGACAGCATCTCGTTTCGTTTTCGTGTAAAATACGTTTAAATATAATAAATTTGTAGATTGTCATACTTAAACGTATTTTGCACGAAAACGAAAAATTTTACTAGCGCAAGTTTTTAGTATGTTCAATAGAATTAAAGGACGTAAAATTTAAAAAAAAAAAAAAAAAAAATTGGACGATCATTGAGAAAATTCAAAAATAAAATTTTGGCGGGAAATTTGAAAATGAAGAAATTAAAGGACTTACCATTTTTATATATTTTTATTAATCCGTATTAACTTGCCTTTAAAACGAGCCCTATATCATAAATATCGGATATTTATTTTTCCTTTTATAACCATAAACACAACATCATGTTTATCATTTTTCTCAAAATTTGACACCCTGTATTTTAAACAACAACAACAACAACAAAAAATCAGTTTCTACAAAATGTTTTTTTTAACTAGTACTACCAATTGAAAACATAAAAAATAAAAAATTTAAACACGACTTCCAGTCCCATATACCAAATTTGTGATTTGACGTATTTTTCATCAATAAATTTGTAGATTGTCATACTTAAACGTATTTTGCACGAAAACGAAAAATTTTACTAGCGCAAGTTTTTAGTATGTTCAATAGAATTAAATGACGTAAAATTTAAAAAAAAAAAAAAAAAAAAAAAATTGGACGATCATGAGAAAATTCAAAAATAAAATTTTGGCGGGAAATTTGAAAATGAAGAAATTAAAGAACTTACCATTTTTATATTTTTTTATTAATCCGTATTAACTTACCTTTAAAACGAGCCCTATATCATAAATATCAGATATTTATTTTTCCTTTTATAGCCATAAACACAACATCATGTTTATCATTTTTCTCAAAATTTGACACCCTGTATTTTAAACAACAACAACAACATCAAAAAATCATTTTCTACAAAATGTTTTTTTTAACTAGTACTACCAATTGAAAACATAAAAAATAAAAAATTTAAACACGACTTCCAAAAATTTGTGATTTGACGTATTTTTCACCAATATTATTTTCTGATTCGCTCAGTTGAGCTTGTTTATTCACCAACATATCTTGTGATTGGTTAAAATATTTGTAGTTTAGCAATGGCTGGTCTCCCCCAGAATCCACGAGACCGACCTCCGAAGAGGGTGGATTTACCTGATTAACAGGTGTACCACCTGGGGTATTATTTTCCATATTCGTTCCGCTCATTGCTCATTTATAGTGTACTGCACTCGCATCTAGTATTTAGCCGACGTATTCACATCGTTGCCCGGGTGTTACCACTTGGAGGTATACTAGACACATTTGGTGGTTTCTACATAGTTGCAGCGTTGGAATATAGACCACGAGATACATGGCTATTGACGGTCAACCCCTACCCTATTGAGACGCACCCAACACCCATTCTAAATTATGAATATTAAATACTAAATATCTTTTCTTTTTAATATTTTAAACTAAAATTCTAAAATCAGTAACTAAAAATTCTGAAACCCCATAAAATTTCATTTCCAAAGCTATAGCCACTGACTCTAGAAATTACCTCCAAAATCAAAATTGAAGTAAATAATTGCTTATGGCTATTCTACTTAAAATCCCACTGCGAAATAATTTAAATTAGATCTGGAACTCATTAAATAATAACAGCTTTAAATTGTCCATACTATATTAAATAAAACAACTTGAGTACCTATATTAGTATATTCTGATTAGAACCATATGACAAACAATTAGCACAAATATATGATTTGGCTAAACAACTTTATTTTAATTTTAAACGCACAGTCAGCTTAACAAAATTCCCGCTAGAAGAAGACATATAAAATTAAACTCAGAATCATTTTGATTTAGAAATCTGAAACTTTATTAACCTTGCCCCAACCAACAATGTTATAAACAAACTTTTTGAATCCAAAAACTTTTCACCTTGAACGAATAAAAAAATAAATTCTAAATTTTAAATCTCAAATTCCAAATTTCAAACTTCAAACTCCAAATGTTAAATTTCAAATTTCCAATTCCAAATTTCAAATTCTAAATTCCAAATTTTAAATTTCAAATTCCAAATTTCAAATTCCAAATTTTAAATTCCAAATTCCAAGTTCCCAATTCCAAATTTTAATTTTAAATTTCAAATTCCAAACTCCAAATTCCAAATTCAAAATTTCAA
The DNA here is from genome assembly GCA_963556165.1 of Tipula helvola. Classification (NCBI taxonomy): domain Eukaryota; kingdom Metazoa; phylum Arthropoda; class Insecta; order Diptera; family Tipulidae; genus Tipula; species Tipula helvola. The sequence continues at coordinate 141,105,483 of OY744482.1, read as the reverse complement.
ATTCAAAATTCAAAATTGCAAAATTCCAAATTTAAAATTCTAAATTTCAAATTTCTAATTCCAAATTCCAAATTTAAAATCCCAAATTCCAAATTTCAAATTTTAAATTTCAAATTCCAAATCCCAAATCCCAAATTCCACAACCAAAAATTTCAAATTCCAAATTTCAAATCTAAAATTCCAAATTCCAAACCTCAAATTTCAAATTCCAAACTTTAAATTCCCAATTCTAAATTCCAAAATTTCATATCCTAAATTTTAAATTTCAAATTCCAAAATTCAATTTTCAAACCACAAACTCCAAATTTCAAATTTCAAATCCCAAACTTCAAATTTTATAGCTGTCAACGCATTTCATCAAAATTGTTTCCAATCCATATCCAAACATACTTTTACTTGTGAGTATTTCGTATGCGTACTCGTCTTATTCAACTACATATCACATACAAATATTTGGATAGAAGAGAAACAATAACAATATGATCGTGCTCGATGCCCTTGTACAGTAAAACAAAAAAAACGAACACACTATACATACAAAATACGGCGTTTAGGTACAACACAAAACACTAACAAGATTCTTCAAAAATATAATAGTAAATGTTTATACCTTAGACCATACAATAGAATGGACCGCTAGCGAAATGACGTTTCCATATAAAATTGTAAAGTAGCCTGTCTCCAACATCTGCAGCGCAAAGTAGCCTTGTGACCGATAGAGTAACTATAGCAAGTTACTTCTCAAGTCTATTAGTAAGAATAATAAATCTTTCGTTATTATCAATTTTTTCGTAAAAAAATGATTTTATTTATGTAATTTAAATTTACAAAAACACATCTAAATAAAGTTTTAATTTAAATTGTCCAACGGCAATTATAACAATTTCGTAAGGGTTGCGCCCCTTTATGTAAGTTCACTCAAAATTGATATTTAAAAATCTCTCAATCTGAAGCAAAGATCGTACTCAAGTCCACATATATTTTAAAGAGTGGCCGGCGATCCCCTCTCTAAAAAATTATAGTAACATTAAAAAATTTAGAAGATAAGTCACTTAGGACAGTTTACCGATCACCAATCATGAGTCACCAATCGCCAATCATTAATCTCCAATCACCAATTACCATTTTCCAATCAAAATAGTCATGACTACACAAGCGTGATGACTACACACGCGTCATGACTACACATGCGTCATTGCTACACATGCGTCATGACTACACAAGCGACATGACTACGCATGCGTCATGACTACACATTTCTCATGATCACATATGCATTATGACTACACATGCTTCATGTATACGCATGCTATAACTACACACACATGCTTCATGAGTACACATGCTTCATAACTTCATGACTTCACATGCTTCATGACTTCACATTCGCCATAACTATACTAGCGTCATGACTGTACATGCGTCATGACGACACATGCGTCATAATAAGGAACACAAAATACTTAACAGTTTGAGGTACAGGAGCTCGGATCCACTGTACCGTGGTTAGGGGGAGTAAGTATACCCACTCCCTACAGTGGAAATTAAGCGACCGCTATCTACAGAGAGGAGCTCCGACTACTCATAAATGTATATGGATGTACATGGATGGGATCTTATAAAATTAAATATCGACTTATCGTCTAGATATTTGGAAGTTGTTATATTGTTTGGTTAGAGAGGATGCTCGACTACGCATAAAAATATGTGGCTGCTTGGTTACGATCTTTGGGCCAAATTGACAAATTTTTTAATATCAAATTTCGTATGAACTTACATATAGGGACGGAACACATCTGTTCTAAGTCCCTTATCGTCTAGATTTTTGAAAGTTGTTATATTTTTTGGTTAGAGGTACGATAATTGGGCCAGATTAACAAATGTTTTAAAACCAAATTTCGTGTAAATTAACATATAGGTTCGGAACACGCCTGTCCTAAGTCACCTATCGACTAGATTTTTGGAAATTATTATGTTTTTTTGGTTGTAAAGGGTCCCTGAATACCTATATAAATTCTTGGGTATGAAATTTGGGCCTGATTGACAAGTTTTTTAAACCGTAAAAAAACCTCGTTTCGTTATATGTTACGCCTGGGGGATTGAACTCCTTAATATTTTATTAAATATAATTTGAAATCACTGCAACGGTTCCACACTTCTCGTAAGCACTTCTAGCACTAAAGAGTTCCAAACTATTGATTGCAGTATTCGCGGAGATGTTTCATAGTTTGTTTTTGCTTTAAGTGAAAGTTATTTAAATGTTTGAAATCGGCACTTTTTATGCAGGCTTCAAGATAGATTATTGGTTTGTGATTTTGTGTTGAATTCGTATAGTAACTAACGTTATCAAAAAATGAAACCACCCGTGACCCCTGTCGTCAGTTTTAAACGTGAGGTTAAAGGTTTTTTCCCAGCTGGACTTGGAGACCTTCAATATGGTTACCATAAGTTCTTTAGATGATCGCGATTAACATTATATTTGAACTTAGAACCTCCGTTTGGCGCAACGTTTGGTGAGTCCTTCTATGCTTCAAATCAAACAGATAAATTTGCCAAGCCATAGCCAAGACTCATGCAGCTCGCAGAATTTTATTTTAAACAGGAATGCAGCATGTAAATCTTATTACATTGGGTAGCCCGAGTGTTAACAATAGATGTTTCGCCGTATTTAATTTTTTTAGACCGTGTGAGGTAGAAACACCTATACTGATAACAAAAGTGATAGCTAGTTTTTGTTAATTTTGTCCGCTGGAAAGTGACTATATTCCGTTTCTCGATGGTGATATCAAAAACACTGATTATGTTACTATAACGCCACTAACTGAAACATCCGATTAAAGCTTAGTAAATCGGCTAATTATTTACAATCAATATCAATCTACTCCGAAGCCTTTTTTTCAATTGGACAATATTCAATTATATCGCACTCAGTATCATGGTACATGCAGAAATTTGCGGTTTTGACTTTTGATGGTTCTATCGTTTAATGCTTTTTTAGTAAGGTCGGCCGTGGTAATTGGTTAAATTAAAGAATGTCATTACTTTACTCGATTACAAAATCATATTGGTTCATTAATAATAGGCCCATTTTTTAGTTTATAGTTATCAGTGTATCAAAATTGGAAAACTGAAAACTAAAAACATTTACAAATGATAACCAAATACATAAAAGAGAAATAAAATTAACGCTTTATTATGTAGAGACTGCCAAGTTTAGGCATTTACTCTGAAATAGAGCATCACGGTTTTCCAGCTGCAACAAATTATGTCAAAACCCTACCAAAAATTTTGTTTAATATTCATTCTCGACTCAATGAATGAATGCGTTAATCACATTCAATGTCATGGTATTAAGTTTTGCTTTTCATTTTCATCATTACGCTTTTATATTTACATATGTATGTAGACATTTCAAGAAACATACTGTGTTTTGATTCTTTAATGATTGTCTTTATTATTTTACTTTTCCACCTAACAACTGATTGAATTAAATTAGGCTAATCTCTCTTTAACAGTAAGCCACCACTACAGTGTAGCTCCTTTGTTATGGTAAAATTAACATCTTAAGAGGTATAATAAGAGGTAGATTTTTCTTTAATAGTAGACTGGAACCCAAAGCCAGACTCCTTTTATAGAAATACACATTCTACTCATGTTCAATAATATCGGATACTGGTTACGGATATGTCCGATTACGAAATCCTAGTTTCATCGAAACCCAACGAAGAATGATTGCTAAATAGTAGCAGTGGTTTCATGAAATGATGCCCAATTAAATAAGTCCCAACTTTTATATTTTTATGCAGAATTACTTCATTATGAAAGTAAGCCCCACTTTTAAAATGAAATAACTTCCAGGGTTCGGGGTAACAGTCCTCATTCTCTAAGTTATATAACGAGTTAAAATAACTTTTCAAAACAATAACTTGTCTGCGTTCAATTAAGATGCCTGAGGTGAATTATAACCGAGTAACCTTGTGATCTTCATTCATGAAGATGTGCCTGACTCCACCTTCACCGACGTTTTTATTACTTTTACGAATTGTTGTCTCTTTGTTAGCAGCAAAATTAGTAGCCATTTTTAACGTTTAATTAACGAATTTATCGCCTTACAGGTGAAAATGTAGTATTGTTGAAATTTTGAAGACATTGTACTATATTTTAACACTAACAAAAAATAGAGCACAAAATATTCGAAAATTATAGAGAATCTGACAAAAGAGGACACAATTTTTAAGGAGGACGATCGATGAAAATCAAAGACTGTCCTCTATAAAAGAAGGCAGTTGGTCAGGTTAACATAAAATGTTGCACTGTAATTCGAAAACAACCTAATAATTTCGGTGCGGCCAGATCATAATACGTTAACCTCAACAAATTGTAATTTACTTTTAATTACTGAGTTACTGCAAAAGTGAAATAAAAAATTATTTTAATTACCCAAAACAATATATAGCTAATTTGCCTGCAGCCTTTGACTGTAATCATCCTCTGCGGTTTTTATGACATATTAAATATTTTTTAAAACAAATATAAACAATTACACGGTTTGTCTTAACGTGCTTCTATTTACATTTTCAGAAAACTAATTGAAGGTGAATCATCCAACATGACTTGGTATTGGTGGTCACATTGGTTTTGGATAACTTTTTCTCATGGTAAGTTGTTATGACACACATAATTATAAAATTGCTTATTGTTGATTGTTTGGTTTAATACATGATTATTAAACTATTATTTCATTATTCTACGCACATATGTACATACTATAAAGCACATGTTTCTTTAGTAACGGAAAGGGCATTTTGGGGTTTTGATATTTCGTATTCTGAGGCCCATTAATAAATAACATAATTGGGAAACAAAAGCGTTTTTATACAAATCCTGTTTCTCGACGAGAAAATGAAACCACTAATTATTTGGCAATTCTTTATGTACAAAATCTACGAAAAAATAAAACATCTTTTTAAAAAATTATAACTTCAAAATTATAGGACGAGCAGTCACAAATTTAAACAACAAATTGTTTTCTAAAATTAAAGGTAACACATGTACCTTAAAAGAAACAATCAATTGTTGTTTACCAGCTCCAATGTAGTTTCAACTCTACTTATACAGGACAGCAAATATCTGAATGTCTTGGCCGGCTTAATGCACCAGGCCCTCCTTATAGTGGAAGTATGGTGTATTTAGAAAGGCTTAAGCGTCAATCCATCTAAGATTAGTAAACTCTCTTGAAATTCCCACCTTGATTACAAAATTCAAAAAGCTACCGCCAATTTTTGGCCGTAAATAAGATCTTTGGGAAAACGCGGGGCTCGAGCCCCAAAATGTTAATGTAATCGTTGGTTTTACCAATCCTCTCGTACGCCCCAATTGTTTGGTGGTCAGTGGTTAAATTAAAGATTGATTTAATCAAACTTTATGGAATACAAAATATTGCTTATAGGGCCATTACTGGAGCTATGTGATCTACTCCACTTCTTGCTATGAAGTCTATTTTGTATGTGCCCCCGGTGAACACCTTCATTCTCGGCACTATTTGTTCTGCTACGTATCGCTTGAGATATATTGGTGCATGGAGTATTTTAGGCGCAATTTTGGGGCACATGCTAATTATTAATAAATACTTTTCATTGATAACAGAAATTGATACGGTTAATGATAGGCTGGCTATTGCCTGAGTTCACCTTTGAAAAATTTACTCTCGGTGGTTTATCCATCGAGAGTTTTGTGATCAGCAATTTCTTAAAACTTTATCGGAGTTCAGATCGTTTGGTAGTCTGGGTTCGCACTGCACTGTCTTTCAGGCGGAATTAATAGATTTGACTCCTAGTGTTATTGAGGCTTTGAGTCTTGCTGTTAACAACAAAAAATATTTTATTCTTTACGGATAATAAGGCTGTGCTGGATTCATTTAAAAATCCCTTTACTATTTCCAAACTTGTTAAGGACTTGTAAACATTATTTTTATGAACCTTCTTTGTTCTAACAATAGAGTTAATACCTTATTTGTACCGGTTCATTGTGAAATTGAAGGTAATAAAACCGCCGATTCTCTAGCCAAGGCTGGTTTCCGATTAGCATTAATCGGTCCCGAGCCAACGGATCTCTTACCTTTTAACAACGGTTGAAGGCTATAATCAACTTCCCTCTTAAAAAGTTAGCTCGGCTGAAGTTGCCTGCTACTTTTGGTTGCCTTAAGGCGAAGCACTTTATTAGGATCGGAGGTTTACTAAGTCTGCTTTATCTTTAAAAAGAGACCAGCTTAGAATATTAGCCCGACCAGTTGAATTCTCACTTGCCAGGACCGTTAAGATGATATATGTAATGACTGCTTCGAAATAAACAGCTCTATTCCCACTGTATGCAGATGTCCGGCTTTCGAAAGTGTTCGTTTCCAATTTGTTTAATTGTAAGGCTATCGATATTGACAGTTTGCCAAGGCTGCAGTGCGCATCCACGAGTTGCGATAGAATCCTATAGGTTTGTACCATGGGCCTTTTGACATTGAGCGCGGAATCTTTATGGGTTCAACCAATTTCGGTAATAATAATAATAATATACAGTCCCTGGCCAAATTATTAGACGCACATCAATTCTGTTAGGAAATGTTGACTTCTGGCGACTAATATATTTCACTAAACATTTTTATAGCCTAGCCATACGAAACTATTATGTGTTAAGGTGCATTCAAAATACAAAATTTTCCTTTTTACTAAATAATATTTGTACTAAAAGTAGAAATCATTTTTTTTCTAAATTAGAAACATTTAAAAAAAAAATTCTAGCTGAGCTAGCTCAAAATATTGAGTGGACGCATGTTCAGTATTATTGACTCTACATTTCTTTCATTTGGCGTTTTGTGCTATCTAGGCTAGAAATAGCTCTGAGGGTTAAATTATTACTTGTTGGTATATGTATGTACTAATTAGTACTTATCGTATTTAGTAGACGATTAAAAGTTATTTTTTTAATTGGAAAATGTAATTTTTATTTGTGTATTAAAAATTATAAGGGCTAAAATTACTTGTTGTAGTATGTACTAATTATATTCATATTAATCTACATTTATTTAATGTCCTGAGAGCTATTTCTAGCCTAGATAGCGCAAAACGACAAATGAAAGAAATGTAGAGTCAATAATACGGAATATGCATCCACTCGAGCTAGCTCAGCTAGAAGTATTTTTTTTAAAGATATAAAAAATGATAATAATTTAGATAAAAAATGTATTTTGTTTTAGTACAAATATTATTTAGTACAAAGAAAAACTTTGTATTTTGAATGCACCTTAACACATAATAGTTTCGTATGGCTAGGGTATAGAAATGTTTAGTGAAATACATAAGTCACCAGAAGTCAAAATTTCCTACCAGAATTGATATGCGTCTAATAATTTGGCCAGGAACTGTACAGTGAAAATGCCTTAGCAATTTGTATTTTCTTTTGGAAAATTTTATAGCAGTGCGTTTTCATGAAAATTACGTTTTTTATAAAGATTTTGTGATTACTTTATTGACGATTTTCATCAACTGTAGACAACGTTGGATTGTACATACATAAGTTAAGGGGACGATAATTGTCAAATTCAACTGTTTGATCCTTGGAATTTTCTCAGATAAATGGAATGAATCCAGAATTGTTCCGATTTTTAAAAGTGGTAAAAGAAATGATATTTATAACTAACTATCAAGCAATATCTATTTGTTCTGCTATTCCTAAATTATTTTAAACAATTGTCACTGGTTTATTTATCAAGGCAGTTATTATCTGTTGAACATTACGGTTGTTTTAAAGTAAATCTGCTACTGCAAATTTGTTTGAATTGTCGAATTTTGCTATAGAAACTGTGAAGAAACGCCATCAATTAGATGATTCATACAGATTTTCTGAAAGATTTTGACAGCTTACAACACAATATAATTACTAGCAAGCGACGGATGTTTCATATCTTAGAGGTAAGAGTCAGTTTGTTGCCATTGATGGAAAAGGCAAATCCTATTAAAGTTCACTATGGTGTATTGCAAGGATCACATTTGCGATCGTTGATATTTTTGTTATTTATTTATTAACCATCCGCGGTCACACTGGGACGTTTTCGAGCGAAATTCCACTTGGGAATTCCAGAAAAACGGAAAAGAGGCACATCCTGGCTCCCTCTCTAAAAAACTTAGTACAGGTATGGTCCTGCCAGCATCGCTTGCTGCTCTCCGCCAATTAGTTCCTGAGCAACAGCGTCACAAACTGTTCGACCGTATGAAAGATTTATAAAATATAACAGTAGTTAAATAGAAAAACGTACTGGTTATCGTGCAACAGCAGGGAGTGTCATCTTCGTGTCTAAGATGAAATTGGCCCAATCTGATGCTGTGACTATTTCAATTTTATATTTGATTACGCCTTCTAAATTCGGGTTTCCCTTAGTTCTTAATAAGTTTCTTGCGTGACCTTCGACGTAATTTGCAAAGGCCGTGTCCTAACGGATTTACTTTTGCAGATTAAAATAACCCTTTATCAACTAAAGATTAAATAATTAAAACGTTTTTTAATTAGAAAAAATTAATTGAACCTGCAAAAGTAGAGGGTATGGTTACGGAAGAAGAAACTTCTTTGGTTTTGTGCTGCTTCAAAAAAGTCATTCACCTATCATAATTGGTCGTTATCATAATTTCCGTCGTAAAACAATTCTTATATTAATTCTTATTTTTTCAAAAATTTCGGATCACAAAACAAGATACATTTCTACCATTTATGCGATAGTCGGAAAAATACCGCCAGCAAATTAAAGAGGAATATTGTTTCGGTTGTTTGTTGTTTCGTGTGGTTACTGTTACTGAACTGAACATAAACTGAGAGAATCGGATTTGTCCCTTAAAATTGTCGTTCAGTTGCTACCTGAACCGTATTTTAGTTTTATTGAGTGTCCAAAAATGAATCGTATAAAAATTAAATATTTTGATTCAAAATATAGTTAAAAACAAAATAATAAACCAAAAATACACTTGACCCAAAACTAACCTTAAAGTAACGTCACTCACACAGTTCGGGTATGGTCCGTCATAAAATTCTTTATGAGCTCCTGACTGAATACGCAGAATTTGTAGGTGCTTCAAACAAATATCAAAGGTCATCAATTAGAATCTAATACAGAGTTGAAAGAACTACAGCTTCACAGAATTCTCAAATTTCATCTTAGTTTTAATAAATTTATTAATGTGTGTTTTGTTTAACAAATAATAAAACAAATTTTAGTGATTTTTGTACTTATTGGTTTTAAACTTATTTAATTTGGTTTCATTTATTTCGGAAAAGGATTCAATGAATTCAAAAAACGATTATTTTAATTTGGAACAAGTTTCATTCATTTAAGAAATAGTTTCGCCATAAAAAATCATAATAGATTTCTCATTTGACTAAAAACACAAAATAAAAATAAAAATTTTCCATTCAAATTTTATCGGTGTATTGTATATAGGTAGGTACGTATTATATTTGCAACGCATTCTAAAATCATTGACTTATAAAATATACAACACAACGATAACATTGGAATTATCAGAAGTTTTGTTTTTTTCCTTTAGTTATAATGAAATGAGAAATCTAGCATGAATGTCTATGGTTTCGCTTGTGAATATTATTTCCATAAATCTGGTAAGTTTCTTTATCGTCAAATTGTTCAGTTGCTAGCCGTTATACTATTCATAATACTATTTTAAGCCATTATCACGCACTGATAGTAAGACAATATTAATCAAATCAATATTTAAAAAAACTCTATAAAGAAAAATGGAAAGTCTGAATAAAAACCGTCAAATTCAAATACGATAAAAACTCGTATCGCATGTTGTATAACCATAATTCGAAAAGTACTTAATCCAAGCACTCTCTCAATAAAAATGACAACTATAACGAAAAGCATCCTCGCGAGGAGATTTTTCGTTAGCCGTCTGGTGGTTAATAGCATAATGTAGCATAATTTAGTTTAGTCAGAAATTTAGTCGAAAATATCGAACACAGTACACAGCAAAATATGGCACACAGCATTGAATTTTAAAAAACTATCAACCGGGTGTTTCTTTTAAACTGAGACGATCAAATATCTCGAAAAATAGCCACTCTACGGAAAAAATGTCCATAATCAAAATTTAATCATACCGCGGGGGAAATACATTAGTGCAAAAAAATAGTCCCCTACCCCCTGCTTTGTAGGTGGGGCGGGGGTAACTTTTAAACTAAGATAGGAAGCCATATTTTTTATTGCAGATACGGATTCTACGACTAAAAGTACGTATGATTTGAATGAAATATTTTGTTCGGTTCATGATAGATGGCGTTGTAATCGACGAAATTCAATTTTTTCAATTTCTTCTTCTTAGAACACACGCATTCGATTCTGCAATACGTTTGAAATAAAAAACATCACGTTTTCATTGGAAATACTCGAAATTCGTCATCAAAACAATTTATTAATGTAAATGGCAGGTGAATAAAATAATTTTAGCTTAAAATAGGCACTGGCGGATTTAACGGCGGGCGCACCGGGCGCGCGCCCGGGGCCCCGACTTCTGGGGGGCCCCGCAAAACTCCAACTTTCCAGTTTTTCTAATGGCTAAGTATCTAAAGTATGTTTCGTGTTTACATTGTGTGTAGAAGAAAAGAAAAATGGGTTAATAATTTAATATACGTAAATGTTTAAAGATGTATGTTCTTTAATACTGTTTTCAATATTAAAAGTATTTGACACGTCATAACTTGGTAAAATGCCCAAACGAAAAAAAGTTAAGACCTCCTTCTTAGCTAGATATTTCATCAAATTTTCAATCTAGAAATTTTAAACGCGTGTAATTTGTACTTATAATTAGGGTACGCAATGTATTTTCTTCGATGGAGAAAAAATAGTACGTGCGTTATTCGGATTAAAGCTGAATTCACCAGATTTGTCCATTGAGCTCGTCAAGAAAATGACAACTTGACGGAGTTAAAAACCGAGTTAAAAATGTGTTATCTCGCTTTTTTTTAGAAATTTCAGAATTAGCAAAACCTAAAATAGGAATGGCAAAAGAAAAAACAATGTATGCCTGAAATTTTGTGTCCAGCGAGATAACATATTTTTAACTCGGTATTTAACTCCGTCAAGTTGTCATTTTCTTAACGAGCTCAATGGACAAATCTGGTGAATTCAGCTTAAAAGTGGCTTTGTTTTTTTATACGTATTCTTTGCACTTGCTCGGCTACGCTGCGTTTCGCCCCGCATGCAAATATAAAGTGCTTTTCATACCGGCTGCGTTGACTTTGGACTTTAAAAATGTAAAGTCGTTTTGTAACTTTAAAGTTTTGTAATTTTGTTTTATTTGATTAACAGTGTCACTTTTTATAGAAATGTTTTCAAACAGTTATAAAACAAATTATTTTTAAGTGATAATTATTAAAAATAAAACGTAAATTTGTTGAAGTCCGAAGTCAACGCAGCCGGTATGAAAAGCACTTAATTGCTACTATTTTTCAGTTTTGTTACAAAAATACGACTTTTTAAAATCGTAGTAGGTTGTGAAACGGAATATTTTTCATAACTAGTTAGGAAATGGGGAATATTTCATACCTAGCTAGTGAGGAAATATTCATTTAAATACCAGTTTGTGCCTACTGAATTTCCAAAAAATTTTAAAATTCATTTGGAATTTAACCATCCAAAGACTTTCTCAAAATTCAATAATTTACTGTTTGTAATAAAACTAGCTGTACGGGGGCGCTTCGCTTCACTCGTTTCGCAAATATCCCACTCGTTACACAAAATGAGGAATTTCCTAACTGTGCCCTGGGCCCTGATTCTTTAAAAAATAAGATATTGGGTAAACGTGTAAACTTGCCAAAAGCGAAGCTGGCTTTAATGAGTTCGAAATTTTTTTTATTTGACTACTCCTTCAAATAAAATCAAAAAATTGCAAACTAATAAAAGAAAGCTTTGCTTTTTACAAGTTTACACATTTACCCATTATCTTAGTTTTTAGAGAATTAGGGTGCTGATTCTCTAAAGATAATGTGTAAATGTGAAAACTTGTAAAAAGCAAAGCTTTCTTTTATGAGTTGCAATTTTTCGATATTATTTTAATGTTAATCCTCTCGAAAAATTTCAAACTCATAAAAGTAAGCTTTGCCTTTTACAAGTTTGAACGTTTACACACATCGCCCATGACTTAGAAAAGTGACACAACTCAAAAATTGAGTTTTTGAGATAATTCGTTCGTCAGAAAGATGCGCAATGATCGATTTCATAACCTGACATAGTGGCGTCTTCATATTTATTTTACAAAGCGAGCGACGGCTTGATTTTCTGATCTCCTTTTTTTGACACCCATGGGCAATATCCTATGATAGTAGTTAAAATCGAAATTAGCATTTTTTCTTTTGCTCTCCTGAAAAGTTCGAAATTTTGAGTTGTGTCACTATTATTTGTCACGTGCGACCTTATTTTTTAGAGAATCAACACTCAAGATCCTTAAATACGTGAACCTGTATATTTATTTTCCTGCCTCTCTCTATTTTTTTAAGGGGCCTAATTTTTTCTACTGCGCCCGGGGCCCCAACCGACCTTAATCCGCCACTGAAAATAGGTGTTCAAAATGATGGCCTGCGACTTCAATGCACTTATTAATACGCATTTCCAATGATTGTACACAACTGTGAAGTGTGTTTGGTTCAATTTCAGCACACGCATTTCTGATTCGCTCAATCATGTTCTCACGTGTTGTTGGTTCTTGTTTGTAAACTTTGTCTTTGAGATAGGCCCACAAAAAGAAATCTGGCGAAGTAAGATCTGGTGATCTGGCGGGCCAATTTATCGAACCAGCTCTACCGATCCAGCGACCATTGAAATCACGATCAAGTACCTCACGTGCTACTAACGAATAGTGTGCAGGACAACCATCATGTTGAAACCACATGTTCCGTCTCAATTCTAAGTTCAAATTTTCAAGTAATATTGGCAGTTCATTTTCCAAAAAGTTTCGGTACATTTGACCATTCAAGTTGCCTTCAATAATGTGGGGGCCGATGAGTTGGTTGCCAATTATTCCACACCACACGTTGACAGTCCAAGGGCGCTGATGTTCAACTTGGCGAAGCCAGTGTGGATTTTCAACACTCCAATAATGCATGTTGTGTCGATTAACCGTTCCATGGTTTGTAAAAGACGATTGGTCAGAGAACATTACGCAACGAAAAAAATTGGGGTTTTGTTGTATTTGTTCACGTGCCCATTGACAAAAAGTTTCCCGATTTTGGAAATCAGCGCCATGAAGATCTTGATGTAAAGACACATGATATGGATGATACTTGTGCCGTTTTAAAATTCTCCAAACACTGGTGAGGGACAATCCGGAATCGCGAACTATTTCTCGTGTACTAACATGAGGATTATGAGTCGCTGCAGCCAATACAGCAATTTCATTATTTTCTCCAATGACTGTTGCTCTACGGGTCCTCTTTTTCGGTTGAACATTTCCATCAGCAATAAATTGTTTGATAGTACGGCCAAATGAAGCACGTGAACGAATCCTATCCGGAAAACGTTGAGCGTAAATAGCAACAGAATTTTCAAGATTTCTGCCAGCTTCTCCATAAACCAGAACCATTTCAATTTTCTCTGGCACAGTTAAACGGTCCATTCTAAAGTATTTTATCGTTTATTTTGCAATTACGAAAAACATGAAGATAAGAAATAACACAAACGTTAAATGTGATTTACAAAACTGAATAAATTGTTTTGATGACGAATTTCGAGTATTTCCAATGAAAACGTGATGTTTTTTATTTCAAACGTATTGCAGAATCGAATGCGTGTGTTCTAAGAAGAAGAAATTGAAAAAATTGAATTTCGTCGATTACAACGCCATCTATCATGAACCGAACAAAATATTTCATTCAAATCATACGTACTTTTAGTCGTAGAATCCGTATCTGCAATAAAAAATATGGCTTCCTATCTTAGTTTAAAAGTTACCCCCGCCCCACCTACAAAGCAGGGGGTGGGGGACTATTTTTTTGCACTAATGTATTTCCCCCGCGGTATGATTAAATTTTGATTATGGACATTTTTTCCGTAGAGTGGCTATTTTTCGAGATATTTGATCGTCTCAGTTTAAAAGAAACACCCGGTACCTATATTATAAAATAAAATGTTGTTTGAAGTTGGTTTAGTTTGCTTTGATATAATCAAAATAGCCATACGTAAAAAAAGATAAAAAGAGACAGAAATGTACGTCCTGCTCAAAAAGAATGGGGCATGCTTATAGTAACAATATTCGCCGCTGTTTTTAAATGCAGCACCCTCGGTAAAGGTTAGAATGTCAAATGGTATTAGTGTTTTGTATTGAAACTGTATTGTGAATTTAATAACAGAAAAGAATTTTTATATTTTAAAATGTTTATAAGTCGTTTAGCGACGCGTTCGAACTTCGTAGCCATAAAATGAAACGTTAAACATTATTGTAACCTTTATCACGACGGTAATGACATCTGATGTGTGGAAACAAAAACAAACTCTTTTTGCATGCCCCATTGGACTGTAATTTGGTATTGAAATTTAGAATGTAAATATGGCCCATACAAGATCCACATCTGTCTATTCTTATCTGTGATTGTGTCTTGGCTATATTAAATATTTCGGGCTGACCCGAAATTTTCATAATACAAACGTATTTTCTAGCTTCATCCCGAAAAAATTAAAATAGAAAAGTAGCTTGATAATCAAATGTTAAAAGCATTGAATTTAAAATAGATAAGAAATTACAAGCATCCAAAACAATAATTTGTAAATGGTCTTTCAACAAGAGCGCTTCAACTTTTTTTTTGAATAAAACACAAACTGTTCGACTTTTGAACTAACTTTTTTTTTTATTAACGAATTTGAACATATACATTTAAGTATGAAACTCGATTTCTTTTGCATGACCACCGCGTGTACGTTTTACGAAGTCCAATCTTTGAACCCAATTTTCGACCACTCTTTCGCATAAATCGGCCGAAATTCCAGCAATTTCACGTTCAATATTGGCTCTGAGCTCTTGCAACGTCGCCGGCTTATTGGCATAGACCAATGACTTCACATAACCCCAAAGAAAATAATCTAGAGGTGTCAAATCACACGAGCGCGGCGGCCACTGGACGGGCCCATTTTGCGAAATAACACGCTCATCGAACTTAGTTTTCAATAACGCGATTGTATCGTGTGCTGTGTGGCATGTGGCCCCGTCCTGTTGAAACCACATGTCGTCCAAGTCCATTCCATTCAATTGCGGCCAAAAAAAATCGTTTATCATATCGCGGTATCGATTTCCATTAACAGTAACGTG
Source organism: Tipula helvola (assembly GCA_963556165.1). Classification (NCBI taxonomy): domain Eukaryota; kingdom Metazoa; phylum Arthropoda; class Insecta; order Diptera; family Tipulidae; genus Tipula; species Tipula helvola. The sequence goes on along the minus strand of OY744482.1, from coordinate 141,090,130 downwards.
GCGATCGTTATCGTCGATGAAAAAATATGGCCCAATGACGCCGCCGGCATGTAATCCGCACCAAACAGTGACTTTTTCGGGATGCAACGGTGCCTCATGAATCACGTGTGGGTTGCTTCCTGCCCAGTAATGCATATTTTGCTTGTTGACAAATCCATTTAGCCAAAAGTGAGCCTCATCGCTAAAGATGATTTTTCGGTGAAAATCTGCATCATTTTCGATTTGCTCTTGAGCCCAATTCACGAATTGGCGTCGCTTCAAATGGTCAAACAACTTTAGTTGTTGTGTCAGCTTGATCTTATACGGATGTAGGCCAAGATCTTTACGTAAAATTCGCCACAATGATGTCACAGAAAGGCCCAATTGTTGCGAACGTCGTGTGAGCGACACATTCGCGTCTTCTTGAACTGAAGCTCTGGCGGCTGCGATGTTTTCAACACTTCGAGCACTTCTTGCTCTCGAGGACACTGGAACATTATGTAGCGAAAACGTAGACTCAAATTTTGCCACTATACGGTCGATTGTCGAACGGGCTGGCTTGTTAAATGAACCGTAAAATGGCCGTAATGCTCTTAACCTTCGCTTGAACGAAAATTTTGTTTTACTTAAATGAACAGTATCTACCCGGGTAGATATTTTTATATATCATTTGAATGCTTCCATACTAAATGTTTCTTGGTGGTTTCATTGGGTTTTATTGCCTGCCGCAGCGGCATAGGGAAGGTGGGAAGGGGAGGTTGACCCCCCCCCTCCCTCTGAGTTTCACACATTATAACATTATTACATGGTGATGTGTTGGTCCACACAAAATAATTTATAATTCGAATAAGGCAAATAATCATTACCTGTTGTAGGTACAATAACCTATTTTTGATTCTTCACATAAAAGAGATGTAAACAAAGCGGCATAATATTAGCAGTGTTTTTTATGAATCTGTGTAGACATTTTTTCCAGATTAAATCGAAATTAGATTACCTAAGCGAAGTTAATTAAAACGTTTAAAAGATGGTCAGGTATCTACCGGTTAACGCTTCTACCTATATAAGAACAAAATTACCACAAAATATTTGTCAAATTTTTACTAGTACTCTTAACCTGGATATTCTCTCCAATTGGAGAGTTCCTAAGACGTTCAGGCGCCTTAAGAATTACCTATGAAATACGATCGGTGGGAAGCGGCTAAATGGGTTGGAATCATTAAAACTTCACAGAGATGTGGTTATATAAATAAACTGTGTCCTCGATGAATTGGCCTTGATGTCACGACACGACTAATCAATATAAATCTATAAAAAACTAATAAAAAATTGAATTCAAATAAATTCGAATGCATTATTTCCGTATAGAAATTATTTTTTGTTTAAGAACCCCCCCCCTTCCCCCCCCTCCCCCCCCTCCCCCCCCCCCTCCCTCGAGAATTTCTGGCTATGCCACTGCCTGTCGGATGAATTTCATTGCACCCAAAGACCTCTATAAGTATTAGGAGAACAAGTGTGCATACCTTTAGTAAGACCCAAATCATAAAATCGAATAGGAAAATTGACCATAAGAAGTGAATTTTTGAGTTTGTTTTGGGCGAACCCTCTGGTATGACTGATGAGGAATCTCGCCCCGATAAGCAAGATGATCAAAACGTCAGATGGCGCATAATTCAGAAAGGTGCTTGCTATATGTGCTATCAACAACATAAAAAACGCGGGCAACCCGTCATGCCTGTGTCAAATGCAGAAAACCTATATGCATAATGCATATTATAGAGTATAAAGTTTTACACAAACAAATTGCGAACAATTTTATAAGAATTAATTTATTTGTATACATAGTTTTTTTTTGTATGTTAATAATCATTTATTTTGGTATTACACGAGTATTAGTTTACGAAATATGCTTGAATTTTTTTTATACCAAAATTAAATATTTATGTACATACATATTTATTATCATTTTTGAGTATGCTTAAAATAAATTATATTTATAAATACTATAGCTTTCCTTTTTTTCACATTTTAATATTTATGACCAGCGAAAATTCCCATATAAAACACATAAAACAAAAAATATCTACCCGGGTAGATATTGATCTCTTAGGGGAAAAAGAAACAAAAAATCAAAAGTAACCGTTAAAAGAAACTGTACAATTTTTTTTGGGAAATTTTCTGAAATTAATTGAAAAATTAGTCACATAGCTGAAGCCGGATCACGATTGGATGAAAACTCACTGAGTTATTTAAAAAAGAAAATTATGATCTCTACTCCGGTAGATACTGTTCATGCGAAGGTTAAAGTAGCAGCAACAGAACGATTATTTTGATAAAAAATTTGCACGATTTGCAATCGCTGTTCACGTGTGTAGCGTTCCATGATGAAATGTATACTAATGAAATTTCCAAATGACAAAAGAACAATAAAAAATATGGCGTCGTTCGCCGTCCCTATCGGAAAAAAGTTGAAGCGCACCTGTTGAAACACCCTTTATATATTGTAACTGCGTGTACCAAAATAAATTAAAATGTAACAGTGGTCACAGGGATCAAACACATCTGCTGATGTTAAGAGGTTGTTTTGTCTATCCTGAGTGTAACCTATATCGCCATTGCACAATAAGTTGGCTACAATTTCCTTAGGAATTATCCTAGAAAGCAAGATTCATAAAATTATAATGGGATATGAATGCGAATATTTGCATACGTGGCATGGTGATGGTCATGGTAATGGTAATGGTAATAGTGATGGTGGTGGTGATGTGATGATGATGGTGTTGATGATGGTGATTTTGATGGTAATGGTAATGGTGATATGGTTATGGTGATGGCGATGCTGATGATGATGGTGATGGTGATGGTACCATGGTTTAATGAATTAATGGTATGCTGGAATGATTGTTTAATGGTATAACGGTACGTTTGATGGCATGATGGTTTGATGGTATGGTATTATGATCATTTGATTGTATGATTTTAAGATGGTATGATGGTGCGATGCTATTATGGTATGATGGTGATGGTATGATGCTATGATAGTACGTTGCATCCGTAAAAGCCGCCATTGGAGGTATGTCAATCAAATTTCAATGAAAACACGCGACATCTACCAGGTAACACCGGGTATACCAGCTAGTTTATTATACATGTTGGTTTGACAATTGAGTTGGAAATTACCTTGAGTTGTTTTGAGTTGAGTTTATGTAATATAGCTTCTCGAGTTGCGTTGGTTTGAGAAGATTGAGTTGCACGTTGAGTTTGGGTTTAAGTTGATGTTGCTGGCGAGTTAGAGGTACTGTTAGGATTGAGTTAAATTCATAGAGCAGTCTATAGACGACAAGCAGTTTTCGTTCCGTATTAGTTTAGAGATTGAGTTTGGGGTTGAGTTGGGAGTCAAGTTGAAGATTGAGTTAAGGTTTAGTGGTCCAGTTGCGGATTTATTTGGGGGAGAGTTGTGGGTTGAGTTGGAAGTTAGACTGAGTTGAGTTCATTTACGCATGTATTTTTTCGGACCATTGTGATTTGGGCATTGAGTTTTGGGTTGAGTGAGGTTTTGTTAAGATTTATCTGGGGGCTGAATTGCGATTTGAGTTGTATGTTAGCTGAATAGAGATGAAGTTGAGTTGTATAGGATATGAGGGTTGGGGGGGGGGGGAGGGGGGGTTAATACAATATTAAAAAACAAAAATTATTTTGCATACAAATCAAAATCTTCGAAAATTCTCTCTGTAGAAAAGCCCAATCAATCATTTGCATACTATTGCAAATAATTTGTAAAATAAATATCAACTGCTCATTTTATTAGTGAGGTTATACGGGTGACATTAGAGTAGTGTGTGATATCAACTGCAATTGGTGGGAATGAAAACGAAAAAACTATATTTTTTTAATATTGTTTTTCGTAATGACCAATACACTTAACAGTAGATACTCGTGTGAGATAATTCTCGCTGGCTTTAATGAAAATTGAATGAAAATATATTAATTTTTTAAAAGTTGTTTTTGTCGTTTTTTCGCTGTTAAATTTTTTTTAGTTTGTTATATATTTATTTTGATTTTGACGTTTCTTCTCACATGACTACTGTCGTAGTTGCGAGGACGAAGAGGAGGAAGAGACAGTACTTCATCTTTTTTGCACCTGCCGTCATCTGGCACGAAACAGACTAAAGTTTCTAGAGGCACCCCTCTTTAACAACCTGACGGACCTCAGCAGAGTGGACTTCAGGAGCATCCAGCGTTTCGTTAAAAGCTCAAAATGGTTTCAATGAGTTTGAGGATAAACAATAAATCGTGGTATGGCTACGAACCATTTTGTGTCTATGACTGGTCCTGATGGACCGCCACCTATACCTAACCTAACCTACAGATTCAGCATCGCACTTATTTTTGTCTTAAAAGATACTATCTCAGGAGTACACCGCTAAATGTTTAGGTAAAAATATTGAAAATTAAAAAAATACGGTTAATTTATGTAAAACAAGCCATTTTTTATTTTCTTCACCAACCTTTTTTTTGGTATGATAAACTTAAAATTTCATTAATGTAATAATTTGATCTCCTTAAGTAAGCTTTAAACTATGTATATTGAAAAAAATTATCAAAGCTAAATATCCAAAAATTCAAGGATTAATAGGCAATTTTCATGATGGGGTCTAAAAGACTCATGTGTCATTTAAGTGATTTTTCTTAAGAGTGTTATTTAAGGGTTAACATTGGGTTAAGAGGTTCAGTTGTGGATTTACTTAGGAGTTGAATTAATTTTCAGGATCGAAGTTCTAATCATCTCATGCGGTTCCAGCCCTTATTTTTGATTATTTTAATTATAAGTACATGAATAGAAGGAAGAAACCTTTTGTTTGTAATTTGTATGCCTAAAACGCAAGAAACTTTATTATGGGCAAATTTATAAAGAGAAAGAGAGAGAGAGAGAGAAAGAGAGAGAGAGAGAGAGAGATCTAACGGTATGAAGCCAACGCAAATGTAAAATAAAAAGGTCTGAAACCTCATGGGGTGATCAGAACTTTGGTTCGGATATTTACGTATGTACGTGAACCCAACTCAAGTCCACTCAATTTAACATCCAACTCACTTATTCTCTTACTCAATCTCCAGATCAACATCCAACTCAACTTGCAAGTCAACCCTTAGCTTAACCTGAAACTCAACACCCAAATTAATCCACGAAATTGTCCAATTTAAACTGCCTAAGTTAAATTATACCAAGTGGAATAGTCCCAGTCGAAATTTTGTGTCGACCCAAGTCACACCGCATCCCCAATGAAATACTTTTTACTTTTGCCTTTCAGGATTGTATGAATTTCCAACATAACAAACAAAAACTTTTGTTTGTTATGTTGGAAATTCAAACAATCCTGTACGGCAATAGTAAAAAGTATTTCATTGGGGATGCCGTGTTAGTAGTATCATGTCATTTATAACCAAATTGTGTCTAGTTGAATTATGCCAGTCGAGTAAATTTGTTGTGCTCACTATTGCAACTGTTTCCATTTTAGCACTGTGTAAATATCTAAGAGGAATTGAAAGAAATTCTATAATCATGAACAAAATCTATCAAAACCTCTACCGTTCGAATTTGTATAATTGGCGAAAAACGGTAGCGTTAGAATTTCAATATATCACCACTTTAAAGCGCTTAATTTAATATACCTATTATATTGTTCAATTGTAAATCGCGGTTAAAGTTCACGTATTCTTCACAATTGAATAAACTCCACAATTCACAATTGAAAAATTGCATAATTTGTATGTTTTCGATTGTTGTTCAAAAACAGCATAATGCAAAGAAATAATCTGATTTAATTTTTTTTTGTTTTCTCATTTCAGTATTAATAAACAACGTTGCACCAACTGGATCGATAGACACAATTTCGCCATTTAAACCATATCAACATAACAATAAACGGGAACCATTAAAATTTCCCATCGCTGTTGATAATGATTCTGATGACGTAATATTCGGTGGTGACAATGAGAATATATTTAAAAGTGATTTGATCGAAAGTGATCGAACATGGATAAGTAGTAATTCGGATAAAATAATAGATAACAACAATCTGCATAATAATAACAATGATGAAGATGTTCAAGTTGTTGTAGATTATAACAGTAAAAATAATCATACTAATAGTAATAGTAATAATAATAATAATAATAATAATAATAATAATAGTTTGAATAGTAATTTAGATAAAACTGAAAAAATTAATAATATTAACTCGACAATCAAAAATTTATCGAACATAGCAAAGTAAGTAAATCTTAAATAATAAAAAAAAAAACAAACCAATGGTCATTAATTTGTGCGGTTAATTTACATATTTGGTACGATTTCATTTTTAACTGTCTATATTTGGCTTTGTTATTACCCACTATTTATGAATCATTAAATTCAAGTTCGTATAAATGTTATACATTCATGTTTTGGATCTTTGAAGAAATTGCTCATTAAAAATTGTGACGTAACTGATTGCTCATCCAGCATTTAACAATTTTATATACCAAATGCGTTTCCCGTTATTAAAAAATATTTTTAATTTCTCAGTTTTACACCCTTAGCTATATCGCATATTAGGCAATTTTACTTCTTTATAGATAAAATTTACATATTTATGATTTTTGTGTAAACCAAATGATACACGAATTGATCTTGAACTTAATTATAATATGAAAAATTATGGGGGTCACTCATTTAGGATGACTGATCATTTTTATGATTTTGGTGAGATACATTATCTTTATCTTCAAGGTAAATAGCTTCACTTTTATTCGTAGCCATTGCAAATGCTTACACCGTCCTTGAATTTATTTTGGTAGTTGTTTTATATTTATTTCAAGCGGAATGAAGCCTTAGTTGTGAGAGTAAAGTAACCCGTAGAATAAATACTAATTTTTCTTTATGTATTCTTTTAAAATTTTTAGTGCGAATTATCCTTTATAAGACTTTATTTCTCTAAAGTGTCTGAAGCCAAAACCTGGGGGCTTCATTCAAAATTAACTTTGTTCCAAAACACCAAAACCAAACAACTTTTTGTAAATTTCGGCATATATTGTGTTCAATTTTTGATAAAAAAGTGGTCCATCCCATACGGAACTGGGCAGCCGTATTCTGTTTACACCAATCGAAACTTGATTGTTAGAGGCGCATTTACACGAATCACTTTGGATGATCATCATGTATGAATCGTTCAAAATGACCCATGTAAATGGATCTTTTATGAATAATGAAAGAAGTTGAACGTGTTCTATTTTTTATTCACTTTGGATGAATCATCCGGGATGATTCATCCAAAGTGAACTTTGAAATGTTTGAAATGCGCCTACTATTCAACCAACATTTTCAGATGAACTGTCATTATTGTGTAAATGTTGTGAATAAATTGAATAAATTCACTTTGGATGATTATCCATGATTATCATCCAAAGTGAACTATGTAATGTGCCTTTAGCAATATCATCGATGGTTCGTGATTGTTGAATTCCAAATTTTTTTTTTATCAAATTCGCTTATTAAGTGGACACTTTATGATGCATAATTGACAAAATTTATTGTTGATTCGTCTTCCGGTCAACAACGCTGTAAAATGGAATGTATCATGTATAATGTTCTTTTGCTTACCTTTCATGAATGTTCTTTTTTCATTCTGATGAGACCACAATTTAGTGAAGGTCACCGCTGTACTAGATGACTGGATAATAATGTAACCATGTTTTGTTCATACATCAGAAGGAAATAATAGATGCTCGTAATGTTTAAGTTATTTTAATGTAATAAAATTGACAGAAGAAACAAATTTTTCATTATATAATCCAAAAAAGCAAGTTTGTTAATTAATTTACGCTTCATTTACAATAAATAAGCGGAAATTGTTTTATGTATTGTAAATACAAAAAAACAGAAGTTATTTCAGATGGTTACAGTTAGGGTGTCCAATCTCCGGCCAAAAAGTAATTCCGGAATTTTCGAATTTCAATGCTCTCGATTCCGGAATTTATTATTTCTTAAATAATCTTTGGAAAAAAAATTAAAAATCAAAATTTTTTAAAAAACAAAATTTTTTTTTTGTTTCGTTTAAAATATTAGATATTTTTATAATTAATGTTCATATGTATGAACGATACTAAATCGCAGTTACGATTAGGATGTAAACAGCTTATAGAATTACAAAAGTTATGAAATTTATAAAGTTTACAGAATTTGTAGTAGTTACACAAATTCTGTAAATTTAAGAATTCTTCAAACGCTATAAATTATATCAATCCTATAAATTCAGTAAATTCTACAAATCTAAAAATCCAATAAGATTCTTAAATTCTATAAATTTTACAAGTTTTAATATGTCTATAAACTATATAAATTTTATGAGTTTTATAAATTCTATTAATTCTATAAAATCTACAAATTCTATAAAATTTTTAAATTCTATAAATTTTATCGTTAATCTAAATTCTTTAAATTTTGTAGATTCAATAATTTCTATACAATTTATAAATTCTCTAAATTCTATGAATAAAGTTTAAAAATTCGGTAAGTGCTTTTAATTCTCCAAATCCCATAAATTCTTTAGTTTTTATAAATTCGGTAAATTTTATAAATTCTCTAAATTCTAAAAAGTCTATAAATGTTATAAATTCTAACGTGTTTATAAACTCTATAAATTCTATAAAATTTTTAAATTCTATAAATTTTATCGTTAATCTAAATTCTTTTAATTTTGTAGATTCAATAATTACTATACAATTTATAAATTCTCTAAATTCTATGAATAAAGTTTAAAAATTCGGTAAGTGCTTTTAATTCTCCAAATCCCATAAATTCTTTAGTTTTTATAAATTCGGTAAATTTTATAAATTCTCTAAATTCTAAAAAGTCTATAAATGTTATAAATTCTAACGTGTTTATAAACTCTATAAATTCTATAAAATTTTTAAATTCTATAAATTTTATCGTTAATCTAAATTCTTTTAATTTTGTAGATTCAATAATTACTATACAATTTATAAATTCTCTAAATTCTATGAATAAAGTTTAAAAATTCGGTAAGTGCTTTTAATTCTCCAAATCCCATAAATTCTTTAGTTTTTATAAATTCGGTAAATTTTATAAATTCTCTAAATTCTAAAAAGTCTATAAATGTTATAAATTCTAACGTGTTTATAAACTCTATAAATTCTATAAAATTTTTAAATTCTATAAATTTTATCGTTAATCTAAATTCTTTTAATTTTGTAGATTCAATAATTACTATACAATTTATAAATTCTCTAAATTCTATGAATAAAGTTTAAAAATTCGGTAAGTGCTTTTAATTCTCCAAATCCCATAAATTCTTTAGTTTTTATAAATTCGGTAAATTTTATAAATTCTATAAATTTTAAAAATCCAATAATTTCTTTAAATTTTATAAATTCTCTAAATTCTACAAAGTCTATAAATGTTATAAATTCTAACGTGTTTATAAACTCTATAAATTCTATAAATTTTATGAATTTTATAAATTACATGAATTCTATAAATTATCTAAATTCCACAAATTTTATAAATTTTAAAAATTATTCAAATTTTATAGATTCTATGGGTTCTATGAATTGTTTGAAGTTTGTCAGTTCTATAAATTCTACAAACCCAAATTTTAGTTATTCTAAAAATTCCATAATTTCAATAATTTCTATAAATTTTATAAATTCTATAAATAGTTCTATAAATTTACGAATAGGAAAAATTGTTAAGAGTTTTGCAATTCAGTTTCGATCTGACGAGGATTTTGATCTATCTGGCTAATTCCGAAATACCCAGTAAGTTCTTTAATTTTCTTATAAATTCTGTAAATTTAATGAATTCTATAAATCTTAAAAGTCCAATAAATTCTATAAGTTTTAAGTCTGTAAATATTGTAAATTCTAATATGTTTTTAAAATCTATAAATTTTCTAAATATTAAGAATTTTATAGATTTCATCAATTGGTTTATAATTTCATTAAATTGTTTGAGTCTCTACAAATTCTACACACTCAAATTTGACTTAAAATTTTTTTTTAATTTTTATAAATTTTATAAATTTAATAAATTGTTTGAATTCTATAAATCCAACAATTCCGTAAATTATTTAAATTCTATTAATGCTGTGAATTCTATAAAACCTAATATTTAGTAGGTTATCTTATATTAGTTGGAGTGGCACAGCGTTTACCCCTTCACCCTTAGTGGAGTCATTTAGAGCTGTTTAGGTGGCGTGGAACATCTCGCACTTTACTGTTTTCGAGATCCGACAGGTTGTCCATCTTCAAGTTGCCTAAGTATTTATTTATTGAAAATAATTATGTACTACGCATTTAAAGGTGTACCAATTTGCTATGTGATGCGATACGGAAATTAACACGTACAAATTATTATTCAATTTCGGCAGTAAAAATTAAAAATGTCTGCGAAGGGGAAACTTTCTCAAGTAAATGTCACAAATTATTATTTATCACGGTATTATCACAGTATTCGGGCACGGCCTTAGTGTGAAAAATGGAAATTCATTAATTCCGAAATTAGTGTTTTCAATTTCGGAATAATCGAAACCAAAATATAGGCCGGGATTCCAGAATTATGAAATTTGGAATTCCGTAATTGGATGCTCTAGTTACAGTGCATCGATGTATGTCAAAAGTTTGTATCAAACTCAGATTTACCATGCCGCATAAATTTGGGGCGATCACCACATCACTCCCTCTCCAACAAAGAGCAGCTGCATAAGATAGTACCATTTTTTAAATAATGTGACGACCAAAATCTGGTTTAACCTGACCTAAAGAAGAATAGAATAAGTTACAATCAAGCTTTAATATGTCGATTGATATATAAAAACGTTTTGAAGCGGAAATTGTGTAGGTAGTTTAGTTTATATTGCAAACGCGAAAAACGTCCTGAGGCAACAATCTTTGAACACGAACATAAATTGTGAATGTGAAATAAAATCTAATTCCGTGACCGTTGAAGCTTTGACGGAATTAGATCGTTTGACGGAATTAGATACTGTTTATAAATTTAACAAAATTCTGGCGACGATTTATGAATAATTTGACAAACATTTCTTAGTTGATGTAATTCTAAATTTATTAGCTTTATAGAAATAGGTACTCAACCTACAGAAAATCCATATATGTACATATACGTAATTTAACATGGGTTGAATGAAATATTGTGTTCTTTTGAGACTCAGATTTATTGGTCATACCAATTTGTGCTTTAATTCTCCGGAGGTGTAATTTTTTCTTAGGTTCATTGATCGAGGAAACACAATTAATAAATGTGGGCAACAAAATTTATATCGGACAAAATTATAAAGTTGTAATTTATAAAGAAATTTTTAATTAATGCCTTTTTCGATGAAATGACGTTACAATAAACAAAATTACCGGCATCAACCTAAATAAAGCAGGTTTATGATAAACCAATGTTTACTATTCATCAGTTCGTAAATTTTGTATTTTGAAAAAAAAAAATGGGTGGGCTGTAGAAAACGTTTTATCCCAAAATACGGCCCGCGGGCTAAATATAATTGACCCAAATCGTAGAATTCAAGGCATCACCATCTCTTTATAAAATCTTAACCGTGATTTTTAAATAAAAATAAGTTTGAGCATCGCTGATGTAGGTTGATGATACAAAAGGATAGGAACTGAGATGATTGAAATTTTATTATTTCTTTGACTTCGTTGTTGAGTCGGTTTTCTCAAGTTTCTTGAGAATCAAAAGAATTTCTTATTTTATTCGATTCAGAATGGTATGTAGGCAGTTTCCATGGATGTGTAAAAATGCATACAACTTATCGCGCGTTCAGGTTATTGTACGAATATGTACAATGTATATATGGATGAACTATTTATGGTAATTTAACTATATATGTATATGGTAACTTTTTAACTGATTACTTACTTGGTATTCACTGATTATCCACTCATTCATCACTCATTATAACATGATGAGTAATGAGCGATGAGTGAGTAACAATTGATTAATCAGTGAATAATGGGTCAAAAATGATGAGTGAATAATGATTTATCAGTCATTTAGTTTATTATTAACTCTTTATTTTACATTTACAATCAAGAATAAATTTTATATCTGGCGGGAAAAGCCGCCTCAGTTTTCTGCCGTTGCCTATTCGGTCCACGAAGGCATCCTCCTCCTTGTTGTAAGCGTTATCGTTTGGCTTATTGAATTTTATTGCGCGGACATTACGAAATTTTGTTAAAAATTTTAATTTATTCGCAATATACAGATTAACACAATTATATTTAAATCAGATGGATAGATCTCGGCCAGGTAAATTAAATAGCTCAAACTCAAAGAGGCGAGTAGTTTTTAAAATTGACAAAGCGCGAAACTACTCTTTTAAAAAAAAATAAAAAATAATTTAAAACAGTTTTTAATAAAATATCACTAAAAGAAAATATGATATGATATGATATGATATGATATGATATGATATGATATGATATGATATGATATGATATGATATGATATGATATGATATGATATGATATGATATGATATGATATGATATTATATGATATGATATGATATGATATGATATGATATGATATGATATGATATGATATTATATGATATGATATGATATGATATGATATGATATGATATGATATGATATGATATGATATGATATGATATGATATGATATGATATGATATGATATGATATGATATGATATGATATGATATGATATGATATGATATGATATGATATGATATGATATGATATGATATGATATGATATGATATGATATGATATGATATGATATGATATGATATGATATGATATGATATGATATGATATGATATGATATGATATGATATGATATGATATGATATGATATGATATGATATGATATGATATGATATGATATGATATGATATGATATGATATGATATGATATGATATGATATGATATGATATGATATGATATGATATGATATGATATGATATGATATGATATGATATGATATGATATCATATGATATGATATGATATGATATGATATGATATGATATGATATGATATGATATGATATGATATGATATGATATGATATGATATGATATGATATGATATGATATGATATGATATGATATGATATGATATGATATGATATGATATGATATGATATGATATGATATGATATGATATGATATGATATGATATGATATGATATGATATGATATGATATGATATGATATGATATGATATGATATGATATGATATGATATGATATGATATGATATGATATGATATGATATGATATGATATGATATGATATGATATGATATGATATGATATGATATGATATGATATGATATGATATGATATGATATGATATGATATGATATGATATGATATGATATGATATGATATGATATGATATGATATGATATGATATGATATGATATGATATGATATCAACCGTAGATTGCAAATTCGGTATTTTGTAAAGAGTTCAAATTTAAGGCACGATTTAAAAAAACAAAGTCTTCAAATTTCAGAAATACTACACAGTTGTCACCATCGCAACTCAAAAACACAGTCCCCAACCTTCCGCCAAGAGTGCAGAACCACAGAAGTCCGTTTCGTGGTGAAAGTATAATAAAATATGATAACGAAATAAAAATAAAATAAAATAAAAACACAATTAAATAAGGAAACACAACACAAATTATATCTAAACTACCTAAACTATAACACACGCCACCGCACTACTAGAGGGACGATATACATATTCACGGTGTGCTGGAAATGAGTTTTAATGAAATTCTATCACTAAAAAAAATAATGAACTCTATTGAAGGAAGTGTGCTGAGCTCGAAAAAATTGAAATTAAAATCATTGGAAGTGCCGTTTTTTTGGCGGAAATTTTAAAATTTAAATAAATTTCACAATATGAATGCTTATTTTATATGTCGTTTTTAATTTAGAAGTTTGAGATTTGTTTGTATTATCAATTAATATGATTTTTTCAGTGTTTTGTAGACAAAATATATTATTTTTAATAGCATTCCGACGACTTGTTACGGGTTATACGATGTATTATACCCTCTCAAAAAATGAGAACTTTCCTTAAACTCCTGGTAGTTTGGTTTCGTACTGATAAAAAGATGGTCTACTCATCAGGTAGCTACGACCAAACTACACAAATTTAATTCCCACCTTTTACGTATAGTGTTAGGTAAGAACGTAATGATTTAGCGAATTATATTCACCAAATCTAAAAACTCAAGGAAAACTCTTATTATGTGTGTGTTAAGTCCACACTAGTATTACTTAAGGCGGGACCAGACGGTGCGGAAATCGACAAATGTTGATCGACCAACGTCGGAGCATATGATGTGGACAAATAAACACACTGTTCATGTGTATATGGCATACATAACCTACACCCGATACGTCCAATGTTGATTACGTAAAAGCGAATGTGTACCAAACTACATGTTTACAAATGTTTGGAGTATTGCATTCTAAATTTTAAAAATATGTTTCTTTTCATAATTTAAATTTAATTGTTTGTTCATACGTTATGGACAAGTATGGGAACATGTATGTATGTTTTAGCATGTTTCCTACTGGAGCATACCCAAATGACAAAATTTAAAACAGCTTTTATTAAATAAATATAAAGGAAAATTTTCTTATCTCGACAGACATGTGAACATAAAATTGCATTTGAAAACAATTTTCTAACATTATACTTCATTGCCGTAAAGAAACAAATCAATTAGCCTGCTTAATTATAGTTTCATATGCCTAATCGTATTTACGCGAATTTTAACATTAATAGGAAATGCACTAAATTTCTAAATAAACTAAAGCAAATCATGCCACACCGTCTGGACCGCATGACCAGTATATCAACCTACGTTGGTGGTCTCCATTGATTTGTATTCATTTCCCGTCTATTTGGCGAACCTATATACCAATGTAACAAATGTCACATTGGTGATATGAAAACTGTCCACACGATATATATATTAGCAACATTTGTCGATTCTCACATCGTCGGTTCCGCCTTTATAAGTTTGAGATTTGTCTGTTTTATCAATGGGATACCATCATATTCCCGAACGAAAAAATCCCCCAAAAATATACCAAAAAATACAAATTAAAATGTCCCATCGAAAAAGAAGACCCCATTAAATTTTTGTTAGCTACAATATGAAAACAAAACGAATCATAACATAATGTCTTCCTTGCACGGAAAGAACCAATGCTAAGCGGCTTTAGGGAGTATTTTATTTTAGTACGTGAAATAAAAAGTAAATTTAGTATTTTGAAAATTTTCCAACGTTCCGAGAATTTTCCGAAATGCTCTAATCTCTATGAATGGCAGAATTTCAACAAATCCTTGTAGCGGATGTTTGGAGGCAGCATGAGCATCTCCATTCCTCTAAGATATAAAATGAATTAAAATATTATTTCAAACATTTGTTATATTTAAAAAACTGGATTTTTTGGAATTTTTCGTTTTTTGGGATTATTATATTTTTGATAAACGATACCAACCCAATTAATATAATTTTTCGGCTTTATTTATTTATATATTATTTTTAATAGCATTTTAGATTTGGCCAATATAATTCACTAAATCATTACGTTCTACCTAGTACTATACGTAAAGGTGGGAATTGTATTTTTGTAGTTTGGCCGTAGCTACCTGATGAGTTATAGATCAACTTTTTATCAGTACGAAACCAAACTACCAGCAGCTTAACCCTTTGAGTGCTAAGAAGTGCGATCGCGCTTTTGCTCCCGCACGAACTAATACGACCTCTATTTCATAC
This sequence comes from Tipula helvola, assembly GCA_963556165.1. Classification (NCBI taxonomy): domain Eukaryota; kingdom Metazoa; phylum Arthropoda; class Insecta; order Diptera; family Tipulidae; genus Tipula; species Tipula helvola. The sequence goes on along the minus strand of OY744482.1, from coordinate 141,074,294 downwards.
TTGTCAATTCTTGTTTATTGTTTTTGGAATTGGAATTATAGAATGGGGGTACGCGGGTAGTGGGTGGTAGTGGTACTTTTAGCTAATTCTCTAAAAATCATGTTGGCACTCAAAGTGTGAAGGAAAGTTCTCATTTTTTAAAAGCGTATAAATACTTCGTCTAACCCTTAGGGAAATTACGGGGGAGTGAATTTCTACTTTTTTTGGTAAATGTATTGTGAGTAGATAGCCTCTTTATTTTATTCACTAATAAGTCGTAGTAATTGGAATACTACTAAAAATAATATATTTTGTCGATAAATAGCCAAAAAACATCGTATTAATTGATAATGCAAACAAAATAATATCAAACTTTTAAATTAAAAACGACGTATAAAATAAGCATTCATATTGTGAAATTTAACTCAAAGAATCTAAAAAATTTGAAAATAAATATTTTCTTTTTAAATCTTACTGGGATTAAGATTTTTATCCCATTGGTATTTAATTTTAATGTATATGATTTTAATATGTTCCGCAGATTGTAAGATAATTTAATCTTAATCAGGCCGCGGCGACTGGACTGGTTTTACCACAATTTACATTCTATATATACAGAAGGGCTGTGCAGGTTGTATTAGCGAATTTAACTAATACAGACAAATTCTCTTATAATTTTACTTTTTCACGACATTCACACAGCATTTTTCTGTCGGCAACGAAAACTCTAAACGGTGTGAATATTTACTCCGATAGAATTAAAATAATCTCTGGGAAGAACCTTTTAAAAAAATCCTCTGTTAACAACTTTTGCGTTTACTCCAAACCAGAATTTACGTTTTGTCGCTTAGGCCATTTTATTAAATTAGCGTCGATATATATATATATATATATATATATATATATATATATATATATATATATATATATATATATATATATATATGATATATATATATATATATATATATGTAGAAACATTTACACATTTAAACAAAAAAATAAATAAAATAAAATAGATTAAATTTTCGAAGAGAACGATAAAAACATGTCTATCCTCTTCGAGCGCCAATGGCCGCTTTCAACAAGAAAAACACACAGATTATTCACTGTGGAAAGCGACTAATGATGTGTTTCAGAATCAGATGTTAATATATTAATGTTAAAAATAAGGAGCTCCACACTAGGGGTTGCAATACCGGTATTACCGTTACCGGTAATATCGGTTTTAGGACCAAATTTTGTATTATGGGCTGGTTATATAGACGGAAACGAAACGAAATGAAACGGACTAAAACGAAAAGGTGGAAGAGACATGGTTATATTGACGAAAACGTATTTTGACGTTTTTCAAATGGTTTTATTTTATTTCAAAAATTTACCCGCGCGCTAAAATAAAATAAATACATTTTTCAAAAAAAAAATGGACACGTAACAGTATATTATTGCTAAAAAACATATTATATCACGGTGTACACAGCGCCACAATCAATTTTTATTGTTTCATCGCTAATTATAAAAATTCTACCGCGACCAAAAACATTCACCCTTGATATCTGAATCCATTTTGTATTGACATATTATATTGTTTTGACATCAGTGCTACTAAGGATAGCAAAATAAAATAAAACCGGTAGTGTATAACCGCAAAGACGAAACGAAAGCAAATTGAATTGAATCAATTCGTCCGTTCATTTTCATTTCGTTTCTTCTGTATAATTGGTCTAGTAGGTTTTCATACAATCAATTCGTCCGTTTCATTTCATTCCGTTTCGGTTTCGGCTATATAACTAGCCTATTACGTATTACCGATAATGGATTGGAACTGTAGTACTTTTCCAATATTTTGTGTTTTTAATTTTCATAGAAAATTTAGACAAAATTTGCTCCTAAGACCGGTAATACCGGTTTTTCAATGCCTAGTGCTGAGCTTCTTATTTTTAACATTAAAAAATTAACATCTAATTCTGAAACACATCATTAGTCGCTTTCCACAGTGAATAAGCTATGTGTTTTTTATAAGCGGTTACTCTCTTAACTGTTTGATAGGTTTGTTTAGCTTTTGCTTATCTTCCGCTAGTTAATATCATTTCCATCGCTGTCTTAATTTTCGTTTTTTCTTAATCAGTTTCTTGAAACCATTTGAACAACCTCTCTGTTACCTTAATCTAAAGAGGTTCCAGCCAGTTTTATTGTTGCTTAACATCGGTTGTTTCTGTATATTCATTATTTCTGTTCTCAACTGTGTTTAAGACAGACAATGGTCCGATGACAATATCTACAACATGCCATCATTTTAATATAATTAAAATGAATCAATTGTTCCATTTTTATTGTTTGTTTTGGTAGGAAATAGTGATTGCAAATTGATGGACAAAATTCTAAAACCGGTTTTTCGGTTTTAATTTTCCAAAAAGTTGGAAACCGGTTTTAAACCCGTTTTTTTTAAATTAAAATATATTAATTTGTACTAAATTTTTACCAGAATTTAGAAAACATTAATTCAAACAACATCTATTCAGTTTTTCAATTATTTTAAATGTTTTAATAAATAATTCAGTAAAAAAAAACAAAACCAAACAAAAATATTGTTTTAACAATTAAAAAAAATAAAAATACGAATTATACAAAAACATTAGGAGTATTTTTGTGGCCACAAGGAATAATGGTATAACTCGAGTTATTCCATATTACACTTTATTTCAAATTTGAAATCCCCATATTCGAATTCATTTCGTATCAATTTTTTGTAATAATCCAGCAAGCAGCAACTACAAACAATCGTAATAATCATTTAAAAAAGCAAGAATTCAAAAAACTCATACGATTTTGAGTAACTTTTAATTTTAAAACGTTTTCCTGCAAAAGTCAGAAAAACGAGTTATTACGTTTTACCTTGTTACCACATATTTATTTTTCTGTTCCAGAAAATGCGATCTCTTTAAAAATAACATGTTTATTCGAGTTATTTAACTCCTGTCACGTGCAATCGTTGCAAATAAATTATGATTAAATAATACTGCATTATCGATAAATCTGCGTATATCTATAGTTTACTATGGAAAAGTATAGCGGTGTCCTAAAGACTGATTTACATTCAATGATTTTCGCAGAAGCAGATGTCAAATCAAAAATTCGTTTTCTTTACACATAAAAAATAAATTTCAACAAAAAATGTCATAAACCAATAGAAATGATTGGTTTTCTCGTTTATGTAACCTTATTATAGTTATTTATTCACGCATCGACAATTTTACAGAAAAAAGATTAAATTCGACATCTGCAAAAAAAAACAGACGACGATTTTTGGGTTTGTTTCTCGGGTTTGAATTGAATTTTTTAAGCAGATGCTGGTTACGGGGCCCAGCCAATCGTCTATTACTACAGTAGTTGCTTGTAGATGTTCCATTTCATACTTTCTTGTTCCATGTTGTTTAATTATGTTTTTGATTACAAATGTAGTGCCACCATGTACCATCAAAGTTTCGTCTGTTCCATCAGAGTTTCGGTTATTCGCATAACGTCAACTTCTTGTTCTCCCAGGAAACTTTTAACTTCTTACCGATGTTGGCATTGAATGATTTGGAGGCAATGGTTGTTAAAAGATTTAGGATGGCGTCTATTTGTTGGTTGTGTGGAAGACTGCTTCAAATGTTGTTCATGACTTTTGAATTCTTTGTTGAATGGTTTTCTCGGTGGGCGGTCTGAGTTTCTTCCGAAGTTTGATTTTCAATGAATGTTTGAGTTTCTTCGCATATGGTGTCAGAGAGGGATGACTGCACTTCTGAATTTTTTAATTTACGGATAATTTTGTCTATTGAATCAGTATTTTCAATTGCTATGTGGGGCCTAGGCTTCGGATTCTTATGTAAATAAATATTTTTTTTGGATTATGGAAACAAAACACGGAAAACGTATTTATGGGTTTCGGAACTTTGTGAGAAAAATAAGCCACATTTGTTAATACATATTTTTACATTTTTCTCGATAAATACATATTTTTACATATTTTGATTTTTTTGTATTTATCTCTCCATAATTTAATATTTTTAATAAATATTTCAAGATAGAAATAGATGATATTTAATTTTATAAACATTTTAAAATTCCACTTATAAAACATTTTAAACGCCTAAATGTTTCCAATGTAATATATAGGCAGACTTTTTGAATTATCAAAATAAGATGTCGCTAGCAAAATGTAGTATTTTTTTAATGGAAATGTAGTACTTATATTGACCACTTTAAAAATCACTCGTGTACGGTATAATAAAAATTATTTTTGACATTTCGACAACTTTTATCCACGATCAAAACAAAATTGTGTGTTCTTCGTATTTTCTTGCATAATATTCAAACAAAATTGGATTTGTTTATTTGTAAATTTCAATTTAACATTACGACTATCTACAGATTTAATAGAAATGCCTAAACCAAAGCAAAGTGTAAGTTCTAAAGCGAAATTGATTGTTCAAGACTACGGCGATGTTTTTAAAACCGATGGGACAATTTTATATTGTAAAATCTGCGAAAAAACCGTATCGATGCAACAAAAATCCCTAATTGACCAACATGTTGCCAGTAAAAAGCATAAAGATTTAGAAAGGCGGCGATCTGAAAAAAATGCACAACCTTTTCTACAGGAATCGATGGCTGGCTCTAGCTATTCGAAATTTAATGAAGAGTTATGTTTAGCATTGATAGCTGCTGATATTCCTTTGTCAAAACTCAATAATAAAGTATTTTCAGCGTTTCTAAAAAAATACACAAACCAAATCATTCCAGACGAAAGCACCTTCAAGAATTTCTTTGTTTAGGGAAAAATTTCCAGATCTGCCATTACCACCTCAGCCAATAGTTACTCGTTGGGGAACTTGGCTAAATGCAGTAAAATACTACACTGAAAATTTAGAGAAAATACAAGAAATTGTTGAAGATTTGAACGATGAAGACTCTGTATACATTACAATGGCTAAAACAATAATGGATTCACCAAAATTAAAACAAGAGTTGGCTTACATAACCTGCAATTATAGTCACCTAATTCATAGTATTGAAAGTCTCGAATCATCGAATAAAACTTTAGTCGAACAAATTAGCTTATTGCAAGAATCGGGCAGGCAAATTGAAAATGTTAGTGGAGCTGTCGGCGAATTAATAAAAATTAAATTAAAAAATGTTTTATTAAAGAATACTGGACTGAAAATTTTAGAAACAATTAAAAACATCTTCGAACAACCCAGAAATGCGAATGAAATTCTGCCATTCACTGGAGCTGAAATTGCAGCATTTAAATATGCTCCAATCACGCCCGTCGACGTTGAAAGAACATTTTCTATGTATAAAAATGTACTACGCTCAAATCGGGAAAAATTTGTATTTGAAAATTTGAAAATGTATTTCGTCGTGTATTGCAATAGTGCGTTGAATGCACCGTAGAATTTTAATATGAGTTTTGAGATTCATATAAAACATTTAAATATGACTTGAAATGGATTTAATTGTGATATTTTTGTTTTGTTTATAAAACGTACTGAGCTTTCTGTCATTTTTATAATTTTTTGTTAAATACATATGTGTAAAATGTACTGAAACAAATTTTTACTTTATTTTTGTTGATTTTGAATAAACAGTTTTTTTATTTTTAACCACATATTTTTTTTTTTTAGTTACATATTTCCAATTTTTAATTGCATATTTTAAGTACATATTTTGCGTTTTTTAGCACATAAAAATCCTAAGCCTAGATGTCCTTTCACAAAAAATTTCCAATCTCCAGTTAAATAATATTTTTTCACTTTCTGAATTGGGAATCTAATATTTAGCTATCGAGTTATTATTATTATTATTACTTAAGGGCCATATGGGCGTTAAGCCACCTCGCACTGCTACCTAAAAGATATTTTGTGCATTCAGGCTATTAATGAACCTGATAGTACTGCCGACCGGTACGTGATACATACTATCTAGGCTCATTGCTCTCCCTCCTAGATGTCTACTGTAGGAAATACTTCTACACGCATTACATACTATCTGGGCTCATTGTAGCTATCCAGTTGAAATATGCATGTAAAAAAATAACTCACATTGAATTTATAAATATTAGAAAACAAACTGCAATTTCATAAAAGAAGAAACAGAGGAAATAATATTTAACTGGAGATTGCCTCTTTTTTAACCGGGTACTAGCTTCGCATTTTTATTTTTTCCTATAATAAAATTAATTTGCATGTTTGCTGTTTAATGCTTGGACAAAACGACTGTATAAATTAAAAATAATAAAATACTACTGCTAATTACACAAATTATCCTCCATAATCCTCAAAAATGTTGTATAATTAACATAAACAAATTAGCTAGAACAAATGATTTTCATGATGGCGACTTATTAATGATTGTCAGTAGAAATATTTTAACCCTGAGTAATGAGTATGCATATGAAACACATTACCATTAGTTACAAGATTGCGCCCGTCAGTGTAATTTAATATATTAAACCAAAAGCGTCACTAGAAGTAGACATTAAATGTAAAAATTGAAACTTGTTACCAATGATTATTTTACGATTTTCACTTAAAATAGGACATTTGCTTTTTAGCTTGAAATTTATCAATTTCTTTTGGACTTTTAATCATTTCACAAAACATTAAGCGTTACTTAAACCTAGTTTGTCGCGCTTTGCAAATAGGATTGGACAAAATTTTTAAATTAAATTCAACACATTTTTAAATCGAATTAGACGCACATTTGAAATGATTCGGAAAAAAGTTACAAAGCTAGAAAATGAATATCCAATTTTAAGTAAAATAATGGAATATTTATCGATACTTGTATTAAATTCTAATATTAATAAATCTTCTATATAAATTGTTTCTTTTAGAATATATAATAGTTCAACTAGTACAACAGACACATTACCAACAGCTAGTTTAACCGAAATCGGTTCCGGTGATGCACCGTATACAGAAGCCAATACTTTATCACCTCCTGAAAATGAAACCAACTATGATAACGATAATATTGGATTTCAGGAAAATGATACAAGAGCAGAATATGAACCGTCTAGAAGAAAATCAAAAAATTTACAAGAGTATCGTGATGATGCTAAATATGACAACAGTTCAGGTAAATTATGGCAGCATTTTTAAAATTACAAATAATTTCTGTTTTAAACAATAAAATTTTTACAGATTATAATAAAAATTTGCTTGCCCGATCAGCCGAGGTGATCGCACAATCTCACAATGAAATAAATAGTGATAGTCTGTCCTCAGAAGCGTTGTCGATACACGATGAACAAACAATCTTGAATATAGGCGCAATATCTGGAATATGTGCAATTGTGATAGGTTTTTTCTTTGCATTTAGTATTACAGGCGTGGTACTATATCGGCGCCGATACATAAATAAACCGCAGACGTTAAGTGAACCAGATTCTAGTGGATACATTGATGATAGTACAATTAGGGTAATGATATCAAGTAAAATTTATATAATCAAAAATATGTTTGATAAAATTATTTTTTCAACAGGATAATTCCGATGAAATGTATAGCCTGGATAATGATTCGTTTCTTAATTCATTAGAAGCAATGACAATACAAAATTACTGGACCGAAAATGTGAAACATACCAAACTTTAGTGTTTAATATAAAATATTTATTATTAGTATTTTTATAACTTAATTTTTATTATTTTTTAAATAGAACTTAAAACTTTATTTTGATTAACAAACACATTAATTTTAAGAATATTATCAAACTTTACAAACTTAAGAGGATAGTACTTACGAGAATATTACACGTGATTTGAAAATGAAACATTTTATTGTATTAAACTTAACACAATTATTATTTAAATATATAGACAACTCTAGTTTTATTAAATAATTGTTTAATTCTTATTTAGGCGAAGAAGATTTTTATGATAATGTTTTGGAGTGAAACACCTTTATAGTATTGAATGGAACCATTTACTAAAAGCGTAAATAGATACTCACAGCACCCGCAGAAACGTTCAAATATTAGTTCGGAAAGATTAGATAGATGGAAGATCAGGTGAATCATATTTTAAACCACAGGCTTAAAATCATATTTAATCGCGCTCCGCTCGAACCAATGCATCTACTTTGAAGAACTGTTTTTTTGTAAACAATTCTGGGTATGAAATATGCAAAATATGTAACAAAAAATCTACGCGAATTATAAGCTCAACTGTGGGAAAAACAATAAATTAAATCTTAAATCTATTTTTCAAAGATAATCAGATGTCGGGTAAACTTGGGTTTAAATTTACATTACTAATCATCCGATATAAATAAATCGATACAAAATTGTTTTGTTGAGGTTGATGCAGAGTGAAAGTGAATGAAATGTGCACTGTTCAAATAAGAGCGAATGAAATTAAAGTAAACGGTTGGTGGAATAATGAAATTCAGCATTGGTATGAAAAGAAATGAATAGTTTGCATGAAACAGGTGTATTTGCCGAGATTGTAGACGAAATTATGAATGGATAAATGGAAAATTGATAAAGGCTAACCGTAGAGTGAAAAGGAGGGGTATCAGAATTGATACATAAAAACCACATCTAAAGATGTATAGAATAAATTTAATAGTATGACATGTAATTAATTCTTACAAATGATGACGGATGTTCAGAATAATTTAGATACTAGTAACGGTTGGCTGTTACCTGAAACTGTTGGTGAAAATTTGAATGAAATATGTGAAATGATTTCTTCCGGAGGTTTCAGGAAACGGCAAAATCCAGGAATAAACAGAGTGAGTTACAGAATGATTGGACTGTTGAGCAAAGAAAACTGCTTCGAATTCTGAATAGGGTATGGATAAGTATTCAGAAACCGGAATAATGGCAGGAATGCAGAGTGGTTCCAATTTCCCAAAGGGATCGTGACACGAATCTGGCAATAAACTATAGATGAATATGTATGTTGAATCTTTTTATTAAAATGTTAGCAATTATTGCAAGAGACCACATTTGGTTTTCGACGTAACCACTCTGCACGTGAAAGTGTGGAATAATTATTATGGGGAGAGAAGGGAAGAAGTTTGTTATGGCAGTATTTCTGGATATTCAAAGAGCGTATGATTTTATGGTTCCAGATAGACTAATCGGAATCTTTTGAGCCTACGATTTCCTTGGGAAATTTGTAAATGGGTGTATGAATTTATGTGAGTGAGCGAAAATTTATTTTATGTGGAAGGGATTATCGATTGGAGTAAGCGGTGAACATAGGACTCCCACAAGAGAGCAACATGTTTCCGACTCTCTTTAATCTGTATACGAGCTCGTTGCGTAGGTATAATTCTACGAACAGAGTTATCTTGCAATTTGCAGGTGATTTTGTCCTAATCGGTGAGAGCAAAACTATTGATGCTGCTCTAAATCGAGCTCAGGAATATGTGCTACAAGTAATACGATGTTTAACTGATTTAAATCTGCGTGTGAATTCGAGAAAATGTAATGGTTTGGCATTTACTGATGTGCTAATCTATGATTAGACAATTGACTACGTATTTGGGAATTTACCTTTGGGAATAGTTAATAATAGTAGTGAATGCGCGCGAGAGCTATTGAGGGCAATTAATTCTATCGCAATACATACTCTTTGGTCTGAATTGGGTGATTCGCCTCTTAATTAAAAGAGAGAGTGGATTGCGTGGAAAAAATGATGCTTTATGCTTATAAGGTAATAAGTATAAGCTCACTTAATATATTTATTTATTTTGCTAAATAAAAACTCAAATATATTTATTTAGATTCACAAATGATGGACTACAAAGATTTATTTGTATTAAAACAAATTATTTTTACCCTTTATAAATTGGTGGTGTTCCAATAGCTGCGCAAAACGTAGAATGAACGAGCAAAAGTCCAAAAACTTCAAATGTCCGTCGCATTAAATACCTCTTTGTTTTACTTAGCTCCATCTCTTATAAAATTATATGTACTATATATATATATGTATTGACTTCAATTGGTTTGAATACGAAATAATTATTAAAGGTAATTTATTTAATTAAGGTAACACCAAATTAAACTGAATACAGTAAAATCACAACACCGACTAATTTCAATAAAGTCAATGAACTGTCATCGATACAATAGTAAACGTAAGTATTAAAATTTAAGTTAATTACAATTTCTCTTTTTAGGCAAGATTATTATTATAATTCAAAATTAATTCAAGATTAACGTTCCATTGGAACTCATATCTAATTTATTTTTAATATTTTAATTTAAGGTATTTATCTAATTTAACAGTGCGAGAGACTGTGCGAATGTTGACCAAAGATAATGTCTTAGTGAATGAGTTAAAAGTAAGATTGCAAGGTTGACCGGATTACAAAAAACACAACGGTCGAAATAAAGGCGGAAAGTATGAATATATTTTCCAAAATTGGACAAGTTCGAAAAGTTCCTCCCGGAAATCTTGCTGTGTACTTGAATAACAAAAGCGATGATCATTGAGTTGTCGGTTAAGAGAGAATTTCGAAGAAAGCAAATGAATTATTTTGTACATGTGGAAGTATATACAGATGTTAGGTAAATGAGGATCGAGTGGATGTGGGAATTTACAATCTCGGAGTGAAAAAAGAGGAAATGTTAATTAAATGGTAGCATCTGAATATGGTAATTTAGTTAATAATGGTAATACCAAAATAAACTGAATACAGCAAAATCACACAAACTAATTTCAATAAAGTCAATGAACTGTCGTTGATACAATAATAAAGGTTACTTAAAGGGCGTTCAGCCACCTCGCACTGCGACCTAAAAGATGTTTTGTACTTGGACCCTGCTTAATTAACCGATATTCAGGCTCTTAATGAACCTGATAATATTACCGGCCGGTACGCGATACATACTATCTGGGCTAATTACTCTCCCTCCTAGATGTTTACTATAGCATTTACTTCTGCTAGAAAGACAGTAGCATTGGAACCCAAGGACTTCGAGAGGGCACTCTCACTTCCATATACTCCTACCTCTGCCCCGTTTAACGTTTTGATTTTACTCTTAAGAGTTGCTGGGAATGGAAAATCGTCTGTAGGTCACCCAGCTTACTTCAGAAAGGGAAATAAAATTGGACGGTGCATGGTATCCAGAGTCCGCGTATTTGGACTGATTAACCTATCAGCCATTCATCCATTGGCATATGCTGTTCCATCTTAGATTACGGTTTTTTGCCAAGGGTTTCTCTTTTAGTGCTGTACTTTAGCCTGTGACAAATGGCCAAAAACGTACCAAATGGCTCAGTTACCAGTGATTGTCACGAGGAGGCAGCAGAGAATTGTGAATCTTGAGAATACTTGAGAATTGTGACCAGGTTACAGTTAACGCATTTGTACCCATCACGCTTCTGCCTGATACAAGGCCAGAACAGCTCACGTGATGCGCACCCTACTGGAAGGTTACAGTTTCTAACGTTCTAATTATTGGAAGTAATATCCAATTTGTTTTTAATTTAAAGTATTCATCTAATTCAACATACTCATGTCATTAATTTTCCTTAATATACTGAAAGTTTTACCAGCTTACTTTACAGGATTTTACTCTATTATTAGGGAATTTCAGCAGTAAAAACCAATGGTGACATTGTAAACTACCATTCATCCCCTCTCATTGCCAGTTTTAAACGTCTAAATATCTTTTTCTATTAATGAACTCAGCTCCATCTCTTATAAAAATAATGTATGTGGTGACTTCAATTGGTGTGAATACGAAATAATTATTAAAGGTAATTTATTTAATTAAGGTAACACCAAATTAAACTGAATACAGTAAAATCACACAAACTAATTTCAATAAAGTCAATGAACTGCCATCGATACAATAATAAACGTAAGTATTAAAATTTAAGTTAATTACAATTTCTCTTTTTAGGCAAGATTATACTCGTAATTCAAAATTAATTCAAGATGAAGCAACAAATATGCGAGGCAGGGAAATATACCAAAAGTTAGTACACTGTTTGAACAGATAATTAAAAATTGTGAATGTAAAAAAAATATTTATCACAGGTTTCGGACACAGCCTTAGCATAAAAGAGACCTCCTAATAACTATATTCAAATAACAAGTTACCACCTTCTCAGTAGTTGAGCACGGGTCTATATTGCTGCCACATCCGCAAAAATAATACATAATCATAAAAAAACTAAGGCATCCAAATATTGCGACAATTCGCCGTCCACGAAACTGCACCGTCAAATGAGGAGCTGCATTCGTATGGAATTTAAAAAATGTTGAAAAGTACAAATATGTATGGCAAATAATAGGCCTTACGGGCACTGTATGTGGTGCTTCTGTCGTGATATAAGTTTGGTGAAGTAGTACAACTATTAAGCGACTTTATATCGTTTAAAAGAAAATAACAAGAAAAGCTTCTGATGAAACTGATCAAAAACAAAAATGATCAGATGAAATGAAAATGCTTTAAGAAAGTCTGGGCGGTATTTTCTAGCTCATATATGTACAGGCTAAAAAAAAATAAAACCAAAAATTATATCATATTTGTAATTAAATTTCTCTATTTCACTAATTATAACTACGCATAGACTACATACTACATATTCAAAAAGTAAATTTTTCAAGTCTAGAGAGCAAAATTGATTTTATAATTTTTGAATTAACCGATCTAAATTCTATTTTCGCGAAAAATAAATTATAAGCCAATTAGCTACATATGTTAAATTATTCTTAAAAAAACAATTCTTAAAATATTTACAATTTACATTTAATATGCTAAAAATTTTATAAAATGCCATTTTAAATCCGTAACGACATATTTAATTAGAAACCTTCTCGTGATGCTCGAAACACAACTTGTCCTTTTTCATTTTCTGCAATACATGGCACTTGAACTAAATTAAAGTATATGGTTCCCATTAATTGACCCGATGATGTGTTCGATTTTTTGAGGCATGAGAATAAAGTATCATCGCATATGCAGTGAGATCTGTTTAAATGAAAAGAAAAGTGTGATGTTATCGATGTTGAAACATATGTCTAATTGATGAATATTAACTTACTTGGTATATATTGAATTATTTTCTAAATCGTAGCGTTTTTGATAAGCTCGAACTTTCTTTGGGCACAAATCGTGTGTCCGACAGCAACGATCGACTGCTTTATCATCACCCAAATCGCCATATGTTTCTGCTATATCACCAGTTCCACACCATTTTGTACCTGAAAATTAATTTAAAAAAAAAACGTTACAAATTTGGGTTATAGGACTGAGAGTACTAAACTATATAAAGTGGTGTTTGCTTAGAAGAAAGGTAGGGTTCGTTTGTGCATTCTCGCTAAAACTATTCTAAACTTGTTTGTGCTGTTTAGTTACAGTCACTCACATGTAGTGGCGGCTGGCATTGAGATTGGTAGTTAAAATCTCTGGCTCATTTCAGCCAATCTACCATATAAGGTACTTTAATGGATGCTCAAAAGCGAAAAGTTGGAACTCACGCCACACAATATGGGGAAGTACGGGTATAACGAGAGAGGCGGGTTACTCCTTAATTTTGGGTGTAAGCCCACTTTTATAACTAGAAACAGTTAAAAAGTGCTAGATATCACGCTTGTCTCAGATTTTATTACGGATAGGTTGGTAAATTGGAAAGTGTCTGATAACCATTGCTCTTCTGATCACTGCTACCTTCAATATGAACTGGTTGCAGAAGCCACAAATAGGGCTATGTTTAAAAATAAGACAAAAACCGAAGTTCGATGACTTAGTAGACAAGTTATCTGATGCTTTTCATGTAGCTATGTTGGGAGCATCTCCTCTGAGTAGTTCGAGTAAACAAAGGCCACCTTGGTGGTCAAAAATGCAAAAGGCTTTAGGAAATGGACTGATGTAAACGTAACATTTATAACTAAACCTCAACCTTAGAGGCTCTATCTCGAGGGGGTCGAAATCTCAACTTGCGTACTGTAAAGGGAGATCTGCATAAACCGCTCTACACTCTCTGATTTGTTCTATTGAGAAGACCCTAGAATTTAAGTAATACTCCTTGGTAACCTTTCTAGATATAGAAGGTGCCTTTACTACGTTAAGCCGTTGGCAATAATTTGGGCCTTGTCGAGTCTGGGTGTGGATGAACCGCTTGTTGGTTGGATAGATCAAATGCAAAGATGCAGGATCGTGAAGGCTGAACTTGGTCATAAATGACCTGTTACTGGACCTGGAGGGGCAAAGAAGGGACATCCTTTTACCTTAAGAGAACGGAAGCAAAGCGCGCTTGGTTTTTTCCTAAATGAGCCATCAGTTGTGGACTAAATGTTAATCCAAGTAAAACTGAGGTGGTTCTCTTCTCTACTTTAAGTGGTAGTAGCTTCATCTTTACTGATAAAGCAAAATACCTGGGTGTTTTTTTGGATAGCAAACTTAGCTGGAACGCTAATATTTTAGAAAGAGTAAAGAAAGCTACTAAAGCGCTACACTCCAGTAGAACGCTATTGGAAAAAGATGGGAAAAATTTAGAGAACTACCGCCTTATGTATTAGTGGTGCACTCAGAAGTACATCCCTCGGGTATTGGAGGTTCCTTTTTAATCTCATACCCCTAGATATTCTGGGCATTCAAATGACAGCGAGCACAGCTACAAGCGTTAAATCCATTTCTAAGTGGACCTGTAGTAATACAGGACACTCATCCATTTTGTATAACAGAGACATCCCAGATACCACTGATTACATGATTAGGTACATTACCATTACCAGAGAGGACTGGCTGAGTGAAGAGATGTTGAACCCTGAAGTTTTGAACTGTTTCACGGATGGTTCAAAAATGGATGGTAGGGTAGGTTGCGGTATTTTCTGTGAGAAACTAAATGTGAACCTCTCTACAATTGTAGCATTTTCCAGGCTGAATTAATTCGATAATAGAGGCCATGGATTGGTTGAGGTATAATGTAATACCTGTAAAGGATATACGCATTTTTACAAACAGTAAGGCCGTTATTAAAACGCTACGAGCTTATTTCCTTACGTCGAAGGTAGCACAGAGCCGTCTCTCATTTCTTAACGAGATGGAAGATCTGTTCAATATCCACCTAACATGGGTACCAGGGCAATGCAACATTGCGCGGAATGAAAAGGCATATAGATGGTCCAATGATACCTCGTGTGTTATAACTAGGCAGATTTGGCCAAAACTAGATCACATAAGAACTGGACAGCTGTTAAGACTTCAGCGTCACCATATTAGTATGGTAGTGGAGGTTGTTATAGAACACTGTCTCATAGGTAAGCATGCGCGGAGACTAGGAGCCTCCTCGAATGCTTACTGTAAAAGTTGCGAAGATGTAGAAGAGGAACAAACTGTACTCCATCTACTCAGCACTTGTCCCTGTCTATCGTCAAGTAGATGGAAGTTTTTAGGAGCTCTTCTCCTCGGTGACCTAGCGGATCGCAATGGGATGAATGTCAGGTATTGAGAGGTTTTGGTTGAGACATTTTTGAATTCTGCCAGTACCGAAAAGTCGGTTTATTATACCACACCATCAATTTCGATTATGAAATCTCAACACAATAGCACATAATTATAACACAATGAACTAATATGCACACAACCGTATACATTCCGACGAAAATTTGGCAATAAATTTTTGAAAACAGCCGTCTTCAAAGAAAATATACCTAGCTAAGCAAAATACACAATCTACATTGGTTTAAATGACTTTAGTATGGGCTTGCAATATGTTAATATTCTAAAGCTATTACTGCACCAACATTTGCTGATAATACAATCATTTTGTGGTTACCCCAAAAATCTTTAAACTATCTCTGCAGGATTGCAGAATAATTTGAACCAAAGATAAACCCACTTGTGGAATTAAATAATGTAATATAAATTATTCCACAAAGCTAATATAGAGGGCTTAGCACTTACCAGGTATAATTCCACTTAATATTGAAAATGGATTAGCAGGAAATATATTTGGTGATTTTCGTTGGCTGCCAACATCATTTGTAGTTTGTAAATTAAAATTCGAATGCTTCTGGACATCAATTTGCTGGCATTGTTTCATTAGCTTTACCATCTCTTTAAAATTAATTTTTAATGGCCGGTTTAGTTTTGATAGACGTTTAAGTAATGCCTGTCCTTCCCGATCATTACTGAAATAATAAAAAAAATGTAGGTTTAGTTTATCTGCGATGATTTATTTAGGAGTATCAGGATAAGCGAAGTACATAATCGCTTCAGCAGGAGTCAGTCTGTTCTGTTATACTCCTATTTAATTACCGCTATATAAATGTGAGTGAATATGTACATTTTTTAGTATGTATAAACTACAATTAGTGTTTGCAATTCGGGTACCCGGATACCCAGGTGTTTAGCACATTTTTCGAGTATTATACCCGAGAAATTTGGTCGAATAGCCGAATAATAAATGTTCGTGTTTTTTTTTCAACAAAATTTACAAAAGATAATTCATTCTCGTTTTTCATATTTAAATTATTCTTTATGCTAGTTGTCGACAGATGACACTATTTGTAATATTTCAACCATAAAAATTAAACTGTCATTGTTTTTTATTTCGAAAAGATTTATTTCGAAAACAAAAGAAAACCGGTGAAATAAAGTACTTTTCACACCAAGCGCCTCGGCTTTGAGCTTCGAAAATGAAAATTCTTTATTTCAATTTTGAATTATAAAAATTAGTTTCATTTGATTGATAATGTTTAATTTTCTAGTAATAAATTCATTTTGTTGAAAAATAATTTATTTTTAAGTGATAATTTAATAAAAAAATAAAATATATTGCAATGAAGTTATCTACGAGGCCAAGGCAATGCGTTCCACACTCGATTGCGACATTTTAAAGTAGTACAAAGCGAAGAGCTTTGTCAACATAACCTACAAATCACATTTTTGTCACAACTGTTTTATATTTACCGAAAAATCTAGCTCATATGTAGCTTACAAATTCATAATATCTCGTTTCTTGCTATAATTCACGTGTAAAATGGACGTAAATAAAATATTTGATATCAACCGAATGTTCAAAGCCGACGCCACCGGTATGAAAGCGTCTCAGCTTCGTATGTGTGGTAACTAAAAATTTCGAGGCGAGGCGCCTGGTATGAAAAGTACTTAAACGTAATAAAATTCATGAATTTTTTTTTTTTTTTTTTTTTAAATAACAGCAATAATAAAAAACTAAGAACTTATTCATTGTTAATTTGTGTATATTAAGTTTAAAATAAAAGGCATTTAAAGTAAATATATTATGATAGTAAGTTTTTGTTTATGATTTAAACCAACAATTTTAATAATTTGCAGCCCCAAATATTTCATCGACAGTTTGGGACCATTTCAAGTAAATATCATCAGATAAATAACGGTGCCAGGTAGTTTGATGTGCACGAATAATTTCAACTAAAGGTGGAAATACGTTGGCTATGAAAAATCATTTAAAACTACATAACATTGGAACTGGAAGTTCAATATCCAGTAATGCTAAACAAATTAAACAATCGCCTGCTCCTTCAGTCAAAAAGTTAAAATTAGATGATGAAGTTAATTCAAAACTAAGTTCAATACTGCCATTTGTACATAGAGAATCACTGGAAGAAATAATAGCGAAATGTGCCGCTAAGGATGGGATTTCATTCAATACGATTGCAAAAAGTAAAGCAATGGGGCATGCTTATAGTAACAATTTTCGCCGCTGTTTTAGAATGCAGCACCCTCGGTAAAGGTTAGCATGTCAAATGTCATTAGGGTTACCATATCCAGATCGATCAAAAAGAGTATTTTGTCAAAAAATGCTGTTTAAATAAGAGTACAAAAGAGTACATTTAAAAAACAACCAATTTTACAAAACATTGCCCAAATCATAAATAAAAGTAAACTATTCAACAAAATCATATTTTGCTTTACTACGCACTGCAGATAAGAGCTTCTGGTTATTCTTGCAATAGTCGTAAAACTGAGGACAAGTAAACTCCTTAAAGTTAAACTGAACCATCAGTAAACTTTTGACTGGATCTATCGATAGTCTATTCCGCTCATCTGTTCGCTGCGCGTTCATTAAACTAAAAATTCTTTCTGTTGTTGCATTCTGTGATGGTATCGCAAAAAAAAAAGCTGCAAATTTTGAGGAACTCTGATGAGGTACATACTATGATTACGGTTTTTGAAATATTCAGTTCACTTAGTACAGTACAGTTTATTTGCAGTCCCCGTTTCCGTCAACTTCATCCAAAAAATTGTTCATATTGACGCTTTGGTTAAACAGCAATGAATCTTTTATATGTACTCCCTTATCAGCGAAATAAATAAGTGTTGTTTCAATATTATTCCAGTTCGGCTTGGCGTTCATTGTCATCCACTGAAAATTCTTCAGTTAATTCATAGAATAAGTCCACATTTCCAAATAGTCTATGTCACGCTGGTAAACGTGAATTATTTCATCTTTTAACACATTCCCGCACAGGACAATTTTTGGTGATGTTATAGACAAATGACGGCTATAACCGACATAACTCTTTTATTAAAAAACCAACTAACTGTAGTTATAGCAAATTACGATTATCTCCGTCGAGAGTTTTCCTAGAAAAACTTTGGATATGTGTAATAATTTTCAATTTAAAACATGTAACTTATGCTTAATTTCCTATGGCAGATTAAATAATAATATAAAAAAAAAGTGTGTTTCTGGGCGCGATCTTGTAAAAAAACAGTGTGCGGCAACCTGTTAAGCAGGAACATCTGGGTTCGCCGTCATTTTTTCGAATGATTTCGTTCACTTTCATTGGAATAAACTCACTTACTACTCTTTCCTTTAAAATGTGATCCACTGTTGCCAAAATATCAATAATCTCCATAACCGAATTCCGTTCCCTTTCTATTGCTTCAATTTTTGAGTGGAATACATACATTAATGAATGTGTAAACCAAAGATAGGCCTCATTTATAGGGTTTTCAAAAAACATCTTAATTATTATGGGCGTCTGTTTTTGTGATAAGAAAAACGACTTCAACGCTGGATAAATTTGTAAAATTAGGTTTACGGCTGGAAAAATAAATTTATACATTTTTGTTTAAATTTGAAAAAGAGTACATTTGATGTAATTACGGAAAAAGAGAGAGTACAGATATTTTCGGCTCCAAAAGAGTACATGTACTCTTAAAAGAGTACGGTTGGTAACCCTAAATGTCATTAGTGCTTTGTATCGAAAATGTATGGTGGATTTAATAACACAAAAGAATTTGTTAATTTTAAAATGTTTATAAGTCGTTTATCGATGCGTTCGTACTTCGTAGCCATAAAATTAAACGTCAAACTTTATTGTAATCTTTATCACAACGGTAATGACATCTGATGTGCGGAAACAAAAACAAACTCTTTTTGCATGCCCATTCAGGGGTTTGTTGTTAATCGAAAATTATAATACGCCAACTTTTGTAAATACTATCCAAAAGTGTGTAGTAAAATATTTCGACGAAAAAAAAACAGAAACAAAATTTCTGATCGAAAATAAAATAAAATCCAAAGAAAAATGTTCAATAACAGTTGGTACTGTTCAATGGTCGGATATAACAATGCGTCGGTACCTCAATGTAACGTTGCTGCCAATTGACTCACAAATTGTACTTGGTTTGGTGCCAATTATTGAAAGCTGTACATCGGAAAAAATCAGGAGTATTCAGCTACTTGCAGAATACGGTGTGGATTTCAGTCATGATTTTGTCGCATCATGGTAAAATGGTAAAAAAATAATTTCTGCAGAAAGTTAATGTTGTTTCAACCATGAAATACATCTATCTGTAGTTGCAATAAACCTAGGCCTGACGATTCTATAGAAGTTGAATTTTCTGATACTGATAGTGAAAACGAAGATGACGACGATAAAATTGAATTGGTGAATGTGGAAGAAAATATCGAAGAATCTGATATACCTGATGAATATAAAATGTTCTCGAAAGTCTCCCCTTCGAACAGAAATTTTGCTGAAATATATCATAATACAAGAAGGTAAGCCACTTAAATTACTTTTGGATATACAAACTCGTTGAAACTATTGGACGATTTATAAAATTAATTGAACTAATTAATAGTGCAGACAAATTTAAAGCATCAAATGTTAATCTACTTAAAGAAATTGTTATGATCCTGAAATCAGTGAAACTGGCCGTGCTGAAAGTAAGCAAGCAAAGTTCAAGTTGGATAACTGCAGAAGGAACTTTAATGTATGTTTTTACACAATTGGAAAAGATAAATACACCATTAGCAGAACAATTTAAAAGCTCATTAAAAATTCGTATTGACCAACGCCGAAATAAAAATTTGATTTCTTTATTAATGCTTTTACATAATGGAGCATATTCAAAATCAACCTGCATATCATGAACACTGCTTTCGCAGTAAATTTCAGTAGATTTTACAAAATAAAAAGTAAACAATTAATCTTTTCGAAAAAATATTTACATATATATATTCAATTTTTACTCCAATTTCCGTATTCATGTCATTTCAATTGGCGTGACTATAGTCGTGCCACGTCACTTGAAAATTGATATTCATGAAGGCGAACTAAGCCACATGTTTGCAATTTGAAATATATTAAGCAAATTATAAATAAAATCGTTTTATAACAATGGGGGACATACTCCCACATCTCGCATGTTAACAAGTTGCAACTGTGAAAGATGGCGGATTTGCGACCCAATCTTTTATTTACTAGAAAGATAATTCTCAATACTTCTAGCAAGCATATTCGTTAATATTCAGCGAAATGCTGAATATAATTTTAAACATTTCACTTAAAAACAAAAAAACTTAACCACAAAATACAAGAGTTCGAAGAAATTTTAAAGAAAACGAGTGAATAACTTTTATAAAGATGAGTGCCCGAAAAAAAAGGAAACCTAATTTCAGTGACAGTGATTTATTAAACTTTTTAAAAGAATTTTCCGCAACTGCAGCATTCCCGATGAGTGGGGAGAACCTTCGCAACAAATTTGCGGATCTTAAAAGCCGCACTAAAAAACGATTGACTGAAATAAAAAAATCACCAAGGAGAAACAGGCGGAGGCGCGCCGCAACAATTAAAGCCTTGTGAAGAGTTTATAGTACCATTAGCTGGCCTTAATTCAATGTATGGCTTTAATTGCTATTGATGCATTTATTCACGTAAGTTAAAAGTTTAAAATTTCATTGTGAATTCTGTAAAGAATGAATTTTGGAAATTGAAATTAAAACGCAGAAATTAAAATTCAGTTTAATTTAATTAATAACAAATATTTCTAAAATTGTAATTAATCAATGTTTACCTTGTTATATTACCTTGGATTTGAAAAGACAAACTCTCGTCAAATTTAATTAAGTTTTCCATTTCGGAGTCTAATGATTCGCCTTCAATGTCGAACTCTACATTAGGGACATTTTTTAATTTTACTATGTTATACAAAATAAAACAAGCTGTAATTATTTGCACACATTTGTCCAGTCCGTAGCACATAAATCCTCCAGTTTTGCAAATAATACGAAATCAGCTTTTAAATATACCGAATGCATGTTCTATAATTTTCCGAGTTCGCTTATGTTGATTGTTGTAGCTAATTTCACCGAACGTCGTTTGATAAATAATAGGAGTCTTTAGACAGTGCAACAGGATATTCATTATCACCCAGAAGATAGGAATTTTCCGGAAGTCTGCTTAATAACAGAAACTCATAGAGGGAACTGTTTTTGAATATATGGGAATCGTGTGTGGATCCTGGCCAACGGACGAAAATATCAGTGAACAAATATTCAGCGTTGCAACAAAATTAATTTTCCTCTTTTCTGGTATTTGAATAACAAACTTACTACTTGCACATTTATAGAAAAGCAGTCATGAACTGAAAACTTCCAGATCCTAACACATTTAAACTGGTAAGTACCTAAAATAACAATATTATGTAGTGTTGTTAAATAAGTTAAAAGAAGCTGATCGCTTAATTTATCAATGATAAATTGAGCGGCTGGTTTTGTGTATCAATATCGCCTGAAAAAAGTTTCGTTTTCGCATTCAAATGGATTTTCCCTGTCTAGAAATATCTTTCGAGGAACCCGATTTCTTCTTCATCTTAGAAGGAGGTTTGATTTTATTTGTTAATTATAGTAAAACATTAAAATCACTGGTAGCTTGTAAACTGTCTCAAAATCAAATGTCAAATAACCAAAAATTATACTTTGTATATTTTTACCCTCGGGTGGGATGTTGTAACATCACTTTCGACTCGAATTCGATAGATTTTATGTCTCATGTTTCAAGAATAAAATTATACTCTATTTCGCTTTTTGATTACGCTTTTTCTATCGCAATCTCTTTTTGTTGCATATTTTTGTTTTCCTTCAAATCGATAAAGTATCACTAAACAAAAATTTGAGTGATACATAATTATGAGTTTAAGTAGAAATAGAATGTTATTTTATTCGAGCAAGCTGAGATAGCAAGAAAAAGAGCATAATTGAAAAACGAAATAGAGCACAATTTTATTCTTGAAACATATGAGACATAAAATCTATCGAATCCAAATCGAAAGTGATATTACAACATCCCACCTCTATGCATAAGTATTTTCCGGTTTAACTAAGAGATGGCGCCAGCGAAAAATACGCAGCGTATTAATTTGACACATACGTCATTTTGTTTGGCTGACATTTAAACTACAAACACATACAAGTTGAGTCCGCAAAAAATTAGCGTCTTTGTTTTATCGTTCAGTGATCACGTCGAGTTTTGTAACTGAAAAAGAACATTTGCCGCAAGCATTGCTTTTCTTATTTAATCAAAAGTAAAAGGCTGTTGAAAGTCATCGTTTGCTGGTAGAAACATATGGTGAACACGCTCCATCGATTAGAACATGTGAGACATGATTTCAACAATTTAAAAGTGGTGATTTCAATGTGAAAGACAGTGAGTACTCTGGTAGACCAAAAAAAATGAGAAGACGAGCAATTGAAGGAGTTATTGGATGATGATCCAACTCAAACTTAACGGCAATTAGCAGAAGCATTACATATGTCACAAGAAACAATCAACAGATATTTACGAGCGATGGGGAAGATCAATAAACTCGGTAAATGGGTTCCACACGATTTAAATGACTTGTGAAATGCTGCTTCAACGCTACGAAAGGAAATCATTTTTGTATCGATTTATTTTGAAAGTCCGAAGCGGAAAAAATCGTGGCTTTTACCTGGCGAAGCCGGTTCTTCAACACCAAGGCCAAATCGCTTCGGCAAGAAGACCATGCTCTATGTCTGGTGGGACAAGAGCGGTATTGTGTATTATGAACTCTTAAAGCCCGGTGAAACCGTTAATACACAACGCTATCGCCAATAAATGATTAATTTTAACCACGCATGATTCGAAAGACGACCGGAATGGGCTAGAAAGCATGGCAAAATGATTTTGTTAACGACAATGCGCCGTCTCACACAGCAAAACCAGTGAAAGGTACCTTAAAATCGCTTGGATAGAACATTCTACCGCACCCGCCGTACTCCCCAGACCTGGCGCCATCTGACTATCACCTTTTTCGCATCAATGGGGCATCCGCTCGCAGAGTAGCACTTCAGCAATTTCGGGGAAGTTGGAAAATGGCTCGACGAATGGATTGCCGCAAAAGACAAGCAGTTTTCTGGCCATGGTATTCATAAATTACTTGAAAGATCGGCGAAACGTGTAGGAGCCGATGGCCAATATTTTGAATAAAACAAAATTAATTTTCCTTGAAAATTACGTGTTTTTTTACATCTTGTAAATGGATGTAGCTTTATAAAACACCTTTAAATCCATCGCGTTGATATAAGGGTTGTCTTTTTAATAAGGTAAGAGTTCTGTCTAACATCTGCCTTATACCACAATACCTATCAATCACAATCGAAGGTTTTTGATATCTCAAGAGATCTCATACTTAACATTAAATTATATTTAATATTTGTTAATAGTTATATAATTTATCATGGATAACTAGAAATTGGTATACATATTAACAATCAAATGCATACAATTTTCGGGATGAAAAATTGATTTTGTTAATTTTGTGAGTTTTCCCGGCTGACAATTAATTTATAGGCCTATTTTATTTGCCAAGTTTAAAATTAGTATTCATTTCGGAATCGCGTCCCTGCTAAAAAATACTATTGGATTTTTGAAAACCAAGTACACAGTGGGTATTCACGAATACCAAAATGGTATTGGATACAAGCAATTTTTTTGCAAAAGGTCAAATAAAATGCGCCTATAGGCCTATTTTATTTGACCATTTGCAAAAAAATTGCTTGTATCCAATACCATTTTGGTATTCGTGAATACCCACTGTGTACTTGGTTTTCAAAAATCCAATAGTATTTTTTAGCAGGGACGCGATTCCGAAATGAATACCAATTTTGAATTTGGCAAATAAAATAGGCCTATAATAGGCCTTATATTCAATATTAAGCGAGGAAACATTCTGGAAAGGCATTTTTCGGAATGAAAGGTTTTGACGTAGGACTACGTCTTTGTTTTCATTATATAGAGCTGTTTCCCCCAAATATTTTGACAGCTATATTCACCTAAGCTGTAGGCCAAACATTTAAGAATTATTGCTGTGGGACAAATAAATAGGATTCACTGGTGGTCAAACAATACCAAATTATTTTAAAAACGTTTCTAAAGTTAAACATATTGTACAAATTTAATTTTGTTGCTTTAAAGCAGAAAATAAGAAAACATATTTATGTTTGGCCTACAACTTTAGTGGTCAATTTACTTCATTTGACGTTTGAGGAAACAGCTCTATATGGGGGGTAATGATACAATATTATTACAAGGTATGCATGCACCAATATGAAAGCACCAATGTCTCTTGATAAATATAAATGTAATGTTTTAAAAACTGTAAAAATCAAACCAAGTTAAATAAAAATTTGTGGATTGAAAAAAAAATTAAAACAACCAATTATTAATTGTATTTTAATTTCTATTTTAATTAAATAGTGATGAACTTGATCAAATATGCTGCACGCCATATTGATTTAAAGCTATAAAATAAAAATAAAAAAGTTCAAATTTTTTTTATTTTCATTATGTAAAATATTGCGTACATTTTTTGAATTCATATGCTATATAACCTGTGCATTCCTAGAAAAATGTATAGTCGCAAAGATCAGGCCGAAAAATGTTTAGTTTTGCGAGTTATGGGACTTTAAAGTTTCCAAGTGACCGGAAACTAATTTGATTTAATACGTCATTTGAATCGTCATTATATAAAAAAATAAATTAGATCTAGTAAGCGTTTATTAATAGCAAGTTCTGTGATATTGACATTTCTGTGACGTTTCATTAACTTTTTGTGGCATCGTAATGATTGAAATTTCAACGATATTTTGATCGGTACATTATTTGTCAATGCTTTATTAAAATCGTGTTTAAAGGCATTATTCCTGAGTCATAAATTCTCTCGGTATAAGGTCGTATATAAACCTTAATAGCAAATTATTATGGGACGCAATTAGGGTGGAACAAGTTAGGAGAAAGGCGTTTTGAGTTATACAAAATGAAATAGTATGTGACGAGGAGGTGGGATTCGGTGACAAAAGATAATTAACGTTAATTCTGAATTCTTACGGATTTTCAACAGTACACTTGAGGGAATGAGGACGAAGGGCCGAATTTCAAAGGGCCGAATGTCGAAGGGCCGAAAGGGTCGAAGGGCCGAATGGGTCGAAGGGCCGAATGGCGAAGGGCCGAATGGGTCGAAGGGCCGAATGGGTCAAAGAGCCGAATGGGTCGAAGGGCCGAATTTTTTTGTTTATTTTTTTTTTGTTTTTAGAAATATAATTTTATAAATTTCTTGTTTTAAGGAATATTTTGTAAATTTTTTTATCAAATATAAATTAATTTCTTTTGAGTTTATACATATTTTATTATGTTTAATCTTTGGATATTAAATCAGCAAAAATATTGCATTAATTTTGTTGTTTATATTTTGTGTTCTCTTTGTAATTATCAAGTGGAAAAATAAAAAAATGTCATAAAAATCAGACCATTTTTTATTCGTTAGGGTGAAGGAAAATTCTATTTGGACGAATAAAATAATTTCTCTGTGATTTAGTGATGTGAATATAGTGAATATACTCCTAACAATTTACTACATAATTGTAAAGACAAATTACAGTTTAAGGCAAAATTTTCAAAATGTCTACTTAAATTAAACGAAACTGTTTATTTTAAAGTATATTGTTGTCTTATGTGTAGTTTCTAATATTGTTTCAACCTGAAATGTATTACCTATTTTGATATGAGTCATTTTGACAAACAACATTTCAACCTGGTATTGATATCTGGAAAATTAATATTGTTTTTCATAAATAAATAAAAATTATAGTTCTTAAAATCAAATTCAGCACATTTACAAAATATTCCTTAAAACCAGAAAATTAAAAAATTATATTTCTAAAAACAAAACAAAAAAATAAACAAAAAAATTCAGCCCTTCGACCCATTCGGCCCTTCAACCCATTCGGCCCTTCGACCCATTCGGCCCTTCGACCCATTCGGCCCTTCGACCCATTCGGCCCTTCGACATTCGGCCCTTCGACCCATTCGGCCCTTCGACCCATTCGGCCCTTCGACATTCTGCCCTTCGACCCATTTGGCCCTTCGAAATTCGGCCCTTCGACATTCGGCCCTTTGATATCTTTCCATACTTGAGATGTATAACGGGATCTAATTGTTAAAGGTCGAAGATGAAAACACGTTTCAATTCTAAGTAATCTAACACGGAAACCTTTTCAACTATCAAATTCAAAAAATTATAAAAACTATTCTAAGTTGTAGTACTCTGTACGAAACCTCTTTTATCGGCAACCAAGCTCTTTTAAGGTGTTAAAAGCACCCGTTAATTTAACCTATAAATTAGATTATAAGAGTTGCATTTCTATTTTTTTACGGGATGAACTTACCTTTTTTCGTAAATTAAGGGGTGGTTTTAAAACGTCCAAATAGTCCCTGGTTCCGATAAAATAATGGTTTCGTTATTGTCTCACAGAGTACTACAACTTAGAATAGTTTTTATAATTGTTTGAATTTAACAGTAAGGTTCCCTTGTAAGATTATTTGTGAGTCCGTGATTTGGCGGCATGAGGGTAGAAGATTTATATTGCCGTGACCAATTGTGATATTGGGGAAGAGGTATCCAAATTTAAGAAAATGCCTGCCCAAAATAACAGAAAATGTTTGTAAAATATAAATGGTTGGTTTGGTGATCTTTAACGGACGCTTTGTGAGAAAAGTGTTGTCCGAGGAGCCGGATAGCCCTAATTTTTTTTTATATTTTAAAACTGCATTTCATTGTGACATGACGAATTGAGAAATATATAACTTAGTATTGTATAAACAATAAATATAATAATAAAAATTATGTACAGTGGGTAATCAACGTTTAGGCTGATACAGCCTAATGCATAAAGATGGCAGCATTAGACAATTAAATTTTTTTTTTTAATTTGTAATTTCTAAATTTTGGTTTCACTTAAACTGTAAAAATAAAGTTTTCTCAATTGTACGTAGTCCTACGTTAATAGGTCGTGTCTCGGACACAAGCTCGTCGGTTTTTTTTCGGGCTTAAGGCTGAATTACATTCAATCTTTTCGTTCTTTTTCAAAAGACTAGAATCACGAAGAAAAGTACGAATATATTTTATCCATATATAAAAATGAGATGGGCATACGCCATTCATTATTTCCTTTCAAAATGTTACTTTGATTTTATAAATTTTGAGCAACTTTCACGAAAAAAGATAAACCAGTTCATCTTTTTCAAATTTTTTCGTTCTTTTTCACCTAAAAAAGTTGAGTGTTGCAGTAAATAGTATTGAATATTACTTTTTCAGTATTCCTTCTCATTTTAATACAATCAAATCATACTAAAACTCATTTTTTATCGTACATCTTTTATCTTTTGGAAAAGAACGAAAAGATTGAATGTAAATCAGCCTTAACTTCACATACATTAATAAACCGGTTTGATTATTTGGATATTTTGAAGGATAATTTGTGAACCAGTGCTGAAAAAATGGAACATGGGCAAGATTTTCGCTCCATACATGACAATGACCCGACGAATTCCTCAAAGCTGATCAAGGAATGATTATTGTACAATGTATGTAAAGTCAACACTCGCTCATCCTCCCCAGCCACCAGATCTCAACCACATTGACAATTTATGGCATTATTTGGAGCAAAACGTCCGTGATCACCAAATTAACGGTAAAGAACAATTAAAACGGGTCGTTGTGGAGAAATGGGCTAAAATTAGAACCGAAATAATTCACTTGGAAGTTTTCTTTTTCAATGAAAAGAAGCTTGCAAAGTGTAATTGCATGAATAGGTTACAACACCAAATATTAGACCTCAATTTTTTTATCAAATTTTCTCAACTTCTTTGTGTGTACGGACAATTATTTGACATCGTTTTAGGCTGTTTAAATAGTAAATCACATCAAACATGAAAGTAAATTCATTTATATCATGATTATTAGTATTTTCAGGCTCTTAAATATAATTTGAGTTTTAAAAAAATAAAAACTGAGTTTTTTGTTTGATTAAGTAATTGTTTTTTTATCAATATTTCTTTAGCCGAGTGGTGAACGGACAATTTTTTGATGCAGTGTATGTACAATATTGTATTATACGAGTACGAGTTGTACACATTACAGGCTTGCCAGCTAATAGTCGATTTTGCATTTTTTTTTGTGAAACGACGTGTTAGGAAGTGCATTGAAAAAATAGTGTGAGTTTATGGTAATTTTTTTCAAATACATATTTACATTGGTCGAAAGAAAAAATATAAAAATTTGCGCAATTGATAATGCAAAAACAATTAATATTTCTGCGAATAAGATTTACTCACCAAATACATATATCGCCAGTACAAAACGTATAGAAATTATAGAAAATTACAACTACAAGTTTGTAGACTATTTTAAAGATGACGACGAGAGTGATTATAATGAATTTAGCGAATGTTAAAGTGAAATTGAAAGTTATGTAACAAATAATATGGAACATGATATCTGTGAATAGAGTGTAAATCACAATATGACCAGCATTTCTTTAAATTCAGCATTAAAAATCCTTTGCAAATATCACCCAAAAATAATAAAAGATGGTCGGTCTTTAAAAAAACACCAAGAAAAGGACAAACGTATTATCCATGGCGAGCCACATATTATTTCTGTATTGTTGAACATTATTAGTACGAATTCGTACAAAGCTCTCCTCTTGGTATAAATTTGTTTCAATTCTCATGCTTCATTTACGTGGCATAAATGTACTATACGCTTGTTGATTTCACGTTGAATGTGCTTATTCAATCACATGATTGAACATACTGCGGGATCAACAAATTCAAGGATCGTGGCCGTGGTGCGGGTTGCTTTAACCTTTCCATTGCCGTTATCTGTTGTTGCGTTTAGCAAAAATACACCAGAATAATCGCGATCCCGGGATTAAGTAACGCATAAATTAATTCATAATGATGAATGTTATGTCCAAGATGTGAAAGGATTGACGACTTCAAGTAATTTTGCTCCGTTAATATTCTGCTGCATATTTTTGAGTTCTGCAATCTCCTTTGTGAAGTTGTCGGCCATTTCATACGTTTCAGATTTTTTTTGGCAATTCAATTGTTGTACTGTTGATTTATCATCACCATAGCGAAGTTAATTTGATATGATTATTGAAGAGTTGATAAGGTGTGATTTTTCTTCAATGGCTGTTAACTGGAACTCGTAATTTTTTTAGACATACTTCGGGTGTAATGTTAGAATTCCTAATTTATCGAAAATCATCGTGTTTACCTCACGATCACATTTTAGATGACTGGTTGGGGTTTGCTCTCGGTTAATGGCCACTATTGTTTACCGCTTATCTAAATCCAATAGGTCTGTTTGTATAGTTTACAAAATTCCTGCTTACGTGGCTTACCATGTTAACTTCACATTGTGACTGTTGAGTTTGCGTATTATAAATTAGTGAAATTACACAAAGACTCTTTGTGTTTTAGTTCAATGCATCGCTGTTGATCTCGACTAGCCAAACAGCAGTTCCGTTGTTGATAGAATGATACGCAAATCATCAATTTTCGCTCAAACTGATTATTGGTCACAACAAAGAACTCTGTTTGACGTGATTCTTTTATATGCGGCGATGAATGCCTCCGTGATTAGATCACGGGCTGGTTCAATGTGTATGGCCTTGGTCTTGATTGCCATACATACTATAGTGGAAATGGTCTTCACAAAACTTCTCTTCTTACGTCAGCAGATTTCTGGAAAATATTTCTTCCCATTCCCAGAATTTCTTTAGCTGATTATTGAGGTCGGTCAAAGTAACCATTGACTGGATGTTGGAGAATCTCTCCTTTGAGATGTACCTAAAAATGGTCCATTCTAGCTCGGTCTCTTGCGCGATAAGTTCTCCTTGACTCCAATTTAGAACTTGGTTCAATAAAATATGAGGAAAATAATCCGCAACTAATGAGATATTCACCTTGCTTGGTTGGCTTTAGTTTGAATCAGCCCGGAGATTAAAGAGAGAAATTTGATAATAACCATGTTGCTGTACGAAAAGTTTGCTAGCCATTTGGCCACAGAAACTGTACTTCCATATATGCCTCCCTCCGGATGTTTGTTTCTTATTTTGCTGGTTGGTATACGTTAATCACGGCCGTAGGGCTTCCGTTGGGTTTTCTGATTTTTTC
This sequence comes from Tipula helvola, assembly GCA_963556165.1. Taxonomy (NCBI): domain Eukaryota; kingdom Metazoa; phylum Arthropoda; class Insecta; order Diptera; family Tipulidae; genus Tipula; species Tipula helvola. Next base: position 141,043,536 of record OY744482.1, on the reverse strand, counting down.
TTAGATGGGTTGATATTGAGAACGCTTTCTTAGCTGACTCATTTGGAGGTGTATTGTTTGTAATGCTTACATACTAAACAACGAGTAGCGCAAGGGAAGCCTCGAATAGTGTGTGCATGTGTTGTCACCAGCTGCCGTTTATTTTGGGAACTGCTCCGCGACAGCTTCCAAGCATCTTAATAGTTCTCACCTGTTACCTCAAGGTGACTTACCGAAACAGTGAGTGGAGAAGAAGATCGAGATCGGTTGCTCTTCCTGGTTCACTATTGCCGCGCCCACATTGCTGTTAATTTTGTTTCCAAACCTTGCTTAAATTTTGTAAAATTTTCAAAACTAACTCCCGTTCCGTCTATAGTAATTAAGAGTTTGGCTGATGAAATTTGACCAGATTTCAGATTTTAGAGGGTTGTCTTCTCGCTTTCACCATCCTTGATGTAGTCGGACTTTATCTTCTGCCATTGCTCGAATCTCATACATTGTGCTGTGTAGAGGTATTCCATGTTGATCTTACCTGCATCTATTGTGACTATTTCTATTCGTCCGCCTTGTCTTTATTTTGATAATTATCCTACAAAACAATTTGTCGTGAACGCAGTTGGTGAGAAATGTTTGTTAATCTCACGAGTACATATCGCTGGTATCAGTGTAATATTATACTTCAATATCATAAACTTTCTAATTCTCCATCTAATTAAACCTCACCAGCGATAATTTAATTAGATTATAAACGCTTAGTCTGACAAACTAAGCATAACATTTCTATGATTAACAGTGGTAATTTTTCTAAACTCCAATTCAAGTGCATTGTGCATCATAAATCATGTGATTTACTTTATCGCACTGTATCTATACTAGAGTGCTATAGATACTGTTAGAGTGCACACTATGCAAGCCTGTCCAACTCATATAAATAAACAGACTCAGTAAATCATAATATCCGCCTTTAGTCTGTAAGTACAAGTAAGTGTATACTCTCCACCTCCAGCCTACTTCACTACTGAGTTTTTCAATTTTTTCATACTAGACGCTTACCTCTAAATAACACAAGCAATCGATAATTGGGAGCTGCTTAAGGAGAAGCTCAAGAGGGCATTTAATTTCTAATATATTTCATAAATTTTATAAAGCATATAAAAACATAACTGTTTACTGTATTTCGTATTACCTAACTGTGATAACTTTTTTACTGTAATTCGATGATGCAGAGTAGCTACATATATTTAGTAATACGCAAAAAAATATTAAAATATGACGAATACTTTCACCAGCGACATTGTGATCTTTGCAATATTCATAATATGAATTTAAAATCCATTGTTTTTATGTAAAATGCACGTTTTTAAAATCTCATAATTTCGAGGATTTTTATAAAATACAGTCAACGACAATGAACTTTAATTTGAATTAATATAAACATTAATTCTAAACAAAACATGGCTCTCTCTCTCTCTTGCACGAGCATTATCACTTTCAAAGACAATTTAATTTAGTGTAAGAGTAATAATATGAGTAATAACCAGACAAACGGTCAAGCACCGTACGCATCACATATGGTAAACCAGTTTTAAATTCTTTTAATTTTTCAATGAAAGCATTACGATGATTATTTCTGTAAACAAAAGAGAAATAAGAAAGACTTCTTAAGAAAGAAATGAAAGAAAGCAAATATGTGCATAACAACATATTATTGTATATGGATGTATGTACAAAACAACAAATTTAAAATGAAGCTTCTGAATGTGGTGTTGATTGTTTTACTGACCCACATTCGAGAATAGACGGAATCGCGCGATATGACGAATTAAATTCATTTCAACAAAATTTAATTGTAGACACGACAAAACATCATACATATGGTATACTCATATGGTATATATTTTGCACAATTATATTATCACAGATGAACTAGATAAAATGTGTTTTTGTACTAAAATTACGTAGGTATCAAATGTTGAGTTTGCAATTTGCATTCTTCTCAATGCAAGCAGGAAACTTAGATTTACATTTTTTTATTTTATTCTCTAAGTATAACCTTGGATCACTCGTTTGGTAAATCATATAAAAGTGAAAAATCGGGAAATACAACTTTTAGATAGACAAACATGTGATACTCACAACGTCTATATATTAGAAAGTGCGATTTTAGAATTGCGATTTATTTAATTAGCAACAAGTTGATCGATAATAATTTCATTAAACATGCAATTCACTTGTCCCATTTAAAATTTTTTTACGAACTGAATCTCCATTTTGTAATTCGGTAAATTACTGGAACACAGAAATATTTTACTGTCGCATTGATAAGAAGTTGTAATTTTATGTACAGCATAGTACACGGTTGAATTGAAAAGATTATTTTTTCAATAAAAAAGTTTATGAATATGATAGCAATTCATCACTGTGATGGATAACTTCTGGTTATAGACTACCTGTGATTACATTAACAAATGTACTATCAATTGTTGATAGAAGTATTTTTAAAAATGATATAACTTTTCATTCGAAATTATTTTTGATAAATATGATCATCCATTTTATAAATGTACTATCAATATAATAGTGCCCTCAATTGTTTTGAAGGAAATCTATTAAATGATGGATGATTTCTGATTATCAACTGTCAATTTCTTTAACAGATACCTATCAAATGATGATCGTAAATTTTTTCCATAAAATAGAAATTTCATTCAATACTATTTTGAATAGATATGACCATCTATTCAACAACTTTACTACCAATGTGATAGCGAACGTTATTGATGCGAAAAACGTCTTTTAAATATTTGCCTTTAAAGCACCGCAAGAGGTATCATGATCGCTACTAGTTAAACCTGAACAGCAATTCAGTGTTTATTTTAATTATTGTGTGTTATTTTTGAATTATTTTGCCGCTGAATAAAGAAACATATCTTTCATGTGCAATAAAAGATTGTTATGAACCGAATTCAACAACAAAATTGTCCAATTTTGTATTTTTTTGATTACTGTTCACCTTTAACTCTAGTTTCAAAATCGTCCACTAGATGTCAGCCACTTTGCGTTAAAAAGCGAATACCCGAGTAACCAAAATATGTGATCACCATGCGGTCCCACCAATTTAGGACAAAATCGTTTGTCTTTTTTATCACACACAAATGTCGACAAATTTTTCACAAAAATTTGTTGAAAATTTGTCGAAAATTTATTTTTATTTATTTTAGTCATTCTGCCCACAAATTTTTAACCCAAAAAAATGGACATTTTGTTGAACTGGATTTTATTACAAATTCTTAACCAAAAAATGCAATTATTTCGTAAAACTCAAATGTTGATGACAAATTATTAACAAAAAAGTGTGGAAGTTTTGTCGAACTGGCTTTATGATAAATTTTCAACCATTTTTTAACCAAAAAATAATAACATTTTGCCGAACAAAAATATTTTGTATATTTTTTTGATCAAAAATTGTTGAAATTTTGTCGATACGCCTTTTTGGTAATTAGTATTACCGTTGTTCTACAACAATAAAACACGTATTCTTTTATTTTGGTAATAAAATAAAACAGAAGGAGAGAAAGACAGCATTATACTTTGCCGTATTATTTCGAATATGCTTTTCTCAAAGAATTGTTGGAATTTTTTTGTTTGAGTTTTGCTTTCATTTCATTAACCCTTGTGTCAACACGAGAATAAAACGACTTCTCACCAACACGATAAACCCTTGGTGTGTTTAAATTTAATCAAGAGTTTTGCATCAAACAATGATAAACACTAAATATAGAAACGTTATCATTATCAAAAATGTCATTTACCTGTAAAAAATCAAAAACACACCCGGGTATGTCGTGTTGACACAAGGGTTAAATTTGCTCTCTAAGTAAAGTTCAATCTTTACGATTTGGGATTTTTTTTTGTGTTCTTATCAGTTATTATTGATAATTTATTATTATTTTTAATTTTTAAGTGAGTGTATTATATTGTGAAATTAATCAACAAATTTTAATAATAGTCGTATTTCCATGAGAATTTTACAACAACAATTGCTCGCGATACGAATTAAATAATTCAAACCAAAAGTTTGAATTATTTAATTCATTCCTAATTTTAGTTATACCACCCGACACCAGACGCCAACTTGGTCTATCTACTTGTTGTTTTATTTCAATTCGAAAAAAAAATTCGCGACTTGTTTCAAAGCAACCTTGATTATACAAGCCATAATCTAAAAAACGAAGCTTTTATAAGGGAATTAGAAACGAGGAAAAAACCAAAATTTCCATAGTAAAACGCATAAAACATATGGGAAATCACTTTTTTTCCAAAGACTAATTTGTAAATGAAAACGTTGCAAATTCTCTATTATGATTTCTGAAATATTTTCATAAATGTTTGAATTTCAACATATAAGAATATCGTTTAAGTAAATCGTTTTTATTTTCTTGTAATAATTGATTTATTTAAACCAAAATATAAAAAAAGTTCTTAACAACAGCATTCTGGTCAAATTACAAAGAAAAGCTCACTACAAATCGTGTGCATTAAGTCAATATACATTACATAGATGGCAGTAAACATTTTGAAAAATCGTACGAAAAATTGCCACCTGGGGAAGTTTCAAGTTCAAAAATTGTAGGAAAAGCAAAACAAATTCTCAAAATATTAAGAACGTGTCATAATTTTGTGATTAAACAATTTTTTTCGTGTTTTTCTGTATAAATCTGAGACATCTAACGCACACTAGTAAAACTAAATATAAATTTAGCAAGTATTATTTTAATTCGTCAGAGCCAACTTTGATGTATTTTTCAAAATGAAAGTTCGAAAAATATATTTTAGAAATATTTAATTTGAATATTTCTGCAATTAATATTTACTTAATACCCATATACCCTCCTATATATTGCTACTAAAGATTTGTAGAACACTTTTGCATAAAAATTTTGTAACATTTTTGCTTTTTACATTGAAAAACTTGAAGCTAAAAAACACCATTTTTACTATGAATTCCTATGGAAATCATTGAAAAGTTATACCACTAAAAAAGCTTCTAAAAAATACGTCATAATGATTATGGCTCTATACTCTAGAAGGCTCTGCTTGTTTCCATGAGAAAAAATAATTCAAAAATAATTTGAATTCATTTTTCTCATGGAAATACGACAAATGTAAGTTCTGATTATATTAATTAATGTTAATTATCAAGTATTTTTTATAAGATAAGATCAATTACTAATTAAGATGTGTATCAAGGAACGATCAAATTAGTAATTTTATTAATAGTAAATCTATAAAACAAAACTCTAACTTACACATTTGTTATTTCTTGTAGAAAGTTTAAAATTAGAACTTTACCGGCTAAACCAAAAAATACAAATCTTACAGCAAACATTACAGAATTGCCAGTAAATATTACCTTGATATTATCAAATAAATTAAACGACGAAATACCAAATCATCACCTCAGTACTTAAGTGTTACAAACGACAAAAACTTGAAATCGAGATATTTGAATCTAAAGTTTAATCGGCTACAAACGTAAGCCTTTACACTATTTGACAAAATAAAATTAAGTTTCTTGAAATATGCTAACTGTTTTATCTAAAATTAAAAGGAATTTTTAATCAAACCCACAGTTTTATTTTAATACGAAATTTAAAATTTCGAAAATTGCATATGTAACACAAAATGTTTTTTTTTGTTTTTTATTTGTATTATATGTATCAGTATTTTAGTTTTTCACGTATACTTAAAAACAGAATTATTATTTTTGGTATGAACTTAATTTTAGATAATAAAATAATATTTGGTTTTTAGCTTAATATTTTATTTTTTTATTAATTGTTTAATAAAAACCCGACGTTTCGACGGTACATTCCGTCATTCTCAGGGGCAAAATTTTTACTTACTTTTACTTCGGTAAAAATTGTGCCCTGAGAATGACGGAATGTCAGGTTTTTATTAAATAATTAACTCTTGTGTCAACACGACATACCCGGGTGTGTTTTTGATTTTTTGTAACAGAATGAAGCTTTTTTATAATACAGGTAAATGACATTTTTGATAATGATAACGTTTCTATATTTAGTGTTTATCATTCTTTGATGCAAAACTCTTGATTAAATTTAAACACACCAAGGGTTTATCGTGTTGGTGAGAAGTCGTTTTATTCTCGTGTTGACACAAGGGTTAATAAAAAAATAAAATATTAGCTAAAAACCAAATAAAATTATTTTATTATAACAAAAAAAGCTTAAAAAAGTGAATTAAATTAATTTTAGATCTTTAATGAATCAATAATATCAGAGAAATATTAATAAAAATTCTTATTTGAAGTATGATAGTATAAATTAAGTCAGTGATACATGTTCAATTTTTACCTTTAAGGCAAAAAAAAATCTCGCTGATTGGTTACATTTTTTTGTCTTACACGGCATAATTGAAATTTATTTTGTACCGATACATGTAACATTTTGCTGTAAGGGTCTTTTTGCCATCGTATAAAACATAACCTAAAATTTATTCAAATCAAAATCTTAAAATTGGATGAGCGTAGCTCAATTTGACGCGTTAGCAATCGTAGGTCCAAGTATCGAAAAATGATACAATATTTAGTTCGAAAGCCCATTCGACCTGAAATAAGTTTAGGGATTATATTAAGGTTTTTTTTGTATTTAATAGCATTAAAAACGTGTTACATGATAATACAAGCAAAATTAAAAATCAACAGAACTTACTTTGCACGTCCATGTTCAATTTTAGGTCTTCTAAATTAATTGTTATACAAATTTAATTTTTTAACCTTTGTAACCGACAAATCACAACATTTGAATTTCAAAATATTTTGAGGTTAGGTAATTTTTGCCGTATGAAAAATTGAGCAATGTTCAATTTTAAAATTTTGCCTTAAAGACATTTCAAGATGGCCGACATTTAACCAATCAACGCGCAGAATTATTTTGCCTTAAAGGCAAAAATTGAACATGTATCACTGCCTTTAATGTACATTTTATTCGTTATAAAATAATATAAAATTCAACAAAAAAAATAAAAACTGTGAAACTGTGAAACTGTTTCATTCGACAATATTGTATGTTTGTATCACACAAGTCCTGATTCTAAATTTAAAATTTACGTTTTATCCGCAGACAAATCGTATGTTTGTATCATTCAAGTTCTGAATTTTAGTTTTGCGTTTATAAATTACCTACTTGCATATGGATTGTACGTTTGTCTCACACAAGTCCTGAATTTTCATTTTGCGATTATGCCTTAATCGCATATAGATTGTACGTTTGAACCATTCAAGTTTTGAATTTATTTTTTAACATTAATGCCTTATTCGCAAATAGATGGTATGTTTGTATCATTCAAGCCCTGAATTTACCTTTAGCGCTTAAATCTTATTCGCATACACGTTGTATATTTTGTTGGTCACGTTGTTTAAACCTGTTTTTAATATTGATTGTTTCGTATGTAACACTTAAGTATTGTTTTAATTTTATCTAAAAATTGTTAGTAAATTATGACATTCCAATATGATTAGTTTATGTAACAGACAAGTATTTTGTTTTCATTAACAACTAAGCGTATGTAACACTTGGCACACTGATATCTTTGAATAGGAATGAGATAAGAAAATTTTGAAAAGAGCAATCGAAAGCTCTCTCGTTTTTTTAAACAAGATGGCACTACTAACTCAAAAATGATAAAAATGCGTTTATAACATTTAAGTACTGAGGTGACGAAATGATGACAATGATATATCTTTGCCTATTATTAACAAGGAGATATTTGAACAGTACAGTGAAACAAGTGAGCATGTAGCATGATGAATATTGGTAAATATTTTATTTATTAGCATTATTTTTCTAAAAATAATAAAAAAATCGATAATTTTCAGATGAAGAAGCTTTCAACATGCCGGAGAGAAAGTGTGCAATAAGCAGTAAAGAGGCAGATAAACTTCACTTGAAAGAATGGGAAAATAAAGTTGAAATCAACCCTATTTCGGGCCATCAATCTGTTAAAGAATAAATTATTAAAATTCTAAAGCTGTTGATTTTTTATTTAAAATATAAAATTTAAAAAAATATTTGACCACAAACCACAAAAATTTCATGACCATTTTTCCGAAAATTTTGTCGCAAAGTATCAAATAAGTAAACACAAAAATGTTATTCGTATTTGATAAATTTTTCAAAAATTTTGTCATAAAATATCGACAAATTCGTCACAAAAATATTATTCAATATTTTACAATTTTTCAACCAAACCGTTCCACAATTTTGTCCTCATATTTGTCATATTTTTATGGAAAAAATGTGGATTAAAAGAAAGAAAAGACAATTAATTTGTCATAAAATATTCCACAAATTATCCACAAAAATTAGGCGAATTGATCGACAAAATTGCCATGCAAAAATGCGACCATTTGGTGATTTCAGGCAATGCCTTCTAGAATATACAAGCCATACTACTGCAAGCTAAAATTATTTTTTTTTTATTTCATCGACATAAAACAGATGGCGATGTACGTTCGAAAAATGAAAGAGTAGAGAGAAATAGAGAATAAAATATTTGAAATATAAAAAAATAATTCAGTATTATCTCATGCGTGCGAAAGGAAGGTTGTACATAATTTTATTTCCGGTAATTTTCTGCAAAATTCAAAACTAATAAATTTTTTAAATACTAATAAAATAATCGTTTAAATATAAATAAATATTAACTAAAAATGGAAAATAAGTTAGAAAATATATCTAAACTGTAATCCCATTAATAATTTCAAATTATGAAAAAAAACACGACGTACATCCTCCCTTTCTTGCGCTTGGTTTAATACTAATTTATTTCCTATACCTATACTTTTCACATGGCCCTCTTCGTTTTCATGTTTTATTTTCTTTCATTTTTCTAATATTACTGCCATCTACAGAAGAATAATGGAACTGTCGACATAAATTGAGTGACGTAGCCAGCAGTATGGCTTGTATATTCTAGAAGGCATTGTTTCAGGGTACCGTTTGTCGACAAATTATTGACAAAAAATTAACAAATTTTTAAACGATTTGGACGACAAATCAAAAATGAATGTCAACTTTTTGTCGATTTTTTGTGACATGCGGTTACTGGGGTAGCAACCGAAAATAATGTGAAGCAAAATTAGAGAAATACCGCATAATGGGCATGTAAAACTAGTTTTGTTTTGTTTCTGCTCATCAGATGTCATTACCGTCTTGGTAAAGGTGGTAAAGGTTACAATAAAGTTTGACGTTTATCGATTTATAATTTAAATGGATTTTTGAAAGAAAGTGATAGGTTATCTTTTAAATACAATTAATCATAATTTATTTTATGAATATGTAACATCTGTTATATTTTATAAACATTTTAAAATATAAAAATTGCTTTGTGTTATTAAAATACTCCATACAGTTTCGATACAAAACACTAATGACATTTGACATTCTAACCTACCTCCGTTAAGTTGGCCAATAAATTTAATTATTTAAATTTTACTTGATGTTAATCGTTTGTTGGCCATTTGTTGGTGTTTGTTGCATTGGTTTTAGAATTTGTTGGTAATTAGTTTCTTTTTAATTTAGCAATTAAAATTAGGTGTTAAGTTAGTCAACCTAAAATAATCTTCATGTGTTTTTATTTTTGACAGAGAATCGTGTGTTGGTCACTTATATCTTATTTACAATATAATTATGTTGGTTAATTGTTTAATAAATATTATCAACAAAACATTTAAATTTGAGTGAGTCTAACTGTCAATTGTCAAGTAATATATTCTCCGTGATTTTAGCTAATACATACTTACTTCATTTCATTGACTAAAACCACGGATATAAAATTTACCTCCGGGATTTTAGCTGTAATTTTATTGTGTGTACATACTTCAATTTATTGACTAAAACGACGGATGTCCAAAATTTTCAAATAAAAAAACGGAAGCGGAACTTTCAGAATCTAGACAAGAAAATAGAATTCTATTATGACTGAGTTCAGAATAATAAAATAAATCAAGAAAACTCTTGATTATAAACCCTTCAAAGTAATTGACAGTGTTTGGTACAAGTTTAATAATAAATAAAAATAAATTTCAAGTGCAATAACTATTATATGTATATTATTTCAAAATGCCTCGACCTTCGTATGTAGCAAAAGATGTTGCGATTGCAATAGTGGAAGATTATATTCAACATTTTAAAACTAATGAGATGCCCGCATGGTCTTCAGATGTGTTGAAGAAAATGAGCCGAGACTTAAATAATTCGTGGACTTTTAATGCAGTTTACGAGAATGTTAGAAAAGATAAACGAAAAATCTTGACAATTGCACGACAAAATAAAAATATCTGCGTGGAAAATTTTCAATTACAAAAACAGGTGTTTTGTGAAGAGTCTATCGATAATAGCTCACCTTCATCATCGTTTACTAATAACTCTTTCATGGAAGATACTAATACAGACCCAGAGTTATCATGGTTTCCTGTATTATTGACATCTTCAGAGTGGATTCAAATAAAACCAAACAATGAAGCTCCTAACAGGCTACAAAAATATACATGGACAAATGTTATCGCTAATGCTTTTCGAGTTCAATATCGTTTGCCTTGTGCATTTGCTTTTAAACGAGGGCATATCAACAATTCTACTGAAAAATTGTACTACCTCAAAATAGAAGGTTATTGTAGAAGTAAGAATAAGTGTGGAAATAAATTGCTGGGTATTGCAGACGAAAACCCTGGTAACGGGGATTTAGTTATAAATATTCAAACTCGTGATACTAGGCACGATGAGCATGAAGAAATCAAACATCCTTTAAATGGTACTGAAAGAAAAAAACTGGGTGAAAAAATAAAAGGTCGAAATTGTGCAATTTATCGGCGGGAATTTGCAAAAAATGAGATGATAATTGGGGAAGTAGAACCACCAAATTTATATAGTGCCAATGTTCTGCGAGATGCCAAAAAAGAGTTTATTGATCAAGAGCTAGGGATAAATCGTTTCGGTAATCGTGATATCATTAAAGCAATAGAAGAAATGGCATTTACTTTATCATATGTTAAAGTAATTCAGTCGATTAGCTCAATACCATTTTTTGTTTTTTATAGTACAAAGCAGCAGTTATACGCTTAAAAAGAGTATTGTCGTGTTATGAAACATACTCAGATTTCGGTGGATGCAACCGGTAGCATAGTAAAAAAAATAAGCCGTTCCAATGGTAGAAAAAGTGGCCATATATTTTTATATGCTATAGTAATAAATTTCGGTAAAACTACTTTGGCTGTGCACCATATGCTCTCTGAAAAGCATGAAACTGAATTAATTGAATACTGGTTAAAGCAATGGAAGCGACAGGGTGCGCCACAGAATCAGTTTATGATTATTCGAAGGCCTTGCTGTCAGCTTTGTCATTGACATTTAACCATAATAGGCATCTGTAGCACTCTGTAGCCATCTGTAGTACACTTAATTCATATGGTCACTCGCTGGGATTGTTTTAACAATAAAAGACAACCGTATTTGAAAAAGTTTTTTGTGAGGTGTGTAGCTTTAATGGTAGATTCCAACAATATTCAGGATATTGAACGAATTTTTCTTTTGATTTGCATTGTTGCTCTCCAAACGCATGAAGATTCGAATGTAGCAACATCAGTTGCGAAGTCGGCAAAAGCAGCTAGACTAATTTTAGAGCACTTCATATCTGTGCGTAAGTCAATTGTTGAAAAAATCGAAAATTTAGACGATACTGATCCTGAACTTGAGCGAAAACTATCTAACGAAGTTAAAACGAAGGAGAAGCAAAGACTTGGAAAATTAACACAAACATAACAATGGTTGAAAAGACTAATTGCAATTTGCGAAATAAGTGATGAATCAGGGGTGGAATTAAACGCATTTTATTTACCTAATTTCATTTATAATTTAGAAAGAATCTCAAAGGAGTTTCCACTATGGACCAATATAGTTGTGCAAAATGATAGTAAACATGCAACTTCAAGTTATGTAGAAAGCTACTACAATGATTTAAAGAATCGAGTGTTGGCTGAATATGGAAAACCATTAATTGCACATAAATTTTTGAAGATTCATGTATCAGATTTAGTAGGTAACACCGCTCTGTTTGTTTCAAAACTAAAAACACATAACTTGATAAAACATCAAGGAGCTTCAACAAATTTAAAAAGTAAAATCAGTTCAAACGACCTTTCCTGTCAAGCTCAAAACACCAACTTCGATAATAAACCAACTATTTTAAAAGTACCCTGTACGAGTTCATCACAAGAGAAAGATGGTCTTATTCATACATTTATTGAAACAAATTCATCTTTAAAAAGTGAAAACGAAAGTACTCGCATAAACTCCTTTATTATAAATTGGTTTGAAAGCTTAGATCACGAGGAATTTGCAGATTCATATTTATTTTTGGTTCAAAAATTGGAGGGGACGCGTCAATGATGATAATTTTTTTCATATCAACGAAAATCAAATATCAACTACTGAATTGCAGCCACCAATGGTTGAGCTGCCTTTTGTTCATTCTCATGCTAGTCGAGAGGGTGTAAATCCAGTCATTAAAATTAAAGAAAAAAAATCCAGTCTTTATTTTAAACCTTTTCCAGAAATACGAATTTTGAATGAACGAACTAATCAACAGAATAAGAAGTTATTTTTGCTCAGGAACGGCTTGGTGTCCAACCCGTAAAACTTAACAACAGAACTGTATTTGTTACCCGAACATGTGGATTTGATTCAATTGCACAGATACTGTTGACGGCAGCATTGGATAACCCTAATTACAGCACCTACATAGAAACCTCAACAATTGGAATGCTTAAATTTGTTTTTAATTTTCTCAACACTGGTGCGACAACTTTAATCGAGCAAAATCGAGCGAAACTTTTAAATGAACACTATCCAATGAAAAAATCCGGAAAATCCAATAGCATTTGTACTTTTTACTCAATTGACTCATACGATTTTATCAATAATATTTGGCATAATTTATTCAATCGTGAGCCCAGCATGTTCAAAATATTTGAGTGTAAACTTTTGTGAAAATACGGAAACCGCAATTCCAATCGTACAAGTGAATTTTAAAATAATTGAACAAAAAGGGTTTGTTAATTTATCGGAAAGTCTTCAATATTATAAACGTTTGGAAATGTCAAAGCAAAAATTGTCCTGGAACTGGGGTTGCAACAACATATATAAATCGCCAAATTTTTATTGAGTTAGATGTTCGTACACGAAGCAGTCCAAATTCTGGTTTTAAATGTACGTTAAAAGAATTACCTATCATCTTGAAATTCGAAGAAATTGAATATAAGTAAGCTCTTTAATAACATATTTATTTTGCATAATACTCGTATAACTAAAGTTATTTGATAACAATAATTGTTTCTTTTTAGATTAATAGGTATTATTGGTTACGAACAAGACCATTTTATTGCCTATTGCAGAAGAACTGATGGAGTATGGTTGAAATGTGATGATATTGCTATACCAAAATACTGACAGCTTCAGCTGAGACAAAGATTGTGCCATCTGAGTAATTTATGTATGTTAACTATATAAAAAAGCATATTACATACCACTTTGTTAAAAAATAAAAACGTAAAGTTAAATTATTTATTAAAACTTTTATTTGTTCATATTATCTGTTAATTATTTAACCGTGTGCAAATAAATAACACAACTACCAGTTTGGCACTCAACGAAAGGAAACAACAAACGTCAGCCCAGTGCTCAGTAGAGTCTCAGTAGCTTACATGCCGTCTCCACTATGCAAATTTAAGGCGGATTGTTGCAATCAAAGGAACAGGAATGAAAAATAACGTCATTTTCAAGGAATACGATTGATTAAGATCAGACCGAATGAACGAAGGAACGAAGGCAACCATAAATCCGTTTTTATTGATATTTTCTATGAGCAATTTTACGTTTATATGTGTGTTTGTTCATCATAATTTATTTTATAACAAAATCACGGAGCAGTATTCTTCGCATCAAAATACGTAATTTTAATTGGCTAAAATCCCGGAGGTAAATTTTATATCCGTGGTTTTAGTCAATGAAATGAAGTAGGTATGTATTAGCTAAAATCACGGAGAATATATTACTTGGCAGTTGACAGTTAAACTCACTCAAATTTAAATGTTTTGTTGATAATATTTATTAAACAATTAACCAACATACATATATTGTAAATAGGATATAAGTGACCAACACACGATTCTCTGTCATTCGCGAATATCAAAAATAAAAACACATGAAGATTATTTTAGGTTGGCTAACTTAACACCTAATTTTAATTGCTAAATTAAAAAGAAACTAATTACCAACTAATTCTAAAACCAATCCAACAAACACCAACAAATGGCCAATAAACGATTAACATCAAGTAAAATTTAAATAATTAAATTTATTGGCCAACTTAACGGAGGTAGGTTAGAATGGAGGAGGGAATGGAAGGATGTTGGGAGGAATGGAGTTACGATGAAATTACCAATGGTGGTGTTTTATTTGGGAGCACATCATTTGAACGAAAAAAAAAATCGACACATGAAAAATCTCGAATTAAAATCAGTGATCGAAAATAAATTAAAGAAATTTTTTACATCGATTTATATTAGTCGAAAAATAAAAATCTCGAACATAAAATTTCGATTTTCTGGCCAACTTTATGGTCGAATTCGAGATTTATATTTATCCGCCGGCGGCCCGATTATAAATATCAAATCTGATCCAAAATCGATCATTTTTTTTTCGAGATTTTCAATTCGAGATATTTTTTTTCGAGATTTTTTGGTCGAGATAATATTTTTTCGACATTTTCAAAACGAAATTTTTATTTTCGATCATTTTTAGTTCGATATTTTTATGTCGAGCATGTGACTTTCGGCCATCACTACCCAACCCGTTTTATTTCCCATAAAATTGAACGGGATTTCTATCTTTTTCTGTCGATTTTGTTATCTTTCTAAAATTTCAACACAAACTACATGCGAGAAATTACCTAGTATTATAGTCCTTACGTAATGCAGAAATTTATCAACATTACTTGACATCAGAATATAATGATAGACGTGGAATTTTTCGGTTGACTTAATGCACGATTTATTTGAAGGCGTTTGCCATCACGATATACTATGCCATATTTTCAAGTATTTCATCTTAAAAAAACTGAATGACCGAGAAATGACATTCAGTTATGATGAAATAAATCTTGGCAATTTATCTAACCGAATTGAAATGTCGCAATCATTTGCAAGTGAGTGCAAGTGAAATGAAATGTTTTGTATTTTTTTTACCTTTCATTATTGGTAATTTAATTCCAGTAACCGATCTAGTTTGGAAATTTTTACTGTGTTTAATTGAATTAATAGATTTACTGGTGTCCAGTTGCTTTACTTGTGAAACGTTAAACAAGCTTAAAACCAAAATTTCATTTTTTAATCCATTATCGAACGATAATAGCACAATCTGGCCCGCCCAAATATTTTTTGTGTTTCCGGTATGAAGCAAAGCATCGAGAATTAAAAACTTATGCTCGATCTTCATCAAATAAAATAATCATTTTAGTTAGTTTTGCTAAAAAAATTCAAAAATTGCATTTATAAGCGATTCATAGGCAAATGACAATTTAAACGAACACAAATAAAAGCATGGGCTCCGAACAAGCCGATTTTGTGTCATATACATCATCACATCCTATACAGTATATATTAACTGATTAGTCACCTAATAGCAGTTTTGTGGAACCAGTTGCAACGGCATCAATAAATAATCAAACGCTTGAAAATGTTATTGATAAAATGCCACTGTACCCTAATACATCTTCGCAAGAACATCAAAGGGCGCCAATCGTTGGGCCAGCGATAATAGGAAGAGAAAAAGAAGAATTAAAAAAAAATATTGCAACAATGGAAATTTGAGTTTGCGTGCAGAAAATATCGTTCTAGATTATTTTGTAATATTGAGTCGATTGATTTAGATGCCTTGCGAGATACGGAAAGATATAATATCTCATATTGCTATGCTGGAAAAGCTAGATAAATATTGGAACTATGATACAATTTGAGCCGAAAGATAAATTATGGAAAGCCATGACGCCAGATGTGTTAAAAACCCATCATTCACAGATTCCTCAAGAACGGTTCTTCTTACACTCATAACAAATTAGAAAAAAATGACCACCGAAAATGTTAAGTCACTATAATCAGAAGAAATCGTAAATAAATTTCCAACCGAAGACATAGTAAGCGTGGTAAATTTAAATACGTTGGCTCTAGATATGCACATATTTTATAGCTGTATTTTTTTCCCGTTTTATTCTATGAAATCTTTTCTGGGACTCAAGTCACTCCCAACTCTTTCGCAGTTAACTTTTACCGTCCTACTTTAGGCAGTTGTTGCCAAATCGAGAACGTATGGCTATAGACCCGTTTTTGTAATGGAACATTCTGTATAGTTTACACATTTATATTTGCCATATTAGCTAAGTGAAATTGGGTAAATTATCCCACGGAAATACATGTAGGATAGAGAGCAACTTGAACATGTCTAATTGTTGAGTGATAAATATGCGGTATGAATAGTAAAAAGTTACGTCTCAGGCCAGCCTTACACTGTGTCGGACTGACCACAATGTTTTGCTGTAATAATTTTTAGCATATGAATGTAAATACGCCACAAAGTAAGTTTATGTAATGCCAAGCTAATTTATTGGAATACACAATGGTTACAGCAAGCATTGTAATTTTCTGTGGGCCAAATTAATATATTTTTGTCCACGACTAACGTATAATATGTTCATTATACGTTTGTTTCATCACTTATAATGATATCCATTATTCACTGCTAGTTTATCTAGTAGTCTCTTCTTTTATTATTCAATACTTCCATGTAAATTATTTGATTTTTGAAATTTTATCTAGTAGTCTCTTGCCATTTTCATTATTATTAAACTGTGACGTCAAAATGTCATCGAAAATTATTTGAAGAGTATTTAAAGGATTTGATTATAAAACATAATGATATTTGTCGGTCGTGGACAAAGTATCGTATTCTACTCGCATATAATGGCTGTTATTCACTCAGATGATTTACGACACTAGCCTATCGGCTCGTGTCGGCAAACTTCATCTTCGTGAATAACAGCCATCATTATATGCTCGTTGAATAATATACTATTTCGTGTACTTAATGGCGAAGAGTGTCATTTCTTAGCTGAAAACAGTAAAGAAAACTGCTACTTTTCTCCTTAGCGACACATTTCTTCACTATAAACACTTTTCTTCATAGAAACGCTTTTTTTCCAAATGATTTTTGAATTTTTGACTCTTATTTATTTGCTTACTGCGATTGTTATGTACACGCTATACATACATACTTTGATCCAAACTGGATCCACCTTTTTTATTTTTACCTGATTTGTCGTTAAATACACGAAAAAATAGTATGTCCGACACGTAAGAAAAGTGGTTTTCCATGCTCGTAAAATTATTAATCCACTCGCTCGCTAGCACTCGCTCATAAATTAAACAATTTTACTCGCTGGAAAACTATCACTTTTCTTTACTTGTAGAACAATCTACAATTATTCATACTATACCGAGAATCAATGTTTACGTGATTGATTTCAGTCCGGGAAATGAATCATTACGTCAGAGAACAAAAGTGTCCGGAAAACGAGCTATTACAGTAGAGTAGACTGTAAAACCAAACAAAAAAAAAAATAACTAGGGTAATTTGATAATTTGAAAATCATTTGGATTGATTTTCTCTAAATTTCAAACTCATGTTTTTACTTTAAAATTTAATTTTAAATGAAAAAATCGAATTAATGTCCCATTTAGTATGAAATAAAACGTTGTACGTTACACGTACGTTAAATGATATTTGTTTCCGCTGCTTACTCAATTTAATAAAATAAAAATACCACGCGTTTACTTTTTACTTCTTTCTTCTTCGATCGTTTATTGCGAATTAAACCAAAACCCTTTTTTCTTTTTTCTTTTTCCTTTTTGACATAATTTCATACGCGCGTTCATATATTAGACCTCATACGTACGTTTTCATCATGAGCTCGATTTATACCAATTGGTCCAATATATGAACGCGTTCTTTATAGTAATAGGTATAATAATACGTTACAATTAATTCAAATAATATATTTTTCCTACGTTAACAATACAAACAAATTATAATAAATTCAAATTTAAATATAAATATCCATTGCTTGCTGCTTCTTACGCTGGCCGTAACAACCTGGCGCCTTGAGGTACAACGGACCTCAATATTCTTCTTCTTTAAAGACCGCGAATTATCTTCATACAACTAGGCTCAATACAAATGTTCACAATCAACATCCAGCATTTGCTCAAGTATACTGGGAAAACCTTAGAAAAAACTTCAACGAGAAAACTAAGGAAAACCAGCATCGGATGTTGTGGTCTTTTTATCTTCCATTGGTAGCAAGCATAATTGGGTGATTACACGTTCTAACCGTTCCATCCTGTCCGGTAAATAATTCGATAACTCTCGCCATCAGCCACTGGCTTGGTGGTGTTATTTCATTTCGGACGAATACCATATCTCCAACCTTTAATGATCTAGCTTCCTTTGCCCATCTGTTGCGCCGTTGTTGTTCAGTTATATATTCTTCCGACCACCTGGCCCAGAATTCTTGCTGTAATTTTTGTAATTTTTGCCAAACAGACAACCGATTCGATGGAATCTCTGCTAACAAGGTTTCATACGGGGTGAGGATTGGTTGCCCAGTTAGAAAATGATCCGGTGACAAGGTGGCTAAATCTGTCGGATCGTTACTTATTGGCGTCAATGGTCTGGAATTCAAACACGCTGCAATTTTTGCTAAAAGAATGGTTAGTTCTTCAAAAGTATACAACTGCGCTCCTGCAATTCTTCTTAAATATTATGTACAAAGTTGCACTCCCCCATGACACAATTCCTTATGAGCCTTTCCCGCGATTTTCCTAGCTAACCCACTTCTGTGATCTAATATAATTGGTTTTCGTTGATTTAATAGAAGCTTTGTATTGTCTAGTCTCCCTGATATTCTCAGTATCCCTCGATCATCCATCCATGGTGTCAACATCCATAGTCGACTGGATTTCGGTAACCCTTTATTACATCGTATTGCCTCATAGTCAACTGGAAATGATTGTTTCTGCGAGACAATTATCCAATAAATCAGTGTATTTTCTATTTCACAAATTGATCACCTTGGCACATGATTCTCAACATTATTTATTGTGATAATTACAACGTTGCTTTGATTTGGTTCTGGTGGTTTATGATTGTCCAGTAATTGATTGATATCCTTAGCATCCTTTCTAATTCTTCGTATACTAATTGGCTCAAAGCATAATTTACAAAATCGAAGAACATATGCTGTGATGCGACATACGACTTAATGTGATGATGCTTTGTCCATCAAAACAATTTCTTGATCGGAGCCTACAACTGTCGTCAATAGAACATTGTCAAACCTAATTGGTGGCTCCTTACATTCCGTCTTAATTAGAGCGTTTGTTTCCTTATTAGATGATTTTGGAGCCCCTACCGGCCAGGATTCAATGGCTTCCTTCAGCATATTCGGACCCTCCCACCATAATTTATTGTTTAATAAATTAGTAACCTTTATCCCGCGAGATATCAAATCAGCAGGATTATGTTCAGTTCCAATATGACGAAATTGCTCTAACGTTGATCCTCTTAATATCTTGCTGACTCGATTAGCCACAAACGGTTTTAATTCATTTATGGGCTTCTTCAGCCAATGCAGCACTATTTCTGAATCCGTCCAGATGTAAATTGGGGCCGCTGCAAACGTTGGTATTTCCCTGACCTTAAGAATTAATTTACTACTTTGCTCCACCGCGCATAATTCCAACCTTGGTATGGTCACTAACTTAATTGGTGCTATTCTACTTCTGAAACATAACAACCTTGCTCTCCACTGGTTATTCGTATTAACTCGTACGTAAACAGCAACGCCATATGCTTTATTCGACGCATCACAAAATATGTGAATCTGAATCTTCCGGTCACTAGACGTGTTTAGCCATCGTGGTATCCTTAATTCATTAATGAGTTTTAATTCGTCATAAAAATCCTTCCATTCTTTTTGTATTGACAATCCCAGTGGTTCATCCCAGTTATTTCCTTGACGCCATAATTCTTGAATAAACAACTTTGCTCGGATGGTAACTGGAGATACCCATCATTGAGGATCAAATATTCTCGCTGCTTCACTAGTAATAATACGCTTGTTAAAAATCTCAGGTTGGTTACGATCCTGCACTTGAAATTGGAATTAATCCTTTACAAAATCCCATTGAATACCTAATACACTCGTATTATTCTGTAGCTCTACTGTCTTTGCTGACATTTTACTCTCCATAATTTTTTCACAATTTGAGCGCCATTTGGCTAATGTGAAACCACCTCCCTTAAGCATTTCAATAATTTCTGCTTTCAGTTTTATTGCTTGACCTTCCGATTCTACTGAGGATAACATATCGTCCATGTAGAAATCATTTTGTACAACTTGAGATGCCGTTGGCAGCTCCTTTGCGCTATCAATCGCACATTGATTTAATGCCTTGACTGTCTTTGACACTGTGAGCTAATATTCCGTTATGTGTTCTTTTGGATCGCTACTCCACAAAATTCTTTGTAGGTCCCACTGACTCGGTTGAATTTTCACTCGGCGAAACATTTTACAAATGTCCGCCGAGATGGCAACTCTTCCCGTTCTAAACTTCATAACTATATCCATCAAGTCCTTTTGCAGACGAGGTCCAATGTATTGTATATCGTTTAGTGATTTTCCATTAGATGTTTTTGCCGAACCATCAAACACGACTCTAAATTTGCGATCTGGTTACAAAGTTGCCTTTACAATCATTCATCCCATTTCTTTCACCATTTTCCATTCATATCAATTTGCCACATGTTGCGTTTTTTCCTACTTAATCACACAACATTTATGCCTTTTTTCCATAAATTCTACCTTGGTTTAATCCTTAATCAATCTAAACTTTTTATATAATTTAACCCCTGTTGGTTATACTTGTTTATTTTCCTTTCCCCTAGATACCTTAACTTTATAGTGGGCCTTGTTATTCTGCTATTTTGTGCTTTCTTCCAGCCTGGGACCAGTATGTCCATTTATTTAAAGTCAATCCCATAGTACGGTTCACCATACTAACACTGGGTACCATTGACCTTCCCATACGATAAATCGGAATCAATTCAGAAGAGCGATCTTGTGTATGGCCATACTATTTTTTAATAAACAAATTCAAATCAAATAATAAAATGTTTTAAAGAATTAAGATTGACGTTACGTTAATAGTTACTTTACTTATGATCACTCAACCTTCATAACCCTCAAAACCGCTGATGGTATCGGCAAAACTCCATGCCTACTAAATTGCTTTTTTTGTTTTATGTTTAGAAATAAGAACTAGTCTTTTCCATTCAAAAAGCGAAATACTTCAATCTTTAATATAATATCATATTATCAATGATAAATTTATATTTGCAGAACTTCTGAAATGGTAAATTATCTGTATTTAATGTTTTGATCTTTAATTCCTTAATGATCCTTCCGCAGGCTCTCCTACGGAAACTCCACCCCGCACTACATCTTGGCAAAACTCGATGCCGTAGTACATTACTTTTTGGCAAAACACCATGCCACATTACATTACTTTTTGGCAAAACTCGATGCCACATTACATTACTTTTTGGCAAACTCGATGCCACATTACATTACTCTATGGGCAAACTCGATGCCTCGAGAACGTTTATTTGAACTGCATTTTATACTGCAATTCTTCTTGCTTCCGGAAGACTTGCTCCTTATATATCCACTACTACTAGCCCACTACAAAATTCCTAGCCTATCGATAATCATCAGTTGTCCTTTTCTATATTCATCTCCTCACTACCAACTGTACCGTAATATTCCTAACCTATCTAATCTATACCTAACCTATAATTGTCCATGCTTGTTCTCTTACCTTCTTGTTCGCTCTACTTTTTCCTAAATTTAACCTCATAGAATTAATTTAACCCTATAATTCTCTTTTTAGTACTCAACTAGTATTACAATAATTTACTCATCTCTCAATTACTCATCTAAACATGTGGCGTCATATTCCTTTGCGACAAATATCTCAATAATTTTGCTAATTTCCCGCACTCTATCATGCATCATTTATGCAGTTTTATTTTCTCCCTCATTTTTACAATTAAATATCACATATTCATGCTAATTCATTACTCGGCACATATGTCCAACAATCTTCAATAACAATTGAGTCTTATGCGTCTTACAATGTTGCTCGCTCCAAAATGAGAATCCCCCATTACATTATAATTTCCATTTATTCCAAAAAATCAACTTTTCCCATTACGTGTTGAATCGTAATTTCAATTATCATGTTTAATCGTGTTACACATTAACGCTTTATCACGTGATAATCCTCTTTATACCGGATCCGTTTGCCACCAAAATGACCGTTATTCCATATTATAGTACATGCGCTATATATAACTGTTGTCTGATAATTTCTAGAAACACTTGCCCTTACAGTTTTCTTCTTAATACAACCGTAATTCTCTCTCTCTCACAACACAATTCACTAATTTGCATTAACTTATTCCAAACTACTCCACGAATTCCAATAACTTGGTACAAATATGCTCATTAAGGCTCCCCAATGTCTCGGTAATACCACGATGCTCCTTTTTTATTTATCAAATTCCTTTTTTATTTTACAAATTCGCTTGCTCTACCCCTTTCCCGATATTTTTTCGATTTTTCCAAAATAATTTTACCGTTATCCGGTCTACCACGATGCTCTATTTCTCCTTTTTATTTTAATTTTTTATCACTTTATACACTACTTTTCTTTTTTTTTTTCACCTTTTCACTATTAGACTGAATTTCTACTCTGGCACCCTGTTTCCGCTGCTTACTCAATTTAATAAAATAAAAATACCACGCGTTTACTTTTTACTTCTTTCTTCTTCGATCATTTGATCATTTCGTTATTGCGAATTAAACCAAAAACCTTTTTTCTTTTTCCTTTTTGACATAATTTCATACGCGCGCTCATATATTAGACCTCATACGTACGTTTTCATCATGAGTTCGGTTTATACCAATTGGTCCAATATATGAACGCGTTCTTTATAGTAATAGGTATAATAATACGTTACTTACAATTAATTCAAATAATATATTTTTCCTACGTTAACAATACAAACAAATTATAATGAATTCAAATTTAAATATAAATATCCATTGCTTGCTGCTTCTTACGCTGGCCGTAACAATCGTTACAGTACTCGTTCAAAATAAACGTCGAACTCGTACTGTAACAACTCATTTACCGCCCTTGTGACGTAAATAACTATTTTTTGTAAGGTATTAAAGTATCTAATATGCTCTGAGTGCACCGAATTATTTATTTGCGCATATTTTTTATAAACAGCGTACATTGTTTGTATTGTTCACAGCGTTATAAACGGCGTTCATTGTTTGTTTTGTAAAGTAAATTTTATTGCAATACATATTATTATTCACAACCTAATTAATAAATCTCACGGGATAAATAATTGAAAAATTTCTGCGCATACCGAGCTTAACTACGGATTTTAGGATATATGTATAAGTGATTTGTGGTCGACGAAATGTTTAATTTTTGATTAAACATATCTTATTATTTTACAGTATAAACAACATAATTGAATAATCAAAAACTATCAAAATTCATGTGATGGTCATTTTAAAATATGCCAGAAATTATCACAAATTCTAATAAGGGATTCGAACTAAGGGTCTGAATTTTCCATAAATTTGGCTTGAATTAACCCTAAACACGAATTGCAAATTCGAATAAACTTACTTTACAAAATTGTGACAACATTTTCTTATTTAAATTATCTTTCTTACACAATTTCAATTCAATTTCTTTTTTCGTATATACTCTAATTTTTAATAAATAATATTCACTTAGGACGGTTTCGTTTGACACGTTATGTTATCATTATCACAGATAAACTAGATAAAATGTGTTTTTGTACTAAAATTACGTAGATATCAAAGGTTGAGTTTGCAATTTGCATTCTTCTCAATGTAAACATCAAACTTGGATTTACATTTTATTCTCTAACCTTGGATCACTCGTTTGGTAAACCATATAAAAGTGAAAAATAGGGAAATGCAACTTTTACATATACAAACATATTATGTTCACATACTCATAACGTCTATATGTTAGAAAGTGCGATTTTACAATTGCGATTTATTTAATTAGCAACAAGTTGATTATATGTATCGATAATAATTTTATTAAACATGCGATTCACTTTATCCATTGTCCCATTTAAAATTTGTTTATGCACTGAATCTCCGTGGTACACCACAATTCGGTAAATTACTGGTATATACTATTTTAATCTTCTCCTTTGACAAATTCCGTTGGCTGAGTTATTCTTTAACTTGGTAACAATTTATTCAAAAAAACACACGATTTGCTTGTGGTTATCACGGTAACCTAAGCTATTGTTGGTCTCACGGTAAAAGTTGTTACTGAACAGAATTATTTAAATTTTAAATGCCGCTCAATCACTTTAAATGATGTTTCCTCCATATTTTGATATCACATAGAAGTCAAAGTAGGATCAGCTTATTATCAATCAACAAAACTGCCGTTTATCTCATAAGTCTTAATTGCAACATCATGAGTATGACTGTATAGTTCATAACAATGATTAAGGTCGACAAACATAACCTCTAGCTAATATCAGCTTACCTAGCAGATTATGGGGCGAACTTTCAATCGATCAATCTATAGGAAAACTAAATATGGTCAGAAACACAAGGTTGGAGTCATCCTGGAAATCGATGCAAATTCTCATTACACAACCTGGGAAAATACGGATACAAATGAGCAAGGTGAGTTATTCCTTGATCACATTCTAAGTACTAATCTTCATATATGCAACATTGGCAACAAGCCGACTTTTATCACTAATAACAGACAGGAATTATTAGATATTACGCTTGTCTCAAACTTTTTGATGAATAGTCTATTAAATTGGAAAATGCCGGAAGACCATTCTTTTTGTGATCATTGGTATCTTCAATTTGAAATGGACATGGTAAATGGAATCTCCTAAAATTCTAATCTACAGTAACATTAGAAAAATCGACTGGGATAACCATTATGGGTAATACACTTCTAGTTCCGGTTCCAAAAACCTCCAGAAAGTACGCAAGGTCTTGATGCCCTAGTGGACAAGTTGTCTAACGCTATTAATGAAGCAATGGTAGGCTCTAGTCCTATTAGAAGGTGTAGGTGTCTTTTATAAGGAAGTACTCAAAACTTTCTATTTTTTTGGTTTATGTGAATATTGTGTCGTTTTGCATGGTATCTCGTTGAACATTTTGATGATCCTTTGCAAGAAATCAAAGTTACACATGAATTGCATTGCGCTTTATCATTTGATTTCGTCCTGGAGAAATATTGCCATACATCGGATGATTTAGTAGCCATATATTAACTAATATACAATCGTCGTTTTTAGGTTAGATTACACAATTTTTTTCGGATATGCAGAGTTAGATGATTCCTCTAAAATCTAAAATATTAAGGTTAATTAAACGAAACAAAAACAATTTAAATGTTAACCAATTAACGCGTACCTTTTATTTGAAGTTACTAATTTGTTTATTAATAATATTATGTAAATACGTACTTACATATCTTGCAACGCTCGTTTGATTTTTGACAGGTAGAATGCGGATGGATTACAAATATACAATAATAATTTCAGTTAACCATGAAATTAAAGTGCAGTGGACAAGAATTTTTTTATATTTTGTTAAACGAATTCAAATGTTTTTTTTTAATTTTCATACAATTTTTTTTTTTTAAGGAATGTCCACTAAGCGAAGATAATTGACGATTTATCGATTAATTGATCATGTTTTCTGAAAGAGGCAGCACGATCCGAGAAACAGTACAGAGTTTTTTCCGAAAGAGGCAGCACGATCACAGAAAAAGTACAGAGCGTTTGCCACTATCACTACACAACCAAAAAAAATTTTCAAAAGGGGGATAGCCAAAATCAATTTAATTATCACGTATTAATAATAAACACTTTTATAACAGAAAAATATTTTTGTTTATGTTTAAAGAATGCACAAATAAAAATGTCATACAATTTTTGACAACAAATATTTAGTGACACCTAGTGGCATTATCTGAAAGTTGCTTGTGTTTTCGGAGTTTTCAGAAAGATAGTAGCTCTTGCGGTTGTAGAAAATTTGACATTTAAACATGATCTATTAGTTGTCGATTAATCGAAAAATCGATTTAAAAAATTAACCGGTCAATCGGTTAACCTTAACCGGTTTTAATTTCCCTGATGATGACGAGATGAATAATATTAATCAGTATTACATATGTGAATTTATATCAAGTGCTTTGTTACAACCATCGTAAAAGATAAACCAACGGATATTATTTGGAATTATATTGTGAAATTTAATTATATTATTATTTGTTATATTATTATTTGTTTGGCTCTAAATCATAGTTAAAAATATTGTTTCTTCTTAATATTAATAATGCCATCTATCGATGGGAATTGTTTACTATAAGCAAACAGAACGCATTTAATTATGTCAAATGCAAGAGGAAAGAAATAAAAATGTTTAATCGCAATAAAAGTTTGAAGAAGAACACACGTGTGTGTGTATTTGATTTTAATTACTTTGTGCTGAAACGCAAACATTGGTGCCAGAAACCCGAGAAACGATTGGCGAACGGTAATATTCAGTCTAAAAAAGTATAATTATGCAGTCTAATAAAACACAACGGTAATATTCAGTCTAATAAATAAGAAAATTGGTATTATCTGCGAAGAAAAGTTTTAAATTAAAGTACGAAGGAAAGTTGTAATTTAAAAGTAAAAGTAAAGTTGTAAACGAAAAAGGTGAGGTATATTCGTTTGTAGCGGTATATAGAAAAGGAGAAAGAGTATTGGGGCACGGCGGTGGAACGCGAGCGCTGTTGTAGAATTTTGAGAGTGATATCAGAAAGAAAAATGGTAAGATGATTTTTTAAGTGCATGGAACAAGGGGGATTATTGCGAGATAATTTGGCGTTTTTTTTTTTTTGTGAAAACGGTCAAGTTGGGCGCGTTACGGTGTAAGGAAATAGAGAGAAGTTTGTAGAAGTGAATAAAAATTGAAGCGTGGGATAACGGTAAAGAAAATATTGCTGTAAATAGAATTATTGATTAGAGAAGTTGTAACACTGAATAAAAAATTGAAACGTGAAATAAAGATAAAAATAAAATGCGCTGTATTAGACGAGATAAATAGGTATCGTCAGCGTGCAAGGTTGCAGGGCCCGAAGAATATCGTACCATTACCAATTGGGGGTTGATGAAGGTTGAGTAGTCTTACGTAACGAAATTATCAGCAGTAATATCCCAAGAGCATTGATAATTTCCCGAAATAATTTTATTATATTTTTCGAAAGCACGTTACCTAAAAGCAACGTGCTTGAGGAAAATATAATAAAATTATGAGGTATTTATCAATGCTTGAGGGGTATGCGACGAGAAAATTTTTTGCAATTTTATTTTATTCTAGTAGTAAGGCTACTAGATTGTAAATTGTTCTATGAAAGTGTCATTTTGAAACAGTATTTATTGTAAAATAAAACTATAAATTCTTTTCATCTAGTAGCCAGAGTATGTTTTTATAAAATAGCAAGCCTATTAAATCGGTCAATTTCGAGTCACGTGTACAAAATATACCAATCAAAATAACATTACACTGATAACATCCCCTAGGGAAATTATCAGTCTAATGTTATTTTGATTGGTTTATTTCGTATACGTGACTCAAAATAGGCTGATTTAACAGGCTTGCTATTTTAGCAAAAAAAATTCGTAGTAACTTATTTTGCATACTCCTTTTGAGTTGCGCTTGTGCAGTATTGTGTGGCCACACATGCTTGATTGCTCTGCCGGATTAACTCCACGTGTGGTTTTAGGGGATGAATTGTAAGAGTTGAATATTTGTTCTCGTGTTGTATGTTTCACACGATGATTTGAGTTATAACGGTTGAATATTTGTTCTCGTATTGGATGAATCGAACGATGACTTGAGTTGTAATGATTAAATATTTGTTCTCCTATTGGATGGATCGCACGATGAGTTAAGTTATAATGGTTAAACATTTTTTTTTTGTATTAGATGAATCGCTCAATGAGTTGAGCTGTGAAGTTGTAACTGATTTGGAATTATGAGCAAAGAAGTCCAGTAAAAGGACTGGCTAACACTAATTTTTTATTGAATTTTATTTTATAGAATAGCAAAATGAACCATGAAGCATCTCCAGAACTGTACGCGGAAGATTGCGAAATGCTTTATAAGGAAAAGGAATCCAAGCAGTTGAATCAAGAACGGTTATATGTTCTAAGATAGCATCATATTGAGTTACTGGAACGTTTCTTTTCTGAAATATCGAATGAGGAAGTTTTTCAACTATTGACGATTACCGAATTGAATATACGTCAAGAAAGACTGAGAAGGCATTTTGAATTATTCGAGAAAGCAGATCTGCTCGAAAAAGGCAACATATTGATCACGAGCGGTGACATTGAATTAGACGGAAGATTTATGTCTGCATCGGTCAAAATCCAGGATGGCGTAAGGAAGCAAGTTAGTAATGGGAAAAGTAGTAATTCATCGGCCGAAAAAGACCCCGGAGGTTGATCACCCGCGGTGATTAGGATGGAACCTGCTAGGCCACCAAGGATAGGGAAATTTGACGGGAAACCGGCTGAATGGTTGACATTTCGGGATTTGATCTTGGCTGAGGTCCATGATAAGAGCTATGACCCAGTCACCAAGTTGCTTTACTTACAGGAGGCCTGTGTGGGAAGGGCTGCACTAACCTTGGGTTCATGACAACTTACTCGTGATAATTACGAAGCAGCATGGGAAATTATGATAAAAGCAAATAATGACAATGATCATATCATTCAAGGCATTTTGGGTAGAATGTATGCTATTAAAAACCAGGATCGTGAAACTCCTTAAATGGTGGAATCAGATAACTGGAAACCATTGCGGAGCAATGCCAGAGCAATTGTGGGATGAAGTTTGGATCCATTACGCGAAACAACCGTTACCTAAGGGCACATTTGATGCATGGGAGCAATATCGTAATCAGGATGGCGAAGCTCGCCTACCATCACTGGGCCAACTCGGAAAATTTTTGGATGTCAAACCAAAGGGGCGATGTGAATTTGAAGAGAAATGACTTGAATAGTCATGAAGGGAAATGTTGTAAAAAGTAAAATAACGCCACCTAGTCAACGGTTGATGTGCAGAATTACCGAAGTATTTATTGGACGAGATGACAAAGCAAGAATATGCAAGGTAAAGACGGAGAAAGGCAAATTACCAATGGAGAAAGGAGCAGTTACATCTGAAGCTGGTTTTCTTTAGGGTTTTTTAATGGAAGTTTTCCCTAAGATTTCCCCAGTGCCCTAGAGCAAATACTGGATGTTGATTATGAAATTTTGTATACGAAAAGAGCATGTTTGTACCGCGCTAGTTATATGCGAATAGTAGGAAAGAATTATCTGATAGAATCGTCCAACATGACGATGGGAGCCATTATGAGGTCATCTTGATCGTTAAGCCGGCCGGGATGTTACGGCCGTCGTAATGAGCATAAACCAACGGTTATTATTTGAACTTATATTGTGAAATTTAATTATATTATTATTTATAAGCGCCACCTATGGCTCTAAATCATTGTTAAAAATATTGTTTCTTCTTAATATTACTAATGCCATCTATCGACGGGAATTGTTTACTATAAGCAAACCGAACGCATTTAATTCAAGACATGAGTGGATGAAGGTGATATTGATATGTAACATTTTCATAATTTTACAAAAACGACCTTCCAAGTTACTATTTCTTAGTATAGTTTAGTCTTCATGCGCTTTAAATTTCTCTAGTTTTGCGAAGATTTATTTATTTTTTTTTTTTCGTTGGCGCCACATCCCATGTAGGGATTTGGCCGCTTCATGCTGAAGTTTCGTAATCATTTTTTTTTTTTTAACGGATAATGAGTGATTAATTCATTGATCCAACATTAACCAGCCGTGATTTTTCATCACCCGCCGGGAATCGAACCCGGGACCTCCGGAGCTTAAAGCAAGCATGCTAACCACTGTGTCACCGGGGCGGCATTTATTTATTGGGACAGAATGTATTGGGACAGAATGTATATACGGACAGAACAACTTCATTTATGTAAAAAAGTCAAAATTTAAAAAATGTTACATATCACCTTCATCCACTCATGTCTTCAATTATGTCAAATGCAAGAGAAAAGAAATAAAAATGTTTAATCGCAATAAAAGTTTGAAGAAGATCACACGTGTGTATTTGATTTTAATTACTTTGTGCTGAAGCGCAAACATGATTTAAATAAAAACGAATTGTTTATCTAGTGTAAATTTCTGATGTATTCTGAAAAATTATAACGTCATAGCGCATTGTTTGATATGTCTTAGTTTAATTGTGCGTTTTCATTGTGAACTGTGTAATTAAAGTTAAAAATTGCAGGTAATCATCATAAACTAATTATGCACACCTTGAATAATAACTGTAAATTAAATTTAAATGCAGTTTTCGTATGTTTAAACAAATTTTATGATCGTAAAATTTTTCAATTTGTTTAAATCACAAGTGGCATTTCTACGAGCAATAAACTTGTTGTTATCTATTAACTCTATAAAAGTTGTTATTGTTGTTGCCTTTTAATCTCCATCAAATTTGTAATTGTTCATCAATATGCGGTTGTGTTCAACTTGTCAGCAAAATATAATAAAAACCGATAAAACTGGTATCCAATGTGTAAATGCTCCAAATTTTTCCATCGGAAAAGAGTGATGGTGTAAGCAAAAATTTATTTGATGACATTGTATTGTGATAATTGATCAAAATTCTAGAGTTCTTCAAAATTTAAATCTTAAGAAGGTATCTTAAGGCATGCTTTAATATTTGTTTATTAACTACAATTCAAAAAACCAGCCGGTACACCTACCATTGGAAATAATATAATACTTAGCAATATTAGATATTTGCAACTTCATTTTAATATTTCTAATATTTTAAAATCTTGCTTTACTTTTAGCTCTTATTCAGAAAGGACAATTAATTACAACGACTAAACTTGCCTTGATTAGCAACGAATTATCACAGTCGGATCGGATTAAAGTTGCACATATTAATACTCGTAGTTTATATTGCCACATATTGATGAAGCCAGGTTGATGGTGAACAAATATAACTTTTGATATTTCAAACACAACTGTGCCCATACCAGGCATCTTGAGACATCATCGTTTATCAGGTTGGGGAGGGATAGCTTTATATGTTAAAGTCAATTTAACTGTAACTTTAGTGGACAGTTTTACTTGCGGTAAAGTAGAATTTTTATTGGCGAAATTACTGTTAAGATAAAAAAAAAACTAGGAATTGTTATTTGTTATAATCCTTCCCCGGTGTGGGCTGATGATATCTTGCAGTTACAGCTAGGTTTCGACAAAATTTGGGTAAATTTCAACATTTTATTGTGTGTGTGTGTGTGACAATATTAATTATCGCATGAATACTCCTAATAAATTTTCGGACTTTTTAATCTCTGCGAGTTTATATTCCGTTCCTTTACCCGTGGTAACAATGTACTGGATCAAAATTATCATTCATAAAATGAACAGAAATCGAATACTAAAAACGTTTCAAAAATACTTTCCATGTATATCTGATCACGACCTTATTTGCTTAAAACCCTTGGCAAAAACAAAGAATGTCAAAAGCGGTAATGATTTAAGGCCAATATCCGTTACTCCTATATAATATCCAAGGTTTTTGAAAAAATTTTAAAAGACCAAATACAGACAATTGTTAACCACAATAATTTTTTTAATAAGCATCAATCAAGATTTGGTAACCGTCACAGCATTACGACTGCTTTGGTTAATGTAATTGATGATCTTGCCCAGCCCTTAGATAAAAAAACCAATTTGCTGTTCTTGTACTTCTTGACTTTAGTAAGGCTTTTGACTGAATAATATGGCGGCAAACAAGGTCCTCCCAAGATAAAACTAATTTAAACAATCTCACTCAACAAATAAGAAGAGAGATCAAAAAAATTAACTAATGATGCGAGTACTGATTATTCACTTTGGAAATCAACCAAAAGGTTTAAAAGACCAGCAATGCAGATTCCTCCAGTAAGAATAGCAGGTGAAAAATGGGCTATAGGAAAAGTAAGGATTTGCTGAAAACTGCAGCTACATGACAATCAAACATTGGAAACCGAAATAATAACTGAGCAAGCTGTGCAAGAAGTCATGTGTGAGATAAAAGTTAATATCAATACGAAAAAAGCTCCTGGTTACGATCCTATTACATACTTCAAAAATTTTAAAAGAGCTGCCAAGGCAAGCTCTGTTAAAGCTCATCAATCTTATAAATGCATCATTTAGAATTAATTGTGTACCCAGCTTGTGGAAAATGGCAGAAGTAATTATGATCCCAAAACTTGGGAGACCACGAAAATCACCACACATAACCTTGTCTTATAGGCCTATTTCGCTATTGCAAGTCATGTCTAAACTCTTTGAGAAGCTTGTGATAAAAAGGTTAAATCCAGTAATCGTGAGTAAATACAGTGATCCCAAATCATCAGTTCCGTTTTTATACCCAACACTCAACAATCGATCAACTACACAGGATAACCAGTATAATCGAGAAAGCACAAGAGGAGAAAAAAGTTTGTTCAACAATATTTTTAGACGTTGCACAAGCATTTGATAAAGTGTAGCATGAAAGACTCAACAACAAGTTAAGAAATATTTTACCAATTCAGTTTGCTACAATACTGGAATCTTACTTGAAAGATAGATATGTACTTCAGGATAAGTTAGATGATACCTAAATGGAACTAAATCAGTTATGAACTGGCGATTCGAACATATTCCAACTACCATAAATCGAGAAATAGTACCGAATGCGATGGAAAGTATACGTCAAGAAGAAAAATGAGGAACTAAGACTTAAATACAGAAAGATGTATTAGCTGATAGGAAGGAACCCTTCTTATAACTTATGGTATTCAACTTTGGGGTTGTATCAAACCGAGCAACGTAAATATCATCCAAAGATTTCAGAATATGGTATTAAGAAACCTTGTTTATGCCGTTTGGTATGTCAAGAACGATGACCTCCATAGTCACTTCATTTTAAATGAAATTCAGGAAAAAGCGCGGAAACTCAGCTCCTAAATAACAAGAATTTAGCACGCCGACTTAAAGAACCAAACCTATTGAGCTGGTGTAATTATTAGGGTAAACAGCATTGTACTGCTCTAAAATCCACTACGAAAATGTGGTTGACTCAGCATACTAGACACTATGGAATTCCAATGGGAAGAGTCAAAGTTGCTTTCCTCAACTTTTCCATGTGCCACCATTGAAAGTTCAACATTCTTGTTGTTTTCATATCTAGTTAGTCTTTGTTATTTGAATACCAAATTGCATTCTATATAGTTGTTAGTTGAGTACTTAGTTTGAGTTTATTGTAACAAGATAAACTAGTTTACCAATTATTAATCGCGCACACTCACAGATTCAATTATTATTGTGCTCTTCGTTCAGTTCATTGTACCTATAATAGTGTGGAACACGTGTATGTTCGGATAATTAAGTACAAAAATGTAAAAACGAGAACAGTGTACCTGAAAATAGAAACGGGTGTGTCTGTGCCGCGGGTGTATATGGTACAAACCGGTAAAGTGAATGTTATTCCATTAAAATTTTATTGATAGGTCTATTTCAATACAAGCATTGCTTTTAGTAGTCGTAGGACTACTAAAATCTAGTAATGAGTAGGTATCATCATTCGATTTTCTATCTGCAGTCTCTGCTCGGAAAATTTAAAAAGTGTGTAGTGCAATTAG
This sequence comes from Tipula helvola, assembly GCA_963556165.1. NCBI lineage: Eukaryota > Metazoa > Arthropoda > Insecta > Diptera > Tipulidae > Tipula > Tipula helvola. The sequence continues at coordinate 141,009,431 of OY744482.1, read as the reverse complement.
TGATGTTGCGACTGGATGATGATGCCACTGTCAATGATTTGTATTTGCGAAGCATCTACGCTTAGGGCTGCTATAATTAGAGCTCAAAACGAGCCATTGTTAATTCTGTTATCTGCCAATCCTGTGATTGTCAACAGACAGCTCCACAGACTCCTTACAACAATGAAGTCGATTTTTTTTTTTGATCTTGTGGTAAATTTTTTTAATTTGATTCAAGCACTTTCCCTGACGGTATCATCTACAAATCATTGTTTTTTCATAGCAAATGACACGATAAATTTGCGTGAGATTTAATAGCTGCACGAAATTCAATATTCTCACTCAACCCCAACTAAAGCTAACCCGAAAAACTACATGCTTATGAACTCAACTCAAAACAACTCAAGTTAACTTCCAGCCCAATCCTCAACACAGTCCTAACTCGCTAAACCAACATAGAAACAGGTTAGCGAAAAAATAACAAATCGAACAAGTCGTTCTCAAGACACCGTCTCAGGGACTCTCAAAAAAAAAAGAAATTGTTGGTCAATTCTGGCAGGGTTCCTATAACTCTGCGGACCGAAGTTAACTCATTACTAAGTAAGGGGAAAATTTCACCACTAAAATTCGTAAAATTCGTCCATGGTTAGTTTCTTTGTAATCAAGAAATTTCGGAGCCCACAACTCGTTTAATTGAAAACACATTTTAACTGTTTGGTATTGTTCTTGATAATAAACCAAAAGCGTACATTCATGATGGTTATTCATCCAAGATACGGTTTATGCCTTCAAACCAGTAAAGATTCGTATCGTGCCTCTTCGTACCCTTCATAGTTCGGTGAAACCATTTAATTCGTCATTTAAGGTTAGAAACTCGAATAATACGGCTCTGAACATATTGTTCGAGTTGGAAAACTTAAGTACAGCTGACTAAATCGAACGGTATACATAAATAAACGAATTCGCGATGTTTCCCTCTTTTTGGTTCATCCGCTATTTCTTTCTTTATTGTAAAATAGGTAAATAAATGAAACAAATTTTCAAGCTACGATAAGTTTAAGCCGAAATACTCAGCCGAAGTCACAATATTTTGATTAATTATTTAAGAAATTCAGAAAGCTGTGGAAAAAGCTCAATGGAAATGGTTTCCTGTAATTCTACAATATATTATAAATAATTCGTACCCTGAAAACAGGGTTGTTATAGAAGAATGAGGAGGATTCAACGTTTGGTTCTACCTTCTACACTATAATCTATAGTCACTATAAAAACACTATAATCACTATAAAAACTCTGAGCATGAAAATGATTGAGACAAACATTAAGCACCATATATAAATTATTACATCCTTGCTTTTTGGATATTACTAACATTTTTCATAATTTCTATTGACAGTTCAGATCATGTATTCTGATACCCATGGATTTTTTTTCTCTGGAGCCATTTAACAAGTCAAAGTACGGTCTATTTCAATAAACTATTTATAACGTGGACAGATATTGTATTCCATATATACTTGCCATGCCTCCACTTTATTTTGATACCAACAAACTACGCATTTTCCAAATATTTTATTCAGTAAACAAAGATAAAGTCCCTACTAGGTCACCACCAGTCTTGGCCACCTATAGACGTTACTGTTCGGTCATTTCCATCATTGCAAAGGTTTCGATCTAAAACCTTCAGAAATCTAAAACCGTACTTAAAAAAATAAGTGCAGATTTTAGCATCTTAGTCAATTTGGTGCACATAAGGCAACTGCCTAGTCCGCCTAAATGGTAGAACTGTATGTGTGTCACTTGCAGTTATCGCAGAGAATTAAAGGAGATGTCGTTGGAAAGAGATTAGTCTAGAATTGTTAGAATAATATAATAGTGACACCATTCACTTAATAATTCACCACCGTGGAGTGAAAACTAGTTTTCACGTTTGTTTTCGTCAGTCGAATATAACTATGTGTAGGGTACCGTAAAGGTCTTGAAAATCGAAACCATTTTTATTTCTGGCACTAAATATATGAAATTCACCGCTACGGCGGTAATGATAGTTATAAAGGTCTTACAAAGGCAACAATTTCATTCTATTGCTTTAGTTATTAAAACGTGTAGGCTTGGAAATGATACCGTTAGAAACATCTTATCAAAATCAGCGTTATGGTGCTTTTGGTAGAAATACCTGTTTGGTGATTTGTAGATCTCTACAAAAAATCCTAAAATGTTCATCACTCCTTTAAAAATCACCACGATGAGGTGAAAATAAAATTATCAGTCGAATATAATCGTGTAGCGTTTTATTGTCATTGTCTTGAAGATAGAAATAATTTTAGTTATAAATAAGTGTATCTGTCTCAATGCATTAGCGCATACATGTTGCCAGGATAGCAAGGGCTAATTACTCAGTACTGACAAATGATATGGATGCCGTGGTATGGAGCTTCTCCGAAGAATCGGTTAAATCCATAAAATTAACCGTAAGGAAAGTTGCGAATTCAGTAACATGAAGCATGTGGCCGTATTGAATTGTGTTATATAAGTAACCGTCAGTTGCCCTGAAAACTGGCATATGACATAAACCAATCTATAAAAATATTTCTGCTGCTCCAAAATAGCTGGGAAGAAGCCCCAAGGTTGAGTCGCAAGCCTGCTTTCATTTTCGTAATTTCTTAATTTATTCGAATATGTTTGAGATTATTCGTAGTTTGGTATTGCAGTTTCAGCGATGTGCTGCTCCACATACATTTGTACCTAATAGCAAGATTTTCGCGTTTTTCCCAGATCTATTCAGAAGCCGCTAACCTTGTATTTATTTATCAGGGGTTTTGTAGACAATGGTGAATAAATATTTAGACCATTTTAGTCCTCTGGTTTATAGTGAAATTTTAAAAGAAAAATTCGAATTTCTCGGAAAAAGGAATTCTTTAAACAGTAAATCTGCTTACACCAATTTCAGTCTCTCAGAACACTTTATTGGGCCGTTGCTCGAAAGAAAATTCATCTCATTTCGTTTTGCTGTATGGAAAGAAGAATCAGCCAAAATCAGAATTATGCTAAAGACCTAATAAAACTAATGACTATTTACAAAGGTAGAAAACTTTCAAGAGTGGAACAAACCGACAGAGCTCTAAATTTCGGCTAGATAGTTTTGACAAAGTTAAGAATGTAGCAACATTCAATATTTAGGGTAAGTAAGTGAATTATACTCTAAAAAGACTTGAGATGTAGAATTGACAATCGATTATTCACGAAGATTGGTTAAACACTAGCGATGAGTCAGCGGCTCAAAACAATGGAATTATTGAGTAGAAGTTGTCGTTCAACTAAAGTCCAACTTCTTAAATTCAATATGATGCTATTTGATCTTCAATTGGTTTGATCCATTTTTCTGGTCTATGTATATACACAAAGATAATCCATCAAATAATCCATCAAAAGGTTTATCGATCCTCAGCCGATTGAAACAACACATTCAACATAATCAGTAGGTGCTCTACATATTTAACTTGTTACTTTCACTTGAGGTTAACTGGATCAATGGACGCAATAAAATTTCGAAACAGTAATAGCAAAATCAATTACGTCAAAATTTGTAATTTCCAAATTTCAAAAATTCGAGTTTCGCTGAAAAAAATTATTTACTTTGAATTCGCATTGTCACATAAAGATGTCAATCTATATATCAATACTAATTGTAAAAGTTGTCTATAACAATAAATAAAAGATGGAGCAAAATGATGTGATAATTGCAATGACGAAATGACTGAGACCAATGTACTGTTGCAAAACAAGAATTACTTGTAAATGTACAACTTGCAAGGCTGTAACCTACTGACATTTTATTTTAGATTTTAAAATAATTTGTACAGTAATACAGGAAGGAAACTGGCATCATAATAATTTTCTTTAAATGTAAAACTGAAAAAAATATCGTAAATTACACTCTTATGAAGATATTCTTATCAATTACTCAATCAGACAATAGTTGCTGTACAACAACAAAACTATTTAACAAAAGATGTACAATTATTGTAAATCATAATTGATATAGTGATTAGTGACTATAACTAATTACAAATATTATTACAGAAAAACTTAAATGGGTTTGCTTGCCTTGACTTGACCATTAGATTGCCCAAGCCGCAACAATATAAAATTATCAAAATTATTTATGAATCAAAACGAGCATTTTTTTTTAGAAACGAAATTGAAATACTAAAAAAATCTGGTATTCATTTTACAATAGTTATGTGTTCAAAAAAAAAAATAAAAATGTGGGTTCGTGTGTCGACCAAAGTGACTTATAATTAATTATAAGTTATATAAATAAAATGAAAGTGAAATCAATGTCTAACCATTAAGAAGAGTTGACTTTGGAATGAAAGTGTCGCATTATAATGCCATGATTCAAGAACATGATGATATATGGTGGCAATAAATTATCTAACAAATACTTACTATATTTCAATTAATTCACATCCGATCAATAATTTTTGTGGCCCGAGTTCAACAACTGCTATAGTCTGATCATGATAGTAGATCATAATTAATGAGTCTTGTTCTTCGCGTATTCCACTGCAAATAAAAAAAATAAATAAAAATTATAGACCTAATTAAAACTAGTTTATAGGTAATTATATACATAACATATGTAGATATTGGAAATTTGAAAAAAAAATTGATTTAGTTTATTGGACTACAATAATTGTTTGAGAAAGAGTACGTGAAGGCAATTTACTTTCACTTATGTATGCAGAAATTTATAATATACAAAGGAGAACGAAATGATTTACTAATAATTTGAAATAACAAGATTAATTTTTGCAAAAGTAAAAAGTTGTTTAGTTATCACTTGTTATCACTTTCCCAATTCAATTGTAACATTACATTATTTTTATCAAGCAAAAATTAAACTTTCTTGTAATCAAATGTGAGGCTAAGGTCAATTGAAGCTGAGATTTTATCTTATTCGTATTTTACTTATTTTCTTTTCAGAAAATTCGGTATTTTATAAAATTTGTTATTAAAACAAAAAAAGTTTAAATTTCGTTATACTTTTCGATTTCCAAAAATTAAAAAAATAAAAGTTTTAATAGAGTTATACAATAATGAAAGTTTTACAATAAATTTGAATTAATTGTTTTAATATCAAGTTCATTCAAACAAAACATAAACTAAATGAATTTATTATTTCACAATTCCCAAATTAATTCAATAATTGTCAATGTCATAAAGAAATTTCAACTCTCGTATCCGAAAAAGACGGAATAGTTTAGGATTTCAATTTAATTTTCAAATTCCGATATTTAAATCGGAATTCAAATTTCACATAACATCAAGTTTTGACACTTGCATCGCCTTGTCTTGAACGTATCGCACTGGCTTCATAAATAAATGCACAGCAATCGGATACTATGTACTATACTTTTTCAAATTATCAATTCAAAATTAATAATTGTATACACATTTAAATGAATTACAATGATTTAAATAAACCTCAAACAAAGAAAATTATTTTTAACTAACTTTATACTGACTGTGCAACTCAATAATTATTAAATACCGAAGTATGCCCAAATGTCTGCGGGTTTTCTTATAGTTAAAATGCAGTAGGTAACTATGGTTACATCGAATAAGCAATATACAATCCTTAAATACATAGACCTTTTTCCTTTCTTGTCAAAAAATTGAGGTTATGTTATAAACAAAATAAAAGTGATTAATAGAAATAAAATTAATTGAAGTGATTGCAAATAACATTAAATTTTAAATTGAGTATTTCTGTTTGGTAATATTTTAAAATGGTCTTATATGCTGTGTAATCAATTATTATTATGCTTGCCAAGGCCGCGCCTCGGGCGACCGAATTTAGGGGCGGCCGCTAGCCGCCCGCTTTATTTTGATTCTCTAATTTAAAATTTTAAAAATAAAATATAAAATAATAATTTCTTGCATTTTAAATTAAAAACAAAGAGAATAATGCCCTTTTCGAAAGTTATACTTATTTATTTAGTTTAGACATACTTATTTGCCGCCATCTTAAATAAGTAAGTAAAATCATCCGAATTGATTTCACATGCTTATTCTATATTTTGACAACAACGTCAAAGCCATAACATAAACAATTGTAGCTGTGTTTTTTTATTGACGATTGGAGCATAACGGATTCCACCTAGTGAAATATTTTTAAACTGAGCTACCTGATAATTTGACGTTCGAAATTGTTGTAAATAATTTCATTTTTGATCTGTAAACACAATTTTTACTTACCGGATTGCTAATAATTGTAAATAATTCCAATTTTGGGCTATAAAAACAATTTTTAATTACAGCAATGCTAAATTTTCTTTCGTCGCATTTGTGACAAATATCATTTTATCAGGTGCATCATTTTAACTATTGTCCTCGAGAGGCGCTTTCTTTACTTCTACAATCGTCAAACGTCATAGAAAAAAATAATTGTTTGATTATTATTAAAATATAAATAAAAACAATAAATTAAAAATGAATAAAGCTAAGGAATTCTTGCTTCTTACTTATTTAGTAAATAAAAATATCAAATTATGACTCAAATTGATCGATGGTGACGCTTTTTGTTTCATCGTTTTAGCTGTGTTTTTTTATAAGTCTCGATAGATCTCAATAGATGCATCCAGATGTTCTCTATTTTTGTGGTTAAACTACAATTGATTCAGTTTATTTTAATCAAGAATAACTTTTCATTCAACATTTTACCGTTTTTAACTCATTTCCTTAAATTACATAACCTATTAATTGTACATGAAAATCCTGCTTTTTATCCAGATATGCTATCGAGACTACAGATTTTCCCTTTTACGAGTAAAGACACACATTAAAAATTTGTATTTTACCCTGGAATCATACCACAGTCAATTTTTAGTACATCTATCATACAATAGGAAACTAGTAGCTGATTTACATTTAATCTTTTGCTCTATTTTAAAAAACAGAAGATGTCCGATAAAAGTATTCATTTTTTTATTATTTCTTGCCATTATGAAGAAGCATATTCAAAATGTGTTATTTAATAACATTTACCGTAATTCACAAGTTTTTTTAGCTAAAAAGAATGGAAAAATCGAAAAGTGAACCTGTTTATTATTTTTCGTAAAAGTTGCTCAAAATTTAAAAAAATCATAGTAACATTTTGAAAGAAACAAAAAATCAGTATGTCCGTCTCAATTTTATATATGGATAAAATGTATTCGCACTTTTCCTCGTGTATTTATGCTTTTGGAATTGACGACCTCCAGCGTGTGCTCTACCGGATTTTTTTTGTACGACCTGTTACATATTGATTTTGACAGCCAATAACTTTTCCTTTAAACATTTAATAAACATTTCTAAAAATTTAAATAAACAATTTTTATTACAATGACGGAAAGTCAGCTAAAAAAAAAAACGAAAGGTAGTAATATCTGTGGGGTTCCACAATGCAGGTCTTATGCGAATGAGGACGGCATTTCGATGCATAGGCTTCCAAAACATGTGGTGAGTTCAAAGAAGGAGACATTAAAATGGAAGATTCTGTTGAAAATGGGCAAGCCATTCCCCAAAAGGTTTATGATGTGTAGTCGTCATTTCAAACCGTCGGACTTGCTTGCACCTATTAATCGATTGCCTGGCAAGGTGAAAAAGACCAGACTCTCTGGAAAAGCTTTCCCTTGCTTAAATTTGCCTGTGGTCACTTTTGAGAAAGAAGAGAAGAAAAGAGCAACGCTAAATAGCAATAAACCTTGGGAAACTACTGAAAGTGATTTATCCGATAGGTAGGTTTACATCAATTTGATTGTGGTTTTGATTAATACTGATTATTTTTTAGATCAGATTTACTAAGTGAGCCTAGTGATGAGAATTCCGAACAAATCTGTAATCAAGATTCTGTTTACCAAGAAGAAAATTTGGAAGAAGACGCAGTTTGTGATTGCTTTTGTCATGCAAATAAAATAGAAGCAAGGACAATTGGGACACAAGCTAAGCTCGAGCCATTACAGCACAATTTGTTTGAAACTCTTCTAGACGGCGATAATTTCAAACTTGCCTCCATGACAGGCATTCCTTCGTTTGCTATCCTGGATCAAATTGTTGTAGCAATAAACTTAATCCTACCAGTTGACAATTGCTTAATGAGCGTCAAAAATAGAGTCATTTTAACCATGCTCAGATTAAAGATAGGCCTGAATAACACCCAAACTTCCATCATGTTCCAAATAAACGAAAAAACCGGCAAAAAATATTTTGTAGAGACGGTTGAAGTTTTGGCTGAGGTCCTGAAAGGTTTCATTTTTTGGCAGACACGAGAGCAAAATTCCAAAAATCTACCAAGATGTTTTTGGGATTTTGCTAACACCATGACTGTTTTGGATTGCACGGAAATGAAAACCGCCACTTTCAGCTGTTTAACTTGTAGAACATGCCTTTACTCGCACTACAAAGGTTGCCACACAATTAAAGTACTCATTGGAGTGGCGCCGTCTGGATTAATTAATTTCATCAGCCAGGCAACATCAGGAAGAGCCTCGGATAAAGCCGTCTTAAATTCTACAAGTTTGTTATCAAACCTCGAAAAGGGGGACGCAATCATGGTAGATAAAGGGTTCATGATTGCAGATGAACTTTTAAGAGCAGGAATAGAGATGATCAGGCCTTCTTTTATGGTCCAAAAAATGTCCAAAGAAGAAGTGGTCAGGAATACAAAAATTGCTGCCGAACGAGTGCATGTTGAAAGGCGAATTGCACGCATTAAATTATTTAAAATTTTGTCGGAAAAAGTTCACATTTCGATTTTGCCGTATATTGATGATATTCTTACCATTATTTGTGGTTTATCTAATTTAAGTTCACCGATTCTTAGCGACGAAAAATTTCGTTGAAAATAATTAAAATTTATTTTAATAAATAGCATTTTTAATTCAAGTTACGCATATTTTATTTATAAATAAATGGTTTTATCACATATTTTCATTTATTACAGTCTTAATTAGATTGTTTTATTATAACATTTTTCAATTCAAGGCAATATCATATAATGTATATTTATATGTATATTAATATCAATAAATAAAATAATTAAAAATTACGTATCACAAGTTCTTGTCTGTACTACCACTTCATCAAAAATATGTTTAAAATAAATTTTTATTAATTCAGGAATAAATATCGAAATGAAATTATCATCTCTTTTGACTTGTACTACGTAAAAGTCATTGCTGTGGGAGCCGTAAATAATCAAATCACAAGTAACTAAATTAGTAATTGCAAGCCCTAATTGTACCTGGCCATAATATTTATGCTTGGGGTTGACACATATATTTGTGTTCTCGTCTGTTTTAATATATGACAGCTTACGGATGAAGTCAGAGATTCTTTGTTCTCTTCCCATAGCGGGACACTTTATTTCTATTAGGCGCCATTCACCATTGCAAAGAGAAATACCATCTGGGCTTACAGCAAATAAAGGCAGATGTTTAGAAATTATAAGTCCGAAATTAAAAGTTTTAAAAAGCATGCCATATCCTTTTTTGGCTTATTTCTCAGCATATAGACCGTAGCGCGTGTGCTCATTACCCTTAAAATTTCCATTGTAAACCGATTCGATTTTTTGTCGCCAATTTGGATTTCGATTTTTGGAGTATGTATATAAATTATAAGCGATACTCCCAGTAATCCGGGACTTTCGTTCTAACAACCACAAAGCACTGGTTTGCGTAATCGTCGCTGTGCAAATTTTAAGAGCTGTTGCATCGTTGGTTACAACTTTAAGATAAAATTTGTCTATCTGATGTGATTGGATCAAGCTCTCCATGAGACGAACGAAATTGGACAAACCACTGTGACTATACAAGATGTTAAAATATTTTTCAAATTCATCATATAGTTGAGGTTCAATATTTATGGGCCGAACAGTGCGGGTCGTATTTAACATCTTGTTAGCTTCACATTCTTGAGCAACTAGAATAATATTTTAAATTAATTATGCACTTAAATACGAATTAAATTCACGTGCATATACCTGCTAAGATATTTTTGTTTATTGTTGACCGTTGGGCATCGGCAAGTTGAAATTGTCGTTTCAGTTTGGGGCCAATACAACATAAATCTTTTACAGATACAACATTAAATTGATAAATCACTCAATGGACCAATGGTATACCCACTCGCACCCACCTGAAAATGTGCAACAAACAAGCAGGGATATGTTTGCATTTCTCACCAGTTCCAGCCTTACAAGTGCAGGAACACTGCCAATACTCACATTTATCCTCTAAATTATGGAGCTTAACTTCGTGGGGGCTACTATTCATTGAAGAAGTTTGAACCACAAGGCCTATTATCCCTAGCGATGGGGGAGGAGCAATACCAATTGCATAGATGAATCCAGCGTCTAATAGTTCTCCCGCCGCTTTGAGTGATCTTTTACCACAACCAAAATATTCAAAAATTTCATCAAGTTTTAGATTCACTTTGGTGGAAACACTCTCATCATCGTATGGCAATTTGCAATTCATGTTGTCTAAAGTATAAAGATTTTAATAAGACACTAATTTATATTTATAGAAATAAAAGGCATTTTCTAAATTTTGAAGTTTTTTTGGAAAAATACACATAGCCGTCTAAATGAACCAACAGTGAATGAACACTTTTTAATTAAATAAATTTCACTCAACTATACTCGTAAATATATATTTATTGCTTTTACATATTTCTATAAACAAAATCAATAAAAACCAATGAAATATTAATTAAACAATAAATTTAAACAACTTACCGCGAACTCATTAGATTTATGTCAAATTTGTTTACATTTTAATATGTAACAGGTAGTTTAAAAAAAATCCGGCAGATGACTCTTTTCCAACTTTGGATGTCGTCAATAACAAAATGTAATGAAAACAACATGGCGTGGCGTTGTCAAAATAAACACAATTCTTAGTGCTGCGAATGCCAGTATTTTTCAGTGGATGATAGAAGTAGCTACAATTTCCCATTTTTTTTTTTTTGCAAATATTTGAATAGATCTATCGAGACTTATAAAAAAACACAGCAAATTATCACATTAATGGATGTTTTCTTTTATTCATTCCATAGGGGACGTCCTTTAATGATGTCACGCAATTTGCAACAATTTTTAACCTCCCCTCCCCCTATGTCACAGTTCGTCACATTTTACTAAACCCCCTCCCCTTTAGTCACGTCATGACTCGAAAAAATACAAACCATAAATATTTACTAAGGAGACACTGTGCAATTGCACAACATTTTATTTAAAAAGCGTGACATCATTAAAGAACGTCCCCGTAGAAAGAACAGAAGGAATAGAATATTGATCACGTGACCTCAGAATATTCCGTACGTAATGTAATAAAAGAACGGATTGGAATAAATGGAATACATTTTCTATAGCACGAGCTTTTTTTTTTTATTTTGAAAATTAGGAGACAAGTTAAATTTATTAAATAAATAATTTTATTATAATTAATTGAAGTTGCAAATAATTTGTACGTGAAAATACAGGAACAAATCCACTTTCATACACAACTTCGGATTTTTTTGAAAATTTGCACAATGAAACTAGATTTATTCCTGATAATTGTGGTATAATTTTTTTTGTCAGGACGTGAGTGGTTCACGAGATATTTAGATTTTAAAAATTCCAATTTATTACATGGTAATAGTGTCTCTACTAAACAATTTTATTGTGTTTTGAAATTTTTATTGTTTTTTTAATATTGGTGATATCTGGTGCCGAATAGCAAAATTAGAAAATATTGGTTTTATAATATTTTTCAAGAGGAATAAAGGTATGGATGGCAATTGTTATTATACAAATATGAAAATTATGATTTCATTTGTAAATATAGAGTTACTCGTATCAAGATTTCAATACATTATCAGTTTAAAAACATTTTAATAGAATCACAGCAAGTGTAATAAATATAGAAGTGTTTTTAAAATTATTTTAATTCGTTTGATACCTAAGAGGATGGGGGCTGCCGCCCCCAAACCCCCGCTTTCCCATAATTTATGCAAATTTCAAAATTTCTGGATTGTTGAAAATGTTACAGGTCCCTTTGCACAAAGAAGACAAATAAATACCAGAATTTATCAAAATCTTTTTTGGGTCTACTTTTTCCATTTCACATACTAAAATAACGAACTCCCCAAAGCCGCTTAGCATTAGCCCCTTTCTACAAAGAAGACAAATAATTGCCAGAATTTTCCATTTTTGTTTTACTTTTCCATTTCACATACTAAAATGACGAACTCCCCAAAGCCGCTTAACATTAGCCCCTTTCTACAAAGAAGACAAATAATTGCCAGAATTTTTCATTTTTGTTTTACTTTTCCATTTCACATACTAAAATGACGAACTCCCCAAAGCCGCTTAGCATTGGCCCCTTTACACAAAGAAGACAAAACAAAAATAATAAAATAAATCAAACAAACAATACAAACTTGTTTAATTATAAATATTTACTTAAATTTAACTGTTAAATAAAATTTGTTAAATTTTATTTTTTGTTTTTCTGCTGTACAACAATAGATGTCACTAACGCAAATAAAAAGTTGTAAATATCAAAGACTCACAATCACAAAAACAATATAATTGCGTTCGTTAACCATCGACAAAGTTAGCGAAGGCACCAATTTTATATGGTAAATTTGGATTTTTAAAATCTAAATATCTCGTGAACCAATGGCGTCCTGAAAAAAAAATTATTCCAAAATTATCACGAATAAATCTAGTTTTATTGTGCCAATTTTCATAAAAATCCGAGGTTGTGTATGAAAGTGGACTTAAGCCAAAATACACAATGCAATATTAATTTTAATTTATATATCTTTAAAAAGAACTGGGATTTTTTGTATCCGCCAAGCTCTATTTAAAACTATTATCATGTAATAAAACTAAAAATATTTTCAATAATTTTAATATTTAACACCTTAAATAATTAATTTTATCATAATTAATAATTTCATTTTCCATAATATCTACGATTTAATTCAATTTAATCATTTAAATTGTAAGCATCGCACATAATTACAAAACGTCAAACGAAATATTTTTTTATTCTACCTTTCGATGTAGTACAAAAAGAATGCATTCTGAATATTCTGAATAAATAAAGAATGGAGTAAAAAAGAATGATTCACATCACTTTCGGGATGTCCGGAATATCCAGAATAAATAAAAGAAAACACCCATAGTTAAAATGCAGTAACTATGGTTGCATGCCACAGTACACATATATAAGGTAATATATTGCGCAGAATGTCAAAAAATTAGAACAACAACAATGGCGGAGATCGTGACTGAAATGTTTATGAACTATTTAAACATTGATACTTTGTTAATTATTTTGAGTTAAAGTCAGTATAATTTTCACACAATTTTAATTATATCAAAATTATTACGCAAAACTCACAAACACGATTTGTTTGGTCACGATGTCCGCCATATTAAAATATTTTTAACATAGATGCGCAAGAAAAAACGAAAATGAAACATCGGAGTATATTACCTTATTATGTGTACTGTGTCTGTGGGTTACATCGATTAAGCAAAATATGTATATAAAATCTTTAAATAGACATTTGTCCTTACTTTTCAAAAAAATTGAGGTTATGTTGTGGTGACATTGCGGTTCATTGGTAAAAACAATAACGAACCGACAGTTACGCGGTATATTGGGTCCGCCTGTTACGCCAAAAAACGTAACATTCGGGACAAAAAGTTACGCTAAAAACTAAGAGGCAAGCACATCTAAAATAAAAAGACATAAAAGTTAAATAAAAGCTAGTAGAGAAGCTTCTGATAGTAGTAGATTTCGACCCTCTAATAGTAATTGTGCAAGTCCTCTACACATAGCCAAGCAAAAAGGCGTTAACTAGCGATTATACGGTATACAGAACAATAAACTCGGTAACAAAACCCGACCGTTATCCAATTCCATTCGTGTCGGATTTCACACACCAACTCGAATCATGTACCATATTTTCAAAGATCGACCTCGTCTATGCCTATCACCAGGTACCTATCGATGAAAAGGACATCGACAAAACCAAGATCATCCGAATTTCCGCGCATCAAATTTGGGTTACGTAACGCGACCCAACCGTTCCAAAGGCTAATTCACTCGGTTTTTCGAGAATTAGCGTTCGTAATTCCCTACAACGACGATCTTCTGATTGCCTCATGAGGTTTGGAAAATCACCTCAAGCACCTACATATAGTTTTTCAGTGGTTAAAGAACGCGGGATTGGTAATCAACCTGAACAAATGTGAATTCGCCAGGGACGAAATATCCTTTCTCCGATTTCACATCTCAGCAGACGGCATGTTACCCGACTAACAGCGAGTGGATGCAATTCAGAATTTTCCACGACCAGCTACAACCGACGGTATTCTTTGTTTTTTGGGGATGATAAACTATTATAGACAATTCTGTACGGCTTCATTAAAGCACGAAAAAAAGGACAAGTCACCGATAAATTCGACCGATGAATCAATCAAGGCGTTCGAGCTATGCAAATCAAAACTAGCCGAATGCACTCAGCTGACTTATCCCGTTCCAAACGCTAAGTTCGCTACCCTCGTCGACGCATCAAACACAGCAATGGGAGCTGTACTGCAATAATTTACTAAATAAGTTTGGCCACCACTCTTCTTTCATTCGCAAAAGCTAAGCGATACCGCAACTCGCTATACAGCATATACGACAGAATTATTAGCCGCCTATTCGGCTATAAAACATTTCAAATATTTCGTCGAGGATCGAGAATACATTAAATTCTCAGATAATAAGCCGTTAACGTACGCACTTCGGCAAAATTCCGAAACGGCAACGATGCTACTTGGATTTCATTGCACAATACACGTCAGACATTGGTCACATCCCCGGAGACAACAATGTCGTCGCAGACACGATATCACGTATCGGTCAAATATACCTCGGAAGCAGCATTGACTATGCAACAATCGCGGATGAACAGACAACCGACGTGGATCTCGCACGACTCATGGAAACAAAGACGTCTTCAAAGTACGAGAAACGTCCATTATTCGGAACAAACAAGGAAATAATATGTGACGTTCCAACCGGCACGCAACGTTCGTTCATTAACAAACCATTCCGTCGATAGGTATATGAATCTTTCCACAATGTTTCTCACCCTGGAATATGCGCCACGGCAAAACTTATCGGAAAAAAAGTCATCAGCAATGAATCAGGAGATACGCTCTTGGGCCAAACAATGCATTCAGTGTAAACAATGCAAACTTCGAGACACATGCAGAGCGAAATTGGAAATTACCCACCGACCAGCAAACGATACGACGAAATCCACATCGATGTTGTCGGACCTCTACCACCTTCAGAAGGTAATTCATACTACCTAACTATAATCAACCGCTTCACCCGCTGGCTTGAGGCCACCTCGATCTCGGATAGCAAAACATTTTATATGGAAAAAGAAATGAATGAAAATTAATGACGATTTTGATTCGGATTCTACCTCATCTTTGGAAGATCACTCTCTACTGCTGTGTAAATCGAACAATAAAATGGAATTGCTCCGTATTATATATATATATATATATATATATGTGTGTGTTTTAGACGTTTTAACAAAACCAACATTAATGTACTACAAGCCTGACTGTCACCATTTATTTTTCGCTTATACATGAAAGTATTGGTGATCGGATACACTATATAAATTGTAGTCAAAATCAAACAAACGAATTTTCGCACCAATACTTCCAAGTATAAGCGATTTAATGTAAGAAGGTATCTGTGTACCTCATCACGGAATCAGGCTTGTAGTACATTAGTGTGGTTTTGCGTTTTAATATAAACATAACCTAACATAACAAAATATGTTGATACTCGATAACAAAACAACATAAAAAAATGAACGTATCAATTAAATTATATAAAAATAAACAGAAAAAACTTAAATCGAATGAAAAATGTCATTCAAAATGACCGTTCTATTGGTGTTTGTGTTAGTTTAAGTTAAGGCGGCCAGATGAAGGGAAGGACAATAGTTAAAAAGCTACAAAGAAACCTAAAACTTTATTTTGGTATGGTTATATTTGCTGAGCATCTCTCAACATATTATCTAAACGTACAAAAATATTGTTTTAAATCTGTAATTTGTAGATTTTTAACTACTGACCTTTCCTTCCTTCATCTGGCCGCCTTATATTAGTACATCTACCAAAAAATCGAGATTCGTAAACCAACAGCAATTTTGCTCGACGGATTGACTTTTCTTGACAAATCGAAGAGTTTGACAGCAGAAAAATCATCTTTCATCGAGCCGGATTGCTTTTTCTTGATGAATCGCATTCGTCATAAATATTCGATTATTCGAACAAAATAACAGGTTCAACGAATAACAAAAATCTTCGTATAAAACCGATTTTTCGGTTAATTGGTTACCGTTGATCTTTAGAAAATTTTTAAGATTAAATGATGATTTTTTTTTAGATAATGAACAATTCTGTGGCTTTCGAAAAAACTAGTTAACTGTTTTGTCGATTTTGAGTTATGAATGAATTTCTCCGGAACATCTAAATAAAAATGAAAAATTACTTCCAAAAGCTACTACAACTCTTTATTTCAAATGCGTTTTCAGCAGTAATATCCCAAGAGCATTGATAATTTCCCGAAATAATTTTATTATATTTTTCGAAAGCACGTTACTTGGTAACAGCCCGAAGCCGTAGGCTGAGGGCTGTTACCTAAAAGCAACGTGCTTGAGGAAAATATAATAAAATTATGAGGTATTTATCAATGCTCGAGTGGTATTCGACGAGAAAATTTTTTGCAATTTTATTTTATTCTTGTAGTAATGCTGCTAGATTGTAAATTGTTCTATGAAAGTGTCATTTTGAAACAGTATTTATTGTAAAATAAAACTATAAATTCTTTTCATCTAGTAGCCAGAGTAAGTTTTTCTAAAATAGCAAGCCTATTAAATCGGTCAATTTCGAGTCACGTGTACAAAATAAACCAATCAAAATAACATTACACTGATAACATCCCTAGGGAAATTATCAGTGTAATGTTATTTTGATTGGTTTATTTCGTACACGTGACTCAAAATAGACTGATTTAACAGGCTTGCTATTTTAGCAAAAAATTTTCTGAATAATTTACTTTTTGCAGTTAACTAGTTTCTCAAAAAAAAAACACAGAATTAGATGATCTGTTAGGTAAATATTTAGCTGTTATGTTTATAAAACGTTTTTTATCTTTTTCTTTACCAAAAAATTATTTTAGATGATGATTTTACTGATGGCGGCTCGGGGAATGTACCAGTACCACGTCACAGGCAAAAACTTGTAATCGTTGTTAAAATGCAGAAAAAGGAATTTCAATTGAGCATGGAAGTGAAAATTAATTAAAAAAGGAAATAACCTTGTTTGAATCTTTTCGTAGAAAAACTTTTACTAGCAATACAAACAGTGAGTTTTTTTTTAGACCAATTTGTTCTCAAAATTTCTCTTCCAACAACAATTTGTGCTTTTCTGAATTATTTTGAATAATTTTCAGTAATAACAAAAAATCTCCAATAATCTGGAAGGTTGGCCGTAATGGCGAAAATTTACGAAACATCTCACAAATCACGAATAATCTTTAGCCTGGGTTAATCCAAAATTATTTCGAGGATATGGAAAAATTTGAAATATCCTCAAAAAATACCATCTACATGTATGTCCTCCAAACTTATCTGTATGAAACTTAATACTGTGCGAATTTTGAAAAGCTCAAAAACAAAAGTCTCAATATATCTTCTTTAACAAGATGCTGTTCAGATTCTTACAAATTACGAGGAATATCAAGGAATCACGAATAATCTCGACCATATAACAATTCTAGAATACTTTCAATATTCATAACAAATATCGAATAATCCCAGAAAACTCGAATAAATTTAAACTCCTTCAATAACCTTGAAACAACGAGAAACCTACTGTCAATCTGACGGATCTTAATATTAATAAATGTGTCGCTTTAAGAATCAAACCAAGAGTGCAAATTGTATTAATTTGTTGGATTGGTATCGTTAGCTAAAACAAAAAAAAACTAAAAATCGAAAAAAACGAAAAATTAAGTTTTTTAAGGGTTGGTAATATCGTTAACCAGAATAAAATAATCCCGAAAAAACGATAACTCCCAAAAAATCAATTTTTTTAAATATAACAAACTTTTGAAATATTATTTTAATTCGTTTTACACCTTAGAGGCCTGCCGTCTCTAAACCCCTTCTGTGACAATTTTTTGAAATTCTAACAGAGGTTGCAGCAATTTATGGTTTTAATAATTCTCTACTCACAAGTCATAGCATCTTAAGTCGACTTAAGACTTAATCGATCCAAGAGCAGTTTTGAATTTAAAATAAAAATATCTTTTAATTCATTGTAATAAATATGAGGTATTGCATCTTATTGTACAATTACGGTATGCTTACTTCGTTACTAATGTCCGATTTAGACGTATCAACATTTTTTCCCAACAAAAAATGAAGAGATTAGTACATTATGATTTTCATTTGTAAGACAAGAACAAAAATATAAACCAACAAAAATTTTGTTGGGTTTTTTTCCAATTGTTACTATAATCTACTTTACCATTTGTTACTATAAAAATACATTTGACTATAAAATATACTTGACCCGAGTATATTTTTGATATTTTATAGCAACAAACACAATAAGAATGGCGATTTGTGAAATTTTTATAGCGCTTTATTATATTTTATTAAAATTTTAATAATAAAATAAAATTTACGTTCGAAATTTTTTCATTTTACCCGAAAAAGTCATAATTTCGATAAATAAACTAGTATCTGCGCCGTATTTATCAAAAATTATCTTGTCGATTTTATACCGTCAAAAAATTATGGCACGACCGCCATTGTTGTTTTATACTTTTTTCTTTTTATCGCAAGTACATTTTTTTGTGTTGCGTGTAGCTCTAAGTGGCAACAAAAAAATTGTTGGAAAAAAATGTTGGTACGTCTAAATCGGACTTAAAGCTTAATTTCGGACGACTGTAAACATTTTACTATACAAGCTACTCATGCTCTGGTCAAAACAAGAGTACGTTAGTAGCTGTTATGTTCATTTTGTTCATGTTTCTTGCACATGCCTTTGAGGTAATGGGCCACAAAATTTTTGACGTGAACCTCCCTTTAATAGAACGGAAGCAAAAAAAAAAAATTACACGGCCATTAATCACAGAAGAGGTTGGTACCAATTTGTGCGGCCCGCCGGATCTAAGCGCATTTTCAAAGTTGAAGGAACGAAACAGAATACGGTTTACAGCTTCTCATAGGATGACAGGAAAACTTCAGAAAAGTTTCACAAATATTTACATTTGTAAAAATATTTACGTTTGTATTTCACATACTAAAATGAAAGCTTCCCAAAGTCGCTTAACATTAGTCGTTTCCGCACAAGGATGACAAGAAATTATGTAGATTTCTTTTGTTTTCATATTGTAGTTAACAAAAATTTAATGAGGTCTTCCTTCTCGATGGGGCAGTTTACTTTGTATTTTTTAGTATTTGGGGGGAGGGAGGATTTTTTCGTTCGGGAATATGATGGTATCCCCAAATGTGTATAAGATTTTTAATAATGATTTAACATTTGTTTCAAAAATTAAACATTTGGGTATTAAAATTGATTATCAATTTTCTTTTAGAACGCATATTTTCAACATCATTACTCAATTTTGGGTTTCGTTATGAGAATCAGCTCTAATTTTACCTCACTTCCTACTTTTATTAGCCTTTATATGGTCTAGTTCGCCCTAACTTAGAATATTTCACGACTGTACGGAATTCTTCGTATAACATTCATCAAGTTCATGTAGAGAGAGTTCAAAAGAAATTTATCCGATTTTTATATTTCAAATTTAAATTTATGTATGACCCCTATAGTGATTGTCGCACTAATTTTAGAAATAATTCACCATTAATCCGTCTCCAAGGTAATCATAATTCTTATTTTAATTCGGTAGACTTGTTTCCGTTCGCATCAGTCACCACATTCAAATCTTATATTTGTCAGCTCATTAATGATCTTTGAATATTAGTTCTAATTTGTGTATTTAATATTTTAATTGTCTTGTAAAGCATTAAAATAAGTAAAAAAGAAAAAAATTGGTACGTACATACATAAAAGTAAAACATTATTAATGATATAATATCATCTATACAGCTTGTTATGCTCATATTTCTAATTTCTATTATTATTATTTGTTACATTTATCTGTACACTATTATGTTTAAAGTCCAACATGTATTTGGAGGTCCCCTCTGTATGTTATTTATAGAGGTGTCCAATAACCTACGAAAAAAACTAAACTTCTGCGACATCAAAATTTGGATCACACCTTTATCAACAATTTTTTTTAGGAAATTTGCACAATAACCAAAAATAATGTACAAATTCAATTGAATAAACAATTTAATACATATTACACAAAAAATATTTTAACTTTGTCGGCCTTTCATGCATCTTAACAAGTTTTTTATTTTTTGTTTTCTTCTGCGCAGCTAATTGGCAATGTCAAATTTATTTTTAAAATTTTAATTAAATCAGGAAACAGTGCAATAATAATATTTATTTTCTTGTTGAAATGGCCAAACACACTAATCCAACTCTATCTAATATCAGGTCAATCCATAAATTCGTGCGTATTCATCGCATATAATTGCCGTCTTATGTAGTCTTACTTTGGCAATTTTACAACAACAATGCCGTGTATTTTCATTCCGAAATGAAGAGATTCATTCCGCTGAGAAGTAGGAATAGCAAAATTCTCTTCTTCTCGTAGTTGTAGTGTTTACTACTAGAGTACATATATTACATATATTTAGTTTTATGAGTTGGTAGTAAATAACAATTTTCAATTTTTCGATAAATCAGAATATTAAATTTTATTAATTATCATTTGGAATAATTATACCTTATTTAATAATTTGATATCATTATTTTATATTTGTTAAAATTCTAAATAATAAATTATATTTTAGAGCTTGGTACCAACTGTTGAAAGTAAAAAGAAAAATTATTCTGAAGAAGAATTGTTACTTTGGGCAAAATTTCATTCCTATCCGGATAGGAATAACTTTTACCAAAGTAAGACGGCATTACTTTGGTAAAAGTTATTCCTA
Source organism: Tipula helvola (assembly GCA_963556165.1). Taxonomy (NCBI): domain Eukaryota; kingdom Metazoa; phylum Arthropoda; class Insecta; order Diptera; family Tipulidae; genus Tipula; species Tipula helvola. The sequence goes on along the minus strand of OY744482.1, from coordinate 140,988,242 downwards.
TCCGGATAGGAATGAAATTTTGTCCAAAGTAAGAGCAATTCTTCTTCAGAATAATTTTTTTTTTTTACTTTCAACAGTTGGTACCAAGCTCTAAAATATATTTATTATTTAGAATTTTAACAAATATAAAATAATAATATCAAATTATTGAATAAGGTATAATTATTCCAAATGATAATTAATAAAACTTAATATTCTGATTTATCGAAAAATTGAAAATTGTTATTTACTACCAACTCATAAAACTAAATATATCTAATATGTACTCTAGTAGTAAACACTACAACTACGAGAAGAAGAGAATTTTGCTATTCCTACTTCTCAGCGGAATGAATCTCTTCATTCCGGAATGAAAATACACGGCATTGTTGTTGTAAAATTGCCAAAGTAAGACAACAAATGTATGTGATTCACTATGACTCAATACATAGAACAATAAAATTTCAAACGAATCGAATCCAGTTTTCAAATGCACATTAAATTAGCTAGTTTATCACCAACTTTCGTGAACATAGGACGCAAATAAGTACTCTTTAAACTGTGTCCAAAACCTGTAATAAATAATTTTTAGTACTAATTTTTGACATTTATTTGAAAAAACCGCACACACCCAAATCAGCATATTCAGTTTCTATGATAATTTGTGACAGCTACAGAATAAAATCATTATTGGATTTACTAGCTTTAATTGACGTAATGTACCGATTTTACTTAATTAGTGTAATGATGGCTTAATAAATGTACCATCCATGACATTGTTTACCCTAAAATCTATACATTCCTCGAAAATTACAGTAATTAAAATGAAGCAACAAAAATGGGAGTCGGGGAAATATACCAAAAAATTATTACACTAGTCGGGCAGCATAATAAAAATTTGTGAATGTAGGGGAATATTTTTCAAATAAATGTCAAAAATGTGTACTAAAAAATATTTATTATGGGTTGTGATCAGCGCTGCCGAAAGGGGCACTATAGTGCCTTTCGGGCACTTATCAAGAAAATGGGGCACTGAAAAATTAAGAGGCACTTAGGGGCACCGAAATAGAATTGAATTATTGTTTTATCGATTTTTGTGTCGTTTGGGTAATTATAATTAATTTGTTGAATATTTTTCATTGTTGTTTGTTTGGGTAAGAACAAAACGTTAGATCAATGCATAAAATCGCTAATTTAAAATTTTTAATGTTTTTAGTTCAAAATAATCGATCTATTAGTGGATTTAATCAAATCGATAAATCCAGATTCAACTTTTGTCAAAAATTAAAATTTGATCGATCTAAGGGAACCGATACAATTATAAAAATATTTGTCGAAGAAGGTATCAAAAATTTAACGACTATTAAAATCAATCATTTTCTAAGGCTAATTGGACAATGGACATAAGCTCCAAAAAATGTTTAGCACTAATAGCCAGATACTTTGACAATGAAAACAATATAACTAAAGATAAGTTTCTCGCTATGCTAGAACTAGAGAATTCTGATGCCTAATCTGTATTTGATTGCATTTTAAAAATTTTTGACAATCATCAAATCCCACTTAAAAATTTAATCGAATTTGGGGCAGATAATGCCAGTGTCATGATGGGAAAAACTGGCGGGGTTCAGGCATTTTTTTTTTTTTTTTTTCGCTGGCGCTGCATCCCATAGAACGATTTGGGCGCTTCACTGTGAAGTTTCGTAATCATTTTTTTAACGGATAATGAGTGATTAATTCATTGATCCTTACATTAACCAGCCGTGATTTTTTCATCACTCGCCGGGAATCGAACCCGGGACCTCCGGAGCTTAAAGCAAGCATGCTAAGAACTGCGCCACCGGGGCGGGCATTGCTTAAAGAAAAAAAACCTTACCTGTTTTCATTAGATTGTACTAATGAATAGCCATTCCTTCACCTGTGCTCGAATGGCCATTTCCTTCACCTGTGCTCGTCAAATGCTGCAAACCATCTTCCAGATTACATAGAAAAGTAAGCTCGTAATGTATATTATTATTTTTCCCATAGTGCAAAAAGACAAAATGATTTCTAGTCATTTCAAAAAAATTTCAATGTTCACAAAATTATGAAAACTTTTACAACTAGATAGTTATCACTAGAAGATGTTATTTCACGCATTATAGAGCAGTGGCAGCCACTTAAACATTATTTTATTCTCGAGAAGCTCGAAAATAAAAATTTATTTCAAGACTTAGCTTGTGATACTTCCGACCAATTTAAATAACGACTTTCAAAGGGAAAGTCCCAAAATTTGCAAACTTCTGCCGTCTGTAAAAAGTTTCTTATTGTTAGTTCAACACAATTTTGTGTTAAATCAATTTACACGAGTAGATGAAACGAAATTAAATACTATCAATTTTAAGAATGCGTGTATATTTCTGTGGCAATAAGACATAGTAGCTTATGTCGACTTAAGATAAAATTAAATTTTCAATATTAACCATTTTCTATCTCTCCTGTAACTCCACCAAATTTGACTTAAGTCATCACGTATTGTGCCTACAGTCTTTGGCCACAAGGCTAGCGCTCTTAAGTCAAATTTGGTGAAGTTACAGGATAGATATAAAATGGTGAATATTGATACCTCAAATTTTTTTTAACTATATTTGACTATATGTCTTATTGTCACAGATTTATAGATTTCAAGCCGGTTTACCTACAGTCTAATTTACCTCAAGAAAGTGTGCTTTGAAAAGCTTTGTCAACAAATTACTAATCGTTTTAATTTTAATGACGAAACGCTCACCCAATCAAGGAATCTCAACCCTGAACAGCTAGGGGTAAGCCTTATAACATTAATCAATTTATTTCCCCAATTATGTGATGAGAAAAGCATAGATGAGATTGAGGAAGAATTCTGAACAGTAATTTTCCAAAAAATTGTTCCAGTTACTCAAAATTTAGAGGAGTTTTGTGGCCAAATTTTGTTAGTCATAATATTATATAAATGTATATAAATTAAAATGCTGAAATCTATGTACCTGAAATTCCAAAGATATGTATTGAAAAGTAAATAAAAAGAACTGATTTTTTCTTGTTTTTGGAAAAAAAAATTCAATACGGCACCCGAAGGGCACTCAAAAATAAGTTTGATGGCACCAAAAAATTGTTCAGCGCGACAGCGCTGGTTGTGATAAATATTGTTTAGCTCTAATTTTTGACATTTATTTGAAAAAACTGCACACACCCAAATTTCATAGTCAATAAAATCCTATGATAATTTGTGACAGCTACTGAATAAATTCATTATGTACTTAATAATTATTACATCCATGACATTTTTTGTCCAAACAACCATTCATTTCTCTAAAATTATGTTAATTAAAATGATACAACAAACATGTGAGGCTAGGAAATATACCAAAAAGTTATCACACTATTCGGACTACATAATAAAAAATTGTGAATGTAGGAGAATGTTTTTCAAATAAATGTCAAAAATTTGTACTAAAAAATATTTATCATGGGCTTCGGACACAGTCACATAATCAATACAAACTACCGTTTCATATTTTTTATTTTCATGGGGTGAAAGTGCCAGATCTGCAGCCAAAAAATTTAAAAGTGTACATAGTGAAAATAATATCAGTGTAACGACTGCTTAGAAATGGTTTAAAAGATTTAAAAATGGAGGAAGGTGTGTTGATGATGGGGCCCGGTCCGGACGTCCGGTAAATTTTTACAACGACGCTTTTCAAAATCTTGTGGAGCTAGAGCCACAATTAACCCTCAGATACAGCGATAGATCTCCAACCGCCATGCCTTTTACAACAAGTTATGTCACCGCCAGAATCTACCAGAATGCACCCGCAATACCCAGTATTAAAACAACCTAAAAAACACCAACATAAAAAAATAAACCAAAAATAAGTACCATCATTCGCATTCTTTAAGTTTTAAAGACTTACCTTCATCAAGTATATGTATATTGTTAGGAGCATGATTCAGAAATTGGTCAATTTGTTCTTTATTTAGAACCCTGGATTTTTTCGCCGTATAACCAATAGTTTGCCTTTTTAAAAATGCCCGCAATTTTGAAAATTTTCAATATCGATGCCATTTTTAAAATTCAGTGTCGAATTAGCCATTGAATACTGCGCCCAAAGTGTAAAACATTTCATCTTATTGGATAAGTTGGCAAAATATACCAATAACACAATTTCTGAATAAGATTTTATATTTTTTTCGTCATACTATTTTAGAAAACGCTTATCTGCGCACTCGTAAACCGCACGTGACTTTGTTGGCAGTAGATTTAACACCACTTCTTTTGCTATTTCAACCACGTCCAATAGTAAACTTGAAACATCTTCAAACTCAAACATTTTTCGCAAAAGAGGTTACATTTTTTATTACCGCCTTGCAGTTTGACTTTTGACGTTGTAGCTTGATACAAATAGTAAAAGTTCTAAACAAAACAAAAGTCAAGGCCTCTTTATTGATACAAAATTTCTCAAAAAATTTTCTACCTTGTAATTTTATTTACTTAATTTATAAATTGTAACATTTATAATATTACAATGTATTTTTCTTTATTTGAAGAAAAAATAGTATGTGTCATTCGGATTAAAGTAACCTTGTTTGACTCGCAATGTTTGCACTCATGATAAACCAATTGAATAGGTATGATTAACAGCTGTTTCAAATTCGACTTTTCTTGCGCATATCGTCATTCGGTGCGATAAAATCACAAGGCTTCGTTGTTTTCACAAAAACTATCACCGCAAAACAATTCGATTTGTTTTTGTTTGCTATGAACTAGTGTTTATAAAAAAAGTATATCAAGAAAAAAGCACCAAATGACAGAATTTTTTAGTGAAAGAGATAGCAATACATGCGCTTGATCATACCTACTTTAATTGGTTTATCATGGTTTGCACTTGCTCGGCTACGCTGCGCTTCACCTCGCGTGCACATATAATTGCTCGTCTTACAAAGTCTCACTTTTAATCCTAAAGAAAAGACACAATCTGCTATTTACATCGTTTTAAAATATAATAAAAATGGGCACGAATTTATGAACTGCCCTGATAAATATAATACATATAGTATGTACATATTTAGTTTTAGAGAAAGAAAATATAAATCATTATTCATAACCAAAACAAAGATCAAATCACAAAACAATAAATTAATAGATCAAGGAAAATTTTGTGGCGTTTTTCATCAAAATTCAAGCACATTTTTCTTATGTTTTAACCTTTAATGTGCGTCGTGGAAAAAGTTGCATGGAAAGAGTGGTGCGATCCAGCACCATTAATTATTTTTTATTTAATTAGAACGATACCAAAAATTTTGATTATATTCGCTCTTTACGGGTTAAATGAACTTTATTAAACCAAATATGCGCAGTTTTGACCGATAACATTTTGCCATTTTTCTCTTAAAATCAATATGTCAACACTGTAGAACTTATGGGATTTCTTTGCAAAAACGAATTTTGCAGAGAGGGAAACAAATAGTAATAGGACTGGGGTATACGGTGGATGTATCAAAACTGTCCAGCCAAATTCTCTCAAATTTTGCCAAGTCATTAAAGATGTGTAGAGTCTGCGGCATTGTTATGATGGAAGACGACGCCTTTTCTATTGATCAATTCTGGCCGCTTTACATCATCAATTGTGCGCATTAATTGCATTTGCATTGGTTGTTGACAGTAGAGAGTGGAATCAATCGTCTGGCTAGGATGGAGCAGCTCATGATGCACGATTCCCTTCCAATCTTACCCAACACAGCCAAAAAAAACATACAGTTCACAGTTTTGTTAATGTTAGCAGTAATTAATAATTTGTGTCCCACACTCCCACACTTCCTGATCAATTACCTGTTTCAGACGACTCTGCATCGAATGTACTAGTTTTTTGATTTTCTCTGCGGTAAATTTGTTCCATTCTTTGATTAATTCGACTTTAAGTCTTCTTTGTTACGAATATCATATTGTGGCACCCGTTTTTCCAAATGATCCCAAATATGTTCGATAGAGTTGAGATTTGGCGATTGTGGGGGATGTGGTAAAACGGATTTAACATTGTAGATTGATCAGTTTTTACTAAGCAGGATATATGTTTTGGGTTATTGTCTTGAACTAAGTGAAATTTCCGGATATTACAATTTTTATCGCACTGCTTTTTAAATGATTTCGTAATATTAGGATATTGTTCAAACGCCAGATCTCCAACCCACCCTACACCTATTGGACCCCATAGCATGACGTTTTCTTTGCCGCATTTGACGGTATAGGGATAGTATTTTTATACTTTATGGTGCAGTACGTTTTTGACGCCACACAGATTATGGTCCGCAATATGTAAACAAACCAGAAGAATTTTTGGAACTCAGTTGTGGTCGACCGACGATGAATCAAAATTTAACATTTTCGGATCAGGCGGTGGTGAAACTGTTTGGCATCAAAAAGGTACTGTATAAAGTTTGTGAAAATTGAACGATTAAATAAACCAATGTCGTTGATGATGAAAGGAAATTTATCAAATAACTGGAACATATTTAAGATGAAGTTCGAAATATCTTTAATAGCTACAAACAATGGAAATGGAAAACGGGATGGGACCAATGAAAATAATAAACAAAGATAAGGTGACTAACTATAAAAGGCTACATGGATGCATTTGATAAGTATTGTACACCGAAAATAAATATTCTGTATGAACGACATTTATTCTATAGTCATCATCAGAAGGAGTATGAATCGTTCGATAATTTTATAAAAGATTTGCAAAAGAAGTTGTAGACCTGTGCAATTGAAGCAGCAAAGGATTCAATGTTGAGAGACCGAACAGTGTATGGTTTAAGAGATCTGCAATGGGGCATGCTTCCCGATAAACAATATGAGTCTGAAGGACCGTAAATGTTCCCATTATAGACACAGAATAAAGTAGAAAAATGTTGTCTAATTATTCTCTCTACAAAATAAAATTTACTATCATTCAAATATTTGTATATTAATTATTTAACAGCAATACATTAAACTCTCATTTTCCTCTCATTTTATGTGTTCTTTTGTTTTATGAGAATGTTCACCATTTTTAGTTGTATTTTCATTCAGCGTGTGATCAGATGATCAACATTACAACGCGAAACATCGCATTTATTATTCCAATTTAAAACGTTCATTTTTTTTTTGTGTAATATGTAAAGTATACGTATTTTAATACAATATATTAAACAGGTGAGTTACATTTTTAAAACAAAATATATTAATTACAAATAATATATTCATGGTAGGTACAAATATAATACATAGGTATTTTCTATAAAATCACCGTGCCGCCATGTTGTGGTTTTATTACAATTTTTGAATATTGTGGTTTCGGTTGTATTAAATTTTGTGCGAATTATCTGTTGTAGTTTCGGTTGTGTTATTTTTTGTGCGAAACCTCTATTTTACTAGTATTTCTACTTTGAATTAAATTGTGTGTTTCAAATATCTTTAACATTTTTGGATATAAATTCGTTTTTATCTCACCAATGTAATAAGCGTAATATTTGTGTTCTTATTTATTATGTAATAGTCGCGTTCCACTGGGCCAGGTATCCAAATTCCGGTTTCATAAAAAATGATAATGTAGAATGAGGATGTTTTATTTCCACTAGTACATTATATTTAGAATAAGTGAGATAAAGCATCAACTCATTCTACATTAGCATTTCTCATGAAGCCGGAATTCCGGTGCAGCAAACCAGTCATAAGTACTTGTGAGTGTGCAATGGAACGGAAACTTATCTGTTTCAAGTAAAACAGTTGATAACTTTTCAACGAGCAGTTGTAAGTAGTTTGTACTTGTGATCACCCTCCTAAAGCCAATGGAACGTGTATACTTGTTCGAACAGCTGTAATAGTATACCTTTTTTTAGATTACTTTGTTCATAGGAAGAAGAAGAAGCTTTGTTCGCAACAACAAAAATATTGGCATCGTTTGGCCGAAACGATGCCGAACAAAAATATTTTAGATATTTCGGAACGTTCAAGGAAAAGGCGATTCCACATGATAAGCTCCCTAACTACAGATTGCCATATTGAAACAAAATTTAGCGTTGATGAACCAAATGAAAATTCAGATAACGAAAGTGTGTTATCTGAATTTGAACCAGATGTTGAATTGGATTCAGATGTAGAATTGGAAACAGATGTTGAAAACGAATCTGATAAAATTTTAAATTTTTTGAGAATTTGGTCAATTAAGCATAATATAACTGCTAGAGCAACGGACGAGCTATTATCATTTCTGAAATTTAACGGATATCCACTGTTACCGAAAACTTGTAGAAGTCTACTTAAAACTCCTGTTAGTAGAGAAATAATAAAAATAGACTCGGGTAGCTTTGTTTATCTGGGTATAAAGAATTACTTAGATAATTATCTGGAATCCGTAAAAAATATTCCGACGGAAATAGTTTTGAACTTTAATGTTGACGGTGTTCCAATTACGAAAAGCAATCGTAGCTGCTTCTGGTTAATTCTTGGCCAAACAAAAAATTTGGAGAAAGAATCGGTGTTTGTGGTGGCTGTTTACCACAGTACTGTCAAGCCAAATGATTTTAATGCATTTTTGCGGCCTTTAGTTGATGAAATTAAAATTTTAGAACAGACTTATATATTTCATAACTATACTATTAAAATAAAACCGGGATTATTTATTTGTGACGCCCCAGCCAAAGCCAGTATTACCGGAATTAAATCAAATACCGGTTACTTTGGATGTAGCAAATGCACAACAGAAGGAAGTTATTTTAAAAATAGATTGATATTTCCTGAAACAAGTTGCACCTTAAGGACAAATGATTCGAGTTAAGAACACTTTTACTGTACTCAGCACCATTTGTCTTAAAAGATATTTTATCAACTGAAAAGTACAATCATATACTTTTATTACATGTTGCAATCCGGATGTGTATGAATGGATTCTGTGTTGAAAAAGCTGAAGTAGTTAAGAGCATGTTGAAATTGTTTGTAACAGAAACTGGACGCATTTCCGGACAAGAATACATTTCGTATAACGTTCATTCACTGATTCATATGCCAGACGAAGTACTGCGTAATGGAGGTCTAGACAATTATAGTGCTTTTCCTTTCGAAAATTTTATGTTAAATGTCTTTTAAGAAAAAATAACGATCATTTGGCACAAATATGCAATCGGTTAGTTGAGCACGTATCCAACATTGGTTGAATAGATAACAAGAAAATTTCCGTATCACCCAACTTAAAAAAAAAATCTTTAAACCATGTAGGCGCGACCATATATTTAGAATTGAACCTAATCAATATGAGAATCAATTCAAACCATAGAAACCAATGGATTTTAACAAAATTAAAAGAAATTGTGCAATTCGTTCATGCCGAAAGAAGAAATAATCAAATAATGATGTATGGGACGGAGATTTGTGGAAAAGAAAACTTTTATAATTTACCTATATATTCAAGTAATTTATATAAAACAACAAAAACTAAAATGGCTCCAAAGTACAGGCCTTTAAATATAATTGAATGCAAACTATTCATGATGGAGAGTGAAGATTATTATGTTTTCATTCCTATTTTACATTCAATTTAGATCAGTTAGTAGTAAATCATATTTCAACAATATTAAATTAGAAAAATTGTATATGTTAGTTATTCTACTACATATTTTGTATTATAGATGTATGCGATTGTAGAGACTGTTTCTCCGGAAGGTGCTCTAGAAGTGGTAACGGTGCTGGATGATTGGATTAAAAACGAAAAATTATTTTGGCCGCCGATAAAAATTTACTCAAAAGCCATTAAGCATGCATATAAAAGAGATGACTCCTGGGAATGTTATGACTTCAGATTACTTGCTTCAAACATAGGTATTTCAAATTTAATTTAAAAAAAAATATTATATATTTAAATATGCAATATAGTGATTAATTTGCGGCAATATAACTTGAAATTTATTTCATACATTTTATCTTCTCTTTCATAGAAACATATTCGGAGGCTAAAAAAAAAGAACGGATGTATAGTTGCTATACAAATTCAGAATCTGAAAAATATCACAACCACAAGGCAAAAAATGCAGCACAGGTTAATTATAACTTTAATTCCAATTTTGAGGCTCAAGAATCCGAAGCTAATTCTGAAGTTACAGTAATATTAGATAACGCACAAATTGAATCATCAGAAAAAATTCATATATTGGAAGTTATTAAATTACCACATGATTATATTCCAAATATTGAAGATACTCAGGGTAGTTTGCAAGAGATCACCTCCGAATCGCAAGGTTCCCCTGTCGTGCGACAAAATGCCTTCATTGCTGATAATGAACTTGATTTACGTCTCAAAACTATTGAAAATGATTTGATTGAAATAAAATATTTTATGAAATCCACGGAAACAAAACTCGAATGTATCTACGAAACACAAAATTCATTGGTATCTTTAATTAAACAAAATTTAGTTAAAAATAAAATAATTATTAAAAATAATGAATTCAAAATGCCCACCATTCCGATTACCACCATCAGCGCATTGGAGGAAATCAATAAAAAATTAATTATTTCGAATGAGCTCATGGATCAATTAGTATGTATATAAAATGAATAATATTTGTTATGCTCGAAATAGTTACATCTAAATTCTGTGGTCACAAATCATAGTGGCTTAAGTGTGAAATTCGCATTTTACAGGAAAACGTTTTTAAAATTAAGAATCTTTCAAAACCGTATGAGTTTTTTTGAATTCTTGCTTTTATAAACGATTATTACGGTTGTTTGTCGTTACCAGAATATTACAAAAAAAGAATCTGGATATTTCGAAATTGAGATAATACGCAAAAGGGCTTATCTCACATTAAGCCATTATGATTTGTGACCACAGAATTAATAATACAATTTAATATTAATAATTAATTTAAAATACACGTTATTCCTTAAAAATTTAAAACACCCAAATTTAATAAAAGCTAATCAAATAAAATATTCTTATTCTTTAATTTACAGATTGTAAGGCTCAAAAAACATGATCGAACACCATCAATTAATAACACCATAAAAAACATAATGGAGGATATATTTTCATACCCGCTATTACGTAAATATACGTGGACCGGCCAAAGCGGAATTGATAGAAGTAAATTAATGCAGCTTCAATTAATTTATTTTATGAGTTAATTAGTTTTTATTATTTTAAATTATTAGGTGTTACAAAAATGATCTTCAATAAACATACAGGTATATTGAATTTAATTTCAAATACACTTAATTACAAGAGACAGGAGGAAGTAGCAACACATATCGTTGAAAAATCAATAAAAGAATTTTTCAAGAGAATTACCTTGAGAATGAATCGTCTTCATACTTCGGAAAATGACAGTTAAACATAAATACTAAATAAGTTCCTTTGGTTAAACATAAATGCGAAATTAAGTCCAATTTTGAAATAAATTGATATTATTAAGTTCCTTAAGACTTAGTACGGTTATGCACAGAGTCGACTCATCTTAGAATTATTAATTTATTATAGATTTTGAATGCTTTTTAATGAAACATAATCGAAAATGATTATTCTACACTATTAAATTCAATCGAACCTAAAAAACACAATAATAAATTAGTATGAGGATAACTCTAGGATGAATCGACTCTGTGCATAAACCTACTAACTGAAATTATATAATTAATATAATACAGTATAAATGTATAATTTATATTTTGAAATTTTTATATAAATATGAAATAATAAAGCCAAAATTTTCAGTTTTTGAATTTTTTAAATTATTTATTGTCTTTTATTTATTACCTTTTGTATGGTTATTTAGTCAGCTACCTGTAATGCCTTTTTCAGACCTCAATACTGGCACAAGGCGTTACTAATTAAATACACATATCGATACAATGTCTTTATCATTTAAATACACATATCGATACAAATTTGTTAACAATTAAAAACACAAGTCGATACATTGTGTTCCTGTATAATAATAACCTATTCTCTCTCTCCTTCTCTTGTACTCTCTTCAAAGAGAAAATACATTAGAAAATGATTATATATTTTTCTCTCCTTAAATACTTTTCACCCCGGCGTATTCCAACAATTGTTGTTCCTTAAGTCGATACTTCTACTTACTTAGTAGCACATCTACCATTGGACACATTTCAGACACAGTGTGGACACGTTGTTTGTCGGGTTATAGTAACAATATTCGCCGCTGTTTTTAAATGCAGCACCCTCGGTACAGGTTAGAATGTCAAATGGCTTTAGTGTTTTGTATCGAATCTGTATGGTGAATTTAATAACACAAAAAAAAATTTGACGAAATTTAACCAATTGTCTGAATATTATGAAAATGTTTTCGGCTTTTTATAGACAACATACTATTTGTAATGACATACTCATTATTTTCGATTTGGTAAATCAGAAAAATAATGGAGTCATACTCCTAATATATCTACCCAGTAAAAGTAGAAAATATCAATCCCCTCCCCCTTTTCTTTCCCGCAGAGTTAACACAAAGTGTATCGACTCTTAAAAAATTAGAAATCTCTTTGAGCTTTCGTGTTGGTAATTCGGTTTCGTACAGAAAAAGTAAGGTCTACTCTTCAGGTAGCTACGACCGAACTACAAAAATTCAACTCTAAATTTTACATTATATGTAAAACTAGAGTGTATCGACTTAGTGAATTATATTCAAAAAATCAAACTCAAAAACCCAAGCAGAAATCTAATTTGTGTGTGTATCATGCCCACACGAATAATTATGACGAAATTTAACCAATTGTCTGAATATTATGAAAATGTTTTCGGCTTTTTATAGACAACATACTATATTTGTAATGACATACTCATTATTTTCGATTTGGTAAATCAGAAAAATAATGGAGTCATACTCCTAATATATCTACCCAGTAAAAGTAGAAAATATCAATCCCCTCCCCCTTTTCTTTCCCGCAGAGTTAACACAAAGTGTATCGAACAACTCCCCATTTTCTATAATACGATCATCATAGTCATCATACAATTTTTTTTATAGGCTGGGCATGCGCCTCTCTCATGTATTCCAAAACCATCAAAACATTTAAATCCCGTCCAGTGCCCTACCTGTGGTCACGACGCTTGACTATCAGGATTGTGCCCTTTACTTGACCCTTGACAATTAACCCAATTATCCCCGTTTGCCGGAGTATAATTTCTACTGACCTTATTATCATTATTTGCCTTCATTCCTAGCATTACAGCTACTTCCGAATTCTGTTGTAAAATCTCCTGTGCTTGTCTCGACGTTCGTTTGGATTTCCTTCCATAATGAATTTTTCTCGCAATGGGACATGCAAAAAGAGTTTGTTTTTGTTTCCGCACATCAGATGTCATTACCGTCGTGATAAAGGTTACAATAACATTTGACCTTTAATTTTATGGCTACGAAGTTCGAACGGGTCGATAAACGACTTAGGCTGTGTTCCAAACGAAAATATACCACAAAAAATTTTTTAACTGGTCGCGGTGCAGTTAAAAATTTTAATCATAAATTCCTTTGACGTTTTGTGCAACCACACAAAAAAATGGAAAAAAACAATGCAAATCTAAATTTAAAAGATAACGAAAATAAAATAAAAAGAAAATGGCAATTAACGATTTAATTTTTTTACTTCACAAAAGACAAAACTTAGAAAAATAAATAAAACTTAAACGTCAAAATTTTAACTTTTTAACTAGTTGCATTTGGAACAGCAAATCGGTTAAAAAATGAGGTAAGTTAAATATTTTTTACCACAGTTAAAATATTTAACTTTTAAAGCGATTGCCACAACCTTATAAACATTTTAAAATATAAAATTTTTTTTGAAAATGTTTTCGGCTTTTTATAGACAACATACTATTTGTAATGACATACTCATTATTTTCGATTTGGTAAATCAGAAAAATAATGGAGTCATACTCCTAATATATCTACCCAGTAAAAGTAGAAAATATCAATCCCCTCCCCCTTTTCTTTCCCGCAGAGTTAACACAAAGTCTTGTATATAGATAATATGGTTGGTTTGAGTTTTGAGAATTTTTATGTAAATGAGTATAAGGTTAAATTTAAAATTGATACTGGCTTTATCAGTTTTTGAACGATTGGAGGTCAAACCAGAAATCCAAAAAAAAAAATAGAAATAGTATTAACCCTTAAATGACACATGGGGTCCAGTGGACCCCAGACCTTTTTCAATCGTACATATTTAAATGTTTCCGCCGGAAATGCATCTCGTGTCCCCCCCTTGCTATAGTTGAGATATTGCACTACTTGTTTACGTACTCAGCGCAAGCCGGTTGACAGCTAGTATCAGTGTAGAAAGGTCCAAAATCACAGTGGGGTCCAATGGACCCCAGTGTGTCATATCCGTATATTTGTGTGAAAATCGGAATAATTTGTAGGCATCTCAACTCTAGCAGACCTAAAGCGAGAGAGATGCATTATGCCCCCGCTGCTGATATCTGCCTGTAAACAAAATAATTCGAGAGGTACTTATCCTATTTTCAAGAAACAAAGACAGACTAATAGACCTTGACCAGATATGAAAAATGTGATATGACTAAGATCTCTAGGTGATCGGATTTGATAAAAATTGAATGGAAATATTTATATTGTATACGAAATAATTTTTCAAGTTTATTTTTGGCCGTTTTTTGTGTTGTTTTATTGTTTTTGGTCGTGAGTAAGACTGCGCTCGATGTTAAAATTTATTTAGTTCATCATATTTCTGTTGATTTTGACGTATTATTAGATGGCGTATAATTTGCGGAGTCGAACCGTCCGAGAAGTGCTAGTAGCGATGATGAGCATCGTGAATCCATCGACGCAGCTTCTTCAGGAGGAGAAGATAGCGTGTTTGAGGACAGTAAAGACAATAATTCAGACTTTTCGATGTGCAGTGCTCCAGAGAGTGCCACTGAAGGAAGTAGACCAGAAAGATATGGAAGAGGGTACTTTGGATTAACGGCGTTTGTATGTAGAAGAGCGTCAAGCGGCTGGCCAGAGCCGTGGTCGACCATCTTCGACTATAAGAAAAAATTCCACGTTCATATTGCAAAATAAATATGATACCTTTTTTTAAAGAATCAGTATCAGACTTATTTTTATCTAAAAAGATACTATCTCAAGGGTACACCACTAAATTTTTAGCTAAAAATATTGAAAATTAAAAAAATACGGTTAATTTATGTAAAAAAAGCCATTTTTTTATTTTTTTTACAAACCTATTTTTTTCTTGGTATCATAAAATTAAAATTTAATTAATGTAATAATTTGGTCTCCTTTAGTAAACTTTAAACTATATTGAAAAAAATTGTGAAAGCTAAATATCCAAAAATTCAAGAAATAATGGGCAATTTTCAAGCTGGGGTCTAAAAGACCGTTTGGCGGTACCAAGATTACACCGTCTGGCCTAGTTGAGCTAATAGTTAAATCGGATTAGAGAACATTAGAAAGTTTACATTAATGAAAAATATTTGTGATATTACTAAATACTAACAAATTTTTAAAGTATTAGGCAAATTTCCCGATAAACTCAAACTAGTTTTAAAAGTGGATGCTCAACCAATTGCAAGACCACCGAGAAGAATCCCGATTGCTATTAAGCAAAAAGATAAAACATTCTTAGATAGGTTAGAAAATAGTATTATAGAATGGCTTTTAGGACCAATTGACGGGGTTAGAATTATGATGATACTAGAGAAACCAAATGGATCATTAAGAATATTCTTGGAATCAAAATGAATCGACAATAAAATTAAACAAGATTTTTTATCAAAATTAGCGGACAGCTAGATTAGCTGGTGTCACATATTTTACAGGTATTCTAGACATTAAAGATGGCTTTTACCAAATTAACTATAGCGAACGTTTTAAAGGCTGAATGAAAAGAATTTTGGCGAC
This sequence comes from Tipula helvola, assembly GCA_963556165.1. Classification (NCBI taxonomy): domain Eukaryota; kingdom Metazoa; phylum Arthropoda; class Insecta; order Diptera; family Tipulidae; genus Tipula; species Tipula helvola. Next base: position 140,972,342 of record OY744482.1, on the reverse strand, counting down.
TTTGCAGGCATAGATGCATAGATGATTTATTGGTAATTGTACGAAATGAGAAGAAACATGATAACAATTTAGAACAAGTCATAAAAAGGACCAAACAATTAAACATATAAAGGTGCAATACAAAGTAAATGAGGTCAAATTTTTAGAACATATATTTGGGATCGTTAGGATAAGATTTGTTTTTAACTTTGTTCCCTTAAATTTTTTTTTTTTGTTGTTTTATTTATTTTGAAAGATTCTCACCAAAAAAAAATAAAAAATAATAATGTTGTACCATATACACCTATATTTAGTGTTATTCATTTTAATGTAGGAATCACTATTATCTATTATGCACATATTTGTCTGAAAAAAAAAAAAAATCTACAAATAACTGAAAAAAAATCCAGAAAAAATATTTTGTTTATAGGAATTTTTAGATGTTTGGCACAACTTGAAACAGTTGTAGTAAACTATTAGCAGAAGCGGTAGGAGCGATAAAATTTCTTTGATCTGTGCCTGCAAAGTTGACGAAGCATTTTTCAATTTAATACACAATCCGCTTGGGTTATACAAGGTCAATCCCGGGATTCCGGGATTTCGGGATTGGCCGGAAATCCTGGGATCCCAGTTTTTTTGTCAATCCCGAAATCCCGGGATTGGATACTCTAGCTCTAATGTATTCGTCGATGCTATACTAACCGAATGAATTAAGTTATCCAAAACACAATTTAGAAGCGATAAGAGCTATATAATTCCTGTAAAATAATTCATTAAAATAAATTTTACCTTTCCTTCAAAATTTAACTTTCAAGTAGAATAAAAAAAAACATTAAAACGAGAAAGTTTTTAAATATAAATCAAACAGTATGAAAAAGTTTGAGAAAGCACTGGCTTAGACTGTGTCCGAAACCTGTGATAAATATTGTTTAGTACTAATTTTGTGTCATTTATTTGAAAAACTGCACACATCCAAATTATCATAGTCAATTCCTATGCTAATTTGTGACAGCTACAGAATAAATTCATTATTTGATTAACTAGTGTGATTGAATTGTTGTACCGATTTAACTTAATTGACGTAGTTATGCCGTTATAAATCATCCATGACATTTTTTGTCCAACAACTATCCATTTCTCGAAAATTATTGTAATTAAAATGAAGCAACAAAAATGTGAAGCGGAGTCGGGGAAATATACCAAAAATTATTACACTATTCGGACAGCATAATAAATATTTGTGAATATAAGGGAATATTTGTGGTACGGCTACGGACCTTTTTGTGTCTATGCCTGGTCCTAGTAGACCGCCACCCAAACCTAACCTAACCTAAGGGAATATTTTTGAAAGAAATGTCAAAAAAGTGTACTAAAAAATATTTATCATAGGTTTCGGACACAGTCTTACTGTGTCCAAAACCCGTGATAAATATTTTTTAATGCTAATTTTTGACATTTATTTGAAAAAACCGCACACACCCAAATTATCACAGTCATATCCCATGATAAACCAATTAAAGTAGGTATGATCAAGCGCATGTATTGCTATCTCTTTCACTAAAAAATTCTGTCATTTGGTGCTTTTTTCTTGATATACTTTTTTTTATAAACACTAGTTCATAGCAAACAAAAACAAATCGAATTGCTTTGCGGTGATAGTTTTTGTGAAAATTTTGTGAAAACAACGAAGCCTTGTGATTTTATCGCACCGAATGACGATATGCGCAAGAAAAGACTAATTTGAAACAGCTGTCAATCATACCTATTCAATTGGTTTATCATGGTCATATCCTATGATAATTTTTAACACATAAACACAATAAATTCAGTATGTACATAAATAATGTAGTCGCCTTAGCGTTTTACTTCAAAGAAAATTATTTGCTTCATTCGCTGTTATGAGGATGCAATTTTTCAACTAACTAATTTTTGTTGTCGAATTAAATGTTTGTGTTTGAGTTCTATTATGAATGATTGTGAGTGTGTTAGAGTGTTGTGAACATTCGATAAATATTCAGAAATCGGAAATTGTTCAATGATGTATGTGAATAGTGCAATTTGTTGTTTATAATTTTGGGCAAGTATGAGTGTAGGCCAATTTCATATTTCTGCGGATATTTATTTCTCATATATGTACATACATATTATGTATGCTTGTTCTATTCGTATTACACTCGGTGCCAGCATTTCTTCCTCGATTAATTCTTAACAATCCAATAGCATGAATCTAAATTTTGGAAATTATTCAACGTTTCGTTAATCATTCCCATTTATATAAACATAAACAACCCTATAATTATTCTGAAAATATACCACTAACTAGCCGCAATATAAGCTAGCTTACTTTTGGGTATACCATTGACGTCAAAAGTTGTCATTTTTGTCCAAAAATTTCCATTTCTCAAAAATTATTGTATTTAAAATGAGACTACAATATGAGGCGGGGAAATTTCCAAAAAAATTACACAGGCACACAAAAAAAAATGTCAAGACCCAGAGGGTAGACCCCTTACCCCTCCAATTTTGGGGTCGCTGAAACCGAATATGACCATAAAAAAATGTCAACTAGCTATTTCCTCGTTACCATCCACATACACCCTCTTCTGGGAATTGAAATATCAATTCTCATACAAAGCCGAGTAGGGTGTGTATTCCAATGTTTTCTGGCTACTAAAAACGAATAAAACCACCTCTATACATCCCGTGATTTCACTAATTGCTTTATTAATCTGAGTTTTAAAGATAGCAAAAAATGAACATTCAAGATCATGTCTTCTCGCATCAAGTTCTTTAAATCGAAGTGCCCCGACGCTGGAATGACTCGCATCAATAACTCGGCTTCTGTTGATTTTTTGCTCAAATCTCTGTCGTTTTGCCAACAAGAAACTAAGTCAGTTCTATATCTACTTTTGCGACTAGGATACCTCCACGTGGAGAAGGCGGATACGGTTATCCGGCTAAGTTCCTAGGTAAAACAGGATGCCTTCATGGCAAGAGTAGGAAAAAAAATTACGATGCAGGGGAGGGAGACCGCAGTTTCGGCGGCTGGTCAGTGTGAGAGAGCAGGCCCGCAGATGTCGTCATCATGCGACTGCATCTCGGGAGTAGTGGGCAACTTGGCTACTTTAGGATTTAATGCTTCAAGAAGAAATGCAACTCCAACTGTAGTTCTAAGTCCTGAAATACTCGTGTTGGATCGTCAAGCATTACATCCTAAAGCACAGAGATCTATGATGAATCCGAACACAGAAGGGGAGTGCTACATATGCATGACTAGATTCAATGGTATGTTTACAGCCAAAAATGTCGTGTATGCAGATGTTTTGTCATTTACACCTCCCATTTTCCAGGATGATCATGATGATTCGGTAACAGATGCCAACAGGACTGTGTTCACGAACTCTACATTGTAACAAATTGTTACAACTGTCATTGTACAAATGACATAGCAGTTAACAACGATATTGTTACAAACGTCAAATTTGCTACCAAAACAAACTTTGTTTAGCAAAATTTTGTTTCTTCGTTATCATAAATACATATAATAAAAAAAATAATTATTTAATTAACAAGAACCAATATTCATTTCACGTATTCATTTGTATCGAATAAATTATTTTCATCCGTAAATTGATTAATACGATCAGAATCCATAATTGTTTATTTTAATGACAGCTGGAAAGGCAGTATTGAGTAGAGTTGTAAATGACGTTTGTAACAATAAGGGGAAATTTTGGTTTTGGTTTATGAACAATACAAAGCACGTTGCTGTGGTTACAACCGAGGTTTATGAACGCTTTAGAACTGTCATTGTTAACAATATTGTTACAATGTAGAGTTTATGAACACAGTCCAGATGATTCAAGCAGTGTAGAGGACGAAAGTGAGAGTGGTTCAAATACTGACGTTAGTGAAGAGGCTGAGCCTTACAAGAGAAATAGCCCAATATGAAGCTATGAGACCAAAAGAGATTGAACGATATAATACGTAATTTGGGTTTACCAAAATATGATGCAGAGCTTCTCGCGTGAAACCTTAAGAAAGATGGTCATTTGGCTAAGAAGACTTCTGTTACCTTTTACAGACATCGGGAGAAAGAATTCCTTCCCTTTTTCACGAAAGAGGAGTCTCTTGCTTATTGCAAAGTTGTTCGAGGACTTTTTGATTGTTTGAAACCAAGCATCTATAGAAGTGAAGAATGAAGACTATTTATTGACTCTTCTACACGCAGCTTGAAAGCGGTACTGTTGCACAAAACAAATAAACTGGCTTCCATAACCATAGCACATTCCGTGAACATGCCAGAAGAGTAGGAGTCATTATCCTTTGCGTTTGAAAAAATTCATTATGGTGATCACAATTGGCAAATTTGCGGAGACTTCAAAATAATCACCATTCTCTTGGGGCAAAAAAAGGGGCATACAAAATATCCATGCTTTTTGTGTTTGTGGGACAGTTGTGATCGTACGAATCACTATACATTGAAAAATTAGCCTATGACAAATGCTTTAGTTCCTGGTTTAGCTAATATTCTCGCTAAACCATTGGTATCACCTGAAAGAGTTCTTCTTCCTCCATTACATATAAATCTCGGATTAATTAAATAATTAGTCAAATCATTTAAAGGAGAAGGGGATGCTTTTATGTACCTCCAACAGAAGTTTCCAAATAAATCCGAAGCCAAACTTAAGAAAGGAGTTTTCGACGGGCCGGAAATTCGGAAACTATTTATTAATTTATAATTTGTTTTTTAAACTTTAAAAAAAAAATTTTATTTAATTTTTAGTTTTGATTTTAATTCCAAATTTGAAATTAAATAAATTCGAATTTATTTAAGTAGGTAAAGTTTAGAAAAAAATAATTAATCTCGATTTCGATTTTTAGGAAGTCTCATGGAATCTGTCTCAGTCTTCCAGAATATTCAAGCATCTAGCGTATTTGTAGTTTTTAGAATTGTGCTGTCTTGTGCTAGCCTTTATCTTCATCATAAAGAAACACTTAAATTTAGTGATTAATTTATTATAGATGCCTAATTTAATTTATTTTTAAGGAGTTATTGGCTGATAATTTTGAAGTAAATAAGGATTTGGGTTTCATAGAATAGGAACGAACCATCGGTTTTGGTTAGTTTAGAAACAGCTGAGAAACCTGACCGGATTTCTAGAAACATCAAGCATCCAACGACGCTTAATTTAGAAATTGAGTAGTTTTGTGCTAATTTATCGAATATTAATAAGAAAAAAATTTACTAAAATTTAAGTAAAAGTTGTAATGGATGCCGTGTTGACTTATATAAGTTCTTGTAAGTCTTATTATAAATCGTATTATAAGTACAGCTTAGAAAGAAACTAGAGAAAGAAATTGTTTTTAGAAATTGTGTTACTGTCTTCTTAAATTATAGGCATTTCAGTTCGGACTTCATACTTTAGGAGCTAATTAACACCTTATCATTTCGATTTTGGTTACTGGTGTTATTAATTGTAATTCATTACAGAACAGCGTCCATCACAGATCAAATTTCTATTTGCTTAGTGGCAGGCTCGCAGTAATGCTTAATTTATAATAGTAGATTGAGTTAAACTGTAGTTTTAAGTTGCGAGAAATGTGTTGTCATTGTGCTACTAACTATTGGCTATACTTCTTAGCAGTCTGAAACCGGGTCAAATTCTATCATTGCTAACTAAACCTATATCCACATCTTATTTATGTTGTGTGTAACAGGGTGTTCGGTGAGGCCCGATCATCTCCGGGAGGTCTTGCTTAAAGCTTGATCGAACACTTTAATCAATCAATCAATCAATACGTATATACAAAATCTCTTTTCTTTCAAAGAAGTACAATTTTATATTACATGCCAGTTTCCATTTCATACAAAATGATTTACGCGTCGTAAAAAATAACATTTTATAAAATCTTGAAACCCAGAACATAACATTGTAAAAAAAATAAAATGCAACAAATAAATTCAATAAAATGAAATTGTATATGAAAAAATAAAAATACTAAATGTTTATTTCCAATTTAGTTAATCTCGCAATCCCGTAAAAACGGACGGCATATGCATGTACCGATCCCGAGAAAAGAAGAATATACATTGGAGAAAATTCAAAAATAACATTACGGCGCGGCGGCCAGTTTTAAAAAGCAGAATGAAGATGGTAACATTTTATAATTTTCGAATAATTAGTTTTTTTTCAACTAAACTAAATAAATATGACACCAACTGCATAAAATTTGTAAATGTTTGACAGCCTGCATCTTAAAAAACAACAATAACAAAATCATGTTTTGAAAAAATTTTCACATTCTCAATATAAAAATCATAAAATTAAAACATGACTTCTTGTACCATATTTTTCACCATTGAATCATATCTCTCAACAACCAATCTCACACAATGGGAAACAATGACTCTGGTTGGCATTTAATTATAATAAGACATTTCCCTTGTACTGTATAGCCAATAGTAGTGTATGCATGCACAGCCCGCTAGTGTATCCCAAAATGCCATTCATTGAATTGAAACAGTTTATTTCGAGAAACCTTTGACATTGAATAAAATTCTTCAGAAAAATGCAATCAGCCTTGTATACCGATTGCACTATATATTGTACTATAGACAACTGGGATTAGATTTTTTTTTTATTGTTAATCAATTAAATTGCAATATGTTTATATGACACATTAAAAATAATAGGTGCAGTTATAAATGATTACGATTCATTCAAAGAAAAGTAAAATAGATTAATTAGATATTTTCATTAGTTACGGAACATTATTTATCGTTAGAATAGAATTACACCAAAACGCTACAACTGACGCTCTGTTTATGTAAATTCACACATACATATTTTATAAGATGTAGCTTTATTATAAATAATAAAATGAAAAATAAAAGGTTTAACAACAGTTTTAATGACAGAATGTAAAAGTTTATTTTAGTGCTCGCCTAAATAAAATATTCATTAGAATATTAAACGCTTATTGATTGAACCGAACACAATACGTATAGTTATTCAATTTTCTCATAGTTTGGTTTAAAAACATTAACATACATATCATACCACAATAATATTAACAATTATGTTTCGAGGGTTTTTTTACTGTACAAGTGTGTAACGGCTTCATATAAGTTTTTAGAAAATTTAAATTTAGTATGTATAACCAAGAAACAGATTTAAAATCAAAACAAAAGAAAAAGTTACGATTTGCAATTTGCTGAGTGATTACTATAATGGCACACGCATGTATACAAATATAAATTAGTTTTTATAAATTAATTTATAACGTGAACCGAATTATTAATGCATTGGTGAAACACTTATTAAAACAGATATACAATAAAACAAGTGTTTAACACCAAAACAAGTATATGTTGTGTGCCTATATCGACGAATATAAAAACTTTAAGTAAATTCAAAATATTCTGGCCTTACCTATAATTTTTCATACTATTCAGCTGCCTTTGTTCGACATATTCTGAAAACGAAGGAAATTTCGGTAACTGCAAAAATGATGGCAACGAAGATTGTGGTGTTGTTGTTGTTATTAAATCAGCTGAACCACTACTAGTTTTATCATTTTCATAGCCACTGCCCAGAGAACGAAAAGCAGGAGGTAAATTTATTGAAAATGGTATTGTAGGTTTAGCTCCAGTGGTTGATATAAATGCTAATAGTCCAGCTACAAATATGCATCCTATTTTAAAACGATTTTCACTAAAACTTATAAACTTCATAATAACAACGTTTCTTTTCATTAAATTTAAACGACTTTATTTTGAAAATTCACTAAAAAATTTCTTAATTCATAATCGTAAATGAATGTAATTAATTTTTTTTTTTCTTCTTTAATAACTTTCTTATGTAACTTCTATATTTATTATTTAAATATTACAAGTGAAATAAAACTATGATTAACCATAAAAAAAATATTTAAAGCTAAGAAAATTTTAATAACACTAACTCGTTAAATGTAATACCGCGACTAAATAAATTAATGAATAACTACAGAATCAAAGCGAACGGAATTTCAATACAATAAAATTAAATTGAATCGCTGAGAAAGAGAAATTTGACCAAGAGTAGTTTACATTTTGTATAGTTATCTACATACTATACACACTTTTATTATTGATGATGATGAGGAAGGTGGAAGTTTCATCCAACTTTTTCGTGATATACGTTGATGGTGTTAAGATGTTCAAAATTATTTTCTTTTCTTTTAAGTTTAAATAAAATGTGAAGGTATATTATTTATGCGAGTATTACAGAAGAGCTAATATGGCATAAACTTACTCGTTTATCGTCATATTCACCTTTTATGATTTCCAATTCTCGATATTTCTAAATGGAATAAATGAGTAATGTATAATATAAAAATTGGTATATCCACAACCGTATAGTTTCGATTATAGTGTTTGGCTTATTATAGAGTACATTTAGTTATGTACACAAATTATATATGAAATCAGTGATTTAAAACTCATCGTTTGAGGAATAATAGACAAAATGTTGTTTCCGTTGAAATCCATTCAATTTTCAAGAACGCTGTGCTGTCGCTAATTAAAATCGAACAAAATTTGATTGAAAACCAAAAATACATCAAATTATATGTAGAATACAGTAGAACACCTATCACTCGTAATTCTTAGAATGAATATTTCCTTTACTTTATAAAATATTGTTAACTGTTTTTTAAGTGATTTAAAAACCGATTTTTTGAATATGCTTTACTAAATAATTTTACAAGCAAAATTTGGAAGTGTTTGCACGGCGCCAGCGCCGGATATACAAATAAAATTGAAAATTGTATATATTATAGAGCCGCCCTTGTATCGATTTTAAAACAATAATATTTAATAAATAAAACATTGCTAATTATAGTTGTTTGTTAGTTTTGTCATTAAGAATTTATTTTTGAAAATAATATTGATTTTTCCAAACTATATTGTAACATACTTGAATACTAGAAAATTCTAAAATTACTTTTCCTTCTTCTTCCGCTGGCACTACATCCCATAAAGGGATTTAGCTGCCTCAACGATGCTCCTCAAAATAATTCGATCCGCCGCAAGAGAACACTTATGACCGAGTGACCGACATCCATCGGATAGGTGGTCTCCCACGAGGTCCTACTTTCGTTGGTGCCGACTTCAAGGCCTGTTTAGTGGTCCGATTTCATGAATCCGATGATGCCGACTTTATCGAGATCATTTCTGATTATTGGGCTTGATTATTGTGCGGCTCCTTCTTTAATGAGACCGAGAATTTTTCTTATGATCTTACGCTCAGTTACAGCAATTTTCTGTCTTATCAGCGCATTGTAGATATTCAGTTTTATTTTGCGCGATATATGAGGAGACTTGAATATATTGATATTGGCGTAAAATGCTCGGTAGCCTGATGCCATCCTCGATAAAATATCCACAGAAAAGGAGTTTTGCTCAGTGTTCAGTGATCGTAGATATTTGAACTCATTCACCTTTTCATATTTTGTATCTCCTGAAATTAAGTATGTATTTAGTCTTCGTTTCATTGATCTGCCTATTTGTTGGGCTGTTAATTTCAATGGGATGAGGACCTCTTTCAGAAATGATGTTGCCACCCAGAATGCAAATATCGTCAGCGTATGGTAATAGCTGGATTGATTTATAATACAAGCAGCTGCGCTGTGCCATATTTAGCTAACGACCGGCATACTCCAATGATAGTTTGAAAAGAGTTTGAGCTATTGGGTCTCGTTGTCACACTCCAGATGTTATCTCGAAGGCATCGGAAATTTGGCCATATTGCAGAATTTTATGTAAAAATAATTTTAGAATCCAATTTCCAACACACATGTCGAATTGCAACATAATTCGTTAAGAAGTAGGCAAGTTCCATCATACTTAACCATATTCCAGAACTTCATCAAAAAATCATTTTAGAATCTCATTTCCAAAGCACAGGTCGAATTTCATCATAATCGGCTAAGAAGTAAGCAAATTACATCGTTTTTGGCCATGCAGAACTTCATCTAAAAATCATTTTAGAATCCCACTTCCAACGCACATGTCGAATTTCATCATAACCGGTTAAGGAATAGGCAAGTTCCATCATACTTGGCCATATTCCAGAACTTCATCGAAAAATTTGTTAATTTGTTTAGAAACCCATTTCCAACGCCTATGTCAAATTTTATCTTATTCGGTGTAATGGTTTTGAGAGCGGAGATAAATTAACTGAATAATTTAACTATCAATTTGGCCATTTAACCCACTTTACCCAAAAAGGTGTACTTACGCTCCTATTAAATAAATATTATAAAATATTGTTACGTTTTTGCTTTGTCAATCAAGGTTCGTATCACTGGATTGTGAATAAAACACAACACTTCAATTTATCACAAACGATTTTATTTATTGATTATAAAAATTATTAATTTATTAACAAAAATTCACAAAATCACTTATTATACTTTTCGCACAATTCCACTGTTCACTTATAACTTTTATTTCACACTAAAACTAAAACACTTTTTAATTTCGTTTTTAATCTTTACTTATCGCTTACCAAAAACTTAATGTTCTAATTCGAATTCGTTCATTCCTTACTCAAACCAAAACTTCTCGAAATTTCATGATTGTTCCGGTAAGAACAGTTTAGAAACATTTCGAACAGTTTTTATCATGGAAAATTCCATTATAGTACAATTCAACTTTGCGCTATCAATTAACTTATTCTATTCTAACCTAGGTGTCACCGTAACAATACGTTTATTATACTAAATGGCTACACAAATTAAAAAAGGCTGAATTAAAAAAAGTGAATTAAAAATAGTGATTTTTGTATGAACACCTGTTACTTTTTTTATTTCTTTTTTTTCACAAATTTTCTGAAATAAAAAATGTATTCTTTTTCATACAATATTCGCTATTTTTATTTCATTAATGAACACTTTTTTTAATTCAGCCTTTTTTAATTCGTGGTGCCATACTAAATATTCGTTCTTCGAAATACATACTGTGTTTAAGATTTTGAAATACATGAATCAAAAAATCCAAATTAATCACGTTGCGAATAAGTATAATCATAATTCAAAAATGTTTGTACATATTTTCTTTTTTCTCAATTTCGTTATACATCTGTCGTATTTCCATGAGATAAATGAATTCAAATTATTTTTGAATTATTTTTTCTCATGGAAACAAGTCGCGAATTATTTTTTCGAATTGAAATAAAACAACAAGTAGAAAGACCAAGTTGGCGTCTGGTATCGGGTGGTATAACTAAAATTAAGAATGAATTAAATAATTCAAACTTTTGGTTTGAATTATTTAATTCGTATCGCGAGCAATTGTTGTTGTAAAATTCTCATGGAAATACGACTATCATAATATTCGATAATTTTTGAATATGTGGTTTGAACGAGAAATAGCAAAGCAACCTTGATTATACAAGCCATAATCTAAAAAACGAAGCTTTTATAGTAAAACACATAAAACATATCATCGAATGCATCAAAAATAATATACTTCTTACACTTTCTGCCGTAGGCACTTGGCGAAACACACTTAATACACACATTTTTAAAATTTTTAAAAACACTTGTTAAATATTTCGCAAAATTACAAAAGGTTTAAAAAATCACTCGATCGATTTCGGCTTATTAGGCCATCATCAGGAGTATCTACTAAACTGTAAAAATAAAAATGTAGTTAGATATATACTATGGTATATATGGTTGGAAAAAGCAAAAAGTGAAACCAAAATATACCAATAAAAATATGTGGGAGTGGTAAACAATAAAATTGGTGACAGCAATAACATTAAAAACTAAAATAGGGGGTGAGTTAAACACAGGTAAAATTGGTGAGAGCAATAAACATTCAAAAATAAAAATTAAAAGGGGGGTGAGTTAAACACAGGTATATGATTATTGATTAGTCAACGGTCGAATAACAAAATTCCAGATGTTGATTTTTTTTTTTTTTTATTATTTTTTTTTTATTTTTTTTTATTTTTTTTATTTTTTTTTTATAACCCGACGAATTAGTAATTTTATGGTATGGAATGAGTATGTGAATAAAACAATGCGGGGTCGGTAATTGGTGAGAAACGGATTTCTCTCTGTTCGTTGAGGATATTTTGGTTAAGAAATATAGCTTTTCGGATTTCGTAAGATTCTAAGTTGTCTAAACGTCTGCTTTTTGGTTGTACATGTAATATTTCTAAATTGTTTAAACTGGATGTGTGATTTTCTAACGTTAAATGATTATAAAGGGATGATTCATGGCTACCAGATAAATGTTCTTTAACTCTAACTTCAAAATTGCGCCCAGTCTGTCCGATATAAGAGGAACTACAATCATTACAATTGATCTTATAAACGCCAGACTTGGAAAGGCGATCAATTCTTGGTTTATTGTTAAAAATCATTTTCTTAATTGTATTATTGTTATAAAAAGCAAAGCTAATATCTGTATATTGTGTCACGATGTTACTAATCCGTTGACTAGTTTTTCCTATATACTCTAAGCGGCGCCAATTTTTCGGCATTGGGCTATCAGGTGGATAAATGTTAGCTAAAGCTTTATGTTTCAGTTTTCTGTTTAATAGCTTTAATATAGTCTTAGCTGCATAACCGTTATTCGCTGCTATTTCTAAAATTATATTAAGCTCTTTGTTATAATTGGATATGGTCAAAGGAATGTTTATTAATCTATCTAAGAATGAGTGGAAAGCTGACATTTTAATATTATGGGGATGGTTTGACGAGTTAGGTATAATGGCGTCTGTATACGTGGGTTTTCTATAAATGTTGAACTCTAATGAAGAATTAATTCTGGTTATTGTTATATCTAGAAAGTTAATGGATTTGTTTTCTTCTTTTTCTACCGTAAAATTAATGGTGGGATATTGAGAATTTAACCAAGTGAGAAAAGAGGTTAATAGCCTATCAGTTCCATTCCATAGACATAGTATGTCATCAACATATCTGTACCAAAAGATCATATGACGGAAATAAGGATTATTGCTTGATACAATCGTTTGTTCGAAGAAATTCATGAAAATTTCTGCTAACAAAGGTGACAGAGGGGAGCCCATCGGTAGACCATCAGTGAATCTGAAATACTTATTATCAAAGCAAAAATAATTTTGTTTAATACAAGTTTCAAATATCAGCTTCAGTTCATTCCGAAGGCTTCCATCTGCAACATCCCTATCTAAGTAAGTATAAACTATTTGAGACAAAATGTTAATTGGAATAGAAGTGAAAAGACTAGCAACGTCAAACGAAACTAATTTTGAGTGTAGTGGAATATCAACATCTTGAATTTTGCTAATCAATTCTACCGAGTTCTTAACCGAGAAAGCCGAAACGAAATTGGTATGACTGTTGAAAAAGTTTATGAAACCCTTACATAGCTTGTAGGCAGGTGCATTGCAATACGCTACTATTGGTCTAATTGGAATGCCTTCTTTATGGATTTTAGGTAAACCATAAAGAATTGGGGCAGATGGATTCATAACCGTGTACCTCCAACCAGTGCCATCAAAGACCTTTGGGTATTGGTTGATACAATTACTGACCAAAGTCTTAAATGACCTAGTAGAATCTCTATTGAGCTCTAATGCGTTGCTTTCTGTAATGAAATCAGAAATTTTATTGTAATAATCGATTCTTGTGAGAACAGTGATCGTATTGCCTTTATCCGCTTTACAGGCTATCAGGTCATGATCACGTAACTTTTTCTTAATCGTACCAATCACTTTAAGGTTATTATTAGAAGAAGAAACAGAAGAATGAGAGGAGATAGAGGAGGAAGCGTTTTAATTTGTCAGAGCCAACTTTGATGTATTTTTCATAATGAAAGTTCGAAAAATATATTTTAGAAATAATTTATTTTTAAAATTTCTGCAATTAATATTTACTTAATATCAATATACCCTTCTTGTATATTACTGTTAAAGATAATATGAAGAACACTTTTGTATAAACATTTTGTAACATTTTTGCTGTTTTCATTGAAAAACTTGAAGCTAAAAAACACCGCTTTTACTATGGATTCCTATGGAAATCAGTGAAAAGTTATACCACTAAAAAAGCTTCTAAAAAATACGTCATAATGACTATAGCTCTATACTCTAGAAGGCTCTGGAAATAAACGAGAGCTTTTAAAGTGTTCGTTTGTTGGAAATATTTTACTTGATCAAATCGATGTACCATCCATACTGGAATCAATTAAAATAGAGGCACCGAGTAGGAATTTAAGAGATCATGAGTTCCTTCATCCGAATAAACACAGAACGGACTATGGTGACAATGAACCGGTAAACATGATGTCGAAGAGTTTTAATAAAATCGACCATCTCTTCGACTTTTACTTAAGCAAAGACAGCTTTAAACGTAGGTTGAAGCAACATTATGCTCCGACCTGAAAATATTTGTATGTCAATTTTAATTTTTTTTTAATTTTATTTTAATTTTTATTCTACCCTGTTCACATTATTGTTATAAATTTAAGTCAAATTTATAGACTTTTCCCTTGTATAAATAAAATAAAAGTTAATTCATTCTGTATAGTATTTAAATTTGATCTCTGCTTCTTATTTGATACTTGTATATTCTGAGGACTTCCTCATAGCAATCCCAATCTAAATTATAGCAGTTCTTGTTTTCTTGGCTTTTCTAAAAACTCTTTTGCATTTTTGACGATAGCTACATGAAAAGCATTTGATAGCTTGTCTACTACAGGTCTTGACATCTGATAGGTTACTCCTGCAGGAGTACATGGCGATAGTAGCTTTGTTTACTCTCTTTCCAAAATGTTGGGCATCCAACTTAGCTTATACCACTGACAGACTAGGGATTAGCTAAGCGCGATTAGTGAATTTTTCGAGATTAGCTCAAGTGCGTCAAGTTCAAGATTAGCTAAACGTGTTTATTTCGAGATTAGTGACAAAGCGCGACTAGTGAACTAATCTCTCAATATTTGGAGGTGTAACTCTTTTTAATGAGTTTAGTGAGAGTCCAAGTGGCGCCATTGTATGTAAATGTTAAAATACAATTGTAAATACAAGTTGCGCTATTTTAATATAGATGGAACTATTATCAACATTTTTAAAATTACAAAAATTTGTGGTAGATATAAATAAAAAAGATCGAAAATTTTGGTGTTCATGCTGTGTGCCTTAATCGACTAAACTAACTAACTAAACTAAAATATGTTAGTTAGTATAATTTATATGAAGATGGCACTAGTATAAAAGTCATTTACTGTGCCTCAAAAGGAACTAAACTAACTAAAATAAATGTTAAAATTGTGCGAAAAACCACCACAAAATCACATAAAGGTTTACATTGATTCATTTAATAATTGATATTTTCACATTTATCATTCACCAATGCAATTTTAAAGTATTTTAAATAAAAAAGTAATGCAAAACAATAAACAGAAATGTCAAACAAAAGTAATTCACGATACATGAAAAGTCATTGAAAAGTAAGCTCGTAAATTTACTTTTCGGTTGCCGCCTATGAAGCAATAGCAGAAGCTTCAATTTTGTTTTAGTTTAGTTAGTTTAGTCGATTAAGGCACACAGCATTAATCCTCTAATGCATGAATTTTAATTATTTTCTATCACAATTTTGAATTCAACTCGTGGTTGTTGAACAAATGTGCATATTACAACAACAAAAACCAAACCGTTATGACGAGAGTACTTTAAAAGAGAATAACTCATGTAAAACCTAAAGAAAAAAAATATTCGTGATAACGTAAAGTTAGACAATTCAATATAACGTAAAGTCCGCCTTTAGGCAGCGTTATGCATTAGAGGGTTAAATTATAATTTATTTTTTAATGCCTATGTTGTTTTTAATTATTGAACAACATCAAGAAAATCAAGGTAGGAGGGACAACTACCGGGAATTTGTATTTCTTAGTAAAGAGTAGCACCTCTGTCTTAGATGGGTTATTTCTAAGTCAACATTTACCAGCCCATTTCGTAACGATTGTCAGTGCATTCTGCATTACGTATACAATCGTGCCCACGTATTTCCCGGAAACAGCACTCGCCATGCCATCTGCGTTGGCAATCACTTCTTTACCCTCTCTCTCTCTCCAGCCCCAGTTCCCATTTACAAATTTACCACTATGTTCCAGACATTTCCAGTTGGGACAATACCTTTCCTTCGGGGTTCCTCTAATCACCCGCCTCTTAGGCGTACAACACATTGAGCGCGAACTGCGAATTGTGAATAAATTCCACAATGCGATAGTAGTAAATAGACGCACATAGAGCATGGCGCGAATTAAATAAACGTCAAATATAAAAAATCTTCCGAAACTTGACGTTTATTAAATTTGCGCCGCACTCTACGTGCGTCTATTTACGAATATCGCATTGTGGAATTTATTCGCAATTCGCAGTTCGCGCTCGATGTGTTGTACGCCTTAATGGTGGAATACCCAAATTCGAGCTAACAATCTTACTTTCAAGCTTATGATTAATTATCCACCTAAGGAGAAGTCCAGCTCAAGAATAACAATATTTTCCTGATTTTCTCTGCGTGTTGATGTAAATAATTAAAGTTTTACTCACAAAAACACTCTGGGATAATTGACATGCGCCCCTCGTATGACCAAGGGCGGAAAGTTTGAAATCACGAAAAATCTGTACTGAATGTTTACAGAGTTTTCCCGATTTGATATATCAAAATGGCTCGATTTCATGGGATTCGAAGAAACAACCAACAGTGGCGTTATCTGCGACTGAGGCGGAATATACACAGTAAAAAATGGGACGTTCTTCCCAAACCGTGAGTTAAAATCAACCGGAGTTAATTTTAAATTAACTCCATTTAAAAATGAAATTTATTATTGTTCTTCGTAGTTACATAAAATATATCTCCAAAAAATGCATTCAACTAACTACAAAAAATTGTTAGGTATAGTTAAATCCCTCAGGAGTTAAAATTCAACACCGGTTTGTTATTAGAAGCGATCTACTTCCGAAATATTGTTCCAATATTTTTTTTTAAAATTTGGAAAATTTATTATTTTCATTTTAATGATAGTTATAACTCCGTTCAATTATTCGAGAAGTTAATTCCAGAACATATCACATATTATTTATTAAAAATATCTACATTTCTTAAATGCAAGCGCTAACTCAATTATCTGTGCTAGTGGGCTTTGATTGTAATTTTATTGAAAGAGAATATAAGAGTAATCCTTAAAGAGTAAAATTTACCTACAACACTGCTGAGGGTTTAGTATGTACATAACATTAATTCTAAGCTTTTTCCTATTTTTTTAATCTCAAGTTACTATAAACAATAATTATCATTTTACAATGAACATAGATATGTATTTTTCGCTGGCGCTACATCCCGTAGAGGGATTTGGCCGCTTCATTCTGAAGTTTCATAATCATTTTTATAATGATTTTATAAAAAAAATTATTTGCAAGAAACTGTTATCGGTACAGTGCCTTCCACAAATCGAACCAGTATTTGCCAAAATTTTTCTCGCTTTATAGAAAATTCGAAAAATAAACGTTAAAACGTATAGATTTATAATTCTTTGTTCAAAATATAAATTTTACATTATAGAAGTTCCCTACGTCTGTATGTTTTTTTTAACTAGTATATGTAGATTGCGACAATTCTACATAGTTTTTGTTTTGTACTGACTGTTTTGTACTGACTGAATTCAAAAATTTAAACGGTCAAATTAACGGTAATGATACTACACAAGAATATAAACTACTCGGCACATTATTTAGCAACATCTAACTAAAACTGAGTTTTTTATTGATAAATTCAAGCAACAATTAAATTAATCAACTATAACTATACTTACATCAACTAAAACGAATGTTTTTCTACAAAAGATGCAAGTATGGTTAAGTTAATTAATTTAAGTGATTTATAATATGCAGACGAGTTTTAATCATCCTGCATAATGAAAAACCAACCAAAATTCCAGAAATTAATAATTTTTGATTCGATGATTTGTTAGGCAAACTGTTGAATTTATACACTAATTAAACGAAGACCGAACTGTTCAGCTGGCCAACGACCTAACATTGTTGACTCGACACGACTTATAAGATTCAAAACAAAAACATTTCCTGAGATTTAAGATGGTGGAACCTTACATTTTGATCACCAAAAGTTTATCAAATGAACACTTTTTTAATAAAATACCGCATAGCTAGTTCTGTAAATTTAATTTTTTGGCCTTACTAAGATCAAGTTTAGGCATCGCTGCGAACCAAATGATTTCTGTTACGTTTATACTTTTATAAATAATAAATGCAGTAGGAGATATGAAAAAATGCATTTCAATTGATTTACAAAGCGTCATATCGAAATATGTATTTTTGATCTATTTCACACTTATTTTTTGGTGCTAATATTATCTCTTAAATGGAAATATACTAAATAGAGCTAAAATTTACTCCTTTGTTGTGTTAAGAAATATTGTTACCTCCGGAAAAGAAATAATATTTGGAATCGGAAGTAATTTTAATATTATTTCGTAAATAAAGTGCCGAAAAAGTAGCCGATGGTTGATGATCGAACGAAAACACAATACACAAATCATTGTGGTTTTATCTTTCAATACATAAGGTTCGTGGCGTTAGCGTGTATCTGTAAAAATCAAAGTGACAAAAAAATAAAATAAAAATTATTTCATTACATTTACTAAACCTGTGTCTTTAAAATACAATTAAAATAAAGTGATTATTAACATCTAATTTTGTGAGCGATAAAAGTAAGTGCTTTTTTCAAGAGTAATTAAATTGGGTAAGTACAGTGCCGACCACGTGTAATAAAAAAAAAATCTAAATAGTGGTTAATTGATTTTTATAAGTTTTGCTAATTATTTAAGATTTAAAAGAATTAAACATGAATCGAAACTTATACCGTTCTCGTTTAATATCAAAATTACAATTAACGAATGTGAAAATCTCATATAGTTAGCATTACAATTACCACTAAAATTTAACGGGATATTTTTTCACGTTGCATATTTTTCTTATAGGAAAAATAGTATTTAGATTTATTAGGGTTTATATTCTAATTGTCGTGCAAGTAAATTTAAATATAAAATTGTAACTGAAATGGATGTAAATAATTTTCTTACTGAAAGCGAAATTTATACGGAAGAGCTGCTTAAAATTACATACATGAACAGTACCAGTTGGGTAAAAATTTCCGGAACGGAAAAGTTTAATAGAACAAAAGGTAATATTGCTTCAAGCTGAGTTCAGATAATCCAATAGTTTGCTGAAAAATGAGGTTCTTATTTCAAATTGCAATCAAAATTTGAAAACTGCTATTCAAAATTTAAGGATAATCGTTCATTAATTGGAAATCGATTTTGTTTTTATTAAGTAAGGTTTTCTATGATCACAAACAATGTTTTAACTAAGAAAGGCGAAAAATTCTAGTTTAAACAAACGTTGTTTATGGCCAAAAAAAGTTATAATTGTCTATTATAGTGAACGATTATTACATTAAAGTTGAAATAGTCGTTTTCCAGTTACGTTTGAAATCCGAAAAAGCTTATTTTACAGCCAAAAATCGAATATCTAAATCACGATTTGAGAGGAAAAGAACTTGTTAAGGTATTTGCGATTTATACTAAGAAAACGTATGATGGCATGTTTAACAGATCAACCTGTAATTATATAAATACATATTTATATAGAGTATATTTATTTATTTCCCTCCTAGTCGAATGTATTCATGGTGGTACAAAATTGGGTACGCAAGATAGTATAGCGTAATTCTTTGCTCAAAACCAATAAGAAATGACCTAATTAAAAAAACGGTTAGTTTCACCGCTATAGCCCATTCAAATAATTTTGTGCTCTGTTGGATCCTGGAAGACTTCCCTCAATATTTTTTAAAGTAGGAGTTAGAAAATAATGATTCCTCAATAATAAGACAGATACAAGTTTGCTCTGTAAAAGTGCCCTTAGAAGTCCCAATTAACTTTTACAATTCGAACAATAATTATTTAAAATAATAAAATACAACTTTTTATTCAAAATTTCATATTTTGTTATTGTTACGTGAAAAATTTACTGTGAAGTAATTTCTGAGCGTATCTGCTTTTAGTTCGCATTGCGTTTGTCCTTCATTCCTTTATGAAGGATAAACGCAACATTTATTGTTGTTTTAATTTTATGAATAAAAAAATTATTGTTTAATAAGTTTTCTATAAAATTTCATCTGTTGTTTAAAATTGTCTTCAACAATTTTTAGTTTTTTTGAGTTTAAATGAGTATGTTTCCAAGCTAAAAGATCAGTTAGGGCTTCTAAGTGTACATTATCCCATAGAAAAAATTTTAATTTTTCCTTTGAATGTACAATCGATAATTTCAACAGCTTTTAAATGTAATCAATTAAAAAGGACTGCATATACCAGTTTTTAATTGGATTTAGCTATATGAAACTAGCGGTACGGACAGAGTGAACGCGAAAAGCTATGCGAAGCGAGGAGCGGTGTTTTAAGCGGTGTTTTTTAGCGGTGAAAAAACGATTCGGTTACCGCGTTATCCTGTTGAACTCCTCATATAAAAGCAAATATTTTGTTTTATCGCTTATCGCGTTATAAAAGCAAATATTTTGTTTTATCGCTTATCGCGTTGACTCTGTTCGCATCTTAACCATTTTCTCAAAAAAATAACATAAAGTAATTTCTTAATGATTTTGAACATATAAGCCATCTGGTTTTGTGGACCCAATTTTGAATCACCCTGAATACATTTTACATACGACATACGAGTATATTATACAAATGTATATTCTGTAGATTAATATTGTTTTGGCTTCTTTCTACAGGATTTGGAACAATACATTCAAAATCAAAAAATTATTGAAATTAATGGTAAAAGTTTACTAGAAAATTATAAAAAACATAATTTTCTTACAACTAAGGATAGAATTAAAGTTATAAATATCATTGCTGACCACATTCGGCTCAAAAATACCCATATTAGTCGGGACGACAAAATACTCTGGGGTAAAGCCACTATCCGCATATACCCGTGTCTGCGAGACGAAACAACGGATGGAAAATACGTAAGTTATTGAAACTACGGCGCTACGAATAATCGGCCAAAACCAAATCGCATAAATATTAAAAATGAAAAACTGCCCAAAAATATCACGTTTTTTGGAGGATTGTGTATTATGCCGATTCGCCCAAACAAGAAATCTAAAATCACTTAAACCCTAAAATGAATCGCCAATCGCCCAACAATTTCTAGGCCGCTATTTTTATCGTTTTTTATTAGTAAGCTTCATTTCCAAATCATAAAAGAATAAAGCCCGTAGGTCCTAAAATTTTTCCTAAAAAATAAAATGAAAAAAGGTTCGGAGGCTGCTGACTTAAATTTTCATGTTCTTGTGTAAATTTTGAAAAATTTGATGTATGCAAGATTTTATACTTGCGCAAAAGCCAATGGTTAGCAAGTATCGAAGATTAACAAAAATTGTTGGTAAATATTTATTTTGGGTTTTTGGTTGATTTTGTTTTTGGGCGATTTTGATTTCTTTGTTTGGGAAATTGTTCAATTATTTTTTGGGTAATTATGTTTAACGAATAATCGCCCAAAAGTTTTGGGCCTTTTTTCATTTTTAGTATTTTGAGTTAATGAATAACCGCCCATATTTGCAGCATGAACAATCGCCCAAGCCTAAAATTAAGAATCGTCCAACAATCGTTGATCAAATTTTTTGGGTGACTGTTCATTTTTGATTTTTGAGCGATTATTCACAGTATTTGAAACTACACACCTATTATATTATTTTTTTGAGTAGGTACCTAAATTTGAGTATAATCTAGACTAACAAATCACATATACAAGATTTGGCATTGTGCATTCATTTTGGTTATCGTAGTAGTCGATTGCCTAAATATAAATATGATTCTTCATTCAATAGAATAAATTAATTTTTATTTTTAGACTGCTTGGTATTCACTATCATGTGGCGCAATGCGCAGTGCTATACCAAATTGAATCACGGGAATGATATATCTTGTATAATTGTATCGTGATCTAAACTGCTGAACAAAAACTGTTACCGTTATTAACAAATTTATAAATTATTTATTAACTACCTTAACACATATTTTCAAAAACCAGGTTTTCGTCTTCAAGTCTTTTGGTTAATATTGACGTTATTGTAATATTAAGAACAAGGCATTTAATATATAATTTGTAATGTTGTAGATGGTGGTTTAAATTTTTGTTCAACTTGTTCAGATTATTGAAAATATTATGTAGTTAATAAATTAATTAAATGCATTTTTATTCTTAGGAAATTGTTTACGATCCAAAAACAAGAGGAGGTTTCCTGGGAAATCGTTTGAAGACCCTAAACAAAATCTCTAACAAAAAAAATAACATTTTTACTATTCCGGAAAGGAAAGATTTAGTTTCAAATAAAGATGAAACTACAAATGACTTTGAATTCCATATAAATTTTTTAAAATCGGCGAGCACCGAATCAGAAATTGATGACATTAAAAGCAGCTTAAGTGCAACCATCCAGCACAGAAAGACATTAGCGGAGAAAGAGCCAGATAAAATCCCGGAAATTTATCCGATTTTATTGAAGTCAGTCGAATTGGTAAGAAGATTATTATTAATATTTTGTGTTTTGTATTGGTTTACTCTAAATATTTTTTTCTATTTTATATAATAATTATAGATTAATTTCGAATTTGAAATAATTCACCCAGGTACATCTAATAAATTCATAGAATTTTGGAACGAGACGACCGAAAACAAAATTATCTTGTCAACAGAGAAGAGCAAAAATTATTCAATTGAAAATTTAGGTAACGTAATATAATACGTGATATATACATATAACATATGTTTATATAAATAATATATATATATATATATATATATATATATATATATATATATATATATATATATATATATCGTCGGTTTTCTGGAATAGTGACACATCTTCGATATTCGAAAAAAAAATCTCTAAGAGCTAACTTTCTCTTACCTGAAATAGTGCTACTTCTAAATCAATTTGTAACTTTTATTGAGATTTTGGTTCGTATCAAATAATTTAGCGTCACCTCTAGATACTGATTGGCCATGATAGGACGGTTTAAGCTCATAAGAAGAATCATTAATGATTGGTTAACTCGCTTTTTTAAATTTTGCTTTGTTTGGCCAATATTTTAAGTACCAAATGGACATCTTACTTTATATAACCGCTAAATTTGGTTGTAACTCTAAAGGATTTTTCTCTTCTAACTTAGTGAACAATGAACTGTGCGTTCATAACATCCAGAAAAATGCCTTAGAACTTTCATTTTTTTTTTGTTGTTTTGTCATTGCTTTCATTTTTTGTTAGTGTAATTCTATGGTATCATTTGCTCAAAGTAAGAATTTTTCAACTCGCCAGTTAGACGTATATGGAAAAACAAGGGGGGGGGGGAAGGTTATATAATTTGAAGTGATTTGATTGGCAGAGAGTTCGGAAATAAGTTCTATGTGATTTGATCTCAATGCTATGAAGACACAGTTAGAGTTACAATTAAATTTATTGTATAAATTAAAATATTCGTGTGGTGAGGAATATATTGGCCAAACAAAACAAAATTCTAAAAAACGAGTTCACTTATGAGTTTAAACCGTCACATAGACAATTTTGTCATGCACGGGGTAGCGGCTACTCATTATCTGTAGAGGACGCTGAACTACTTGATACGGAGCAAGCAATTCTCAATAACATATTCAATAACTACAGCATAACTTGAGAATGTTGGGATATACTGCCGATACGTCGCACATTTCATTAAAAAAATAATAAAAACTTGTAATATTTAGCTAAAACCCAATTATTAGTTTATTTTAAAAATTATTATTACAAAAGTTCACAAAATAGTTTAAATATTAAACTAATTCAAAATTGTAACTTAACTAGCTATGTTTTTTTTTTAATTCAGATTTATGTGCACCTTTAAAGGCATTATATTGTTTACTGCTATTATGCCCACCAGCAGTGAAGGGGCGTGGAAGCACAACAAAATGCGGCGTTGCAAAATCATTTGCAAAATTGGTGGTTTTGCATGAGGTTTGTTTTGAAATTTTCATTTTAATTAAATAAATAGTTAACACAACTTTTTTGTCATAGCCAAACACAATCTCTTGAAAAAACTACCGTTAGAAATAAACAGCCCTACATAATAGCATCCGGCAGCAATTTTAAAAGTATTGACAACTATTATGTCGCCGTCGATGGAAAAATAATAAGTACCGGAAGTGAGCTAAAAAACGCCATCGATATTTGATTCAAAATTCACTATATTCTAAATATTGAATATGATGAAAATATTAGAATTTGGTGGGGATATATCCAACATTACATTTATTTAATTAAGCTTTCGCAATTATCAACGTGCATGAGACTCTGTAATGCTTTGATTAACAATTCAACGACATAGTTTGTTTTTATTTTAGATTATTCAATTAACAAGGATTAATTAATTAATTTTCTTTTACCAACTTTGTATTATAATTTTGAATTAAAATATTTGGATTTTTTTTTTTTTTTTTGATAAACATGAATTTAGTTTGTTATATATGTGGTGAGACTCGGTCCACCATCAAAGAAATGATAAAACATTTAAAAAAAGATGTGCATAATGTAGAGGAAAATGAGAAAGACAAAATTGTCTGTTTAGTTCGAAACTGCATATCAAAATTTCAGACATTTAGTGGTTTAAGACGACATATTAAAGCAATTCATGTCGACAAATCAGAAGTTGCAATTGAAACTAAAATTACTGAAATTAAAAACACTTGCATAGACCAACCAATCTTAAGTGATATACCAACGGTAGATAAAAGTTCCACTGCCCCGGAAACAAACCCATTTATTGAAATATTGGATTTAATGAATAATTCTTTGGACCAAATTTTAAAGCTTTCTCTGTCTGATTGTGCAATTGATGTTATAGTTAATGCTATGTTGGACATATTAAAATTATTATTTTTGTTCTTAAAGTCGTCAACTTTAATTAATCCAGAACAGACTAATTTAATTTCCTCTCTACACAAATCAGTTATTGAAATGATCAATGAATCTAATTCAAGCTATAAAAGAAAGAAAAGGGCGTTTAGTATAGTTCCTCAACCTATACAAATAGATTTGAATACCCGTTACGAGCAAAGATACAATAAACAAAACCAACTGTATACTGAAGTACCTACATATTACAAATAAGTTTAGTTATATTAGTTTAATCGATACTTTGAAATTTCTTAATAAAGCACAAAAATTCTAACATGATGTATGTGAAATTATGTTAAAATATTTTATTAAATTTTGAATTTAGGATCCATTTTGGATTTATTGTAGCAAAAATTGAAAATTATTTTTATTTTCATATAGACTACTAACTAACTAAAACAATATTATTAAATTTAAACAAATATAAAAATTGGAACAAATTTAAATTTACTTGTTCGTTATATAAACAATACATTAATTTTTATAAAATAATTATATTTTTTTTTTTTAAATAAATAAAGATAAAAATTGAACGAACATATTGTTATTATTATTCCTAAAAAATGCCTAAGGTTAACTACTCAAACGTAAGCCAGACTATTTTATGCAGCTAAATATATTCCTATTCTGGAGTTAACATCATGCTTCGTTAAGAATTGATTAAACCAATTTTAGGGTGTTACATATTACTCTGTGAAATTATTTACTAATTCCAAAATATACTTAAATGAAATTTTTACGTTGTTAAATCTATTTATTCGAACGAGATAAAATCAACGACAATTGGAAGTTCCTATTACAAAATTGTAGTTATACAAACTCTAAATAAGAGATGAAATCATTAACGGCATGTTAATGATTTTAACTCCCAAAACTATCATATTTTGCGAAAATATGTTGGCAGAATTAACTCACAATATGGTTAACTAATTTCGGGTAATAGTTTAACATTTTGACTTCTTTTTGGAAGTATTTCATCAAAAAATGATTTTTCCTAAATAGGAGTTCCATTTAACAAACATTTTGACCCGGTCCCTTTTTAAGATGGTGTTTGGGGTTAAAATAGGCGCCTCATTTCTAACTGTGTATGTCTATATATGACTTCTGCAATACAAAAGGCATTATGTTTAAAAGCATCAATCTATTGCAATAATATTAATGTAATTCAATTGAGTTCAAATGGTGTTTATCATCCTAGGAAAAAACACATAGACGTCAAGCATCATTTCATTCGAGAAAAGATAAAAGATAAGAAGATTCAACCGAGATACTTACCTACAGATGATATGTTGACGAAGCCGTTAAGCCGGATGAAACATACGAAGTGTTCGATAGCTTTAGGGATGAAATTTTAAATTATATAAATTCTAGTGGGGGTGTTGGAAGTTGAATTAATATTGTTATGTTTAGCCGTGGTGTTAGCCGTGTTTTATTTGATCCGTGCTCTCTATAGTAAACTTTACAATAGTATTCCAACAATACTACAGAGTGCGCTATCTTTTATGTCGGTATGTAAACATTGAATAACTTTGACATTTGTCAACCGATCCGATTGACTTGATTAAACTTGATTGACTTGATGTTTTTGATACGTCAATTCAGTATAATTTTAACCATGAATCGCTTCGCCAATTCGCGTGTTACCTCAACGTGCACATCGTCGAAAATATCGTGGCCAACAGGCACCGTCTGACAACACTATTCGTAATTGGTGTCGAATTTTGTTGAGCACTAAACAGTGAGAGATCGTCAACATATCGTTCATCAACGACCAAGACGTTTCAATGACTGTTGAAACGGTCAGAGAGAGCGTTGCCCAGAACCCAAAAGTGTCGTATCGTCGCCGCGCTCAGGATGTTGGCGTCAGTGGAACCACTTTGCGGCGCTTTTTGAAGCCATGCCACACTGCAAATCAAACAATTCAGTTTCTGCAACGAAAATTCCCTGGACGTTTGCTTCAATAAAGTTGACATCACGGCAGATCTTTATTTTCTGTGTGTTAACATCCAGAAGTCTATAACCTTTTGTACCAAGTTCGTATCCTACGAAGAATAATTTTTCGCCTGTGTCGTCCAACTTTTTACGCTGGTTTTTCGGTACATGGGCATATACAAGTGCTCCGAATATATGTAAGTAACTTAAGTCCGCTGATTTATCGTTCAGAGCTCATACGGAGTGGTTTTTACGCTCTTAGTTGGTAGACGATTGATTATATATGATTTGCTGTAGTCACTGCTTCGCCCCAATATTGTTTATGAAAACCTGAGCTTGCTAACATGCTCCGTGTCATTTCGATTAGGGTCCAATTTTTGCGTTCGGCAACTCCGTCTTGTTGTGGCGTGTTCGGTACTGTGGACTGGGTTTTAATTCCGTTTTGTTTTAAATAGTTCCGCAGCACATTGTCCATATATTCATCACCCCTGTCTGATCTGATTACTTTGGGTGTCACGCCGTATTGCGTTTTCATCATTTCGACAAATTCCATAATGTTTCCGCAAACGTCTGATTTTTGTTTCAACAAATACATATATATGCGAATATTTTGTATGATCATCAATAAGGGTAAGAATATATCTGTTACTCCTTGGTGTTGGTATTTATATCGATCCGCATATGTCGGTGTGTATTAGATCCAATTTACCCGTTGTCTTTGTGTACGATTGTTGTGGAAATGGATCTCTGGTTTTCTTACATTGGAGACAGATTTCACAAATATAATTATGATCGCACTTTGCTATCTTCATATTGGTTATACATTCCACCATTTTCCTGATATCGATTAAGTTGCGATGGCCAAGAACCTTATGCCTTTCATAAATGCATTTCGATTTTGCTGGTTGAGTTATGTTAAGTGCTTGATGTTCCATTTTGTAGACATCGTTTCTGGATTTAAGAACAAATAGAGTGTTTTCGTTTTTGTTTATTTCACATTGTTCACCTTTAAACGTGATGGTACAGCCGCGTTTAGCCAGCTTACTAACTGACAGTAGATTACACTTAAGTCCAGGCACGAACTGTACGTCCATTAATCTGCATTTTGTGGCTGCATTGTTGAATTCGATAATGCCGGTTCCTTTAATTGTTAAATTACTACCATCGGCTAATGTAACCGAATTCATCGTGGATTTGGTGAAACATTTGAAAAATGACTTGTCGCTGCTCATGTGTGCCGATGCACCTGAATACACTCACCATTCAGATATATTTACCTTATTCTGATGATTATGAATGGCGATTAAGCATACATACACATCCACTGTATCATCTTTATTTTGAACTGTATTTGCCTGTTTTTGCCCTTGCTTGCCTGCTTCCTTCTTCTTTTTCCATGATGCGAATTTGCGACAATCACTTTCTACGTGCCCCTTCTTTTTGCAGAAAAAGCAATATATTTGGGAATGATCTGAATTTGTGCCTTGTTGTTGGTGTACTTTAAGCGCTTTTTCTTCGTTGACACTCGCATTTTCGATAACATGTCGACGTTTATATTCCTCCAATAATTTGTTTTTCACCATGCTTTTCGTCAAGTCAGCCTCCGCTCGTGATTCGAGAGCGGTTATTAAAACACTGTAGCTTTCTGATAAACTTGATATGTACAATGAAACTGCAAAAGTCTCTGCTAATGGCTAACCCAAAGTGGTTAATTCGTCGATACATTCGTCCATGGCATTTAGATGTGTGTGCATGTTTCCGCCTTCAGATAACCTCACCCGGCGACATAACCGTCTTAAAAGTCGCACTTTATTGGATAAAGTAGATTGTTGATGATAATCCTGTAGTGACTCCCACATCGCTCTGGTAGGGTTGCCACCTGTCCATATTTCATATTGACTGTCCATATTATAAACGTTCTGTCCATATGACAATTAAAAATGATATGGACATATTGATTGTCCATAAATTTCTTTATTTATTAAAATAATGGGTTCGATTCAATGTAAATCTTCTATTTGTCTTTTCTTCTATTCTGCCATTTTGTCTACGAGAACTAGATGTGATTTGGGTAGATTTTTGCTTTTCCAACTATAACGAAGTTATATTGGGTAAGTATTGTAATCGGGAAAAAATGTATTTCAGATTTTCACATTTCTCGACGAATTAGATTACCAGGACCCGAACAATTAGAACAATTAGAAAAATGTCGTGCCAGTCCTTCCGTTCTTCCAGACACACATTTTTATTATTTTTGTTTTGCCTCCCATTCTCACAAATATTGATAGTTTAGGTCGAAATTTTGTACAAAGATAGATTTTAGTAGGTTCATTAGAGTCTAAAATAGAGGAAGTTGTAGTGAAAGAGTAAACTGCCAAACAGATTTTCTCAAAAACGAAATCGACGATTTTTTTTGTTATGTTGATGATAAATTTGATAATCTATCATCTACCTGTTCACAAAATTTGAAGTCGATTGAAACATTGCGTGGGGGTCATTTGGCCAAAAGGAATAATATACATTTCTTGATCTATTTTCCAAGGTAATGTCGAACCTTTTGAAAAAATATTTTTCTACGGTTAATACACCTTCCAAGCATACAACTGATGATGGTATAGCATGTAGTATCGAAATCGATCTTGTAAATATTTTTGTAAAAATAAAACGTTTTTCACTATAAGGAGGAGTGGGTTTTATTAAAAATAAAATAAATTAAAAGTTTTAATTTTTATAAAATTGAAAATAAAATAAAAAATGTTTATTAGTAATTTAGTTTTGATTGATTAACAGCGTCATTTTTTATAGAAATATTTTGAAACTGTTATCATATAAAATAAATTATTTTTAAGTGATTATTAAAAATAAAACGTAAATTTTTTAAAGCCGGTATGAAAAGCACTTAAAGGTCGAAGATGAAAAATGGCGAATGCGACATTGCTGCACAAAACGTGTCAGTTCTAAATAATCTAACATTATTTGTGAGTCTGTGATTTGGCGGTATTAGAGTAGAAGCTTTATATTATGTCGTGACCAATTGTGATATTGGGGAAGGGGTCTCCAAATTTAATAAAAGCCGTGACATGTTTTAAGTGCCTTGCCTGCTCAAAATAAGGGAAAATTTTTGTAAAATATAAATGGTTAGTTTTTGTGATCTGGTGATCTTTAACGGATGATTTGTGGGAAAAGTGTCGTCCGAGGAGTCGGATAGATCCAATTTTTTTTAAATTGTATCGAGTTTTTCTTGAAATAATAGAAGGAAATAAAAATAGAAAATTTGGATTGAATCGGCCCCAATATTACAATTTCGTAAAAAAACGGCAAAAAAATATTTTTTTATTTTCATTGTAAACCGGCTGCTCCAAAGTTTAATAACAATCAACAATTAAAATTTAAAAAATGCGATGGCTATTGATAATCAAAGCTTAAATTATTTAAAAGTATGGTTTAATTTTAGCGACAATAATTCATTTAAATTATTTGAAGTATGCAGTCTGCATTAAGAAAACTTGTTTGAAAGCTTGTTGGTAATTTTAAAAAGTTTTGATTCTACTTTTAGTGGCGATGAGCCATTTAAAGAAACCAATATTTTGAAAACTGTCATCTCATTCATCGATATTTATCAAAGAGATTTCTTTAAATGAGTCGAAGTTTTGAAGAGAACTGAGATCGATAAGCAATGCTTAATCGAAAGAATTTTCTCTGAATGTCTAATTTGTAAAAACGGATGAAAGAAAGGCCGTAGCTGATGGGCCAACATATATGTATGTTTTTTTTACAAATTTTGTGTGTCCATATTTCACACTTTGGAAAGGTGGCAACCCTACGCTCTGGCCGTCACTTTATTCCTTATGTGTAAGATTTGGTTGTCATTAATGAATAGGCCAATATTATATACCGGCGAATTTATATACCGAACATCAAAAAAGTGGAATTCGCTAATACATTTCAAATTTCCGAAGGAATATAAAATGAATAAATTTAAGGTAGCTATTAATCTTTACTTGCAGGATCGCGCATTGGGTGCAGAAGCTCTGACAGTTACAAGGAGCTAGGACCGTTAATAAGTCCGCTCTGCACCCAATTAAAAAAATTTATAAAAATAAAAATAAAAAAATAAAAAAAAATATGTGCCCGCGCTTTACCATCTCTTTTGCTCCAAGCTACTAATTGAGTTGCATCTACTGGTGCTACTTCGGTGATTACTGACCACAAATCCTCCTTGATCAGTAAAAGCTCGATTTTATATCGCCACACCTGGTAATTATCGTCGTTTAGCTTGGTGATTTGTACCTTAATTGCATTAGCTATTTTTTTTTTTTTTTTTGAGGTTATAATAAATTAATAAATTTTCGAGTCAGAACACAAAGTTACTCTTTTTTTTTTTTTACGATGAAAAGTTGTAATTTCTCGAAAATAATGTGGTTTCAATGATTATCAATGTTTCCTTTATACGATAATCACGGTCCTGGGCCCATAACCTGTTAATTATGGCCGATAATTGAGAATTAAAGAACTTGGAGATGGAACAAATAAAATACAATGCGCCATAAACTAATAAGTGCGTAAGACTAAACTTGACGTTTTATTCAGAAGTGCTAGATGTTGCACAAACTAACACATTATCGCCCAGAAGCCATGAATTGTCTGGAAATCTGTTGGACAGCAAAAACTCATACAACGCACTATTTTTAAAAATATGCGAATCGTGAGTTGAGCCTGGCCAACGAACAACAATATTAGTAAAATAATATTCTGCATTGCATACCTATAAAATATTTAGAACAAAGTTAATTTTCTACGGTTTTTCGTTTGATTTTGATAAAGTTATTACCGCTTGTATATTTATAGAAAAAAAAACCTTTACGATTATAAAAGGAATATGCATCTGGTAAATACGGCTTGTTGATAGGGACATGGGTTCCGTCGATGCATCCGATCACATTGGGAAATCCATATTTTCTATAAAATTCTCATTTTGTTTGAATAATATCCTCTGTTGTGGTTGGAAATTTAATAAATTCTTTAAGATGTAGCTCTATAGCTAGTAAAAATTCCTTAATTAATTTGCTAATAGTTCGTTGACCCATAGTTGGTGATAATTTAATTCTCCAGTTAAAAACTGAAAATTTTCAGATCCCAATATATTTAAAGAAGTAAGCACCTACAATTTAAATGGTATATTTATTTCTAAAATAAATTAAAAAAGGATAGATAATTTACTGTGAGATAAGGGGGTATTACTTTACTCCTGCCGGTTCTCCTTTGTAAGTTATTTGATAGCAGCTGTATTATAAATTCGCCTGCCAATTTAGTGAAGCGATACCTTTTAACAAATATTTCGTCGTGATATGCAAAAAGATTTCCTCTGTCCCGAAATAATTTTCTTGGGATTCGATGTCTTCTTCGCCTTACTAAAAATGCTTCCATGTGGAGAAAGAGCAATACGAGACAGTTCACTAAAAAATGTATTTCTCGAAATACACGATTACCCTAACGTTATTTAAAATTAGGTATGATTTTTTTTTTTTTTTATTTAAATTTAATAAACTTTGAAAATTATCACAATTCTACCGAAAATTATGATGAGTCGCGACGGGCAATGAAATAATTACCGTCAAATGTCATTCAAAATGATTTTTCCTATACACATTTTTTTTTTTGTATTGCGAGTTCAAAAAGTCGGTCTCAACTTTTTTAATTTTTTGCTTGCTAGGAAATCGCAAGAACGTTCGAGCATACCAAAATGTCATTTTCAGCTCGCAAGCTACTAATTTGCTTGCTAGAACGTATCGAGCATGTACCCCATCATCAGTGTAGTATTCAGTGGAGACATGTTTATGACATGAAATATGAATGAAATAAAAATATGGTTCTTATAATTCTTGCCATCTTTCCCCAATTTTCAATTTGTGCATCGCAGCATATGTGCAAAATTATTCAATTTGCCTAGTTATTAGTTCCTAACCGGTCTTACAGATTGGCTAGCCGATATGTTAAATTTTCTGTAAGAAAAAACTTTCGTCAAATTCTGTAAGGTTTCTTACTGACTCGCAGTTCCAGCCTAAAAGCTTTTCGTTAAGTTTCAGTCGGTCATCATTTTCACTTTTTACTGCAATTGCGAGAATTTTTTTTTCGTTTTTCTTTTTTTTTCGTACTTAGTCTGTGTTAAATTTTTGACATTATATTCAACACAACTGATGCCAGACCAGTTAACATTTTTTTCTTGTAGCATTTGCGATGAACATCCCTAACCTCATACCTTTAAGTATTTAAGTATTTCAATTTTTAGAGACTTGTTTTGGGCTCCCAAATATTACTCTTAAGTAATCATTAAAGATTTTTCATCATAATTATTCGATACCTTCACTTTTCTCGGTAGGTACTGTATAATTTTAAAATTAAATTTTACAATTTTGTATACTTCTATAATTTACCAAATGAATTATTATAATTATAAATAAGCAAATATTTAAGCCAAAATTTGTATTCGTTTTCGATATTCTAATTTATTTATTAATTATTTAATTTTATTTCCAAAAGTAAAAATAAGCGAACGTCAAAATTTTAACTGGTCACTTACCTAAAATTGACATCAAATATTGAAATTATAACGTACCCAAAATTACAACCAAAAATGATTTTAATTATTTATTTTCATTTTAAAATGTCTTTTTAAACCATAAAATAAAGTGTAAATATAATAACAATATTTTTAAACAGCTGTTTATTTACAAACTAAAATGTTGCGGGTAAAAGTGTTGTTTTTAGCGAAATTTCATGTTTTTATTCCAATTCAATCGCAAAATTGGCAAACAACTGTTTGCATGAATCTTTCCGTGAACGGCCTCATATAAGAGGAATCTGTGTTTATTTGCTGAATTAATGATTTCGTTGCCAAGATAAACTAATATTGTTCCTGAAGAGGTGCCAACCGCTACTAAATTATAATTCACAATTAGTTTTAAGTATAATACATAACAATACACATAAATAATAAATAAAAAAAAATGGTACAAAATTTTTCCAACTTAAATAAATTACAAAATATGTTTAACTAAAACATATTGCGAATATTATCCTGTGCATTTGTGGGTACACTTTGAATTGGGCGATCAATATCCTCGTAGCTTCGTTGTGATGTACTTGGTTCAGCTGCATTATCAATGCCTAAAAAGTTGCCACCTCGCTCGATCAATTCGCGATGTAACAGTATTACAGTAAATGGACGTGCTACTAAATTTAATATTGCAAAAACTACCGAAAATGCAGCTAATAAAATTAGAAAATTAACAGTTATGTCATGTTAAACTTTAAATAAATATTTAAAAAGTATGCTTACATTGAATTGGAAAATAAATCACGATACCAAATATGTCAAAAACGATACTTAAAGCGTTAATTAATGCAGCCTGTAAAAGATAAAAATTCAAAATTAAGGTTCGCCGCTTATTAATTATATAAAATTTAAAGCTTTTAATTTTTTTGTAGAAGACATTGAAATAGAAAACAAATTTTCTAATCGATTCTTCCATAATCGGAGAAGTGTGATTTAGGATTCAAGCTGAAACCCAACCTCTTGGGAAATACCAATATTACCGGGTAACAAGACAGATAATTGCGCACATTTCCTCGCCGGACGTATGGAAGCGTTTCAGTCTTGGTTTTTATTTATTTTCGTTTTAAAATTTAAATTCTTATTCTCCAGAATTAAAAAAAAAACGAGATTTTGTAGATAACCGTGTGGAGAGGAAATTAGCGCGAGGAAATATTCCCGCGAAGAACTGTATGCGAGGAAATGTTTTTTTTTTAATTTCAAATACAAATTTTTATATTTCTAGTAAAATTCTCGTTTGTTTGCTTATTTCGTGTTTTGCGGTATAAATTTTTATTTCATCTTTGATGTATTCCATCCGTAGGTCCCTGTGAAGGTCTTAATTTCTTGTGTACCAGTACCACGGAGCACTGACGTTTGTTGAGCACTGGCGTTTGTTTGCTTGGTACATCCCCACCAGAGTTGTATACCGTAGGTCCATATCGGCTTCAGAATTTGCCGATATATCAGCAGCTTATTGTGAATTGTAAGCTCAAATCCTCTACCTATGAGCCAATACATTTTTCTTAACTTTATGTTAAGTTCTTCTATTTTTCTTTTTGACATGCTCTCTCCACTTGAGCTTGGCATCGAGGGGCATGCTAAGGTATTTAGCTGTATTTGCATATGGCACGAGTCGCGAGTTAATTTCTATAGGTAGATGGTAAGCCTTTCGATATGTAAAGTTAATATGCGTGGATTTTGTCTCATTAAGCTAGATTCGCCAACGCTTTGTCCAGTTACAAACCGCATTGGTCATTGGAGTTTGGTCGTTGCATCAGCGAAATTACTTCCAATGGCCATAATTGCTGTGTCATCTGTAAAAGTGGCTATGGTTCCTTCATTTGTGGTTGGTATGTCCCTTGTATATAGTAAATACAGGATTGATCCTAAGACACTCCCTTTCGAGGAAATGTGCGCAAGGAAATGTGTTGGAATCCATTTTTAGAGTACTTAGTTATGAGAGTATAAAGATTAATGCAACATAGCTAAATTCCTATTAACCCATAAAGAGCGTTGTACGGTCTGTGGGACCGCTCTCCTTTTAAAATAAAAAAAATATCCCCACTCCGTTTAATTTTTTTTTCTGAAATTTTTAGAATCTTCCTAATCGAAATTTTTAGTATCGTTTGAATAAAAAATAATTATTATAAAATTGCAGTCCGTTGGAAAGCACCACGCCTTCCATGCAACTTATCCGCATTTAAATTTACTACTAAACAGCAGAATGGTTTTGCTTATAAATTTTGGAGAAATACTAGTTACACATTAAATAAAAGATAAAAGTTAGCTAGGCAACCAACGGCTCGTATCCAGTTACTATGACGAGAATATTGAAAATATTTTATAATTTAGGATAATTTTCCCATAGGGACAATTTAAATGAGCATACAAGAAAAATTTTGTGGCCGATAAATATTAGCATCAAAAATAATAAATTGGCAACACAAATATTTTGGAGCATATGAAAATACAAAACAAAAACATTTTTGAATGACAATCTGGCGACAAATATTTGGCATCAAAATTAATAAATGGGCAACAAATATAACATTTTGGAACATAAAAAAATCAAGACACCGTCACATTTAATAGATACAAATTAGTTATTATGTGTCTGCAAGGTTAACGAAACAATTTTAAAAATAAATCTCCATTTATTATTTTTTGTTCCAAAAAACTGTTTTTTTATGATGCCAAGAAATTCTTGTTTGTTGCTCATTAAATTGTGCTCTTTTATTAATTTTTTGTATCTCAAATATTATTTGTTTGTGTGCTCGTTTATTGCCAGCCATTTCCCTAATTTTAAGTTTAAAATAAATTCGAAACATACATATCATGTAAGTATTTACATACACCCAAACAAACCATTCATAGAAAAATATTCGAAGGTTAAAACTGCGAGTTAAGGCAAAATACTAATTTAAAAATCAGACACCCCCTTATAAAAAAATAGGCATAATATTGTTCCAAAATATGTAATTAAAATCGTAGAAGGCAAGTGCTTTAAAATTCAGCTTTTAATTCAATATCTACCATTTTAGTCTGTTTCACATTAGTAGGTCGGTCTAAAAAATACAAAAATATTATGTTATAGGTATGTACATATATTGCGAGATAACAAAGTTTAAAGATGAATAGCAAACCACAATGTAACAGCGATATATCAGCCGTTCTGAGATCGAAAGATCCAGATCATATAAGTTTACATTGAAAACACCAACGAAAAATTGAACTAATACGTATGTAGTAGTATTTGTTTTTCGATTCAGATTTTAATTCGTATAGTTTATTTGAATTTCTTTGTTTGATTTGATCCGGATCAGATAATATTGTCATTGTTACCTTTTATTATCTTTAAAATATCGATTTATCAACAAATTTTGCAAATTGGCATACCGTATGTACAGCGTCTATTGATTCTTTACATTGCATTGACCAAAATAGCGAGACAATAAATAGTAGATTATAAAACAGGTATGATTGCGGAGTCCAACCTCCTTGCATTGCAAATATTATCATCACCGTGTGCACAAATGCAACAAGCTAAAATGAAACGAAAATTAGTTGTTTTCCATTTTACTAGATTATGTCATTATTTACTTTCACCCGGATAAATGGAGATCCAATTAAAGATTGTATATCCATAGTTAACATAGATATTTATTTAAATATTTTATAATTTAAAAATATTTAGAAAAATTTACAGATTTATTTACAGAAGTGCAGAACAAATGTCAAAATAACAATAAAAAAACAATAATTGTCATTTGACATTTGACAAAGTTACCCATTAAACAGAATTAATGTATTCCACCCAAGAAACACAACATCTAGAAACTTTGAGCATTTTAGCTTCGTGCATGGATAGGCAACCCGTTGCTCGTGGCGTGGTTTACAAAATTAACAGAATTTTCAAAGTATGTAGAAAACTGCTTTATTGGAGCCGTGGTTTTAGACAACATATTTATAGCCATTTCACTTCCAAAAATTTCCGATATACCATATTTTAGTCGTTCTGCGAGCGCTGATGCTAGTTTTTCATGGTCGCTTCAGTTTTATTTTATTCCGACAGGTAATGTTTTGTCTACATTTACAATCGTCAAATTAACGATTGTAAAAGTAGGGAAAACGCCTCTCGCGGTAAAAAATTTAAATTGAACTGGATACATAAATTAAACAAAAAATGTGACAAAAATTGATTTAACGTCTAGGTTATGCAAGAGCTAACCAGATTATTTAGGAAAACCAACCTAAATTATAAGAAAAAAATCTAAAATAAGTAAAAACACACAATCAACACGAAAAATCTGTATCCGCCTCAGTTGAACAAGTTTTCGCTACGTGGAATCCGTGATGGTCCAACCGAATCGTCAATTGCTGTTGTAAACTGTGAAATAAACTGGTATAAGTGAATTTTATTGTATGAAATATGTTGTCAGAGACAACATGAAGTTATTGACGATTGGAGCATCACGGATTCCACCTAGTGGAAAATTTTTAAACTGAGGTACCTGATAATTTGACGTTCGAAATTATTGTAAACAATTCCAATTTTGAACTGTAAACACAATTTTTACTTACCGGATTGCTAATAATTGTAAATTATTCCAAGTTCGGACTATAAAAACAATTTTTAATTACCGCATTGCTAAATTTTCTTTCCTCGCATTTGTGACAAATGTCATTTTATCAGGTGCGTCATTTTAACTATTGTCCTCGAGAGGCGCTTTCTCTACTTTTACAATCGTCAATACGCACTAAAATATTTACCGTAAAACTAAATTTTCACGTCAGATTTATCTTCCTATTTCTGGAGACAAGTGAAAATTTTATTTTACTTGAACAGCGTACTAGCATAAACTAAATAAAATTTCACAAAAACTTCTCATGTCGAACAAAAAAAAAAATCAAATTATTTGGGTGTAGAAAATACCAATTTGGGTGTAGAAATTGTATTCCGAACAATACAGTAGCCCCTACGCAATATACTTAAAAACACAAAAACATAATTTTCTCTTTGCGTAAATTTACTCTCCAACTAATGCAAATTTGCTTTGAGCAGACATTTAAATAAAAAATATTTATTCAGAAAATGTTTCGTGCATTAAAGTATTAAAAGCCTAAGTAGTACGCTGTTCGAGTGAAATGAAATTTTCACTGGTCTCCAACAATAGGAAGATAAATCTGACGTGAAAATTTGTTTGACGAATTTCGTAAATCGTTCATTAAGGACCAATACCTCCTATCATCCAAACTATAAACTTTGCAGAAGCTGCTAAAACTTAATAATTTTTTAAATATTGCATTAAATGAAAACATGTTTCCAAGTAATTTTGAAACATACTACTTTTGACTAAAGTTTCAATAAAATATTTGATCAAAACATCGTTAAAATATTGTTAAAAAATACACGTAACAGCTATCTCAATTCAATTTCGAAAATGTATGATAGGAGGTATTGGTCCTTAATGAACGAAATATTTTAATGCTTATAACTTCATGTTTTCTCTGACAACATATTTCATATAATAAAATTCACTTCAATAGTTGATTATCCTCAAAACGCAAAAACAAATGAAATTGTCAAAAAAAAACTTTCACATTTATCGTCCAAGAAGATAAAAATGAAGTGAAAAATGTGTAGAGATACAATAGAGACATCTCTATTCTAATACGAAAATTGATGATTGGAGCATCACGGAATCCACCTAGTGGAAAATTTTTAAACTGAGCTACCTGATAATTTGACGTTTCATATTATTGTAAATAATTCCAATTTTGAACTGTTTCCAATTTTGGACTATAAAAACAATTTTTAATTACCGCATTGCTGAATTTTCTTTCGTCGCATTTGTCAATTCTACCTTTTATAATTTTTCAGTTTTGTATTAACGATTGTAAAAGAAGAGAAAGCGCCTCTCGAGGAAAAAAGTTAAAACGATGCACCTGATAAAATGACATTTGTCCCAAATGCGACGAAAGAAAATTTAGCAAAGCGGTAATTAAAATTTGATTTTATTGTCCAAAATTGGAATTATTTACAATTATTAGCAATCCGGTAAGTAAAAATTATGTTTACAGTTCAAAATTGGAATTGTTTACAATAATTTCGAACGTCAAATTATCAGGTAGCTCAGTTTAAAAATGTTCCACTAGGTGGAATCTGTGATGCTCCAATCATCAATAACTATTGTTTTCAAGATGAATTCATATTCATTTCGTTGAATATAATTCACGCATTATACACCGTAGATAGCATAATCGTAAAATATTTTACTATCTACCATAGTCGATTTTATACAGCAAAAAATATTAAAATAACAGGAAATTAAACCCAAATAATGAAAAAGAATAATTTCGTAATACACATAAATGTTTCTAGACTAATTCATTAATAATACAATATCATAAATTTTGCTTCTACAATAAAATATTTGATAGCCATCAAATCAAAATATTAAATTTTATTTTTGCTATTACATATACTGTCAAAACATCGTTTTTATACCGGATAGCAAAAAAGTAATTATACTGCAGCCGTGGCAGAAAATATTAGTCACCTCATGTAAAGTTTACTACATTTAGAAGTAAATAAGCACATAGATTTTTTATTTACATATTATTTTATTTATTCAAAATAAATAATATTAGGAACATTTTAAATATTTTGTAGCTCCCTCTTTGTCTTAATTACAGCTTTTATACAGATACTAGATGGCATCAATTTGATTAATTTGTCACAATATGTTTTTGGTATTTTTCTTGGATGCTGGATTCCGTTTCCTTACAATGTTTTTTAGCCATGTCCACAAATGCTCAATGAGATATAAACCGTGACTCTGTGGTGGCCATGGTAGCCCCTCAAACTTATTTTCACTAACCAGCGTAGCGATGCTCTTGCTGTATGACAGGGGGCATTGATTTTTTGGAAGAAGATGGTCTCCCATCTCTGGTTTTCAATCACTTTGTCGATAGAGGGCGATAGTGTTGACGACAGCATTGAATTTGAAGTTAACTCGAATAAAACATTTTCCAATGCCCGATGTTGCCGTACAGCCACACAGCATAATACTGCCTCCACCAAACTTCACTATATGAACAAGTTATTCGGACCTGTATGCTTAACCACTATTCGCCGCAGGTATGTCGAGCCAGAAATTCCAAAAATGTATTGTATTTTTAAAACAAATTTAGAAACACTTCCTCAATATTAAAGTATATTTTTAGAATTAACTAAATGAACAAAACTTAATATAAAAAACAATGTGCGTAGCCTCTACGCGCGACAGAAGTGAAACTTTTTAAGCTGTAAATTTGTAATTACTACAATTTATTGTTCAATGGTCCGGCTGGCATATACAGTAAAATGTGTAGCTTTTCCGCAGCAAGAATTGAAGAAATAGTCAATTGATCCTTATAGTGTTATAGGAGTATTATACTAAGTTAGACTAGATACATCCAAATTAGATAATTGCACATTCTACATTATCTAGTTATTTTTCTCAATCTCTGTTACTCCATGATCTGGTAAAACAGGATTATCACAACTCGATACAAAATCTACCTATAGAGGCACGATAAACAAAAGCAATATTATTTACTAATACTGATATTAAAGCGACATTTTAGCTTGAGAACGCAAGCAAAATTGTGATGGTGTATTGTTCGGTTTCTATTTTAAAGTGAATTTTGCTTAAGACAAACATTTTCTTCAAGAGAAATTCAGAATACTAAATAATTTACCTAAAGTAATGCAATCAGCGATTGATGCATAAGTGCAGTTTTCTCATGTCATTTGGAACTATTGCAGAGTATAATTTCCATGTCTCATTTTGTAGCTAGCATAAACCAATTGTTTCATTTTTGAATTGGCCGAGAAAAAGAAACATATTTTGTATTTAGTTTAAAAGTATTAAATTTAATCAACTCTCATTATATGATCCTTTAAATATCTAAACAAATTTAAGTTTTATAAACTTCACTTCTCTATTTATTGTAAAGTTATTTAACATAATAACCGCCTACATCTAAATAGTACAAAAACATTAAGTTTGAGATATTTGTGTACAAGCAAATTATTTGCAAACACAATTTGTATTACGTGTATTATTAATAATATACTTGTAAATTGCAATCAATACCTCAATATACTATAAATCTAGGAGGCATTGATTCGACTGTTCGTAGATGTTGTTTTTGTATTGCTAATACAAATTCATTCAATTTCGTTTCAATATTCTTTTGTTTTTTTTGAATCATACCCTGCATAAAAAAATTTCAATTCAAAAATAAAAGAAATACTGTCGCTTTTTTCGTTTCATATCGCTTCTTCATCTTTTGCTTGTAATTTTTGTTTTGTTTCATCGATTTTAAAAATCACCCCGGTACTAAAGAAGTTTCACTTCAAAAAGAAACTTTCTTGATGGTGTAACTTACCTCAATATTTGTTTCATCAGACCACAGACTATTTTTTCAATTATCGTAGGTCCAGTTTCGTCGATTTTTCACCCATTCGAAGCGTGCCTTCTTATTTTTCTCTTTGAGCAAAGACTTTTTTTTGGCTTTTTGCTATTTCAATCCATCATCTTGGAGCCTTTGCCTTATGCTGTGTTTATGACATAGGAACATAGGAAGATAGGGAGTGTGACACGACCAACCAAATTATTTAAAATGTCACCAGCTCCGCCTACTAGCCTACTTTGATCAAAAGTAAGAAATTTTACAACCAGAGCATGAAACTAATAGGCGGGGCTTGTGATATTTTAAATAATTTGATTGGTCGTGTCACACTCCCTATCTTCCTATGTTCCTATGTTCCTATGTCATAAACTCAGCATTACTGTTCACGCAGAAATCTTTTTTTCGGTTTCTCTCGCAACTTCCGCAACCAGTTCAGAAGATGCTTTCTTCAGATTTTTCAAGCAACTCCTCTCCAATAAACGGTCTTTCTCTACCAGTAGGAATTTTTTTCCTGCCATGTTTTGCGTTTCCTGCCACGTACTTCTTAAACACTTAAGTTGCGTAGCAATTTCTGAGATATTACAGAATTGTGACTTCAACAGCACGATTTTCTGACGTTCAAATTCCGTCAATTCTGCCAACGGCCGTATCTGTGGTGTAAACTCGGTATATGAGAGTCGATTAACAAACTCAAGAAATCAAATTCTATATAAAAGAATGAAATATACGCTTCTCGTTCCATATTTTGATTCGATGTTAAGTAGTAGTTTATTAAATGTTTAGAAAATGAAATTTAGCAATTATGAATTAAATTTTATATTAGAACGAAATAATTTTTTTTATTTAAATACACAATGTTTCAAAAAACATATATTTATGTTATTTGTAAATAAAACATAATATGGCAAATTTTATTCGCAAGCTTGAATTAAATTTAAAACAAGTTATCCATCATTGATAAAATTAAAGCTCATCTTCCTACAGTGGGTTCAAAGACTAGTCCATCATGTGCAAATTCATGAGCAAATTCTTCTGCAAACTTTTCCAAATTCTTTATGGTATTATGGTCAACCGACGGTTTATTTGATTCAAGTGAACTTAGTAACATTTCCTAAAAAGTATAATAACGTGATAATGATATGTATAATTTAATAAGGTTGCGGGAGAATTCTCAGCTTCGGAAATCTAGGAAATCAATTTCAACAAAACAAAAAGGTTTAAATAGTGAACATCAACTTGCCAATGTTACTGAAGGTGTTACAATCTTTTCATTAGGAATATTTTCCCAATTATCCACAATAGCTCCGGGGTAATCCGGTTCACAAGGTGTCAGTAAATCATCTGAAACTTTCGATGCATCTATGGGTGAGGGTCCACTGACTTTCTATTTGGACAATTGAAAGTACATTTTATTAGTACATACATATAAGTAATTAAACAAAATTTTAGTTGATTACTTTGAAATGTGTTGCTTTTTGTACCAAACGAACAGTTTGTGAAATGGCATCACGGACAACGCATAATATATCCGCACCAGAGTAACCAGCTGATTTTTTAGCCAACAAATTAAAATCTTGTTCAGACAATGTGTGGAGTACTTTTCCCAAGTAAACTTTAAACAAACTGAATCGAGAGCAGTGTTCGGGTAGAGGTATATAAATTTGCTTTTCAAATCGTTTTCGAATCGATGAATGTAATTTCCATGGTTTGTTTGTCGATCCTAATACAATAATTCCGTCATTATCATGTCTTGGCGCCATCTGATCTAAAAATTCCTTTAACATTTTTTCAGTTCGTTCATTGTAATCTTCTGAACAGAGAACATCTAAATCGTCAAAAAATATAACGCTTGGTTTATTTGAACGGGCTAATTTAAAGAGTTCGGCCATTAATTTGGCTGGCTCCTCTAAATATTTTGATGTGAGACTAGAACTGGACACCGCAAAATGATTTGAGTTGTATTTACTTATTCTATTTGCTACGGCTTTGGCTAGATAAGTTTTTCCTGTACCTGGTGGCTGGAATTTAATAAAAAAATATAAAAATCTAATTTTAAATGAAAAATAACTTTGTAGCTTACACCATAAAATAATATGCCATTCCATGGGAATTCATTTCCTTCGATTTTATCATGGTATTTTGCTGGTAAAATTATTGCTTGTCTAAGACATTCTTTGGCTCCTTCAAGTCCGACTACACTCGACCACTCAATATTTGACTTTGATGTATCTATTAAACCGTCCAAAATTCCCTGAACTTTTACATTGACATCTTGGTATTCAACTGGATTTTGGGGTTCAACACGTTCACTGAGAATTTGCTTGATTTGATCAATGCGTTCCAGAAATTTATTGCAACGAAGTTTAATCGAGTTTTTAGCTATATCACCTAGATTACCATCTACAAAGGAATCAGACTTGAATTAGTCGTTAAACTTGATGTC
The DNA here is from genome assembly GCA_963556165.1 of Tipula helvola. Lineage (NCBI taxonomy): Eukaryota > Metazoa > Arthropoda > Insecta > Diptera > Tipulidae > Tipula > Tipula helvola. The sequence continues at coordinate 140,927,877 of OY744482.1, read as the reverse complement.
GTTCAGAACAGAAATTTAAATATGGAATTAAAAAGATTTCACTGATTATTTTTAAGTCGTTTTGAAATTTTAGCCATAATTGTATTAAATAGTTTTAAAGGTGTAATTGAAATGAAAATTATTTTGTATATAAATTAGTTGTACATACTTTTGAGCCCATCAAGAAAACATTTAACTCCACTGGCATACAACTTTAACGCGTCTTTATAATTTTTTAATAGATCTTGTTCCGCTGCTTGTTTTCCAAAATTAATTCCTTCTGTTATCGACCTTGCTGGATCCATTCTAATCGAACCTTTAAATAAAGTATAGATTTTATTAAATTTATATAACTTTATACACAGCTACGAATAGGTAGTTACGACTAATATTTTCACTATTTATTCACAGAGGGTTCTAGATGTTTACTCAACATTTTATTTACGTACAAAAGTCTGCAGATTTTATCTGGTTCATATTTTTATGATTCCTAATCATTATTATTCTATTAGTAGGAAAATTACCATGTCTAGAGTAAATGTGAGATAAAGCCGTACGAGGAATATTTCCATTATGCACTGATTTTATTCTTATTAAAGGTTTAAAAGAGTTGATCCCGAATATCGTAACGAATATCCTTACTGCAAATATTGTTTATAGGGTATATCGTTTACAACAAATAAATTTTATTTCATACTATACAGAAATTCAATGTTTACGTGACTGATTTCAGTCCAGAAATAGAAAACGAATCATTAGAGGCCTTTACACGATCAATATTAATGTCATTACCAGTAATGTCATTATTTACAAAATCATCCGTCATTACTCCTTCATTAATTTTCAACATCACACGATCATTTTTAGTGTCATTATTTGCGTCATTACTGTCAGAACAGTAAATTTTTGTGTTGCGAAAAATTTAATAGAAGCGTGTTATATTATAATGAATTATAAGAAAAAAGCGTGCATTGCTCCACGTTATCACATTTATATAAATTTTATAAGTTTTTCTTATAAACAAAATATTAAACATTTATTGACGATTGGAGCATCACGGATTCCACCTAGTGGAAAATTTTTAAACTGAGCTACCTGATAATTTGACGTTCGAAATTATTGTAAACAATTCCAATTTTGAACTGTAAACACAATTTTTACTTACCGGATCTCTAATAATTGTAAATTATTCTAATTTCGGACTATAAAAACAATTTTTAATTACCGCATTGCTAAATTTTCTTTCGTCTCATTTGTGACAAATGTCATTTTATCAGGTGCATCATTTTAACTATTGTCCTCGAGAGGCGCTTTCTCTACTTTTACAATCGTCAATTGTCAACCAGGAGTTATCGAAACGAACAACAGAAACAGAGTATGTAATGAAGCAGTAATGAAGCGAAACATACACACGGTCAATAATAATCACAGTATCCCCACCAAGCATCAGTAATGATATCTCGAAATCAGAAAATCCGGATTTGCATCATTACTGGTCATCATTACTGATTTCATCGACTTACACGATCAATATTAATGTCATTATCATAAGGTAATGACATTAATATTGACCGTGTAAAGGTCGCTATTACCTACGGTGCAGAAAAATATAGTTCGAAAAACGAGCCAAACTAACAAAATAAACTAGGGTAACTTGATTATTTGAAAATTATTTGGATTGATTTTCTTTAAATTTCAAACTAATGTTTTTACTTTAAAATTTAATTTTAAATGAAAAAATCGAATTAATGTCCCCATGTAGTATGATATAAAACGTTGTACGTTACACGTAGGTACGTTAAATGATCGTCACAGAACTCGTTCAAAATTTTGGACTCGGCTCCTTCGTCGCCTTGCCCATAAACATCGAACTCGTACTGTAACAACTTATTTATCTTCCTTGTAACGTAAATAACTATTGCAATATTCGAATATTGTTCATTTATTACGTAACATATTGATATGTAAATAATTTGAAACTTTGTAGTTCAAAACAAAATGTTAAATGTTGAATTAGTATTAGTGTTTCACCACAATAATTGTTGTAGGTAATTTTCTTATTTATTGTAGCATACTGAATTTTCTGTTCACAATAAAATTCTGCGCTAAAGAATTTGTGGCGGGAAAATGTATACGAATTCGAGGAGAAAATTTTACCTAAATTGTTAAAACTTAAAATTGTGGGTACAAGATAACCAAAACAATTACTGGGTTAACTAATTCAACTGCGTAAATAAAATGTTTATTTGTAACAATATAATACAAAATGTAGGACGTAAAAATAAAATACACATACTCTGTTTTGTTTTAAAAATTTCACTTTTATTTTATTAAATGTTTCAAATAATTTTTGTATAAATTATTAACATTGACGTTTCATTTAAAATATGTACAGATATAATATACTGTGTATTATAGATAACATAACACTTATCAACTCCACGTAGCTTTTTATACCACAATCACACAATTCTACTTCTCTTCTTACTTCATCAAAACAAACTGAAAACCAGAAACCAAAATTAAATTTTTTTTTTGTGTAACACGAACGAACGACTTCGTTTGTCCAAAAATGTGCACTAGTGTTTGATTTTGTTATTATGTATAGAGTAATCAAAACAAACCGTACACAAATTAATATTTAATACCAACAGAGTCAACTAAAAATGCTAATCAATTGTGATTAATCTTAAATACATATACATATAAATAACATGTATTGTAAAGATAAGTACTCTATACTGTATATACAACTACATATGTACATACTAAAATAACTATTTTGTTTTTACTTTTTTTTGGAACGACCTTTGATATTGTAACTCCATCTATTTGATTGATTAATATTTGAATGGTAATATCTTATCATAGGCGAATTTGGCCTGTAAAGACCGAATTTGCCAAGAGTGAACCACCATATAGGATAATGATTGAGTATACGTTTTGGAAATTCTTTTAATTGATTTAATAAACATTATGCAGATATATGTAGTAGGTAGTACAATTAAGCGGAAGCTTGAAGAATTTTTTCTTTTCCGAGCTTTCTATTTTAGTATGTGATTGCGTTTGTAGAAAATATAATATATATTTTAGAAGTATTTCACATACCTACCTGTAAATCCTAGAAATTTTTAAAACCTTTGAAAACCTGGGGATTGAGGTGGCAGTCACTAGAGTGTTTTAAGTGATACACTATTAAGGCAATATAATAAATTTTATCTAATGGCAACCACAGTAGAAATAGTAATACAATGGAAACATCTCCGGCCAGTTGCTAGATGGCGATGCTAATATCATTTATAATTTTTTTTAATTCATACTTACATATTTTTATTTTTAACCCTTTGGACACGAGTGGTGACCCTCAATCACCATGCAATAGTAATGAAACAACACGAGTGGTGCGTCTCATTCACTATGCAATAGTAATGAAACAACACGAGTGTTGCCTCTCATTCACCATGCAACAAGAGAGAACAAAAAACAATGGATTACCGTTATTTTTTTTTTCAGTGCACATGTATGGAAAGTAGATTTAGCAAACGCTTTTATTTTGATCAGTTAAATTGCGCCCTTCAAGAAAGATTTATTATTTTAAAATATTTTCAAGTGACGATATTAGTAGCGGTGATGATGAATTTAACATTTACCTTGTCGGTAGCAATACAGATAAAAATTTTATTTATACAAGTGATATTGATGAGAGTAAAGAAAGTGATCAGATTGGTAGTATTAAAGGAAACGGAAAATTAGAGTAATTGATAGTGATACCGATAGTGATTCTGATTCTTGGCAGGATGTAACAGAATCTGTGGAAATTCCAAAAGGATTCAATTTTCAAAGTGGAAATAAAGCTACAGGTCCACATGTTGCTGCAAGTGTAACTGAACCGATTCACTTCTTTAAATTCTTTTTTACGGATGAGCTGATTATCGAAATTATAAGTAAAACAAACAGTTATGCCCTTTTATAAACTTGATGTGTTTATCAGATATGTAAATAAAACACTCACATAAATTACTAATTATATTTATTTATTAGGCAGCGGTTAATATGGATTACCAATAAAACGTGTGTCTTCTATAACGCTACTTACTACATATTACAGTGGATCACTCATAATTCAAATGTCACAACATCCTTCTTGTTTTTTTTTAAATTAACAATTCCATGTTTAACCTAACGAAATTAATTTAATGTAATGTTTAAATTTAAACTAGTATTGGAAGAGGAGACTTCATTACGTTACTTTAATCCATTATAAAATCATTGAATCTCTTTGGTAATTTAATATTTCTTTTACGTCGAAATGGAGTGTTGTTGGGCGGTGTAGAAAATGATAGTTCATCTTCTACGTTTTCTTCAATCATTTGTTGTTGTTTTTTATAATCGGTGATGTTTGTGGCGTTACTTCAGTAGTATTTTGGCTGGTGTATTGCTTTGCAGTAATATTGAGTAATGAATCTAGACTTTGATGATTAGGTTTAATGTGAACTAGATCCCTTCGATAATTTGCATCATTAACGTTAACTATAGGTAAGGTCTATCTGTTAATTTTTGTTGAATGACACAACTTGACCATAATTTGTTAACTTCAGGATTTATTTGAGCAAATACTGGCTGTTCAATTAATAAAGTTGGCAATTGCGGCCTTGATTTAGAATCGTAATACAATTTACTACGACTGCGATTACGTTGTACATTGTATTCACTATTTTCAACAATTTTAGGTTTTAAAGACTTACAGAGCATTGGTATCGTTATGCTTAAAGCTTTGAAAAAGAGACGTTGCGATAGACTTGACTATATATTATTTGGTATGTTTCTTCAGTGTAATAGAACAAACCATAATTATTCTTCTCCGCTTTGATATGATTTCTTAATCAACTTGTTTGCTATTTTAACTGCGACTTCTGCTTTTCCATTACTTTGCTGATGATGAGGTGCAGATATTATTTGTGAACATCCGCATTTTGTAGTGAATTTTCGAAATTCTTCACTTGTGAAGTTTGTACCGTTGTCGGTCAATATACACTGTGGAATACCGTGTCTTGCACAGTTTTGTTTGCAAGCTTCAATTGTTGACTTTGTGGATATGTCCTTTAAAATATCCAGTTCGAAATAATCACTGTAGGGATCAACTGTTACTAAAAATATCAAATTCTTTTCATTGCTCGATATGGTAAATATATCCATTGAAATGGATAGTTCGGTATGTGTCGGAAGCAAAACTACCTTCGTATTCACAGGATATTCGATTCACTACATCTAAAACCAAAAACAACATATTTTCATGAGTGATCCTAAAAAGCATAAATCATGGGCATTTGTCATCATGCTTTGGCCATCGGGCACATCAGTGAACAGCCGCTGAAATAAAGTATATTGTATTAATACATATATTTTCATAAAAAATTAGAGTAATTTGTAAACTTAACTTCAATACAATTCCCAATTATTAATAAAATTCTCGTTGAATATAGTACTAATACATTGTACTGCTTACTAGATTAAACTGAAATTATATAAATTTAAGGTCTAATTAAGGAAATAACATGTAATTAAAATAAAATTTAACTTACTTCAAATTTTCCATGTACATATACACAAATTTTCACTTTGACATTGTAAACGTCATAGCAAATGTACCTTTGTAATACAATTTTGAAAATCATGATCGATACGACGTTTGCGTTCAATAGCACAACTAAAAGATTCGAACATAATTTTCGAAAGTGTACGTACGTCATTCATGTACAAAACGGAAAAATATTTGAAAATTAGAATTGTTCGTGATTTTGGTGAAACAAGACCTATTTTAAATTCTGTGGGTAAATAAAGGATTCCTCATATAAAATCAAATTAATAAAGATAATTGAATGGTTTAATAAATACATTTATAACGTATTGAAAGAAAGTGTTTTATTTTAAGTTCAGTTTGTGTTTATTATATGTTCTAATTATAAATCGAACAGTATGTTGTGACAACATTGGTGGCTTATGTTGAGAATCTGCATATTTAGCATAAATTGCACATTCTTTAGTTTTTTGCTTAATTTGTGTTGTCATTTCGTGCCAAAAGAGACTTTGACGTGCTAACTTCAATGTTGCCTCGATTCCGTTATGTGTGAGATGGACTTTGTCTAACATTAATTTGCGAAGTGATTGTGGAATTAATATACGATCTACTCACCACATCTCGAATATATTTAGGCCAACCATTAATGATAATCCTTTTCAAGGATTGCAGTGTTGCATTCTTCATGGTTTCGTTGCGGTTATTTCCTATTCGTTCATCACTTATTTTAAGATTATCGATTGGGTTAATATTCTGAATAAGAAGACTAGCCTCGTTTTCTTTAACATTAATTTGACAAACATTATACTTTACGAATTCATCGCCTGTTGCGTGGTTTGTATTTAATGGTGCAAGTGATAAATTATCTGCTAGTACATTACGTTTTTCTTCGATGAATTGTATGTCTAACGAATAGCGCTGTAGAATCATGAACATCAGCTGCAATCTCTTCGGTGCTTTTAATAGAGGTTTGTTGAAGATATTGATCAGAGGCTTGTGATCTGTTTTTATAATGCATCGGTACCCACTATCATTTGGTCGAATCTGGTGCATCCACACACAATAGCGAATAATTCTCGATTTGTGCGTAACTGTGTTCGGTGGCTGTTAAAGTTCTGGATGCATACGCGATAGCGTTGTTTTCTTGCAAAATCGCAGCTTCCTAGCCTGGACTGCTGGAATCGCACTCTATAACAACTGATTTTTTATTGTCAAAATATTTCAGATTCCGGATGTCACTAATAACCTTTTTTATTTTTACATATTCCTCTTCCTCAGTGCTTGTCCAGGTGAGTGCTCAAATTGTTTATATAGCGCCATAAATATGTCACCATTCCAATGAAGCGTTGTAGCTCTTCTTTGTTGGACGGAGATTTCATGTTCAAAATAGCAGCTACCTTCGACTCATCTGCAGTAACCCTTCATTAGAAAGTATGTGTCCATAGAACTTTACTGATTGCTGGCATAGTTTTAGTTTACTTTTGTTTAATTTGCAGTTACTAGCACGTAATTTTTATAAACAACTGCTCGAGTTTGGAATTGTGGTCAATGGCTTTTTCATCTGCATCGCCTGATCTATAAATGAGAATATCATCAGCTAATATGTCCACTACTTTGACATCATTAATCACTTCTACCATTTTGAATTGGAAAATTTCGGGTGCGGAACAAATTCCTGGTAAACGACACGTATCTTCCAAATGGAATCCAGAAACATGTTTACTCGCTACTGGCTTCTGTTAATTTGATTTGCCAGAATCATTTTGCGGCATCAGAAGTAGTAAAAATCTTCGCTTGACCTAATTCAGGTAATATTTCATCAATAGTTGAGAATTGATAATTCGGTCGTTTTAGTGCCTTATTCAATGGTATAGAGTCGAGACATATCCGGAACGAATTTTTGCGAACGACAATCAAGGTGTTACTCATCCGTGGTGTATGCTTATCTATTTTTCGAATGATCCCAGAATTCTCAAACTTATCCAGTTCTTGTTTAAAACGACCTCTATACGCTATTGGTATGCGGCGAGGACGCTGAATGACCGGCTTCACATTTTCATCGACTTCTAGATCAATCATATTTCTTTACGATGTTTTCTGCTTCTTTGATGTTTGATGATTGAGATTTTACAAGACGAATTACTTGAGGTTTCTTGATATTTATTGGAATTTGCTTGATGAGTCCCCTATATATCTTGTATAAGACCTAAGGTAGCACTCGCAGTCGATGACAGCAACGGAATGTGATCGCGTTTGATTAATTGAAATATCAAAATATATGATTGATTCGCCAATTTACACTTAACTTGAACTTCGCCGATTGATTCGATCGGATTTCCATTGAAATCGATATTACCCCGTGTAGATATCTCTATTTTTAAATTTTTATCATTACAATAATTTTTATATTGATTTTGGAAGGATAAACGTATTATTACGTTATTAACAAACTGGAGCAATGCTGGGGCCCTATTATGAAATGGATCGCATTTCGCATTTTTTGCGATTTTGCGGATGCGATTCGCCTCGTATGTCTGTATTATGAAAAGCGACATCGCATATCGCATTTCTTATAAGAAATTTTATTTTGAAAAATAAAAAAAAAATTTTTTTGACTAATAAAAATTATTTTTTGTTATTTTTAACAAAATAAATTAAATATTTCTTAATAAAAGGCATTTTAATTGTATATTAAACATAAACAGAAAAAAATTATTTATTAACACAATCATTTCGCAAATGCGATATCCGACTGCTATAGACTAGGGGCCTATTATGAAATCGATGCGAAGCGGATCGCATTTCGCATTTTTTGCGATTCAACAAATGCGATCGGCTTCGCCAGTTGAATTATGAAATTACATTATCGCATATCGCATTTCCCTTATTGGGAAATTTCCATCTGTCAAATTGTTAAAATACAATTTGCTGTTTGTTTTTGTTTTTTGTCAATAAAAATTATGTGTGAATAAGAAACGCTGTGATTTATTTAAAAAAAATATATAAAATGGATTCTGTGGCGTTATATTTTAACTGTGAGGAGGATGAATACGATGAAACTCCAAGATTAAAATGAAATTTGTTGAGAAATAATTCATGTCCTTTAGAAATTCCTGAAAAAAAGTTAGTGTTTTTTGTTATTTTATATTTCATTTATTTAAATATATCTATTTGATTTCTATTACAGATTTAAACGACTTTTCAGGCTATCTAAAGAGTCATTTAAATATTTGTTGGACTTGACTCATCCAAAATTTAAACCAACCAAAAACAAAAGTGCTATTCCACCAATTTTAAAGTTAGCTGCAACCGTACGTTTTTTAGCAGAGGGATCTTATCAGCAATCAGTTGTTCAAGATTATTTTGTAGGAATGGCGCAAGCCACCGTTTCCATAGTTATGTCGGAGGTTTTAAATATTTTGGAGTCGTTCTGCGTTCATTTATACAATTTGGCCAAACCGAAGAGGAACAAAAAAAATGTAAACAACATTATTATTTAAAGCTAGGCTTTCCTGGTATCATAGGCTGCATTGATGGGACCCATATAAATATCATTCGGCCTACGAAAAATGAACATCATTTTTATAATAGAAAAGGTCATCATAGCATAAATGTTCACAAATCACAAATTAATTATCACCAGTGTTGCTGCAAATCATGGAGGATGTTCTCATGATTCAGCTGTATGGTCGATAAGTCGAGAACGGCAATTCTTAGAAAATCGATATAAAGATGGAGATAAATTTTCTTGGCTACTAGGTACATTAAACATAATCACGTCGATTATAGAATTCGCGGTTGCGGATCTATCGCGGATCGTAAACTACATATAAAAAAAATTGGAAACAATCATTTTTTATCATAGTTTCATTGAAATTCTTTAGGATATTTTTACAATTCGTCAAAAAAAATTGTTTTAGATTCGCAATAAAAATATTGTGTTTGTACGGGGAATCAAAAAATGTAAATCACATGTAAATCAATAGAAGTTTTCCAGGATACTTTGATTTACACCAATTGTTTCCAATTTTTTTTATATGTAGTTTACGATCCGCGATAGATCCGCAACCGCCGCGGATTCTATAATCGACATTAATATTCTATATAATATAAATTAATTTTTTTGGTGCTTATAGGTGACAGTGGTTATCCACTAGAGCCATGGCTAATGACACCTTATAAATTTGCTGTGGAAGGTACTACCGAAGCAAAATATAACGAAGTTCATTCCAAGTGTAGGATCACCGTAGAAAGGTGCTTCGGTGTCCTGAAAGGACGATTTAGATGTCTTTTGGGTGCGAGAGAGTTGCACTACAATCCGGAAAAAGCAGCTCAAATAATTAATGTAGCGTGTATGCTCCATAACATTTGTGTAAAATATAATGTGGAGTTTGATGAAACGCTGCTTGTAGACAGTGAAGGGGAGCTGGATAATAATGTTAATCTAACTACATTGAACACCGGCTTGGAAGCAAAACGAATTCGCGATCGAATACATGCATTGTAGTTTTAATTTAATCTATGTTGAATAAAAACAAAAAATTACATAATAATCATCACATTTATTATTATAAATTAAATTCATTTCAGTCAAAAATTAAATAAATTCATTTCAGTTAAAAAGTTAATTAAAGTTTTTAAATTTTTTGTGTGTCAAGGCACTGTTTTTGAAGTTCTAATACTTCAGCTTTAAGTCGTAATTTCTGTTGCATTAATTTATGCATTTCCAGCCTGTCTTTTAGTTCATTTTGACATTTTTCTTTAAATAATTTAATTTTTTTTTCTTTTAATCTCCTAATTTCTTTTAAAACTCTTAATGTGTCTTTTTGTATCTTTAAAGATTGTTCGTAAAATTTTAAGGTTTTTTTGTGAAATACAAGTTGGGAATCCACTTGTGTTTGCAACAAATTTAAATTTTCTGTTGCGTCTTGGTGGTACATTTTGAACATCATTATCAACATCGTCATTGTCTTGCGCGTCTTTGTCAAATTGAATGGCATTGGCTTGAAGGTCACTGTCCACACAAACATCGTTTTCTGGTATCAACCATATTTCTTCCACAAAGCGTGTGGGACTAACACTTGTTGGTGTTCTGCTTGACCCAGGTTCCGTTGGATTAGTTATTTCTTGTTGAGGGGCTCCAAAAGTTTTGGCAACAAATCCACCCACGTCTGCTTCTAAATGGAGTAACTCGACAATTTGCTGCTCAGGATTTGAAAATTTATAGCTCCTATTTGGGCCGCCACCTGTTCCTGTGATGGATTTCTTATTTTGCCTCAATTTGCACTTAATATGGTACTTGTAATCTTTCCACACCTATAAATAAAAGTACATTTACATTTTGGTATACCAAATTAAGAAGCCATTGCAACATAATTACCTTTTTCCAACCTTCCACTGTTTTAATTGGCGGCCCTTCGCTGTTTAATTTGTTTTTTAATTCTGTCCAAAGCATATTTAACCGGTTTTTGTATTGTGAAGCACTTAAAAGATTTTTGGCTATACCTTCATTGTTCACCATAAACTGCACTAGTACCTCAAATTGCTTATTATTTGTTGTGCTTCCCCTAAATTGATATTATAAATTATATGTATATAATTATTAATTACATTGGAATAGGTACAAAATAACAAATATTTTAATTTATTTGTAAAATTATTGGTATATATATAGATATTTATAATCAAAATATTAAACTATCGTGTTTACTTACATTTTAACGTATGCGTAAATTAAATTTTTTATTTGTAAATGCGATATTTGACTGCTATTGAGCATTCGCATTTGTCACTTGTATTTTCGCAAAAATCCGCCTCTTTATTTTATAATATGGCGCATCGTTCGACTAAGATCGGATTAAAAGCGAAAAGGGTGTTTCATAATACCAAAATGCGATATCGCATGGAAATGCGAAATCGCATTTTTTTATAATAGGGCCCCTAGTCGCATTTGTCAATTTCAATTTCGCAAAAATGCGCTATCGCATTTTATAATAAGCCACCAAGAGCGCATTTTTTGCGAAAATGACGTTTATAATACCCAAATGCGATATCGCATGAAAATGCGAAATCGCATTTTTTTCATAATAGGGCTCCTGGATTCACTTCTGTAAAAAGGTTTCAACGTTGTGATAACTTCAGCATTACAAAAACCAAATGCTGCCATAAATTATTTAAGAAGAAGACAAATATAACAAATTCATGGGAGGCATCGATATAGCCGATCAATATACATCAACGTATTGTTTTCTGAGAAAATCTCTCAAGTGATGGCGTAAACTCTTTTTCTGGGGATTGGAAATTTGTGTAATTAAATCCTATATATTATACAAAGAAGTTAAATGGAAAGGGGAGAGCATCCTATGACTCATTTAAAATATGTAAAGTTATTGGTAGAACAATTAAGCGGAGACTTTCATCAAGATCGTACACGAAAGTCGTCTACAACCACCGAAACAAATGTCCGACTGAATAGAAAGCTTTATACTATGCTTGTAGGCAAGAAGAGTGTCTGTAGTCTATTCTGACAGAACTACTGTGGCGGCGACGAAGTCGACGCAACACATAATAAGTATTCTTTCAAATTATAAAATTAGAGAAAATAAAAATCACTGTCAAAATTACTCTATTCGATTCATTTCAATTATTAAACTCCAACATTGTCAATCTAGTAGTCCGGTCCACCAAATTACGCGCGCAAGCACTCTTGTCAAATTATTTGACGTTTGTCAAAACCTTTCCAAATTTGCTTCAAGACACAGGGAAAAATTAGTCGAGATAAGACGCATTTTCATTTTGTGTGCTATAAATTTGTGGGAATTTTTATATTTTTAAGTTTGTGCATTTATTAAAATAACATAAATAGTGATAATATTAAGTGTGAAAAATATAAAGTGGAGAGTGAGGATAAAATCAGTAAAAAATTAAATGAATTTACGGGTTTTTCAGAAGATGAAATTATAACCTCAAAAAACAATGATAATGTGTTAAATAAATTAACGCGTAATAAAGGAAAACTTAATGATTTAATAATAATAAAAAATATTATGAAAGAAAATAAAAAGCAAAATAAATTTAAAAATAAAATACAAAAACAAAATATATCAATTAATAAATTCAATAAAAAAGAGAAATCAACCAAAATGTTCGATAACAATGGTTAAATGGATACAACCGTAGCAAATGCTAACACTGTAAACAACACAATTAATAACAAAGAAATTAAAAGTTATAATATTAATAATACGGCAGATAGATTCAGGATTGAGGAACGTGAAAATACTTATTCTACTAAAGATAAAGGACCTTTTTCGGTGATTCTAATAAAAGAAAATTCTAACATTTTTAATATTTCAAAAACTCTTAAACAATTGAATTTTGGAAATTATGAAAACATCATCCAGACTATGAAAAAAACCAGATATATAATAATATTTAAAACCATATCTGATGCTAATAAACTAATAAAATGTGATTTATTGAAAAAACAAGGGTACAATATTTTTCTACCAATTAACTTCAATCATACTTCGGGGATCATAAGAGGCATTCCACAAGAAACAGAAATGCAGGAAATTATGAATAACTATAACAGCGAAGTTACAATTACGGAGGCAGAAAGATTACTTCGATTTGACATTCAAAGCAAAACTTTAATAAAGACAGAAACAGTGAAAATTACTTTTAGAGCTAATTATAAACCTGATTCTATCAAAATATATGGAGTTAATTACAGAGTTAGTTATTTTATACCACAACCCTTATTTTGTAAAAATTGCTTAAACTACGGGCATCTCAAAAAATATTGTTTAAGTAAGGAAACAAGATGTGGTAATTGCGCAAACATACATCCAATTATAAAAGACCAAAAGTGTACTTTAAGTGAATCATGCCATAATTGCAAAGAAAATCATAGAACTAATTCGAAAAATTGCCCAATAAAAAAGAAAGAAATGGAAATTCAAAAAATTAGGACTACGATGAGGAAATCATACAAAAAAGCGAAAGAAATTTATGAGAATAAATTTCCTCAGTACCGACATGATCAATTTGGTTTCCCAGTTATGAGAAGACTTAATTATAACAGACCAGGACATGAACCAGAGCAACAAATCAAAATATCAGAAGTTGTTAAAAGTAGAGATGAAAATGTGAATACTACAACTGAAGAAGCTAAGGAAATTGACGAAAAAATGGAATCTTTAAAGAAAATAGTGGACCAAATCAGATCTTTTTTTAATATTATAAAAGCTAAAGTTCCTAGCAAAGTAATACCAGATGAAGCATCAAATATAATGGATGCACTCACAGTTCAACTATATAATTACGATCCAGATCAAGAAATGCCAGGAGCAATATATTTATCACAACATGAAAATAATTCAAATTAATTTACAAAGCATTAAAAATAAAAAAGATATATTTGAGAAATACCTATTTGATGAAAATGCAGATATTGCGATTGTTTGTGAAACTTGGACTTCAGATAATTATTTACCTAGATTTAAAGATTATAAAATTATATTAAATAATAGAAGTGATGGTTATGGTGGATGTGGAATACTTATCAAAAACAATATTCAACTTCTTTCTACTCAAATTTTAGATGTAATCCCAATAGAGGCAATAGAGATTAAAATTAAATTCAACAAAGAAGAGTATACAATAACTTCGTTCTACAACTCAACTAGAAATAAACTTCAAATACAAGAAGTAAATAATCAATTTGAAAAAATTCTCAAGAAATATAGGAATAAACAAAACATTATAATTGGTGGGGATATAAATGGACATAGTAAACTGTGGGAAAAAAATGCTAAATATGATGCCTTAGGAAGCAAAATTGAAGACACAATTCTAGAATACCAATATTTTTTACTTAATGATGGTTCACCTACTCGACAAACTCTACATAACCTTCAAAATTCAGCAGTAGATATTACTCTAATATCTTTGGACTTAGTAAGTAAATCTTCATGGAATAGTACAACTGATAACATAGGTTCAGATCACTTTCCAATTAAATTATTTATTAATAACTTAAGTACAGCTAGTGAAAATAATAGTAATAATTTAATGATTAAAAAAACAAAAGCAAAGAAGATTTTAGAAGAAATAAAACAATTAAATCCATATCACACATTTGACATATATGACTATGAGGAAGAATTAACAAACATAATAGATAGAAACAGTTATACTTTAAAAGGAAAACGGCTCCAATATAGAAATAAACCTTGGTGGACAGAAGATATTAACAATTTATGGAAGGAAAAAAAAGAAGCTCAGAAAAATTTTAATAGGAGAAAGGATATTCATACTGCAATTAAATTAAAAAAGTTACAAGCTAAATTAAAATTAAAAATAAAAACTAGTAAACAGTTATCATGGGCTGAACTTACTGATAGAATAGAGGTCAATATTCAGAATAAAAGATTGTGGAAATTGATTAACTTAATAAATAATAAAAGATCTAAATCATTCAATATTTTGGACAACAACGATTCAGCAATGGAATTTTTGGATATTAATTTCCCGAATTCTTTTCAAAAAATAGAAATCCCGTATCCTACACCATACCCTCCTCCTTTAATGGACGAATTCAGTTACTCTGAAATAAACAACATCATAAAAAATAATAAAAATACAGCACCTGGTTTAAATAAAATATCTAATGAAATTTTAAAACAATTACCAGATAATCATATTAAAACAATTACAAATCATTTAAACAAAATGTGGTCAAGGGGTATTTTCCCAGAGAAATTCAAAGAAATAAAAATAGTTGCAATTAAAAAGCCTAACAAAATTGAAGACCTACCAGAAAATTATAGACCTATATCGTTGTTATCTACTTTCACAAAAATAATTAATAAAATGCTCAAAAATAGAATCAATGCCGAACTAAACATTAAAAAAATCTTACCAACTCATTCATATGGATTTCGAGAAAAAAAAAGTGTAACAGATTACTTCGTAACTCTTATAAATAAAATCAATGATAATAGACAAAAAAAACTGAAAACATTATTAATTATTACTGATATAAAAAAGGCATTTGATCACATTGACAAAAAAATTTTAATAAATAAACTTAAAGAAATAAATATAAATAAAGTTATAATAAATTGGATATATAATTACCTTACTAATAGAAAAATAATTATCGAAACCAAAAGTGGCAGAATTATTAGAACTACAAACCAAGGAATTCCTCAAGGATGTTCTTTAAGTCCTTTACTCTTTAATATTTATACATCATCTTTACATCAAATCAACTCAGAAAATATAAAAATAATACAGTTTGCAGATGACATTGGGATATTAATTACAGCAGAAAATCACTACAAATTAGAAGAAATAGCTAATCAAGCATTAAATACTTTCGTTGGAAAATTGAGTGAAATTAAATTTGAAGTTAACCCTGATAAAACCAAAATTTTAAATTTCAACACTAATATTCATAATAATTTAGTTATCAAAATTGGAAATAATATATTAGAAAACATTGAAAAAACTAAACTATTAGGCGTTACAATTACTAACAAACTTAGGTGGCTGGCACACTATAAAGAAATAAAATTTAAAATTCAAAAGAAGATGAACATTCTTAAAGCATTTGCTTACAGAATGGGAGGAGCTCATCCACAGAAGATGTTAAACATTTATAAGGCAATTATAAATTCATTAATTAATTATACAGCTATATTTATAGAACAAAACAAATCAATAGTAAAATTAATGCAAACTTTGCAAAATAAATGTGTTAGAATTTGTATGGGGTTTACTAAAACAACACCTATTGAAGTACTACTAGCTGAAGCAGGAGATTTTAATTATATTCAACAAAATGAGATATCTACGGCTAAATTTTTATCAAAACAAATTGCAAATAATACTGATATAGGGAAAGATGTGCTTAAAAATAAATCATTAATTAAATTTAATAATATTTTATTAAAATTTAACTTCATTAAAAATATTGGTAGAAATATAAAAATAAACTTAATTTCAAATAACCTAAGTGTAATATCTATGTTAAATAATAATATCCCTAAAAATAAAATGAATAATCCTCAAATTAATGCAGAATTTAGAGAATTGAAAGAAAAATATAAAAATTACAGTCAGATTTATACAGATGGATCCAAATTCAGGACAACATGTGGCTTTGGAATACATATTCCTGAAGAAAATTTAAACTTATCGATGAAATTGAAACAAGAAACTAGTATTAAAACTACTGAATTAATAGCCATTTATTTTGCAATATTGAATCAAATTACAAAAAAAAAGAACAAAATAGTCATATTTACTGATTCAAAAAGTGCCTGTATTTCTTTATTAAATTGCATCAAGAATGAGGGAATTAAATATTATGAAAATAAAATAATAGAAATTTGTAATGATCATCAAGAAACGGACACAATAATTCAATGGATTCCAGCACATAGTGGAATAAAAGGGAATGAAATAGCTGACGAAAATGCCAAAAAAGCAATAGAAAGCCAAAATTTAAATATTATCAATAATTACATACCTCTAGAAGACACTTATAATATAATTAAAAAGACAATGTTGGATGAAAAACGCAGCATATATGAAACGAGTACCAGAAATAAAGGAATTTTTAATAGAGTCATTAATAGTTCATCACCACCTAAAGATACCTGGTTTAAAAGAGTTAATATGAAAACTAAATACATAAAGGTTATTAATAGATTAAGAACAGGACATACTTTTAACAAAATATTCAAGAAAACAATAGGATTAGTACAAAATGATTTATGTAACATGTGTAAAATAAGAGAAACTGATATACATATTATTGATTATTGTCCAAGATTTAAAAATATTAAAAATTCTTTTCACAACATTAAAAACATGAAATTAATAGATATCCTCAAAGAAGCTAATACAATTAAATTAAAAGAGCTAGCAAAATTTTATATAGCAACTAAGGTAGAAGAATTTTGAAGTTCAAATTAAAATATCGTTATGTTTAAAGTAATATGTAGTATGTAATATAAATATGTATGAAATTTTAGATTAATTTTTATTTACGTTATCTTAATGAAATATTTTATAGTTTTAATATTTAATATGGATTACTTATGTATTTTAATTTTAAATAATGATAATATAAAAAAAAAAAAAAAAATATAATAATAAAAAACCATAAAAATTTAAAAAAAAAAAAAAAAAAAGACACTGAAATGAAATTATAGCTATTAGAAAAATTAGGTTAAGTTTATGTTATGTCATTTTTTTTTTGTTGTATTTGTTTTCGAGCAAATTGGTAGTTTCGCCAGCTCATAAATTTTTGAATAAATAATAATAATAATAATAAATTTGCTTCACAGAGACTTGAGCGACATCTGTTGTACGATATCGGAACTGGTAGGCATGGTGAATGTTGATGCGGATGATAGAGCAATCGTAGTGTCCTTGGAAAACAATTCCCTCTATTCACTTTTTAACGCAAAGGGGCTGACATCTGGTTGACGATATTGAAAGTAGAGTTAAAGGTGAACAGCAATCAAAAAGTACATATATACATATTTTGAACAATTAGGTAAAAACTTAAAATGATGAAATAAAATACTACGTTACAAATTACATGTTTAGATACATTTTTTTCTTCAAAAATGTATTTTAACTTAAACTTCACAAAACGTACTCGTGTTGCTGGTATGCTTAATAAAAAATGTTCTCGAGTCCAAAGGGTTAATTTCGCTAAATATAGGTACGAGTAAATTCACCCAAATGTCATCATCTACTTCCAACCGTCATTGAATAACTGCTTTTACATAATATCACAGAAAAGAATACCAGATAGAGATCTTTCATACAAGAGACATGTATATGAAATTAAAATCATATAATTTTAAAATCAGCTATTGAAGGGTTTATTGGAATTTCCTTTTCTTCACATCGATAAAATATCGCAAACAAAATTTTTTGTGATAAAGAGTGATGAATGAAAGTAGAAATAGAATGTTGTTTTATTTGAGCAAGCTGAGATAGCTTTAGAAAAAGCATAATTGATAAAGCGCAATAGAGTACAATTTTGTTCTTGTACAAGAGACAAAACATTATCGAAAACTAATCGAAAGTGATGGTAGAACATGTCACCCCTGTACTCGGATAGTCAAAAGCACATTGGATGCAACCATAATAATGTAAGTTGGTAAATTTGAAAATAATGATATAATGAATTTAATTATATTTATAAATTCGCGTCAACATGTGATTCACAATCTCTAGTCGATTTTGGAACAGCATTAAATGACAGTTAAATGTACACAATGAGCCGTCCGTATGCCACGTCTAGTAAGTATTCTTAATTTATATTCGATCATTCGGATTAATAATTCTTATTTTGGTTTAAATGCAGGAATGGAATGAAGAGCTTGCCAAATTGGCGGAATACATTGTGCGGCAATGCGTCATGAAACACGATCAGTTCTGAAATACGGAGTTATTCCAGTTTGCTGGACAACATTTGGGATATTCAGCTACAACAGCATCGTTAAAATCCCTCCGTAATCCAAACATATATTAAGCAGATGCAGGGTAGATGGTATTCCGAAAGTAATTCAACCCAACAGGACTGGCTTGATAAGTATCTGCGAAGTACAACACGGTAAATCATTTGGATATTTTACCGCAACAGTACGAGATCGTACTACCGATTGTGCTAGCGCTACATACAAGACGATACCAGGATAAAAAGAAAATTAACGCGGTTTTATTGGCATGCAACTACAGTTACACAAATATGGTTGGTAATCCGGTCTATATTAAAGGATCGCCGGCACAAAATTGCAATACAGCAATGGATACTACACCTATACGTCGCTATGTTCTTTATCTGAAGTTGTTTCACGTAAACCCTTTTAAAGACTAATAAAGTCACAGTACCATGGGACAGTTGGTTTGTATGTATCTATACAATCATTTTCTGGGGCTCAAGGCACTTCCAACTCTTTCGCAGTTCAATTTTAACGTTCTACCTTATGCGTTAAGCGTAATTATCTTATGCGCAACCTGCAGATACGATTTTTGCTTCTCTCGGTGGAATTTTAGCCCTCGGCTTCACCCTAAACTATTTAAACTCTCATCTAAAGCAAAAAATATATATCGCCACTTGGTACGCAAATCACTATTAAATTATATAAACCAAGGTAACCAATGACAAAATTCAAGTGTTCGAAAAAAATTGTAAAATGCCATTTCATATGAATGTCGAAATACGGGCTCTTTTAGAATTGTTTTTTATTTCTCTAATATTGACGAGTCTCTTTGCAATTGGATATATTTTATTACAAGACAATGAACCAGATTCTGCAACGTACTACTGTGATCCGAAATTATGCAATCCGGGTGAACATCATATTGGCTGTCATCTGCTCGATCGTTATGCGTTAGTATGTATAGCACCAGAAAAAGTCACATTTACTGATCCTCTGAAGCGTTTAATTCTTACAAAGCATAATGGATTACGGAATAAAGTGGCCAGCGGTAATGTCTCGCCTTATAAATCGGCCGCTCGAATGCTAACTCTTGTAAGTGGTAAATTATGTTTCATAAAATTGTGTACATATTTATGAATAATCACCTCTAGACATGGAACGAAGAACTCGCTTATTTGGCTTTTTTAAATACGAAACATTGCAAGCTGCTTTATGATCAATGTCGCAATACCAGAGAATATCCACATGTCGGACAAAATATAGCAATCAGTCATCCAGTTGAAGGTAGAGAAATTAATATGGCACAAGTTCAACAGATTATACCCGAGCTAGTTGATTTGTGGTTTAGTGAATCGAAATATACCACACAAGCAATAATGGATGTCTATAAATATGATGCCAGTAAGTCGGTGGTAAATTTTTCAAATATAGTGGTTGATCGAACGAGCCAGGTTGGGTGTGGGATGAGTGGATTCGTGTCATATCATAAGAAATGGGTATATTTGTTAACATGTGATTACAGTTGCGGACTGACTGTCGGATTACCCGTATATATTTCGGGCACGATTGGTTCCGGTTGTAGAACAGGTGTAAACAAAGATTTTCAAGGTTTGTGTAATCTGGCTGAAAATTTTTTTGCGGTAAATTGTACTAACAATACTTTAAGTCACGGAAAACATGAACATAACGCTTCTTATAGCCGATTACAAGTTTGAAATATTATCCAAATAATTTTAATTTTAACTAGGTAATCCATTGGATAGATTCAATGGCATTAACTTAATATAAATGCTTACTGCCAAAGTTTGTTTTAAAAATTATTTTCTCGGTTACGATTCCTTCCACTACACTACACTATGTGTTGTCAATATAGTCAACTAGGTAGATGTGAAACAGAAATATAGTAAATTTTTTTTCCCCCTTTGTCCTCCATTGATAGACCAACTCTGTGTGGGACTGGGAGTTAGCGGCAGAAGTTCAGGTTTGCATCCGGCTTCAATTTGAAAGTCAATAAGAAAGTGATAATTTCAATTTGTTACGCAATCCCAGCGTATCCGCAAACACAAGGAGAGAATTCGTCTTGACTTCATCTTTTTTAATATGAGCGAGTGGATGTAACCTGCTATGTCAAATTTTTTATATACCACAATTTAAATACTGATTTTTAACAAAAGCGTCTTGTTTCTGGTTTTTTGAAATGCTTCAACATGAGTTCATGTTTTCGTTGGGATTTATATTAATGTGACCTTGAGAAAAACACTTTATTATGAAGCAAAAGCCGACTAAGACAGTTCGATCTAATCCAAATCAATAATATTAGGCAGATGCATTATTCTTGACTTATCGCTGATAAGAAGACTCACTCTGATGGTGGGCACCATACGCAGACATAAACTTGGCGCAATAATTACCGCAACAATTTAGCTGTAAAATTTTTTAGACTAGATATATCAGTGAATTTTCCAAACAATGTTAAACATTTTGAGAATTCTGCGGCTTATAAACACCGGTTCATACTATTTAGTCTATTATTTCACTGCACACTCATTAAAAATTCTTTTGAAATTATATAAACCAAGATACCCATGATTATTCTAATATTTTGTTCGACTATTTTGGAATGCCTCGGCGTACTCGTACCCGTTCCTTATTACCAATACCGTTTCGTAGATTAGAACTAAATGGCTGGCTTATTATCAAAATTTTTTTTCTTTGTGTTCTGTGTGCAGGCATCATTGCAATTATAGTTATTTTAGTCACCATCAAATATCCATCAACAATTTATTGTGCTGAAGGATTATGTAAACCTGGTGAAATGCATATCGGCTGTTATCCGCCGGATTTCTCCACGCATTGCATATCACCAAAACAAGTTAAATTGGCCAAAGTCGAGAATTTAATTCTTAAATCGTTTAATAATTATCGAGATCAAGTGGCAAGCGGAAATTTGTCGCAGTTTCAATCAGCCTCACGAATGCTAACGGTTGTAAGTGTATTTATGTAAATCATGTTGTAGATAGTAATTTTAGATCGTAATTTAATCAAAAAAGTATTTAACCACAAATAATTACCGCAGGCTTGGAACAAAGAACTCGCTTATTTGGCTTTTTTAAATACGAAAAGTTGTTCCTTGGAATATAATAAGTGCTGCAATACCAGAAATTTTACAAATGTTGGACAAAGTCAAGGGTTAAGTGAACCAGGTTACGGTATACAAATAATTATTATAAATTATTTTAATAAAGTTGTACTAAACCGAAAATTATGTCTTAAAATTTAGGGGGCCATGGTTCATTTGAAGTAATTGTTATAGACTTCAAAGATATCAGCAATGTTATATCAACCATAATCGGTTTGTGGATTAGCGAAAAATCTAATGCTAATCAAAATCTAATGGCTAGCTTTGATCCCAGCCAACCGATACGAAATTTTTCGAATATAGTTCGTGACACGACGTCCCAGGTTGGATGTGGTATGACTGGCTTCACGTCACGTCATAGACAAACGGTATATATTTTGACATGCGATTTTAGTACTGCGCCAATTCCTGGTTTACCTGTTTACAATTCGGGGCCTCCAACCTCCGCATGTAATACGGGTAGAAATCCAGATTTTAACTCTTTATGTAGTGTGGATGAGAATTGACGGCCCTACAATAACGATCTGTTTAACAACGGATTTAGTAAATTTGTCTGTGCTTATATAATCGGTTTCAGTGGCAAACGGCAAAATTGAATCTTGAAAACCATTGGAAATATAAAAAGTGATCGAAAAATAAAAACAGTGAAACTATATATGGCCAATACTCATATGGCACATGTTTCTATTAGTCGTCGTCACGGTCGAATCGTTTCCTTCGCCACCTTAACCGAACTATTAACTGATCAAAAGAGATTTGGTGAGAATACCAAAATATCTAACTAACCATGGCCTATCAAAATGCAATAGATCTACAGAGAGTGGCGTAATTAGGTACCCCTAACACCTGCAGTAGCGATAGATAGTAAATCAAGTAAAGCATATTTTAAACCATTAGTTCACAATCATTTTTCATTGCGTGCCCCTCGAACCAATTCAGCGAGTCACAATACCAAATGTGGGAATATAATAAATCAAATCTTAATTCTATTTTTAACAGACAAACCAGGGGTGGTTGTAACATTAGTCACATTCGATTCGATTTTGATAGAGTTTTATCTCTTGGTTGAAGAGTATTCTATTCTATTTCATTTTTCTATTCAAATTGCTCAGCTTGATCGAATAAAACAAAATTGGAGTAAAAAAAAACGTACACACCAAACTAATTGCAATAGAAAAAGCATAGATAATTAAAAAGGAAAATAGAATACAATTGTATGAATATTGTAATAATCGGATTTTACAGGTTATTGCTGCCCCGAACCGTGTCAATACTTACAAAAACGGATATTTTTTGACGTAAAACGTTTATGTTGCGGTAAGTAGTGTATAGGAGGTCAACACGGGAATTGCGATACTACATTTTCGCCTTCGATTAAACCTTGATTATGTCTGAAAAATTTGAAAAACCAGTCCATTTCGACATAAAAACCAGGATACATTTTGAAGTATATTATGTACACATATGGTTAAAAACAAAAACTGTATAAATGGTTTGGGGCGACGACCATCCACTGGTTAAAAATAGATTTGGGTGAAATCTCTTCTAAAAAAGCTTCAAACCCGTTTCTTTGAATCATCATTTGGATGTGCTGATCCAAAATTGATCCGTAATCGTAGAAGTTCCATTTGGGACTGGGATGTAATGTCTTCAATAAAACATGGCCAGAATTCAAGAGATATTGCGGGACACAAATAATGATGCTTTAGTTTATAAAAAGAAACCATAAATCAAACAATTACCATTATTACGCCAATTGAAGAAGATAGTCGTCTGCTCAAACTCCATCATCAAATGGAACAATTTGTTGATGTATTTTAGTGAAATTTTAAAAATTTTGTAGACCCAATAAATAGTACATATTTGGTGGGATTAGGGTTGCCACCCGTCCATATTTCATATTGACTGTCCATATTATAAACTTTTTGTCCATATGACAATAAAAAATGATATGGACATATTGATTGTCCATAAATTTCTTTATTTATTAAAATAATGGGTTCGATTCAATGTATTTGTCTTTTCTTCTTCTCTGCCACTATTCCTACGAGAAACAGATCACAGATGCGATTTTAAGCAATCCGTAGTTTTGTCTAGATTTTTTTAAAAATTGCATTAAGTTTCCCTTGAAATAATAGAAGAAAAGAAAAATAGAATATGTATTTGGATTGAATCGGCCCCAATATTACATTTTCGTAAAAAAACGGAACAATTTAAACAGGCCAGGCATACAAGAAAACAATTTTGGCGACAAACATAATGGGGCACATACTCGATAATTTATCAATTCGCAAACTGCAACTCGATAAATATGGCGGATTTGCATACGTCAAAATTTCTTGCGTAAAAACCAAATAACTTATAATACCTATAAAGGAAATTAGGTTATGTTTCCATAGAAAGTTTGCGCACCAACATCTTTGTCGTTAAAAAAATTTTATGTTCTTTCACCAGGGCGGCGCGCTAATCGTTTTAACGAAACAGATGTTATTGGTGTCATTGCTTTCTATAAATGTCAAAGCGCCATAGTTAAGAAATAACAATATATCACTGAAATTTTAATAGAAAACACAACAATATATCGCTTCAGGGAATAAAATTGATTATAAACGAAGTAATGCTATGGCACTATTAAGAGCTCGGTGAGAAGGTAAGCAGAAACGCGAAGAAGCAGAAAATACAGCAGCACCCTTGCTCCCCAATTCACAAATTGATTTTTTTACCAGATATCAATAATTCGGCGGGCCGAAAAAAACGAGAAGAGAAACTCGATGATTTGGCTGTGATCGGTGGCAAATCTATTGTCAAATTGAAAGCCAGTGAAATATATTTTTACAATTGTGGAAGCAGCAGCGAAAATAAGGAACGATTAGAAAAACTATTCGACAAGCAGCCGTTCAACCAGTAATTCAGAAGATGAAAAAGAGTAAGATTATGTGAAAGAAATACAAGGCTACAATTAATCCAAATATTTATTATAGATCCAATGCAAAACCAGTAGCAAGACAAAAAAAAAAGGTTTACGGTTAAAGCATGGCATCCAAGAAAAAGTATTTCGTATGGATCAAATCAACATTTTACCGAAGGTGAGATTGAGAAATGAAAGAAATTTGCAGTACCTCAAATGTTACATTACCTACACGCTACACCGGACACGATTTAACAAAAAATTAAAGATATTAAAGGCATGACGTACGGATTCAAAGAAGAGGGCATTGAAAAGATGGCGGAAGAGAAAAATCGTTTCTGGGGTCACCCGACAAATTATGCTACGCGTAAAACTTGTCCAATGAAAGAACGTACAGCTCAATTGCGCGGTGAGGATGAAAGATTTGGCACGTGATTTGATTATTCATAGTCAAGAATTAGAAGAATGTGCCAATGAATTGGATACACGTTGCTCAAGTAGTATTAGTTCAAATGTCACGTCAATGTGTGTTTAATTTCCCTGTACAAAAATTAATTAAGCTTTATTTTATTTATTAATATTTATAGTCTACAACGACTCAACGAGTACATAACGAGATACAGAGCATTCACAATGAAAACACTTTACTTTTGACGGATTATGAATTTCCAACATAACGAACAAGATTTTTTGGAATGTTTTAAATTCAAACAAACCTGTAAGTCAAAAGTAAAAAGTTTTTCATTGGGCGTAACTAGCGGGCTTAGGCCTCACTAAAAAATGTAGACTAATCTTTTAACAATGCAGCATAATAACATTTGTAGACTGTCTACATCCGCTGGATGAAAATGTAGATCTACATAATTTGGGTTCATAACTTGGACAATTCATCTCGTGTACATATTTGAATTTCTGAAATTTTATTCGTATGTTGTGACTACCTACTTCTTATAAATGAATTAGAAAAATAGAAGAAAATGGATAATTTAATGGGAATACTTAATTGTTTTACGCAAAGCGGAGGCACAAACCAAAATGTATCATAGAATATATACGTAGACTCTACATTTTTTTGGTTGAAATTTTGTATCCAACGAGTGAGGTCTACATTTTTAGTGAGACCTGAGCCCGATGGATACGCCCATTGTGAATGCACTGATAATCGGATATCTACTTACGTGCGGGCGCTTAGGTTTGAGTGGCGGTTCCGGAAACCGGCGGAATTCCGGTTCGATGACAAATGATAATGAGAAATGACTTGATTTTTTATTTCAACTAGTCGGTTGCATTTTTATTTAGAGTAGGCGAAATAAAATATCAAGTCATTTCTCATTTTCATTTATCATTGAACCGGAATTCGGGTGCAGGACAGGCATAGACACAAAAAGGTCCGTAGCCATGTGCGGCCGCTTAGGATGTACATCAATTTTTAGTTGTTCACATTGAAATTAGACAATTTTTTCACACTAAACATTGTTAGAAAATAAAAAATTTAAAAATTTCATATTTAACGTTAATTAATTTAATTATTATTTTTATAAACATTTTTCTTATATTCTTTTAATTTAAATGTAAATGTATGAAATTTAATAAAAACAAACTTTAATAAAAAAAGAATTTTCATTTTCCAAAATAAAATTTATTTATTCATCTTCATCGAACACGACCTTCTTGGCTTCAAATACACCTTTCCGACTTTTCTTATTGACGCTACCCACAAAATTATCGGCGGCTTGTCTTTGAAGTTGATCAATATTATCTTCTGGGTTGGCTCATTCCAACACCAATCCTTGACCGTATAAATGCGTACTCTCGCTTATTACTTCGAACGCTTGTTTTGTATGCTGTTTGGTTACAAATTCAACAAATGCAAAACCCACTTGCAGTTAACTTTTGTGGCAGTCGAACAGCTTTTAGTAAATCAAATAGTACTTTGAATATATCACGAATTTCACTCTCTTTCGCCTGGGTACATTATATTTTTTACCTATTGGTTCGTTATCCGTCACCTTTTTCCTCATCGAAGTACTACCACCGTGCGTATTTAGCATTCGATCACTTCGATTCAATTCCATTTTCTTCCCGTTAATGTTTACATAGAGAATCTGTCAAAGAACCTTTTCTGCATCTTTATGTTTCTTGAATTGAATAAAATCCACAGCACAAAGAAATAGTTTGGCCAGGATTCTTCATGTCTTTTTTCTGGGCGATTTGTATTGAATAAATGCGGCCGTATTGTGCAAAATCGTTGCTTCTTCTGGGTCGTTGCCATCATCGCCTTCCTTCCAACGGTTTATTTACTCACCAACCCAAATGGTGTGAAGAATTTTTAATTTCATCGTATTTCATATCGGCGGGTAAACAATTTATTTTTGTACCTATCCATACATAATATATTTTTTATACTAAATTTTTTTTTTATTTTATACATATTATGTACATATACAATAAATTTTTTGTATACATTTTTTTGAAACAGCTGTTTCGTTAAAATAAAATAACCGTTTCGTTAAATAAAAAAACAAAAAATTTGAATTTTCGTTAAGTAGCTACTACTGCCGCTCTGGTGAAAGAACACGGAACTTGAGATGTTGGTGCGCGAATTCTAACCTAACTTCCTTTATAGGTATTATAAGTTATTTGGTAAAAACCCATACTCGATCGCTTTCGCAATGCAATGTAATTTTTTTACTCAGCACGCAAATATCATTACGCTGAATAAAAAATATAACCTCAAAACGTGAATAATTGAAAGTTTTTTGTTCTGTTTTTAAAAATAACGTCAATAAATTTAAATAATTTAAATTTAAAATATTTAATATGTTGAAAATGAGTACAAAACCTAAACTGAAATACAAAACCTTTTTTGAAATTTTTTTATTTTATTAACAAAAACCAGAAAATTGTTTGAAAAGTGGTACCAAGAAATTTCAAAAATTTTAATTGAAAAGTTATGATTATAAAATAACTATTGAATTTTTATTATAGTTTTGTCTAAATTAATTAAATTTTTTCCAAAATATGAAATACAATTATTTCGAATACAATAGTTAGCTTCGTTTCTAAATATTTCCCAAATGAAAAATGGTCTAAACTCAATGATTGACACTAAACAATAATTTGCCGATAAATTAAATCGTTCGTAAAATTTTAACTATTTGCTGGCTTGCTCGCTAAAGCAAAAATATCGAGTAAATCATTTTTTGCAATTCAGCAAAATTTGTTTGCTTATTAGCATCGAGTATACCATTTGCCGCAATCTAGCAAAAATCGCTTGCTTATCTGCTTGCTAGAGTATCGTGTATATACCCCAATATTTTGTTTATACAACACAAACAAATATTTTGAAGAACATACTTTGGCTACTTTGGCGACTGGCGACAAACACTGGGATCAAAATTAACAATTGGCAACAAATATAATATTTTGGAACAGAAAAAAATAATTTTTAGTAAATAATAAAAAAAATAGAGACAAAAAATTAAATTTAATCGATACAAATTATTTAATATTTGATCTGTGGCTGCAAGGTTGACGAAGCAATTTGAAAAATAAATCTCCATTTGCCAGAATATTTTAAAACTAATTCCAATTTTTTAAATTTTAATTTAACTTTGTTGCCAGTTTATTACTTTCGTCGCTCAAAACGTTTATGTCGATGCCCAAAAATAATTTTTTGAGTTCCCTTTCAATAGTGCCAAAAAATTATAAATGTTGCCACATTATTATATATATTTTGTTCCAAAACTAATTTTATGATGCCAAGAAATCCTTGTTGGTTGCTCATTAATTTGTGCCGTTTCATTATTTTTTTGTATCTCAAATATGTATTAATTTTTGTGTTTCGGTTTATTGCCAGCCAAAAAAACGTGCTAAAAAATATTTTTTTATTTTCATTGGAAACCGGCTGCTTCAAAGTTTAATAACAGCCAACAATTAAAATTTAAAAAATGCGATGGCAATTTATAATCAAAGTTTAAATTATTTAAAAGAATGGTTTAATTTCAGCGACGATAATTCATTTAAATTATTTGAAGTTTGTTAGTCTGCAGCAAGACGAAAACTTGTTTGAAAGGTTTTTAATAGTTTTAAAAAGTTTTGATTTGCTTTTAGTGGCTACGAGCCATATAAAGAAACCAATATTTTGAAAACTGTCATCCCATTCATCGATATTTATCGATGGCTTTAAATGGGTCTAGAGATGGTTTTAAATGGGTCGAAGTTTTAAAGAAAACCGAAATCGAATAAGCAACGCTTAATCGAAAGAATTTTCTCTGAATTACTAATTTGTGAACGGAAGAAAGAAACATAATGCGGCCGGAGCTGGTGGACCAAAATTTATGTTTTTTTATAGATTTTTTGTGTCCATATTTCACACTTTGAAAAGGTGGCAACCCTAGGTGGGATACCGGTTTCATCGATAATGTGACTCAGGAACTCGGCGGATTTCTAACCGAACGAGCATTTAGATCGCTTGAGAGTGAAACCGTATTCTTGCATGCGGCTCATCACACTGAAGAGGCTGTTTGTCATCTTTGCCTCCGATGATAATATCGTCGATCCAAGGTAGTGCGCCCTCTAGACTATCTGCCATTGTGTCCATCAACTGTTGAATAATACCGGGAGCCGTTTTAACCCCCGGTTGCAACCTGTTCACCTGAAACAGGCTCCAATTTCTTGGAAACGTCATCTAGTTCCACTTGCAGGAAGGCATCAGACATTTCGATGGCATCCTTCCGTTTTACGATCACGATTGGTGCTGCATAGTCTGCGTAGCTGATTGGCCCGGTACCGTTTACGGTCGTTCCCTTGTAGCGCCTCAAGTTTGGTTCGCTGAGTTTGATCCAGTTCGCTTGAGATATGATAGTCAAGTTTGACACACTGTCATGCTGCAGTTTGATATTCGTTCCGTCAACAATTGCAGTGACAAACTTTTTGGTTGAATTTCGATGGCTAGTGCTACCGCATTGCTTCGACGACGCGGATCATTTCGTCGTTTTTGTTGGAGCTGTCTCCAAATACGTGAGCTGCTGCAGAAGCCTGCCTCGTTTTTATGCCCAACGCCGTTGCATAGCGTGTACGTCTTGCCGTTGAACGGGCAGTCTCTGTGAAAGTAGCTGCCCCCACAGTAAGCGCATGGATAGGGCGTGCTCTTCACGCTCGTTGAGTTAGTTGTATTTTGTTGCGGTACTTGTCGTATTGGCTTAAAACCTCGTTCGGGTTGCGTTTTCTTGTGGATCACCAGGACTTCCTGTTTAGCCATTCCCTGATGCTCGACCATAATCTTCTCCTTTTCTGCAGCTCGCATACGGTCACTGACCAGTGCATTGAGATTTAACTTGGGCGATGTTGAAGGATCGTCAGCATCTCAAGCAGCTTCTTGAGAATTGCATCATCTCTTGAATCTACCAGACCTTGTACGAACGCCAGCATCTTTAGATTTTCTTCGCTGTATTTTCTATCTCAAATCTAACGCGTTCGCGCGTAACCCGGGCTGCATAGCTTTTGTCATCTTCACCGCTTTCCCTTCTGATTTTAAAAACTTTATAACAAAGCGTGACTCCTTCTGTCCGAAAATCCACTTGAGCTCTTTGGCTGCAGTCTCCAACGTCAAATTCTTAGGCAAGTTTGGTAACATTGTATTTGCGGACTTCTGGTAGTCGAGTTGTGATAGCTTCTGCATTAACAGACTGACTTTTTTTGTGTCTGGAAGAGTTTTGGCTTCGACTTCAAAGATCTTCCAAGGCAGTCCGATAAATCTCTGATTACCGAGAATGTAATCAAAATGTCGTTATAACTCAAAATTGGCGTTTATGGCATAGTGCCACTTTTGTTTTCAAGGTGCGATATATACGTAGGTAAATAATATTAGCGGAACCTTGTAACTATTACCTAATTCTTGTTTCAAACATGCTTCAATTTTTTGCAGGGGATTGGAATCTCGCATTGAAAAAGCATCTAAGTACATAATTCCAAAATCTCGTAGGTATATCTAAAAAAATCGGATAGACATTTTAGAGTAGTTCTCGTTACAGTTCAAGTTATTCCTTATGAAAGCTATATGTTTCTTCCTTTTTATTCAGCACAAATCGATTAAAGTTAAAACCCATCTCCCCTTCGAAAAGGCAAATTTAATAGTTTAGATCAATGTCGAAAAACTCGAGTTCGAGTTGTTTACAAAGTTCTTGAAAACTTGAACCCAAACAAATCAAATGGATGTTGTTCTAAAAACTAAAAACTGATGACTATTACCTTGCCGTCCGAGGTTATATTTGAGCAACTTTATTTCATTTGAAATAAACCTTTATAAAAAAAATATACTAGTTGGGGTCCTTGTTGGAGCTCCAAAACACTACTTGCTTGTGTCACTCTGGCTCAAGTGCCGAGGTTCGAAATATGGATTAAAAGTTTCAGGCTATATTCGATATACCCCTTGTAGTGTTGTTTATTTGAATTACTTTTCAATATACATATTTACATACATAAATATTATTTGTTGCTTTGCAAAGGAAAGTGTCTTTGTAACTTATCATCACCCATATTTATCATAAACAATATCAATATAAATTTATCATTTACAATTCTCGTTTCACTTTATACACTCCAGAGTTATCTGCAAGATTTTGAAATAATAATTCATCATTTTGATTTTTCTGTCCATAACTCCATAGAGAGCGATAAACAACAGTTTGGCCAGTAAATCAAAAATAAAATTGTGTAACATATAATTATTAAAATACATTTATTATCGAACATTTATAATAATATTGTTTGTATAATTAAAAAGGCATAGGTAATCAACTTCACTCGAACATAAGCTTTTTAATAATTGCTGGATTTTCTAGTTGATACTGTAATAATGATATTATTTTAAAGAAAAAATGCAAATTTATTTTCATCAACCTTATTTAATTGATATCAGAATTTTGATGATATTGTTAGTACTAATCTATTTATATTTTATTCGTCGAAGTTTATAAAGCACAGTGAATATGGACTCATCTCGCTTTTTCTAACGATCCTGTTTAATTCAAACAATAATATAAAAAATAAAACGAAGCATAAATATTATGTGTAGAAAATTATGCTTGACTTTCGAATCTTAAGTATGTATGTATATTGTATATAACAGAAAACAATGACAATAAAATAAGGTAATCAAAATTATATAAAACACCTTAATAATTACGTGGAAGGGACAAAGATGTTTAAATCGCACAGTTTTGGTGTATTTATGTTTTTACAAATATAAATAAAATTGATTTGTTTTATAAACCTTTGTGTTTAGCCCTCTTGACCAAAATCATCTGTGAATTTTTGTAATTTAGTCATATCATCTTCGTTAACGGTTGGTTTAGTGCTAGCCAGTGATTTCAACATGTCGTGCTGTAAATAGAATTCGTCGAATAAACAAACCTTCATTATCACGCACATATCTTATTGGCTCAAATATTTACCATAGTTACGGGAGGCTCAAATAATTTTTCTCCAGGAACATCCATCCACGACATTTCGGTTGCACCTGGATCTCCAGGTGAACAAGGTGTTAACAGATCGTCAACAATCTGTTCTTTATCGAGTGGTGACGGACCCCGAACTCGCTATAATAAATAAATATTTAACGCTAATCTTGGAGTATTAAACTGAATCTCAAATTAATTTACTTTGAAATGGGTCGCTGTTTGAACTTTGCGAACAGGTTGCATTAAGGCATCACGTACAACAATCGAAATATCAGCACCAGAATATCCTTCGGTGCGTTTTGCTAAATTTCGTAAATCAGGTTCTGTTAATACGTGTGACGTATTCCCCAAATGGAGTTTAAACATAATAAGACGAGCTGGTTCTTCAGGTAATGGAATGTAAATTCTCTTCTCAAAACGCCTTCGAATAGCAGAATCTAATACCCATGGAATATTCGTGGCACCCAATACTAAAACACCTTCGTTGTCATTACCAACACCTTGCATTTGGACCAAAAATTCCGTTTTTATTCTACGGGCACTTTCACTTTCATTATCTGAACGTGATGAGCAAAGCGAGTCAACTTCATCAATAAATATAATGCTAGGTTTGTGGGTTCGGGCCAACTCGAATAAATTTTTAACCAATTTTTCGGATTCACCCAACCATTTTGAAACTAAATCAGAACTGGATACCGAGAAAAATGTTGAATTATTGGCTTCGGTAGCTACGGCTTTAGCTAAATATGATTTACCAGTACCAGGTGGCTAATAGTATAATAAACAATAATAATATGAACAAATATATTTCGACTAGAGAACGTTTAATCGTACCCCAAAAAGTAAAATTCCTTTCCATGGTACACGTTTGCCGGTGAATAGGTGAGGAAATTTAATTGGTAATATAACCGCTTCCTTTAAAGCTTCCTTAGCCGCTTCTAAACCGGCTACATCAGACCACTTAATGTTTGGTTTTTCCACAACTAAAATAAAACATGTATAAATAAAATATCATTATCACTAAATTAAGGCTATCTTACCAATAGCTCCTTCCAATTTTCCTTGTAATTTCTTTTTCTCTGGATCATCGGAATCTGAATCACTGTCACTTTTTTTATCATCTCTGAAAAAAATAAATTATGTCTATATTTTAATAATATTTATCTTTTTGTTTTGTCTTTTTTAATTATTTTGTAAGTTCCAAAAAGCAGCTTATTATAGACAAAATTAATTAATTCAATATTCTAGTTTTTATTATTTTAAAAACGTCTGGTTGTTAAATATTTCGGCTTGTTAGCCATCATCAGTAACTAAAAATACATTCACATCATTAGGGCACTACTTTACATAAAAAACCAAATTAAACAATAATTAACAATAAAAATATGTTACATACCTTCTGACATGTTAAAATAAAAGAGAACATTAGAGCAAATTTTTAAAAAAACATTATTTAAAAATAATTAGGTATTATGAATCACAACATTATGGTTATGGATATTTTCTTAAGAAATAGAAGAAAATTTATTAAAAAACCAGAAAAACCCGCGAGTATACATAATCTATTATGTATACATAAATATCATTGTGTTACATACATATAGCGTAATCTGGTAAAAAACACCAGGATTACACTATATATATTATGTAACACAATAATATTTATGTATGTATACATAATAGATATGTATATTCGCGGGTTTTTCTGGTTTTTTCATTTTTTCACGTCAATATTTCACAGAACGGTTAGACGAGTGATCACACAAAGTACAAAACTTTTGTTGTTTTATTTATTCTGTGCTAATTTTCTCCTGTTTTTTAAGACAATATCCATAACTATAATGTTGTAATTCATAATAATTAATTTTAAATAGGTAATGTTTTTTTAAATATTTTTAAATACTTGTTCTCTTTTATTTTAACATCTCAGAAGGTATGTAACATATTTTTATTGTTAATTATTGTTTAATTTGGTTTTTTATGTAAAGTAGTGCCCTAATGATGTGAATGTATTTTTAGTTACTGATGATGTCTAACAAGCCGAAATGTTTAACAATAAAACGTTTTTAAAATAATAAAAACTAGAATATTGAATTAATTTTGTCTATATTTTAATAAATTGTTTGGTTTTAATGAAAACCCCATGTTCGGCTGTGTATCTCGTCATTCTCAAGGGTACAACTACAAAGTTGTACTTCAGTAAACGAACTAAAAATCAATTGGATAAACTGAAGGGTTAGTTATTTGAACTTAACATAAGCTACCGAACTTAAATTGATTTTAAATAATAAAACTATGTAGGTACTTATATACATAGCTTTACTGATTCAATTATTAAAGTCTTCAGCCTGGTATTCCAGTGAAGAATATACGTTAATTAAGCCAAAAAATTTTAAACTGGAATTTCTTTTAAGATTTTTTTGAAAATTTAACAATAAACTTGTAAAAATGTAAGTTTTTTAATGCTTCTGTTCTAAAGTCTGTACGGTATTTCTTACCCGAAAATAATATGTGGGATAATACCCAATTATGTTTTACCATAAATTGAGTTTTTCGAATTAAAATATACTTACTTCGATGCGCTTTCTCCATCTTTCACTGGTTTCTTTTTGCCTTTTTTCAAATAGGCTTTAAGTTTTTCAGCACGATCTAAATACTGTAGACATTTTCCTCGAATTGAATCTTTCGCCTTATCACCTTGAGCTTCATCTAATAACATTAAAATTCCAATAGATGAGTCATAACAATACAGTAAAAAAATAAAATCAATGTTTTAGACCTACATTTAATCGCATGTAAAAAATATTCTACTCCGTGTTCATACAATCTTAGAGCTTCTTCATAATTTTTGTTGCGATCTTCTTCGGTTGCCTTTGTAACCAATTCAATAGCTTTTTGCAATGTCGTCCCAGAAGCCATCTTTTAATAATTACGTCCACTGACTAAAAGCATAAAACAAGAAATTCATTTTATTTTCAATTAGCTTCCATCACATATTCAATGGTGTATAAATTTAGATTATATCATTTTGTGTGCGGCATAGTTAATTGTCGAATAATTTAAGTTTTTTTTGGTTTGAATGAGTAATAATTTATTCCAATCTCTAAAAATTTAAAATGAATTATGACGTCTTGTTTAAATTCAACACAAAATAATCATAAAACTTATAGTACTATTCACTTATATTCCTAATTAGAAATGACAAATTTAATTACGTATTGAGAAGACTATTTTAATGAAGTTATTAGTTATTAAATTAATTTTGATTATTTTTTAATGAAAATAATGTAGAATACATATAGAAAAAAAATCTATTTTTTTTTTTATTAATAATAGCTGTCAAATAATGCTGTCACCATTCCCATGGTAGACAACCTGAAGAAATTTTGAGCGACAAAATTAGTACAGACTCAAACCACTTGTCGATATGTTTTCGTATATACAAGTAAAATTGTCTAAGACGGAAACTCGAGGGCCCCTCCTTTTCTAAGAATGAAAAGTGGTAATACATATTGTACTTTCTCAGCTTAAAGTTTATATTAACGCCCTTTCCGAAAATCATACTTATTTTTTTGAACCAAAGTATTTGGCATACCTATTTAAATAAGAATTTTGGCGAGGTAACATAAAATAAGTAATTTGTATCCCTCAAAAAAAAAAAAAATCTCAAATGAAAACAAAATAATTTTTTTATAGAGAACATGCTTATTTTAACCCTTAACGCACCAGAGCTTTATTTGCAATAATCGCTTATACATGTTCAATTTTTGCCTTATACCGTAGACCAGCGTTATTCAAACTTTATCATCCCGAGGAACCCTTTTTCTATATAAAATTTGCGACGGAACCCTCCTATGTTAAAAACTTTATACAAGATAAAAATCTGCTTTTATTCAGTCAAAAAAAAAAGAACAAATCATTTTATGCCATTTATTGTAGGTACAGATTATGTAACACAAAAAACAAAAAACAAAAAACTGATCGATTAGGCGCTATTGTACCAGTTTTTGAGCCTGGTGAAAATTATGTTTTGTCGTTACTTTTCTGTTTTGCATTAAAATGGGCTGAAAAAATAATTTTTCGCTAGATCCAAAAAATGGTGCAATAGAGCTCGATTAGCCATAAAAGTTAATGACTTAGGTGAGCTTATTTATTAGAGCATAATTTATCAATATCCGGATGTATTGGTGTTAGTTGGAAACGCATATCATTTTCTGCATCAAGTCAATTGCATGTATGTATTTGGTTTTCGTAGCGACGAATAAGAAAAAGGATTTCTCACATATAGGTCGTTATAAAAGGCATCAATTCTTTCACTGCGTGCTCGGAAATTCCCAGATACTCTTCCATTATTTTTATCCAAAATGGGCCAATGCCAATCTGGCCGAATGTAGATTTTAATGCGGTGTCCGTCTATAAGTTGTTCTCTTTCTTTTATTGACAATGTATCCACTTCACTATGCACTCATTAAAAGGATTTTCGACCCAGCTTAAATTATTGAGAGATGAGTATAGAGTGAGTATAGATTTCGAATTAAAAAGGTTCATTTTAAACAAAATTACGGACTTATGTACGTACATTCAAAATTAGTATATTTGGATTAGGCAATAATTTATTTATTAGGAATGGTCAAATTAAATATTTTTGGATAACATTTTTTCACGGAACCCCTGAAACATCTAGCGGAACACTAGGGTTCCGTGGAACCTAGTTTCAAGGCGCCCGTATGCCGATAGACTTCAGGTTTTTTAACACGCAGTCTACACTAAAAGTTAGTAACTTTAATGACCAATGTACCAATTTTGGTTTCTTGCTCTTGCTTTATTTTGATTTTGTTTTTCTTTTTAGCGCATTTTTGGCGTTTCGTGAAAATATTTTCATTTAAATTTGTTTCTTGGCATTATATTCTGTGTATATTTCTTTGGAGCAAAAGCAAAAAAAAATAAATTTGGTACATTGGTCATTAAAGTTACTAAAAGATAAAAAAAAACTAACTTTTAGTGTAGACTGCGTGTTAAAAAACCTGAAGTCTATCGGCATACGGGCGCCTTGAAGAACGCTGCCGTAAACAGACACAGAGTTAATCGCGATTTTCAGCTGTCATTTTTGTCAAAAATCGAATTGTGGAAACAACATAATCCGGTTTAGGTGAAAATCGTGTAATGACAGATGACTGTCATTACACAATCTTCACAAAAAACTGAATTATTTCGTTTTCACAACGCGATTTTTGATAATCGGGATAAATGAAAATCGCGATGAACTTTGTGTCTGTCTACCGTATAATACGGTAAATACGGCAAAAAAATTCTTCTCGCTGATTGGTTAACTTTTTTTGTCTTATACGGCATAATTGAAATTTCTTTTGTGTCGACACATGCAACATTTTGCCGTAAAAGGGTCTTTTTGTCATCGTATAAAACATAACCTAAAATTTATTCAAATCAAAATTTTGAAATTGACGGTTGTCAAAAGAAAGCAACGAATTACAAATATCGGTCTTTTGTATTTATTAAAAGAAAATATTGAAGAAGAAAAACGTATTTTGAAAAGGAAACCAAAGACGTGGTGAGTTTCACCTAATTTATTAAAAAGGGATTTTATGGTATCCGAAGTGGTACTTAGTTACCAAAATACGATTAACTGATCACCACAATTTCAAATTGTATCATCGGATGAGCGTAGCTCAATTTGGCACATTGTTAACAAACATATGTAGGTCCAAGCCTCGAAAAGTGCTATTTAGTTCGAGAGCCCATTCGACCTGAATTAAGATTAAGGATTATAATAAGGTAACATTAGAAATAAGTTAATTAGAATCAAACTGTGTAATAGCTATTTTAGAGAATAAAACAACATTCTATTTCTACTGATACTCATGATTATTTATCACTCAAATTTTTGTTTAGTGATACTTTATCGAATTGAAGGAAAAGAAAAGTACGCAACAAAAAGAGATCACAATAGAAAAAGCGTAATCAAAAAGCGAAATAGAATACAATTTTATTCTTGAAACATGAGACATAAAATTTATCGAATTCGAATCGAAAGTGATGTTACAACATCCCACCCTGATTGGTTTAAAATGTTTCCCCTAATTAAGCAAGAAACATCAAAAATAAACACGCTCACAGGCTAATGTTCTTCAGCGTATTGTGACAATTGACCTTTTTCCTCCAAAAATTTTGACAGTAAATTCATCGGAGCCGTATGGCAATAAACTAAGAATTATCGCTGTAGATCAAATAAATAAGAATTATCGTTTATGGAAACCACCTCAAATCAATATAAAAACGTTTCTAAAGTTAAATATACCGTAAAAATTTAATTTTTTGGCCTAAAGCAGAGAAAACAAGCAATCAAGATGAGCTTTTCCTACGCCTTCGGCATTAAATTTTCATCATTTGACGTTTGAAGAAAAAGGTCAATTATGATTACTTGTGATTTTTGATAAATAAAAATAAATAATATGGATCAAAATAAAAATCACATATACATATAAATGTAGGCACTTCTAATAAAACAAACTTCTATCTCTATTTCTAAATTATTTTGAATTATTTTTTTAAATAATTCAATATATCTATCTCTTCCTCTTCTTCCCATTTTTTGGTAGACATTCTTGCTCGTTTTTTAATATTTTGATCCATATTATTTACTTTTATTTATTAAAAATCACAAGTAATCACAATTGGCACAATACGCTGAAGAAACTTAGCGTGGGAGCTTGTTTATTTTTGATGTTTCTTGCTTATTTAAGGGAAACAATTTAAACCAATCAGAAGAAACGTTAAATTTACGAAGTTACGAAATACGCAAGCTCGTGACGAGCCTTTATAATTTTGGAGTGTGCTAACTTTTCTTCTATTCTCTTTTGGCGAGATCCAAACAGCTGATCTCACTTCAGCGGAGTCAGATCAGTGTAGTTGTTGGAGTGATTACGGGGCACTGTCTCATAGGCAGACATGCGAGTAGGCTTGGTTTCTCCTCACATGATTACTGTCGTAGTTGCGAGGAGGAAGAGACAGTACTTCATCTTCTTTGCACCTGTCCTCGTCTGACACGAAACAGACTGAATTTTCTAGGGGCACTTCTTTTCAACGACCTGACAGAGCTCAGCGGGAGGGACGTCGGGAGTATCCAGCGCTTCATAGCAAACTCAAAGTGGTTTCAATGAGTTGGAGGAAAATTTTTAAATTGTGGTATGGCTATACGAACCTTTTTGTGTCTATGCCTGGTCCTGGTGGACCGCCACTTAAACCTAACCTAACCTAACTTTTCTAAAATAAAAATACAAATGTGTTATGATTAAGAGGGTCTTGCTGTAAAACGGCATTTTATGGGTAAACTAAAAAAACAAAGGAAAATACCAAAAAAAATACAAATTAAGAGTAACGGAAAAATATTCGAGTATTCGAGAAGACACGGTGGAACAAGGAGGTCGAATTGTAATCGTTTCCGTTGGAAAACAATTTAAAAAAATAATTTATTATGTTTTATTAATGTCAATGCAGATTATTACAACAAAAATGATAAACTTAATTTTTTTCTGTTTAAAAAAAAAGACAAAATATGTAATAATAAAAGAAAGTAACCTGTGCACTTTGCTCTCACAAAGAAAGAATTTTAGCAGGTTTTACTATTAGGTCTAAATTCTACGGTAGGTGTAAGAACCTAAGAATTTCTTATCTGGTGGCTAAGTTTTATTATTCAGTTATAAATTTCCATTCATGACTGCTATTCCTCCAAATAATTGCTTCTTGTAAAACAAATGAAGCCATAAATAGAGTATTTATTTACCTGTAATTATGAAAATCATATTAGCAGTATTCTATTAACTGTTAAATCAAACAATAAACGCCATTACCTGTTTTCGACATCTGTTCCAAATCCAATATCCTTCTTGGTATAATCAAACCTCTCATTGACACTCTGAAAGTCTGAACGTCAGTGCACGAAGCCATCATGCACGTTTTGAATGTTATTGTTTCGGCTAAATAATGCACCAATTGACCAAATAACTCTCAGACATTCAGCAATATCTTGAAATTCATCCCGTAAATTATTTCAAAGTTAGAGAAAAATGAAATTTGTGTGTAACATGTCATCGATCGAAAAGTCAGTATAATAAGCTATTTTGAATTACAGTGACAGATGTGAATTTGATATCTTCATCTAAAAATAATTTGGTCTCATCGTTAGATCAGAATTGATTATCTTTACCTTACCGGGTTTTATCGTGAACAAGCACGCCTTCTTAGTACGCTACGAAAGAATTTTCAGCACAGTATTATTCGATATAGGAAATCCTTTGGTCTAGATTGGCTACCCCCTTTTATTGTTTGGTATCGATAGGTAATTTAGTTTTACTGTTGAATACCTTTCGAGATTATATTAAACTACAAGTATGCATGCAGTATTATTTTATTTCTCCTCACGAATTCATTGAGAAAATGAGTGAATCTTTCATTTGTAACAAGTAAATTTAGCGGTATTCATTCACTTTTAAATAATGTTCATGCAATACTAAGTATCCGCATTTCTTGAAGTTGGATCTAATCCAGATCAGATCATATCTCATGAAATAACACCAAAATGCGTAAAACAAACAAACACCAAATTTCGGAATGAGGACGAAGGGCCGAATTTCCAAGGGCCGAATGTCGAAGGGCCGAATGTCGAAGGGCCGAATGGGTCGAAGGGCCGAATGGGTCGAAGGGCCGAATGTTAAAGGGCCGAATGGGTCGAAGGGCCGAATGGGTCGAAGGGCCGAATGGGTTGAAGGGCCGAATGTCAAAGGGCCGAATGTCGAAAGGCCGAATGGGTCGAAGGGCCGAATGGGTCAAAGGGCCGAATGGCGAAGGGCCGAATGGGTCGAAGGGCCGAATGGGTCAAAGGGGCGAATGGGTCGAAAGGCCGAATTTTTTTGTTCGCTTTTTTTTTTTAGTTTTTAGAAATATTTTTTTTTAATTTCTTGTTTTAAGGAACATTTGTAAATTTTTTTACCAAATATAAATTAATTTCTTATGAGTTCATACATATTTTATTATGTTTAATCTTTGAATATTCTATCGGCAAAAA
Organism: Tipula helvola; assembly: GCA_963556165.1. NCBI lineage: Eukaryota > Metazoa > Arthropoda > Insecta > Diptera > Tipulidae > Tipula > Tipula helvola. The sequence goes on along the minus strand of OY744482.1, from coordinate 140,886,253 downwards.
TATTGCATTAATTTTGTTGTTTATATTTTGTGTTTTTTTTTTGTAATTATCAAGTTGAAAAATATTTGTATATATCATACATAATAGGTATTTCACCAAAACCAAAAAAGAATTTTGTCATAAAATTTCATAAAAATCAGACCATTTTTTATTCGTTAGGGTGAAGGAAAATTCTATTTGGACGAATAAAATAATTTCTCTGTGATTTAGTGATGTAACCTAACCTAACCTTAAGGCAAAATTTCCAAAATGTCTACTTAAATTAAACGAAACGGTTTATTTTAAAGTATCTTGTTGTCTCATGTGTTGTTTTGAATATTGTTTCAACTTGAAATGTATTACCTATTTTGATATGAGTCATTTTGACAAACAACATTTCAACCTGGCATTGATATTTGGAAAATTAATGTTGTTTTTCATAAATAAATAAAAATTATAGTTCTTAATATCAAATTCAGTACATTTACAAAATATTCCTTAAAACAAGAAATTTAAAAAATTATATTTCTAAAAACAAAACAAAAAAAATAAACAAAAAAGTTCGGCCCTTCGACCCATTCGGCTCTTCGGCCCTTGGAAATTCGGCCCTTTGATGTCATTCCCAAATTTCAATTTTCTGTCTCGTTTTGTTTTGAATCTGCCTCTTCATACTCGTACTGAATTCATGTTATTCTTTGTCGCTTTACAAAATACTGCTCAACTACATTTTAATAGGTGAACTAATTTTTAGATCACCATTTGTAATCCAAAATCAATGTTGGTTCAAATGTTGTTGTTGCTTCACATATAAATTTTGATCTGGACTGAGATTTTGCACACAGCGAGTTGCCTCTTTTGAGCGACTTTTAGCCAAAAGCGAGAAAAAGCGATTTTGCGAGTAGACACTCGCTCTTGCTTTTATTTTCGACCATGTATGTGCTTGGTGAGAACTGAGAAGTAAGAAAAATGAATTGAGGTTGAGGTTTTAATTAAAAAATTTGAATTTTGCTGCCACATATCTTATGAATGTTATGTATAAGTAAAATTAATGTTTTAATTATGGAATTTTTTCACTTGAACCAAACAGTACAAATTATAAAAGGAAAACTAATGATTGAATTAGTCAATTTATGTGCTTATTAGGAAAATTTAACTAACGATTAATACAATAGAAACCATCATCGCCAAGTATCACAGAACAGGAGGAAGAGGAAAGAATTACATAATTGATAATTTAGCAAACAACACCATAACATTTCCCTGGCTTTGCTTAGCAACAAACAAAATCACACTTGAAATAGGACAACGGACAACCCAAAATTAAATATTGAACGAACTTTAATTTTTTATGACACAAAATTAATACGAATTTTTATCAGATGCAACGACACAAATCTAACTAAAATTGTCAATAAAATGTATTTTTGACAAGTAAATCAAAGTTGCTCAAAGTTTCTCGCCTTTTATTTTGTCCATTTGTGCAAAATCGAAAAACGAAAACTCGCTTCTCGCCTTTTGTGCAAATTCCCACTCCTGATACGGATCACTTTGCATCAAGAAATGCAGCTATTATAGCACGATCCCAAACTGTACTTAACACATAAATTAACACATATACTAGTGAATAAATTCACCTCACAAAATTAATGGATTGCACAGACAGAGAATTTGCCGATTTTTTATATTCCCTTTTTTTAATAATAAGCGCTTAAGCAACCATTTTTGTTGTTTATTTTTTCGTTTGTCGCTTGGTGAAACCGCTCATGCACTGCCCTACTTCATCTTACCAAAATCCAAAAATAACTAACTCCCGAAGTCCCGAGTCAGACGGTCGTTCACCTTTTATTAACTTCTTATTTTCGTTGGGTTTTGATTGTCTATATCGATGTCTCACTCTATCCCCTCTTTGCGTCTCCCAAAATCAATTTTAATGTGGTATTTCCAGATGTGGTGAATTATTGATTGATAAGAACCTCATAACAGCTGGTAATGGAACATGTGCGGTATTGACGATTATAAAAGTAAAGAAAGCGCCTCTCGAGGACAATAGTTAAAATGATGCACCTGATAAAATGACATTTGTCATTGAATGCGACGAAAGAAAATTTAGCAATGCGGTAATTAAAAATTGTTTTTATAGTCCAAAATTGGAATTATTTACAATTATTAGCAATCCGATAAGTAAAAATTGTATTTACTGATCAAAATTGGAATTATTTACAACAATTTCGAACGTCAAATTATCAGGTAGCTCAGTTTAAAAATGTTCCACTAGGTGGAATCCGTGATGCTCCAATCGTCAATCAGGAAATTGAATGTTTTAAGGTTGGAAGCTTGGATATCTATGAAAACCTTTTTTTTGTGTGATCGGACAAACCAATTGTCGATATGAATATGATAATCCCCTCCAAACCTCCACGCAACAATTAGATCCAGATCTAAGATCCAGATGAAAAATGGCGGCTGAGAGTAGAAGATTTGTATTGTCGTGACCAATTGTGATGTTGGGGAATGAGTCTCCAAATTTAAGAAAACCTGTTACATCTTTTAAGGACCTTTTCCCAAAATAACCGAAAACGTTTGTAAAATGAAAATGGTTGATTTGGTAATCTATAACGGATGCTTTGTGGGAAAAGTGACGCTTGAGGAGTCGTAATGACCCAATTTTATTTTATTGCATTAATTCTAAAAATCATTAATATACATTCGCCTCACCATTTTGTGTTTTAACCCTCTATTGCATGAATTTTTAATCACTTTCTATCAAAACTTTGAACAAATGTGCATATTACAACAACAAAAACCAAACCGTTATGACGAGAGTACTTTAAAAGAGAATAACTCATGTAAAAAGTAAAGAAAAAAATATTCATCATAACGTAAATTTACATAATTCAAGATAACGTAAAGTCCGCCTTTAGGCGGTTATATGCATTAGAGGGTTAAGTCTACTCAATTCCACTAGCTACGTTGAGTTTAAAGTCACTTAACGGAAACCTACTCAGGGCCGGCTTTACCCACTAAGCAGATTATGCCTCGCATAGGGGAGCCTACCAATTAGGGGCGTTGGCAATTCTTCTCACGCTTCCTAACAAATTCTACTACATACTAAAAAAATATTTTTCATTAGAAATTTTGAATTTCAACTCAACTCGATTACAACTATCGATTACACTAGTTTCATCGAGTTTAAAATAGCTCAACGAAACTCTAACTCAACTATGTTTCTATGAACTCCAACTCGTTTTCAAACTACATCGAAATATGATATAGTAATAGCTTCAATACTCGTCGTGCGACAGCAGTAAACACACCAAAAAATACAAAAAAGCTCACTTCTCAAAACGTCGATATTGGTGGTTATAATACTAATAATTTTTCAAAATCCCAACCGAAATTTAAATGAGGAAATCAAGGTCTTAAATAAGCTAATACCGTACATTGAACAAATGCGAATGGATGAACGTTTCAATTGCGTTCCAGAAACTGCAAAAGAATTAGCAATTGATTTAGAAATTAATCCTCAGCTTAAATATAATGCTCTGCGAAGACGTAGAAAAAGACTTTTTGATTACGAATGCTACGACGAAACTCCCACTGCTTCACAATATAAATTTAAAATTTCGTTTTGTTTCCTATAGGCTACTGTACTTAATTCGTTAGATGAAAGATTTGAGGTCATAAATGCTCATATCAATAATTTTCAGTTTTTAACCGATGTTGAAAGAAAGCACATTGTGACGCGTTAGATAATATGTTATCCGATAGCGATGACAAAGATATTTTGGCGGTAGAACTATTTAACAAATTAAAGATTTTAAAGGACACAATTAAAAATTATACTATTACTAATACTAAGATTCTTTGTTTATACATATTACAATACATTTACTCGAATGTACTAGAGCAGTACTCCTCAAACTTTTTAATATTGCGGCCCCCGAAATCAAAAAAATAAAATCTAGGACCCCCAAAATTGTATTCAATAATAATGATTTTACAGTTAAGCATTTTAGGCATTCTTGTTCAAGGACCTCAGATGTCTCATATTCGTGTCCCGCTAATTTAAAAAAAATATTCTACCAACTCAAAATATTGTTTCAGCTTTATCCGATTTATCCGATTTACAGGTAAACATATTCATATACGCAAAAATTGTAGAATTCCAGGAAATTGTAAAGCTTGATTTTAAAAAAACATGAGAGAATTTTACACAAGGAACTATTAAAAATTAGATGTAGCTGTGAAAACTCAGGAACTAAATATTTTAGCTGGACATTTGAGTGGAGCAGAACAGTTTCCGAAATGACTAAATTAAAGTTACAGCTAAACATTTTTGACCTTTTTCTACTTTGACCGCCAACCCGACCCGAATTTGGTTCGTTTTTAATTTTTGTGTCAAATTATTTTTACTAATTAAAACCAAACTTGGATTTAATATATTCTTCTGAAATTTCGGAGTTATCCAAAATTTTTTTTAGGTTGTTTCAACTGCTAATTTTCAACGTAATCAACCAATTTGAAAGCTTTGACCATCTCTTAGCTTATTTTATATCCAAAATTTGAAATTTTATTTATGACGAGTTCTTCAAAAAAAAAAAAACGGAACGTGCCATAGAAAAAGATAGCTCATTCCAAAAATTTACCAACATTTCTGTAATCAACCGTTTTACCGAAAATCGGTATTAGATTCCCTACAAAAAACTCGGCATTAGAATCCTGAAATTTTTGATTTTTAATTCTCAACACTAATCTGATATACAATTTAACCAAATTGAAATTGTTGAAGCCAAATTAGAGTAACTTTTTAAAAGTACATATTAAATGCGTACATTTTTAATATCCAATTTCGCAAATTTACATGGACCTAAGTTCCTATAGTTTTAGTTCAAATTTCGCTCCAACATTTCTAAGAATTTACTTCGGATATCGACCTCTGTTTTAAAAATGTTGTTATACTTCACAAAAGGACTCATTAACCATGATTTTTTGTCCCGCAGATCAAGGGTTACGATCTGAAATTTCTGTTCATGTTCATTGTAGAATAAGAACTTACCTATCAAAATCCCAGTGATTGTAGAATTGATATACACATCACATATACCTTACAAAAACCATTAACAGCCCAGAAAACAGCAGCGGTCACTGATAATAGGCAGATTCAGATTGTGCGGTTTATTATAGATATTAAGGCGATATTTTAAAGCACCCTGGCAACAGTTCCTTGGCTCCCTAGGGGGCTGCGGCCCACAGTTTGACAAGCACTGCAGTAGAGAATATTTGTGAACGTAACGATTGCTTTACGGATACTTTTAAGTCTTACAGTTTCCGTAGCAAGTGGTGAATGATTATATTCAAAACTGAAAAAAAAACAAAAACTTCTTGAGATCAAGTATATCTCAGCAAAGGTTAGTTGGATTATCGAGTATAGCAATTGAAAAAGAAATTGGTGACAAAATCGATTTAAGACAAATAATTGAAAAATTTGCTACTTTAAAAGCAAGAAAAGCTAATTTTTTGTACCTGAATTATAAAAAGGGCGCCTAAGAAGAACTTGCATAGGGCGAAAAGCGTTCTAGAGTCGGCACTAAACCTACTAACTCCAATCTCGTTTCCATGAACACTAATTTCAACTCAAGCCAGTTTGAACCTTATATGGAAATAACATAAATATTAAATAGGCTTTGTTTGCAGATAAGCTAAGATATATTTCGAAATATGTACTTAAGTTGTAACAAATAAATTTTTATTATTTCCCAGAACAAATAGAACGAATTGTATTAAATAACTTTTTGTGTGTAATAAATAAATTTATATAATTATATTTTCACTTTGTGTTCAACTGTGCTGTGCAAGTGGAGTTAAATTTATTAATAATCTTGAATTTATATATTGTCATCTCAAAAAAACTGAATTGTTAATGAATTTTGCTTCATAATTTTAGCGTACAAAATTTCGAGGAGCAATATTATGAATGCGCATACACTACCCAATATGAATATGTATGAAATCAATGAAATATGATTCAAATCAATTGGTACGATATTATGTTCTGTTGAATCATGTTCTACCTCGCGGTAGTCATGTCGCTGTTGAAGCACATTATCAATCCCAGACGACTTTATTTTGAGAATTCTGTAGCAAAAAAATAGAATTATTTATGTGATATCCTTATAGGAATAAATTTTAATTGAATGGAACTTACATCATATTAAATTGCTGCTTATAACGGAAACCACTATACACAAAAAGGTTCCAGTAATGCGTAAAATATTTTCCTTTTAATGGAACCGATAAGTGACACCGAGATTTTCTGTGAAGTAAATAAATAACAAAACACAACGTGTAAAAAATTTAGGTTTGTAGCCACTATAATAACAGTAATTATAATGTAACTTACATCTCGTTTATGTCCAATAAGTAATTTATAAAAGCTAACTTATCGTATTCGCAACTAAAATTTGGATCATAATATTTTGAAAGTGTGTTAGATGTAGTATTTGGGCAATAATTAGGATTGTTAATGTCTGCTGAGATTTTATAAAGTCCCTGTGAATAATTTCGCAGGTAGGAATCAAAATAAAGTGCTTTACGGCTGCAAACAACGTAATCAGACTGCAACAGACCATCCAAATTATCAAATGGCAAATTAATTTTTTTAATTGCAAGCAATGCGCTCAGGAGTGAGCCAAATGATCCAAAAAATATAATTAGCAAACCTAAATATGTTATTAAAATGAATTTTAATGATAGGGAACTCTGACGAGGACTATCGCCTCCTTGGTTAAACAGTAGTGAAATAAAATTAAATACTTCAATTGAAATGTAACGTGATGTAGGAAAATAACGTTCTAGACATTTTTTAAAACACCAACAGAGCATTATGTAAAATAAAAATGAACTTAAATAGCAAATCCACAATTGCAAAGTAAATGTTTTCAAAAAATAAATCGGAGAACTAGTGTACTGCATATCTTTTATCCAAATTGATACAAACTCGGTGCTACTAGAAATTAGAAATGAATTCATTTGTGGATTTCCCAAACTACCATAAATAAGAATATCGTTTTTCCCGCTCCATACATTATCCAATGCTATTGGACGTGGCCTTCTGTATTGAGAAACTGATCTGCAAAAAAAAATAATTTTCAATAAATTTCCTTGCAAAATATCTAACGCACCTCATTACATTTTTAGTATTTCAATAATTATTCTACAATATATGATCGGTATTATTGGGGTTCCTACTCCTTGAATCGTCTATAAAAATTATCCAAATCACATCCAATACTGAATTTCCTAAAAATTCAATTTGAGTTCACAACTTACAACGAATTTTACAACTTGCCCAGTTGCAATCGGTTCTACAAAATTTTCGTATGGAACTAAATCAGTTGCTGCAATATCATTAGTGTCTTCCAAGAAAACAAAATCACGTATTCCGTGCCGGTGATCGACCAACAGCTGGAAAATATGAAATTTTTTTACGTTATTTTTAAAAAACATGATTATTTTAGAAGCGTGTAATCAGGCCTCCAATACTAAACTGGAGTAAGAATTTTTATATGGATATGGAGTAAAGTAATGAAGGCCATCCATTAGTGGTTATCCATTAGTGTTTGTTAACAGACAATAACATTCTCCCTTGTGATTAATCCATTTAATGGTTATTTCATGGTTTTAATGGACAATACTTATTAGTAATTTTCATTCTGCGTCTAAATTTCTAATTTTTCTAATAAAAACTCATTCCTATATATTTAAATATAATGGATGGGCCGTTTTGATAATATGTATCATGTTGGAGGCATTATGTGCTTGATATAATTTTATGAATTAATTTAATTTTCCATTATATTGATTCGTTTGTAAAAAAAAAAAAACTTTGTACTCTCATAAAGACGTCATTGTCAATAACTGTGGCTGCTACATGGCGTAGGTTGAAAACTGCGGCTTCTACCTCGATCGAAACGGAAAGAGACAAATTTTTGATATAATACATACAGTACATAACAGCAAACATTTTCATTGTTTAGAATGATCAGTTATATTTTAAGATATTTCTTGAATTGAGACAACAGGACAGTTCTACCTTATTTACCGATGCAAAAAATAACCGAGGTTTAGGAGGGAGTCGTATTGACATAAAATTGAACTCGATTTATCGATAATCTTCGGTTGATGTTAATAATTCGGAGACACCGAAATTATATCAAATAGCTATTTATGCAACCAATTAGGAGATGTCTTGTCTCGCCCGTTTTGCAACCATCTGACTCGTTACATAAAAATATGAAACAAAATTAATTCAATTATGAAATTTTATGAACTGAGCAACCTAAAAACAATCTAATCCCGCTTAACATATTGCCTGGTTAATATTAGATTACTCTTATATCTTATTGATATTCGAAAATCTTTTGATCCCAGTACATTCCAAGATCGGTCACTATAAATAAACCAGATTGAAAGAGTTGGAGTGGAAGTGGTTTCCGGCACGAAACAAAATTTTCACTTAGTCATTTCGAAGACTATTTTGGACAAAAGTGTTTAAGTAGTTTATGTTTTGGGAGGGTTTCGGATTAATTTGTTTTGTTTTTCAGGAGCTCAATTTAGTTAAACTTTATTAGTTAAATTGACTGGCGTAATATTTACTCAACGGTAAACGTTTTACTGACTCACTGAAATCGTCAATAACTGACTTAGAGCCGATTGTATGAACACCGCTAAATGAAAAAAAACCAAGAGTAATGATTAATCACTACTCAAAGATTTTAATTTTCGTCGATTGTATGGAGTTGGCTTTGACTTTCGAGTCAGGCAGACGTAATTTTTATTTTTTATTTTTCTTTATTCAAAAATAATTAATGGATTTTTTTTTTTTATTAAATTGAATTTGTGCAAATTGTCGGCAAATATCGGAAAATGTGTTGTGGGTTGCAATTGTAGGAGAGTTTCAAAAATGTATACTGGCGTATATTGAAAGACGATGGCGGTTTAAAAGAGCTGGAAAAATTGTTCTGGCAAGATAAAGGGAATGATCTGGTTTGCGCTTACATGCAAGCTGTGACGTTTAATTGCCAGTTACTTATGCCAGTATTTACGAACGACCTTAAATCGAATAAGAGAGTTCTACACAGATTTATTCGTAGGGCCCCGAAGCCTCACAATGCAGAGTGTTACCACTGGCAGTTGGGTGGTGGATGGGTGATCATGAACGGCAGATTTATTTTTAATTTTTAATATGTTAAACCACTTCATCTTACACAATCTGTTATGAATGAGCTCCTGCTCAAAATAGACTGTGTAAGTATGGGGTGGCTTCTAAACAAAATGTATGTAAATAAATAAAATAAATAAATAAAATAAAAATAAATAAATAAATAAATAAATAAAAATCTATCCTCTCTTTTATTACAGTATTATACCAGTTTTTTGTATGACAATAAATTTTCTTTGATGTGTAACACTTGGTATGAGCTGGAGGACAACACATTATCACAATCTAAATGAATATTCGAAAACAATTAGTTCCTCCAACTCATATTTTGTGTTATCAGAATTTGGACCCACACAGGGACTCTAGAGCGGTCGTTGCTGGCTAAGCATCAGGGTAAGGGCGTGGGGTTTTCTAGAGTTTATGTGAGTCACATTGTAACCGCGGGAAGGACTGACTCCGATACCTTACCTATTCATGATCCGACTTACCCTAACTCATCCTCAAATACTCTCTCTTAAATTATCTCATTATTTATAAAACGGAAAACGCCAAAATTTAATTTAAAAAACTTAAGTACAAATATATATTTTCAAAAAAAAATTACAAGAAAAAAATGAGAGAAAAGAGAGGAAAAAAAAAACATAAGAAGAAATGAAATTATTTACAAAATTCACCTAACTAGCTAACCCTAAACCCCTAATATAATTACCTTAACTAATTAATTAATACTAACAAAAGAAAATTGTAACAAAAATTATATAAAAGTAATGAAATAATATAAAAATTAGACAATAAATAATAAAAAAAAATGATAAAATTTATTTTCACTCAGCTGAGATTTCCGTATGCAAATGTTGAACTGTTGATGCAGATGTTGATTGTTGTATCATCAAATTGTTCATTGTGATTATTTTAATTCACTTTTTGTTTTTATTTTTTTTTTTTTATTTTTTTTATTTCTCACTAGTGATCATTTATTTATTTAATTTTGTAAAAAAAAAATTGCACCTTTTAATTTTAGAAAGGGATTTTCCCTCACAACTACATAGTGTTGTATAATTGGTATAAAAAAAAAACACTCTTAAAATTCTAGAATGCTCGTGAATGTTCTTGACGTAACCTTCACGCAGTCTAACTTAACGGTGTCTGTCATTCAGGTGTAATGTTTGTTTTTTTCCTAGACCACCGAAGTATCACTCACACAAAAAAATTAACAAATAGTCTTGTTCATGTTCAATTTCACAATCAAAGTGTATTTTTCACTCGAGTTTATCTATATTTTACACTCTTTACTATTTTTGAACAAACCAAACTTCTTAAATTTATTCACAGTTTTCCACAGTTTCCCTGTTTTACAGTTTAGAATGTTCTTAGACTTAAACTTTACGTTAGCACATTTACCACTTGTCCACTGGTTTTTATACGTTCTTATTGTGGACTTGGCCGTGATTTTTGATAAAATAAAAAAAAAAACACTCTCACTTTATCACTCAATAAAACAAAATATAATAATGATTACAAAATAATTACGATTATGTAAATTATCTGTATATACTTGTATACAATTTGAATTTTTTTTTTTTTTTCAAATTTTAGAACAATAAAAAAAATTAACAAAATAATATAAACTTTGTTATTAATTTACAATATAATAAATTTTCTTTTCTTCTTATTTCCTTTTTATTTTTTTGCACAAACTTATTTTCACGATTTTTATATTACTTTATGTGTACCACTTAATGGCCAAAATTAAACTCTCCGATTCAATGGCTTTACGACTATTTATATGATTTCCAATGCAATAAAAAAACCAATTCCCGCGCTAAAATTCCCGCCGAACAATAAAAACTTGTATGACTACCTAATAAAAAAAATTAAATGTAGATGGTAACAAAAAAAAATATAGAATCGAAAATAAGGTAGATGGTTATTGATTATTTATACACTGCAAATCGACGCAAACAAAATTAAACAACATTTAGGGGTACGCTTTGTAACATGCATTTTTGCTTTTTTCTTATATTTTTATTTTTTAAATGCATCGTTACAGATGTTTGTTTTTTTCTTGTTTATATTTTATAAATTTGTACATATGTACATACATATGTATATATATAGGGGCATATCCTCGATATAGGGGTATATAGGGTATATAGGGGCTGTATATAGGGGCATATCCTCGATCCAGTCGCAAATTATTAGTTTGCGCTGTCGCAAAATGGCGGATTTGCGACAGCTGAAATTGCGATTGCAAATCGACATCCTCGATAATGATCGGAAATCGGTAATTCAGCATGCCGCTGAATACGTTTTGTTACTGTCACGTAATTATTTTGCGTTTTATTTTGTGATATATGTACATATTTTTGTTGTGCTTGTGATATATCCTTCATCCGTCCCTCGCGTCATTTTTGACCAAATCGAATATTATTTTTCAAATATCTTGTTAAATTAAACCATTAAACATGTTTTGCTTTGTGACTTTAATTTATATGTATTAGTTATGATTTACTCAAAGAATTGGAATTTTCTGATTAACGGTTACCCTGCTACGAAATAAGTAACACTAAAGATATTGTGGTCAAAAATGACCAATAGATGAATTTCACATTATTTGCTTTTCCAATTTTCGTATAATGGTAAAACTAAAATCATTTTGTACATATAAGATGTCAACGGCAACTGAAGAAGAATTAGCTGAAGGAGGGCACATCATTTTCACATGATAATGATACATGTTCTGAAATTTCGGATTACGTAGAACTTCATGTACATATATCTTGTGAAAGTGATACTTCTAAAACGGTTCAAAGTAATTTCAAGAGTCATGAGATTTGATGATTGTAGCACACGTGACACGAGCTAGTCGTAAATATATCAATATGTTAGCTCCAATTCGAGAAATACGGGTAAAATGGGTGGATATATTACCGAAATCGTCACAATTGACGAGCAGTTCGTTGGATTTCGTGCACGGTGCCCTTTTCGACAATATATACTGGATAAACCCGCCAAGTATGCTATTATGTTTTGTCTGCTCTGCCGTAGTGAAATCTCTTATGTTTGGAACGTACAGCCATACTTAGGAAAGGAGGCAGGCACATCACCTGAGAGAAATCAGGGTTTTCTTGTAGTCTTTGGTTTGTGTATCACGCAGCATATAAAAGATAGAAACGTTACATATGATAACTTGTTTACATCCTATACGAACTGGACAAATGCCACTGAAACGCCACATGACCATGATTAGAACAATTCGAAAGAAAAAAACATCAATACCACCGATTATTCTAGAAATCAGAAACAAGCTTTTGTATTCCTCTACTTTCGCGTTTACTAACGATACAACTTTGCTATCATACATTCCAAAAACATATATGTAAGTGTATACTTTTGCAGAGACACCGAAAAAAAAATATTTTATGGACTGAAATAAAACAAAAGGCGATGTCAACATGGTCGATAAAACGATTGCTTGCTATACTTGTAGATGTAAAACAAATAGACAGCCAGTATAGTGTTCACTAACATATTGGATCAGTAATCGTTTGTGCCAAGTTCTTCTGCGAGAGCAACTAAGGATTCGGCTTCAAGGATTATATCCGACGCTTCTCTGATTACGTCTGATAAAAGCGTAAAAGGTATACCTAGTAATAAATTGCCTGCTGTTATGCCTATTAGTCCTGCGGTCATACAACCAGCCATGCAAAATCCTCCGGCCTCTACGAGAACCTTTTCTGATGTGGCGACTTCGTCCTCTATGAGTTCCAGTGTTGTCGTGAGTGAAGTTGGGAACAAGCATCTTCAAAATCTGTGCACGAAAACTATTTGTGGTACCAGACAATTTTCGAAAAATTTTGGGGTAAAAGTCATTGTACCGACGATATGGCTACACGTCTCAAAATTTGATGCGGATACTTCCGAAAATGAAATTGCGTCCATGGCAAAAACTTGTTTGGAGATTGAAGACTGTAAGGCATTCAAACTAGTCCCTAAACAAAGAAGCATCGAATCTCTGGAGTTTGTTTGCTTCAAATTGGACCTAAAAGCTGATGTACGTATTAATGCCCTAGACTCTAATACTTGGCCAACCGGTGTACACATTCGAGAGTTTTACGATAAAAATTTTCGGCTAACTTTGTCTCCACGGGTGAAATTTCGAACAACTGCTGCTCGCAACATGTCAGCAGAATAAATTATAATAGCTTACTAAGTAGTAAATTTGTCCCAAGTAATAACCTACAGTGTGAAATTTCGGATACCAGCTGTACCAGTCAACTCTCCCGTAATGTAAGCGATGTAGTCTCGGGCAGGGTGCTTCCGCCTATAAATTCTGGACAAACATCTTTTACCTCGCTGTACTACCATAATGCCTCTAGCATTCGAGGTAAAGCTAAATTATTCTTGCTTGGCGTGCTTGACAATGATTACGATGTGATCATTATCTCGGAAACATGGCTTACTAAAAGTTTCAATTCGGCGGAATATTTTCCACCTAACTACGTCGTTCACAGGAATGATCGGCATGATTTTTGTACCAGCCTGAAGGGGGGAGGTGTGTTGGTTGCTATTAAATGTTCGATTTCAAACGAGCTCATTGCATGTCATCCAACTTATGATGTTATTGCTGTACGTATTAATGTAGCCAGTATCCTCGTAGTAGCTGCATATGTTCCCTGCAGTCACTGATTATTTTGCTAGCACAGCATTGATGCAGGTGAACCGAATAAGCAGTAGTCGAGGGAAATTCCTCGATTTGGTGTTTTCAACTGATGTTATGTATTTAGAGCTCTCGCCGTGTGAGGACTTCACTGGATGTACGAGCCTATATCATACCCCAATTATGATATACATTTTCCATGAGAATTGTAATACTATGTGTTCTTCTAGTAATTCTTTTCATTTCGATTTTAGACATGCTGACTACGTTTCTTTAAACAAATTTCTTGTCGATTCGGACTGGGTATTTCTAGAACGAGGAGGAGACTTAAACGATAGTGTATTTTTGTTCAACGGCTTCTCAAGTCTGGTATTGAAAGATATGTTCCTTCAGTGAAAAACGAACCTCGGTATCGAGAGCCGTGGTATAATAAACAGCTAATTCGTATTGAGAAACGCCGTAATAAGTTTCATTCTTTATATAAGTTACACGGTGTTGAGTTTTATCCTAGCTTTAACACTGCTCGTAAGGAGTTTAAAACTTTAAACTGGTTCCTTTACAATAACTACATTTTGCAAATCGAAGATGAATTAACTTCCTATCCTAAGAAATTCTGGAATTTCATAAATGGTAAAAAGAAGGTTGCTGGGTTTCCTACCCCAATGACTTTTAAGAACTCTTTCGCCAGTCAGCCCTCTGATATATCCAATTTGTTTGCCAATTTTTTTGAGTCTGTCTATGAAGAACCTGCGGTATCATGTAACAAGCCTTTTACTAACCGCGGTCTTTCTGATTTTATCTTTTTAAAATTTACGGAAGCAGAAGTCTATGATGGGTTATCTCAACTTGAATTTAATAAGGGAGCAGGACAGGATGGCTTTCCACCCATCCTTATTAAGAATTGTGCAGTGAGTCTAGCCCCTCCACTGACTATTATCTTTAATAATAGCCTAAGTACAGGGATTTTTTCTGATCTCTGGAAATTATCTTTCATCCGTCCGATTTTCAAATCTGGCAAAAGAAGTGAAGTCATCAACTATCGCGGAATCGCTATTCTTTCTGCTATACCAAAACTATTCGAATCCATGGTACAGAAATTTTTGTTTTTTCATGTAAAAAGGTTTATTTCTCCTGCTCAACACGGATTTTATCCGAGTAGGTCTACGGCGACTAATCTAGTCTCTTTTTGTGGACATTTATATAGTAGACTAGAACATAGGCAACAAGTAGATGTAGTATACACCGATTTTTCAAAGGCTTTCGATAAAATTGACCATTCGATTCTTATCGATAAGCTGGATAAACAAGATTGTCAGTTCATCCCTATTAAGTGGTTGCATTCATATCTTTCTGATCGTTACCAATTTGTTAAGATTAACGATTTTAGCTCTCGTTCATTTCGTGTTACCTCAGGAGTTCCTCAAGGAAGTCACATTGGTCCGCTTTTATTTTCATTATATGTAAATGATGTTGTTGAGTGTTTTGAATTTGCACATTGCCTGCTTTAAGCAGATGATATGAAAATATTTGCTCCAATTAATGAGGTTGCTCATTGTGTGAAACTGCAAGCTGACTTGATTAAATTTTGCAGTTGGTCGATCAATAACAAATTGTTGCTGAATGTGGGTAAATGCTGCAAATATTCCAGCAATATTTTTTATATAACATTGCTGTTGACAGAGTTGAGTTCATGTCCGACTTAGGTGTACGTTTCCTTGTGATCTATCTTTTACTAAACACATTGATTGTATCATTACGAAAGCATTATGCTAGGTTTCATTAAGCGCAATTGTAAGGAATTTTGCGACCCGCGCACACTGAAAACTCTATATATATGATTTGTTCGTTCAGTTCCAGAATACGCTTCTCAGATCTGGTCCCCATTTTATAAGTGCCATTCAGATTGTCATTACCGCGGTGGATTTGGTCAACACGTCAACATAAAATAATTAACACAAACATTTTTTTGAGCACAATTTATTTTTGTTATCTTATATTTTTTTTCTCTGTTGATGCATGTGTCCTTCTCTAGATTATCTCATTTACCTGAAAGAAAAGAGTAATGTTAATCTTATAATATTGTAAACTCTATTAATTTGTATACTTAGCTTCGTTTTGATTTGATATGTAATTCAATTTTTGACATAAGGTTTTTTGTTGATATTTTTGTTAACAGTTCAGTGGCTTTTTTTATATTCTTAATGTTGTCACACTGTTGTGAAATAGCTTCTTAGACAATTGACGATTGCAACGGTGCCCCCAGCGGACAATAGTGAAGTATGTGATAGGCTGTAACAAAAATTTGCTATATCAAGTTATATGGAAATATTGTCTATTTAAATTACATTTTTATTTATGAAAATTGTAATGATTTGAAAATTAAATTAATCCCATATGAAGTTTAAATTGTGATTTTAGTATATCTGATTCATTTGGGACATTTTATTCATTTTAAGTATTAGAAAATTGTACTTAAAAATTGCAGAAATTTAATGTTAAACTCACTATAAATATATATTTCGGCCACTAAACAGTTTTGGATGTTTATTAGACCACAGTTGCTACGCTTTGACTTATTAATATAATCTAAAATTTAATATTTTTAAAACATTTATGTTTTTGGTAACACTAGTTTATTTTGAAATTTCTGCAATTTTTAAGTACAAGTTCCTCATATTTAGAATGATAAAAATGTCACAAATAAATCAGGTATACAAAAATCACACTTTAAACTACATATGGCATTAATTCAATTTTCCAATCATTACAATTTTCATAAATAAAAATGTAATTTAAATAGACAATATTTCCATATAACTTCATATAGCAAATTTTTGTTACAGCCTATCACATATTTTACTTTTGTCCGCTTAAGGCGCTTTTTAAAATTTTGCATTCGTCAATAGAATTAGAATGGACCGCTAATACAATGACAGTTCAATATAATTTTCAAATAAATGATGATGCCAACATACATCTAGCGGTCAAGAGGCAAATTGCGGTAAAAACGAAAACTAAAGATTTGTCAAAGTTGTCAACATCAATAAATTTTTATTTAATTTTTGGCTCCTTTTCGTGTGTTTTCTATTTTGTCACCGTTTTATAGTTTTAAATTCAATTTAATTTGATTTGAGATATTTTAATTGTGATTTTTGCACAAAATTTTTCCTCGGTTTCTTTTATTTTTACTGAAAATGGGGAGAAAGTGTGTCGTAGTTGTTTGTGATACCAGTTTGCCATTGACAGATAAGACTGTTTCTTTGCATCTGTGAGTACAAAAATAAATGTTTATTTTAATATTCAGTGCTTGCAACTGCTTATAATTTTAAATATTATTGATGTTTTCTTTTATAAAATTTAATCTTAATGTTGATTTTTCGATTATTCCTAATAAATTAAATGGTAACGAACTTTTTAGTTAGCGAATTCGCCACGATTTGCCTCTTGACCGCCACTGTATGTTGGATCGCATATGAAGTAAGCAACTAGCAGTCTATTTAAAAATATATAGTCAAAGAATAGCTTTCGATATAGCTGTCTCGTTTTTATTTTGTATAGTCAATTTAATAATAAGATATTTTGTTTATTAAAAAATCACTTCACCTTTGCTCATTGGAACAGAAGGACACGCATCAAATAAATAAATAAAAAATTGTAAACATCATTTTTGGTTTGTTTAAATTGAAAAGAGTTTGTGTTCTTCGCTAATTTAGTTTATTGAAAGGTGAAAGCAAAAACACAGATAGAATTGAGAGTGTTCAGATGCAATTTGCTCTGTATGCCCTTCGGGGATTACCCACTGAGCGAGCGCATCAATACATTCTCCCGCCTTATAATGATCGTTGTAATTTATTAAAACTACAACGTTTGGATCACCGACGAGACGTTGCATCTGCTATATTCGTTCACGATGTTCCGACTTCCCGAATAGATTGTGACGAATTACTTGCTCGTTTCAATATCTACGCTCCCATACGCTGTTTGCGCGGTCGCCCTTTGCTACATATTGATCCTGTCTCCACAAATTTTGCACTTTCGGAACCAGTCTTGAGAATGTCGCGGCTTTTTAATTCAGTTTACGATGTTTTCGACTTTAATATGACAAGAAGTTCGTTTAAAAACGAATTGTTTAAATGTCTCTCCAGTAATTGTTAAATTTAATTTTTTGTATGTTTACTTACCGATTGTATAAATATTTACTGTAGGTAATAATTTAAATAAATAATAAATGCTCTATAGCTATAAGAAGCATTATAGAAGCCGACTGTTTATTCAAACACTGGGTGAGTCGTTGATCAAGCCACATAGGTCTAGAAGGGTTACCATTCACGGTCTACAGATTGGCGCAATCTGATACCAAATTCGACATCAAGCATTGCGAAATTTTCAACCCCGGGATCATCTACAGAATTAGCCGGAGCACAAAAAAGAGGCCTTTGCAGTTTCGGACAAAATTCGTACAATAGGCACACTATGTAAGAAATTTATTTGCAAAGCTCATACTAAGAATGTGTGCCATCACTATCAGTGTACGAAATAAAATATGAATTGTTCTTAATAAATAAACATTGAAATTGTTTTAAATTACCGTGTTATGTTTTGTTTTAATAATTAAATTTGGAAACAAAAATTTACATCGTATTGCTTAGTGTATATTTGCTGTTGAATTTATTTTGGTCATTTTTGACCAAAGGAACTTTAGTGTTACTTTTTTTAGGGATGGATGAAGGATATAATAAATTGTTGTGATAATATATAAGAAATAATTATTTATCAGCCAAAATATAGAAATGGAAGTTAAAAAAAGGCCAAGACGACCAAATTTTTCAGAAAATTATCTGATGCCACTTCTAAAAATATTAGAAAGTCATCGAGAAGTTATCTCATGTAAAATGATAAAAATTTATAAAATTATTTACAAACTAACCCTTTTTTTTATTATTAGATGATTCCGAGTTACTATATGGAGAAGAACTTAACATAGCCTGGGAAAACTTGGCAACAGAATTTTCAGCGCAAACCTGTAATGCGCGGCGCTCATTTAATCGCCAAAGATATCGAAAGGAATTCTAAATTAACAATTGATGACCTAATAACATCGGGGTCTCAACTAAGTATTATGACTTCATTAAGCGACAATAAAACCATATAGGATTAATAGAGAAAAGCATTATGAATTTAAGCCTCGAGCCCGATATTTACAACCGAATTTTTAAAACACATTTTTCAGTTAAATTGAAGATCCTGCTAGCGCTGATAAAATTGGAACAAAATCTCGATTTCCCGGTGATGTCTTGGAATTGCTGTTTCAACTTGTTTCAAATATTTCAGAGAAATGTTACCTGTTATGAGAGCGGGTTTAAGATCATTAATTTATTGGCCTTCTAAAGAAGAGGTGCAAATGAATATTCCCAATTGTTTCTCAGCATTGGCGAACGTTTGAGCTGTACAAGGTAGCACAGAAGTTGAGATCAGCCAAATCAATTGCCTTAAATGTAAGGTGACTACATATTCAAACTACAAGGGAAGGAACACCGTAAAATGTTTAGTTGCTGTTAGCCCAGCTGGATTATTAACAAAGAAAACTTGATCGAACTGAGGTTTTGCAATCGAAACCGAATTAAAAATGAAGGGCATAAAATTATATCGGCCCTTATTTAAGGATTCCAAAAATCAATTCGATAGAGGCGAATCAATCACCAACATCGCCATAGCCGCTGCTCTAGTTCATATTGAAAGAGTTATTCAGCGAATCAAAATTTATAAAATTATGAATTAAAAAGTTTTGATCCATTTCGATCTCATAATATGCCGAATGATTTAGTTCGATAAATGTTTGATAATTGTTATGCTTGATTTTCTGAAACGAATACAAATATATACAGTATGGATTCTAATATAACCAATATATAATATTTTTTCCACTAAAATTACCGTAAAATAATAATAAATTACCATTATTACTTACATTGGACCATTTTCCTATGCGTTTTGACATATAAATAAACTTTTTACCTCCTTGTCTCATTTAGATTACAGCGCCTCTAGTGGCGGCGAAAGGCCAATAAAATCATAACAAGTCATAACCACATGCAATTTGATTGTCAAATACATATTAACACGAGTGAGTTTGCATTACTGTTCTTATCTTGGGTCGTTTTGAAGTTCAGCTTCGAAATGTTTATTTAGATATCTTAATAAAGGTTTAATGATTTCAGAAATTCGTTTAGTGGTATAATATCATTTTTTGTTCTGCCAAAGAAATTGGTAAACTGGTCATTGATTACGGCATCGCTATTATCTTTTTCGTCGTTAGTCGTTAGTTATATTTTGATTTTTACTAAAATAGCAATCATAATCATTTACATCGATTAGATCACTGTTTGTACTTTCACTCTCAAACATACTATTATTTTCACTGATATTAGAAAAATGTGAAATTCCCTCGAATTCGGTATGAATAACATTATGGTCTGGCTCTGGATTATTATTTAATGACGTGGATGGATGAAAGAATAAATCGTTTAATTCCGATGATGTTGGCTCGGCTATTGGCGAGACTACATTTGCCAAATTTCGAGTAAAATTATTTTCAATCTCTTTGGTGTATATATATCGAAAGAGAAGTTTAGTTGTCTGTATCAAATCAATAAGATTCTTTCGGCTTTTTATAGACACAATATATTAATAATAATGGCATTCACAACATTTTCGACTTGTCAATCAGAAAAATGAAGAGGCCAGTCATTTATAATATATCTACCAAAAAAAGTAGAAATATCAAAATCCCCCCGTACTTTAACCCCAGAGTTAATACAAAATGTATTTTGACTCTAAAAAAGAAAACCTTTCCTAGCGTTTTCTGTGGGTTGTTTGGTTTCGTACTGATAATCTCAAAACAAAAAGTTCGATCTACTCATCAGGTAGCTACGACCAAACTACAAAAATACAATTCCAACTCCATACATTAAGTATGAGGAAAGAACGTAGTTGACTTAGCGAATTATGAATAAATTCACCAAATCAAAAAAACACAAATAAAACTTTAGGTAGATATATTATAAATGACTGGCCTCTTCATTTTTCTGATTGACAAGTCGAAAATGTTGTGAATGCCATTGGAGTACAAATTGAAAATGCGGGTTTTTTTCTATTTTTGAACGTTTATTCTGAAAAAATGGTAACAAATGAATTATTCAAAGTATTGTCCATCGCTAGCCACAACTTTTTCCCATCTTTCTGGCAATTTACGGATACCGTCGCGAAAAAATTCGGCCGGCTTGGCTGCTATCCAGTCATCGACCCATTTTTGGGCTTCTTCGTAAGAATGGAAGCGCTGGTCAGCTAGGCCATGTGTCATCGATCGGAAAAGGTGGTAATCGGAAGGAGCAATGTCTGGGCTATACGGCGGGTGGGGTAAGACTTCCCATTTCAGCGTTTGTAGGTATGTTTTGACCGGCGCTGCAACATGTGGCCGAGCGTTGTCATGTTGCAAAATTACTTTGTCGTGTCTTTGCTCGTATTGTGGCCGTTTTTCTTTGAGTGCGCGGCTCAAACGCATCAATTGAGTTCGGTATAGTGCTCCTGTGATGGTTTCGTTCGATTTCAATAGCTCATAATACACCACACCCAGCTGGTCCCACCAAATACAGAGCATGAGCTTGGCGCCGTGAATATTTGGTTTGGCCGTCGATGATGATGCATGGCCGGGGTAACCATATGATTTTTTGCGCTTCGGGTTATCGTAACGGATCCACTTTTCATCACCAGTGACAATGCGATGCAAAAAACCCTTCCGTTTTTGCCGTTCGAGCAGCAGTTCGCATGCAAAAAAACGGCGCTCGACGTCTCTCGGCTTCAGCTCATACGGCACCCAATGTCCTTGCTTTTGGATCATTCCGAGGGCTTTTATACGATGGGAAATGGCTTGTTGTGTCACTCCCAATGAATCTGCGAGCTCTTGTTGAGTTTGACACGAGTCTTCATTGAGTATTGCCTCCAATTCAGCATTCTCAAACTTTTTCACTTGGCCCGGCCGCTCTTTGTCCTCAACGTCAAAATCACCACTTCTAAACCGCACAAACCATCTCTCGCACGTTGAAACCGATGGAACATGACTCGGATAAGTCTCGGAGACCAATCGATGTGCTTCAGCAGCACTTTTCTTCAAATTAAAGAAGTAAATTAAAACTTCCCGCAAATGCTGTTTTGTTGGCACGAAACTCGACATATTGAGAGCTCAAAAAAACTATGAATTTGACACTGCGACAAATTGACACATACTGAAAATTAAAGCTATAAGACGTAGCTTTGACATGAACATAGTCACAGTACTGCCTGATGCGTATAGCGTTAGTAACGCCATCTGTTATCAATCCCGCATTTTCAATTTGTACCCCTGATATTAATATATTGTGTCTATAAAAAGCCGAAAGAATCTTATTGTATATATATCGTGATGCGATTTGCATACAATATTTATTGTACAATAGGGGAAATAAATCGTATACAATTTTCCCCGCAATTTTGATGAGATCTGAATTTTTTGTTGTCTACACCGTGCAACTAAAAATTGAATGAGCTTCCCAAAAAAATTAGAATAGTGGTTTAATTTTCTACTTATTCAGAATAAAAAACCAAACAAATTTAATGTTTATCGGGTTATGCGCAATTACTATTGCAATTATTAGAAACAGAAAATTAAAGCGGTATAAAATTTTAAAATAGGACGATATAGGGATTGACTGGCTACAAAGACGAGATTTTAGAATGTTTAAATTTTTTTTCAAAAATGACTCTCTCGTATTTGAAAATATTATGAAAACGCGTAAAATCACAAATACAACATCAACAAGACGCAATTTTAAGGTAGCTGTCAAAAATATTGTACACACATCTTATGAAAATGCGGTTGGCTGCAATTTACATGCAATTTGATTTTCGGACGTTTACACTACACGATTCCCATGCAGCAAAATATTGTACAACACATATTGTATGCAAATTGCATCGTGTAAAATGACCTTTATATTGGTCATTAGTTTCTATCAGTCATACTATATTACCTCCTAGGACTTTTTTATGATTTTAAATGAGTTGAAACTTTATTTCGATCATATAAACTTAATTTAATAAAGAATGACTATGAAAAAATAGATCACATCATGTATCACAGATACAGCAAAATGATATTATGTTCATTATGGCTTTGTACCATGAAAAAGCTAATATGTGACTTTTAATGATATATGGGTCAGTTTTATGACCTTCTTATGCCGTTAATATCGTCATTAAACTAATGAACGCCCAAATGCAAGCATTTCAATTTTAAGAGTAATCCAAATGTTCGACTAATGATTCTTTATGACTTCGTGTCATACATAAAACTAATTTATGACCTTCTATGGCTAATTAGCCACAACAATGACCGATTTGTAAGGTCCAAGCCGTTAGCTGACTGACTTACGATCGTTATATGACTTATAAAAAAAATATATATGACTTAAGGTTTACTGGGGGGATACACCACCGAGCGTCGAGACGAGGAACCGCTACAATCAACACCACAGGGTGGAAATGACTAGGGTCTCCATCTCTACGCTCAGCGTACAAGGAACACCAAGGAGGAACGGTCCAGCGCACCCACGACGCCAACGCCGGACTCCGCTGGAGCTCCCCTTCCTGATGTAACCGGACCAATAAATTAGCAGAACACGTTGTGGGTTGAAACGAAGGGGACGAAGAGAAAAGACGAATGGAAAACATGAATACTATTTATAACTCGAACGTTTTAGAGCAGGGAGGCCCGAGACACAATCAAGTGGAATGCCATATGGCGGAATGTCTCGTTCTCCCACCTCTGCCACGCTCCCTACTGACCAACATTTAGACGCTCATACAAAAGAACGAAAAAAAAATCTAAGGGACGTATCCCCTTAGGCTCGAATTTTTGTGGTAGCGTTCCCTTACAACGGTTTCTATGCTAACGATTAAGGTTGAAGTATGTGCCACCCCTTTCAACCACCTCCTCCTCTCGACAATCACTCCCGCGCACAATCCAACCACTCCAATGTTGTGTTTGTGGGGGTTGGTTTTGTTTCTGTTGCCCCTCCTGGGTCTGGACGACGGTTTCTAGCTCAACAGGTACCTCCCTGGTTATCTCGGTCACCTTGGTGAATCGCCTACGGGTAGCTCTCGGTAGCCTACCAATTGGGTATTCCCTTGGTGCCTGGTTTGGTTTACGTTATATAACGTTGGGTAGTGTGTTTAGGTGGCCCCCCCCCTTTTATTTTTTTTTTTTTTTGGTGATTATTTGTTTAGTTTAGGGGTCCGACGGTCCTCGTACCTTATTTTCCCCGGCCCGGGACCTAATTGAGGCACACCACGGTTCCGTTCATTTAATATGGGCTCTAATCCTTGAATCTCGGGTACGCACGATTAAATGTTTTTTTGTTACTTAGTTTTTCTATTTACTACACTATGGCGAATCCAATATTTAAAGAAAATTTTGTTCTTGTTTTTCGCTCTACTGGTTTGCACGTCCCAAACAAAAACTCAAAACTGACTTCCTTTTTTTTTTCTTTCTCCTTCTTTTTCAAGAAATTCGCCGCTCGCTACATATACACTATAAAAAAAAACACTTCCCGCCATAACTCGTTGGAAAAAGAAAACACCCGGGGAATTTTCCAAGTTAAAAGGCCTCATTTCGGTAGCGTGGAGCTTCATTCTTTTTGCGATCTTAGGACTTTCCTCCTGAAATCTGTTTCTTTTGATCTTTAAGCCAGCTGAAGGACCTTCCGACTTCTGTTCGGTGTCTTTTTTCACCCACGCAAGCGTGGCTTTGTCTTTCTCCGACCTGTCTTCTAGCGAGATGTTGTATATCTTATCCACGGTCCTCCAACCAGCTTCATTGGTGCTTTGGTTCCGCATTGTATTTCTTTGCTCAGGTTTGGTGACTCGAGTGGAAGGACCAGCCTCATTTGAGCTTATGTCCCGTTGTTTGTTTGTAGGTTTAGAGACAGACCTAAAGACCCGAGTCTCCTTCTCTACATTTTCCGGTTTTGTGAGAGAGCCAGACTTTTTTTTCAGTTTGTTTGGTTCTACCATATTTGGTCCCACGAGTAGCGGAGAAAAGAGTGTCCATCTGTGCAGAGATTCGCAATACACAGATAAGGCTACTTAATCCGGAAGGCGCCAGTGTAGCCAGTTATCGGCACGGTACGAATACCACCTTAACCCAGCCCAGTGATTTATTGAACCTTCATCCGTCCCTCGCGTCATTTTTGACCAAAATCGAATATTATTTTTCAAATATCTTATTAAATTACTCTGTTATCTTTCGTTTTAATAAATAAAATTAAAAATAAAAGTGAATTTTGTATTTGCTTAGCGTAAATTTACTGATGAATTTATTTTGGTAATTTTTGGCCAAAGGAATTTAAGTGTTACTTTTTTAAGGGACGGATGAAGGTTAAGGTTGACTCCTTTAGCGCCGTGTTTTAGCCTAGAAGCCGAAAACCACGTAGAGATAACACGAGCACTTGCGGAAGCTGTAAGTCACGGAGCAGACAGCAAATGTCAACTTGAATCCCTCGAGCAACTTCACACCTGACCGCCAAGTTTTCGGTAAGTATTCCAAAAAATTTACTAACATTTCGATTATCAGCCGTTTTACCGAAAATCGGTATAGGATTTCCTAGAAAAAACTCGGCATTAGAATCCTATAATTTTCAATTTGAATTTCTCAACACGAACCTGATTTACAATTTAACCAAATTGAAATTGTTGAAGCCAAATTTGACAAGCTTCCAATTGAAATTTCAAATTAAATTAAAATACGAGTAACTTTTTTAAATTATATAATAAATACGTAAATTTTTAGTATACAATTTCACAAATTTTCATAGACCCAAGTTCCTATAGTTTTTAGTTGAAATTTAATTCCTAAATTTCTGTGAATTTACTTCGAATATGTTGTTACTTCATAAAAGACCTAAATTTTAAGCATGATTTTTTTATCCCGCAGATCAAGGTTTGGGATCTGAAATTAATGTGCATGTTCATTTTAGAATAAGAACTTGCCTACCAAAATCATCATGATTGTGGAATTGATTGTACATATTACATATCTTACAAAAACCATTAACAGCACAGAAACCCATTGTCGTAATTGATAATATTCAGATTCAGAAATTTGTGCTCGAGGAACTTGTGCGTTTTATTAGAGATATTAAGGCGAGGTTTTAATGCTCCCTGGCAACAGTTCCATGGCTCCCTAGAGGGCCACTGCCCACAGTTTGAGAAACACTGTTCTAATGCATACATTTTTAATCACTTTCTATCAAAACTTTGACTTCAACTCGTAGTTGTCGTTGAACAAATGTGCATATTACAACAACAAAAACCAAACCATTATGATTTATGACGAGAGTATGTACTTCAACTCATGTAAAAACTAAAGAAAAAAATATTCATGATAACGTAAATTTGCACAATTCAAAATAAAGTAATGTCTGCCTTTAGGCGGTTATATGCATTGGAGGGTTAAGTCTACTCAATTCCACTAGCTACGTTGAGCTTAAAGTCACTTAATGAAAAACTAACTCCAATCTCGTTTCCATGAACACTAATTCTAAATTTCTAACTCAAGCCAGTTTGAACCTTATATGGAAACAACATACATATTAAGTAGCCTTTGTTTGCAGATAAGCTAATATATATTTCTACATATGTACTTAAGTTGTAACAAATAAATTTTTATTATTTCCCAGAACAAATAGAACGAACTGTATTAAATAACTTTTTGTGTGTATTAAATAAATTTTTATAATTATATTTTCACTTTGTGTTCAACTGTGCTGTGCAAGTGGAGTTAAATTTATTAATAATCTTGAATTTATATATTGTCATCTCAAAAAAACTGAATTGTTAATGAATTTTGCTTCATAATTTTAGCGTACAAAATTTCGAGGAGCAATATTATGAATGCACATACACTACCCAATATGAATATGTATGAAATCAATGAAATATGATTCAAATCGATTGGTACAATATTTTGTTCTGTTGAATATTCTACATCGGGGTAGTCATATCGCTGTTGAAGCACATTATCAATCCCAGACGACTTTATTTTGAGAATTCTGTAGCAAAAAAATAGAATTATTTATGTGATGTCCTTATAGGAATAAATTTTAATTGAATGGAACTTACATCATATTAAATTGCTGCTTATAACGGAAACCACTATACACAAAAAGGTTCCAGTAATGCGTAAAATATTTTCCTTTTAATGGAACCGATAAGTGACACCGAGATTTTCTGTGAAGTAAATAAATAACAAAACACAACGTGTAAAAAATTTAGGTTTGTAGCCACTATAATAACAGTAATTATAATGTAACTTACATCTCGTTTATGTCCAATAAGAAATTTATAAAAGCTAACTTGTCGTATTCGCAACTAAAATTTGGATCATAATATTTTGAAAGTGTGTTAGATGTAGTATTTGGGCAATAATTAGGATTGTTAATGTCTGCCGAGATCTTATAAAGTCCCTGTGAATAATTTCGCAGGTAGGAATCAAAATAAAGTGATTTACGGATGCAAACAACGTAATCAGATTGCAACAGACCATCCAAATTATCAAATGGCAAATTAAGTTTTTTAATTGCAAGCAATGCGCTCAGGAGTGAGCCAAATGATCCAAAAAATATAATTAGCAAACCTAAATATGTTATTAAAATGAATTTTAATGATAGGGCACTCTGACGGGGACTATCGCCTCCTTGGTTAAACAGTAGTGAAATAAAATTAAATACTTCAATTGAAATGTAACGTGATGTAGGCAAATAACGTTCTAGACATTTTTTAAAACACCAACAGAGCATTATGTAAAATAAAAATGCACTTAAATAGCAAATCCACAATTGCAAAGTAAATGTTTTCAAAAAATAAATCGGAGAACTAGTGTACTGCATATCTTTTATCCAAATTGATAAAAACTCGCTGCTACTAGAAATTAGAAATGTATTCATTTGTAGATTTCCCAAAGCACCATAAACAAGAATATCGTTTTTCCCGCTCCATACATTATCCACTGCTGTTTGACGTGGCCTACTGTATTGAGAAACTTTTCTGCAACAAAAGTTATTTTCAATAAATTTTCTTGCAAAATATCTAACGCACCTCATTACATTTTTAGTATTTCAATAATTATTCTACAATACATGAGGGGCATAATTGGAGCCCCTGCTTCTCGAATCGTCTGTAAAAATTATCCAAATTACATCCAATACTGAATTTCCTAAAAATTCAATTTGAGTTCACAACTTACAACGAATTTTACAACTTGCCCAGTTGCAATCGGTTCTAAAAAATGTTCGTATGGAACTAAATCAGTTGCTGCAATATCATTAGTGTCTTCCAAGAAAACAAAATCACGTATTCCGTGCCGGTGACGGTGATCGACCAACAGCTGGAAAATATGAAATTTTTTTACGTTATTTTTAAAAAACATGATTATTTTAGAAGCGTGTAATCAGGCCTCCAATACTAAACTGGAGTAAGAATTTTTATATGGATATATGGAGTAAAGTAATGAAGGCCATCCATTAGTGGCTATTTATTAGTGTTTGTTAACAGACAATAACATTCTCCCTTGTGATTAATCCATTTAATGGTTATTTCATGGTTTTAATGGACAATACTTATTAGTAATTTTCATTCTGCGTCTAAATTTCTAATTTTTCTAATAAAAACTCATTCCTATATATTTAAATATAATGTATGGGCCGTTTTGATAATATGTATCATGTTGGAGGCACTATGTGCTTGATATAATTGTATGAATTAATTTAATTTTCCATTATATTGATTCGTTTGTAAAAAAAAAAAATACTTTGTACTGTCTTAAAGAGGTCATTGTCAATAACTGTGGCTGCTACATGGCGTAGGTTGAAAACTGCGGTTTCTACCTGGTACGTTGCATTTGACTAGAACATTATGAAAAGCGGGCTCTTGATCGAAATGGAAGAAGACAAATTTTTGATATAGTACATACAGTACATAACAGCAAACATTTTCATTGTTTAGAATGATCAGTTATATTTTGAGATATTTCTTGAATTGAGACAACAGGACAGTACTACCTTATTTACCGATACAAAAAAACACCGAGGTTTAGGAGGGAGTCGTATTAACATAAAATTGAACTCGATTTATCGATAATCTTCGGTTGATGTTAATAATTCGGAGACACCGAAATTATATCAAATAGCTATTTATGCAACCAATTAGGAGATGCCTCGCCCGTTCTGCAACCATCTGACTCGTTACATAAAAATATGAAACAAAATTAATTCAATTATGAAATTTTATGAACTGAGCAACCTAAAAACAATCTAATCCCGCTTAACATATTGCCTGGTTAATATTAGATTACTCTTATATCTTATTGATATTCGAAAATCTCTTGATCCCAGTACATTCCAAGATCGGTCACTATAAATAAACCAGATTGAAAGAGTTGGAGTGGAAGTGGTTTCCGGCACGAAACCAAATTTTCACTTAGTCATTTCGAAGACTATTTTGGATAAAATTGTTTAAGTAGTTCATGTTTCGGGAGACCTTGGATAATGTTTGCGTGTTCGGGATTAATTTGTTTTGTTTTTCAGGGGCTGAATTTAGTTAAACTTTATTAGTTAGATTGACTGGCGTAATATTTACTCAACGGTAAACATTTTACTGACTCACTGAAATCGTCAATAACTGACTTAGGGCCGATTGTATGAACACCGCTAAATGAAAAAAAATCCAAGAGTGATTAATCACTACTCAAGGATTTTAATTTTCGTCGATTGTATGAACGATGCTAAATAAAAATCTATCCTCTCTTTTATTAAAGTTTTATACCAGTTTTTTGTATGACAATAATTTTTCTTTGGTGTTTGTTTTTTTTTTTGTTTATATTTTATAAATTTGTACATACATATGTATATATAAATATGTTTGCCAAATGTATGAGCGCTACTTAGCATATTCGAAAAATGACCAAAGTAAATTTGTAGTAAAATTCGAAGATAAAATTTATCAATCTTTTTTCGAACATGGATAGTAAATTTGTAGTAAATTTTCATATGTTGTTGTTGTTGTCTCTTAATTTTGTTTTTGTTAACAGACGCAATTTGAGTTTCTTTTAATAAAATACTGTATTAAATATAATTTTATAAACGCAATTTGAATTCTTTTTTTTTAAATAAAAAATAGTTTAAATGAATGTAAGTACGCAGCAAATTATTAAAATATTTTTCTGTAAATATTTCGGTATCTACAAAATTCAATGCGAATTGTTTTCTGTTGGATAGAGTTCAACATTCAATTACGATGATACTTATAGTGAAGTGGAATATTTGGTATGTGAATAAATATTTGTCTATTATGTATATATATATGTACATATACGATGATTTAAGTAATTGTAAAATGATAATATTTTAATTTAATTGTAGGACGATCCCGATGATAGTGATATTTCACAAAGTAGCATCCTAGAAATCAATACCCCAACGTGCAGTCGATATTTGGAAAACGCAGGAAATGTATCTTCTATGAAATATAACGTCTGGACCAATGACGAAACGGAAAACTTATTAAAAAGCTGCGAGAAATTTAAAAGTCTCATGCAAAAAAATCGCAACTTATTTTATGAGAAAGTTCATCGACATTTAATAAAAATAGGAGAGACCGTAAATTATAACTAATAAAATTCTGAATAATTATTATATTAAGATAAACAATTAAATTTCAGAGACATAATTGTAACGAAGTAAAGCAAAAATTTCAGAATTTGCTGAAATCTTTCAAAAAATTCAAAGAATATGCAAATAAATCGGGGCGAGGTTGTCCCCGATACAAATACGCGGAGATAATGGAGAGGATAACAGAGAGCAGCAGAATAATAAATAATAACTCGGTTCTACAAGTAATATTTATGATAAAATACATATTTTACGTAAATATGAAATTATTTTTTTTAAATCATCTAAATTTTGTATATGTTTCAATGTTTAGGTTGGGCTTGACGAGAAAGTCACTCCTGTCAACCAGCAAGACGCTCCAGAAGCTACACTCAGAGAAAAAATATGATAAATGAATGATTGCAATTATTGTATTATGATCCAGGAAATCATATTCAACTAAACTTGATATATCCTAATATATTATAATAGTAAATATCATTTATCTAATTACTAGAATTATGTATGATAGATTTTATTAAATTATGATAATTGCAATAATTTTCAACTTTAATGATTGCAACAATCATGCGATATGATTTAATATGATCGCCTCAATCATAGTATGGTTTTATAATATGATCAGTAAAATCTAAATATGATAAAAGCAATCATAATTCAATTGGGTCTATCATATTGGAATTAAGTTTATCATAACAAAATAACGGTTTATTGGAATTCATGTATATCTCCTCGTGTTTGCTACGGTCATATCGAATTGAATTTTTTTCTAACAAGGTGCAATTATTATAATCTCCTGAGATATTTTAAATAAAAATATTTTAACAATTTAAAAATAAATAATTTTATTGAATTACTCTTAATTAAAGTAAGTAGTTATAAAGTGTTTGTGGTATCAGGATTTTAAAACCTAGTTCTAGCGTGACTTTTTAGTAGATAAATACTAATAAAACCTTAAAGTGGGTAATTTTTCTCGCAATGGAAAACTGAACACGTAAGTAGTTACATTTTATTTTATACTACAGAGCATTAAACACCGTGTTGATTACACTACCCTGCAAAAGTTTGCCCCTGGATAATGAATAGTTGTTTCCGAAGTAATTTTTCACGCTGGATCCGAATCCGGGCTCAGAATTGCTCTATCACGTCAGAGTTTTGAGATATTCTAACCTAAAAGTGCAAAAAACACTGTTTTTTTACATATTTGAGGTTATGTAGCAATGCAGTTTTTACTTTTTTATAAAAGCCATGTATGGGATCTTATTGTACAAGTCTTCCTCTTTTAAATGCCGTTGAATTTGCTCAAATATCATTTTTTTTCGCCGAGATATCGCATTTTCAAATTTGCATATTCGTGAATTTTTCTGTATAAAACCCTACCGTGCAAAATTTTAAAAATTTGGTGCCACTTGACAATGAATAGTTGTTTCCGAAATAATTGTTTACGCTGAATCCGAATCTGCGCTCAGAATTGCTCTATCACGTCAGGTTTATGAGATATTCTAACCTAAAAGTGCATATATACCGTAGGTATAAAAGGTAGTGTATTATACAGTATACCGACAAATTCACGAACATGCAATTTTGAAAATGCGATATCTCGGCGAAAAAAAACATATTTGAGCAAACTCAAAGGCATTTGAAAGAAGAAGACTTGTACAATAAGATCCCATACATGAACTTTTAAAGAAAAAAAAAATCGCGTGCTATATAACCTCAAATATGTCAAAAAACAGTGTTTTTTGCACTTTTAGATTAGAATATAAAAATGTCCGTATAATCCCATTCGGTGGTTCTGCCATAAATGTGGCATGAAGGATACTGTATTCGCTAAATGCCCAAAGTGTTCGGAAAACATCCCAAGGGGTCAGTGGAGAACTGGGAACCATGGAACCCCGAAAATAGTTGGACCCAGCCAGACGAGACAGGAGGTGGTCCGAACGGAGGAAACAGCCAGCAACACCGACCCAGAATTGCGAATCCTGGCTCGTCAAAACTCTTCCAGTCAAACTCGTTAAATTCTCCTCATAATCCTAATCATACCCTATATGTCCACTCAGGTCCAAAAGATATATCTTCATCAAAATCAAATCAAATGCCTTCTAACTTACATTCTCAAACAAGCGCGTTTGGTAATTCATCTAGTGCAAACTCAGAATCTAACCGTTATAAAAAGCGTCATTATAATTTGCATCAGCGCAAACGAACTAGGCTATATTGGCAAACTCGTAAGACTTTAAAATCCGATGTAATAGATTCCATTGTTATGAATGATTCACTAGATCCCAGACCGTATGCTCAGGTTTTAATTAATGGAGTTGAGTATAAGGGTCTGCTATATAGTGGAGCCACGGTTAGTGTTTTAGGTGCGGGGTCAGAATCATTTCTAAACGATCCAAAGATTAAATTTTATAGTTCTCCATCTACTATTAATACTGCAAATGGGCAGGCAGAGCGAGTTTTTGGGTATATCTGTGCTGCAGTTAGCTTCAACAATAGGTGTCATAGCATGCGCTTGCATATTGTCCCAGGTTTGGAACAACGATTGTACCTTGGAATCGACTTCTGGAACCTGTTCCACGTGACACCCACTTTATGTGCCTTAACAACTACTGTTGTTGATTCTAATTCGGATGTGGCTGACTACCATACTCTCTCACCAGAAAATCAAAGCAGGTTAAACAAAGTCATTGAGAAATTCCCGTCTTTTGGTAAACTGGGATTGGGGAAAACTTCGTTGTTGTCGCACATGATTGATGTTGGAACTGTTAGACCAATTAAACAAAGATTTTACGCCGTGTCTCCCGCTGTTCAATCCCAACTATTTGCTGAACTGGACAGAATGCTGCCATTGGGCGTAATAGAGGAAAGCCAGAGCAGTTGGTGCTCACCGGTCACTTTGGTGCGTAAAGCAAGCGGCAAAGTTCGTCTCTGCTTGGATGCCCGTGAGTTGAACAAGGTCACCGTTAAGGACGCGTATCCACTCCCACTTATCGATGGATTGCTGGGCCGTTTGGATCAAACAAGGTACATATCTTGTATTGATCTTAAAGACGCCTTTTGGCAGATCCCTTTGGACCAGCAATCCAAAGATAAGACGGTATTTACCGTACCTGGGAGACCCTTGTATCAATTCACGGTCATGCCATTCGGATTATGTAACGCTCCACAGACGATGTGCCGCTTGATGCACAAAGTGATCCCACACCAACTGCATGACCGAATCTTTGTTTATTTGGACGACCTTCTGGTCACATCAGCATCCTTTGATGAACACATAAATCTGCTAGAAGAGGTTGTAAGTCGCTTAAATATCGCTGGACTCACCATAAATGTTGAAAAAAGTAAATTTTTACTAAAAGAAGCAAAGTATCTGGGCTACATAATTGGTGACGGATGTCTCCGAACTAATCCTGATAAGGTTCAAGCCATAGTGGACTTCCCGACTCCAAAAACTTCAAAGCAAATTCGTCGATTTTTGGGAATGAGCGGCTGGTATCGCCGGTTCATACAAAATTATGCGATGTTGTCTGCACCTCTCACTGACTTGTTAAAGAAAGGTTGTAAAGTTAAATGGACCGCTTTGTCAACCTCACCTGTCCTGGCAAATCCGGACTATAGTAAACCCTTTTATATACAATGTGATGCCAGGACAATAGGAGTGGGCGGCGTACTATTTCAACTCGATGCCGATGGTGCAGAGTGTCCGATAGTTTTCGTTTCGCAAAAACTAAACGCCGCACAGAGAAACTATTCGGTTACCGAGTTGGAATGTTACGCTGCTGTGCTGAGCGTCAAGAGGTTTAGACCGTATATAGAAGGGTACCCCTTTACTATTTATACAGACCATGCTAGTCTGCAGTGGCTAATGTCCCAGAAGGATTTGTCAGGCAGATTAGCGCGCTGGAGTCTTAAGCTTCAGTATTTTGACTTTCAGATGGCTTACAGAAAAGGTTCACAAAATGTAGTTCCTGACGCTCTATCTCGCGCATTTTGTGATCAAATAACATCCGGTGGAGGTTCTTTTGAGGAAGAAAAGGTTGCAACACCAGCAAAACAGGAATATCTTTCAATCTGTTCGATCGAATCATCAATAAACTTTGAACCGTTACATATTGACATTACAAGTCCTGCCTTTTTGGAGACGGAATATACCGATTTAATTAAAAGTGTTGAAATGATGCCGGATTCTAACAACAACCTTCGCGTTCAAGACGGAAAACTGCTTATTGCTCCTGACTACGGATTGCGTTACCAAGACATGGACGTGCCCACATGGAAACTGGTCGTTCCCAACTCTTTAGTTGAATCTTTAATCAAACAGGCACATTTACCACCTTCAGCCGCTCATATGGGAGTAGCTAAGACGTTGGAGAGAATTCAAAGACAGTTTTATTGGACACGTATGGCACATGACGTAAATCTTTTCGTAAAAAATTGCAGTGTATGTAAGATGAACAAACCTCTAAATTATTCATCCAAACCTATCATGTGTGAGTCTAATCGTCCCTTTCAAAAGCTGTACCTAGATTTTCTCGGTCCCTACCCTAGATCTAAACAAGGGAATTGTTACATATTAATTGTTTTAGATCATTATTCAAAGTTCGTTTTATTAAAGGCTCTCCGAGAAGCTTCTGCAGCCTTGTTATGCCAATATGTCGAGAATGAAGTGTTTAATGTATTTTCGGTGCCTGAAGTAGTGGTAACAGACAACGGCAAACAATTTACCTCGAAGCTTTTCCATGAGTTGTTACAGAAATACGGAGTTTCCCATACTCGAACGCCAATTTACTCTCCTCAAAGTAACGCGTCAGAGCGAGTGAACCGCACCATCCTTTCTGCTGTTCGCTCTTACCTCTCCGATAGCCATACTGAATGGGATATTCATGTTTCGGAAATTGGCGGTGCTCTGCGCAATATGATTCATTCATCTACAACGTTTTCACCTCATTTCTTAGTTTTCAGGCAACATATGATTTTACATGGTTCAGACTACAAGTTACGGCGATTACTCGGAGAAGCCGATAACAATTACTTATATGTAGCCTCGAAACCTGATCGTCTAAATGTAGTTCGGGAAAAGGTGTTACATTACCTTAAAGTAGCTTATCAGAAATGTGCCCAGCGTTATAACCTTCGCAGCAGATGTCAAATATTTAATCCCGGTCAAGCGGTATTTGTACGAACCTTTCCGCAGAGCGATGCCGTTAACAAATTTTCGGCAAAACTAGCCCCTAAGTTTGTCCCTGCCGTTATTGATAGTAAAATTGGAAACGTTGCTTATAAGGTTAAAGATCTACAAGGTAGATCAATTGGGACTTATCACGGAAAAGACATAAGACTTTAATAATTGACGTTCAATTCTGGTTCTGATCATTTGTTTTCATTATTCATTCACTCCGGAAGTCTCAATTATAATGCCATGCGCTTTACATATTGTAACAATTAAATTAATTGTTACTTTGATTGTTACTTTTGTGGCTGAATGACCATGTCCACCAATGGGTTATCCTCGGGTTTTTGTTTTTGTTAATGGTATGCATCTTTGGTGATGGTGCACTCATTTACCCATGATAATAATGGAAATATTTTTTTTTGCTATTGGAAGGGAGGGGAAGGTATTGGCTGGAGGTGAGAGAGGAGAAGAATTGCAAATAAAATTTAATTTGTTAACGCGGCGCGATCGGCAAAAATTTTATTGGTAATTCAGTTAAAGTTTTGGTCTCGAGGAGACAAGATAACTCATCTGTTGAGTTTTTCACATTAATAATTTTGTTGTGAGTTTTTTTTGTTGATGCACGGGCATGGACTTACCGCTCGATTTATGTTTGTAAAAATATAAAAAAATAAAACCGTGTGAGTGAAGATATGAAAAAAAGCTGTCCATGAGTGAAAAAAAAAAACATTAAAATGTATTGTGTATAATTAAAAAGTAAAACATTTTGTATTTGAGTTGGTGTTCAATATGTACATGTTAAATTATGAATGGTAGTCAAATAAAATTTCATGATTGTGAAAAAAAAAATCAGTTAATTAAATCAAAATATAAAAATAAAAATAAAATAAAATAAAAACCCAACTCGGACAAGAATAAATTGATTATAAAAAGAAATTGTTAAATATTGATTGATTGTTCTAATAAATTATTAAAAGTAGACATTGTTAAATATATGTGGAGTATTTATTTATTTCTCTGTTCCTGTTGTTGTGGGCCGAGTGAATCATTAACGGTTTTTACCTGTTATAAACACATATTTATCTGCGGCTCATTTTGAAACTTAGCTGTGAATGTGTTAAGAAAAATTTTCGGCTTATTTATTGCCATGCTGGTTTGAAGCTGTATATCGAGAAGATACAAAATAACTGTGCAGAGGTGGCGTGATTATTAATTGCATTGAAAAAATTTGGTTGCTGTCAGTGGATTGGAGGTCAGCAGTTAGCAGCCGGGAGAAGGAAGTAGTTAGTAATAGTTTTATTTATTTTCTTTTATATTGCATATTTTTTTTTTGAGTTTATTAGTTTTCATGTTTAACTTTTGCATTTCCATAGTGTTTTTTTTGTTTTGATTTATACAACGTAACTGTCAAATTAAATTCATCTCAATTTATGATTTTCTGTAAATTCTTTTAAATTTTCCAATTATTTGCTTAACAGTTTTTTCCATGGTCAAATTTTTTTTTTGTGCTCGCTCCCACTGGTCGTGAGTTTTTTTTCGGTTTTCTTTCGATGCGTTCAAGATAATATTATTAATTATATTTGCATGATTATATACATTATATTTTTTTTTTGTACTAGATAAATTTTATTTCAGCTTCTTCTCTCTCTCACTTACCATTTTCTTCAGCGTTTCCAATTATGTATATTATAGCCGGGATATTTTCTTTAGATTTCCTTTTATTAAGTATGTGTGAGTGAGTGAACTCAATGGAGGATAATTCATGAGGATGTAAGTGGGGTCGAAAGCAAATGTAATGTTTTTGTTTAAGTTTTTATTTCATTCCGGATCAAGTGGTTCAGAGCAATAAACCTACGACTAATATACCTCTCTAGACTGAGCTCAGGCTAAGACCATGTTTTTGATGTTGTTGTTTCTGAACCATTCAAAAACACGCAAGTGTTTTATGTTGCGGTTGCAACGAGAATTTCTTTTTATTGCTAACCGTAACAATATACACATACATATACTATTCTTAGCCGTTAAAATTACAATATTCAATTTTTTTTTCTCCTTTCTGGCCTAAATTTCTTGAATAGTTACTTCTGGTTTAATTATTTTTTTTTTTTTGGTTTCTTTGCCCGGCTTAGTTTGGTGCGAATTTTTTAATAATTTTATGATGATGATGGTACGATTTTTTATGATTGATTTTTTTTTGGGACAAACAAGTTTTTATGTCGCGAATGGTCGAGAATGTTTGGTTGGGCTTGAATTTTTTTTTTGGAAGGGTCAGTCTTGTGAGATTTGGAAACGGTGCTACTTGAAATAGTTTAGCAATAAATATTTGATTATAAATTGAGTTTTTTTTTAGTCTTGTGAGATTTGAAAACGGTGCGATTTGTAATCGCTTATCGAGAGATATTTTTGGAAAATTTAAAGAAATCGCGGTGATTGGTAGCGAGTCTTTAAATTCATATTTTTTTTTTATCCAATCCTAAAGAAAATTCAAGTCTTGAGATATTTGGAAGCAGTGCCAGTGAGTTAATTATCTTTAGTGAATCATATCAGTCAAGTTATGTTTAAGTATCTAGTGAATTTTCTATTGGACCATGTGTTGACTCAAATTAGAAAATACATTTTAATTTGATCAAGAAAACACGTTATAAGTTAAAAGTTTATCTATTCAGGAGATAGAAAATATTTTGTTTTGGTTTGTGAAAGAAATACTAAAATTCGCATTAAAAAGTTAACGGACTTTAGTTTTGCAAAATAATGTGAGTGATCAAAAAAAAAAAAAACAATTAATTAATCAGTGCCAGTTATAAAACTCATGTAAAAAGAAAAATCTGGTGAAAAATAACATATATGGGCATATTGCACAATAACCGTTAAGAAACGGAAAGTTCAGTAGTGAAAAAAAAAAACTGTCAATTATTTCTTAGTGCACGAATTTATTTTAGTGTCTAAACTTCGGTAAACGATTAAAAGTTTATGATAACTAGTCGTAACTAAATAGTGAATGATTTTAAACTATATATAATACATAAATCGAGTGCAAGTTCAATAACAAGCAAATGTAGTCCGTTATGATGGAAATTGTTTCATTATTACAAGTTACAAATGCAGAAAAATAACGGAAATTTCCATTCATAATCAATAATCAATATTCAAAATTGTGTAATAAACAAGTGAACCATTCAAAAAAAAAACTTAAGTGAAAAAAAAAATATCCATAAACCGAATTATCAAACAATAAATACGTAATCTATGGAAATGAAAATATAATAAAAAAAAAAACATAAAAACAAAACATCAAACAAAAACATTGGTAAAACTCAGTCATCATTCAACTTCTTCTGCAATCAACCTGCAACAACAGCAAACATCATTCAACATCAACAGATAAGATTTTTTTTTTACTTTTATTACATTATATACATTATATTTTTATTACCGTTCTTATTTTTTTTTCTCTTTTCTACATATGATACTTTATATTCATTCAAATATATTACTTAAAATTTCTTAGGTTAAGGTTTCTTAGGCTAAGGTTTAGTTTAGATTAGGCATTAGGTTAGGTGCAGGTACTGGTTCCGGGTAGTGTAATTTTTTTTTGTTTGTTTCGATTCATTGAATTCTTCTTTTATACAAATTTGTTATTTTATTAAATAAAAATCTTTTCATTGTGTAAAAATTAATCGTACTATCATCATTTCATTACTCGGGTTGTGGTATTTCTCTTCTTTTTTGTTTCCTAAATATTTCCGCGTTTGTCAGTGTAGTGTAATCATGGAGTGAGGAACACTTTATAGGATGAGTTCAAGGTAAGTAATTAGGTGAGTATGTAGATAAGCTGTTGTCCCCTAGTCCATCTATTCCCCTTCCTGCGGTCCAACTAGATCCACGTCATGTCTCTGGAAAACCCACACATTCCCCTGAGCTTTAGCCGGCAAAATGACCGCCCAGAGACATTTATTATTATTATTATTATTAGTTAAGGGCCATGTGGGTGTTCAAGCCACCCCGCACTGCGACCTAAAAGATCTTTTGTGCATGGACCCTACTTAATGAGCCGTCCAGTCAATATTCAGGCTCTTAATGAACCTGACAATACTGCCGGCCGGTATATGGTGCATACCATCCGGGCTCATTACTCTCCCTCCTAGATGTTGTAACCTTTTGCAGAAAATGGCTGGGCAATGGCACAGAACATGTTCCGCTGATTCCGCTTCCATGTCACAGAAGCGACATCTATCCGTCGAACTTAGGCCCATTTTCTTTAGGTGATACCTTAAGGGGATGTGACCTATGAGGAAGCCGGTAAGCAGCCTCAACTCAGGTTTCCTAAGTACGAGACATTCCTTGGCCCTGGCCGACGAAGGTGAAATAAATTCCTTCGCTTGTCGCAAACCTGGAATTCCGCGCCAGTAAGAGGACTTTTGCACATCCTTCCAGCGTTTAACTGCTGCCCTAAGGTGCCCCTTAGAGACGCCGCAGAAGGGCTCTGGTCCAATTAATGGAAAAGCAGATCCCTCGCGGGCGAGGACATCAGCTGCCTCGTTTCCCACAATTCCAGTGTGCCCTGGCACCTAAACAAGTGTTACCTTATTTGAGCTTGCCAGCAACTTAATAACCTTCAGACAATCCCATACCAGCCTTGACTCAATGGTAAAAGACCTAAGAGCCTTTAAGGCCGATTGGCTGTCAGATACGATATAAACCTTTGCGTCGTTTAGGCCTTTAGAAATGCCTATCCTAGCACAAAGTTCTATAGCATGCACTTCTGCTTGAAAGACGGTTGCATTGGTACCCAAGGACTTCGAGAGTGATACTCCACTCCCATGTATTCCTACCCCCGCCCCATCTTCCGTTTTTGATCCATCTGTAAACCACACCAATGACCCTCGCTCAAAGGATGGTCCACCTGTACTCCACTCCTCCCGGTCAGGTAATCTAACACAAAAGGGTTTGTGGAAATCCAGTTTGGCTGGCATACAGTCGGAAGGCATTCCTATAGTGGGGTCTGTCTGAAACTCCTTAAGGATCTCCAGATGGCCCACCATATTGCCTGGTTTGATGTTACCCTCCGCCTGCATCTTAACGGCCATATTAGCAGCATCCTTTTTTACATGCAG
Source organism: Tipula helvola (assembly GCA_963556165.1). Taxonomy (NCBI): domain Eukaryota; kingdom Metazoa; phylum Arthropoda; class Insecta; order Diptera; family Tipulidae; genus Tipula; species Tipula helvola. Next base: position 140,845,347 of record OY744482.1, on the reverse strand, counting down.
ATGCAATGGAGTTAGTCCTAGGAGTGTCTCCATTGCTGCGGTCGGACATGTTTTCATTGAGCCCGTAACCCCAATGCAGGCCATACGCTGAACCTTATTCAATAAAGTTTGCGCTGTTCTTTGTTGAGTTTTAGGCCACCACACTAGCGATGCGTAAGTGATCATAGGCCTAATAATTGTTAGAAATGACCAGTAGATCATTTTTGGTTGTAGTCCCCAAGTACGTCCATAGAGTCTCTGACAGGCCCAAAAAGCCTTAGTGGCTCTATTTTGAATTTTTTGTATATGTTGTTCCCAGTTCAGTTTATGATCCAGGATAACCCCTAGATATTTAACCTCTTTGGAAAAGGCAACAATAGTACCGTTTAACGAGGGAGCTACAAGCGATAGCTTTCTCCTCCTCGTAAAAGGGACAATGACAGTTTTGTTTGGATTGACACTAAGTCCTTCCTTGTTACACCACTGCCATATCAAGTTGAGTGCATTTTGCATGAGATCAGAGATGATCTCATCAAACCTGCCTCTAATCACGATAGCCACATCATCCGCATAGCCCTGGACATCAAACCCATGGCTATTCAGGAGGACCAGCAGTCTATCAATAACCAATGACCATAAAAGAGGAGACAGTACACCTCCTTGGGGACAGCCCTTTACGGCCCTGATGGTTACTGACTCGCCACCTAATGTGGCTGTAATATCGCGATATTTCAGCATGGAGCGGATCCACCTAGTTGTAGACGGCGGAACTCCCTTCTCCATAGCTGCCCTCTCTATTGAACCATAGGAGGTATTGCCAAATGCCCCCTCAATGTCCACAAAGGCACACAGGGCAATTTCCTTAAAAGCCACCGCTCTTTCAATCTTCGTGACTAGACCACTAAGAGCCATCACAGAGGATTTGCCAGCTTGATAAGCAAACTGGTTCCGATGCAGTGGGTTATTTACAAGGATTTCATTTCTTATTTGATTATCCAGGATTTTTTCCATCGTCTTCAATAGAAACGATGTCAGGCTAATTGGCCGATAAGCCTTGGGCTGGGTGTCCAGACGACCCCCTCCCTTTGGTATAAAGACCACATTTACTTTCCTCCATATAGTTTCGGAATATAGTTAAAAGCATAACTTGCCCGAAACAACTGGACCAAGCTGGGGAGTATTTCCTCAATACCTTTTTGAAGTAAAGCCGGAAAGATACCATCCCCTCCAGCAGATTTGAACGGTTTGAAAGAGCCAATAGCCCATCTCACCTTGCTGGGTGTGAACATTTTTCCAGAGAGGCTCCAGATCCTACTGTGGGGTGAATAGTCTACCTCACTTGAAGGATCATGCGGGTCCTCCTGGGTACCTACCACTATTGAGTCCGGAAAGTGGGTACCTAATAGTAAATCCAGGGTTTCCTTCCGGTTTTCAGTGAACATCCCGTTTTGCTTCTGAAGAAGCCCCAAACCATTTGAGTGATCCCTAGCAAGGACTTTCTGGAGACGAGCTGCAGAGGGTAATTCAATGATTCCCTCACAGAAGTTTCTCCAGGTAGCCCTTTTGGATCTTCTTAATTCCAGATTGTATTCCGTTAAGGCCATCCTATACTCGTCCCATTCCCCGGTGCGTTTAGCCTTATTGAATAACCTTCTAGATTTTTTCCTCAGCTTACTCAGCGCCCCGTTCCACCAAGGGACCAACTTAATGGACTCTCTTCGCTTAACTGGGCAGCTGTTTTCGTAAGCCGAGTGTATAGAATTATGCAGCTGGTTTGAACAGAATTCCAAGCCCTCTGGAGACTCTATGTTCCCCATTACCGAGGGCATTTCTGATTCGAGTGAAACTCTATAAGAGTCCCAATCGGTCAGTTTTGGAATTCTTATCTCCTGCCGCTGCATGGCCTCGGCCGCCAAATCGAATCTGATGTGCAAGTGATCCGATAAGGAGGCCTCTTCAGACACATGCCAATTTTTAACAAAATGACTAAAATGCGGACTAGCGAGGGTCAAATCTAGGACCTCCTGCCTAATCGCATTTATGAAAGTAGGTTTCCTTCCCCTATTGACAATATCTACATTGTTAGTAATTATATACTCAAAAAGGTACTCACCCCTATTATTGATGTTCGTGCTGCCCCACACCGTGTGGTGCGCATTTGCATCGCATCCTATTAGGTAAGCCAGCCCATTGCGCTGGCAATGAGCTATGAGCCGCCTAACTTCGAGAGGAGGTATTATTTCCGAGTCTCCAGGAAAGTAGGCGGAGGCCATTATAGCCTCCTGTTTCCCTCTTTCACCCAGAACCTCCACCATTACCGCCACTAAGTCCCTGGAGATGAACTCTGTAATGGGAATAAAATTAATTTGCGAGCTGGCCAAAATGGCCGCCCTTGGACTCTCAGTTCCGTTACAATAAATCAACTTATCCATTTGTTTCGGTATACCTTTAATTTGGTTACCTATTACCCATGGCTCCTGTATTAGAGCCATGCCAATTTTCTGGCAGATAAACCTACGACAAAGGACGTCCGAAGACGCCTTTGCATGATGCAGGTTTATCTGTAGGCAGGTTAAGTGTGCCATCACTACAGCGACGTCTGCTGAAGGCCTGGATTAGCCTCCTTGCTCGCACCGCCATCGCCAGATGGCGAATCCATGTCCTCCATCTTGCTGCTGCTGTCCACAGCTGACTGAGAGCCACCAGGCCCCTCGCGGGGCCATTCCCCGTACAACCGCTGACGCCTTCCTCTCCCTTTCCCTCCTTCTCCTCGCCTGTCTCCTGGAAAGGGCCGCCACACCAGTGGTTTTAACCACAGGTGTGGCCCCGAGAGCCGCCACAGGTGCGGCCTCGATTGCCTTCACAGGTGCAGCCACGATATCCTCCACAGGCTTGACCACTTGGGGCCCGCCCCTGGAACCTAGCTTTCCACCACCCTGGCCCCCCTTGGGGTGCAGTTGGACAATCCCAAACTTAAAATTGATTTTGAAGTCAATTTGTTTGAGCTTCTCAACCGAAGAGTGGTCCATGAAGAACGTGCAAAAAGCTGAAGTGCCTTTCGCCTCTCTCCTGACCACTCTCCAGTTGATCGCCTGCATGCCCTCGTTTTGGCTTCTGATAAAATCCAGAAGCTTATCCGTGGGCAATTCGGCACTGTTTGGGAAGGTACCAAACACGATCCTAGCTCGAGGCAGGTTTCCCGCCTCAGCTACAATCAGCTCTGCACCTTCCCATGGCTTAATAGTGCCTATGATCTCCCTGAGCCACTGTACAGTGGCCCGGTCGGCACAGGTCACTACCAGCCAACCAAGCCGAAGCTGACTGCCAAGGAACTTAGGTTTAAGCTCCTTGGCCTCCTGCTCCAGCACCTTATCCAAGATTCCCTCCTGGACAGCTTTAAGCTGCTCTCCAGTGAGGGCAACCTCAGGAAAGCCAGAGGGTAAGATCCCAATGATCTCTGATTCCGCAGCCTGCCTGAAGGTAACTCCAGAACGGACCGCAGAACCCGAGGCCACCAGGACATGTTCTTCCCCCCTGGCCTTTTTTTGTGCCGGTGAAGTAAAGTCATCCGAGCGGTCTCTCTTTGGCGGTTGGGCCATCGTAGGAGCGCAAGTCTCCTTCCGTGACCGCACCGCCAGAAGCCTTGTCTCGCTACCGGGCGCTTTGCCCTCAGCCAGAAGCTTCCTGTACCGCTTTTTCGCAGCCCCACACATTTTCACATGAGGAGCCGCAGCAGGTTTGTTGATGTCAACCTGATCCTTCCGATACTCCCCGACATCCGCACTTTCCCCTGTTTTTACAGAGGAGATCCCCCCACTTACGGGGGCCAGTTCCTCATCTCCTGAGGTTTCCATATCGGAATTGAGAAGTAAATTCTCAAACTCCGAACGGATTTCCCCATCCGATGTGCCAACCATTGGGGATTCCACAGCGGAGAGAGGACCTGAGCCCTCGAAAGCCACCGCAGAATCCTCGCTGGTCCGTGACGCTTTAGGAGCGTTACCATCCTTATTGTTTTTATTTTTGTTAGGCATTTTATTCCCACGAGTATTTGGGAAATGAAGGTCACCTGTGGGACACCCAGCTACCACAGGAAGGCTAAATAAAACTGGAGGGCGCCTGGTATCCAGAGTCCGCATATTTGGGACTGATTAACCTATCAGTCATTCATCCATCGGCATATGCTGTTCCACCTTAGATTAGGGTTTTTTGTTAAGGTTTTCTCCTTTAGCGCCGTACTTTGGCCTGAGTCAACTAAAACAACTGTAATAGATGACATCAGTTACCGACGATTGCCACGTGGAGGCAGTACGTACACTTGCGAATTGTGGCAAGGTTACCCCTACCACAATCATACTCATCCCGCCAGCTGCCTGAAACATGACCAGAACAGCTCACGTGATGAGCACCCTACTGAAGGTTACGGAGCTGATATAATCAGCTGATCCCCCCACCAGCAGGCGCCTAATCGTCGCCCAGAGACATTAAAGTGACGTGGATATTCTGATAACTGATGTGCCTTGGAGTTTGGTTTTCTGAACTTACATTTTTTTTTTAAGACACCAAACTCCATTGCATTTCGTTACAAGTTATTAACAATTGAAAAAAAACACAATTACAGTTTGTATTCGTATTTATTTTTTGATATAATTCTTTGTCAGTCTTTTATGTTATTATTTAATCAAATAAACGGAAATATCCTTGGGTTTTTTTATTGCCATACTGACCAGGTTTCCCCAAGGCTTCACAGTTATTTTGCCCATCTTATTCATCTTATTCCACTTATTTTAAATAAAAAATACGTGCCTTATATTCTTTCATATATTTTTCATTAAATCAAAAAAAACTGAGAAGTTATTGTCTATTGAACTTAAAATAGTTTGAAAATGAATTTAATGATTCAGAACTTCTGTGTAAACGATGTTTTTTGTAAAACCCTTTCTAAGATTAGATAAAATTCGACATGAATTTAATCAAAATCAGATAAGAAATGGCCAAAAGCCTTCCTAGTCGGTCAAACTCCAGAACTTTATCTAAAAATAATTTTAGAATTCCATTTTCATCGAACATACAGAATTTCATTTAAATCCGATAAGAAATGGTCAAATCCCTTATTCAAGAACTTTATCTGAACATCGTTTTAGAATCCTATTTCCATCGTACATGCGGAATTTCATAAAAATAGGATAAAAAATGGCCAAGTTGTTTCCTAATAGGCCACATTCCAGAACTTTACCTAGAAATCATGTTAGAATCCCATTTCCTTCGTAAAAGCTGAATTCCATCAAAAACGGATAGGAAATGGCCAAGTTTCTTCCTAATTGATCATATTCCAGAACATTATCTAAAAATCATTTTAGAATCTCATTTCCATCGTACATTCTAAATTTTATCAAAATCGGATAAGAAATGGCTAAGTACCTTCCTAGTTGGCCATATTCCCGAAATTTATAGAGAATTCATTTTGGAATCCCTTTTCCATCGTATATTCTAAATTTCATGAACAACGGCTAAGAAATGGCCAAGTACCTGAATTTCATCAAAATCGGATAAGAAATGGCCAAGTACTTGAATTTCATCAAAATCGTATATGAAATGGCCATGATCATTCCTAATTGGCCATATTTCAGAACTTTATCTGAAAATCACTTTAGAATCCCATTTCCCTCGTACATGCGGAATTTCATCAAAATCGGATAAGAAATGGCCAAGTACCTAAATTTCATCAAAATTTATTTATTTTATTTAGTCTTGGATAAAGCAAAGCTTTTCTATCCCAAATACATACATAATATCTACACAAAATTAAAATTTACTCTTAACAAATTCGAACAATAACACTTTAAATCTAGCAAAAGTTTTAACACTTCTTATCTCCATCGGAACCTGATTCCAACTTGTGAACAAATTAAACAATGGTGAGTTGTTGTAAACATTGGAATGGTTCACCGGCAGTATTATGTTGCTATTTCGAGCTGAACCAATTTTTATTTTATTGTATAAATAAACAGGAACTTGATTAATAACAACTTTATAGAGGAGTAATAATGATCTATAATAAAAAAATTGAGCCATTGTGCAACCAAATAATTCTCTAAACTTGACAGAGATATGATCATATTTTCTCAATCCGTTGACGTATCTGGCTATGTTGTTCAAAGAAACTTGTAAAATCTCCCTCGAGTTACAATCACAGCTCAAGTAAAGAAATTCACAATACAATACATGGGGAATCACCAATGTTTTAGCTAGTAAAATTCTAACGGTTTTAGGACAAATGTTCTTATGAAGTTTCAATCCATATAATGTAGTGTTGATTTTACTACATACATTGATAATCTGTGAATCCCACGTGAATCTATTATTAATACATATGCCTAAATTATTAACGAGGCCTGATCCCGAAGTAACATTCTATTAGCAATTTTAAAATTGAACCAAGGAGCTGCAGATTGGCCATCCAGTGTTCGTTTCACCGGGACACATTTGTCATGAATAGAGTATAAGCACTCATAAAATAAGTGAAACATAGAATTAATGTTATCGGTCGAATACATTTGACCCCAATCAGCGCCCATAAGGCAATAAGAGATTGCATCATTATCTATGTTATTATAGTCGTATATTAGCTTGTTCCGAATTTTGACACGTTTGGATTTTACTTTATAGGAGATATGTAGAAAATCATGATCAGATATATGTGGCATAGAGCACTGTTTGAACCCCAAAATTTTAGCCTGATCCGGTATAGGAACAATAAACTGATCTAGCCATGATGGGCCACGAGTTGGTAAAAATGGAACTGAGAAAAGGCTATTTGCTTTTAAAAAATCATGAAATTTGTGCGACCTGTCAAGGATATTAAAATTGAAGTCACCGCCTATTATGAAATGACTATATCGTGATGTAAAAGAGGTTAGCATTTTCTGGAAAGCATCCATGTCAATTTGTATAGCAGGCGGGGGATTGTAACATACTACTATTAAAATTGTCATGGACGGAAGTTTCATTTCAGCCATTATAACTTCAGTTTTACCAAATGTACCTGAATGAACTCTCTTGAATTTATAACATTTCCTGTAGTATACACAGACCCAACCACCATTTTTGTGTATTCTGTCCTACCGTAGAATATTATAGCCATTTATGGCAACAGACTGATCATTGATTCTACAAGTAAGCCAAGTTTCCGCCACGCACAAAACATCAATGTTATAAAAATTCGAATTTTATCTATATGGCAAAATAAACTGCGAGCATTTAGAAATCCAAAGTTTACACACAAACTGTCACCATCCTTCAAGTTGTCACCATAAGTATTGCGTAATGTATTCCGATGGAGACCGGAATGTGAAACCCTAAAATACAAAAAATTATTATGAATCAATCTAAAAAAATCATAAAAAGCATAACAAATTACATAACTAATACAACTACGATGACCTTGATGAGTGACCGGCGAATAATCCCAATTAATAAGTGCATTACTGCAATGATGCTGTGGCAAGAAATTTCTTTTGACGTCTTACATTAACAAACGGTTTAATGGCACACTGCAGTGGCCAAATACTACCATCATAAGCCTTGTTGTATAATGCTGACTCCAACCCAACTTTAAACGAGATAAAGTTTAGCAAACTTCTATCAGCATTTTTTGGAACAAGTTCGTGACATTCGATTTCAGCCACTATATTCAACTTTGAATATAATTTGAATATTCAACTTATGACTAAGATAACTTTTAATATCCTCGCTAGTAGTGGTTGGTTTAAAATTTGAGACGTGTAGGTAATTTTTTGGTTTCACCATTTCCAAATCAGTGTTGACTTCAGTTCCCGTTATGACATTTTGTTGGCGCAATTTGTTGACGCTGTCGATGTTGTCAACGTTGTTGTCTGTTGATTGTCCAGGCATGCTGTTGTTATTAAACATTGCGCCCATCGAATTCTGAGAGACAAGGTTGTTTGTTACCGCTTGGAAATTATTAATCATACTAGTCAGCAGTTTGCTAACCTCACTCAATTGAGACATCAATGCTTGAGTTAGTTGTTGCAGGTTGTTATGGTTTTCAGACAATCGTCACAGACAAAGTTAATATTTGGATTGTTGAGGCATAATTTTGCATTCGCAGTTGATAAAGTTGAACAACCGAAATGAAATTTTTTCCCACAACTACCAAAACATTTTCAACAAAATCGGATAAGAAATGGCCAAGTTTCTTCCTAATTGGCCATATTCCCGAAATTTATAGAGAATTCATTTTGGAATCCCTTTTCCATCGTATATTCTAAATGTTATGAACAACGGCTAAGAAATGGCCAAGTACCTAAATTTCATCAAAATCGTATATGAAATGGCCATGGTCATTCCTAATTGGCCATATTTCAGAACTTTATCTGAAAATCACTTTAGAATCCCATTTCCCTCGTACATGCAGAATTTCATCAAAATCGGATAAGAAATGGCCAAGTACCTAAATTTCATCAAAATCGGATAAGAAATGGCCAAATTCTCTCCTAATTGGCCAAATTCCAGAACTTTATCCAAAAATCATTTTAGAATCTCATTTTCATCGTACATTCTAAATTTCATCAAAATCGGATAAGAAATGGCCAAGTACTCGAATTTCATCAAAATCGTACATGAAATGGCCATGGTCATTCCTAATTGGCCATATTCCAGAACTTTATCTGAAAACCACTTTTTTTTTTTTTGTCTCTATCTCTGCAATATTTTTCTGGGGCTCAAAGCACTCCCAACTCTTTCGCAGTTCCCTTTTAACGTCCTACCTTACGCCGTTGCCAGCCAACTCGAGGACGTACGGCTATAGACCCGCTTTTGTTTAAACCACCTGCACATTGCATTGCTTCATGCCAGCCTATAGTACTGACATGAAAGGTGGGTCGGCCCATGGATTCCGCACTCCCAACAGGGGGTCATAGATGTGTTCATCATCATCACCGATCGTAATCAGATGATGAAAAATCCCTTTTGCATCCCGCCTTTTTGCACATTTAACCCAAAAATCAATTTAGAATCCTATTTCCGTCGTAAAAGCTGAATTTAATCAAAATCGGATAAGAAATGGCCAGATTCCTTCCTAATAATTGGCTAAATTCCAGAACATTACTAAAAATCATTTTAGAATTCCATTTCCTTCGTTAATGTTGAATTTCATCAAAATCGGATTAAAATGGGCCACGTTTTCTCCTAACTGGCCATCCCATTTCCATCGTGCATGCTGAATTTCATCAAAATCGGGTAAGAAATAGCCAAATTCCTTCCTAATTGGTCGTGCTCCAGAACTTTATCTAAAATCATTTTAGAATCCTATCTCCAAATAAAATTCTTATAAAAAAAAATCACAAATCCTCAGTTCAAGGAACCTCACTACAAGCTACAACGGACACCATTTTTGGTCCCGTCGAAGTCCTTTGTAGTGGGTTTCTCTGTATAAAGAAAACTTTTAAATTACGTTGGAGTTACATTAGGCTTGCCACCCGTCCTCCTTTGTGGAGGACAGTCCTCCTTTCGAAGGAAGTTTCCTCCATCCTCCCGGGAGGCAAAAATGTCCTCCACATTAAATAGATTCCTTTTTAAACCATTTTTAAAGGAGTTAAAAAATTCAATTGCTTTCGGAAGTTTTACTGATTATTTGCGCACATTACAGGAACTAAAATTACGTCTAGATTTTTATAATAGAACTATGAAATATGATATTTCCAAAACTTCATGTAAATAGGCAGTTTGCGTACTCACATTACCAAATTTATCCTGAAGTACCCTATCCTGAAAAGTAAACAAAACTCGAGAAGTTTCCTGTTTAAATTATATTTTTCAACTGACCCATTACAAAATAATGATTATTACGTTCACTTGTTTCTTTCAATGTACAGTTAACGATGATGCAATATGTGTTTACGTTAGAATTTATCCTAAACAAGTAATAATATCGCGGTAAAGAAGTAATATAGTTACACGGTGAATATATTATAATTTTAAAACTACGAAATTCCAGCGTCACGAAATTCTAAAATTTGTTAGAACATTATGTAATTCTAGAAAAGCTGTAGATGATAAAAGTTTGTAAACCAGAATTTTGATAGTATGAATAGTTCTTTGATCAAAATTAATTAAGAAAGTGAAATCTCGTTATAACGAAGACAAAGGAACCGGAAACCAAAGTGTCGGAGCCGGGAGTCGGAGTCGATGAGTCGGATTCTTTTAGCGGAGTCGGAGTGGGAGTTGGAAAAATACTGACCGACTCTGACTCCACATTTTATATTTTTCTTTCTCTCCGGTATATTTTAACTTTACCTTAGTTACAACGAAACTCCAATCAGTATATAGACCTCGGCCAATTTGATAAATAATGAGGCAAAACTCAAAATATATTCGCAACAGAAAAAAAATCATAGTTAACACATAGAAAAATCTTTCTGCTTGATAACGAGATGTTATTGGTTAGAAATTATTTCGACTCCAAGGTTAGAGTATTATTAAGAGATGATCAACAAAATAGAGGCAAACCGGCGCTATCTAATTTGGCAATGGTTTAAAATGATTTTTAGATATTAATGAAACGCGGTGACTGTCACCAAGAAAATCCAGTTGAAGAACTAGAAGAAAAACATGAATTCGAAAATTTTTTAGATGACCATAGAAATCGAAACGACTTCGAATTACAAAAATTCTGGACTAAATTTTTTGATGGCTTAGAGAAAGTGGTAAAAATCAACCGAAATTTTTGTTATGTTTAAATTATTTTCTAATGATGAAAAAACGCGCGGTTAAACACGAGCAGTAATTACATGTAGCAGTTGGAGTCGTAGTCGGAGTCGGATAGTCAATTTTTAATACATCGGAGTCGGAGTCGAACTATTTCACCGACTCTCGCTATATTGTATAATTTCGTTGTAATATATTTATGAAAATGTAAGATTTTCTTAGTTTACTTCCTTATAAATCATTTGGCTGGCTATTGTTCCGTATCAAAGTTTGGATTTTAGCGAATGAAAATTTCGTTATATTTAGTAAAAATTTCGTTAAACTGATAATCAAATTAAGCAAAATATTTTTTGTTGAATGTCCTCCACTGAACTTTTTAAAAGGTGGCAAGCCTAAGTTACATGTATAACATTTTTGTTGATGAGTGTAAATTTAAAAAAAATCTATTTTATTTACATTCATACAAACAAAATAATTTTCATTCATTCATTCACAGAATATGTAAAATTAAAATATTATCGTACACTACATACTACTTTGATCGTTTTTGGCTTTTATGTGTATGTATTGTATAGGAAACTACCTCAGGCGATTTTTCCTGAACTATCCAACCGATTTTCGTTTAACATAGATTGCACACATCTACAAAAGAATATCTTTCGAATGGTGTAATTTTTATAAAAATCGGTTGGGTGGTTTCGGCGTAAAAAGGGTACAAAGTTTTCTCTTGACGTATTAATATATAGATGTAAGCATGCATGTCATATTATTTTTTCTACGATAGTGCAGTAACCTATACTTTCGATGACGATTTTTGAATTTAAATTATATAAGAAAAGGAGCCTTTGCATCGAATACTAAAATCGTGTGGAAATATTCTCATTACACAACGATTTCTTAATATTGCTACACGATTTGTTAAAACCCAAATGTTTTAATGGTTTAATAAATTTGTGTTGATCCGTACAAGTTTGTAATTTTTTGTTTCTACTTATTTATAAATGTTACAGGGCTATTGCATCGTAGAAAAAATAACGTGTATAACTCGTGTGAAAATGAGTCATTGCAATACTCAAGTGATTGCAGCCCTCGCTATCGCTCAGGCTGCAAATTTCACTTTCGTATTGCAATTACTCGTTTTCTTCACTTGTTATACAATATACTATTATTTCTCCTCACGAATTCATTGAAAAAACAAAAATGGCATACAATGTTGATACAAGTCAGAATCAGGTCCATTATTTATTTAAAATTTTGTATCATGTTAAAATATTTTTAATAATTAATAAGAAGAAGGGAACTAAAACAACATGAAAGAAGAAGATGAATTTTATCTTAAACTTTTTAAAATTATACGAAATTTTAAAAAAATGTATTCAAAATAATTAATTGAATTTTATCGGTCCAGATTTGAGACCATATAGATCATGTGTTTGCAATTAGCTCTCTTGCCCAAAATCATCTGTGAATTTTTGTAATTTCTTCATGTCATTTTCATTAACGGTTGGTTTATTGCTAGCTAGTGATTTCAACATGTCAGACTAAAAATATAATTCTTTAAATTAAAACTTATCTCACGCATTATATAGTTGGCTAAAATATTTACCATAGTTACGGGAGGCTCAAGTAATTTGTCACCAGGAACATCCATCCAGAGCATTTCGATTGCGCCTGGATCACCAGGTGAACACGGTGTTAACAGATTGTCAACAACCTGGTTTTTATCAAGCGGTGAGGGTCCACGTATTCGCTATATTAAATAAATATTTAAGTTAATCTGAATTGAACCAATATCAAATTAATTTACTTTGAAATGCGTTGCTGCTTGAACTTTGCGAACAGGTTGCATTAAGGCATCACGAACAACAATTGAAATATCAGCACCAGAGTATCCTTCTGTGCTTTTGGCTAAAATTCGTAAATCATGTTCTGTTAATACATGTGAGATATCTCCGAAATTGATTTTAAATATAATAAGGCGAGCTGATTCTTCAGGTAGTGAAATGTAAATTCTCTTCTCAAAACGTCTTCGGATAGCAGAATCTAGCACCCATGGAATATTCGTGACTCCCAAAACTAAAATACCATCGTTATCATTACCAACACCTTGCATTTGCACCAAAAATTCCGTTTTTATTCTACGGGCACTTTCATGTTCGGTTTCTGAACGTGATGAACAAAGCGAGTCGACTTCATCAATAAATATAATGCTAGGCTTGTGAGTTCGGGCCAACTCGAATAAATTTTTAATCAATTTTTCAGATTCACCTACCCATTTTGAAACTAAATCTGAACTGGATATCGAGAAAAATGTTGAATTATTGGCTTCTGTGGCTACTGCTTTAGCTAAATATGATTTACCAGTACCAGGTGGCTAATGGTATAATATAATAAGAAATAATAATATGAGTAAATATATTTCAACAAAAGAACTGTTAATCGTTTACCCCAAAAAGTAAAATTCCTCTCCATGGCACACGTTTACCGGTGAACAGGTGGGGAAATTTCATTGGTAATATAACTGTTTCCTTTAACGCTTCTTTAGCCCCGTCTAAACCGGCTACATCAGACCACTTAACGTTTGGTTTTTCCACAACTGAAATATATTTGTTTATAAATATAAAATCATTGTCATTAAATTATAATGTCTTACCAATAGCTCCTTCCAATTTACCTTGCAGGCTCTTGTCATATCTAAAAAAAAAATGTTGTCTTTATTTTACTAAACGAACTAACATTAACAAACGAACTAATGCTGTGTGCCTTAATCGACTAAACTCTAAACTAAAACAAAATTGAAGCTTCTGCTATTGCTTCATAGGCGGCAACCGAAAAGTAAATTGACGAGCTTACTTTTCAATGACTTTTCATGTATCGTGAATTACTTTTGTTTGACATTTCTGTTTATTGTTTTGCATTACTTTTTTATTTAAAATACTTTAAAATTGCATTGGTGAATGATAAATGTGAAAATATCAATTATTAAATGAATCAATGTAAACCTTTATGTGATTTTGTGGTGGTTTTCGAACAATTTTAACATTTATTTTAGTTTAGTTTAGTTTCTTTTGAGGCACAGTAAATGACTTTTATACTAGTGCCATCTTCATATAAATTATACTAACTAACGTATTTTAGTTTAGTTAGTTAGTTTAGTCGATTAAGGCACACAGCATTAGTATTTGGACTAACATTGTACGCTATTTCGCTTATTTCATTACGCTATTCAACATATTATAGATCATTACGTTATTCATCATGTTATTTCTTATTCATTTCATCACCAAAAAAATGTTGCGATACTTTACCGATTACGATGGAATAGATCATGTATTATGAAAAAGGCAGCACAATCAGAGAAAAAGTACAGAGCGTTTTCCGAAAGAGGCAGCACGATCAAAGAAAAAGTACAGAGCGTTTGCCACTAGATGCCACTACACAATCAAATAATACTACTGACGTTTTCAAAAAAGGACAGTCAAAATCAAATTAATTATTATGTATTAATAATAATCACTTTTATAACACAAAAATATTTTTGTTTATATTTACAAAATGCACACATAAAAATGTCATACAATTTTTTACAGCAAATATTTAGTGACCCTATTGGCGTTATGTGTAAATTGCTTGTGATTTCGGAATTTTCCGAAAGATGGTAGACCTTGCGGTTGTAAAAATTTGACATGATCTAGATATTAGAAACAATTTGCTACTGCAAAGTACTTGTGAGTAAATGTCCGATGGGACGCGAATTTTCGTGACAGTAGTAAAACATAACCTCAATTTAAATAAAACTGGTAGGTTTTGGCAAAAAATACGTTGTTCCATTAATAATAATTATAATTACTTATTATTATAATAAGAACATTAAGCAACAGAATAATTAAAATATTTTTGCGATTTAAGAATTGACGTGTCGTATCACAAACATAAACAAATTATTTTTTTTAACCCTAATCCAACCAGCTTATTTTTGTTATGTCAGTAAATTTAAATTCTAATCAAATAACTTACTAAATATTTGCAAAGAATGCCAAGTACGTTGTATGGAATGTATGGAAATGTGTCAAAATAAAATACATACAAGTTTATAACTAAATTAACATTATTTTGAAAATCGATGCATTTATCAAATGAGCCAAAAAGGCAGACCTTGGTTAGATTAGGGTTAAAAAATGACATTCCCCACTAACAAAATTGGTATAGAGCCTCTATTAGACTATTTTAAACTAAAATCCCTCTGCCGTTAATTTTGTGCGAAACTACTTCTTAACTACACCATCGTTTGAGCACAGAATACCCAGAAGCGACATAACGCGGTTTTTATATGGAGAAAAGTGGACTCATTTTTTTGACCTTGATTTATAGAAGATAAGATTTTCGGTGTAAAATTATCGTTCAGTGTATGAAAATTCAAAATTAACATGTAAAATATAAGGTAACAGCAAAAATTTCTTGGTCCACGTAATGTCGGTTCTGGTTGTTTATTATTCTGTGGTTTGAGCATGAGTAGTTGCATGTAGATACAAGTACTTGTGAGTAGTTTACTCAGGCCAATGGAACACAGCAAGTATTGATACTAAGTAACCTGCCGCTGCCACCTATCAGAATTATAGTGAAAGACTATTATAAGACACAATTTTTTATCACTGTCAAATCTTATTTAAAATTAAAGAATGAAAGAATATTTAAATATTTTTATTAAAGAATATTTTCTTCAAGCTTGATGACAATTGCAATGAAGCTGTCACATTTTGTCTTATAAAACACTATTTGAAATATAATCAGAAATGGCACTGAAATCGCTTTACATGGTTTTGTCTTATAAAACACTTATGAAAATATAATCAGACATGGCACTGAAATCACTTTACCTAGTGTCAATTGACGATTGGAGGATCGTGGTGTTAGAAGTATATAATTTCCATATTATTTTACATCATAGTAGTACAATATTATTCTATTGTTTTTAATGTTCTTTTTCTGTCTCGGATCGAATACTAAAATAAAATAAATATAAAAGAATATAATTCGAATTCAGCAGAGTTCTTTGCATTTAGATTCCAACAGGTTATGGGCCCAGGGATCGCTTGTGATTAATAGTTACATTGTAAAATTATAAAAATCCGCGCAAACAAAATCATGGCTGCTTCTGCGGACAAGTACACCATTCCAAAATTAAATGGTGACAATTATTTTAACTGGAAGTTTCGTATCGAAATGCTGTTAAAGGAGAAAGACGTATGGGCAGCAATCATTGATGAAGAACCATCTCCCGTTACCCCAATTTGGAAGAAAACCGATGAAAAGCCAGTTGCAACACGTTCGTGCATGCAAAAATGCCAAATCGGCACGAAATGCGCTGAATGATTTTCATAGAAAAGATTCCGCTGGTAGCCGTGTACGCATTCTCCGAACAATATTGAGACAACGAGCCGACGAAGGTGCCAATATTGAGGAACATGTTCAGAAAGTGACTGAACTTTTCCAGGAACTCTTATCTAAAGTAAAAATCGAGTTTTTGATGTCCACAACATTGTTCACCGCACTCGAAGCCCGAAAAGTGGACGAACTAACCTCCTCTTTCGTTCGATCGAAAATTGTTGAAGAATATCGACGACGAAATGAAAGAGATGGCGGAACTACGACAGCCGCACTGCAAGTAATGTCTTCCTATAAATCAAGCAACGATCAACATATTCGCAAAGGTATCAAGTGTGCGTTTTGCAAGAAATTTGGTCATGAGAAGAAAAATTGCCGCAAGTTCACGAAGTGGTTAAAGGACAAAGAAAACAATAAAAGCACAAATAATGCTAACATGATCGGGCAATTCAATAACAACATGTTGCTTGTTATCGGAAAAATTACTGGTTGGATTTTAGACTTCGGTGCTACGTGACATTTTTGTTGTGATGCGAAGTTATTTTCCGAATTAGACATAAATTATTGCGAGAAAGTTTCTGTGGCGAACGGAAATGAGATTATGTCATCGGGTCGCGGATCAGTGAATGTTCAGTTCATTAATGACACCGGTGTCGCCACAAATGTGACGCTTTGTGATGTTTTATATGTTTATTCATCGATTGGTGGTAATCTCATTTCGATGAAGCTTTTGGCGCAAAAAGGCTTACAAGTTAATTTTACCGAAAATAAGTGTGAAATTTTATTAGCAAACGGTGATCAACTCGCATTCGGCAACGTTATTGATGTCTTATACAAATTGTGTGATAAACAATCAATTAATTTTATTCAGAATAAAGCCAGTATGTGCATTCATGATTGGCATCGGGTTCTCGGTCATAGCGACATGAATTTGATCAAGAACTTGCTAAATAATCAGCTCGTCGATGGTATAAAAATACAAAAATGTAGTTCCACGTGTATCGTTGATTGTGACGTGTGTGTCAAGGGCAAAATGTCCCGCATACCCTTTCCAAAGGAGTCAACCAATAGAGTTACAGAAGCTTTCGATGCTTTCAAACAATACTTCGAAATGACGCGAAATCGGTTTAATAAAAAGTTGAAAGTGCTTAGAACCGATGGCGGTGGCGAATACATGTTGAATGAATTTCAGCAATTTCTCAAATCACATGGCGTTCAAGTCCAACGCACAGCACCCTATTCGCCACAGCAAAACGGTGTCGCCGAAAGGAAAAACAGATCACTGGTGGAGATGGCAAGATGTCTACTGTTTGATGCTGACCTTCCCAACAAATTTTGGGGTGAAGCAATTACGACTGCAAATTTTTTGTAAAACGTTTTACCTTGTAAAGGCATTGAGTATACCCCATTTCAATATTGGCATAGTAAAAAGCCGAACTATACAAACCTGCAACGTTCAGAAGAAGCCATTTTCTTCGGTTTTTCTATGGAGGCGAAAGCTTATAAATGCTACAACATGAGCAAAAATAAAATAATCAATTCTGTGAAGACATTAAATCCAAACTAACATCAAAAATTCCAATGAATGAGTGCGGGAAAGTTTCATATGCTGATGCTGAAATTCCATTTGTTCCATTGAGCAATGTTTCTGAAGTTTCCGATGCCGAATTAATCGATGATGGCGCTGAAAACCATGAAGGTGCGCCTGAAATTATGCCAAATCAATCCGATAAACAAGTAAATTTAAATAGTGGAGTGCAGGAACGACGATCTGGTCGGTCGACAAAAGCTGTTCCGCCGGAAAGATTGATTACTGAAATTTAAATGGTAACACAATTTGGTTTTCTTGCTTTTAACGGTGAACCAGGGACATCCAATGATGCAATATCAAATGTGAACAAAGATGAATGGATCGGAGCAATGATGAATGAAATAACCTCGCTTCATAAAAACGACACTTGGGAACTCGTCTCACTGCCAAGCAACCGCTCAGCTATTGGCTCTAAATGGGTTTATAAAATTAAATCCGATACGAAAGGCAATATCTACAAAGCACGACTTGTTGCTCAAGGTTTCAGTGAAAAATTCGGTACTGACTACGATGAGGTTTTCGCTCCGGTGGCTCGGCAAGCCATACTAAAAATCTTGTTACCAATTGCAGGGCACAAAAATTTACCAATTTATCATTTTGATGCAAAAACAGCTTTTCTAAATGGTAAATTGAATGAAACTATTTATATGAGGCAACCTCCAGGATTTGAAATTGAAGATAAGGAAGATCACGTGTGCTTGTTGAAGATAAGTCTCTATGGCTTGAAACAATCTGCTCGACAAGGGTCATTGTGTCAGTAGCATCAATTTAACTTTTTTTCCTCGAGAGGCGCTTTCGCTATCAATCGTCAATATAGATAAAGCGTAATTGACGATTGGAGACGTGATTTTAGACAGTGGGTACGATAGTTTGTTTTATTTCCGATAGATACATTTTATATGTATTTCTTATGGACAAGGTACTGGGTGAAAAACTTTATTTTATTTCCGATAGGTATCGCATTTTATACTTTTCCAATCGTCAATTGAGAAAACGACAAGAAGAGATACAATTGACGATTGGAGCCGTGGTTTTAGACAACATAATGTATAGCCACTTCACTTCAAAAAATTTCCGCTATACCATATTTTAGTCGTTCTGCGAGCGCTGATGCTAGTTTTTGTATGGTCGCTTCAGTTTTATTTTATTCCGACAGGTAGTGCTTTCTCTACATTTACAATCGTCAATATTCGATTGAACATCGAAAATAGTGGTGGTAAAAACAACGCAGAACCAACTTCATTTAATATATTTTTTTTAATTGAAAATTTTCTATTAAAAATTTAATCATAAATTAATTTTTTCTTAAATCATTAATTAGTTAATACATATTTAAATCTGCTGCTGGCTGACGCTGCTCGGTGTGTTTCACGCTTTAAGGATGAATCACACCAAGAGCAGCGCGACATGTCCTACATTTTCCACTTGTGACAGATTTTGTTTTACTCGACATTTATGTATCTATTAAAATTATCAAATATAGTATTTGAATTTTTTATAAAAATTGCTTATAATTTTGCTCAACATACGAATATCTATATGAATACATAAGCAAATCAACGTATGTATATTTAAATTTGCTGCCGACGCGCTGCTCTTGGTGTGATAGAACCTTTAAATGCCCATTCACTTCAGTGTTTTTAGAATGTTGTTTGTTGTGTTATCGTGAACAACAACAAAAACATGAAATTTTATTTTGTTTTTTGGAAACTGAACGGTTTTTCCGTTTTTATTTAGAGATATTAACTGATCAGGAACAGATCATGCCTAAAATTGTTGAACCTAATATTTTTAGGCATTTCTATGTCGTTTTATGAAATAAAATTTGAATAGCTATTCCTTTCAAAGCCAAAGTAATCTTTATGGAATCCTGTCTACAATAATTCTGTGGTTTTATAGAAAACAGTTAACTGCAAAAAGTGAATTTTTCAGAAAATGCATTTGAAATAAAAAATCGTAGTAGCTTTTAGCAGTAATTACTCATTTTTAATTAAATTTTCCGAAAAATTTAACGAAAATAATGAAAACTGAAATTTATTTGGACAATTGTCCAGTTATTTTCATTCATAACTCAAAATCGACAAAAATGCAGTTAACTAGTTTTTCAAAAAAAAAACACAGAATTACTCTTCATTTAAATTTGGGGCTTCTTTAAATTATTACAGCCGAAACAACCATGACTTTTTGTATTGAACATTTTAATTTTTTGCTTAAATTATGAACAACAAAATTTCTTCAGAATAATAATCAATTTTATTAGTAAAACAAGTTTACATATTTGTAGATCAAATATTTCACAATCCGTTAACAATTAATAATGTCAAAATAAAAATCGATATATCGATAAGTCGCTTAAGTTTTAGATTTCGATTTGTTTTGGCGATGAGTTTTTTAATATGAAATTGGTGCAACATTTACCACTAGTACTAAATTATGGTTAGATATACAGGTATGGCAACCGAACCAAGAAAACCATTAAAGCAATGAAATTTTAATGAACCAAAACCGATCCCAATATCGGGCCAAAAATCAAACGAAAACGTAAATTAAGTTTGGGGTTTAGCAACAATATGAAATAGCACGGTAAAGATGAATGCATTACTATATAAATCATATAAAATAATATTTTTTATCACGGACACTGAAGTGACTGCACGTAACTGAGCGAACACGGCACTGATGTGTGGATTTTTTTTTAAAACTTTAACAAATTTAACTTTAATTGATGCCATAACTTCTGTTCTCTAAGGTCTACATGATTTGTCGGGTGTTCCATTTACACATAATGTTAATAGCGTTTTTACATAAATTTAGTTTTTACTATAGAAGTATACTTACTCCGAGGTACTTTCTCCTTCTTGTAGTTTCTTTTTGTCTTTGTTCAAATGGGCTTTAATTTTTTCAGCACGATCTAAATACTCTAAACATTTACTTCGAATTACATTTTTCGCCTTATCGCCTTGGGCTTCATCTACCAAAAATAAAAATTCCATTAGATGAATCAAATCATTATCAACAAAGTAAAAAATAAAAAAAAAGTTGTAGACTTACGTTTAATCACATATATAAAATATTCTACTGCATGTTCATATAATCTTAGAGCTTCTGTATAATTTTTATCGCGATCTTTTTCAGTTGCCTTGGTAACCATTTCAATAGCCTTTTGCAATGCTTTCCCAGAAGCCATCTTTTATTAAATTAAGTCGTATAAATAAAACCAAATATAAGCTAATGCGAACACATTTTTTATATTGAATTGAAAATAAATTTGAATTTCGCAATAACTAGCAATTTAGTTTAAAAAAAACTTAAATTTTTTTTTTTTTGAATTTAATTTTATTTGTTCGAGTACATAATTAAGAAGCCACAATAAAAATTGAAAATAAAAATTTCATAATAAAAAAAAAAAATCCGTTCGATTTTGTTTTAACGTGAGAAATTTGAAACTACGGTGTCATCACGCTTACTACTTATAGAACCACTAGAACTACACAATTAAAGTTTATAATTTTAGTATCGATGTACATAAGTTTGGTCAATTTTTTATATTTTTTTTTTATTATATATATTATGTATACAAATATGTTTTATTCAAAATTTTTAATATAAAATTTGTTAAGGCAGAAAAGGAAAACACATGCATAACACAAGCACCAGCTTATACGTGTATGTTTCTGTTGAAATTGTTGCTGGTTTAATCTAACCAACGAATAAAACAAAAAATTTGGGAAACTTTTATAGATAAGAATTTGAAAATATTAATTTTAGATGAATCAGAGGCAAATTAGGCAATTCCCTGGAAATAATTTTATTGTTATACGTTTGTATATTTTTGAAAAATTATATTTGTTAAAATACGTAAAATTATTAAGATTTTAAACATTTAATTAACCGACGACGCTTCATCTGTGCACCATCTAAAAATCGGATTGGTATCATTATCCAAAATAAAAAAATCCCAAAAAATCAAGTTTTTTAAATATAGCAAAGTTGATGGGGACTACCACCCCCAAAACTCCGCTTTGACGAGTTTTCCTGATTTTAACATTCATAGAGATTTGAGCATTTTTGAAAAATTTATGTTTTTTAATAATTAGTCCCTGGCCATCGAGCTCCGCTCTAAAAGTTGAATGTGGTTAAACATTTTTCTATTTCTTTAAGTTATCTATATTACTAAGAGGCGATTTCATGTCTGTCTGTGTTGAATAGGCGCCTAAACCGCTGAACCGATTGTCATGAAAATTTTACCATGTATGAATTTCATCTCAGATTGAATTCTACCGTACGATTTTTTTTTAAATTTCGTTTCCTTCGGGTACCTCCCGTACAAAAGTTCGCTAAATTTTTGGGTTTTAGTTTTGTATGTAGAAATAATTTCATTTTGACTAAAAATGCTACCGAAAAAAAGATCTACTGAAGAAAGAGCGGTTGAAACACCTGAACAGCATGAAATACGGCTTGAAAATGATCGAAACCGAACTTATTCTTCAAGAGCGGTTGAAACACTTGAACAGCATAACATACGACTTCAAAACTATTGCTTACGATATCTTGAAAGTAAATCAATCGCTGTAGAAAAACAAACGACGGCTACCCAAAGGTTTCGAGAGCTGGCAGAAAGTACATTCAGTAATGAAGCAGCAATTCCTGAACATTTTTGGGATTAATGAAGATCGTGTGCAAACATTGCTTTTCGCTTAACTTCGCAGAAGAAAAAACTAGAAATATGTAGTACTAATGAGTTTACTCGATGTTACCAGAAGAGCCAAGTTAAATTATCTCCACTTGATAACTATCCCGAGTATTTAGAAAATCTTATGACCTCTGCCAGAAAGCAAACAATTTATGGAATGCATACGATCGTATAATAGTTCATTTGCGTTTGCCTCGACTGGGGCTAACATTAAGCCACCTCAAGGAAAATGACCGTATTGCATCCTGAAGGAAATGAAGCCAGAAAATTTGCCCAGATATACGTGTTGGGCCCTGATGATGCAGTCTACCAACGAATGAACCTTCCAGAGAACAAGCAGTGTTACAAGTGCACTAATTTATGATGGAGACAATGACCATAGGCGGTACAATGCTCCAACGGTCAACGAAGTGGCCATAGTGTTTCAAAGTAAAGATGGAGAACCACCGTTTCATCGAGATATTGTTATGCATTTATATGCTAATCAGCCTGACCAACCAAAATTTAAACAGATTGACATTTGCTATCCTCATTTAGATACCATAACGTACCCGATTTTATTTCCGATGAGTCAGGAAGGATGGAGCACATAAATTTGTCGCTGTAAAAAGAACGAGACAGATAAGCGATCCCGAGTATCAATGAAGGAATATTTTTCTTATCGCTTGTCAGTTAGAGAGGTGTTTTCCCAGTTGCTGAACGCAGGACGTTCAACCCAGCAATATGTAGTTGACGCTTTTATTCGCGCAGAGTCAAACTTTCTTCAATGGATCCGAAACAATCAACCGGCATTGAGAGCAGATAGCTATAAAGCTTTAATGGAATACTTAAATCGTGACGCAGATTCTAAACACAAGCAGGTTGGAAAATCTGTAATATTGCCATCTAGCTTTCAGGGTAGCCCTCGTAATATGCAACAGCATTACCAGGATGCTATGACAATTGTTAGAAAGTATGGAAAGCCGGATTTGTCACCATTCCTGCAATCCGAAATGGAAAGAAATCGTAGAAAACTTTGAGCCCTGGCAAAAAGTGAAACATCGGCCAGACTTGGTAGCTAGAGTTTTTCGGCTAAAGTTAAATAATTTAGTAATGGACATTATGAAAAAATCTCTTTTTGGAACTGTGAAGGCAATCGTTCATGTAATAGAATTTCAAAAGCGAGGATTGCCACATGGTCACATTTTATTCATTCTGGATGACGATTCAAATTTACGAACTGAAGAAGATATCGACAATTTTATTGCTGAAATTTCTGACCAAGAATTATCGCCTCATCTTTTTGAAATCATTGTTAGAAATATGATCCATATACACCATGTGGTAACCGTAATCCAAACAGTCCATGCATACAATTTCAAGGTTTAAACTCAACCAAAATTTAGATAATTCAGATGCAAACCAGTGGAAATATTGTGAAATTTCCATTCACTATGTTTGGGACGACAAAAATACTTCCTGGAAAAAGCAACAACGTGGTGGGAATAAAGTAATTGGTCTGATGTATACTGTTAGTATCAAGGATTCTGAAAGATTTTATCTTACCCAGCATTCACAATGAAAAACATTTTACTGTTTACTTACAGGTTTGTATGAATTTCCAACATGACGAACAAATTTTTTTTTTCGTTAAGTTGGAAATTTATACAAACCTGTAAGTAAAAAGTTTTTCATTGCTGTGTTAGACTCTTGCTTCAATATGAGAATAAAATACTCTTTAATTAACTATACTGCCATCTACTTAAATTATACTATCAAAATATCGGTTTCACACCGGATAGAAAAATAGCATTAAGCTATTTTTAAAGTTAACCGATTCGATAGATGGAAGATGCCTAGAGGACGTCCTAAAAACGTAGAGGTGCCAATTTGAACATGGAAACGATATACGGTTAGAAGACAAAGATGCCAATAAAGTAAATATAAATCAGGCAGGAACTTCAACAATTGGTGTTTTTTGCCATCCAATTTCGCAGCTTTGAAACGAATTGCCTTCCTTTGGATGAACAATGTCTACAAGAGCAACCCAAGGCAACGTCTATAAGACTAATACGGGTAGCTAAGGTAAACTGCAAGATTTAACGTTCCTGCATCAAATTAAGTATGTGTCATTCTCACACTAAACGCCGATCAAAGTTTTCCAGCAAACGAAATGGTAGTTCATCCACTTGGTAAATCGCTTGTGACTTTAAAGAATTTTGGCAATCATGTAGAGTTCATTTATCCGTTGTTTTACACGAAAGTAACATACGGGTTTTTACAAATATCAAATTACATAAACCTTATGTCAGCCATCAATATCTTATGCGGCTTAAATTGGCTCAATACCTTACTGTTTCTCGGTCGGAATTCGGAAGTTATCTACGCGAAGTC
This sequence comes from Tipula helvola, assembly GCA_963556165.1. Lineage (NCBI taxonomy): Eukaryota > Metazoa > Arthropoda > Insecta > Diptera > Tipulidae > Tipula > Tipula helvola. The sequence continues at coordinate 140,820,598 of OY744482.1, read as the reverse complement.
AGGTTCAACTATTTACATTTTGGTGGACGAATTTTCCAACAATACCTCGTCGATACGTATATTAAAGTGGAACGTGACCGCATTCAGTATATCAAGTTCAACGAAAAAAAGCTTCTCAGCGACAATTATGCCGGAGTTAACCAGCGGCAATCACGCCAGACTTTATCGACACGCAGTAAAAAATACGAACCTTAGCCCAAAGTATTTCTTTATTGGTTGACCTGGTGGCACAGGCAAGACTTTTATTTATAATACACTGCTACATCCTGCAGGGTCAAAATTATATCGTCAAGTGTATAGCCTTCACACGAATTGCGTCGATTTTGCTTCCGAATAGATGAACTGCACATAAGACCTTTGTACTCAAAGTACCATTGACATCTGAATCAATCTCAAACATGAAACCGAGATCAGTTAGGGCAGCCGAACTTGCCAAAGTTCACATTTTTCAATGGATGAAGCGCATATGCTACCAAAATGTGAACTGGACAATATGGATCAACTATTGCGTAACATTTGAAATTCTAATTTACCATTTGGAGGAAAGATTATGGCCCTGGGAGATGATTTTCATCAATGCATGTCCGTTCAGCCGCACGAGCCAACCAAAGTGTGCTGCTGGATCTATCAATTAAACCAAGTAACCTCTGGAGACACTTCACTTCATTTTCACTGGTGGATATAATTCGTGCCGATGTCGAACAGATAGAATTCGCAAATTATTTGTTGCAATTGGGAGACGGGAAACTTCCGATGAACCAGTTTGATGAAAGAAAATTACGGGAGGATCTCCTGTCTAATGGCATTCTAATTAATGAAGTGTTCGAAAATTGCCTCGCCAATCACAACTATGAAGGAATGAAGAATCGAACTATACTAGCGCCACTGAATAAAGACGTAGGTAAGATCAATGCCGAAATTATCGGCCAACTGACTGGATATTCCAACGTATATAAAAGCTTTGATTCAGTCAAAAATCAACTCAATTCACGTCTGAATTTCTTAAGTCTTAACTCCATCGAAATTGCCATTACATACCTTAAATTAATAAGTTCATTTCTAGAACGAGTTTCGTGCCTATCTGTGACGAACTGAGTTACTTCCAATTATTAGAACCACATCCAATCTTCATACTGAAATCAAATTTTAATCATAGAAACAAAACAAAATAAGCCAGTTTCCAGAACATTATTTGAAACTCATATTGGAATTCCATTTACATTATATTACAAATTCAAGTTTCATACCAATCAGTTGAGAAATGCAGAGTCGCATTCAAATTCGTAATTTTTCAAAACAACATCAGGATCTCATGTTAGAATCTCATTTTCATCAAACCCACCGTATCGGATAAGAAATGGCGTAATTCCATTCAAACTGGAAATTTTCTAGAGCCACATCCGGAACTCATTTTGCCATCTCATTTTCATCATACAAACCGATTCTGATCCAAATCGATTGAAAAATGGCTTAGTTCCATTCAAATTGGGCATTTTCCAGAACCATATCCGGAACTCATATTAGAATCTCATTTTCATCGTAAACGCTAAGTTTCATCCCAATCGGTTGAGAAATAGCTTAGTTCCATTCAAACTGGCAATTTTACAGATCCCATTAGGCTGTTTTGCAGAAATCCCATTGATAACAAAAGTCACAAAACAAGAAAGAAATAAAAAACAACGCAACCACTTTCCTGAAATCAAGACTAGTCGCAATCGCTGCCTGGCACTCGAAAACCTCCCCGATCGTGCCGTTTCCGAAACCCATGATGCAAACAAACATATAAACAATTTTATGGCGTTTAAATATAGTAGATTTACATACTAAAAGAGAGAACTTCTGAAAGCCGCTTAGCATTGGCCCTTTCTGCGCAAAGATGACACGGAATTATGCAGATTCCTTTTGTTTTCTTATTGCAGTTAACAAAAATTTAATGTGATATTCCTTTATAAGGTGCACAAATACAAAATTTTTTTGGAGGGTTTTCTTGTGATTTTTATTTTTAGGAATATGATGATCGCACAAAATCATTTGACAAAGGAATTTCATTAAACGAATGTGACAAAGTATTAGTTTGAATCCAAAATTAGCGAAACAATCAACGTAAAATATAACTGGCGATAATAATGAACATGAGCCCTGCTTCTTAAACGCCAGTATTGGTTAGCAAAATTGGAAATAAATCTTAGGAAAGTTACACAAAGTTAACGGATATAAAATATCGGAAGAACAAAAGCATAATTACACATATTTGGTGAATAATTAATTCGCTATTGATTAAAATATAAATGAAAAACAAGATTTTAGATTTATATTGTTTTATCGCGATGATTCTGGGAAAACCTGCGCTTAACACATAGTTTGCGTGCCGCGCTAAAATAGGTGTATCTGTTTTTTACTGGATTTATGGTATCAATCATTAGCAAATCCGTTGTTACTTACCTAGGCTTAATAGTAAATCTATTGGCACTAACAAAATTCAACCTATAGTTTTTAAATATTTGGGGAAATTACTTTTTTATGTATACATATTTAAAAAACTTTTACCATAATTTTTGGTTTTAGTGGTCCACTAATAAAAAGGTTCGCCGAGTTCCACGATAAAAAAAGAGAATAAAATATGAACCCTTGTTAACATCTTTGCCAAATTTCAGCTTCGAATATCTGTGAACTGATAATTTATGAGTGGAAAAAAATTCTTCTGTTTAAACAATAGTTATTTATGGTACTAGTGAGCAAAACGAGATATTGGGCTAGATACTCGATACTCAGATAAGCAGCTATTTTTTGCGAATTTGCTAGAAATGTTATACACGATAATTTAGCAACCTAATTTGCTTCTGAATTTCAGAAAATGGGATACTTTAACGTTTGTGCTGAATGCGCAAAATATATTTTACTTTGCTAAAATAATCGAGTAGTTTACGCAAGCAAATTTTCTATTTGCAAATCCGCCATATTTACAGAGTTGCGAATTGCTAGAGTATCGAGTATCTAGCCCAATATCCCAAATATGAGAAAGAGAATATAAGTACAATCTACGAGCATCTGTCTGCAGCAGTGGTCTGGAAACAGTGTCATATCGGCAGTGTATTGTCCTCCAAAATATGCTATAAAAAAACTCCAGTTCTTGGATTATTTCAGTCAGCTGGATAATAAATTTCTTGCGAGGGGTGATTACAACGCCAAACATACTCAATTGGGTTCTAGATTAACATCGCCGAAAGGGAAACAACTTTATGAAGCTATAAAGGAACAATCCCTGGATTATTTATATGCCGGTAACCCAACTTACAGGCTCACTGATAAAAAGAAATTTCCTGAATTAATTGACTTTTGTGTAACTGAGGGCGTTCCGAAATGCCGTACCGTCTTACAAACAAGGGAACTAATTAGGATCAATATAGGAGGCTAGCCGAACAAAATTGTCTACTTAATATTCCTCTGACCACACCAGCTGATATTGATGCGGCGGCATATAATATAAAAGATGTCATGGCATTCTCAGCTACCCGTCATAAGTAGTTCTGAAAAAGATAATAAACTATCACATAATATACATACATGAACTAATCCAGGAAAAGCGAAAAATTTGCCGTCAATGGCAGCAAATAAAATCACCGTTATTAAAATGGAAATTAAATCGAGATATTAAGTTCATATAAGATCTGCTTTGCGGGAAGAAGAAAACCAGAGCATCCAGAACTATTTAAGTGATCTCTCGGTAACCGAGAGGACAGATTATTCTTTGTGGAAAGCAACAAAAAATTTAAAAAAGCCAACAAATTCGAATCCACCGATTAGACTACCAACTGGAAATTGGGCGAGAAGTGATGAAGAAAAAGCCAATGATTTTGCTGCTCATCTAACAACAGTATTCGTACCACTCAAAGAAGATAATTATTTCGTGCTACCCCAGCAAATGGAAGATGGTTTATCCTACAAACCTATAAAGTATAATTGGAGGAAAGTTAAGAATACAATTAAAAATTGTCCGAAAAAGGCACCAGGATATGGTCTCATTATTGCCAGACAAATGTATAAAACTAATAACATTCATATTCAACGCGATCATCCGAACCAGTTATATTCCTGAAAAATGGAAGATATCTTTGATTACTGTAAGCGTGTTTCATTGGCGTTAGTAAACTACTCATAAGTACTTGTATCTACTCGCAACTACTCATGCCCAAATAATGGTGTAGTTGAGAAGTAGTTACGCATAAAATTATCGGTAGAGCGATTTTAGTTCAAAAAATTCCAATAGATGGCTCTATACCAGTTTTGGTTGTGTGGAATGTAATTTTTTAACCTTAATCCAACCAACGTGTGTCTTTTTGGCTCATTTGGTAAATGCAATGATTTTCAAAATAATGTTAATTTAGTTATAAATTTGTATGTATTTTATTTTAGAAGATTTCTTGGCATTTACTTGGCATTCTTTGAAAAAATTTAGTAAATTATTTGATTAGAATTTTAATTTACTGACATAACAAAAATATCCCGAGTAACCACATGTCACAAAAAAGCGACAAAAATTTCACATAAAATGGTGATTGGTGGAAAAAAATGTGACAAAAAATTGTCACAATATGGATGAAAAATGGTGGATGGGGTTGACGCCGATTGTCACGCGTAAACGAACATTTGGTAAATCAAATTTGCCGGTTTTTGGTGGAATATTTTTGAAATATTTGTTGAAAATTTAGTCACAAATTCGACAGTATTTTTATGATAAAAGTGTCACCTAATTATCAACAATTTTGTGGATATTTGTTGGTTTATTGATGCAATTATGCGTAAAAAAAGTTTTTATGACCCTACTTAAATAATTTTGTAAAAAATACTCCATTGTATGTAAAAAAAAACTACCAAAAATGTAGAAATATCTAAATCCCCCGTACTTTAACCCGAGCCGAGAGTCCATACAAAATGTATCCTCTAAAAAAATGAAAACTTTCCATGAGTTTTCTATGTGGTAGTTTGGTTTCGTGCAGAGAAACTAGCACAAACAAAATGTTCGGTCTACTCATCAGGTACTCAGGTAGTTACGACCAAACACAAACTACAAAAATAAAATTCCAACTTCATACATTAAGTATGAGGCAACAACGTAGTGACTTAGCGAATTACATATAAATTCACCAAATCAAAAATGATCAAAATCTTTTTTTTTTTTTTTTTTGGGGAGTAAAATGAACATATATTTTGTCACAAAATACCCGCATAAATAAGTTACAAATTGTCAACTTTTTTGTGGCAAAAAGGAACTTACATTTTGTGACAAATTGGTGATTAAAATTTTTTTTGTTGGGTGGTAAAATAAACATTCATTTTGTCACAAAATACCCGCATAAATAAGTTCCAAATTGTCAACTTATTTTGTGACAAAAAGCAACTTACATTTTGTGACAAATTGGTGACTAAAATTTTTTTTTTTGGTTGGAAAAATCAACATACATTTTGTCACAAAATACCCGCATAAATATGTTCCAAATTGTCAACTTTTTTTTGTGACAAAAAGGAACTTACATTTTGTGACAAATTGGTGATTAAAATTTTTTTTTTTTGGGCGGTAAAATCAACATTCATTTTGTCACAAAATACCCGCATAAATATGTTCCAAATTGTCAACTTATTTTGTGACAAAAAGAACTTACATTTTGTGACAAATTGGTGACTAAAATTTTTTTTTTTTGGTTGGAAAAATCAACATACATTTTGTCACAAAATACCCGCATAAATATGTTCCAAATTGTGAACTTTTTTTGTGACAAAAAGGAACTTACATTTTGTGACAAATTGGTCTAAAATTTTGTGATCACCATTTTTGGTTACTCGGGATGTTGGTTGTATTAGGGTTAAAAAAAATGTTTTTGTTTATGTTTGTGATGCAACACGGCAATTTTTAAATCGCAAAAATATTTTAATTATTTTGTTGTTTAATGTGTTATTTACTTACTATTATTAATTATTATTAATGGAACAACGTATTTGTTGCCAAAATCTAGTAGTTTTATTTAAATTGAGGTTATGTTTTACTACTGTACCGAAAATTTGCGTTCCATTGAACATCTATACTGAAGTTACATGTTGAACCGAAACATGACCGACCGAGTTGTGAACTGAAAATTGACTGAACGAACTTTTCAGTCATAAGTTACATGTGTTTTCTATTTTGTGACCGAGATGACGTATAAATGTCAAATTGTACAACAACAAAATTAAACTAAACAAAATCAAATCTAACACATCTAGTAAAACATCCACTTCTTCATCTGACAACAAATTTCTTTTTTTTAAACTCATTCTGTGTTTTGTACTTCAATTGATGATTTATTATTCTAAGATTTAACCTAGAAATAAGCTCGTGAAATGTCATTTCAGTCAGTCCGAAGTTACATGTTACACCGAAAATTAAAACCGACTCAACCAACCTAATGTTAACCGACTGACTCGGTCATTATTTCGGTCGCAATTTCGGTTGGGTTGCGGTTTACATGTTAGACTTTTCGTTAAGTTTCAGTCGGTCATCATTTCAGTTCAACATGTAACTTCAGTACTACTCATAAGTACTTAGCAGTAGCAAATTGTTTCCAATGGAACACACTGATTGAATCATCATTTGATTTAAATTATAACTGATCTGGAAGGAAGTGCTTTTAGAAATTTGAAGATTTATATTTGGTTTTTGTATCCGTGCACAATTTTTATTATTCTCAGTTAATTTAAATTTGCTTTTTTTAATTTAATAAGCAAGACCTCGATTTTCCATATAAATATTTACTATTTTGACAATCTTGCCGTAGACCAACAACAGAGACATCTACTTAAGTTGTTTCATCTCGCGTATTTACGTAAACTAACAATTTTTGTTTAGAGGGTTAATAATGATAAACAACAAAATTGGTAACGCTCCTTAACAATTTAGTTTTCGAAAATCGAAACGGCCATATTTAGTTTTTCGAGTTTGGAATGTCATTTTGCTTTTAATTTTAATTATTTGAGTTCTAACAGCTGACGAAAATAGTTAAAAAATTGAAACATTTATAAATAATATCCCACAACATAAAATAAATTTATAAATAAATAAGTATTATTGTGAACTCTTGCAAAATAGCGGCCGATTACGCAAAACAGCAATCCGAGCACCTTATTAAATATAGAGAAGCATCCAGCGATTCATTTAGATATTCCGCCATCTTATTTACCAACAATTATTTCGTGTATGTTAATGTGTTGTCAAAGCTTTGCACGGGAACCTAGCAAAAGCAATCGGTACGTACTTACTCAAAACCAACAACAATGTTTATACAAGTCGTGCTGCCCCTAAACATGTGATAATTAGTGCGTTTTTTTATTCGCTATTAGGAACTACTATCGAGAGCCGACATATAAAAGTTGCTCCCGATGCGAATTTTATATGGCGGCTCTCGATAGCAGCTCTGGATGCGAATAAAAAAACGCGCTAGTACATTAGTGTTAGCGATGTCGTCGTATACAAAATTACAAACACGACATAAAATATAAAGCTCAACCACAGATGAACCAATGGGAACAAATTTTTAATCAACGGCGCTAGTTTATATGAAAATATTTTCTACTGGCACCCCACAATCTAAAACATTACGTGCATTGTGAGGTGCCAGTTGGTATTTCATTATTAAGCCACGTTTTCAATAAATTGGTACTATTGGTTCGTCTGATTATATTTGTTTGTGGCTCAACATACCGATACAAGTCAATTACATTACTTTGTTTTATGATTTCTGTCAATAATAATGCGAACCGAACCGCATGGCTTGTATAAACACATTTGTGTTGGTTTTAACTTACTCAAACAGAAATTATATTGTATGCATGTATAAGCTGCGAGAAGAGTCGAGTTTAATCCTACACTAGTTTAACTTCAGGCGCATGGCCGCATGCCAATAGACTTCAAGTTTTTTAACACTACACAGTCACACTAAAAAGATAAATTTTTTTATCTCTTGTGTTACATTCTAAAAAACTTACCAAAAATAATACAACAACAAAAAAAATAGTAATTTTTTAGAATAAGGTCTGTCGCTTAAATTATAGAAACGATTTTACCTTAATATACCTAAATCGAAAACGCAAAAATATTTTATCTTTATATTTTATTTTTTGAAAAGTACAGGTTTTTTCAAAGAAAGTAAACTATGTAGTGTTATTTTCGATTGTTTGTTACAGAAGTAAAAATGGAATATCAAAGAGAAATTGTTCGCGTAAAAATTGTGCATGAATGGGAGAAAAATAAGCAAACTTCGTATTCTGTGATTGCAAAAATTTGCAAAACAACAAAATCAAAGGCACAGTAAAATCCAAACCAAAAAGTGGGTGATCGAGAGGAACGCGAAACAAGAAGTTAGAATCAAACGTTTTAAAGACATTAAAAAATCTATGTCAGTTCGGGATATTGCAAAGAAACAGAACAAAAGATATGGTTCAGCGAATCGAAAAAAATAATAGAATAAAAACAAGAAGCAAAAAACTCACCGGTCAAAAAAGCAAACAAATCTGTGCTCAAAATGTAAAACAGCTTAAGTCTACTTAGTTTTACCTTTTCTAATATTCAACGTTTCTTACCTCTCCTCTAACTTCACTAAATTTGACTTAAGTGGTAATGCCTTGTGGCTAAAGGCTGTGGTCGCAAGCCATAGCAACTTTAGTCGGCATACGTGAAAAATGAATATAATATTCAACTTTTCCAAATACTATCTAAAAATATTATGAAATTTGAAATAAGCTGTTTTACCTTTTGACCACAGAAATATTGCGTTGACACGAGCAAAATTGCTCTACAAACATCTTGTTAACACCTCTCCGAGTTGTTTAATTATGAACGATGAAAAAAATTGATTTTTAACATTACCTGTCCACAATTTTATACGGCAAAACCTGGAGAAGTACTGGATGAATCGATCACTACAATTCGACAAGAGAAATTTGGAGAAAAGCTGTTGGTCTGGCAGGCGATCTGTCAACTTGGTTTTAAAAGCACCCCGTTTTTCACAAAATCGATAATAAATACCGATAACTACATACAGGAGTGCCTGCAAAAACGCCTTTTACCACTTGTCCGAAAACATAAAAATTCCACATTATTCTTGCCGAATTTGGCTTGGCCGCATTACGCGAAAAAAAATTTTGGGAGTGGCTACCCGCGAACAATGAATTTCGTATGAAAGGAAATGAATCCTCCGAACACTCCAGAATTGCACCCGATCGAGAGATTTTGGGCAATTACGAAACGAAATTTGAGAAACGATGGCCGAACTCTGAAATCAGTTTAAAGAGTTCAAAGCAATTTATCAATCTACTCAACGATAAATGGATGGAAACTCCGTACGAGCCCTTTTTGGATCCATCCTCTTTTGGATTAAATTAAATATTTTTTTTGTAAAGCTTTATCAATATGAAATTAAAAAAAAATATATAACTTGAATAATTTTTTATGTAAATGATTCAGTATAGTTGTTTAAAATGGTTTCCTTACTTTACGTGATAGATCTTATAACACAAGGGAGAGAGAAAAAAAATTATCTTTTTAGTGTAGACTGCGTGTTAAAAAACCTGAAGTCTATTGCTCAATATAAGATAGGTAGTTTGGACGCTTATATTAATTAATTTTATAAAATAACGAACTCGGCAATTGAACAATTTATTCCTCGGTCGCTTGCTGTAGTTTTGTCAGCACGTGAGCCGCAGTTTAATCGCCGCCTGTCAGCATTTTTACTATTTTACATGTTTTTACAATTCAGTCGTTTTTACTATTTTACATGTGGATAACCAGTTTACCAACGGTACCGGCATCATCATCTAAAGTTCAACGTGATAGCTGTTTAAGCGAATCATCTCCGTCACAGGTACTAAGGTAAATTACAAGAAACCGTGAAATATTAACGTAGCCGCATCATCTGTACAATTGGGCAAAACATAAGGAGCTGTTCGATCAACCTCATAAGATTTATGCTAACTTCGGTAAATTGACAAGACTGTAGGATCATACGAAATCGCCATCACCTATAATTTCATAGAGGATTGTACGGAACGCAGCGGTAATATCAACAGTTACGATAAGTCATAAAAAAAACGTTATATGTTTTAATAAAAAAAAAATATAAAATTAAATTAGGTACTTACTTTAAATTAAAATCAATTTAAAATTTTCTTCAATTCAAATCATGTGAATTTCTTTGTCAATTTTTTTCTCTTTTTCAAAATTAAACTAATATTTTACTAACATTAAATTTAAGTACATAACGTGTAATATTTTCGTCAGTATTCAAATTTTTAACGTCATTCCTTGCGTTATACATACTCCGTATATTCATTGATGGCTTTTCGACAGAAAATATCCCGATATTTTTGACAAATTTTACCCCCCATCCGGGGGGAACGACTTTTTTACTTGACGTGTAATGCTTTTTATTATTTTAATATTTTTTTGTTCAAATCAGAGCTTTTTTATATTATTTTAATTTATATTTTTCAATTCGCACAAATTTTTTTACGCCGATAAAGAAATAATTGTTTGCTCGAATTTCGTTGTCTCAAAATTGTTTTGGGACTAACATTTTTAATTTCGTTCGATTTTTATACTTAGGTTCAAGCGAATTAATTTATTTTAACCACTTTTCTTGGAATATACCATTGATATCCACTAAAAATAGTTTTAAGTATCGATCACATAAACCTAGAACTGAACGTAATCTCCAAGGAATCTCTCCACTTGAATTATATTAGTCAATTTACCACGGACATTCAGCAGGTAACGGATACGACAATGTTGTCACATTACATACGTCGAAAATTTGTCGACATGTTACATAAAATTTTTTGACGGTGTTACTCGTAAATTGATTACTAGACGTAGACCAATGGTGCCAAAGGCAGACAAAATCACCCCATGGACAATTCCACCTGGTCGATTCGAACATACCCACAAAGACTACGTAGGACCACTTCGGCGAGTTTTGGTTTTTGTAATGTCATTTTGATTTTATTAAAATTATTCAAGTTCTAATAGCTGACGAAAATAGGTAAAAAAAATGAAAATTTATATATTTAATATACTAACATAAATGAAATTTATAAATAAATAAATATTATTGTGAATTAGTACAAAATAAATCCGTATTGTTATTATACATAAAATAAAATTGGTTGTGAGCAAATAATAGCCAGAGACAACGTATTTACCATAGATTTCTCATTTTAATAAAAACACGAAAAAAAAACTAACTTGTGATATTTTCAATGTAACCGTTGTATTGCGTTACTTGTCCATATAAAATACACGTACATGTAACGATAACATTGGAAATATCAGAAGTTTATTACTTTCTTTTACGTAAGTAAAATAAAGTATAGTAATCATGAAAATTTTCGACCTTGAGATTATTGAAGATTTATCTGTTTTGAGGTCCCCTGAGTCCGAAAAAGTGGGTTTCGAAATGATGTCTGTCTGTCAGTCCGTCTGTCTGTCCGTCTGTCTGTCTGTCAGTCTGTGTCCTCTCTACAGCCCAGATGGCTTAACCAATCGAACTGAAACTTCAGATTTAAGCTTTTTGGATAAATTGGGAGGTCCCAGTGAATTTTACTTCAAATCGGTCCACCGAAAGTGGCCACTCCCTTGGGCCAGAAAATTTGTTTTGCAAATATCTTAAAAAGTATAAGGTTTACAAAAAATTACTAATACAAAATGTTTCCAAAAATCAAAAAAAAATAAAAATAAACAAATTAAAAATTAAAAAAAATTAAAATTAAAAATTTAAAAAAAAAATTTAAAAAAAATTTAAAAATTTTATAAAAAAAAAATTAAATATTGTTTTGCCAACACATAAATATATGTGTATATATAGCCTAATTATGCTAATTATAATTAATTTGCACACTACAGTGACATACTTCCGGTTTTTAATGCAAATATTACATAATTGAATGTGGATCATTTTTTCATGTTTCTTAACTTTTTTAACGACTTATTAGGGTTTGTAATACTTAAGTATATATATCGTTTTATAATTGCAAAAATATTTCGCAACTCCTGCCCCCCCCCCCCCCACACTTTTTTACAGGGAGTTACAGCAGTTCTTGCATTTGTCATTTTAATTATTGTGTGTATTAGCCCAATTATGCTAATTATAATTAATTTGCACACTTCAGTGACGTACTGTATGTTATAAAAATATTTAGCCTACATGTATGTTAAATTGCCAAATCGGTCAACCGGAAGTGGCCACTCTCGGCCCGAAAATGTGTTTTGCACATATTTTAAAAAGTATAAGATTTACAAAAAATCACTAATACAAATTCCAAAAAATTAAAAGAAAAAATTTAAATTCATAAATATCACCTTTTATTTCTTTTACGTGTGTACTAATGAGTTCAAAAAATTGAGTTTTGAAATGGTGTCTGTTGGTATATACATATGACTGTCAATTTGTAGTCCAAATGGTTTAAGCAATCAAACTGCAACTTCATGTTTAAACTTTTTACATAAATTTTGGGGTCCCAGTTCCCAGCTCCCAGATTCCGTAAAACAGAAAATTTATTTTGCAAATATTTCAAAAATATACAATTTACAGAAAACATGAAATAATAAAAACAATCTTAATTAAGTTTGCGGGAAATTTGAATTATAAAAGTTTTTCAAAATTCGATGTTCGTAAAAGAAAGTCGTGTGTTGGCCACACCTCCATTTTTTTATTCTTGTTTTTAGTAAAATGTGGGTGGTCAGGTGTGAAGTTAAGCTCGGGGGATTTAAGTTGGCACTTGCTGTCAGCTGTAACTTGAAGCTTCCGCAAGTGATCGAGTTATCTCCACGTGGTGACCGCTGGTAACTGCTGCTTTATTGGCTTATATGCCAAAACATGACGCTAAAGGAGTCAACTTTAAACAAATGGCTGGGCTGGGTTAAGGTGTTGTTCATACTGTGCCGATAATCGACCAGACTGGGGACCCAGTTTAAAAACTACCTCAGTTGCTAACGGTGGATCCGGATGCCTAGCGCCCTCCGGATTAAGTAGCCTTATTCTCGTGGTACTAACAAATGAATCTTCAAATTAATAAACTACAACAAAAAAATCGGAGTGGGCTGTGTCTCTACAAGGCCGTAAGTATTTTGCGTGATAACGTTTATAAGATGTTGAACTTAATTATTTTAATTTAATATAAAATATCTGCCACAGTTTCTTTAGCACAAATTAACACAAGAATTGCTCTGGTCAGATGAGGGTGCTCTCTATCGGGGTCTCAACCATTCTAAATCGCTATTTTGCAGATTTTAATTTCGATTAAAATTTGTGTGGAGGTTAATTATTTTAATTTAAAATAAATTTTATGCCACAGTTTTTTTATGCACAAATTAACACAAGAATTGATCCGATCAGATGAGGCGTTCTCTCGCTATAGTGTACTCAAGCCCTGTAAATTTCTATTTTGTAGTTTGTAATTTTAAATAAAATTTATGTGGAGATTAATTATTTTAATTTACAATAAACTATCTGCCACAGATAATGCTCTCTACGCACAAATTGACACCAGAATTACTCCGATCAGATGTCGTGTTCTCTCGCTGCAGTGCTCTCAATCATTGTAAATCGCTATTTTGTAGTTTGTTTTTTGAATTAAAATTTATGTGGAGATTATTTTTTTAATTCAAAATAAATTAACCACTACTGTTTATGTACGAAAAAATTGACACCATAATTGCTCCGATTGGATGAGCCAATCTCTCACTACAGTGGTTCAAGCATTTAAATTACGCAAAATCCGAGTTTCGCCGCTTGATGACGTTATTGGGATAATATTATGCGTGAAGCATGAAGAATAAGGACTATAAAACCCAAGAAATCATACATTTAAATTAAAGGTAATATGCTTACAGTTGACGAGTAATTGCCCACGACCAAGGGCAAAATTTCGTGTCAGTTTTCTGAACATGCGGTGTAAGACGTTATCACGTCAAAAGAGTTCGGCTCTCTAAAAAATTCGGAAAATGTAGCCAAGGAGACTCGAGTCTTTAGACCTGCCTCTAAATCTACAAATAAACCACTGTACATAAGCTCAAGCTAAGTTAAGTGGGGGTTCAAGTTTTTGTGATCTTTTGTGACAGAGGGGGGAGGGAATATTCCTGGAAAAAGACGTAAAAATGTGACGAACTGTGACATAGGGGGGGGGGGGGGGGGTTAAAAATTGCGTGACATCATTAAAGGACGTCCCCTGATTTGATATTCATTATTTGCATCCTTTGATATTCTTTGCTGCATAAGAAGTGCATTAAGCCCCCATTCACATCGCATAACACATCTTTGAATTTAGTACAGATTTCTTATGAATTTAGTACAGATGTTAAAGAATTGATTTCCACCTGGTGATCATCTATTGAACAGTCTACATTTAAGTCGAATGTGAAGATATTTTTCGGTACGATTAAGTGATTTGACTGGTTAACCCTGTGATCCGAAAATAAGTTTTTTCTCCGTAACTTAACACTTCTTGATGATATACCAGGCGGATAAAGTTTAGAGTTTATTAAAGTAGCAAAAACTTCTTCATTAATACTGAGGCGGTATGATATATAATCGTACTGGCCACCATTTCTGAATGCAATTGATGAAGCCTTTAAATTGTTCGTCAGTAACTGATGAATGAATTCTGCTTATAAAGATCCATAGTTTGTGATTATATCATGACAGATAATAGCGCATTCCATAGATATAACTAGAGTTTCTAATACCATTTTGTCGTCCTGCTCAATCGGAATTTCAGTTGCTTGAGCTGGAGGCACTACCAATTTACTAATTTGTGATCTAGTCATTACCCGTTCGGATGGTACCTGTACTATGTTGCACCTTGGAAACAAAAGTGGCACTATGCCAAAAACGCCAATTTTGAGTTATAACGACATTTAGATTACTTGAAAGAAAGCGCTTATAATGAAAAGACATGCGTTCTAATAGTTTGGATACTTTTTACAGGAGGTTCAGTTTAGTTATTTGTTTAGATATTGATCTTAGTGTTGTGTCAAAACTTTAAACGATCATAATAATTTTGTATAATACCACTTTCGTTTTCAAGCTGCAATGTATTATTAAAAATTGGAATTATACCTTTACAACTTCAAATTGGGACTAAATAATTTCAAAGTGAGACTAAAGAATTTCAAAATGGAACTAATTTTTCGTGCAAAACATTTGAACTGGTACTTTTCCTTCCCTAAGACTAAGAATTTATTCTCAATTTAACAGAACACACTTTTGGGGAATAGAGAATAAAAGTTGGGAATTTTTGCCGTTTGGAATTACTGTAATATTTCCCCGAATTCCCAATTCCATTGGAAAACTAGAGTAGGGCCACTTGAAGCTAACCTCAAATGTAAAAAACTATTGTTTTGTTACCATTACAAAATAAATTTGCTTTTACGTTCTATGGGGCACGTTCAAAAAGGCTGTATAGCGAAATCTTATAGAACTCTAATAAATGAACTTATTGATTCTGTAATTTTCGTTGATTTGTGAGATCGTGCCTGTCACAAAGTACATCATTCTCTCACTATAATCGGTCGCAATTTCTTGTCAGGTGTGACATGTTATACCATCACTTTCGATACGTTTGTTTTGTCTCTTGTAGCAAGAACAAAATTATGCCCTATTTCACTTTTTCAATTATGTATTTTCTAAAGCCATCTCAGCTTGCTCGATTTTCTTTTTTTTTTTTTAAATTAATTTATTATGACATAGGGTACGGTCAAGAATTCAGCCGCTGCGCAGTTTTTGCAGCAAGTCGGTCAAAAATTAAGATTTGTAGCTAATACTGCGCATTCCGTCGGATTAAAATGCAGCAAATAAAGTTAGCCTGCGCAGTTTACGCAGCCACATTAAAACGGATGCAAAAACCATAAATGTCAATTTTTTTCTAAATTCAATTTTATACATTATTATTGGCGAAATAAAATAAAAAACCACGATTTCTCTCGATTATTCATAATCGCGGGGAATTATAAAAGTAGCTAAATGACAAATGTCTTACAAACTTGCAGTCAGGCTGCCGGTCGTATAAAAATGCAGCCAATATTTTTTGCATTTCGCCTGCTTTTCGATTTTTTTGTGCAGCTTAACCTGCGCAGCGGCTGAATTCTTGACCGCACCCTGAGACTGCGCTCATCTAGCAATTTTTCTTTCGAATACAATTTTTTATATTTCTAGTCAAATTCTCTTTTGTTGGGATGTAACCCACTGGTTAGTCCCATAATTAATTAAACCTATTTACTAATATTAATTTAGTAAGTTCACTAGGTCAAGTGGCCTCGTTCTTTGAAGTCTTCTTACAACGACAGTTACCTATCATATGGCGAATATAGGGGTTTCCATGTTCCTGTAGCATTATTTCGGGTTTTGCGGTATGCATTTTAATTTCATCTTTGATGTATTCCATCCGTAGGTCCCTTTGAACGTCTTCATTTCTTTGTACCACGGGGCATTTACGATGCTACGAAGAACCTTGTTTTGAAATGTCTGTATCATTTTGGTGTTTGTTTGCTTGGTACATCCCCAGAGTTGTATACCGTAGGTCCATATCGGCTTCAGAATTTGCCGATATAGCGGCAGCTTATTGTGAATTGTAAGCTCAAAGCCTCTACCTATGAGCCAATACATTTTTCTAAACCTTTATTTGCATATGGCACGTGTCGCGAGTTAATTTCTATAGGTAGATGGTAAGCCTTTTGATATGTAAAGTTAATATGCGTGGATTTTGTCTCATTAAGCTTGATTCACCAATGCTTTGTCCAGTTACAAACCGTTTCATCCTCTATAGTTTGCTCGTTGCATCAGCGACATTACTTCCAATTGCCATAATTGCTGTGTCATCTGTAAAGGTGGCTATGGTTCCTTCATTTGTGGTTGGTATATAGTAAATACAGGATTGGTCCTAAAACACTCCCCTGCGGGACACCAGCAGAGATTTTTTTTATCTCAGAGTACCTATTCATCCTCATATTTCACCCAAAAATGTCTATTGGATAAATAAGATCTTAGTATGGCATAGAATTACCTCGGCAAATCTCGATGCAGCTTATATTCCCGTATGATTGCGCGACATCCAGGAATATGCTTGAGCATACTTGTTTATAGTGAAAATAATATCTCAGCGAAACTCATTTTTACATCGTTGTGCGCAGCCAACAGTGAAGTAGTTAAAATAAAAATTAAAATTCAAAGAAGGGTCGGCTGAGTAATAGTTTTAAAAACAAAAAAAATTATAAATAAAGATATGTGAAATTTGATTCCATTAAATAATGTAATTTATATTAGAAAATATTACAAATTCTCATTATTTTATAGGTAAATTATAAAATAACATGCGAAATTAAAAAAATATAAAAAATATTAACAACACCACTGGATATGTAACGTTATACCCATTTAAGGTACGAACTAGGCATATTTACAAAGAAATGTCATTTTTCGTGTTAAAGCAAAACAACAAAAAAACTCGATTTTAAATTTCAATTTGTTCAAGGCAAGCTAATGACATTAAAATTATCTTAAATGTTATCAAAAGTTCTAGTTCTAGTGTGTTATCTAAATTAAAATTACATTAATTATTGTGAATAAATTTGAGGAAAAACATAATTCAAAATAGACAAATTCTAACCTCAAAATGTAAACAAATTAGCCTAAATACATCGCTGTGTTTACGCCATTTGTTTTGATGCGCGAGAGCTGTCAGAATTTCGCTGAGATATTATTTTCACTATACGTTCTTCCAATTATGTTTATTATTCTATGCACCTGTTCAATTGTAGAATGCTTTTCTCTGAATCCAAACGGATGTGGAGGAATTAGTTGTCGGTCCTCAATTATTGGTTTAAGTCTATTTATTAATAATTTTTCAAAAAGTTTTGACATAATTGGCAGCAGAGAAATTAGCCTGTATGCTTTTTATCGTTAGGTAGCTTATCAGGTTTTGGTATCAACATTGGTTACTTCTGCTACTTTCTATTGATGCGAAACATATTTTAACCGAAGGCTCGCATTGATTATGTGTAGGCGAAATCCTTTGCCAGGTAGAGCTTTGATAATTTGGCAAGTAATCAAGTCATACCCTGGGGCTTTTCTAACATTCATGTTATTTTTCACATCTTCTTTTAATTCTTTGAGAGTTACTGGCCGTATGTCAACCTCATGCAGCTTGTGAATTGACATTATATTTTCGTTGGCAGTTGGCCTTGGTAGTGGTTGGAAGGTTTCCTGGAGATACTCCGCAAAGAGATCAGCCCTCGTGGAGGCATTTGCATTTTAGGTCTTTTAAATCCCTTCGTCGCCTTCCACAGTGAGTAATCAGAATTTTTTTCATCAGTTTGGCAAACTAGATATCTGTTGATTGATTAATTTTTAACTTCTTTAAGGGATTTGAGACTGATACATAAATTGTTAAGAATGGTTTTGTTCGATTAATTTACCAGGTTTTACGCGCCCGACGTTTTTCTCTTACCAACTCTGTAACTTCCATTGGGTAGGATATGTTAAGCGTCTTCTTATTTTGTAAAATGGGGCTGTTTGCCAACGCAGCACAGTGAATTATTTCATTTAGTTGTTCCAATTCGCCTTCCAACTGGTGAGAATTTCTTATCGGTACCTGGAGATCGATTTTTTCCTCCATTAATTAACGAAAGAGCCAAGTTTGTTTTTGAATTTGTTAATCTAGATGCACTTTCCCTTTGGATTACCGTTTCACTGACTGTCATGATAACCGGTGAGTGATCCGAGACTAGAGAATTGCTGTTTTCAATGTGAATGTAGTTCTGAGATATACCTCTTGCTACATAAAAGTCTATTAGGTCCGGTATCTTAGCTGCGTCACTGGGCCAGTATGTTGGGACTCTATCATCCAAATTTTTGTTTGCGATATTTTATCGATGTGAAGAAAAGAGTTAGTATACAATAGGCTGAGATCGCATTAGAAAAACCGTAATAAAAAAAGAAAATAGAGTACAATTTTGTTTTTGTTATAAGAGACAAAATTTTATCGAAAGTGAAGGTAGGTATTGAAAAATACATCTTAAGATTGGCTAACTTCAGTGAGTTTATAAATTCGAATGGCATTGAATTGTTGATTGCATTGAAATCCAAGGCGTCCTTTTTATTTGTCGCCCAAGAAAAACCAAGATTGCCGTAGGCAGGCGACCGTAAACAAATTTATTTCGCACCAGATTACTTATGATGATTGATGGTATACCGTATAATACTATGTATAATTATTCTCCAATCTCTCTATTTCCTATTTTTCAATAATATAAAATCTTTAAATGTTTATAATTGTAAATCATAGAATTTATTATTTAAACCATCTTTCTAAATATATGAATCGATATAGATCATTAACAATAGAAAAAGCTAACAAAAAATTTTTATTTAGTTTGGAATTTTACATTTGCATTTTTTCTCTAAAACTTAAACCAAAGTAAAATTCTATCGATCAATTTTTGACTTTAGAATAATTTTCTCCTTCGTCAGTTTTTATAATGGTCTACAGAATACAGTTTATTCAGAGTAAATCGAATTTTGATATAAGACTATCTCGCGCAAACTAGTTTTCATTTTAAATTTCTTGTGCATGTTATGCTTAAATTCTCCAATTTGTAAATTATTTGGAAGAAAATATTTTGTTTGTGTGGAAGATATTTGTTAATTGTAAAAGAGTCACTCTACCTAATCCAAAACAACACTTTTGCTTTATTTCAGTTGTTGTGGCTTTAGGCAAAGAGTATAAAATGTCAAGAGCAACGAAACTGAAAGGAATACAAAAAATATGTTATACAATCCGCATAATGGCATTTCTACTTAAGTGATTACATTTGTCCAGTTAGAAACAAAACAATGAACGAATAGCAGAAATTTAAGGCAGAAACGATTAATTATAATTTGTTTTGTTGTAACTGCTACCTAGTAAAATAAAAATATTATTTGTTGGTGTTCCATGTGATTGCATTCTGTATTCGGTACTCTTTCTGTTCTATACTCTTTGGTTTAAGTACAATCGGCTTACTCTGGGTAAACCGTGATTTAGAATAATAAAAACACGACATAAAACAGGAGTGCTGCATTTTATTTAGCTTAGATTACATTAAGTCAAAAATTATCACTAGAGAATTTTTTTTACGAAAACTTACGAACATTTTTTAGGGTCGGCGTAATACAAATATTCTTATTTTATATTACATTTAAGTAACTTTAAATAATAAAGAAAAAAACATCATAAATTAATCAATAATCATAAAAAAATATTATATAAGTTTATATACACATCACGGTTTATCCGGACTAAAATTCATAAGCTTAAAACAATATAAAAATTTCTCACACAAAAAGCTCGTTAGGTTTGTGGTTTTGCCCTAATTCGATAATAAGACTCCAGCTTAATTTAAAACTATTAACACTTCCTAAATTCTTGCTTTTACACTCCTTTACGTGGTTTAATGTCCGAACAAATTATATTTCGTATACCTTAACAAACCTCTTTTGTCGAGTGTTTGGATTAAACAAATTCGTTTGACTCTGAATAAACCGCGATATATAGAACAAAATAAAAACACGGTATTGGGTTATTGTCAGACAGAATTGGATCAAGTGGTAGTTGAACATAACGGCTCTCGATGCTTCTAGAAACTAGCTAAAATTTTGCTTACATTTTTTTCTTTGAACATAGAACAATTTTTAAACTAAAATACTCGATTCTAAGCGATTTGATAGCAGTGTATCTACCGACCCAATATGTGATTATGGCTTCGCAAAGCGTCTTTTTTTTTACCAAAAATGTATGTTATGCTTGTTTAGGACTACCATCATTGTTTATCACAACTCTCTACAATAATATAATTATTTTGCTTTTTTTTTTTTTTTTTTTTTAAACAAAAATGAACATACTAAAAAAACATAAATATTACCCACATGTTTATCCTAAAATTAATTAAAAATTGTTATATCCTTAAAATATTTAATATATGTATATCCATGTCAATCATATTTTTGCCGATTTAATTTTTATTTGTAAATTCCATATAACTATTCTATATTATTTTAATATGTTGTTTTTTTGTTGATTATGTAAAATGTAAACAATACAAATATTTCATTCTTCAAACAAATTCAGTCAATAAAATTATTAATTCATTATGAAAATGGTATTTTAATAGTTTCAGTTGATTTAATCAAATCCATGGTGTTTGAATTTCCAGAAAAATTAATTTCAAAATCTTAATATTTTAGAATTTTTCCAAAATATCCTAAAATTTACAATTTATCGTTATATTTATTATTATTTTATACTATATTGTATTTTGGTAACACGATCTTTTAGGTAACAATGATAAGACCATAATATCGTAATGTCGTTTTCGATTGACCAAAAAAACTAAACTCAGTGCAAAAAAACTAAACTCGAACATTTTTTACTATGGCGAGTTTAGTTTTTTTTGCACTGAGTTTAGTTTTTATTTATCAATCGAAAACGACATAATTGATGGGTGCATGACGAATTTATTTATTGATATGCACAACGACTAAAACCGAATTATTAACTAAATTTCGGTCAAGCTAAGGCTAAGTTCTACTTTTTTTATTTGTAATGGATGCTCTCTTACGTGTTTTCACCTTTTCATAGCATTATTATCTTCGATTGAATTTAACGAAATTTGAATTAATTTAGCTTGTACCGTATTTGTAGCTAAAAATATGTTACAGCAGTAATTTAAGATCACGGATTCATCACTTTAGGTATATGATTTTCAATAATGTATAATGCACGAAAATCAATTATAATTTAACAACTACGTAGATTTTCATTTTGAAATTTCATTTGTTTATGGCTATCATTGTTAAATGTGCTGGTCAACAACCATTTGAATGATTAAAACGCTCTTGGTTCGATATATTTCCACAATAATCAAAATAAAATGAAAAAAAAAAAAAAAAAATACTTTTCAGGGGGACTAGACTGCAAACTAAATTATGATGTTACTAAATAGATAACAGAAAGTCTACCTACCTATTCTGCTTAGTTCATAACCCCAATTTCGATATAATTTTCGGATTTTCTATTATTATACATACTCCTATAATTGTTTTGATCAAAAATTAAAAATAAATTGTAATATTATGATATTTAATAACCATTCAAACTAAATTATATAAAAATAAAAATAATAATTTATAAACAAAGATTTAAAACCTAAAATTTAGTCGTGTGGTGTTTTTATTTTGTCATTTTGATATCAATAAAATTGTTGACTGAAAAGTTTAACACTTATTTTGCATTTAAAATATAAAAAATGTATAAGAACATTTCAACTGATTTCCTTTTTAATTTTATTTGTATTTTGTGTTGCCATTTATCAGTTAACAAGAATATATTTAGGTAGTTTTTTTTTACTTAAACAATAAGTTTAAAAAAATTAAGACAAAAAAACAACATGATAATATAATATAATAAAAATATTTTTGCTTTTATAATTTTTTACATTTTTTATAATCTTTAGATTTTATGTAATTTTTTTTCATGTATTATCTTTAATTGTTATCTTCTTTTGTTTTATTTATTTATATTATATAATTATATTATCATTATTATTATCATTAATTCAGAGAATTATCTTTCCCAAAATCATACCAACAATAGTCATAATAATTGCGATACCGATATAAATGAAAGTTGTTTGTTGGTTTGCTTCAATTGGTGGTGGTGAATAAGGATTAGTTGGATATTGGGGTGCAGATGATTGCACCGACGCACTTTCTTTAGAATACTTTAGAATTTCCTCCTGAAAAAAAAAAAATAGAAAAAAAGTATTTTAGTAAATTACAATATTCGTCTGATTATTTAATTTGCTTATTTTAATAATTGAAATTTCTTTTTCTCATGATTTTAAATATTCCCTACTGTTTTGAAGACAGCTTCTATTCGCCTTTTAACTCAAAGTGTCTGACCCCGAGGGGTCAAAAACCTAAACAAAAACAAAATTTTACTATTTCTTAGTGATTTCGTTATAAAATTTGTAATCTTTTGTATATTGGGAATATAAAACGTGAGCCCATGACGGATGTAATAGTTATTGTGATAAATAAGCCAAATTACTAGATCACAATTTAATTTTTAGGTTTTGGCTATTAATTTATAATGAAATAAAATTATTTGAAATGCCGGTTTGCCGTTTGTGCATGGAGTAATGCCTTTAGTTATATAACCGAAAACGAAACAAAACTCGAACAGGCACTTAGTTATGTAAAATTGATTAAGGGCCTGCTCGAATTCTGTAATAAGCGTATTTCCTTGACAAATTTACAACAACAATTGTATAGGATAAACCCTCACAAGAATAGGTTAGGTTAGGTTGAAGTGGCTGCTATCGCACACTTAGGCCAGCAATGGCCCGTTGTGTTGCCACTCGCAAGAATAACATTAACCCAAAAAAATATTGGGTTAAATTAAACCCAATTCTAATTTTTGGTTATGATACCTGCCACCAGGTCATATTACATACAAAGAAATTATAATAACCTATTCGCTTTTTAACGCAAAGTGGCTGACATCTGGTGGGCGATATTGAAACTAGAGTTAAAGGTGAACAGCCATCAAAAAAATATATTTTTGGACAATTTTATTGTTGATTACGGTTCAAAACAACCTTTTATTGCACATGAAAGATATATTTCTTTATTCAGCGGCAAAATAATTCAAAAATAACACACTTAAAAATAAACGCTGAATTGCTGTTCACCTTTAACTAGTGGTGATCGTGGCACCTCTTGCGGTGCTTTAAAGGCGAATAAGGGAAATCGCTAACAAATTTTGAAGACAACATGACTCTTAGGTAGGGATGGCATTACTAGTAATTGAACGAATCCCAATAAACAACTCAATTAAATATTAAAGCGAATATAATATTAATATTAAACGAAATAAAAAAATAAAATCTCGGTTGAAAGGTAGGGAACAATTTTATGTACACATACAATTTTTTTGACCTTTTTTACCATTTTCTTCGTTCAACGGTTAGTGGTGCCATCTCTACCCGAGGCACAGGTACTAGCATTTTAACGCAACCCAACAAGCAGATGTTTGCTTCAAGCTTTACTATGAGAATTATGACTAATTTCCCTTATAGATATTATAATTTATTTGATTACATATTAAATTTATATTTTATTTCAAAAAGTTGGCTTTTGCCAATTAAATCAAATTAGCTATTTTCTTGGGAAACAAATAAACAAAAAATAATTCGAATTCTATTTTGTTCAAAATACGCTTAGTAATTGTTTTCTCGTAGTAATTTTTGGCATATAATAGGGTATAAAACGCACTCATCAGAATTACTACAGCCTTGCCCTGTAGTAGAGTTTGACAGATCGGAAGTAATTAACGTTCGTTTGGATTTAAACATAAAATTACTTAATTTAGACTTTATAAAATTTAATTTAAATTAATTAATATTATGTACATAGATAATAAGATTCTAAACTACACTCAGCGACAAAAAAAACCCTCGCACCCAATTTTTTATATACATTTCTACTTTTCACTTCAAAAAACACAATTATATACCGTTATACATAAAGTTTTATAGTCTAGTTTAGTTTTTTCTCTTAGTCTTTTATTTTCTCTTTTGAGTTTTGACCAAAAATTTATATAAAAAAATAATCAAACGAAATTGTAATGGGATTATCTCTGGAACAAAAAGCGCATATTGCGATACTTTATAAAAAAAGTACTCAAATAGAGTTATTGCAAAACGGCTGGTAACTAATGAGTGGAGTGTGCGAAATGTTCTAAAAAATTATAGTTCTGAGGATTCTATTCTGCGTAAAAAAGGTAGTGGAAGACCTAAAAAAACGTCGGAACGGGGTGAGCGGATAATAAAGCGCATATGTTTAAGAAATCGGTTCCAATATGCTGGCGAGATAAACATGACCGTTGAAAACCCAATCTGAAAAAAAAATTAGTGGCAGAACTGTCCAAAGACGGCTCAAAAATATGAAATTAGAGGCACGGCGACCGGCAAAAAACCACTTTTAGTTCCAAGAATGAAGAAGCAACGGTTAGAATGGTCTAAAGCCTACAAAAACTGGACTCGACATGAATGGGCACAAGTTATATTTTCAGATTAATCCAAATTTAACTTGTTTGGGCCCGATGGAAACGCAGTGGTACGCCGTAGAAAAGGAGAACGATATTCAGATGAGGACGTTCTGCCGACTGTAAAACATTCTCCTTATGTAATGGTAGGGGGCAATAACAATGTTGGGAGTTGGGCGTATAATAATACTAGAAGGGCCAGTGAATGCGAAAAAGTATAGAGGTATCATTGCTGAAGGAGTGGTACCTACTACTTTGGAGCAACTTTCGGAGCATACTAAAGAATTAATATTTCAAAACGATTCAACTCTTTCTCATAGAGCTAAATCTGTAAGTAAAGCAGGATCCATTTTTAAGTTAATCAATATATAATTTATTTCTTACCTGTTTTCTTTATTTTCAGGTTAAAAATTATAAGAATTCGGGTGGAAATACTTCGCTTCCATGGCCGGGAAATAGCCCAGATCTAAATCGCATAGAGAACTGCTGGCTCTATATGGGCAAAAACATTAGAGAAAGACGTCCAAAAACGATTTCAGAATTAAAATTGATTATTGAAGAGGTTTGGCATAACAAAATTGGTTTAAATTATTTGCAAAGGTATACCACGAGTCGATGCCGCGGCGTAATAACGAAGTTATTAAAAAGAAAGGACGATGTACTAATTATCAATAATTTTTAAGAAGTAACGGCAAAAAAAGCAATAAAATGAATTATTATTAATAAAACTGATTTTATTAATATTATTTTAATTTTTATTTTAAAAATTAAATAATTTAATCTTGAGAATTAACTTCTTATTTCAATTAAAAGTTACATTTGAAAAACTAAAATTGTGTTTTTTTTTATTTTTTGTTTTTTCGATTTAGAATTTATTTAATATTTAAGATGAAATAATATACTAATTAAATGCAAAAGTTTTCTTGGTTTTTTTTAGAAAATCATAAGAAATTGACGTTTTAAGGGAGAACACCACTGTGAGATTTTCAAAAAAAATCGATTTTTTTTTTTGCCTTTAAAAGATCCTTTACACCCTCAAAAATATGATACAAATTCGTTTATAGCTAAAAAAAATTTTTTTTAGAAGGTTTTCAAGCATTTTCCTGAGAGCTCTTATTGAGAAGTTATTGATACCAAAAGCTTTAAACGCGTTTTTCTCGAAACCGTGTTTTGGAAATCTGCACGCAGCAGAACTCAATCAATTTTTGTTCAATCGACTTGAAAATTTAACTGTAGCTTCTTAAATAGATTTAAAATCGAAGTACATGAGTTTTTTTGATTCATTAAAAATTAAAAAAGATATACAACTTTTTATACGAAAATTATAGTCGAAAAATGAAACTTTTTCTTCAAACTTGTCTCAATTTTTTATTTTTTCGAATTTTTTAATTTCCTCATGTACTTCGATGCTAAAACTAATATATTTCATGAAAATATTTTATTTTTTGTTCCAGGAACAAATTTAAGACACTTCTACTGAGTGCAGCGGAGCGACTCTAGGCAAAATTACTTCTACTAAAGCTACTCTAGCGCCGCCATTTTGTATTTTTTTTACATAAAAATTTTTTTTTGTTTACTTAAATATATGCCAAATATACCCTAAAAGTTTTTTTTCTCTAAACCCAACCCATTTCTCAAAAAAAAATACCAAACTAAGCACTTGAAAATGGTAGGTCACAGTGGTGTTCTCCCTTAAGGAGAGTTTCTAAAAAAATTGTTAATGCAAGGGTTTTTTTGTCGCTGGGTGTAAATAAATGATTTTATTTAGTGATCCGCCAAAGTATAGTTTATGTACTATGACTATAACTAGCACCACATTTTACTTGGTAAAATGTTAGTTTTATTTCTCGAAAAGAAAAAATATAAATTTCAGATCCTTTAGGGAATTTATAGTTTCATTTCACGACAATTAATGTCACAGGATTGGCCTAATTTGGTATTAAGTTCAGTATAAAAATTATTCATTTTCAGTTATCTTGGAATTATTTGTGGAACTGGAAATGAACCGTCTTCAATGATTGTGTCTTTTAACAAACTACAATTAATATAAAAACTACATAAGTTTGATCATATTCATCCATTTTTATTAATTAATATAACATAATTCAACAATCGAAAATAGTTAAATTATTCAATTTACATTTATACAATTAACGTCAAACAAAAATCAAAAAAAGCAGCGAAAAAAGCGAAGGAGAATGTTTTACTTTTAAAGTGTCAAAAACTACAACGAGAAAATAATTACTACAGTATTCGAGCAGACCCTAAGGGCCTGCTCGAATTCTGTAGTAATTGTTGTATCGTAGTAATTTTTGACACTTTAAAAGTAAAACATTCTCCTTTGCTTTTTTCGCTGCCCGAATACTATTTTTGTTTGACGTTAATTGTGTAAATTTGAATTGAATAATTTAACTATTTTCGATTGTTGAATTATGCTGTTTTAATTAATAAAGATGGATGAATATGATCAAACATTCAAACTTATGTAGTTTTTATATTAATTGTAGTTTGTTAAAAGACACAATCATTCAAGACGGTTCATTTCCAGTTACACAAATAATTCCAAGATAACTGAAAATGAGTATGACTTGTCGTGAAACTATAAATTCCCTAAAGGCTCTGAAATTTATATTTTTTCTCTTCGAGAAATAAAACTAACATTTTACCAAGTAAAATGTGGTGCTACTTATAGTCATAGTACATAAACTATATTTTGAAGGATCACTAAATAAAATCATTTATTTAGTTTAGAATTTTATTGTACATAATATTAATTAATTTAAGAAAAAATACAGGTTGACGCTCGAAGAAGAAGGACGTGTTTTTGTCGTCTTCTTCGAGAAAATTTTAATTTAATTAATTTTTAGTTTATTTTATTTTCTAATGTAGTGTAAAGTGTTTAACCCTTTCAAACGCCATTTAAAATTGACTTTTGTCCAAAAATAAAATACGTAGCACAATTATGCACTGCTATGATATGGGCTTGTTCATAAAACTGTAGTGTGAACATAAATATATAAGAGAACGATCGCACAAGAGAAATGAGACAAAAATTAAAAATTACGGTTGGTCGAAGCGATGAAAGTTGATGTACAATATATTGTACAAGGCGTTTGAGAGGGTTAAATATATAATTTATATATAATTTATTTTAATTTAAGTTATTTAAGTAAAAGTGTGTGCATAAGAATAGTGAAAATTTAAATATGGATAGAATGCAATCTATCGGGATGCATTCAACAGGCATTGTTTTATATTTTTATTTTTATTCTCATATTTATAGCGAAACAAGTCAAATTTTGGCTTTCTCGCTTAATAATGCATGTCTTAAATTTGTGTAGTTGGCGCATAAAATTCGAATGGTCAAATACATTATCTCGTATTTAAATTTAATTAAAATCGAATAAATAAATTTACGCATTAAATTTCTGTTTCTGTACATGAATATACAAGTTTTCGGTTTCTCTCTTTTCTCTTACGAGATTATGTATGTGTTGTATTTTTTGTTTTATGTGGAAACGACACAAACACATATATTCTTTATTTATATACATAAAAAGAATATAATTTCTATTATATAATTTCTATCAAGACAACATTGGTTCTATAGTGTTCGATTGTTGATATTTGCTTCTGAATTGTATTCACAGTCGTGTATGTGTAGTGTACGAGGTTATTTTCGGAAATATATACAGTAATATATAATATAGTGAAGCCTATTATATATGTATATAATATAGAGAAGGCATGTACCAAAACACACTATGTACACATCGATACTTTCCCTGCTGCGCACGTGAAGGATTATATGAAAAGTTTGTTTTCTCTATGTGCGTTGGTGGTTTTAGTTTTGTACTGTAATACGATTTTATTATTTTTACTTGGCGTTGTTGTATTCTTTGTGTTTATAGTGCTCTTTATATACAATGAACTACACAACGCAAAATTTTCATGTATTCAATTCAAATAAGATTCTTATACTACGTATAATCGAGTAATTTTGAGTTGAATTGGAAATTTAATTAGAATTAAAAGTTTCTTGTGTTCGATTCTAATGGGATTTGTTTACTTTGTATTATCGAGTAAATTTGAGTTGAACCAGAAACTATCGTATGTAATACAGTGAGGTCTCGTTATAGTGAATACTGATTTAAGGAAATTGTAATTTCGCAAGGAAATTTTATTCGCCAAAGTGATAAATGTTTATGTGAAAATATATGGTTAATAAGGAAATAAAATAATAAAACTTTGCATATGTAAATACACAACTAAATTAAATTATTAAATAATTAAATACATTTCTCCGGTTCCTTTGGCTGCGCTGTTTCGAGATTTCACTGTTCATATAAAATTTTTTGGTTTATTTAAGCATGATTATTTTTAATACGGGGTAGTTAATTTTACTGAACTGCACGGAATTCCTAAACTGAATTCATACTTTAGAAACTAATTAGTTCTTATAACTTTAAATTTGGGTACTGGTGATATTAATTGTAATTCATTCCAGAAAAGTCATCACAGATGAAACTTCTATACTTTAAGTGGCAGGTTCACGAAAATGGTTCATTTATAATAGTAGTTTTGAGTTAAACTGTAGTTTTTTGGATCGGATTGGTGAAATTGGGATTCCGGGAAGGACTGGCACCCTATTGATTTTGTTTATCAGTTATTTTTGTTAATATGTGAATAGTATCTAAAGGAGTTCCTTTTTTAGTTCACTGATTAATAAGTTAATTTTCAGAATATAACTCAGTTCCAGAATTAATCATTATTAGAGGGATTAAAATAATTCCTTTCTAATAAAGAAGCTAATTTCAAGTATAGATTATAGTTTCAGAATTAGTAATTATTAGGGATTAAATTAATCCCGTGTTTCAGAATTAAATTCCAGCTTAAATCAACCTTCCAGGATCAACAAGGAGTGAAGAAGCTGAAATTAAAAATTGTGTTAATTTTGTAAGCTGATGAAATTAATTAATTGTTAAAATTTATAGGGGTGCCAACTAGAGGATTTTTTAAATTATTTATTGAATTATTTAAGTGGCCTAGGCTAGGATTGATGCGGATGTAATTTTAAGTATACTTAAATTAATAAAATCTTAGGTGTTTAGAGGGGTTTATTTTAAGTATACTGATGAATAATTTAATTTGTTTCAGAATTTAAGATTGCTCCAGAATTAATCATTTTTAAAGGGATTAAATGTAATCATAATTTTCAGTAACAAAGGTATAGCCGGACTCAACGCTCCAGGAACAACAAGCAGTTAACAATCATGTAGTTTAGAAATTGTGTTGTCTTGTGTTGTCTTATTTACTAACTATCAACCGCCATGGTGTCTGGAACCGGGTTGAGTCTCTGTTACTAACATACCTTTCCTTTCCCTCGATTTTGTTATTCGTAAGAGGGTGTACGGTGGACCCGGCGTATCCGGGAAACTTGCCTTAGGCTTGGTCGTACACACTAAATCAATCAATCAATCAACATAATATTAATTAATTTAAATTAAATTTTATAAAGTCTAAATTAAGTAATTTTATGTTTAAATCCAAACGAACGTTAATTACTTCCGATCTGTCAAACTCTACTACAGGGCAAGACTGTAGTAATTCTGATGAGTGCGTTTTATACCCTATTATATGCCAAAAATTACTACGAAAAACAATTACTACAGAATTCGAGCAGGCCCTAAGTATAATAAGATAGTATTACTTGGAGTTCTGCCGCTACGTTTGGTTAATGTCTCCACTAGTCACTTAAATAGAAATTGGTTAAGAGTGGAATTCCTTTTCTAGCAACAGTTGTATTGCTTTCACCAAAAATCAAAAAATTACAACAACAATCGTACTAGATAGACCAAAAAATAGTTTAGCTAACCCAAAAAAAATTAGTGGTTAAACAAATCTTAACCAAATTTTTAGTTTTAATACCTGCCACAAGAGTGAAATTGACAAGAAAATACACTAAAACAAATTAAACCAAAATTTGGTTAAGTTTGCTGTTGCTTTGATTAGCCATTAACCAAAAAAAATACCTAACTCATTATGGTTGAAAGCAATACGCTTAACATACAAAGTACAAACTATAAAATTTAATTTTTATTACTTTTCTTCATCTTCATATAATATTTGCATTAGTATAAGTTTGTTATGATTATTTTTGTTTTTTCCGATGCAAAAAAATGATTGACATTGATAAATGAATTTTATTTTAATAGAACGAGCAAAATATTTGATATTATTGTTTTGAACATTTTTGTTTTGCAACGCATACTACATCAATGTTGGTTTATTTAGTCCAGAAAAACTGTAAATATTTTGTATCTCTGTCTAGCTACATTATTTTTGCATAGTCTATCTTGGTTCATCTTAAACCAAATAAATTATAATACCTATAAAGGACATAACTATACTTTTCCATAGTAAACTTGCGGTCAATGATATAGGCAGATTTATCGAGAATGCAGTGTTATTTAATACGTGAAAACATAGTACGGGATAACTTCTAAAGATGTCAGCTTTACCAATTTTTAATTTTTGGTAAATAAATAAAAAATAAAATTAATTTTTTTTATAATTCATGTCTAGTTGTAAGTTTTATTGGTGTTTTTTGTTTTTGTTTACATTTTTGTTTCGATACAACAAAAAAAAATTTAAAAAAAAACTACTAGTGCCATCTTTAGATTTAATCCATCTATCGCTTGTTTTGACAGCAAAGACCTTTATAGGTATTATAATTTATTTGTCTTAAACCAACATAAAACTAACGTTGCCCTTCTTCATTCATGTACAATATGAAACACAAAATTAAAATTGTTGTTGTATTTCGTAGTTAGGGTTACCAACCGTACTCTTTTGTAGCCTAACATATCTGTACTCTCTCTTTTCCCGTAATTACATCAAAAGTACTCTTTTTCAAATTTGAACAAACATACATATATAACTTTATTGTTTTCATTTGTAATTTTAAAATTAATTCATAAAATATGTAATACATGGACTCAAATCTAGATGTCTTCCTACAAATAACATATCAAACTGCTATAAAACTATTACATTTTCCTGAGCTACAACTTATAACAACTTCACGCTACGACTCACATTTCTCATTAAACGTGAATATCCCAAGTAATCGTTTATTATTTATATAGAATATACTACGAAAATCGGATCTAGAACAATACCTTGCGTCAATTAAGCACAACAATCTGTGAGTACCTCCAAAAAAATTGATCTGTTTATTGTGCATAAAAATGAATTAGGAAAGAAAATTGGCGGCGAAAGCCACTTTAGCGGACCATACGGTTAAGCATCATCAAAGTTACAAATCTTGTGACTGCTCCACAAATTTTTTTTTTTTCGCTGGCGCTACATCCCATAGAGGGATTTGGCCGCTTCATTTGACATTTCGTAATCATTTTTACAACAGGTAATGAGTGATTAATTCATTGATCCCGCCGGGAATCGAACCCGGGACCTCCAGAGCTTAAAGCAAGTTTGCTAACAACTGTGCCACCGGAGTGGCACACACAAAATTATATAGGCGTTTATTCAATGACCCGAAACTGCTGCCAAAATATCATCAGCCAGAATCAAAACAGAACCCATAGTAAATAATGTACTAGCCCCTAACTCTCTAAATAGAGCACTACAACGAATTGACACTCAAAAAATTCCGTATGTAGGTGTTTGTACGGATGGATCAAATCATGGCACCACTAAAATATTTCCCATGTTGGTGAATTTATTTTGATTATGACCTGGGAATTCAACATATTCTTATAAATGTGATCTCTGTAACAGATGACAAATCTGAAACAATTAGTAAATTAATGAGTACCAATTTAGAAAATTGCCGATTAAAGGAAACATGTATCGCTTTTACTGGGTACAACTGCTCGTATACTTATATTATTTTTTTTTTTTTATACTTTTATTTATGATTTGGGCAATATTTTAGTAAAATTGTTGTTTTTTAAATGTACTCTTTTGTACTCTTAATTAAACTACAATTTTTGGCTAGATACGTTTTTTGATCGACCCGGATATGGTAACCCTATTCGTAGTGACATGAAAACGTGTTTTGACGTTTTCACTTTTGTTTTTGTTTAAAAATAATGGCATCGAATATAGAATTCGCGGGATCGAAAACTACAAATTATAAAAAAAATTGGAAACAATAATTTTATATCATAGTTTCATTGAAATTCCATAGGATATGTTTACAATGGAGCATGCTTATAGTAATAATATTCGCCGCTGTTTTTAAATGCAGCATGCTCGGTACAGATTAGCATGTCAAATGCCATTAGTGTTTTGTATCGAAACTGTATGGTGAATTTAATAACACAAAAGAATTTTTAAATTTTAAAATGTTTATAAGTCATTTATCGACGCGTTCGAACTTCGTAGTCATAAAATTAAACGTCAAACTTTATTGACCTTTATCACGACGGTAATGACATCTGATGTGCGGAAACAAAAACAAACTCTTTTTGCATGCTCCATTCGTCAAAAAAATCGCCGTTAAATTGCCGCAAGAGGCGCTACGATTTGCACGAGCCAATGGTGGTAACCGGTTATTTATGAACCGCATTTATATTTAAATTCAAATATTATTGATAAATTAATTACCTATCTAAATGAGTTTAATGTTTTAATTGCAAAAAACGATTATTTTGAAATAAATTGACTAAGAAACATGTGTAATTATGCATTTATTTACCGGTTGACAACCATTGGCCAAGTTGTAAAACCGTTCACCAGATGTCAGCCACTTTGCGTTAAAAGGCGAATAAACGCAATAAAATTATTTTGTACGGGGAATCAAAAAATGTAAATCATATGTAAATCAATAGAAGTTTTCCAGGACTTTGATACCAATTGTTTCCTATTTTTTTTTATATGCAGTTTTCGATCCGCGATAGATCCACTCCCGCGGATTCTATAATCGACGTGAATCCTTTTGCTTTGTTTTTGTACTTGGCGAAATTTCATAAAAATTTTGTATTGAATTTACATTCTTCAATATTGCATGTACAAATAAATTTAAAAAAAAAATCTTGTTTGTTTTGTTAAGACTGATTTACATTCAAAGATTTTCGCAGATGCAGATGTTAAATCATAAATTCGTTTTCTTTACACATTAAAAAATAAATTTAAACATAAAATGTCATAAACCAACCAACACAAATGATTGGTTTTCTTGTTTATGCAACCTAATTATAGTTACTTATTCACGCAACGGCGATTTTACAGAAAAAAGATGAAACTCGACATCTGCAAAAAAAAAAGCAGACGATGGTTTTTGGGTTTGTTTCTCGGGTTTCAATTGACTTTTTTAAGCAGATGATTATTTTTTCTCTTTTTGTCTTTGTAGTTCTTCCTATGTTGTGTTTCAACTTTATGGCGTACGTCGAATGTAGTTGAATGTAAATCAGCTATTATTTGACAAAAAATAAATATAACCGAAAGATACAGTGAGCGAAATTAAATTAGCCTCATACCGTTTTTAAAAAAAAAATTACAAATTATTTAAAAAAAATATATATATTAAATTTATTTCAATTATTTTAACCCGTAAAGACCGTTGTGCGGTCCGTGGTACCGCTGTACTTTTAAAAAAAATCAAATTATCCCCACTCCATTTAATTTTTTTTCTGAAATTTTTAGTATCTTTCTAATCGAAATTTTTAGTATCGTTCTAATTGAACAAACAATAATTAATATAAAATTGCGGTCCGCTGGAGCGCACCACTATTTTCATGCCCATTTTTCCACGACGCACTTTACGGGTTAAGTATTACAAAAGACAAAAATTTTGTCAAAAATAGCAAACAGTATTAATTTCATTTAATTAAAAAATAAAAAAATGTGCGAAATTGAATTAGCCTCAATTCAAAGGCCATTAGAATTATTAGAAAGTAACCTGGACTGTTGACTTCTTTTATTGTGTAATACTTTGTGTGTCCACCTAGATGCTTAATTACCTCGAATAACCAATCGGGCATACTTGAAACTAATTTCCGGAGGACTTCTACTCGGATTTCGATCCATACTTCGCGAACCCGATTTTTTAGTTCAATCACTGATTGAAACTGTCTCCCATTCTTAAGTACTTTTCGAGAAAGGGACGCCCCATAAATTTTCATTAGGGTTTGGGTCCGGGCCGCAAGCTGGCCAGTCCATCACCCCAATATTTTCCTCGCTAAAGGCGGTCGCATGTATGCAGATAATATCCGGATAAATATTTATCCGCAATTTCAACCAACCAAAATCACTGAAAATGAAAAAGAATTTCACCTCCCAAGTTAGATACTTGCGGATAAAATTGCTCAAACACACATTTTTTTTAACTTGGGAGGAGAAATTATTTTTTATTTTCAGTGATTTTGGTTAATTGAAATTGCGGATAAATAGCTATCCGGATATTATCTGCATACATGCGGCCGCCTTAAACCATTTTTTCTACTCCTTTGACGTGTGAATTGCTGCATTATCTTGCTGGAAGATAAAATTTGACCCCATTAGGCCGTTTGCATGCTCAATTAGACTCATTTCCAGCATTTTCGTATAATCTCTCGATTTCATTTTGGTATAAATCCAGGCAAGTGGAAGTTTTCCATTGTAGCAAAATCCTCCCCAAACCATAAGCGATCCTCCTCCAAAGTTCCTACTTAAACGGATTTCAGTTTCTTTTCTAAGGTCATAGATGGCCCTGATGGCTATAAATATTACTGGCATGACCTTAGAAAAAAAAAACGAAATCCGTTTAAGTAGAAACTTTGGTGGAGGATTTTGCTACAATGGAAAACTTCCACTTACCTGAGAAAAATATTGGGGTGATGGACTGGCCAACTTGCAGCCCGGACTCAAACCCACAACCTTAGCAATCTCACGCACTTTAACTCTCCGATCATCCAATATCAGGCCATGGATTTTATTGACGTTTTCTAGTGTGCTGACCTCAATTGGACGCCCCGAACAACGTTCTGCATCATTAGTACATACTTGTACGACCAAATCGCAATTAAGCAAATCACTTCTAGAAACGAGGAAAAAACCAAACTTCCCTTAACAGAAACACACAAAACATATGGAAAATCACTTTTTTTCTTAAGACAAATTTTTAAATGAAAACGTTACAAATTCTTATTTATGATTTCTGAAACATTTACATAAATGCTTGAATTTCAACATAAAATGAATGTTGTTTAAGTAAATGTTTTTATTAAAATTTAATAATTGTTTCTGGGGCAATTTCTGAATACGATACGAATACGAAAATACAACATTCATATTTGAATTTAATTAAAATTGAATCAGATTCGCTCGTTTCTTATTTAAATCAAATATGAATCTTATACATTCGAATTTGTATCGTATTTATGAATCCCCCAGCATTCTGGGGGGCTATTTCTGAATACGATATGAATTCGAACGTATAAGATTCGTATTTGATTTAAATAAGAAACGAGCGAATCTGATTCAATTCTAATTCAATTCAAATATGAATGTTGTACTTTCGTATTCGTATCGTATTCAGAAATAACTTCCCTGGTCAAATTGAAATAAAAGCTAACTTTTTTAGTATGTCATTAAGTCAATATACATTACATAGATGGCAGTAAAAATTTGGTAAAATCGTACCAAAAATTAACACCTGGGGAAATTTCAAGTTCAATTGTTGGAAAAGTAAAACGAATTCACAAAATATGAAGAACGTGTGATAATTTTGTGATTAAATAATTTGTTTTCGTATTTTTCTGAATTATTATTATTATTGTTGTAGGGCCATGTGAGCGTTTAGCCACCTCGCACTGCGACCTAAAAGATGTGCTTAAATCTTGCTTAACTATCCGTCCGGCCAATATTCAGGCCCTTAATTAACCTGATAATACTGCCAGCTCGTATGCGATACATACAGTTGCGGCAAAAGTAATTGTAGTGCTACATCATAATTGCAACATATTCGAATTTTTCATACTTTTAATCAAAATTATGATATTATTTTCTTATTATGTAATAAATAATGTAAATTTGGAAAACAACATTTTTTAAAAACTATGCTTTGTTTTCAGGCAGTTTGTATTGAATAATCTTGATTCATTCACTACTATTATTTTTGCCGCAGCTGTACTATCTCGGTTCATTGCTTTCCCTCCTAGATGTTTACTGTAGGAAGTACTTCTACTGAAAAGACGGTAGCATTGGTTTCCAAGGACTTCGAGAGGGCAGTCCCACTCCCGTATATTCCTAGTCCTGCTCCGACTTCCGTTTTGATAAATTTTTCTGTAAACATCTTAGACATCTGAAGTACACTAGTAAAACTAAAGATAAATTTAGCAACTATTATTTTAATTCGTCAGAGCCAACTTTGATTTATTTTTCAAAATGAAAGTTCGAAAAATATATTTTAGAAATAATTTAATTTGAATATTTCTGCAATTAATATTTATTTATTATCAATATAGCCTTCTTGTATATTGTTGTTAAAGATATGTAGAAAACTTTTATTTAAACATTTTATAATATTTTTGCTTTTTTCATTGAAAAACTTGAAACTAAAAAAAACACCATTTTTACTATGGATTCTTATGGAAATTAGTGAAAGGTTATGCCACTAAAAAAAGCTTCTAAAAAATACGCCATAATGATTATGGCTCTATATTCTAGAAGGCTCTGATTATCTACAAGATTAAAGTTACCTATACTTTATTTAGCTTCAATCATGCTTTTTCAACTATGATTTCAATTTGCTCGAATAAAATAACATTCTATTTCTACTTTTATTCATCATTCTTTATCACCCAAATTTTTGTTTATGATATTTTTTCAATATGAAGACAATGAAGAGGGGTCCCCGGCCCCGCCCGGCCTTTATGGCATATCTGATTACGGCATATCTGTGTTGTAAATCTAAAGCAATGATACGTTGTTTTGAGTTCGTTTGAATTTTTTGAAATCTACACGTTTGATTACGTATACTGACGTTGACAATTCCTCTAAACCCCTCTTTTAATTAAAATTACCACGAAATCGAAAACGGAAAGAACGACGTAACATAAACGCAAACCTTAATTATCTTAAAATTGCAATTTACAGTGTTACGTTGTTTTTGATCTGCAAAGCAGATATGGTACACTACGCCAACAGGTACACTATGGCATACTACGGAATATGTATTACAACATGTTTCAGTGCGGCATAAAGTACACTACGGCATATTTTATTTTATTAAGTGAAGGAAAATTCTGATGATAAAAATCATTTTAGAATCCCATTTCCGCTTGTCGAATTTCTACATACATACATACAGTATCGGACATAACAAATACAACTTTTCCGATTTACTTAATCAATTAAAAAAAAAATAATTAAAACAGTTATAGATATAATTTGTTTTTCTTACACTAAATATTCTTACGTATTATTAAATCTAGGTAAATATTCTCCATAACCAATCTCTAAATTGTTCTCTTATTGCTAATTTTGAATTTGGTAAACCGTTCCCACATTCGCGATGGACAAAACAAATGCAACTTATCAAAAACCAGTTTTCTATTTTAAATTAGATATGTGTCGAACAATATTCAGTTTGTTCTAATTTCTAAACCTTGATGTTAAGTGCATTACGAAATTATTAGATTTTTTGCCTTTGGATGCAAAATCTGAATTTTTCTAAAATGACGGGCAATAAATATAACAGTGGCTTCAAGAGAAAAATTATACTAGATTTGCGTGCTGGTATGCAGCAAAATCACATTCTGAGAAATATGGGGTGCATAAATCCACAATATCCCGAATCATAAAAAAATTTAGTAATTGTGACACATTTGAGACAACACATAAAGGTGGACGTCCTCGAAAAACGACTACACGAGAATACAGTAACATCGTGCGATTTTTCAAAAAAGATCCTTTTGTATCGTGGGCCACATTGGTAAGTCAACTAGGATTGTCCGTCACTGATCGTACAGTCCAAAGACAAGCGGTTGAAGCTAAACTCTTTTCACGACGCCCAGCCAAAAAGGAATTTATTTCTGAAACCAACTGAAGAAGACGCTTGCAATTTGCAATAAATATGGTAATATGGTTCATCGACGAATTGAAATTTAATTTAGTTGGTAGCAACGGAATTTGTCACGTTAAGCCTTGTTCAGACTACGTTAGTAATTTAGTCGAGTAGCGAGTATTTTAATAACTAAAATCGATGAACTGACCAAAATTGTTCGCACTACAATAGAGTGCAAGTTACAAATGAGTGAACAGTGTTTCAAAATGAAGAGAATACGCATTACGCAATAAAGTAAATAGACACCCATGTTCTATATATTTCGTTGTTTATTCGCTCCAATGAGACGACATCCTTGCGGCAACTAATGAACTAGACTAAATCAACATGTTCGCATTTGTTTTGTTTTGAAGTGGTGGGGGGCTTTACTCGACTAAGAAAAAATAGAATAAAATGGATCGACTCGACTAAATCATTTACTAATCTACTCGACTAAAATTTTGCTGTTCAGACACATTTAGTTAATAAAATACTCGCTACTCGACTAAATTACTAGCGTAGTCTGAACAAGGCTTAAGACGACAACGGGAAAACTTTTTTATCTGAAATATTACATAAAATCTGTAAAATTTGGAAGAGGAAACGTGATGGTTTGGGGTTATTTTTACAACGAAATATAATACTAAATAATAATTTATTTGTTGCAAGTGTTTTGCCCAGTGCCATACAGAATAATTTTTATAAGCTAATGAAGTAGATTAATTATTTTATGAAACAAATGTGATATTCTAAAAATAAAATATGGAACACTTAAAAATACTAGTAAATTGTGTTTTCTCTTCAGTTTATAAATAACTTTCTTATACTTTTTACAGTAATTGAAATATAGTTGCAAATGTTTTGTCCGATACTGTATATGCGGTTTTTAAATTTATCGTTTTGTGCCTGTTATGGAATTCCTTTTCGTGTGTGTCATATAAACACTTGGCCATTTAAAATAAAATAAATTCCGGAAAAAAAATAACTTTTCTTAACCGAAATTTTTTTCCGGTATTTTTATGCCATTTTGTATCATCTTGTACGTAGTGTACCTACTATAATTTTCCATAATGAAGTACGTACTGAAAACATGCCGTAACGAACGGATCTCAATGAAGGGTACATAACAATCTGATATCGTATTAGGAAAAGTGCAATAAAAAAGCATTAACGAAAAATCGAAATAGAGTAACATTTTATTATGGACCCCTAAATCTCTAATTCGAAGAAACGCATAATATTGAAATTAAAATGTATTGGTATGAAAAGAGTGTGAATTTCCCTTATCTATGAATTCGTTTTCGACCATTATTTATACGTTCATGTCCCATATTCTTGAAATGCACCGGTGAATTTCAAGAACACATAAACGGTTTTCTGTACGTTGTTATAGATTTGTTGTCGACGATATAATATATCGTAAAGTTAATCGATTAATTCGTTTATACATATTATGTATAAAGAGGAACAACAATTTTAAACACCCAACATTAAATTGTTTTAATTAGGACCCCATTTGTAAAGTGTAAATGTAATCATTAAGCCGAGTACAAAACATGAAAATTTTAGCAAATACAATATGTAAATATATATTTTCAAATAAAATGCATTAATTAAATAAAAATTAAAATTCTGTGCTGTTGTGCGGTCAACACACATTAGAAGTAATAATAGTACACAATAGTAATCTTGTGCTGTTTGTGTAATAAAAGTGGTTACAAAATACAAAAATTACAAAGGAACATCAGCCATAAATATAATGATTACAGTTTTGTGGAAATAACAAATCTTAAAGTACTTTTCATACCAGGCGCCTCGCCTCGAAATTTTTAGTTACCACACATGTGTAGCTGAGATCCTTTCATACTGGTGGCGTCGACTTTGAACATTCGGTTGATATCAAATATTTTATTTAGGTCCATTTTATACGTGTATTATAGCAAGAAATGAGATATTATGAATTTGTAAACTACATATGTATGAGCTAGATTTTTCGGTAAATAAAAAACAGTTGTGACAAAAATGTGATTTGTAGGTTATGTTGACAAAGCTCTTCGCTTTGAACTACTTTAAAATGTCGCAGTCGAGTGTGGAACGCATTGCCTTGCCCTTGTAGATAACTTCATTGCAATATATTTTGATTTTTTTAAATTATCACTTAAAAATAAATTATTTCTCAACAAAATGAATTTATTTCTATGAAATTAAACG
This sequence comes from Tipula helvola, assembly GCA_963556165.1. NCBI lineage: Eukaryota > Metazoa > Arthropoda > Insecta > Diptera > Tipulidae > Tipula > Tipula helvola. The sequence goes on along the minus strand of OY744482.1, from coordinate 140,779,176 downwards.
ATATCAATCAAATAAAACTAATTTGCATAATTGAAAAATGAAATAAAAAATTTTTATTTTTGAAGCTCAAAGCCGAGGCGCTTGGTATGAAAAGTACTTTAAGTACTTTTCATACCAGGCGCCTCGCCTCGATATTTTTAGTTACCACACATACGAAGCTGAGACCCTTTCATACCGGTGGCGTCGGCTTTGAACATTCGGTTGATATCAAATATTTTATTTAGGTCCAATTTACACGTGAATTATAGCAAGAAACGAGATATTATGAATTTGTAAGCTACACTACATATGAGCTAGATTTTTCGGTAAATATAAAATAGTTGTGACAAAAATGTGATTTGTAGGTTATGTTGACAAAGATCTTCGCTTTGTACTACTTTAAAATGTCGCAGTCGAGTGTGGAACGCATTGCCTTGGCCTCGTAGATAACTTCATTGCAATATATTTTATTTTTTTATTAAATTATCACTTAAAAATAAATTATTTTTCAACAAAATGAATTTATTACTATAAAATTAAACATTATCTATCAAATGAAACTAATTTTCATAATTCAAAATTGAAATAAAGAATTTTCATTTTCGAAGCTCAAAGCCGAGGCGCTTGGTATGAAAAGTACTTAAGTGAAATAAATTGATTTATATCTATTCGCCTTTAAAGCACCGCAAGAGGTACCACGATCGCCACTAGTTAAAGGTGACCAGCAATTCAGCGTTTATTTTCAAGTGTGCTATTTTGAATCATTTTGCCGCTGAATAAAGAAATATATCTTTCATGTGCAATTAAAGATTGTTTTGAACCGAAATCAACAACAAAATTGTCCCCAAATACATATATAATTGTTTGATTGATGTTCACCTTTAACTCTAGTTTCAATATCGTCCACCAGATGTCAGCCACTTTGCGTTAAAAAGCGAATAGAATTTAAATCTTTGTGTTGTGTACTAAATTAAAAGCAATACTTGTTTTGCAACTGTTTAAATAAGTTCCGACCGAGTTGCGTTGGATTAACTGTTGATGACGTAAAATTCACTAAAAAAACGTCGAATTGGAAGTATGAAAGTTGTAACCGTATTGATCGCAAAGATCGTAATGTTGATTCAATAATAACGGTGAACGCGATTCCTAGCTCAACGAACAATAAAAATAAAACCATTGGAAGGTACACTTCCGGTACAAGCGAAGGAGTTTCGCAGTCTATCTAAGCACCACTAACCAAACTGAACCTAATATAATTCTAACGCTATTGTATAATGAGTTGTTGCATTCTAAGCCTACGAATAAAGACTCATTTGCTTATTTGTAAGCCGCACTACAAAAGATAAAATCATGAAGTTAAAAAAGAAAAAGCATTTGACAGCTATGAGCTAACTTCTGTGGTTTCAATTCAAATGAACTGGTTTTTATTAATGAGTGGTCACCGCAAAAAATGTGATGAAGGATAAAGGCTTCAAATATACATTTTGGGCGCGCAATGGAATATTGTATCAGCAAGGAAAACCGATGAAAGTGAGATCATCAGGATCAATGAATTGGGTGACCTCGATTCTTTAGTTCATTATTCTATTTTATTTTTTTAATTTAATGTTTTTTAATATTTTTTATTGTATAATAACTTTAAATCGAGAGTTATAATAATACATATAGTAAAAGTGGTCCCACCTAACCTGGTAACAAATTTAAAATAAATTCGCGAGATAATTTTTCGTCTTTTTCCAGTAATACACCAAAATATTAGAAGTCTTAAGGCAAACGATGATTATTTCTTTAAAATTTAATAATTGTTAACAACCTGCCAGAAATAATATTGTTGTCAGAAGTATAGCATATGTCTAGCAACGTGCCTTGCACTTAACTTCTCTGAATCTAAAAACGTATGATGTATTAAGCATAGCTTGCTCTATTAATGGTAATCAGTTTAATATTCTGGGAGTGTATCGCTATCATAAATAGTGAACTCATTTGTAAAAGACAAAAAAGAGCAATTAATATCTGGTATTTCTGCCCATACATAACTTAATCGGAACAGGGATTTTAATATTAATTTACTGAATTAAACAGCTCTTACGGTCTTCAATCACTCATTAATGTTACAACGACATGATTACACCTATTACAGATCACCACCTCATTTCATTGCATATTATCTAAGAGTCGAACAACTGCGAGACTAGTCGAGTTCGTAATATGTAATGTGTTCAAAATAATTGATTTTAAAACTTTAAATGTAGGCCTTAGTGAAGCATATTCTGAGTCTAACATTAATAAGCATATTTTGATGACCAAAATTGAATTCGAATTATTTTGGGTTTATTTTTTTCCAAGAAAATAGGGAATTTGATTTAATTGGTAAAAGCCAACCTTTCGAAATAAAATATAAATTTAATGACATCTAGTGGCCTCTATTGCTAAGTACCAAAACTAAAAAATGGGATAAGATTTAAATAATCGCAAACAAAATTTGGGATTATTTAATCCCTCTCATGGATTATTTAGTGGAATTGTTGTAGTAAATGTTTCAAGTAAATACGCTAAATATTACTTTCAATAAATTTTTAACTCCTTTTAAATCAAATTATTTCTAATAAATCAGATAGAAATGTGAGTGATAAAAAATGGACACATCGGAAAATATATGATCAATTACGCCTTAAAAGATATTAAAATAAAAATGCATTAAGTAAAAGCCATCGTACTAATTCTAAACTGAAACCAAAGACCGACAAAATGTCGAAAGATTTAAAAATGTTAACAAAACAGTCAAAATCCAATTACATACTATCAAAACAAATTTGAAGAGAAACTGGTTGATTCAATTATTGGGGAAAGAAAGCGGAGTAGCAATTGTTTCTTTCAAAACAAATCAACTCAGGCAAAATTGTGAACAATCAATTACTAACAGGTTATAGTTTGCGCACCCTATAGTCCTTTAAATGATTCTAAATTTGCTTTTGACCTTATTGAACCGTATGTTCTTATATCCTATTACGGAATATGAATTGGATGAACAAATTAGATGAAGTTAACTCTAATCGTTTACTTCAAAAAAATTGTTTTTCAAATTATATTGCTTTTTTTAGTATACTTGTTCAACAAGACCTTTGAATGTAGCTTTGAAAATAATTGGATACTCCGGTAAGCGCCGCACATTGCGTTATAAAAAGACTCAAATTTAATTATATGTAAGCCGGTTTATTTTGGAATTATGTTTCTTCATCAATGAGATTTGAATGCTTTTTTATATTTCGAATAGTGTATGTAGTTATGAAAGCACTAACTACTGTAAATAGCTACCCTTCTTACCTTTAATTGCCGATTTTCTTGTTTAAGTTGAAGTTCTTGCTCATGTACTCTTTTTAATAATGATGATACTTCTTCATCAGATTTCTAAAAAGAAACAAATACAAAACCCAACATATAAAAATACGCTATTTATATATACCGGTATTTCTCAATTAAGAAAATAATAAAAAAATAATTCATTAATTTCATCTCAGCAAACTCAAAGACAAGTTTATTATGCCTGAAATTGCTGAGAATATTAAAATGACATCTCCAATATACTTAAACATGATCTATAGAGAAAATAGTAAAGCTAACCAGAACAGGTATGAAGTAATCCTGTAAGAACTATGACTTATAAACAATGAAAAATGGTTCAATCAGAGAAAAATACTTTATTAATTTTCCTATAAAGAATACTTTCTGCTCTGTCGCATAAATAATATACTTCTGTAATAAAGGGGTGAAATTAATGCCCGATAATATAATTATCTTTTCAATATTCAATATTTTAGAATTGGTTTAATAGCAATTAAATACGTTGACTTATTAGTACAACAAAATGATTTGATATTATAAATTCAGATAGGAATACTTTGGTATTAGTAACTAAAGTTCTCGAATGTTGGTATTGTACTCTTTTAATTTTTAGTATAATACGAGAATCATAGGTCAATGTAAATTAATTTCACCAATACCTCACTTTGCGTTGTGATTCGTTCCATAAAATAAACGCCGCAAAATGAAACGACGCAAATTGACTTGTGATATAGGAAGCCATATAAACACAGAAGATAAAAGACAAACTGTAACAATGCAAAATGAGGTATTGATATTTAAAAAGAAAAATGAAATATTACCGGTTCTTCGCCTCCACCTAAATTAGTTGGCGGTGGTGAAGCTTGCTGCGGTTCTTGCTTAATTTTGATTACTGATTCTGCTTGTACAGCTGCTAAAAATTTGTTGTTTTAAATAATTACGAATTACTAATTAATATTATAAAAAGAAAAATAATTATTTACCTATTGCGCTAGTACTGCTAGCTGATTTTGGTGATTTTTCTTCTGGTACTTTAAAAACACATCGTAGTTTTGTATCCATTAGAAGATTTGGGTTATCTCGCCACTTAAAAAGTTTTTAAACGATTCAAAGTAATATTTGCAATTAAAAATGTCTAGGAATTTAGTTTTCTTACCAATTGATCTATATGTGCAGTATCAGCATTTTCAAATGGTGCAATAAGACTTTGCACCATAAATTTATGTTTATTCTTTTCACTCGGATCGAATACATCTGCATTAACCCAAACTACAACAAAATAAAACAAAAATAAAATTAATTATTTTTAACTACATACTTGACGAATAATTTAGATGTTTATACTTTTCACAGATACAAGAGCTTTTGGTTCAACAATGCCACAATTAGGACGTACACAATATTTTTTTGGTGCGGTTGTTTTGATTTTAAACAAAATTTTTTGATCACTTGGATTAAGTAACTTAATTTCGGCTGCATAATCTGAATAATCTTTTCCGGTTTTTTCTGAAAAAAATAATACAAAAAAACATTAATAAAATTACCTAGATACATTGAATTTGGTTACAATATTAAAATCATTTGCCGCGATTCAATCGTAAAAATGACCTCACTTTTAAATTTTATACTAATTATCAATTCTTTAAGTCAAGTTCTAATCAAATGTATTAAATTGCGAATAATAAACTTAAAACATTAACTGATTAAGTATATTTAAGTAGTGATAGGCTGTTGTGTTAAATATTTCTAAATTGCATCAATAAAATAAATTAATAATTTTAGATATTTTGAAATTAACGAAAAATTCAAAACTAGAGTACTTGTGTTGATGTAAATAAGAAAATATAAAGGGATGCAACCTCACGAGGTGATCAGAACTTCGGTCTTTGGTGTCTTCAATGGGGAAAGCATTTACCTGTGTCATAAAGTTGGTGTGACAGTTTTGATAGTATTGATTTCTATTTAAACAAACATTTATTTACTTATACAACAACAGCCAGACAGGTCAAAAGCTTCAGTAACATGGGTACGGCATCCAATTTAACACGAAAAATCGTATTGTAGGACTTTATACCGAAAGTAGTATAACAAATTATACTGATATTTCTAATCGTGTAACTGGTCATATTCCAGAACTTTTTCCTTCCCAGGAAGGAAACAAAGAATTAAATTTAGCAAATAAAAATAAATTATAATTGGAAATAGGGATTTGTTATGAGTTTATGACCTTCAATAAGATAACATTTTTGTCGTTTCCAATAAGATTTGTTGTTTTTCGGATCATCAACTTGCAGTGTCCGGATCTCTTTTCTTCTTTAAACTTCAGATTTTCGTAATTTAGCAACTTCCCTTAAAATATTTTCTAATCGAGTGAAACGACGAAAAGCAATACTGTGGCTAATATCATGAATTCAAACAATTAGAAAGTATTTTTGAAGATTATTTCAATCTTTCCGGTTGACAATTTGAAATTTTTACTAGTAGTATTGATATATTCGCCAGATGGAGACCAAAGGTGATCAAAAACGTAAACAAACATAGAATTCCATTTTCTTAATGATTTCGTTTCTAAATAGCCCCTCGTTGCTTTGTGATAAAAAAAATTCGGGGTAGGTAGGCTGTGTCTTCTACACTGCCGTAGGTGTTTCCCGTGATAACGTTTATAAGCGGTGCGAGAAATCGTACGATGTATGGGTTTGTTAAAATAAATTTATTTATTATTAGCATCATGAAATGAGAGTACAGTGATGTTTGCAAACGATCAAGTACTAGGCGATGGTACTGACGTGCCTAATGAATGTGAGATCCAGACAAGTGCCTCCCAAAGTCGTCGAGGCTAATGTGTTGGAGACGCAGACTAGGTCGAAGGTGTACTTGATAAAGCGCACAAATTCGGGTTTAGCGATGACATCGATGTTGAAATCGACACAGAGCACAAGAAGCATATCGGGGTCCGCATTGACATATGCTCCTATCAGATGAGGCATTCTCCCTTTACAGTGCTCTCTAGCATTGAAAATCGCCACTTTCTAGATCTAAATTTTAATTAAAATTTATGTGAAAATTAATTATTTTAATTTACAATAAAATATCTGCCACAGTTTCTTTACGCACAAATTTACACCAGAATTGCTCCGGTCAGATTAGAGATTCTCATGGTTGATTGTAAATCGCTGTTTTGTACTTTTGCAATTTTAATTAAAATTTATGTAGAGATTAATTATTTTAATTTAAAATAAATTAACCACCACTGGTTTTTTACGGAAAAATTGACACCATCGGATAAGCCATTCTTTCACTACACTGGTCTGAGGTTCTCGGCGCGTACAATTTTTTTAGGATTTATCCAATACAATTGTTGTTGTAATTAGGGATGCTCTAAATCGATCTTTTTTGTTAAAAAGCATACGAGAAAATAAACAAAACAAAAAAGAGCATCGAGTAGCACATCAGTAATTGTACATCTCTTAAGGGGGTACAACTATTTAGAACACCGAAATTGATCAGAAATCGCTATTTTCGATAATTTTTTTCTCTTTCGCTGATCAAAAAAACTAAGTAGGTACCGGTAGTTTATTTTGAGAAATTTAAAATATGTTTAGGTTCAAAAAGTGGTCTTATGCGCTCGGCTCTCGGAGTAGAATGAAAGGGAGTCTCGGAAATTGGCTCTATTTACAATAGGTTTAACGTTAACCTAAGTCGTCGACGTTTTTCGTATTCTACACATTAAAGTAACTTTTAAAGCAAACAACAAAAAATCGATTTCGCGAAGATTCTAAATGGTTCTTAATTCTTTTTTAGAATTACCAACAACTGGCGTTTTCGGAAATAGGCCTTAGTAATTTCACAGTAAATTTCGACCGTTAAATTTTTCTAAATGGTCTAATTTAATGAACGAAATTTACTGTTAAGTTACCCAAGGTCTATTTCCGAAAACGACAAATATAGCAAAAGTCATTCATAAGAACCGAGAAATTTTGTTGCACGTTAAAAACATGAAACAGAAATAAAAAGTAAAAATACAGAAATCCTCGGCTTTTTAATGCCGTCTTACTTTGAGAATTTTACAACAACAATGCCATGTGTTTCGTTCGATGTTGAAAGGCCGAATGTCGAAAGGCCGAACGCCGAATGAGTCGGAAGGTCGAATGTCGAATGACCGAATGTGTCGACAGGCCGAATGTCGAATGGCCGAATGTGTCGAAAGGCCAAATGTGAAAAAGCCAATTTGGTTCAAAGGCCGAATGGATCGAAAGGCCGAATGGCTCGAAAGGCTGAATGTCTAAAGGCCAAAAAGAGCCAAAGGCCGAATGTCGAAAGGCCGAATTTTCAAGAAATTTTCCTTCACCTAATTGATTGAAATAAATATTTAAAACCATTGAATTTATTTTTAATTGTAAAATAATTTAAATAAATTGAAAATATGTACGTGCTAATAAATCCTGTGCATGTAGCAACAAATTTATTTATTTTTGTTTTATTATAATTAATTAATGAGATCACTGCATTGTCTGGAAAAAAAATCCAGAAAAAATATTTTGTTTAAAATAAATGAAAAAAAAAAATCAATTTTATTGCCGTTTTTAGGGGAGAGGGGTATTTGCCAGCAAGACAAAATCTGTTTTGCCCTTCTATCTTGTTTTTTGAATTCTTACCGTATAAAATATAACCAAATTTTTTTTGGACAAAATCTTGTTTTTTAAAATTTTCTTTTCCGAAATAATTATTTTGATTATTTTATACATAGTGAAATAATGAATATTTACGCAATAATTTTTCTGGAATCGATATAAAATATTGCATTTCAAAATGTTGCATTAACAAAATAGTCCAGTCATTGACGGTAAAAATAGGTCATTACATCTGATTTCTAACGGACAATACCGATTTTCGTAAAATTTGGACAATAAGTAGAGAATAGCCCAAGGAACAAAAGTGATATAGTGCCGATGTGTGCTTTTACCCTGGGGGTAGATGCCACTCCTTCTAGGGGGTGGAAATTAGTACACTCAAAATAACCACAGAAATCGATAGAGGGGTGAATTCTAAGCAAAAAATATCGTAAGAAGTTTTTTCGATAAATCAATATTTTTCGAGTTATTCGCGATTGAAAATGTTGATTTTTCATCTAAAAAATTCATGTTTGAGAGCAATCCGAAAATTTCACCGAAAAACACGATTGGTTTTTCAACGATAATTTTCTTAATTTTAAAGATATCTAAATGTTCTAAAAACCATTTTATAGGAAATTTCAAAGGCTATAAGGTCTATAAGGTTGAACCCTGTGTTTTTGAGATTTTTTAGTTTAAAGGGTTCGGGGAAGGTTGTCTGGAATGGAACGCGAATTTTCATGATAGTAATAAAACATAACCTCAATTTAAATAAAACTGGTAGATTTTGACAAAAACTATATTGTTCCATTAATAATAATAAGTACTAATAAAACATTAAACAACAAAATAATTAAAATGTTGTCGTATCACAAACATAACAAATTTTTTTTTTAATCCTAATCCAACCAGCATATTTTTGTTATGTCAGTAAATTCAAATTCTAATCAAATAGCTTAATAAATTTTTGCAAAGAATGCCTAGTACGTTGTATGGAATGAATGGAAATGTTTCAAAATAAAATACATCCAAGTTTATAACTAAATTAACATTATTTTGAAAATCGATGCATTTATCAAATGAGCCAAAAGGTACACCTTGATTGGATTAGGGTTAAAAAAATGACATTCCACACAAACAAAATTGGTATAGAGCCATCTATTAGAATTTTTTAAACTAAAATCCCTCTGCCGTTAATTTTGTGCGTAACTACTTCTCAACTACACCATCGTTTGAGCATGAGTAGTTGTGAGTAGATACAAGTACTTGTGAGTTGTTTACTCAGGCCAATGGAACACAGCAGATGTATTTACCCCTTTTACACAATAATCCATACATCGTTTTCTTTCCACTTTTCAATAAACTGATTTTAGTTTATTTACTCGTTTGTGCAAGGAAAACAAATTATTATCTGTGAACAATGTTATTACTTTCGTCAAAAAAATAATAATTTACAACAATCATATTGGATAGACCGAAACTCGTCTAAGCAAACCAAACTATTTTTTTGTCTATCCAAATCTTGTAATTTTTTTTAACGAAACCTCATGAGTATAATAACTTGGTACTTAAATGTAATTCATGCTACCGTAATTATCAACAAAAAAAAATGAATCATCAATTATTTTATCGAAAAGTCGATTTTATAATCAAAAGATAAAATCCAACTTTAAACTTAGTTTTAGACACCCTCAAACACATAAATAAAACACATTACAGAAATTGCAAATGTTTTGGAATGCACCGAGCAAAAAAAGTATGTATTTATAAACCTACTTACATAATATACCGGTTATACAAAGGTAGGTTAGCGTAAATTGGAAAAAAAAATTGTAAACATAATATCCATGTGTATTCTTAATAATTTTATTGGAACCGAGTATACATATTGGAACCGGGCACTTTTTGGATGTTGGGGTGCTATTTGTGGATTCGATTCAAACGCTTTCACCTCTTTGAAGAATTAAATTCGTATTTGATTTAAATAAGAAACTAAAGAATCTGTTTCAATTCAAATAAGAATCCAACACTTCGAAGACTTGAATACGTTCTAATCTAATTCACAAACAGCCCCCTGGCTTTTACACTTATTAAGACTTCTCAATATATTTCATTTGACTATTTAATGTTATTAAAATCCATTAGTTGTGATTTTTGTCTTTGTAGGTGGTTTGGGTAAGTAAGGTAGTTTGTTTATATAAAATTGTTCGTATTTGTTTGTATTATATTTCAACATTTATGTCATATATTGATGACACGTAATTGGACTTTTCGTCTGTGTGTCACTCTCATTTGGAATCAAAATAAAATAAAAAGTAGACATTTTTGGAGTATACTACAATGGACATTGGCACTATGTACTCGTTTGGACTTAAAGCAAATTGAACATTCTTTAACTCAAAAACTAAAGCACACAGAACAAATTTAATAACAAATTTGGAGAGCAGAAAAAATTAAATTAGAAGCCATCAGAATAAAAATAAAATGTTTAAATGGCACTTACACCAAGATGATAGAAACTCGACCATTCCGTCCCCAAGTATCACTACTTCAAATATATTTTGATTTTTTTGGAACTGAGTTCCAAGTTTGAGTTTCATTTTATTTATACCGGGTGATTTTTTTAACCTGATATCTCGGAAAATAAGCACTCTACAAAAAAAATGGTAAAGATCAAAATTTAATTATTCCGCGGGGGAAATACAGCAGTGTTAAAATTAGAACCCTCTCCCCCCTCCTTGTAGGTAGAGCGGGGGTAACTTTGAAACTAAGATAGGAACCTCTATTTTTTATTGCAGATTCGAGTTCTACGGCTAAAAATACGTAGGATTTGGCTGAAACATTTTTTCCCATTCATGATAGATGGCGCTGTAATTGACGATATTCAGTTTTTTTTTAGTTCTCCTACTGAGAACCTACGCAAACGATTCTGCAATACGTCTGCAATAAAAATACCATGGTTTCGTTATCGTGAAATATTTAACAAGTGATTTTAAAAATTTTTAAAAATGTGTGTATTAGCAACAACACTTCTAATCATAGTGAATTTATCAATTAACCGATTATACTTATCAGTAATTAGTTTAAAAGTCTCATCCGGATCAGTAATATCAAAATTCGTAGCTTCAAGAAAATCAACAAAAAACGATTCAAAGTCAATAATCTTTTTTTCCAATTTATGTCTATAAAATTTGTCCTTGAAGAAAAGAGACGAAAAAATAAAATTGTGATCACAGTATCCGAGAAAATAGTGGAATTTTTAACGGTGCTAATATTATTAAAGATACAAACAACATGATCAAGGATATTGTTACTAATTGACCTAGTAGCAAACGTATTAGTAATAGTAACAGTCATTCCCAAACTCATCAAACTATTTTTGTAGTCAGAAACATTAACGGAACTTTTGTTTACAAGTATATTTACATCCCCAACAATAATTGTGTCCGTTTTGCTTATATCTAAACCATCCAAAAAACTTAAAAATATTTCAACATCTGAATTAGGTGGCCTATAGATAGCCAATAATTTAGTTGATGCATAATCAGTAAGCTCGATACATATAAAATGAAAAGGGAATTGATTAAGACTTTAAATTTTACATTATTTTTCACAAAAATAGCTAGACTACCTACTCTATCATTACGACAAGAGAAGATACTCCGAAAATTGTTTAGTTGAAACGAAATAGTGTTGTTACTCTTAATTACTCAGTTCCAAAAAAATTAAAATAAATTTGAAGTAGTGATACTTGGGTAGTACACAAAAGAGATAAAAAAAAATATCTTTTCAGTGTAGACTGCGTGTCAAAAAACATTAAGTCTTTTGGCATGAGACAAAAAGAAGGGCCTACCTTCAAATGTATTCTTTGCCTAACCACTTAGGGAGCATCAGCAAGATCTCGAATCACACGAAAGAATGCAGATGATCATGGGAATGGTGGTTTGGCGTCTATTGGGGGGGGGGGGGGGGGGCAAAGTTGAGTACAGCTCCGTAACCTTCCAGTAGGATCCGCATCATGTGAGCTGTTCTGGTCATATATTAGGCAGCTGCGTGATGGGTACAAATGTGTAATGGGTAACCTGATCATAATTCGCAAGTGTACGTGCCGCCTCCACGTGGCAACCACTGGCAACTGACACTACTAGGCAGAATGTGGCCTTTGACAATAAACCCTAACCCTAAGAAAACTTTGACAATAAACCCTCAGCATATGCCGAAGGATGAATGGCTGATAGATTAATCAGTACAAAGTATGCGGATTCTGGATACCAGGCACCCTCCAGTTTTATTTAGCCTTCCTGTAGTAAAGCTGGGTGACCTACAGGCGACTTTCCATTCCCAGCAACTCGTAAGAGTAAAATCAAAACGGAAGTCGGGGCAGGGCTAGGAACATACGGGAGGGGGACTGTCCACCCGTTGGGAACCAATGCTACCGTCTTTCCAGTAGAAGTACTTCTTACAGTAAACATTTAGGAGGGAGAGCAATGAGCCCAGATAGTATTTATCACGTACCGGCCGGTAGTATTATCAGGTTCATTAAAAGCCTGAATATTGACTGGACGAATAATTAAGCAGGGCTTGGAAGCACAAAAGATCTTTTAGGTCGCAGTGCGAGGTGGCTAAACGCCCACATGGCCCTAAAACAATAATAATAATTAGCAATATTATGATTGTCGAGTCGATCGAAATCGACACGACTGTGTTGCCTTTTCCTTTTTCGTATTGCTTTCATCAAATGAAATAACGAAAACGCAATACAGAGTCGTATCGCTTGTCGATCGACTCGACAATCATAATAGGGATGAATAATAATAATGATCATGGGGATGGCTTCTTTTACTTTGTGGGCAGGCTGCAAAATTGATATAAAAATTAATAAAGGTAAAAATAAGAAAATCTTTTTGTGAGCGATTACAAAATGTTCGTACCTACAATACTCGTACATTGAAATCATTGCCAAAACCGGCTTAGATAACTTTGCTTTAAAGTGTAAGTCATTTACCTTCGAAACATCTAAACTATAATAAAAATATCAGCACAAAAGACTAGTTCCGAGGAAGACATGATTTGTATCTGTTTCGTACATAATTATCGGAATATATAATTAAAAAATCATCAAAAAAAAACCGAACAATTTTCTTGTTTGTGATAAATCATTTCTTAAAAGTTACTTTTTTGTATGTAAGTTGTAGTTTCTTAATTTGCAATTCAAATTACATATTTCCAGAATAAATAAGTAAATGACATGCAAATGAACGTTTCTGAATTCACTAATAACAAATCAAAGGGAAGAATATATCAATAAGGCGGGCACATTCAGCAAACAAGTAAAAACTGAAGTTAGCTTCGCGAATTTAATATCCAAAATACTAACTAAAAAAAAATAAGACACAAATTAACACATACATAGCGTGTTCCAAACAAACCCTACTAATTATAACTAAAAACATCATTCAAATTGACACAGTCTTATACCATGGTAGAATTTGAAAGAAAGAAAATTAAATGAGTTACCTAATATTGTATACAAAGATAATAAAAATTTAAACTAAATAAATTTAATTTATTTAGTGATTCGCCATAAAATCAAGTTTTGGTATGTACTATTTCCGAAACTGTTGCTCTGACCTTTCGCATTAACGCTATGACAATTCTATGACTATAAGTAATACCACTGATCCACAGGCTATCCAACAAATGTATAAGCTCAATATTTTGTGTTGAACGAACTAAGTGTTTACTTGGTAAAATTTTGGCTATTTCTCCAAAGAATAAATATAAATTTTAAACCTTTAGGAAATTTCAGATTTTATAGCAATTAATGTTTTATGATAAGATTGGCCCAATATCATAAATTTGTACAACAATCAACAATCTGGAAAGTTCTCAAGCCAGATAATACTAAAAGATTTAATTTAGAATTTATATGAAAACTATACAAGAATAAATCTAATTCGTCCCTTTTATTAATCACAATAAGATTGAACAATCGAAAACTGTTAAATTATTCAATTCACATTTTCACAATAAACGTCAAATAGTATTCGAGCAGCGAAAAAATAGAACGGGAATGTTTTAACATTAAAATGTGAAAAACTTTAACGAGAAAATAATCACCACAGGATTCGAGCAGACCCGTGTAATTTTTTCAGTTTGTCACATGATTTAAATTTCAGAATTACCGCGTTTAAATTTTAAAAACTTGATCATCGTAATCTTGTTACACAAACTCGATAAACATGAAATACAAAAAAACAGACAGAAAGTGTGAATCATGAGATAGAATTATTTTGTTTTTGAAGCAATTTGTTTTAAAAAAATTGAAATCGCGATCATATTCAGATTATCTGAAAGTCAAAACACGTCAATTTTGTATTCGAGGGTGGATCATTACGGAAAATTCACCTCCTTAACTAAATCCCTCTGGCGGGAATAAAACCTTGTTCAGACTACGTTAGTAATTTAGTCGAGTAGGGAGTATTTTAGTAACTAAAATCGATGAACAGACCAAAAAACGTTCGCACTACAGTCGAGTACAAGTAGTACAAGTTACGAGTAAGTGAGAAGTGTTTCAAAATGAAGAGAATACACAACAAAGTAAACAGACACCCATGTTCTATATATTTCGTTGTTTCTTCGCTGCAATGAGACGACATCTTTGCGGCAACTAGTAATTAACTCTACTAACTCAACATGTTCGCACTTGTTTTGTATTTGAAGAGTGGTGGGGGGGCCTTACTCGACTAAAAAAATAGTATAAAATGGAGCGACTCGACTAAATCATTTACTAATCTACTCGACTAAAATTTTGCTGTTCAGACACATTTAGTTACTAAAATACTCGCTACTCGACTAAATTACTAACGTAGTCTGAACAAGGCTTAAGAGATTTAAATTCTCTGACTGGACAAGTACGTTCCTAGTTTGATAAGTTCGGCTTTGTTCAGCGGATTTATTCAAAGAGAAAAGATGGGAAATACAAAAATTAAAAAATATTATTAAGAAAATTAATTTATTAATTAATTAACATAATAATTTAATTAAATAGTTAAATTAGTATCGTAAATAATACTCAACAAATATGTTGATTATTTAAATCCCTTTTTCTTTCCCTATAATGGATGAAATTATGTATATAGATGAATTTACTTTTTTTTATCTTTGCAATCTTTTCTGGTGGGGCTCAAGGCACTTCCAACTCTTTCGCAGTTCGATTATAACGTCCTACCCTACACAGTATTTAGCCAAATACGTACGGCTATAGACCCGTTTTTGTGTAGACCACCTCTGCACACATTGCATTGCTTCATGCCAGCCATAGTACTGACATGCAAGGTGGGCCGGCCCATGCATTCCGCACTCTCACCAGAAGGTCATAGATGTGTTCATCGTCATCACCGATCGTAATCAGATAACTATATCCTTACACCTATAAGGGGTTCGAACCCGGTAGCTCCGGATCCAACCGCCGCATCTTTAACCACTGCGCCGTTTGGTCGGTATGAATGAATTTACTTATGGCGATTTCGATTCATCAAGAAAAAGCAATTCGGCTCGATGAAAGATGATCTTTCTGCTGTCAAACTGTTCGATTTGTCAAGAAAAGTCAATCCGTCGAGCAAAATTGTTGTTGGTTTACGAATCTCGATTTTTTGGCAGATTCACCAACACAAACACAAATAGAACAGTCATTTTGAATGAGATTTTTCATTCCAATTGAGTTTATTGAAAGATCTGATACGTTCATTTTTTTTATATTTCACCCCGAGTTGATCGACAATCGACATGACTGTGTTGCCTTTTCTTTTTTCGTATTGTTTTTATTAAATGAAAAAATCGTCGATCGACTCGACAATCATACTAAGTAGGGATGATTGTTTTGTTAACGAGTGTCGACTAAATCTTTTGTAAAAATTAAAAAATTGTAGGTTATGTTTATATTAAAACGTCAAAAACACACATATACAGTAGCGAGAATGGAAAGTGCACCACCCACATTTTTCAAGTAAAGTTGTGCTAATTGTCCCTTATCCTTTTCGTATTAGGCTGATTTTTATTTTAGGTTGATTTTTATTTTAGGCTGATTTGTATTTTATTTAAATGCAATCGTTTTTCACATTATATTTGTCTTTCACAATAATTATTCGCAAGAGAAGGTTACTAAAACTTAAATTTGTTGAAAATTGCAAAATACACACAGTTTACTACGGCTCTTAAAAATCGAATTGTGGCATATTCTGAAATATCTAAAATGTCATCGAGGCAGATTGCTATTGAGATTGAATGCAGTTATTCGTGTGTGAGCCATTTTTAAAAAGAAATTCAATCTACCAATGAATTGGAACGCAGAAAGAGTAGGCTATTGTCTATGTCCAAAAAAACAAGGGTAAAGTAAAAGGAACTAATTATTTAAAGGTATTTTATTGTTTCATATGTTGGATGGTACCCGAACAATTATAAATCCACAAAGTGCTATTAAATTTAGGCTTGGATTTCTGAGAACTGAGTAAATTTGAGTAAATTTGGACACCTTATAGTTTATTAACTTTAACTCAAAACTATGCATTTTTAGTAGGTACACGTTGTCCTATTTTTTGTAGAGAATCAAATTTCCTACCGAAATAGTACTTTAAAATGTCAAAAAACCTTTGTTTTAAATAAAATAAGTCAAAAAAACTAAAACAAAAAAGTCAAAAAAACCGAAAAATTTCAATTTTTTGTTTTTTTTAAGTTTTTGTGTAGCATTTTTTTCTGAGTGGGTATAGGCATTGATTCTCAAAAAAGAAAGCTGACGTAATTCCCGTCAAAACGGTGTCCGTCAAAAGTATTTTTGATTAACATTGGCTAAGATACAGTCATTCAAAGTTACCTACTACAGTGGCGGAACTTCATATTTTGCCCCCCCCCCCTCTCCCGCAGATTATTGGCGAAAATTTATCAAAGCAGTAAGCAGCACATATTTTGCTTCATATTTTGGGCCCCCACGCAGATTATTGGCGAAAATGTTTCAAAGCAATAAACGGCACTTATTTTGCATGTAATTATATAAATATTAATGTTTTTATACATACTTATAATTTTAATTCACATTTAAAAAACGATTTTATTAAAGAAAAAATCTTGAGAGGCCCTTATCGCTTTGGGCCCCCCCCGCGGCTGCGGGGTTTTGCGGGTATGTAGTTCCGCCTTTATGCCATGTGATTTTAATTTTTTCACGCAAAAATTATTTTTACTCAATACAAAAATTATTTTCGGTTTATCAATGAAATACCTTTATCATTATAATTAATGAACCGAAAATAATTTTTGTATTGAGTAAAAATAATTTTTGCGTGAAAAAATTAAAATCACATGGCATAAAGGTGGTAATAGGTAACTTTGAATGACTGTATCTTAGCTAATGTTAATCAAATCATTTTGACGGGAATTATGTCAGCTTTATTTTTATGAACCAATGCCTCTACCTAAACCCACTCAGAAAAAATTGCGACACAAAAACTTAAAAAAAACAAAAAATTGAAATTTTTCGGTTTTTTTGACTGTTTTTGTTTTAGTTTTTTTGACTTATTTTGTTTAAAACAAAGGTTTTTTGACATTTTAAAGTACTATTTCGGTAGGAAATTTGATTCTCTACAAAAAATAGGATAACGTATACCTACTAAAAATGCATAGTTTTTGAGTTAAAGTTAATAAACTATAAGGTGTCCAAATTTACTCAAATTTACTCAGTTCTCAAAAATCCAAGACTAAATTTAATAGCACTTTGTGGATTTATAATTGTTCGGGTACCAGCCAACATATGAAACAATAAAATACCTTTAAATAATTAGTTCCTTATTGAATGACATAGGCAATAGCCTAGAGAACCGGTCTAAAAGAAAGACAACTGCACGAGAAAATTCAAAAATAACCATACAGTCAACTGGTAATCGCTTTAAAACTGCTATGAATATTCGGAATGAGTTCAAGGCAGACATATGCAAAGAAATCGGGATCCATACGATTCGTAACCAGCCTCGGGAATAAGGATATATGGCCAGGTCCTCTGCAAAAAACCGTTTCTTACGACTAAAATAAAGCAAAAATATTTAGAATGGGCTCCGAGATAGCGTTGATTTGAGTCTACAGCAGTGGCGAATAGTTATTTTTTTCGACGAGTAAA
Source organism: Tipula helvola (assembly GCA_963556165.1). Lineage (NCBI taxonomy): Eukaryota > Metazoa > Arthropoda > Insecta > Diptera > Tipulidae > Tipula > Tipula helvola. The sequence continues at coordinate 140,761,080 of OY744482.1, read as the reverse complement.
TTTAATATTTTTGTGTCGGATGGAATCCAGTACGACAGGCGTAAATCCGGCGAACGTCTGAGCGATCAATGCTTGAAAAAGTAATGAAGCATTTAGCCGGCCAAATGATTTGGGGATATTTTTCTTATCATGGAATTGGAGAAATGGCCTTTATTAAAGGAACTGTTAATGCAGAAAACTACAAATAAATTTTAAAAGACAATTTGTTCCTTTTCAGGATGTCTCCTCCCCTTGTAATCGGGCGAAATCGGTAAGCATAATTTTTTCCATTGGTTAATTTTAGTTTTAAGACAATAAACAAAAAAAAAATTATTTTTTATTTTTCATCGGGTTGAAATTTTTAAATTGAAAAACGCAATTCCCACACTGGATAATCCTCGAAATTGACCTGATTTGAACCGTATTGAAAACCTCTGGCACATAATGGGGATGAAAATCAATAAACAGATGCCGTCATCATCCAAAAGCCTCAATTCAATAATAGAAAAAGTGTGGTATAACGGTCTGACCCTTGAGTACCTGCAAAATTTAACTGACTCCAACCAACCAGAATTGCAGCTCTAATTGCCAACAAAGGTAGGCCAACCAAATATTAAATATAGGTACGTTTTATTACTTCATTCTTCCTTTGTACTATAAAAAAAAAAAAAATTTGACATTCAAGAATCTCTAATTTAGTTTTATCGGAAAAGGTTAATAAATTATATTGGCTTTAAAATCATTAATACAATTTACCATCAAATTACATTTTTCCGTAAAATGTGCCTTACATTACAAAGAAAAACTTCTAAACAATTTTTTTTTTAAACTAGCGTAATAGTTGCAAGATATATCTTTTACTTTTTGTGTGTTTTATGGCTGTTGCACGTTCATTCTCGGTACTGTATAATACGGAGCAAATCGATTTTATTGTTCGATTTACACAGCAGTAGAGAGTGATCTTTCAAAGATGAGGTAGAAGCCAAATCGAAATCGTCATTATATGTTCCCCTCGAACAAAATCTACATGTTCTGATTTTTCAAGGCAAGGTGGCGGTTTTCGAGATAATAAATGTGTTTCGTTTTCGTTGGCCCACCCTGTATAACGGAAACAATTAAAATATTTGATTTAAAGTTCAAATTATTGTACAGTCAATGCATTTTTGCATCAACGTCCAGCATATAGGTTTCACGACAGCACATAGGATATAGAATATTGATTTTGTCGGCCATTACAAAAATTAACAAGAATATATTTGCGATACCTATTAAAAATACTTCCCAAGATATCCCTGTAATTATTTCAAAAATGTCAAAGCTTTTCAAACGACATTCATACCGTAATTAATTCTCCAGAATTTTCCGTAAACAAATTTCATCAAAACTCAATGAACTAAGTAAATTTGTAAAAATCTAAATACCATCAAATAATGTGCAAATTTAAGTTAAATAGGTATTATAGAATACTTTTATTTAGTTAAATTTAAACGATTTTTTAATAATGGATACAACCTACGAAAAAATATAAATGGAAGACCAACGACCAAACCAATGAATATTATTACTACAGTAAAAAAATGGATTGTTCTAATAAACGATGGCCAAAGTACATTCTATAAATCAAAATTTCCCGCACAGATTGTAATTTAAAGGAAATGTGCCTGTTCAACATCCTTCGTTTTAAACGCTTACCGAACATTAACACTTTAATACGAATCCGTCCAGAATGAAAACTTACAAATTTTTACCTGTCCCTAAATGGTCTAAAAACAGGTCATATTGGAACTTCTAACTATTAGATTATCATGAATAAAATATGATTGCCTAAAAAAAAATAAAATTTCAAAATTCATGCGGTGTATGACCGTTTTAAAGAACAGCTAAGCCAAATGAAATCTATTTTAAGACTATTATGTATTTTCGATCACTGTTTCAAGGAGGATGAAGACTCAACTCGCAAATTTTGGTAAGTTAGTTACCAGAGGTCAATTCCAACTTATTAATATAATTCTTTCCTCAGTTTAAAAAACAAACAAGGCTGTGGTTGCGATTAAATCAATTGAACAGCTGAGTGGAAAAACGTTAATATTCCAAAAATGTTTTTTCAGAAATAAAAAAAATGAAACTTTTTACTGCTTTAACTGTAAGTAGTACAGTACTGTAAAAGTCATTTATAGGAATATATAGGGCTATACTTTGATGGAATAGCTTTGCTTGCACGTTCAATAGATGCACTACAGAAATTTAAGTACGATGAAACTCCTAACACATTTTAGCAAATTTTGGAATATTAACCTTTTTCCACTCAGCCGTTCAATTAAGCTATAAAGTATGTATCCTATTTTTGCACCATAAATAGGGTATTAAGTACAATACCTCTGAAGATTCGAAGCAATTACAATTTATTTAAGTCCCAACCTATATTAAACTGAAGCACCGAATGTAAAACTGAGTCTTATTTATTTGACAACATTAATTCGTTTAAATAATTTGTGGATTTTTCAACAATTTTGTTAGTTGTGTTACCACCTTAAAATAAATTATTAAAAAGTGTGAAACACCTTTGTATCTTTTGACTTGGAGCTCTATTTGGGCGCAGCCTTAATAAAAAAAAATCGGTATTATGATTAATGAGCATTGAGGTTTTAGACAGTATGTAATGGATATGTTTTTAGGTTTTATATCAAAACTTTAGCGGTTCTGAACCATATACATATAGGAAAATTGGAATAAACTTACCTAATCTAATTAGAATCTTGATAATATGTTAGGAAAGTGATAAGCCGCTTTACAATTACAATAAATTATCAATATGAGGAAAACCCATTTATTACGATTCTGGTTCGAATAGATATGAGATGAATGTTATCGTTACTATTCAATCACGTAAAATACCTTCAAATTCCTGTCTTCTGGTAGGAAGAAACGTGAATTAACACATTTTTATAAAGACTGTGCCAATTTTTAATCGTCAGATTATTTGATGAATTATAATCAAAACATAAATTAAACTTTAAGCAGATAACAAAACATTTTAAATAATCACCATGTGATATCTATACGACGTGTATAGGCTTCGTATTTGTTTTTTATACTCCAGTCATCCATTAAATTAAAATCTAAAGATATATAAATCTTTATACATATATCAAATTATAATTTAATACTGATACTATTACATACTAGCTTTATTCACTTCCAAGGTATTAAATTGAATCTTTTCTGTAAGAAAAACTTAAATCTAATTAAAAATTACATAAAACTTCAAAACATAACGTGTGTGTTAATATTCCGTGGTTGAATATTTTCCTATACCGTTAACGTAAAAAAATTCAATAAAATCGATTAGAAAAGTGAAAAAAAGATTTCGTCATTGTCGACGTAAAAATGAACTATCATCATAATAACTGAGAAAAATGTGTTTTAATTCAAAAATTATAAATTTAAAGAAACCACAAACTTTAATTATAGATTAAATATAAGAAAATAAATTAATTTTAGTATAATAATTCAATTTTTTTCTATTATTGTTTTTTTTTTTTTTTTTAACAAAATAAAAATACAAAAGAAGTTAATTTTTTGACAATAAATTATTTCAACTTTTCTATTCCTATTTTACTTATTAATACCTACAGCTAGCATTTAAAAATAGATTGTTTAGGGAAATATGCATTAGGTTTATTAATTTTGTAATAAAAAAAAAAATGTTTAATAAAAAATTATAGATTTCAGTCATCGGCATTACGATTTTTTTTGTCTTTTTTTGGTTTTCGTTCCTTCATCACTTTTGAAGCATTCATACCTGTTTTAAATCTCAGCTCATTATCCGGTGTTATAATAAGAATTTGTTTTTTCTCAACTTTTTCCATTTTTGTTATAACTTATTTTCAATTTTATTATTAAATTTAAACACTCACAAACTGATTAGTAGATAATTTGAAAAATTTTATTTTTTTTTTGTTTAATTTAAAGAATAAAACGCCCCGGTTTTTCGTTCTAGATTTTTTGGCAAGTAGTTTAACGCATGCGTCACTTTAAAAATATGGATGATTGTGTGTTACCCGATCCAAAATTTATTAAATTTCCCTCATTTGTTATGCAATGACCCGGAAAACCAAAATTGTGATCACCACAAAATTGAAAAGTGGCGTTATAATTACTACGTTTCCATGATGGAGTTAACCGGGATTAACGTGGAGTATCTCACCATGGAAACATGTCGAGTTTAGGAGTTTCGTTAAGTTTCTTAATCCAACTTAACTCAACGAAAGTAGTAAGGTTAGAAGAGATTCTATCTGTCAAAACAGAAAATATAATTACACCAATACAAAATGAAATGGTTGAATGAATTTTCCCTCCGTAATACTTTAAACATTAAATTTAAAAATTTCCACCAAACAAATAAAATTATCGGAAGTGACTTTTAATTGTTGTGAAATGTTTAATTGCTCTAGAAATTATAATTGCATGGAAACGATATGGATTAGCGCCGCCATGTTATTAACTCAACGAAACTCTTAATTCGGGACAACTCTGTCATGGAAACGTAGTAATTGAGAACTTAAAAAGTACGTGTATGTGACATCTAGAATTGAAAATAATAAATTGATTGGGCATTTGGAGATATGTATTCGCGATTTGCGTGCAGAACCTAATGCAAATTCCACAAATAATACTACTAAATAATTATTAATTCAACAAAGCTAAATTTTATATACATAGTTCCTCAGTTAAACCACCAATTATTCAGAAAATATCGAGAAATATTTGACTTTATTACCATAAAAAAACTGTCGAATTTGTGACTAAATTTTCAACAAATATTTCAAAAATATTCCACCAAAAACCGACAAATTTGATTTACAAAATGTTCGTTTACGCGTGACAATCGGCGTCAACCCCATCAACCATTTTTCATCCATATTGTGACAACTTTTTGTCACATTTTTTTCCACCAAACACCATTTTATGTGAAATTTTTGTCGCTTATTTGTGACACGTGGTTACTCAGGAACTTTATATCGAATTAAATGCCGCCCCGGTGCCACAGTGGTTAGCATGCTTGCTTTAAGCTCCGGAGGTCCCGGGTTCGATTCCCGGCGGGTAATGAGAAAATCACGGCTGGTTAATCTTAGATCAATGAATTAATCTCTCATTATCCTTTAAAATGATTACGAAACTTCATAATGAAGCGGCCAAATCCCTCTATGGGATGTAGCGCCAGCGAAAAAAAAAAAATAATAATTTTTCGTCATATAAATCCAGTCATTAAGAATAAAAATGCCAAAATAATAAAAACAACGACATAACAATGTACTATAAATTTATTACCTATGTTCGGAAAAAGATTGACAAATTTTATCTTCGAATTTTACTACAAATTTACTTTGGTCTTTTTCCGAACATGCCAATTGTAAACAATTCCAATTTTAATCTGTAAACACGATTTTTACTTACCGGATTGCTAATAATTGTAAATAATTCCAATGTTTGACTATAAAAACAATTTTTAATTACCGAATTGCTAAATTTTCTTTCGTCGCATTTGTGACAAATGTCACTTTATCAGGTGATTTTAACTTTTTTCGAAATACGAAATAATTTTTATTGAATTCTGAAATGTATTTTTAGTCTAAATAAATCATTATTTGGTACAATTGGTTATGGTTTCAAGAAAATGAATTATAAGAGCTTCGAAAGTTTTGAAAATGTGTAAATGTATGAAAAATTTCAACTTCTAAATTCAATATAAAAAAAATAAACATTATTTTGAACTTAGGTTTACATTTAAACCATACATTTAAAAAATTAAACAACAATCGCATTATTTTTTTGTATTATGCGAATTAAAAATTTAGAGGTTATGTTTTGCTCATGTAATAATTTTTTGTGTGTTTCAATCAACATTTAGTCGAGACATATTTTTCGCACTTATACCGGCTGTCCACACGAAGTTAACACTGCAACACATCATTTCCTCGTTTCTTACGTCTTTGCAAATAAACTAACTGGAGGGGAAAATATTCTTGTTACACTTTTTCCACGCAAATTTTAGGTGATGACCAGTTGCAACACACAAACACAAATATAAAATAATAAAACATTTGAATGTGGTTCGATTTTTTTTTTTTTGTAAACTGGTTTTACTTCTAATTTTTATTTTAAACAGTAAATACCTCCTACAAAAAATAAATAAACAAAACACATACATAGATAAGTAACAACAGTTTTTCGTCTAAACGCGAGGAGTTGTTGTGTTGCGTTGCAGTGTTAACTTCGTGTGAACACCCCTGTGTACTTGCGGTGGTCGATTGGAAAACCACTAATAATAATAAATTTTAGCTTATTCCCTCTAACGGTAGAGACAATCTCGACGAAACGCAGACGGAGTTACGCAAGGAACGCAAAAATAAATTTAATACTGTAAAAATAAAATTTTTGCTGACAATCTCGACGCACGTTTTTGATATTATAAAAATATTTAAAACTATCTAACATGGCCTAAAACTATTTGATAACCCTTAATACATAATGTTAAATTATTCGATGCAATAAATTCTATTTTGTAAACCCCTTTTGGGCCGATTTAAATTTTGCCTCATAGTATAAAATCTATAAATCCAGTTTATAACTAAACATTTAGGTACATATGCCGTTTAATGTGATTGGTGTCACTTGAATTTGTAAACATTTAACTTCACAAGAATGTCTCTCATTTTGTAGTTTTTCACATCACAAAGTGACACTTCAATCCGTTCTTGCGTGAAATATTGAAAATAATTTAATTTTAGTACTTGTTCTAATGCGCTAAGTCCGCCGACTTTGTCAATTCGCATATATTTTCATGTAATTTAACTTCTGCGCGATTGCGTTACTGCGCTACAGCGTCGCGACTGTCTGGTGGGTAAACATGGCGAAACGCTAACGTAATGCAAGCGAAGACATAAGGCGTGTTCGGAAATAGACGTTGAGTAAATTCACAGTAAATTTAGACCATTAAATTAGACCATTATAGTGTACCAGCCACAATGCATCCGTTCTGTTCCGTCCCGTTTTCGTTAAATGGCGCGCATTCCGCCTTTATCGTTCGCTAGTCACAATGCATCCGCTCCGTTATTCGATATTACATTGTTTAATGGGCGTACCTACCACCTTCTTTTTGTTTTAAATTTGCAGTAAATTTTAAAGAGCGTATATAAATTCACCAAAATTTCAAACATTTCGTAGTGATCCATTTTAGTAATGTATCAGTAAAATATAAAATGTATAGTTACTGTATTGCGCGCTTTTGTCAAAGAATAGGTTATGTTTTCCGTTCTTACCGTAAAGTTTTAATTTTTTAAAAAAATCTTTCCGTCTCCGTCCGTCTAATTCCTCTCATTGTGACTAACCTTTCCGTCTTTTCATTTAAATTACATAGAAAATGTCAAAATTTAAATTGGACGGAAAAACGGGACGGAACGGAATGGATGCATTGTGGCTGGGGCTTAACGCTCAGGTGAAGCAAAAACGTGACCTTTTTATCGCATCTGCTATATGAAATTTAAAATGAAAGCGAAGTAATTTAAATGTCTGTATGTATGGGTAGTTCGGGTATCTTCGCATTCTTTCCAATAAAGTACTGTTTGTGGCCAAATAAATTATAATAACCTATAAGGGAAATCGCTAACAAATTTTGAAGACAACATGAATCTTATACAACGTTTCCATGACGGAGTTAACCGGGATTAACGTGGATTATCTCATCATGGAAACATGTCGAGTTTAGGATGTTCGTTAAGTTTCTTAATCCAACTTAACTCAACGAAAGTGGTAGGGTAAGAAGAGATTCTATCTGTCAAAACAGAAAATACAATTATTCCAATTCACAATGAAATGGTTGAATGAATTTTCTCGCCGTAATACTTTGTAAATCATAAAAATCACAATAAATATTAAATTTAAAATTTCCATCAAAAAAATAAAATTTTCAGAAGTGACTTTTAATTGTTGTGAAATGTTAAATTATACTAGAATTTATAATTTCATGGAAACGATATAGATTAGCGCCGCCATGTTATTAACTCAACGAAACTCTTAATTCGGGATTACTCTGTCATGGAAACGTAGTATTAGGTAGAGATGGCATTACTAGTAATTGAACGAAGCCCAATAAGCAACTCAATTAAATATTAAAGCGAATATAATATTAATATTAAACGAAATAAAAAAATAAAATCTCGGTTGAAAGGTAGGGAACAATTTTATTTGCATATACAATTTTTTTTACTTTTTTTTTTGTTTTCTTTGTTCAACGGTTAGTAGTGCCATCTCTACCCAAGGCACAGGTACTAGCATTTTAACGCCAGGGGTGGGATGTTGTAACATCACTTTCGATTCGAATTCGATAGATTTTATATCTCATGTTTTAAGAATAAAACTTTACTCTATTTCGTTTTTCAATTATTCTCCTTTTCTTGCTATCTCAGCTTGCTCGAATAAAACAACATTCTATTTCTACTTATACTCATGATTATTTATCACTCAAATTTTTGTTAAGTGATACTTTATCGAATTGAAGGAAAAGAAAAGTACGCAACAAAAAGAGATCACAATAGAAAAAGCGTAATCAAAAAGCGAAATAGAATACAATTTTATTCTTGAAATATGAGACATAAAATCTATCGAATTCGAATCCAAAGTGATGTTACAACATCCCACCCCAGATGTTTGCTTCAAGCTTTTGAGAATTATTCGCCTTTAAAGGGCCGCAAGAGGCGCTACGATCGCCACTAGTTAAAGGTGAACAGCAATTCAGCGTTTATTTTTATGTGTGTTATTTTTTAATTATTTTGTCGCTGAATAAATAAATATAACTTTTATGTGCAAGAAATGATTGTTTTGAACCGAAATCAATAACAGAATTAACCAATTTTGTATTTTTTTTATTGCTGTTCACCTTTAACTCTAGTTTCAATATCGTCCACCAGATGTCAGCCACTTTGCGTTAAAAGGCGAATAACCAATTTCCTTTATAGATGTTATAATTTATTTGTTTGTGGCACGAAAGCGAAGGGTTTTTGTATAAATTTATTGTGAAAATAATATAGAAACGAAGTGAAAGCGAAACACTGGGCGAAGTACGAAACACTGGGCGTTTAAACGAATATTGTTAAAAATAGTTTTGAAATTAAAATAAAAATCATAAATGTTGATTACTAACATAAAAAATTGTATTAATTCGTTTTAAATAATTACAAAAAAAATTTTGAATTTACTCTGTTCAATCACCTCTGTGGTTTCGACGAATCTCTTCGTTGAGGATTTAGAAATTGACATACACATTGACGACACGTTTCTTGAATTAGGATAATCTTAAAATGATTTTAATATCATAATCATATTTACCTTTGAAAAAATTCATTATATTGAGTGTGTTGGCCTGAATATTAGAATTCTATCCAAATCTCGAAAAGCAACCAGGTATCATCAAATCACGGTGTCTTTTATTAAATCAAATTCCGAATAAAAAGAAAACAATTATCTATAATTGAAACAAACATCAAACATATATTTAGAACAAAAAAACATTAAAAAATGTATATAACACCGCCACAGAAATACTTACATTACACATATCAATTTAATAAAAAAACGAAATTCAAAATGGCATCTACAAAATAAATATTTGAAGAATGAAAGAATTATAAGAAAGTATCTATACACAATGTAGTAGGAATAAAAAACCGACCAAACGGCGCACTGGTTAAAGCTACGACGGTTGGATCGGGAGGTACCGGGTTCGAATACCTATAATTGACGATTGGATCATCATGGATTCCACCTAGTGGAAAATTTTTAAACTGAGGTACCTGATAATTTGACGTTCGAAATTATTGTAAACAATTCCAATTTTGAACTATAAACACAATGTTTACTTACCGCATTGCTAATAATTGTAAATTATTCCAATTTCGGACTATAAAAACAATTTTTAATTACCGCATTGCTAAATTTTGTTTCGTCGCATTTGTGGCAAATGTCATTTTATCAGGTGCATCATTTTAACTATTGTCCTCGAGAGGCGCTTTCTCTACTTTTACAATCGTCAATAGATTTTCGAAGATTTAGATTTTCATCATCTGATTACGATCGGTGATGACGATGAACACATCTATGACCACCTGTTGAGAGTGCGGAATCCATGGGCCGACCCACCTTTCATGTCAGTACTATAGGCTGGCATGAAGCAATGCAATGTGCAGGTGGTTTAAACGAAAGCGGGTCTATTGACGATTGGAGCATCACGGATTCCACCTAGTGGAATATTTTTAAACTGAGCTACCTGATAATTTGACATTCGAAATTGTTGTAAATAATTCCAATTTTGATCTGTAAACACAATATTTACTTACCGGATTGCTAATAATTGTAAATAATTCCAATTTTGGACTATAAAAACAATTTTTAATTACCGCATTGCTAAATTTTCTTTCGTCGCATTTGTGACAAATGTCATTTTATCAGGTGCATCATTTTAACTATTGTCCTCGAGAGGAGCTTTCTCTACTTTTACAATTGTCAATAGCCGTACGTCCTCGAGTTGGCTGTTGTAAGGTAGGACGTTAAAAGGGAACTGCGAAAGAGTTGGGGGAGTGCCTTGAGCCCCAGAAAAGATTGTAGAGATAGAAACAAAACAAAAAAAAATAGGAATAAAAAAAAAAATGAAACGAAACTAGACTGTGAAAGTGTAGTGGTGCATCAAAGAAAAAACTTTGCACTTACGCTTCGCTTTGGTAACGCCTAGGCGGGGCTTCGCAAATTTATTTGAAGGGTTGCTGTAAATTATTATCAAATATCACCTAGCGGAGAATGTTGACGTATAGTTAAAATAATATCTCGTTAAAAATTCCTATTCCTTCATTCTCGAGTAAAACAACAACAAAAAATGAATTTGTTGTTGTATTTAACTGAAACTTTGGGTTGGTGGTTACATGGGATTTTTTTATTTGATCTGAATTGACATTTTAAATGTCACTTTGTTATAAAATAATATTTAAATTATTAGAAAATAATTTAAAAATCACTTCAAATATGTATGAAACCTTTTGCCTGTTATGAAAAAATCTGTCAGTTCAACTAAATTATAGTTTACATGTTTAACTCAATATACAAACTGACTCAACCAACCAAATTTAAGCTGACCAAACTCAGACTACTTTCAGATAACTTTCAGCCAAGTCGCCGGTTACATGTCGAATTTAACTCAGACGTTTTCAGTCAGATCACTTTCGGTTTAACATGTATCTTTAGTAATTATTTTGACTATAACTGCTTGTAGCTGCTCATGAAACACTTGCGAGCAGTTACGCGGTGGTCGATTGGAAAGCAAATATTTATGTGGTCAAAATCAGACATACAAGTTGTCAGGGTCAAGAAAATTCTTTTTATGTGTATATATATTATGTTTTTATTAAACATGAGTTATAATATTTGTTCAAACTATTCTCTACTCCATATGCATGCACGATACCTTTTCCTTATCTCAACTGCTGTTGTCCAAAGTCGCATTTCTGTTTTCATTGTTTCAAATGCATTCATTCCATTAAAATTTATCGTATCGACACCTCTGTTGCACAAATTAATTCCTTTGCACGTCTCCAGACGGACAAACCGAGGATTGTCAGGTCTGGGATCGTGCGGGCCAAGAAATAGGCCCGCATCTACCAATCCGATTTACCTGAACTTTTATTATCAGGTTTAGAAGAAGGTATGTCGATGTAGTAATACACAAGACTCATCTATTTTGTGTAAGCTAGGGTGACCAGACATACCCCTTTCTGGGGTATTATACCCCTTTTTCCGTTCTAAATTCGAAAATACCCTAATTTTAAAGAAATGAAATGGGGTATGAAAAATACCCCAAAATCATCAAAATTAAAATTTTGTAATTTTTTTGAGTGCATGCTGTGTTTATACTATTATAATTTTATGGGTTATTGCGGGCCAAATGCTTAGCAGATGTAACAATTTACAAGAATTTGGTAAATCTATTTAAAAAACGGGCTAATGCTCTTTTGAAAGCTATAATTGTTTTTATTGAAGAAAGGTTTTCATTTAAGGAAATAAGTACGAGTTGCTACAAGCACTAAAACTTAAAAAAGTTCCAGTGTTTGATGATTTATTGAAAATTATCAACCAATTCAATGTTCATGGTGTGTGTAGCTGTCGATAAATTGTACGAGGAATATGTTCTATTAAAAAACCAAGTAACACAACTAATCAATACCAATTCATCGGAGGATTATGAAAAAATTTGGATGAATTTTTTGAGTGATAATGATTCTCCTAATTTAGAGAAGTTGATGATCTTTATTGTTTCCATACCACACCCCAATGCAATGAGCGAAAGAATATTTTCCTAAATGTTCTTTGCTTGGATAAAAGAAAAAAAATCTGTTGCACGTTGTGGCAATTGAAGGCGAGCTTCTCATTTTCATTAAAACTAACTTTCAGTTTTCCTGTAAAGAATTTTATTCTTACGCATTAAAAGATCAAAACCTTTTGAAACAAATTCGCTCCAGCAAAAAGTATTTGTATTGATAAGTTCTATTTCTATGTATCTTTTTTTTTAAATTAATTATTTATTTTATTTTTTTGTGATCTAATTTGCAATTTAAAATGATATTTTTTTTATTTTTTTATTATTGTTATAATTAAGCTTTCCTACAATATGTCTAGTATTTTTAGTATTTACAATACAGAAACATTAACATTATTATACCAAAACATTAAAAGACTGAATTACTAAAATTACTAAATAAATAATTTTCTAGAATTCGCCTCTAGAATCCACCCCAAATTGATTCGCCGTCATACCCCTTTCTGGGGTATTATACCCCATTTTTGGAATTTTGATCAGAGAATTAGCCTACCCCAATTTGTAAATTTTGATCTGGTCACCCTAAGTGTAACAGAGACATTGCTGGTACCAGCGATTACATGATTCCATTACCATATTTTGAGGAAAGGTTTCGTACCGATATTCCTTCCAGATAGGACTGGCTGAGTGAAGAGATGTTGAACCCTAATGTTTTAAACTTCTTTACGGCTGGTTCAAAAATTGATGGCAGGGTTGGTTGTGTTGTTTTCTGTAAGAAACTAATGTCGTTTTCGATTGATCAAAAATTCAAAAACAACTAAACTTAGTACAAAAAAAACTAAACTCGCCATAGTAAAAAATGTTCGAGTTTAATTTTTTTTGCATTGAGTTTAGCTTTTTTGGTTAATCGAAAACGACATTAATGTGAACCTCTCATTTCGCCTCCCCGATTATTGCAGCGTTATTCAGGCTGAATTAATTGCGATAATGGGAGGCCGTGGATTGGTTGAGATATACTGTAGTATCTGTAAGGGATAGTCGCATTTTTTACGGATAGTCAGGCCGCTATTAAAATACTACACATTTCCTAATGTCGAAGGAAGGCCAGAGCTATCTCTAATCTCTTAACGAGATGGCAGATCGGTTTAACATCCACATAGTGTGGGTACTTCAGTGTTGCGGGGAATGAAAAGGCAGATCAACTCTCTTAGCAGAGTACAAATTGCCTCACTTTACGTTTACCAAGTAAGGTTAATGTTGAAATTCCGCTCGCTACATGCAAACTTTTGCTTCAGGAAGAAGCTAGGCGAGCAGCGAACTATAGATGGTCCAATGGTACCTCCTGTGTCATAACTAGGCAGATTTGGCCAAAACTAGATCAGGCAAAAACTGTACAGCTGTACACAGCTAACACTTCAGCATCACCATATTAGTATATTCGTGGGGGTTATTACAGGATACTGTTCGACCACTGTGTTCAGTGGCTGAAAATATAAAATAACCATGTAAAAATATGGTAAGAGCACAGAACAATAAACAACCAGAAAGGACATTGCGTGGCCAAGAAATTTTTGCTCTTTTTTTATACATATTTTACATGTTAACTTTGAATTCTCAGCCACTAAATGACAAATTAACACTTAAAATCTTACCTTCCTCAAACCATGGTCAAAAAAATGAGTTCATGTTTCTTCAAATAAAAACTGCGTTATGTCGCTTCTGATAAGAGCAAAATAAATTATAGTAGTACTAAGGGGGATCGCTATACTAAATTAAAATCGCTAAACTAGCGGCCAAAGTTATAGCACTGAATACATTCTTCTAGTACAGGCAGATTTATAACAGAAGTATAAAGCATAAAGAACGAAACCTTCGGTATTTTTCATAGAAGTAATTACACTGTTCACAAAATTTTCGTTCTTTTTTACGAAATATGATATAAAGGCTGCGGTCGAATTCTGTAGTAAAGTAGTAAAGGCAGGCGCATGCCAAAACACCAGGTTTTTCGACACGCAGTCTATACTAAAAATATAAATATTTTCCATCTCTTCTATGTTATATTCTAAAAAGTTACCAAAAATAATACAACAAAAACATTTAGTAACTTTTTAGAATATATTTCCGGAAAATATTTCCGTGGTCATAAGGAATAATCTCCAGCGGCGGAACTACATACCCGCAAAACCCCGCAGCCGCGGGGTGCCCAAAGCGATAAGGGCCGCTCAAGATTTTTTCTTTAATAAAATCGTTTTTTAAATGTGAATTAAAATTATAAGTATGTATAAAAACATTAATATTTATATAATTACATGTAAAACAAGTGTCGTTTACTGCTTTGATAAATTTTCGCCAATAATCTGCGGGGGGCCCAAAATATGAAGTTCCGCCACTGATAATCTCTCTCGTACAACAGGGTTACTACTTTCTTCGATGACTCATCGGATAAATTTCATAAAACCGACATGCCCCATCAGATTACTTTTTTTTTAAAAAAGGAATTTAATATAAATAAGACTACTGAATTACTGATTGGTGGGTCCAACAGTAAAGGACTAGTAAAACTAAACAAGAATTTTTAGTTATTTTTTTTATGAATTTGTTTATTAAACAAGAATTGAACAAAAAAATACAAAACAAAACCATTCCTATATAAATAAATCCGATTATTTTGTAGGAACAAACTGTACTGAACGTTGTATTCGACGAATTAAAGCTTCCGAATAGTTCGAATCGCCAGATCCATCCTAAAATCCAACCAAATTTATTTAGTAATTAAACAACTTGTAGTCAATGCTGAAGCTGCATCCAAATAATCGGTGATTTGTACAATTATTGGTTCACATTGGCCTAATGGACGTGAGTCCACGTTTGTAATAATCACCAATCGCCTGGGTGCAGCTTTATACTTACTTTCGTGGCGTTTAAAACTTGATTACAAAATGTTGCATTGAAAATATTTACAAGCGTCTTTTTCAGCGCATTTACTTCTTCGGATACAATTTGCCATCCAGCACCACTTGACGATATCATTGAATCTAGGTAACACAAATAATTTAAATTAAAAATTTAAAATATCTCCATTTTAATCTATTTACTTTTTTGGGATGATGAATTTAAATTCAAAAAATTATCAACCGGTACAACTTGCTCCATGTAATAATCAACATGTGTCCACAATAAGTATAAGCATTGCTCAATTAGGTATGAGCATAATTTTACATCCTCTTGTTGCACTCGCAACTTATCATATGTTGAGTTGTGCTGTTTATGATAATACTCTACGCAACTCTTTAATTGTGATATGACCAAACCTAAGTTTGGAGAAGATTTTAGAGTTCCAATATTAATAGTCTTCTCATTCAAATCACTCGTGTTAGGAGAAAATAGTATGTTTATGATACGGTGGTCAGCCGCATTATTTGCAATTGAATTTCTTGCATGAAGTGCCAAGTTAAAGGCTATTTGGAAAACAAGTTTTGTATGTTTCGCCTTGTTAACATCATTAAACTCGTACCTAGAATATAAAAAAAAAAAAATTCTACTATTTGAGCTTAAAAACACAAAGGTTTAACTTACGTAATATTTTCTCTAGCAAACATTTGATTTAGTGTTCGCTCCGATAAAATAAATCTCGGCAAAAGTGTTAACATTAATTTTTGTAGTCGATAGAGTTGAGTTCCAACATCTAAATTATAATTTGGTTGAAAATTTGCAAATATATCTTGATTCGTGCTCCTCGCGATCAACCCTGTTACTGCTGATAATTCTTCTAGTAACCCTAAATTCATAAATGGTGTTCCCGGTCTCAATATAATTTCGATCATCTCACAATGTGATAGAATGAAATGAAGAATTTGACTGATAGCTGAATAATTTTCAGATCCCAGTGTTGATATTATTACATCACAAATATTTAAAGCTGGTAATAATATTTGCCGATATCTAACATCAACTGGAGGGACAAATTCATAGAAAGCTGTTTGAAAGCTGTTGAGTTGGAAATCTGGATGCAAATCATAAACACGCATCCCTGAAAGAACACCAAGTATTTTTTGTTCCAATAATAATTCAGCTCCAACATATGAACTTGCAACACGACTCAACATTGCCATTTTCGATTCGTAAATATATAAAGATTTTAAATTTTCTGGTGTTGTTTCTAATATTTGACACAATTTATCATCTGATTTCAGCAGACTGTCTATTAAATGTGACAAATAACCTCGTTTCGATATAAAGTGAATAAAATTAGACATTGAGTCTACATCCAGCAGCATATCAATGCAGGAAAATGCAAGCATTTTACATAAGTCATGTCCACCTGTACAATCATTACATAAAATTTCAAAAAGTTTGTCACCAAAAATTAAGAATACCTCCGCTGCTAGTTCGCTCTGGTTTATAATTTCACCATCGTGAGAATTTACAATTTGGCGCATACTTCCGTCTAATCGGGAAACGTAACTAGAAAAAAAAATAAAAAATTTGGTTAAATTACCTAATAAAAAAACGCAAACAAATTCAAGAGCAAAATAATTGTAACTAAACCATGAAAAGGCTTATTCCAATTAAAAATGTGGCGTAATTTGAAAATCTCCGGAAGAAAGTAGTAAGTTACAATTAGATGCACAAAATAAATTAATATTGAAATTGTTCTAAAAGCCTAAGGCATATTAAATTTTGCATCTGCAGTCTGCAAAGTTAAAGCTAATATTTTTTTAATTGTGAAATTAGGAAATTTAATTCGAACAATTGGAAGAGATAACTGGTTTTAAATGGAAGCGGCTTAATTTTGGCTTTCGGAAATATCTATTAAATGATTATTATTAAACGTACTTACTTCTGTGTTGGAATATCATCATTTGTTGTATTTTTATCACGTCCCTTTATAATATTCATATAATTTAAGAATGAAGCATATAAATTTATTCGAAGTGTTTGTGATGTATCGCCACTAACAATGATCCATTCGACAATACTCTTTAATATATACTTTAAATTAAGGGAATTTGTATCCGCAATAAATGTTAACGAGCCCTGATTAGTATTGTTATTGAATATAGATTGTGTATCGCTTGTGGGCTCATCCGATTTAAATCTATAGCAATGTCTTAATTTTACCAACAATAGTAATACGGTTGAGGAGGCCAAATTAGCAATTTCTGTAATAGTATCGACGTGGACGACTTTATTCAACAGTGCTTGTAATATTTTGATTATTAATCCTTGTTTAATATCCATGGTCATACTAGGGGCGACACAAAACAAAATTTCTGTTAATTGCCCCCATGCCTCCAAAAATTTGACCGACGATCGACAAGCGTTCTTTTGTGTATTCCATTGCAATGCATATTTTAATATAAGTTCTATCTCTTTAATAATTAATTGTCTTTGACCAGCCGCCATAGTTGTTTGCACAGTACTTAATTCATCTCGCAATATTTCGTGTAATTTTTTTATATCGATCAATTTTGGTTCTGCACTATTCGTTGTTGTGAGACAGCTTTGAAATAGTGAATGCATCAATGAATTCTCAAAATAGTCCCAATTTGGCATTTCTAATGTTTTTGATTCAAATTTCAACGAATCCAATAGTTGACATATTAAAAGTTCTACCCCATTTTCATTAGGTTTTTGATTTAAACCGCTTGCATCATTCAGAGACAGATTTTTAGGAAAAAGTGCAAAACTTGTTCCATTGATTTGCTCGGTTAGAGAGTTCTGTGTTACACCCATAAGTATTTTGCACAAATTTGAAAATTGGGTCGTCTGTTTATTTAAAGCTGCCATTTTTAATTCGATTGCCACACTTTTCAGTAAACCAGTCATTTGATTTAATATTCGTGGATTTGTCGAATTCCGGAACGGAAGGGCAGATATGTGACGGCAAAGGAAATCATTACAAGTTCTGAGATATCGAAGTATTGACTCGGATGTTCGAATATTCAAACATAACGCATAAATGAGAGCGTACACATTTGCAATAAATCGTTCATATGATGGATCAAATTGTTGGCCACTTTTCATCGCTTCTAACGAGTTGTCTAATAAGGTAATTAACGATTTGGTGCATGTTGATGGAAAATTTAAAACTCCTGGTTGCTGGAATCTTGTTGAATGGACATCATCTAGATTAAATCCAAGCAAATAGTGTGCTACATTCGGTGCCGGTTGAGGAAGACAATCTTGTAGTAAATTCAGTATCACCTCTTTAGTCATAAGTTCAATTTCATCCACTGAATTTTCTTCATTACGAGAATTATATGAAATATCCGCTTCCAAGCATTCAACAAACCCGTGCCGAATTTCATTTTTCGTTTTCTCATCTGACGTAAAAACTGAGATCAAATAACTGTTTGCGTTTGGTTGTTTCACAATGTAATTTAAAATCTTAATTGCAAAATATGCATGCTTCGGCAACCAATTGTTGTAGCAAACAAACTTTGTAATATTCAACATGTTATCCGGTTTGCCTGAACGTGGATTTATTCCGAGTAGAAGTTTATTTAATCCAGACAGTAAAATTGAACAATTAGCTGCAAAATGAGCATCAAAGAATATACTTTGATTAAATAAACATTTTTCAATTATTGTAAACGCATAGTAAATACAGGATTCTAGTTTTGTTTTTCCTGGGAATGGTGCATATGCATCGATTAAATGACACGCCTCATCAATAATATTCAGTATTATTCGGAGGAAATCTGATTCTTTATTCATTTGCAGCATAATATGAAATCCGGGTGGTGAATTTTCTTCCTTCACTTGTCTCGAATTTGGAAAATCATTTGGATTTGGATCATAACTTTTTATATAAAGCTCAAATAATTTTAGACATTTTTCTGCAACAACCCATTTTTCTGCGGGGTCTTTGTAAGTTCGGCTATAAAATCTTGAAAATACGGAATGTAGAACAAAAGTTAGATATGGATCTAGTCCCGGGGCTCTAGGCCCTGCGCCGAGATTTTTTGGTACTGCAGTCGATGACAATGTATATAACAAATCCAACATTGCCTGTGTTAGTGGGTACGTCTCATTCCGACTTTCTATTTGTTCCAATTCAGATTCAATTCCTCTTGTGCTTATAGTGGTGGTTGAAGGAACTGTCGTTATTATTTGAGATGACTCCAAAATATTCCAAAGTTGTAACGCTGTCTCCTTCGATTTTGCTAGGGCTGCCAATGTTAATAGCAGATCAGCTTTTAAGGGAATTACACAGGAACAAGTAACAAGCCCAGTTAATACCATTAATGTTGACCAACTTGGATGTTCACACAAAGCTATACGAGCAACTTCATCTTGCGTTGCAATTGCTCTTATAACATATAATACCGCATGCAATCCATCGAGTTCTTGAGGCTTTATATTCCGATTTAAGACGCGATTTTTATATACTGTCTCTGTATTTGGACTTTGCTCTTGACGCAGTGTGATATAATACCGAGTCAAAGAGTTGAAGAAATGATCCCAGGATAGTGTTGTACTTCCAGAAACACCTGCGCCTTGCTTTAACAAATTAAATACATTTCTAGCTGATTGCTGACAACTAGCAAGCCCACCTAACATTTTTAAGTAAGGAACAAACAGAATTTGCGGCAATAGTTCTCCAGCCAACCGAATAAATTTAAATAGTGTTACGGAACGTGAAGTTTTTTGATTATTAACTGAATCCATTGGAACCCAATATTCCATTGCCAATCCCAATTTTAATTGATCGTTCTCATACAATTTTCCAACAGCCATTAGTAGAGCCTCAAAATTGTGACATAAATTGTTAGGTGGGTCAATTCCTTGTTCAATATGACATTGCACAGTTTTAGCGGTTTCGTCAGCCCGTGCACGCAGTTCAGTTACTTTGGAATACATTAACTCAATGAAATCGGTTAGCAATATGTGAATTTTTCGGAAATAAAATTCTTTTAAAAATATATTTTCATTTTCAAGCAGAGTATAATGTAATAGATCGAATACTTTTGATTGTATTGCGTCTTCAACCAGTTGCTCATCTAGATCGACAATATTCATAGCATTTATATTCATTGTTTGGCGCGTTATTCTCAATGTCGCAATAGAAATGCCCAATGCAAATTTTATAAGAGCCTGAAGTCCCTCACATTCCCAGGGAGTCGTAAGCGCATTCAGTATTGCATCAATAAAACCAGTTTCGCTCATTATTGGTAATAGTCGCACAATATCTTCTCCATCTTCACGTCGATGAAAACAGCTTAGATCTACTGCATATAACAGAGCCATTTCAAGTGCCAACGTAATATCATCAATTCCACCGCTTTCGGTGGATAGTTTAGCCTTAGCTAAATAATTTATTAAACGAATCGTGACATTCTTCGGTAATCCGCACTGTGCCGACCAATTAAATAGACATGATGCTAATGATAACTGAATTTCTTCAAACAACTTCAATACATTTAAATGATGTTTTGGAGGTCCTAATGCTCTGTTTGCCACAAGCTTTTCCAGTTCCTTAGATATATCTAGTTCTTCAAGACAATCCATTATTCTATATAAAATTCCATCTTCAACTAAGTTATCCGTAAAATTATTTACGCATGATATTATTTCAGGAGTTGCTTCCGTACTCCATGTGAGGCCATCACGACTTTGGAATAATCTTTCTAAAGTTGAAACCAATGTTTTTCGGCCATCATAATATAAAAGTATGGCAACTAAACCACGAGCAAGTCCGGGATGTCGTGGCATTTGTAACTGTGCCGTACACACTAATTCAAGTGCAATGTATTCATCCAAGTCGTACATATCAGACAATATAAGAGTTTCTTCTACAAGTTGCTCTAATAGGTAAGTATGCCCTCGACCAGGCAAATTAACTCCTTCTTTAACACCGTTTTTAATTTCCTTGCGGTTTTTTGAATTTTTTGGCTTTAAATATAAATGAAACAGCAAAATTACTATTATTTTACCCCTATTATAATTTATACAATAAAATCATTTTACCGGATTTTTAAGTAAATTGATGAAATTTTGTTTATTTTTTCCCAGTATTGATTGTAGTGATGATATTGATACATCTTTCGATTTCGATGTTAAATAAAAATCAACCACTTCAAATAAATGTTTATACGGTGTCCACATATCATCAACAATAGCTAAATTTTAATTAAATTGGCAATAAAAACATTATTTTAATGATTTTGTCATAACATAACCTCAAAATTCAAAATGGCATATAGAAATAAGGAAATGATAAGAGTTTAAATAAAATACCTTCTCCCATTTTATTTATTCAAAGCTGGAATGACGGAATCGGTATTAAAATTATAAACGTTTCAAGAATATGTTATTTCTTAATACTTCTAATAAATTTTAACATAAGTTTATTTAAAACAACAACACTTTCACGCTTTGGCTGCGCGCGTTAAAATAAAAATTTTGTGATTTCAAAAATGACGAAATTGACAACTGTCAATTTTGAGCAAAACCATCCCAAGTCACCATATGAATTTGCAAAGTAGTCGCGTTCTTTTATTTATTGACGATTGTACAAATAGAGGTAGCGCCTCTCGAGGAAAAAAGTAAAAATGATGGTACTGACAAAATGACATTTGTCCAACCAAATGCGACGAAAGGAAATTTAACAATCAAGTATGTAATTAAAAATTATTTTTATAGTCTAAAATAGGAATTATTTTCAATTATTAGCAATTAAGTAAAAATTGTGTTTACAGTTCAAAATTGGAATTGTTTACAACAATTTCTAACGTCAAATTATCAGCTAGCTAAGTTTGAAATTTTCCAATAGGTGGAATCCGTGATGCTCCAATCGTCAATGACAACCAAGGTTACGGCCATACCCACAGAATACCCAGAAGCGACATAACGCGGTTTTTATATGGAGAAAAGTGGACTCATTTTTTTGACCTTGGTTTATAGAAGGTAAGATTTTCGGTGTAAAATTATCGTTCAGGCAAAAATTTCTTGGTCCACGTAATGTCGGTTCTGGTTGTTTATTATTCTGTGGCCATACCCACCCAATTATTTGTATTTTTTTCAACAAATTATCGTAATCAAAACAACCGAAACAGCCACCTAAATTCCCTTTCCACCTATTAGTTCAAAAATTTGTTACATAAAAGGAAATAGTGTCTATTTAATTTGAATTTTTATATGTTACAATTGGAACGACTGGAAGATTTAATTAACCCTCTAGTGGCATGAATTTTTACTCATTTTCTATCAAAATTTTGACTTCAACTCGTAGTTGTTGAACAAATGTGCATATTTCAACAACAAAAACCAAACCGTTATGACGAGAGTACTATAAAAGAGAATAACTCATGTAAAATCTAAAGAAAAAAATATTCATGATATCGTAAAGTTACACAATACGCTTTATGGCGATAAGCAAAAGTAGATGTCACTACCGCTGTGAATGTGGATTAAGCTCTCAAATTATTAAAAATTATACGCCGAAAAAGCTTGTGAATTAAACTTTTGATAAATAAAATTTTAAGAAAACCATTAATTAATTTGGCCATAAAATGGTACACGCCTATTTCTTAGAAACAAGTTTTGTTTTGACATTTAATCCACATTCACATTGCTAGTGTCACCATTTTAGTTACATAAATTAATAAAGCGTATTCAAGATAACGTAAAGTCCGCTTTTAGGCGGAGTTATGCATTAGAGGGTTAACCTAATATGTAGTGCAAATTGTGATTTTTGAATATTTGATTGTTTTGATACATTTTTATAGTTTTAAATGTAAGAAATGTGTGCTTACAAATTGCAGTTTTTGTTGTTAATATAGTGGTACTAAAAATATAAATATTTGATTGTTTGTTTCTATCTCTGCAATCTTTTCTGGGGCTCAAGGCACTCCCAACTCTTTAATACTATCTTACGCAGTAGCCAAATCGAGAACGTACGGCTATAGGCCCGTTTTGCGTAGACCACCTGCACGTTGCATTGCTTCATGCCAGCCTATATAGTACTGACATGAAAGGTGGGTCGACCCATGGATTCACTCTCAATAGGGGGTCATAGTTGTGTTCATCTTCATCACCGATCGTAATAATAATTCGATAATATTATTTGTGAAAAGCTATTAAAAACAATTTATGAAAAATGAAGTGTTTAATCAGAAAAACTCGCAACAAATTACCGGAGATTTCATTTCATCGGGAAGTTTTATTCCTGGTTTACATAAAACGAAATTAAAATTGAGATGTAAACATTGTAATTTGTGATAAAAAAGTGCACTTTTAATTTAAATTTATTACATAATTATAAAAAAAAAAAAAATTTTGTTCTTGTTGGGTGCTTAGGAATATTACGATTTGTTTACAACTATTTTTACCAGCTTCGAACTAAAAGTGTAAAATAAAAACGAGTTTTTAAAGTTATGTTTAATAATAAATTTTTTTTTTTTTTCGCTGGCGCTACACATCCCATAGAGGGATTTGGCCGCTTCATTTTTGAAGTTTCGTAATCATTTTTGTTAACGGATAATGAGTGATTAATTTATTGATCCTACCCTTAACCAGCCGTGATTTTTTCATCATCCGCCGGGAATCGAACCCGGGACCTCCGGAGCGTAAAGCAAGTATGCTAATCACTGTGCCACCGGGGCGACAAATTAGTTTTATTAAAAATTTGATCTAAATAATAATTATCCGTGTATATGCAACTAAAATAAAAATAGTTTTTAAACTTTAATTGTTTTATTTTAAGCAACCCACTCCATTTCAATGCATTGAATAAAATTCTAAATACGGCACTCTTCTATTTTACTCTTTCTCTTTTTCTAACCGATTTGCTTAAACTTGACGTTTTTTTTTATTTTTTCTCTGTAGTTTTTCAGTGTTTTCTTTTATTCATTCTGGATATTCCGGACATTCCGAAAGTGACTTAAATCGTTCTTTTATTCATTCCATTCCTTCTATTCCTTTTTTACTCCATTCTTTTATTTATTCGGAATATTCAGAATGCATTCTTTTTGTACTACATCGAAAGGTGGAATAAAAAGAATATTTCGTTTGACGTTTTGTAATTATGTGCGATGCTTACAATTTAAATGATTAAATTAAATTAAACCGTACAAATTATGGAATATGAAATTATTAATTATGATATAATAAATTGTTTAAGGCGTAAAATATTAAAATTATCGAAAATATTTTTATTTTCATTACATGATAATAGTTTTAAATAGAGCTTGGCGAATACAAAAAATCTTAGTTTTTTTTAAAGATATATCAATTAAAATTAATATTGCATTGTGTGTTTTCACGTACAAATTATTTGCAACTTCAATTAATTATAATAAAATTATTTATTTAATAATTTAACTTGTTTCCTAATTTTCAAAATAAAAAAAAATCGTGCTATGGAAAATTTATTCCATTTATTCCAATCCATTCTTTTAATACATTACGTACAGAATATTCCGACGTCACGTGATCAATATTCTATTCCTTCTATTCTTTCTACGGAATGAATAAAAGAAAACACCGTTTAGCTCTATGAAGTGAAGTTTGCGAGGGTAAAATGAGTCAAAATAGCCGGATATTTTCTGTCAAAAAGCCATCAGTGAACATACGGAATGATTGAGTTTTTCACGTTTAATAACTGAGATCTCAAAAATTCTGTTATAATTGCTTTATACCCTTGACAGACTAGGAATTAGTTAAGCGCGATTAGTGATTTTTCGAGATTAGCTGTAGTGTGTCAAGTTGAAGATTAGCTAATCTTGTTTTATTTGAGGATTAGTGACTAATCGAGATTAGTGCACTAATATTTGAAAATTTTCGAGCTTATCTCGTTGTATTGGGTTTAGTGATGGTACAAGAGGCACTACAATGTGAAATAATTATTTAAACATTGCTGAAAATGCAAATCGCGTGAATTTACCATAGAAGTTATAAAATCAATGACATCTTAAACAATTGGTGCTGAATAAATTTTGAGGAAAAAGAAAATCTAGTGTGGTTTAATCAATGTATAAATCTTAGAAATATTGAATTAAAAAATGAATCAAGCTGTTTTACTAGCTATATTTCAGCGAATCATCATAATAATACTTTTTTGTCTGCAAGAAACTAATCCCTAGTCTGTCAACGCATATGGATTTGTGGTGGATTAGCTAATCTCGTTTCACTAATCGCGCTTAGCTAATCCCTAGTCTGTCAGTAGTATTAGATAACTAGTATGTATACACAAATACTACAAAAAAAGTTACATGACTCTAAATTAATAATTCATCTTCATCCAACAAAAACAAAAAATCTAAAGTACTAAACTTTTGCACTTGTGTGTACGAATTACGATCAACCAACCGTCCGACAAAATTGGATCGTGCGTAGGGCTACCTACATTGCCCTCCAATCGTCAATTCCCAACTGTTTCCAAACTGCGTGCAATACCCCAAGCTTAGTAGTTTTGCTGGTAGGGTAAAACAATCATTTCAAATTTGAATGACAGAGTTTTGATAAACTAAAAGATAAAATGGCAGAACAACCTCAAATTAATTTAAATTTAATTAATTGTGATGAAATTCAATGGATTCATTGCAATTCATGTATTAAGCTTTACGAAAAAGTCCATGTTTTTTATCTGTTATCATGTTCTCATGTAATGTGCCGCAAATGTTTTAAAATGGGTGGACGAAATCCGTTTTGTACAGTTTGTAAGAAACACGTGTCTTTCAGAACTATAAACAAAGAGGTAGGTGTAGTCACATCCAAAAATATTTCAATTATTTTCTTATTTCATATTATTACCTATACGTTTAGTTGGAGCCGAAATATTTAGACTTATTTAAGCCCGACATGGCTTACGATTCTTACGCTGAAGAGTTTCAATATAAACATGCTCTGGACTTAGCTAAGAAAATCGCAAGGGCCGAACGGATTGCAGAGGAGAACAAAATTGAAATGAACAAATTAATTGAGTACAATGAACGTTATAAACAGCTACGAGCTGAACGGAAACAAAAACAGGAATTGTTAAAAAGAATATATACTATGACTAACAGGCAAAATCGAATAAATTCAAACCAGGAAGATTTTGTATCTGAATTTGGGAGTTCTAACGCTCCGAAATCAAGTTCTGTATTGAGCCAATCATCTAGTTCATTCTCGGTTCCATCGATAATAAATAAAACAGGCTCATCATTTCAAACGGAGTCATCCAAAAAGTTTTTCCAAAACCGTGCTCCTTCATCCGGCAACAAGTTACCTTACCGTAAGGAATATGATAAGAACAAATTTAATAAGTATTTTAAACCACCGACAAAATCTACACCTCTTTAAGTTTATTTTTATTTTTAAATGAAATAAAGTATGCATACCTAAATGATTAAATGAATTTATATAAATATGAAATATAAAAAATAAAATTGTTTAAATACCCGAGTTAACAACATTTGATTATTATTCTATGTTGTGTCTTTAATTAAACAGCATATGTAGGTTAGGTTAGGTTTGGTGGCGGTCCACTAAGACCAGGTATAGACACTAAAAGGTCCGTAGCCATACCACAGTTTACAAATTTTCCTCCAACTCATTGAAACCACTTTGAGCTTGCTATGAAGCGCTGAATACTCCTGACGTCCATCCTGCTGAGCTCCGTCAGGTCGTTGAAAAGAGGTGCCCCTAGAAAATTCAGTCTGTTTCGTGCCAGACGAGGACAGGTGCAAAGAAGATGAAGTACTGTCTCTTCGTCCTCGCAACTACGACAGTAGTCATCTATATTTTGCCTTAACTTTTTATAGACCACCTTAAATTAATTTCTCATCACCAATCCAAAAACTTATTTTTATTTTTCGGCTAAATTTTCGATCTTTTAGATCAACCTCTCCGACATACAGTAGTCTTGTGAGAAGAAACCAAGTCTACTCGCATGTCTGCCTATGAGACAATGCCCCGTAATCACTCCAACAACCACACTGATCTGACTCCGAATGAAGTAAGATTAGCTGTTTGGATCTCGCCGAGTTTAACTTTGGCCAGACCTGCCGAGTTATTACGCATGAGGTACTATTTGACCATATGTCATTCGTCAACTTACTTGCTTCCTCCTGAAGCAGCAGTTTACATACCGCAAGAGGCATTTCAATATCCTTTTTGCTGTTTGATATGTGGTCCGTTGTACCACGTCGAGCCACTTCATCGGCTTTTATATTCCCCGTGCTAACGAAATGTCCTGGCACCCATATGATATGGATGTTGAACTGATCTGTCATCTCGTTAAGAGATGAGAGATAGTTCTGGACTACTTTCGACGTGAGAAGGAACAACAGATGTAAGATTAATAATAAATTCAAATAAATTCTTTATTAGTATGTACTTGCAATTAGAATACAATGACAAAGAGTGACGTGACTGTCATACATCTAGAGAGAGACAGATAGCTATATGATGAGACGGCAATAGTTTCAGGGCTGCCAACATCTCCCCCTAATTTAATTCAAGCCCTTCCAGTCGTCGAGGTACTCTTCGTTCTCTGTTTAATCGCCGAACCGGAGTAGCTGGATGTTGCTCATTGTTTTGTTGCACGTCAACCGCGCCTTCATATAAATATTCGTTCTGAGGATTTGAAGCTGAATCAGTAGAACACTCAGCCAGAAGCGTGTCAAGTGGTAATTCCGATCCAGAATCAGATGAGGCTAAAGGTTCTTGAAACGGTCGAGATCGCATTTGATTTGCGTGTGAACGGACCATTCGGTTAGAGTTTTGTAAGTTGACGCGATACATTAAATTTCCCAGTCGTTCCTTGACGATTGCAGACTGCCTGCGATACTTGTTGTTGTAGTACACCTTGATATCGACTGAGTCATTGACATTGAACTGTCGATTCTTAGCGCTATGTTGCTTGTTGAATTGTTCATTCTGTTTCTGCTTAAGATCATCGTGATTAATCTTTGAATATTCAGATGGTTTTAACTGATCGAACGTTGTTGTATTGGTGGTGGAATGGGGCGGTACGCACGTGTTCGATACCATTCGACTCACCAAACTCTTTAAATTGTGCTGAAACAAACTGAGTCCCGTTGTCCTACACGATAGTTTGAGAAAATGTTTCCTCCAATATTTTTAAAGTTTTTGTTGAAGTTGTTGTTTGCGACAGAAAAACTTCCGGCCATTTTGAATATGAGTCGATGATTACGAGAAAGAAATACCCGTAAATGCGTCCGGCGTAATCAATGTGAATTCGCTGCCAAGGACGATGTCCATCAGGCACGGTCCAAGATTCGAGGAAAGTTTTCGGTGGTGATTTAGCTTTGATTACAATACAAGCGCGAACCATCTCTTCGATCTGCTGACCAAGACCATGCCAGTATACATAGCTTCGAGAAATCGACTTAAACGTCGCTGAAATTTTTCTGGGACAACAAGGCAATCACCGTACATGAGACAACCGTTCGATATTGACAGTGCTTCTCGACGATGAAAAAATTGTTTGACCTCAGTACCTTGAATTTGCTTGAATGAAGCTGGCCAGCCATCGTTGACGTATTAAATGACTGTTTGGGGAACAGCTGACTTTTCCGTTGATATAGCTGTATCATGTTGTGTATTACGGGCAAATGATGAATGATTTCGAGTTGAACTGATTGAAAATCGTCGTCCTCTTGAATATTGATAATAATTATAAAACAAAAAATTGTATGTAACACAAAATATAAAGGAAACATATAATCCTCATGATGATTTTAATGATAATAAAAAAAACACAATTGTTTTGTTTTTACTGTTATTATTCTACACAAAAAACTGCATTTTTGAAATTGATCAGTTCATTTCCAATAGCGTGTAAAACTGTAAAGTGAGGTGATAATCGGTTTAATAAATCAAATAGCTTAGCTAAAAATAAGGTACGCATGTTTATTAGTTAACAATCGGTTAAAAATTGTATTACATATACAAATAATTTTTGAATCCTTATAGGATTAAACCAGCAGGATCAAAATTTAAATAAACAAATTAATATTATTTTAATAAATGAAATATGGACTTATGAATTGAAAAATAAACTTAGAAATTTAAAAATTAAATCTATTTATGTACATATAAATGCATTTTGCTTTCCCAGTAAAAATAAAAACTGTAAATATTAAAACTCATAATGAAACCATTATGTCAGTGGTTCGATCATTGATGAACCTATTGAAATTTCTGATGAAGTTATGTATGAATTCACTGGTTTAATAACTCATGAAATTCCTTTACATATTGTCATATTCCTTAATGAGTTCATTGGTTCGGTAATTGAGAAATTTCAAATGAAATTCACACGTTGTTCATCAATGCATTCATTATAAGGCCTTATTATTTAATTTGTATATACAAGGTCTTTTTTTATATATGTATAAATCCTTCTGCATTTAATTACAGAGCCAAATTATTTTTAAAAATTATTTTATTTTTTATTTTTATGCAATATTTCGGCTTTGTACGCCATTTTCAAGCAATAACTGCAATGTTTTACAAGAGCTGATCTAAAATAAGTGAAAATAAACATAATTTTGACATTGATAATGCAATGATTTTAAAATATGAAAGTAAGACATTTAAGTGCCAATTTAAAGAATCATGTCATATATGGTTAGAAAACAATCCTGTTAATTACAAAGTTGATACAAATTATAGGTTACAAGCTAGCTACCTCAACATTATTAAAAAGTACATATAAAATATTTTTGTATCTAAAGAAATCTATGTAGTCTAAATTTGTGACGTTGAAATGGGTTTGTTGTTATTTTGAATAATTATTTTGAAAAAAGTCAGCTGTCTTTGTTATTGTTTTTGTCTAGTAGAAAAAATAAATAGAGGTCAAGGCTACTTAGCCAAACAAATAAAAATTGTTTGTTTAGTTTTTTATAAGAAAAACAAATTATTTAATTTTTGGAGACAAAAATAGTAAGGGGTGACATGTTCTACCATCACTTTCGATTCGTTTTCGATTGTGTTTTATCTCTTTTAACAAGAACAAAATTGTACTCTATTTCGCTTTTCCAATTATGCTTTTTCTAAAGCTATCTCAGCTTGCTCAAATAAAACAACATTCTATTTCTACTTTCATTCATCACTCTTTATCACAAAAAATTTTGTTTGCGATATTTTATCGATGTGAAGAAAAGGAAAAGTATACAGAAGGCTGAGATCACAATAGGAAAATTGTAATGAAAGAAGAAAATAGCGTACAATTTTGTTCTTGTTACAAGAGACAAAACACAATCGAAAACGAATCAAAAGTGATGGTAGAACATGTCACCCCAGAAGGAATTACTTTTTGGAAAATTGTAAATATTTTTATTATATACACTTTATTTATGTCATTTTTATTAACATTTAGTTGTTGAAAATTTTAGTTATTTAATTTATTACTTGAAAATGGCGTACAAAGCCGAAATATTGCATAAAATTATAAGATCTTTGACAAAGATATTTTATAAAACATTTTCATTCAATTTATTTTATAAAAGACCATTTTACATATATTTTGCTATATTATACTACGTCAAAGATTTTATCATATTTTTTATGAAATTTGAAGGAAAAATTGGAAATTTTCCTATTTTTATACTCTATAAAAATCTTTTGCTTCATATCCACTTATTAAATACATATTTGATTATTGAAACACTCCAATTAAATTTATTTTCCGCCTTTTTTACAATAAAATAAGATTTTGACGTGATAACGTTTTACACCGCATGTTCAGAAAACGACCCGATATTTAGCCCTTGATCGTAAGCAATTACTCATCAACTATAAGCATTACCTTTAATTTAAAGACATGATTGCTTAGATTGGTCCTTCGGCTTTATGTGTCACGCATAACATTATGGCAATGACGTCATCAGGCAGCAAAGGAATATATTTTGATGAGTGTGTTTTATGCCTACAATTATTACGAGGGAATATTTAACACGGTATTTGGGCAGAGTAACGGCCCTTTCCGAAGGTTATACATTACATATGTACTTATTTTAGTTTAGACATACTTATTTAAATAAGTATGTTGGCGAAGTAACTTTCAATAAGATATTTCTATTCCTTTCTTACAAAAAAAGATCTAAAATGAAAACAAATTTTTTTTTTTGTAGAGACATACTGATTTTAATACGCTTTATGGCGATAAGCAAAAGTAGATGTCACTACCGCTGTGAATGTGGATTAAGCTCTCAAATTATTAAAAATTATACGCCAAAAAAGCTTGGGAATTAAACTTTTGATAAATAAAATTATAAGAAAACCATTAATTAATTTGGCCATAAAATGTTACACGCCTATTTCTTAGAAAAAATTTTTGTTTTGACATTTAATCCACATTCACATTGCTAGTGTCACAATTTTAGTTACAAAAATTAATAAAGCGTATACGGTAGACAGACACAAAGTTAATCGCGATTTTAATTTATCCCGATTATCAAAAATCGCGTTGTGAAAACGAAATAATCCAGTTTTTTGTGAAGATTGTGTAATGACAGTCGTCTGTCATTACGCGATTTTCACCTAAACCGGATTATTTTGTTTCCACAACGCGATTTTTGACAAAAATGACAATTGAAAATCGCGATTAACTCTGTGTCTGTCTACCGTATAAGTTACCTCGGTAATGTAAATAAACAAGTATAACTTCGCAAAGTGCCTAAAATTTTTTTTGTTTCCTTTCGCAAAAGAGATCAAAGAAGAGAGCGAAATTTGAATTTAAACTCTGCCTCTATGGTTCCAAGTTCCAACGATAATTTTGATAAATGGAAAAAACTTGGATCATTTTTGTTATGTACAGTACATACAGTACATACTTGGGTTGCGGTATTATTTTCACTATGGCAGCACTAAATAATAGGGAATGTAATGAAGCGAAACAAACTTCACTTCGTACAAACATTAGTCATACATTTTTGACGTTTGTCTGTTTGTGGGATATTAATCTGTAAAGGTGTAAAAAATTGTTTTTGAAAATAATAAAAAAATTATAAAATAGATTATCCTTAATTTTGTTAGTGAAATGAAAGGAGTTGTAAATCGAAAAATTGGATAAAATATATAACTAACAAATAGTTCATTAAAATACAATGTAAGTATTTTAATTCATTTTGTTATTGTCGATGAATGAAAAATTTTGAAAGTGTCATGGATGTTTTAGTTTTTTATTTATATTAATTTTTTCTTCATATACATAATAATTAAACACTAACAAAATGAATTTTTATGATAAAATATAAATAAAAATATTACATTTTTATCAAACATTACATTGATAAAAACAATTAAATTAGAACTTACAATTACGATTAAAATAATGTATCATTGATTAAAAATCATAAATCGATATTGTATTTTTATGCTTTATTGGAGTTTTGCAATTCTGTTTAAATAATAATATTTTATTTCTTATTTTATTCTTTAAATAAATTTGAATAAACTGATGTTATTAAATATATAAATCAACCACACCCGTATAAAAGAGCCAATCAATTACCCATTTACCCCTTTTATTAGAAATTTATAAGAACCTTTTGTGTTTGATAGGTTTGTAAATTCTCAAATAATCAATCTGCTAAGTGGATCATGTTTACTGTGTTTGTAACTTTCATGGTTAGTTCTTTAGTAAAATATTTAATCTCTTAATAAAATAATTGATGTGCGTGGATCTCATAACATAACACCCCCATATTGTTTTCTTATGAAATTAAACGTAGAAATTGCACCCTTTAAAAATATCAACCATTTGTGACTTCTCTTTCACAAAATATTGTCTGCGCATGAATTTAACATCGGTTTCTACGTGCTATGAGTAATAGAATTGTAAAAAATTCGTCTCAAAACAATATGTACACAAAATAGTATATCGAAAATTAAGTGCAATTTTATTGATTTCGACGATGAAAATAGGGATGGAGCACACTAAAATATATGTTTTCTTTTATTATGTATTGTTTTAATTTTGTTGTACGTAAGACAATTGTAAGATTTTTTGTTTTTACAGTAGCGCGGTGCCGGGGTGATTTAAGAAAAATACTGGACCGTTCTTGATTATAATTGTACGTACATAGGTACATTGTTTTCATTTATCGTCAAGATTTTTCCAGTTGTTTTGCTTTAACCAGTTTATTCCGATCTAAAGGCAAGCTAATTATATCATTTGGCGCCTTCCTCAGGAAGAATGTATTCGATCTAACAATTGTGACTCTTGATCAGAATCATTTTTTTATCTTTATATGTTTCCGGGTTTTACATTCAATGATTTCACACCATTTTTTCATATCAATTGAGAAATTCAAAGGTATACACATTTTATTTTCACCGAATTAGCTAACCAGTTCACGTAGTGTGACTGTCCCTTACCGTAAGTGTAAAAATGTTGTTTATCTGTTACTTTGGAATAACTTCTGTAAAACGCCTTAAAAAACCTTATCAAAGTCGAAATTTGCAAAAAACAAATGTTCGATTATCACTTAAAGAATGCTCTAAAATTATTGCCTTGCAAAAAAAGGCTAACAATCAAAGAAATCTCAAGGAAGGTACAAATTTCTCAAACGACTGTTTCTTATACTATATACGCCAATAAGCGACAACAGCTGATTGATTGATTACGACCAAGCATTTAGCAGGATCTCCCACTAATTCTAAGAATTTTTGACGCCGGGCCCACCGTACACCCTTTTTTACATTTATTTGGAAAGATAAACCCGGTTACAAACACCTTAGGCGGTCAATTGTTAGTATTTACATTTTTCTACTAAATACTTTGTTACATTTTTCTACAACTGCTTTCTTGCATGGCATTCTAAAGTCAATATTAATAAGTTATTAATTACCCCTTATGTTTTTCCCGCCACCTTGCTACCTAATCAAACTCTTATTTTAATTTCTATACCCCTGTTATGGATTACTCTTTGAGTGCTACAAATAACCTTACTGTTAATATTATTGTATATTTTCCTTGGCTGCTTTATCTTCCAGAACCCACCTCTGGACCTTTGTTGTATTCTTCCCAAAACAAGCTGAAATTAAGTTATCGACTACCTGTAATCTACAAGCTTTATTATTCAGGTTGAATTTAATTTCTACACCCATCCTTTTATTTAGATTATCATCATACATGAAATCGATAAACTCAAATATTAGTTTATGTTAAGCCCGCTATGTGGGGGCAATCCCTTTTTACAATATTTTTTGGAATCAATTCAATAAATAAACTTAATCTGTAAAGGAACTTTGAAGTTATGGAATTAAAAAGACACGACCAATGATTTGCACAATGTCTTACTACTTCCCAGTTCTTTTTACTGTCTCCTTCTAATTAACTATGGAGGGGTCAGTCTCGTATTTATGATTCCGTTTTCAGCTTTCATGTTTTACAGCTAAAGATTATAATATCACTTGCTTTGCCTGGTGAGCATTTGTTTCCGTTTTATCATGATTCCTTGCTAATTCGAACATTCCTTGACCATTATCCAACGATTTATTTACCCTCGATTTACGCAAATTTGTTGTTAAGTAATTTTCCACAATTGATGATTTAGCCACGGCCATCTTCGACTTCCCACACACCTAATTTTAACTACTACCACTTTACGTGAAAACTACCCAGCTCGATTCCCTTGCTTTGCATGGTAACTTTTACTAAATTAGCAAACAATTATCAGAGAACTAAACTGAAAGTTATTTTCGTCCTCTTCCGACTCCTTGTGATCACGACCATAGTAAATCCTATACCAAGTCGGACACAATATGGATATCCGATCCATAATTTGTTCAAACCCATTTCATAGTTTGCTGACATCTTTATGTTTAAATGTATTTTCTTAACGGCGGGATCTTTCCATAACTTTGCCGCACTGCTGCCATACTCCTCGCACAGCACCAAATTTCAGTCGCACATTGCACAGATTTAGTAGTCCTGACTGAATTGTATCCCGTAACCCTGAACTGGCATCTGGTGTGTCTGTCTTTATGTTCCATACCCTTTGAATTTGCACACTTGTTCATGGGTATCTATAGCCTTTGGCCTTTTCTTGTCATTGGTGATGATCACAATACTTGTTTGCACTTAATATTATCCCGTTTCCACAGGAACATTTCGTGTCGTATGGATCCTTTTCGCACTTTCTGTATTTTTTGTTGTTTACTGTACAACGTTTTAAACTCAATGTTTCTTTGCCAAACATAATTCAATTTACTTATTTAAATCGAATTTAAAATTTTTTTGTTGAAACATTTATTTTCTCCGCGAAAAACAACTATTCGCTAAGGCTACTTTTCGTAATCCGCCAATAAGCGACAACAGCTGATGGCAATTTATCGAAAACTTGGCAGGCGACCAAAAGTCACAATTACTCTTGGTCTTGAGTTGATGTAAAAAAACGTCCGTTTTCGTACTAAGTTTGAGTTATTCAGAAACGTTGTTTCGCGCTAGACTACCCCCTCGCTCATTTGCTGCAAGAGTGACATAACTCAAAATGGAAATTTTTGAGTTCTGTTTGGGTTATGTCCCCAATTGGATTTCTAACAACATATTCCCCATTACATTCTAAATTATACCACTAACGCCCGGTTTCACAAAAAACAGGAAATCTCCAGTTACATAATATTTCATCTGTTCATTTATGAAATTGCGATTTATGTTATAATACAAATTCAACACATGCTAATTTTTTTTTCTTTTTTACATGAAAATTTTAACTGGAGAGCTAAATATTTAGCTGCCCAATTACGTCCAGCTAAATAATTAGCTGGAGGCTAAATATTTCTATGTAAAAAAAGATATAATCAACTTGCATTGAATTTTTATTGTGAAACAAAACACAATTTCATAAAAGAAGAAAGGGAGGAAATATTATTTAACTAGAGATTGGTTATTTTTTTGTGAAACCGGGGCATAAGTGATTTTAAAATTATTGCCGAAAGGTATTTTACAACAAATTCAACAGTTTTAAAAGTGTTTCTTCAATAATAGTAATTTTTGAGTTGTCATTCTTTGGCAAACAATTTGACTTTAATATTGCAGTAATAATTCCAATTGATTTGAAAGTTATTTCGAACAAGTTTCAAACTGCAAATTTGGTTAGGTTTTTGTTACAATTTATAGGACTTAAAAAACTAAATAATTTCTGAATCTGATAATGTGGTTTAAAGAAAGTAACATTTGTATGTTTATTCACTTTCTCGGAATAGCGACTTCACACATATTATTAATATGATTTTCGAATAATTTGTGTTTCCCTCTTTGAAAAATTATCTATTGCTCTATGAATCGAACAAGAAGATCGAATTGCCCATTTTGTATGTGTGTGTGTTTTTGACGACTGTGAAAAATATTGTTGATGAAAATTTCGTTCAAAATACTAGTTGTTAAAGTAAGTAAAAGAGGTTTAAATCTACCAAACATTTTAGATTTGTAAAAAGTGATCTGCGAACAAAAATGTTGTTGACAGATTGATTTTTTGGCGATCGTACAAGTAGGCAGCACAAAAATCAATCATTTTCTTTACAAATTGATTTTTTTTTTGCAAAATCGAAAACAAAGTTTATGTAAATGTAAAAGATAAAAGCAAATATAATATATAAAAAGATAAGCTAAAATCGGCCAGGTTAGGCCCTAACATTTTTTCTTGTGCAAGAAAAAGACGGTTCATGAAATAATAGGAGCAAAAAGAAAATAAGCCTAGCGGAAAATTAAAAGTGGCTTGGACAGCGACCGGCGCACAGTGAGACAAGTCTGGAAGGGCCAAATCCCTTTCTAATCCGTAAATAAATTGACTGTTACCAACTTCCGAGTACATTTTCAAAACATTTCTGATTTGAAAATGTTCTAAAAGGAAATCATTTCTTGAAAGATTAATTCTCAAGACAATGTTTGTGGAAACAAAAACTCCCAAAAGGCCTTACGATTGCTTAGTTTTTAAAATACAGAAGAACCAATATTATTGCAAAGATTAATGCAAAAGCAACCTTGATTATACTACTGTATGTCCGGGATGGCCTTCAGAGTGCGTAGCGATTTACGTTTTATCCCTTCTACCGTCTCAAAACGATTCCCCGCAGTGGTCTTCAGAGTTTCGGGAATAGCCAGAAGTCACACGGTGTTAAATCAGGCAAATACGATGGTTGTGGAACGATATGGATCGAATTTTTGGCGAAAAAGTCACGAAGAACGAGTGCAGTGTGAGAAGGTCCATTATCGTGGTGCAAATACCAAGAATTGTCTGCGCACAATTCTGACTTCTTCTTGCGAATAGCTTCACGCAAACGACGCATAACACTCAAATAATACTGTTTGTTGACGGTTTGGCCAGGTGGAAGGAATTCTGAATGGTTGATGGTCGTCCGGAACGCTCTTCATCTTCAACACTTTTACGACCTTCTTTGAACTGTTTATACCACTTGTACACATTCCTTTACGACAAAGCAGCTTTCTGCAACATCCTTAACGTTTCTGCACCCGAAATTTCATTCCGCAAACAAAATTTAATGCAATTTCTTTGCTCAATTTAATTAGCCATTGTAAAAATCGCCGAATTCACTTCTAACGTCGTACAAAACCAAGCGTAAAGCAAAAACTAATGAATGTTTTGACATAAAATTAGTCACAGATGTCTATCACAATGCTGCCAACTTAGAACAAAAAATATTTGAAGAGAAATTTGTTTTCGATTCAGTTTTTGTTGAATTGCTAATGAATGCGGCACTAGTTTTCCAAGCAGCTTTTTCATACGTAATTCTTCATGTAAAGTATGGAGTTCTCGTTTGTCCGAGATGCCTATGGTATCAGCAATTTCACGCTTAGTCAAACTTGGATCTTCACAAGCAATATTATAGATTTGCTCAATGATTTCTGGTGTTGTTGCACTTTTAGGACGTCCACTACGTGGTTCATCTTCAACGCTTGAACGACCATGTTTAAACTCTAAAACCGATCGATGCACAGTTGGAAATGAAGGAGCAGATTCCTTAAACACAACATTTTTGTATGAATTTCTGTTCCTGATAAATCTTCCAAAACAAAGAACTTTATCAATGCGCGATATTCGTTTTTTTCCATTGTTAACGAATACACTGACACGTCAACTTCTAATGGCTTGTAAACAAAGAATGAATTGCCGGATCGAAATAAAGATTTTCATGTGTTCAAATGAAAGATGAAATATTAAAATGGCGTATAAATTTTGATTCCTCTACTGGTTAATAGGTGTCGCTTTCAATACTTTTCAACCAACCTGTATTTTATAATATTTGTGTGAAAACTCCGAAACTAAATATTTTAGCTGGACTTATGAGTGGAGGAGAACATTATACCGAAATGAATAAACTAAAGTTAAAGCTAAACATTTTTGAGCTTACGTTTAAATTTAACTCCTAAATTTCCGAGAATTTATTTGGGATATCGACCTCTGATTTAAAAATGTTGTTTCTTCATAAAAGAACTCAATTTTAACCATGATTATTTTGTCCCGCAGATAAAGGATTGCGATCTGAAATTCCTCTTCATGTTCATTTTTAAATAAGAACTTGCCTATTAAAATCTTCGTGATTGTGGAATTATAGTACATCACATATCTTACAAAAACCATTAATAGCACAGAAAATCGTAGCGGATTGATAGGCAGATTCAGATATTTGAGTGCGAGGAAATTGTGCGGTTTTTTAGAGATATTAATGCGAAGTTTTAGGGATCCCTGGCAACAGCTCCACGGCTCCCTAGGGGGCCGCGGCCTACAGTTTGAGAACCACTGCTCTAGAAGGCTCTGTTAATGCACATAATTTACAAATTATTATTTGTTTATTTTAAAACTTTTACTTTATTTTCTATTTTAGTCAATAAAATTTTATTGATTTAAAAAAGATTACTGCGTGAACTTGAGGGCAATCATTAATTGAGATTACGTAATTATTTTCAACTATGTGGTTTCTAAAGTAGGGGCAAAAGGTTTGTTTGTAAATTGATAAAATGTGTTGTTTTATTGTTATGAACTCTACAAGAGAATGTAAATTAGAAAACTAAATTTATAGAAGTAAATAACCTTTTTTGCTTACAAAGTGACACGGTAACGAAATAAACGATAAGATAGTAGAATACTTATAGGCAGTGATGAATCTTGCGGAAGTAATGTTTGGCAGCCCTTATAAATTCTTGTATTATAGTAATGGAAACAAGTTTTTTATTTCAGTAGACATTTTCGGAAATAGACCTGCGTCACTTCAGAGTAACCTGCGGAGCTGTTCAATTCTTTTTCTAGCTAGTTCGGTTTACGTTTTGAAGTTATTGCGTGTTATTTAAATTAAATAACATATTAAAATTAGAATTTTTAAGCCGTTGGTGAGCGTTACGACTACAGAGTGGAGCTCTCTATAAATATTTAAGCATTTCTGAGAAATCGGGAATTTGGAGCGGTAGCCGCCCACAGCTAAGCTATTCAATGCCTTAAAAATTATTAATTTTTATAAATTTGCTGTGTTTCGAACAAATTCTATTATTTGTGAGTATAACCCTGCTTGCGAAAACAAAATTAAACATTTTGTTGAAAAATGAACCAATTAGTAGATCGGGTGGTATTGATTTCGAATCCCAATGGACCGTGGCGCAAAAGTGGTTTTTGATCATCTGATTATGATAGGTGATGGCGATGAACGTTACCATGACCCCTTGTTAGAGTGCAGAATTCGTGGACCAATCCGCTTTTCATATCAGTATTATAGGCTAGCTGCAATGTGCATGTGGTCTACCCAAAACTAGCCTATAGCGAACTACGAAACAGTTTATTTTATGTTGTTCCTGAAACTGGTTTCATGAAAACAATTCTGTTGAAATAAAATACACCACGAAGTTAGCTGTAGAAGTTGAAATATTCTCAACTCTAACGAAAATTATAATATTTTGCTAACGTTTGGGGTACATATTTTCACCAGGTGGCTATTTGTGAATACGATTTAACGTAGCCGCGTCTTTGAAGTATTTAAATAAAATACAAATCTTATACTTCGAAGAGTTTAATACGTTCGAATCGAAAGCCCTCCTGAATTTTGTTTTTATGTACACATGACATGTTGTAGCTTGTAGGATTGTTTTTGCTATAACTAAGCGACGATGATTGTACTCCAAAATGATTTTCAACGGTATTTTATCATATCTCTAAATGACGTTACACATTAATATTTAAAACTTTTTATTCAATATTGCTAATTAATGCTTCGCGAAATAACGTCGCAGATATTAAACTCGCAAAATTTATATATAGTTTTCGACTATTCGCAAAACAAGTGGTATTAATTAGTTTCCGAGTTTATTCCCATAATTATCCATTTTTTTGCGTAATAAACTAGGAAACATAAAAAGTTCTGATGATTTAAATTTGCACGTTCGTTTGAAAATCTGGAAAAGGGGAAATTTAACTGATAGCTAAGCAATATTAGATTTCTGTAGACATTTGGTCGAGTATCGCAGGAGGCTACCGACGATTTTATATCAAAATCTTCAATTCAAAACTAAACATTTACAAAGCGCTGACCGTAGTTACCATCCTTGGTTACTAATAGAACAACACATCCAAAAGTTGCCTTTAACTGAGCATAGCATTAAATAATTCTCGATCCCATCAGGGAAGAGGAGGGCGAAAGAATCACGAGATGAGAAAGGATCTCGATAAAGTTGACATCATCGGATTTATAAAATCATCAAGGTTAAGATGGCTTGAACACGTTCTTCGTTCACAAAATCGAATCACCAAATAGGCCTTGAAACGGCACCAACAAAACTAGAACCTTTTGGGAGCCGCCTTTTTGATGGATTGGTGACTTTGAAAGGGATTTTAACAGTCTCGGTCATATTTCCTGGCCTTATCTTGTCGTGTATCGAACTGGAAGATCATCGTTGAGGCGGCCAAACTTCGGAATAAATTAATGAACCTCAGAATCAGGCCTCGAAATAAACCGCGGAAACTCACAATCCGAATTTTCGAGTTTAATTCCAATTATTTCCTTTCTCGAGCTTCATTTTAATTTTTGGAATTAATTCCATTATCTCGGCCAATCGTAAGTGGCTGCTTCCGTGAACCAGAAAATTTATTTTGGAAATATCTCAAAACAAAAAGTAAACGTTTATAGAAAAACTGTCAAGTACAAAATGTTGTAAATTACTATTGTGCCCAAAAAGTAAAACCAGTTTTTATTGATTTCCAAAAAATTTTATTTATTCTTCCAAATTTATTTGGTCGCCTTCAAAGTAATCCTCTCCCGACACAATACACTTATGCCAACGTATTTTCCAGTCTTCGAAACAAGAATTAAAGTCGCCTTCCGGGATGGCCTTCAGAGCGTGTATCATCGGGAAAACGAAGGACCGCCCCTTTTGGTAAAGGAGAATTTTAATTTAAAGTAAAATAAAATTCAAAACCGGGGTACGGGAAATGGGAGCGTCTCGAAATCTTAGATTTCAAGAAAGTAAGTTTCGTCAAAAAGTAAGATTTTGAGAATTAAGATTTCGTTATGCTCCCGATTGAAAATTCTGATAACTGAAAAAAAATTCCAATATGTAGGTGTGAAGGAAAATTTAACTAAATTAAAGATAATTTTACTAATTGGAAAACATTTTTTTAGCTGAAGGTTTAAAGGAAAATCAACAAACAAAGAATTTAAAAAAAAACTACGCCTCCAGAATTTTTCTAATATTTTTTTACCTAACTTGTATTTTGGGGTTTCTGTTTCACTTTACAGCTTGCTACGTTAAGAACAAAAATGTACCTTGCCCCAAAAACTAAAATAAGACACATCTGGCCAAAATGGTGAATTATTGTGAAAACACTTTCTATTGTATAAGCAAAATTGTTAAATAAATCTATAATGAAAAAACTTTCACCATAGTTCACCAAAAATAGTCTAATCGCTTTCCATATGTCCAAATTTCAAAATGTTATCAAAAATAATTTTTAAATTGCATTTACTTACACATCGCGTTTTGAAATATCGCGTTTTGCAATATCGCGATTTGAAATATCGCATTTTGTACCATATCCCGTTTTGTACTATATCGTGTTTTGAAATATCGCATTTTTTACTTTTTCTCATTTCGTCAAATCGCGTTTTTAAATATCGCGTTTCGAGCTAATCCCAAAATAAACACAAGTCAATTTTGGTTATGGAAAATATAAATTTATGCCTATTCATAAAATGTAAAAAATCGATAGCTGGAACTTTACACAAATTGTTTATAGAACAAAAGCTACAGAGTACTAAAACATGGTATCCAAAATCTGTAGCAACTTCGCCTCTGTAAGAAAAATACTAGCCTTTGATAAAAAATCAAAAAATAAATCGTAACAAAACATTCAGGCTTGAAACTCGCACGATGGAGACTAAATGAGGTTATTTACAGGAGCTTACCTGATAGAAATTAGTAAGAAAATCATTTTTCAACGAGTGCGATTCGATGGAGCCATTTCCGCGAATTAAATTCAAGTTGATCTTCTCTCGAAAGTCATGAGCCATTACCATTTTGTATACTCACATTTAGGATAGCATCAAGTGTCTAAGTAGGGGACATAAAGGATTAGAAGGATGTTAGTGGCAAGCCATTCCGTGCCATTATGGCTTCTCTATATACTCATCTATTAATAAGATTGATCAGAAATCCCACTATACGATCTGAACATTTCAAAATAGGAGTTATGTATAGTATATGACATCTGTACAGGGATTTTGGTCGCAAAATTGAGGATTGAGAATTTTGTATATGTACACGGTGTATAATATACATTTTGCTATTGTGTGCCGTCAAATATTTGTATTGTATTAGTGTATTTTCTCATGCGTTTTCTCATGGGGTAAGTATCAAAAACAAGCCAAGCGGGTGAATCGGTTCAAATTTTTGGTGCTTACGCTCGCCTTGAGTTATTTTTCCCTTTCTTCTTACTAGTGGAATTCATTCGTTAATAAAAAACCAAAACAAAATACATAAACGTAACCCATGATTCTATAAATCCCAGGTTAGCTCGATTTTT
Source organism: Tipula helvola (assembly GCA_963556165.1). NCBI lineage: Eukaryota > Metazoa > Arthropoda > Insecta > Diptera > Tipulidae > Tipula > Tipula helvola. The sequence continues at coordinate 140,717,754 of OY744482.1, read as the reverse complement.
CAAAACACGTGTTTGTGACGTCATGCAATTCTTTTTTACTTTTCGTTTTTTTATTTGTTGTTGTAATTTATATACGTATTGAGAATTGAGTGACGTCAAAAAAAAAAGATGGCCATTTGTTTACATATTTCGAGCTAACCTTTTGTGTTATTGAATCATGAACGTAACCAAAACAATTTCTCGCATATAAAAAAAAACAAAAAGCAACATAAATGAATGATTTTTAATTTATGTATTCTTCGTCGGCTCCCATGATTCAATAAAACAAAAGGTTAGCTCGAAATATGTAAACAAATGGCCATCTTTTTTTTTTGACGTCATTCAATTCTCAATACGTATATAAATTACAACAACAAATAAAAAAACGAAAAGTAAAAAAGAATTGCATGACGTCACAAACACGTGCTTTGAAAGATCGAGCTAACCTTTATTTTTATTGAATCATGGTCGGCTCCATTCGTAATATGTATTTTAAATTTTTAAATTTTGAACGAAGGAACCAAAACAGAAAGTAAGAAAATAAAATGATTTTGTTTATTTTTTTAGTATTGTGTTGCCTTGCAGCTCGTGAGGGTTGTTACTTTACGATGTTATGTCGAAGTGTGCGGACATTTTATTATAAACAAAAAAAAATTGTATATAAAAAAAGGTTACGCAAGTTAAAAAGGAAAGTAATAAAATAAACCATCTCGCCTTTTTATTTGCTGTGTATATGCTAGAATAAAATTTCTCCAACCTCGGACATAACATCGTATAGGAGCAACCGACCATCATGAGTTGCAACACAATACTAAACAAAATAAACAAAATCGTTTTGTTTTCTAGCTCTTTTGTTTTTTTTTGGTTAATAATTTTTATTTTGAGTCTCTCGCTTCGTAATATTTTTAATTTTTTTTTTCTTCGGAATTTGTTGTTCTGTCTCAGTCTCTCTTAATACATCCTCTCAATCGTTCTCTTCTGAGCTTATTCCTCTTATTTGTATTATGTTATCCCTATTACTCGCGTCATTTTATCTCTTTTATTTGCATCATATTAAACGAAAAACTGAAAGAAAAAAATGCACATTCAACACCAATACAATTTACCAATACTATTGCCTTCCGGTAATCCTCAAATCAATCCTCATTTTGCGACCAAAATCGCTGTCCAGAACAGCGATTTTGGACGCAAAATGAGGAATGAGGATTGAAAATTTTGTATAAGTACACGGCACGGCGTATAATATACATTTTGCTATTGTGTGCCGTCAAATATCTTTTATTGTAGTAGTGTCTTTTCTCATGGTAATTATCAAAAATAAGCGAAGCGGGTGAAATCGGTTCAAATTGTTGATGCTTACGCTCGCCTTGCGTTATTTTCCGCTTACTTCTAATATGAGGAATTCATGTTTTTGTCTCTATCGCTGTTGTAACCGTCGAACGACGACATTCATTTGGTTTCGTTAATAAAAAACCAAAACAAAATACATATACGTAATAACGTAAACAAAAAAATTTCTCGTCAATAAAAGCAAGATAAATAAATGATTTTTCAATTTATTCATTCTTCGTCGGCCCCATTCGTAATATTTTTAATTTTTTTTTTTTCAATATTGTTGTTTCTTTTCAAATTATGTGTAGGAGTATATAAGAACATAATAAAGTGCAGTCAATATTTTAATATATTCTCTCGATCGTTCTCTTCTGCGCTTATTTATCTTATTTGTCTAATGTCATCCCTTTTATTCTTGTTATTTTGTCTCTCTTATTTGCATCATGTTATACGAAAAACTAAAAAAATCGCCCATTCGACACCAATACAATTTATTAATACTATTGCCTTCCGGTAATCCTCAAATGAATCCTCATTTTGCAACCAAAATCGCTGTCCCTGATATTGTGTTTTGGACTTACTTTCAGTTTCATAAAATTTCCCCAAAATTTTGAAGAAAAAAAATTACTTGCAAAAAAATATGAAAATACCAGACACTATCGAGCAATATGAATCAATAAGAATTGAAATCGATTCAATAAGCATAGAAATCTCAATAGAAAATCTGTTTAGTGAAAATCTTAAAAACTACAAATTAAATCATTTTGGCTTCTTGCCGGTCAATGCTATCGAGAGTAGTACTTCTTATGGCCTCTTAAAATAGGGTTACGTCAACAAATTTGTCGCTGCAAATTAAGGTCGTATTCTATTGACTCACAAAAACAGAACCTAGATCAAAAAGTGCTGAACTCTTCCAGTTCAGTTTTTTTTTTTTATCTGACCATTTTTTTTTGGTCAATAGAATTCAACATTATGCAGCATAAATTAAATTTATGGACTCTAGTTCAATTGGGAATAACATTTTAGTACCAGAAATTTTACGGTTATAGAGCGAATTTACATTTTATGAATAGAGGACATTAGTTATAAAATTAGTATGGAAATCTCCATTTTTCAGAATACATATGTACATATTTCAAAAATAAATTAAATTTTTTTTTTCTTTCCCCGGGAACGAAATTCAAAAAAATTAAATATCTCCCCTCGTATAAAAAACAAAGGCAAGGGAATGAAATAGCGATCGATTTATTTCTTTTGTAAAGAGAGGAAGCAAAAATTTATTTATATTAATATTATTATTGACAAAAAACCCTAATCTAAGGTGGAACAGCATATGCCGAAGGATGAATGGCTGATAGGTTAATCAGTACAAAGTATGCGGACGCCCTCCAGTTTTATTTAGCCTTACTGTAGTAAAGCTGGGTGACCTACAGGCGACTTTCCATTCCCAGCAACTCGTAAGAGTGAAACCAAAACGAAAGTCGGGGCAGGGATAGGAATATACGGGAGCGGGACTGCTCTCTCGAAGTCCTTGGGAAGCAATGCTACCGTCTTTCCAGTAGAAGCACTTCCTACAGTAAACATCTAGGAGGGAGACCAATGAGCCTAGATAGTATGTATCACGTTCATTAGGAGCCTGAATATTGATTGGACGGATAATTAAGCAGGGCTTGGAAGCACAATAGATGTTTTAGGTCGCAGTGCAAGGTTGCTAAACGCCCACATACCCCTACAACTGGAATAATAATCAGCAACAACAGTTATAGAATAATAAATGTTGAAAAACATTCTTTACGAGTTCCTTACTTCACATAGTATATAACCTATAAATCTTTTGTGCTAATGAGAATCTCTTCCGAAGCCAACAAAAATCTACAGCATCATTCTTTAGAGAGTGATGTTTGATGAAATTGAGTCAGTGACAAAGTCAAAACTCAATGTATTTAACCGTAAAAGTTAATCTAGCTAAAATGACCAATTCTTAATATTCATTACCAAAAAATGAAAATCTTTTCATGGAATGCGTAAATTGTTACAAAATATGCAGTTAACGTCGAATTTTGTTTACATCATAATAAATAATCACCAAAAATGAACCTAAAATAATTTATTTATGTTAGGTCATTTTTATAATTTGACATCTAAATCACTTTGAACTAAACTATGATAATGATTGCATTCGTTGTCTAACACTATTTACGTAAGAATTTGTATTGTTTAAATAAATTGTTTTATTGATTGTAAGCAGTAGAATCTGTTTCGTACAGGAAATATTAATTTTAAAAATACACAACTTAATTTATTTAATCGTTTCTTTTCCAATAATATATTACAGCTAAACTAAAACCACCATAATAGTTTTTTGATACTCAACATAATTTATTAGGTGTAAGCTTAGCATAAACAGTTTTGTTGCGTTTAGTGATTGGAATATTGAAGTTTATATTTCGGTACTTATTGACCGGATAAAGTCGAAGTGTCTAACATGTAATCTCATTTGAGTTTTGCTTTAGCTGATTTTTATGTACATAGGTGAGTCAAATGTGGTAAAAGTGAAGCGTTAAATAAATATTTTAGAAATACTAAGTATTCTCTTCAATTTAACTGGCTCTTTGCATTTGGCAAAGTGGTATGTATAAAGCAACGTACGAACTAAAGAATTTATTACGATAACAAAAAAAAAACTAAAATCTTTACTGTATGTTTATACTGTATAAATTTTACCTAAAAAATAGTAGAGCGGTAAAATTGTACATATTAGTAAACTTTCGTGACGTAATTTAAATACTAAACATATCGATTGTAATAATATGGATACAGTTTCTAAAAATAATTTAAATTTTTGTTTGTTTACAAAGAAATATGTGCATTAAATTTTAAGTAACGTAATATTTGGTATTTTTCTAGGGTATATAGCTACTCTGATTTTATAATTTTTAAATTTATTTTCCTTCGGTTGATTGAATCTGTAATGTTGCGAACCATTTTGGTAATGCTGACCTTTTATATGATATTTCAACTTTTGTACACATAAAATTTTCTTATATGGGTACAATAAATCGTGTCTGATCAAAACCCTTTTAAAACTCCTCGTTGGCGCCGTTTGAGAATTTATTTATTTATAAATGATAAAAACCAAACACACCAATTTACGTTTATTATACAATTCGGTTCGAACTTATTTCCATTTTAACTGCAGGTACGAGTAGGTATACTGCTTTTATTTTTATTTAATTTATATTCTACTTTGAGAATGAAAGCTAAAACTATTTCTTTTCAATTTCACTGAAGAAAAATATGCATAAAATTTAATTTCGAGTTAACTAACCATGAAATAATTTCTATTTATATTATTAAAATTCATATTTTATAAATAATTCACCTAATTGTTTGGTTTCAACCATTCAATTAGTTACTCGTAATTGATTATTTTTGGAATTAACATTTTTTTGTTTGTAAAACGTATAAACAATCCAAAATTATTGGGATGCTTACTTAATCAATAAGCACATACTTTTCAATTTTATGCGATCCGATTGTGTAAAATACAATTTTATAACTACATATATACTTATTATGATACTTAAATAATGTTACATATTAATTTAATTAATGAGGCCCAGATTCTTACCTAATTTTTGTTACAACAATGAACCGCAAAAATTAAAAAAAACGGTTCGTTCGTTTATCTTGAGGTTCCATTTAATTAGTGAATTTCAAATAAATACCAGTGCTGGGTCAAACATATTTTATTACAAATTGGAGTTTTTTTTTGCGAAAATTACAAAACTTTTGAAAACACTTTGCTTATTGTTTCATTTTAAATACATTTATGACCAATTAAAAAAAAAAAAAAGTTACCTGCAATTTATGGGGAAAAATCGAAAAAATCCCAAAATATTCAAAGTATCTGTAGCGGTTCACCCAATCACCACTACAATAAATTCACATCACTCCACACTTGCCGCCATCTACAAAATCACAAACATTAACATTTACAGATACAATGTTGCTGGTACATTGGGTATATTTCTCCTACATCTGCTGGACCAATCATGGCACGAGAAATATAAAAACGAACAACAATACATACACCACAAACGAACATGAAACAAAAATAAATAAACAAAAATCAGTCTCGTCTCAAATTTAAATGCGGTGACATGCCGCCCAACTCGCGCGGTGAAAATGGCGGTGATTAAAATAAATATTCAGACAATATTTTGTAAAATTAAATAATATAATTGTTTATAAAATATACTTAAATTAAATAAATAAATAAATAACAAGTTTATAAATTAATAACACAAATAGCGTATTTTATACGAATAGAAATACGTTATATATCCTATTTTGGGCTTAAAGGCGTAGAAGTAGTGGAATAAAGTATGTAAATACTTTTTTTTGTGCTTTATTGGTTTATGCAACTTCTATCTTTAATATTAATATATTGATGGACCGCCTTCGCTTTTATTACGGCGCCGGTACATCCACACAAGTGAGGGGATCTTGAATGAGCAACGTGCAAACGAATTTCATTAAGCTCTGTGAGAAGAAGACTGGTTAAAGCTGCCTTGTGAGCACTTGAAACAGTCCAGAAGCTAGAGTTCACATTACGAGTCAAACAAAAACAGTGAAAGATAATTTGCTGTGGGCTCAGGAGCACGTTTTTTGGACTCAAAAGATGTGGAATAACGTGATTTTCTCCGATGAATCCAAACTCAAGCTGCATGTTGCAGATGGTAGAATCCTCGCACGAAGAGAACCTCGAGAGAGGCTTAGCAACGAATGTATTTTAAGAGTTGTGGTCTGGGGAATTTTTTCTGGAGAATAAACCTGGGCGAATGTGCTTCCTTAGTTCCAAAATCACAGCAGCTGTTTATCTGCAAGTCCTACATAACGAATTTGAGCACTCTGTGTTAGAGCTTTTGGACGAGACTTTCAGATTTATTTTTCAACTTTATGCAATACTGCGAAATTTGTCAATAACTACCATATATTCATTTTGAATTCTAGATAATAAAATTGACTTTCAAGCTGCGTACATGGTACATCGCACGATTCTGGTGAAAAAATGTACACCACGAAGTTCGCTGCATGAGTTAAATTATTTCCAACTAGAACAAAAAAATTTACCAGGGTTACCAACATAACGAAGCCAAAATGTTCACAGGGCAACAATTTTGGTTCACAGAGCACAAATTTAACCCGCAGGGTTATAAACCTAGTAACCATAACCATTTGGTTACGTGTTCAACACATGTAGCAACTTCGTGCATGGTGTACTCACCAGAAATGTACCATGTACACACCTTCAGATAAACAACCATAAATAAATGGTATACACCCCAGGCTGAAACCCAATTGAAAATTTTTGGTCTATAATAAAGCTAGACGTAGCAAGAAAGCGCCAGAATCAATTCAAGCTTTAAAAAGTTTGTTGATGAACATTTAGGAATCCTTACCTTTTGCGATTTTGAATTATTTATTAAACTCAATGAATCGGAGGTGTACAGTCGTAATAAAAACAAAAAGCGGGCAAACACAATATTAACACATTAAAAACGGGGCGGGTAAAAATACCGGTAAACAAACGTTGAAAAAGTAAAGTTGTTGAATCCAAACAAAAGGTACGAGCTAACTCTTTCAGTTTCGTATGTAAACCGATGGAGTAAAAGTACCTTGTTTCGCTTTTAAAGTAAGTACATTCAAATAGGTAAAAATACCCAGCCCTATTAACAGCAGTTCTCGAGACAGGTATTTTTAGCCGCCCCGCTTATAATGTGTTACTGCTTACTGTTAATATTAAACCTAGAATTTCTATAAACCCATAAAAAACAAAAAAAAAATTAAAAATTAAGGGTTTAATTTATTCCATTACTCTAGCTCCAATCAACGTATTTTGAATATTTTGGCATTTTTTGGGTTTTTCCCTAAATTGCTGCTACAATTGCTTTCAAAAATTTTGAAATTTGCCACTTGTGGTTAGGTTAAAAAATAATTAGTACGTTTATACTTAGGATTCAACCTAGTGTATTCTGTTATGACTCTCCTTGGATTTAAATTAATACCCAGTTCCAAGCTGACTTTCCTTAAGTTAAAAAAAAAATCTGTCGTAAAACTTCAGAGATTTTTAGCTCAATGAACAAAATATTAAAGGTACAATTTGCCCGTCAACATATCCGTGAAAAAATTGCCGCATGATGGATGGAACTACGTCACAAGTTCCATCCATGATCCAGCAATTCGATTCCGCTAGTAACGCTAATTTTTTCATCGTTAAACTCTTCATTACACAGGATAAATAATCTCTCAGATTCGATTTGGCGGCCGAGGCCATGCAGCGGCAGGAGATAAGAATTCCAAAACTGACCGATTGGGACTCTTATAGAGTTTCACTCGAATCAGAAATGCCCTCGGTAATGGGGAACATAGAGTCTCCAGAGGGCTTGGAATTCTGTTCAAACCAGCTGCATAATTCTATACACTCGGCTTACGAAAACAGCTGCCCAGTTAAGCGAAGAGAGTCCATTAAGTTGGTCCCTTGGTGGAACGGGGCGCTGAGTAAGCTGAGGAAAAAATCTAGAAGGTTATTCAATAAGGCTAAACGCACCGGGGAATGGGGCGAGTATAGGATGGCCTTAACGGAATACAATCTGGAATTAAGAAGATCCAAAAGGGCTCCCTGGAGAAACTTCTGTGAGGGAATCATTGAATTACCCTCTGCAGCTCGTCTCCAGAAAGTCCTTGCTAGGGATCACTCAAATGGTTTGGGGCTTCTTCAGAAGCAAAACGGGATGTTCACTGAAAACCGGAAGGAAACCCTGGAGTTACTATTAGGTACCCACTTTCCGGACTCAATAGTGGTAGGTACCCAGGAGGACCCGCATGATCCTTCAAGTGAGGTAGACTATTCACCCCACAGTAGGATCTGGAGCCTCTCTGGAAAAATGTTCACACCCAGCAAGGTGAGATGGGCTATTGGCTCCTTCAAACCGTTCAAATCTGCTGGAGGGGATGGTATCTTTCCGGCTTTACTTCAAAAAGGTATTGAGGAAATACTCCCCAGCTTGGTCCAGTTGTTTCGGGCAAGTTATGCTTTTAACTATATTCCGAAACTATGGAGGAAAGTAAATGTGGTCTTTATACCAAAGGGAGGGGGTCGTCTGGACACCCAGCCCAAGGCTTATCGGCCAATTAGCCTGACATCGTTTCTATTGAAGACGATGGAAAAAATCCTGGATAATCAAATAAGAAATGAAATCCTTGTAAATAACCCACTGCATCGGAACCAGTTTGCTTATCAAGCTGGCAAATCCACTGTGATGGCTCTTAGTGGTCTAGTCACGAGGATTGAAAGAGCGGTGGCTTTTAAGGAAATTGCCCTGTGTGCCTTTGTGGACATTGAGGGGGCATTTGACAATACCTCCTATGGTTCAATAGAGAGGGCAGCTATGGAGAAGGGGGTTCCGCCGTCTACAACTAGGTGGATCCGCTCCATGCTGAAATATCGCGATATTACAGCCACATTAGGTGGCGAGTCAGTAACCATCAGGGCCGTAAAGGGCTGTCCCCAAGGAGGTGTACTGTCTCCTCTTTTATGGTCATTGGTTATTGATAGACTGCTGGTCCTCCTGAATAGCCATGGGTTTGATGTCCAGGGCTATGCGGATGATGTGGCTATCGTGATTAGAGGCAGGTTTGATGAGATCATCTCTGATCTCATGCAAAATGCACTCAACTTGATATGGCAGTGGTGTAACAAGGAAGGACTTAGTGTCAATCCAAACAAAACTGTCATTGTCCCTTTTACGAGGAGGAGAAAGCTCTCGCTTGTAGCTCCCTCGTTAAACGGTACTATTGTTGCCTTTTCCAAAGAGGTTAAATATCTAGGGGTTATCCTGGATCATAAACTGAACTGGGAACAACATATACAAAAAATTCAAAATAGAGCCACTAAGGCTTTTTGGGCCTGTCAGAGACTCTATGGACGTACTTGGGGACTACAACCAAAAATGATCTACTGGTCATTTCTAACAATTATTAGGCCTATGATCACTTACGCATCGCTAGTGTGGTGGCCTAAAACTCAACAAAGGACAGCGCAAACTTTATTGAATAAGGTTCAGCGTATGGCCTGCATTGGGGTTACGGGCTCAATGAAAACATGTCCGACCGCAGCAATGGAGACACTCCTAGGACTAACTCCATTGCATCTGCATGTAAAAAAGGATGCTGCTAATATGGCCCTTAAGATGCAGGCGGAGGGTAACATCAAACCAGGCAATATGGTGGGCCATCTGGAGATCCTTAAGGAGTTTCAGACAGACCCCACTATAGGAATGCCTTCCGACTGTATGCCAGCCAAACTGGATTTCCACAAACCCTTTTGTGTTAGATTACCTGACCGGGAGGAGTGGAGTACAGGTGGACCATCCTTTGAGCGAGGGTCATTGGTGTGGTTTACAGATGGATCAAAAACGGGAGATGGGGCGGGGGTAGGAATACATGGGAGTGGAGTATCACTCTCGAAGTCCTTGGGTACCAATGCAACCGTCTTTCGCTAGGATAGGCATTTCTAAAGGCCTAAACGACGCAAAGGTTTATATCGTATCAGACAGCCAATCGGCCTTAAAGGCTCTTAGGTCTTTTACCATTGAGTCAAGGCTGGTATGGGATTGTCTGAAGGTTATTAAGTTGCTGGCAATCTCAAATAAGGTAACACTTGTTTGGGTGCCAGGGCACACTGGAATTGTGGGAAACGAGGCAGCTGATGTCCTCGCCCGCGAGGGATCTGCTTTTCCATTAATTGGACCAGAGCCCTTCTGCGGCGTCTCTAAGGGGCACCTTAGGGCAGCAGTTAAACGCTGGAAGGATGTGCAAAAGTCCTCTTACTGGCGCGGAATTCCAGGTTTGCGACAAGCGAAGGAATTTATTTCACCTTCGTCGGCCAGGGCCAAGGAATGTCTCGTACTTAGGAAACCTGAGTTGAGGCTGCTTACCGGCTTCCTCACAGGTCACATCGCCTTAAGGTATCACCTAAAGAAAATGGGCCTAAGTTCGACGGATAGATGTCGCTTCTGTGACATGGAAGCGGAATCAGCGGAACATGTTCTGTGCCATTGCCCAGCCATTTTCTGCAAAAGGTTACAACATCTAGGAGGGAGAGTAATGAGCCCGGATGGTATGCATCATATACCGGCCGGCAGTATTGTCAGGTTCATTAAGAGCCTGAATATTGACTGGACGGCTCATTAAGTAGGGTCCATGCACAAAAGATCTTTTAGGTCGCAGTGCGGGGTGGCTTGAACGCCCACATGGCCCTCAACTAATAATAATAATACACAGGATAAATAATTCCTTTTCAACATATTTCAAGTTTTCGGGTATAGCCTGCAAACTGTCTGGTTCTTCTATTTTATTTCTGCAGATTCTTTGAATTTTTATCCTTTGTGCTTTTCTCGACGGTAAGTATACCCGCGAGTTTCTTTGGCAATTAATAATGTTATCTCTAACTAATAATTATAGCTGGTGCAGTATCGAAATTTTTAGCCTGAATTTTGATTGAAATATTGGCAAAGCCTATGGTTTTTTCGAAAACCAAGGGTTCGTACGAATGAGTAACTGAATGTTTTAATATTTCGTGTTTGCCTTCAACTTTGTGTGTGACTACTTGTCCTTTGCACGATAAAGATTTTTGTTTGCTGCAAACCCAATTAAACGTTTTCTTCGTTTTTATGTTCTATAGGTAAGCACTGAAATATCAATAATTCGGATATGCCTAAAACAAATAATTTCATAAAAATTAAAAATTAAAATTAATTTTTATTGAAAGTTGCTTACAAAATATTTTTGTGTGTCCAGATTTTTAAAGAACGTTGTTATATTTTACGATTGTTTTTATGAACTATTATAAAAAGGAAACTTTAATTTCATTTTATTATTGTTATTGTTACTATATGATTGTAATTAACATTATACAGTAGAATTTTGTCAATGCGATTTGTAGAATATATTAGAATCACGCACGAGATTTTATAAATGTACGGGAAATTGTTATGCAAGATTTTGTAATGCAAGATTAAGGGCCTAACCCCTTATCCCACAACTTGTCTTATAACTAAATTTTCAAATGTGAATAGGTTTTGAACCGCACTACCTGGAAACATCAAACAAAAACCAAATTTTACGTCATTATCCAAACAATCTTATGCGAATTTTTCGGAAATAAAAAAATAATGCGGGATCAAAAAACTTGATACTGGATCAAACAATTTTGATCCCAAATACTTTTCATATTTTTTTGAAAGAAAATATTGATCTTTTTTTTGATCCGGGATCAATTTAAAAAATCCGAGATTTTCGACAGATTTTATTTGAGATTTTTCAAACACATAGAAATTTAAAATGTCAAAATGAAAACGTCAAAAAAATTAGTTAGCGCCATTTTCATGAGTTACTTGTGTATCGTATTTTGCTGTAAATAGTTTTGTTGTATTATAAATTTACAACTTTATTATATTTACATTATATTATAAATAATTTTTATTTATAATAACGACTTTACGATAGTTCACATTTGACTCCGTCTTGAATGAGAATGGTGTGATGTCATAAACGTCATATTTCCATATTTTTTATTGTTATTTTTGCACCAAACAACCACAAGTAGAGATTTTTTTTTTTCATATTCTTTAATAGGCAAAACACAAGATTTTTTTATGAAACCCGAAAAAATTCGACATTAGAAAATGTGGAATTGTTTTTGCGATTCAATTGTTTTATTGTCGACCAAAAATCATTTAATACAAAATTATTGTTCAACTATTTGTGATCAATGTTGCATGTTGGATCAAATGTTGCTGTGCTTCACACGTAGATTTTGATAAATACCGCTAATATTTTTCAATAAAATCTCTAAAGGCCGGTCCACATTGAGAACGAGTGATAAGGACGATTTTTCGTTTTTCAGCAAATTATTTAAACAGATTGTTAAAAAAATAAAAATTTTGTTGCGTTTGTTTTTAATTAACTATAGCTAAGAATCGTGCGTTTACTAAAAATAGAATTTACAATTTGAACAGTTAATAAAAAATTTCAATTTATCGTTGATAATTTTTAATTTAAGACGATAAATTAAAATTTTGTATTAGAAGTTTTAAAATTTAATTTGTTATTTTTAATAAAAAAATACGTTTTTCACTATTTTAACAAGTTGCTTACATAATTTAGTGAAAAAGCAAAATTCGTTCTCGTCGCTCGTTCGCTTTGGGTACCGGAATTAAATGTTGTCGATCAATTTTGATATTTTATGACACTGAGATTGACCCGTCGCGTCGCGTTAAACATATTGAAAATCATTTACAGAAATTATTTAAGTAATGGGTTAACTTAGGCAAATAAAACAGTGGATATCCTTTTTAACACATCATTCTTATGATTTGTTTAATTTTGACATTATTTTTTACTAAAGGATATTTACTATTTTTCTGTAGCCTAGTTTGTAAAACCTTTATACCATTTGTGAATACCAACGTTTAGTACACTGTAACTTTTTCAATGTGGGCAATTTCTGTAAGTAAGTTTTACATTTTTTGAATAGGGATATTAGGGTCCGGGTCATAATGTCGCCTGAGAAAATGTCTACTGAGAAAATGTCGACTGAGCAAATGTCGACTGAGAAAACGTCGACCGAGAAAATATCGATTGAGAAAATGTCGTCTGAGAAAATTTCGACTGAGGAAATGTTGTCTGAGAAAATGTTGTCTGAGAAAATGTTGTCTGAGAAAATTTCCACTGAAAGAAAAATTATGCCTAAGAAAAAGTTGATTGAGAAAAAACTGCGCAGTTTTTTCTCAATCAACCTATTCTCAGCCATAATTTTTCCAGTGGAAATTTTCTCAGACAACATTTTATCAGAAAAACAGAAAGTTATAACCAGAGAAAATAACATTTGGAAATAATTTCTTGGCTGCTTTAGCATTGGCTTTTTCAAAGTCGGACAATATGAATTTGGAATTTAACTTTAGTTGTTTTTGGTTGGCATACTTATAAATTTCTTGAAAGACTTCATTATAACAATTTTGATGTTTTCGCTGTCATTAAACAGTAAAGCCCGAGATTATTATATAATTATCATTATATCTTAAAAACATTGAAAATAACTGTTTCATTAATCCGGGAACAATGCTAAATGTTTCATCAAAAATTCACAAATCAGAGCGCGAAACAATTTTGAATTGTTCCGAACGTGCCAGTATGATAATCCGACCACCAATAAATATCTTGTCTGCTATTAAAAAATTGTTGCCCTCAACCTTTTGTAACATGGATGGTATTTCCAGTTTATCTAAATTGGTAGCTTCCGAATACAGCCTATTTTTTTACGAGCATCTTTATTTTTTTGATATTGAGCTTCATTTAAGGGCAAATAAGCTCGAGAAATTGGTGGACACCATTGGTGATTGTAATATTTTACAAGGCTTTATAATAGATTGTACTGCACTCTGTCTGATCGAGCTTTTTATTTCATTAGCATTATTTTCATACGCTGATGGTTCATGTGTATGTTCCTTTGCTGGAGATTTCACGATTATGTGTTAATTTGCTATCTTTTCTGTACTTGAAATTGTAGCGGGACAAGAATGGCTTTTACTCTATATATAATGCCAACGATACACATTTGTTTCATTAACTGAAGTCATCTTCTCACAATGAAATATGTATCCTCCAAATAGTAAATTGTTTACCATTTTTATTACTAGGAATTATTTGCCCGTCCATTTTTGTTCGCGTACAATCAATTATTTTGTATACTTCTTAAAAACTATTAAATGATTTATTTATACTGGAAAACTAGGTTATATGCAATCAGTATGTTTTTTTATTAGAGTGTTGAATAAAAATTGATAAAACTTTAATTAACTATTTCACTAATAAAATGATGACTGAGAAAAGGTTGAGTGCGCAGTACATTCTCAATCAACCTTTTATCAGACATCATTTTTTCAGTGCAGTGCAAATTTTCTCAGACAACATTCTCCCACAACATTTGTTCAGTCGACATTTTCTTAGACAACATTTCCTCAGTCGCCATTTTCTCAGACAACATTTCCTCAGTCGACATTTTCTCAGTCGGTATTTTTTTTACAGTCGATATTTTCACCCAGTCGACATTTTATAAATCGATATTTTCAACTTTATCGGGATATTAAGGTATAACCAGAACAAGAGTGTCGACGACGAGCGATGACGCCTGTCAAATTAAAATACGCAGAAATCATACGATGCTAACAGAACCAATATCGCTGGCGATGACGACAATATCGCCGTACTTTTTTTAGAATCTATTTCTAATTTTATCGCCGGCGATACAATCTTGCCTACTGTTTTTTTATATTTTTAAGTAGAATACGATAGCTGTCATATTATTAACCATTTTTTTCAATCAATTCTTTAATAAAATGGAAAATCTAAACCCATCAACGTCTTCTTGGCAATATTAAATTATAATATTCATGTGCCAAAAACACAAAATTTAGGTAATGTCGTTTGTTGCTATTTTTTTATCGCCATGCGCTTGACGCTCTTGTTATGTTAACTACAGCGATATCGCGGCGATATTTCTTTTGTTATTCGTTGACGCTCGTCGTTGTCGCTTTTGTTCTGTTTATACCTTTATTGTGTATTTAATAATCTAAAGGCGCTTACTTGGGTTGGTAATACCGGCCGGCGCAAAAAATTAATACCGATTTCGCAATTCGTTCAAATTTCATCGAAATATACCGGTATTAATAAAAAACGGAATTTTAAAAAGTAAGGCTGTTAGTGAATTTGTTAAAAACTAGTTAAAAATGAAAATTTTGACAAATGAAATTAAAAAAATTTTTTTATTCACCACAAAAAAAATTTTAACGCAGTCGACACCGTCTGTAAATTTTGACAAGCAATGTTTAAAAAAACGTCATTCAATAACATTCAGTATTGAACGTTGTTCAATAAATGATGGCTATTTGCTACGGCTTGACACTGGATGGAGTAGAAGCTTTTATACCATAATTTAGATATTCATCGTTCTTATTGACTGGGCATTTAATTCTTATATGACATCCGTCAATAGCACCGATAACATTAGCAAAGATTCCAGTTTTTGCCCTTATACAAAATCTAACCCCGATTTCTTCTCGTTCTTCAATAGCTGGTGGTTTAATAATATTTCGCATATACTATGTAAAATAGTCCAACATTTTATGTTTGATGAATTTTACTGTAAAACTGTATGGGAAAAAAGTATAGGCATATATGTACATAGTTATAATTTTATTATGAATAAAACGCTAATGATTAAATGTGATGCATTTTAAATGAATTTCAACTGTCAAAATTTTAACTAATTCACACAGCAAATTCTATTTTTGTTGTTAAAAATATTTCACCATGATAATTTGTTTTTCACCAAATTTTTAACTAAAATATTTTTAACCTATTCACTCACGGCCTAATAAACAAACCTAATTTGTTGCAGAAATAAAATCATACAAATAATCATTATCTAAGGATTGGTGGGGGCATCCATACATGAGCCAAGTTTTTCTAATTGTAATCCAAACAATTTCCTGGTTTACTTATACAAATATTTTCTTTGCTCCTGTATTTATATCACGTAATTTGCCTTTTCAATGATTGTTACTAATTAAAAAAAAAATTGTAGCTATTTTCTCCATGGATGAAAAATGTTTGAAATTAATGGATCTTTTTAACGGCATATGCATATTTCATTAATTGGCCCCACTTGGATCGTTTACGGATGAGGTTCTTTGTTAAGAATTGGCTAATTACCTAAAAGATGCTTGTTAAGAATTAGTTTATTATTCCATCAATATTTTGAAGCATAAATAAGTTAATTGAATTTATAGATAATTTATTCATGAAGTCCCCTGGAACCTCACATAAATGTCTTTAGTCCCACGCCTTGAGCAAAGTTCATGATCTAATGAATTCATCTACTTCCTTCTGACATTTTATGTTTTAGGACTATTTCCATTTATTCTAATTATTTTATTGTTAAATATTTAAATTTATAAAAGTGTCTTTAAATAAGTATAAAGGACGTTTCGAAGACCTTTGTAAAGTTCTTAAAATTCGATTTTGATTTATAAATTATTTAAATATTTGGATTATAATTTATGTGGATACTTTAAACATAAAACAATTTGTTTTTCTAGTAGTAAAAGAAATAAACTTTATTGAAAATAAAAGTTTGATTTTAATTACGAGAAACCCAACTACTAACATTAAATTCGGAATACATTCATTCCCAAGCATTCCGAATAACAGAGTTTTAATTGTACAAGGACAAATAAATGATTACAATTAAATACGATTTTGAATAGGATCGCAACGTAGACGATTATCAAAACGTTTACTGAAATTATTGTTTAAGGAACTATGTACATATCGCACCTTTAAATTTTTAAAACGTCGGCTTAACGAAGGCCATACAATATTTTGGGGAATTTAAATGTTTAGCAACTAAGCGATAAGTTTTCGAGATACAAATCTCAAAGATATAAATCTTTGTAACTTCAGTAGTTTAAAGATTTTATAATTATTTTGGCATTCAAATTTAACTTTGGAAAAAATTTGCACTTAGCTCATTATTTCTTCGGAGAGGTAGGTACAACTTATTTTGTGATTTTCACGATTTTGTTTTAAATTTTGCCGTTACCTTCAATGGTAATGAAATTGCTTGAAAAGTTTTTAAAATTTAACTTAATCTTATTGTTAGGTTCTTACTTGCTTCATTTAAAATTTTTCATGGATATTCAAAGATTTCATTGAAAATGAAATGATTAAATGTTGTGCAGGTAGCTGCATAAACGATGAGAATAAATTTTTTGCAAATCTCGACGAATTCTACTTATAGATAACAACTGTTATTGTAACTGCTGATTAACATTTTGTGAAAGATTGCAACAATACAAAATGGACCAAACAATATTATTTCAAATTACACTAGAAATACGTCATTAAAGGACAATAGTGTATTTTCAATTTATTTGAACAAAGTGGTGCGATATGTAGATCGCAAGATCTCAGTAGCGCAATATGATTCTCAATCAAATATGTGTATAATGCAATCGATTTATTACATGTATTTGATGAAAACTATGATAATAAGAAAAACAGAATCGGATAAAAATTAATTTTCTTTTCTTTTCATAAATAACTAAAAAAAAAAAAAATATCTATTTTTGAAAAAAATATTTGTATATCTAGTATTTTTTAAGTTAAAAACTCAATTCATTATGAAATACACAACACTCAATTCTAATTTTAAATTACACTCAATTGGCATTAATTCAAAAAATAAAAAAAAATAAAAATTGTCGGATAAAATTTTTATATATTTAACACAAGAATCATTCGTATGTGTATAATTGTGCGAGGTTGAAGAAATGTAAAATAGATCGGTTTTTCTCAGTACAGTGATACTTAATGTTCGGAGTACGCTTATTTTTGTGGATAATGGAAATTAGATAAAATTTTTGGAAAAAATTAAAGTTACTGGACCAAATGGACTTCATTGTTTTGTGTTTCAAAATAAGTGTTTTAAACATAAAGTGAAAGTGTTTTGCTGTTTTTATAATCTGTATTTATAAAATTGCAGAAACAAAAACTTGGATAACTTAATCTCATGTAGTATTTTTATAAATTTTTTTTTTCTGTGGAAAATTAAAGATGGTGGTTACTCCCACACCCAAAAAAAAAAAATTAACGATAATTATCTTATTGTTTTGTGTTATATGTATTTTCGAGCGGTCGACTCAGGATTGTATTGTTTTATTGGCCGATCTGGCATGAGTCATTTGAGAAAATTTTCTTCAAATAGTCAGTTGATTATATAATTTTAGCGCCTAATTGATCTCTAATCTAAAGCATGATTCATCATGCATATTTGCATCTGTTATGTTAAATTCAACGAGATTTGTATACATACATGTATACAAAGAAACTAAAAATAGATGGAATATTTATGTATATCAACGAACAAATATAAATTAGAATTTAAATGAAACTACCAACACAAAGATTTATGGTATAAAATTCCTACTATATATGTATGATATATACAATGTTTATAAATGGCTGTGCCAGCTAAAATTAAATACTTACAAAACGCAGAAAGACTTCTCGAATCGAACAAAATAAAAGTTACCTACTGTGGGTGCAGAAAAAACAGTTTTTTTTGGGTGTATAAACACATTTCTCAATGATTCGTAATGTTTTGTTTGTGTGTATATTCATTTTTTTGATCGACATGATCTTGGTAGAAGTAGCTAATCTACGAGTATATCTATCTATAAGCAAGTGTAGCTCTGATTTAAGTACTATTAAGTTTAACCCACGATGTT
The DNA here is from genome assembly GCA_963556165.1 of Tipula helvola. Lineage (NCBI taxonomy): Eukaryota > Metazoa > Arthropoda > Insecta > Diptera > Tipulidae > Tipula > Tipula helvola. The sequence continues at coordinate 140,699,029 of OY744482.1, read as the reverse complement.
TTTACAAAAATGTTTTATTGACATTGCTAGTCGTGATGGTAGTCGTGCCGTGTTTTCGATATATTATCGTTGCTCGGTTTATTATATAGCACATCGTCCGTAGACTAAGTGATCCATTAAATCATACGGTTTATTTAAAATAAAAAGTAGAAACCATTAGCTAATGTTGGTACACAAATATAATTTCAACACAAAACAGTTTTTAAATTGCCGTCTGATTTTCTTTCAAAAACAAGTGCTTCTTATACGACTTAAAGATTTAAAATTTGATATCTCTTGTTCTTGTCGTTAAAAATTAAAAAACCCATTAATCACATAAAACAAAACAAATGGAAGTTAATATACGCGTTTAATATTTTGTTTATAAGTAGCCGTATTAAGGCATTGCCCCATGCACAAACAGCAAACCGGTATTTCAAAACGTCAAATTCAATTTTTGACCAAATTGTTTGGTTTTCAATATCAAAATTATTAAAAAATAGTTCGAATCTATAAGTTCCACCTTATTCTAAGAAAATTTTATTAAAATTGTTTTAATTTCATTCAAAAAGTCCCAATTTTAAGTTTTGCCGTCCGCCAAGCAAAAATCCGTCCGTCAAAATATAAAATTGGGGTTTTTTTGAATGAAATGAAACCTATTTTAATAAAATTTTCTACAAATAAGGCGGAACTTATAGATTCGAGCTATTTTTTAATAATTTTGATATTGAAAACCAAACAATTTGGTCAAAAATTGAATTTGACGTTTTGAAATACCGGTTTGCTGTTTGTGCATGGGGCAATGCCTTTAAACTCGCTTTTGAGATATACTTGGATTTGGTGTCGTTTCGGGCATTAATAAAATACCCAAAACATAAAACGTTGTTAATAAAAAGAGGGCCTACTATTGCTTTCGACGTTAATTTTCGAGGCATTTCTGGCCTAAAAATGGCACTGCCAAAATAAAAGGAAATTCAAAAATAAAAATTAACGGAAATTGTTGTATTTGTATATTAAAGCGTTAAACAAATATATTTAGTGGTACAGCCTCAAAAACTGATATAATTGTAATTATTCATTTTTGGTAAAATTAAGTTCAATTGTAGAGAAATAGAAAAAATTAAATAATTAACGGTTGTCTAAATTCAGTTATCAACTTAAATTTAAATTTTTTATTATCATCGACATTTTGTCAACAAATTTTTATTACAAATTTTGAGAATATATTTGTAAGTGATAGCAGAAAAAAATCTACCGATTTTAATATTTAATAAAGTAGAAAACCGTTAATTTATGATTAATACTTTCCACAAAATTTGAACCTCTTGCAATATTTAAATTTCATAGTGAATGTACTAATTTCGACGTAAACACCGGTAGGTGGAATGAATAGTTGGAATTAGTTGTCTTTATAATATCACAATTCGTATTTTGTATTAAAATTGGCTTTGTTTGAGTTTGTCTGGAAATATTTCTGATCTGAAATGAATTTTACACCCAAAGATGCAATTTATTTTATTCCGCAGCTTTTCAAGCAATTCCTTTATAGCAGTTCAACCAATCAATTTATTTAAATTTTGGTCTATCAATTTACAACAGCGTCCAGCCCGAGAAATAAAGAACTTAGGTTAAATGATGGTGATGAAAGACCTGTTATTGATATACGTACACGCAAAATTAATAATTTAGCGTTACAGAAAATTTCTTGCAGTTGACGCCACATCGACTGCAGAGAATATTATTACAAAATATGACAATACTATTGTACATTTCATGTTTTGCGTAACAAAATAAAACATCATAAGAATTTTGGGAAGAAAATGTCTGATCTGAAATATTTATTTCGTCAAACACAAAATAGACAACAACAAATCGTGTCGAAATTTGTAGTCAAAATAAAACGAATAGGTACTAATTTTTTAGAATTTTTTTTATTTTAAATAAATTTAATTTTGTATTAAGCTTTTTATTTCAATACAATTTTTTTCCAAATCTGTATTCTGGAGAAAAGTACAGCTGACAAAGCTTTATTCAAAATTATTTGTGCATTGAAGTATTGACTCCTCAAAATTGAAATAACATTTTTTTTTTTGCTAATTAGTTAAATGGGGGATCCGCTCGAAACGCGATATTTTAAAACGCGATATTTCAAAACGCGATATGATGAAATGCGATATGGTACAAAACGCGATATTTCGAAATGCGATATTTCAAAACGCGATATGATACAAAACGCGATATGGTACAAAACGCGATATGATACAAAACGCGATACGGTACAAAACGCGATATGGTACAAAACGCGATATTTCAAAACGTGATTTGGTACAAAACGCGATATTTCAAAACATAATATTTCGAAACGCGATATGGTACAAAATGCGATATTTTAAAGTTAAAATTTTAAAATAATAATACAAATTAAAATAATAATAATATTATTTTAAAATAATAATAATTATTAATCTTCCTTCATTTAATAAAATTTTACTTCACCAAAATGATGAAATTGAACATGTATGTACGATCAGAACTAGGAAATCACGTTTTGTACCATATCGCGTTTTGTACCATATTGCGTTTTGAAATATAGCATTTTGAAATATCGCGTTTTGTACCATATCGCGTTTTGTACCATATCGCGTTTTGAAATATCGCGTTTCAAATGGGACCCGTTAAATGGTGATTTTATCACTTATGCTTTTGTTACATCTCTACGACATCTCGGAAGTGGTCCAAAATTTGTTGATAAAATCACCTGGAACGTTATTCGGATTCCTCACGGTTTACTTAGCGTTCCAGATAGCGATCATTTATTACTTTTTTGTCTTAATTTTTAATATGCACAAATAATTTTGAATCAAATTTCAGTGCTAGCCCATCACTACAATGCACAAACAAATTTAAATAAAGCTTTGTCAGCTGTATTTTCCTCCGGAATACAGATTTGGAAAAAATTGTTATTAATTTAATTTATTTTTTTAAAGAGATTTGTGTTACGTTGTAATGAAAATTTAGCTGGCACAAATGAATTTTAAGATGATAGTATGTATGTTCTTATGCGGAAGCTAATTTGCTTAACCGCCTCCGGCATAGTACGCAAAGGGACAACAAGAAGAAGAACAGAAAATCGATACTCTTGGGTAGCTTTTTTTTCCTTTGCCTATTAAGGGCGAACTATAGGTCTAAATCGACAGATGCAACTAAAATCGTAACTACGACTATAGTGTCTGTTTTTGGTATTTTTAAACTACATTAAAACGTCAAGTTTAAGTACAAATTTAATTTGTAGTTACGATTATAGTCGTGGATATCGGTGACTAAACCAGTTTTTATCCTATCTTGTTTTTTATTTATACATCGTCTGGTGATAAGAAAAGTCACTAAGTGTCATACTAAGACAATGGAGTAAGGGACGATTTATTGATTTTCATTTGACAACCACTTTTATAGTAATGTACAGTCATTGGCCAAAAAACTTGCGCACGTATTGAAACCACATAAATATTTGTTTTAAAAGTCGATTACACTGTTTAAGATTAAAAAAAGATGTGCAGTTTTCTGGCTAGAGTAGTATAAGACTGTTGCCTAGTTTAAATGATAGCGGTTGCGGCAGATTTTACTTTGTCGCTGATGTCCTTTCCACCCATTTTTTCAAAAACATAGAATTTGGTAATGTTATACAAAATTTCAATTTAACACCACTGTACGTACGATACAAATTTTAAACTAATGGAATATGACGAATTATCACGAAAACGAAATACCAAAAAAAAACGAATTTTTTTATATAAACAGATTTTTAATGGTTCACATTTTACTCTCTACAAAAAAACACTTTTAAATAACAACAACGAGTCATACCACGGTCCCCGATCGCTGTAAAAAAAATCACACATAGACACGCTCAAGCGATCGGGCATTTAACACACGTATAAACAAGAGTACGAAGATGAATTGCACGTAGCATTAAAAAAAGTTGAAGCAAACTTAAAGAAGAACGGAAAACAAAATGGAATCGCGCAAATTTTTTTGGCTAACGACTGTAAGTGTGTGGTCAATAATAAAAATTCTGTTTCTTTGTGTTTTGTTTACGAGATATTTCGTCATATTTTGAGGTCACTTTAAAATTTGTATCTTACGTACAGTGGTGTTAAAGTGAAATTTTGTATAACGTTACCAAATTAACCGTTACCTGCCGCAACCGTTGTCATTGAAACTGGGCAACAATCTTATACTACTCTAGCCACAAAACTGTACATCTTTTTTTAATTTTAAACAGTGTAATCGACTTTTAAAACAAATATTTATGTGGTTTCAATAGGTGGGCAAGTTTTTTGGCCAATGACTGTATTTTAAAAGCCAATTTAATGAAGAAATATTTTGTGTCCCACATCACAGTAATTTGTTTTTATTTTATTTTCTATAAATTAGCATTATTGATGAAAAAGTACTTAGTGAGTTTTTCCTGCCTTAAATAGGACTAATAATGAACACAAATAATAAAAATGAGATTTTTTATGTTTTATTGAGCAACCAAAAAATGATTCTTATTACAAGACATTTAAAGGAAATAATTAAACAATTATGTCAATAAACAGTTTAACTAGTAATCAACTTCTTCATTTTCTTCATCATAGTTTGACGCTGGTAAGCGATTACTATTGGTGGACTTCTTGTATGGTAAATTTGTATACCACATAATCACTTCCTCTGGTAAATAATATCATTCTACAGGACGAGTTCTTCTTCGGCCCTTACTGGCAATATTTATCTTTTTATAATCTGAAGTATGGTCATACCTGTAGAATATGATACTGTATCATGGTTCATCCTTATTTCGATTCTTAATAGTAGAAGAGGCCAAATCATGTAGATTGTTTTATGTTTATGCATTTTTGTACTTCGAGCAGATTTAAATATGTCTACCCAGTCGTTCATGATGTACACCGATTTATATTTCTTGGCAGACTCTATAGCTGAGTGCATAGAATCACACTACATGTGCGAGTGGCCTGAATCTAAGAATTTGAGTTCTATTTTTTTTAAAGTAATTATGGCTTGTACAGCATAGAGTAACATTGCAGCTACTTGTTGATTCCTATTTTGTCCTCCATGTGTATCACAAAAGAGTGAAATTTCCGGGATTGAGGAAGGTTGTGATTTTAATAAATGATAATAGACCCTATTTTATTACTTCCCCTTTTACCATGCATTTTATAATTGTAACAATGAGCTATTTGTCCATATCCAACATAAATGGTCAAATTGTAGACATAAATTTTCCTTGCATAGTAAAACAAAGATAGATTTGAATAAGGTAATTGCAGAACACTTTGGAGAACAAAGGAACGAGTAATGAATGAAGAGTCATTTTTACATCTCAATTTATCATTTTCTTTGCTTTCATTGCATTGTTGTTTTCTGATCAAGTGGAAGGTATATTCAGTTTCCAAATTTCTCTTTTCACTGTCAGAAGCTTGTTCGTTTAGGGAGCAAGTGGCACAAAGGTCTTTCTTTGGCTTGAAATAAGAATAATTATAGTTGTTGCAAAACAAACGACGGTATGTTTTTTCACTTACTGGTTTAAGATTATTGCTAACATAAAAATCATTTTTGTACAAACTGTATAATTTGGAAATTGACAAGTTGATATCTAAATATAGTTTTTTTGATGATTTACGCACATAGTGAGCTTCCAAAGCAGGAAATGTATCACTTGTTTTGTTTGCAGGATATTTCTTTCCTCGTTTGTCTTCACCTAAGAAGCAGCCAATAGAGCTTGTATTTTTGGTTGCTGAGTTAACTGGGCCATTAGATATACATAGAGTTGATGGAAAATACTTTGCACGCATACTCTGTGTGTACCACTGCTATTATTCAAGGTATATGTTTTTGACACACTGCTAGCCTTATTTGGTTTTGGTTATAGGTACACCATTACTAAAATATATTACGATTCAGATTTTTTCAGAATCAGATTTTTTTTTGTCATGAAATAATACGGCTTGTATAAACATTTTTGGTAGTTCTGCACAATGGCAAGACTAAATGACATAAATGCCGCCAGCTAAAACTCATTAAATAACAAGTGAAGTTTACCTGCCGTCACAATTTAAAAATATGAATTTGGTTACTTTTGCTTTTTAGTAAGTTTGTGTATAGACTGTATAAAGAGATAGTGAGTTTTTATTTGGTGCAAAATATCGGCTTCGTCCATTTTGGTACTTCGTGAGTTTTTCCTGTCATCCGACGACTATGTAGAGATGTGATATCGATACTTTACTCATTACTGGTATCGCAATAAAAGTATCGATACTTTTAAGTAACGAGTACAATTTAAAAACACGATTTACGTAGGCCGATTTGTAATGTAAGTTTTTTAATTGGGAGGGACCAATAAGGCATTTATGTAAATTTATTATAATGTAAAATTTATATATTTTTATAGCTCATATTTATTTATTACACAAAACTATAGTAATTTTATTTTTGAAAGCCCCAATTTTCATCATTACAATCAGACAAAAAGAGCAGTTTGTCCGCCCTGTCACCCATAAGTCTGTTTCGAGTATGTGTTAAAAACACTCCAGCTTTTGAAAACTATCTTTCTGATAGTACGGAGATACCGGGTATTATCAGGTACTTCTTGGCGAGACGGTACAAGTGAGGGAACACGTTTTTCATTTCTTCTCACTGAATTATAGGGTTCGATTTTAGTGGGCAAACTGAATTCGCCAAATACCAACTCAGCTCACCTTTGTCTTCGTCTTTACCAGTACGCCTTGTAGGACGGCCGTGAGCTAATTTTTTGTGATGTCTCCAAAAATCGTATTGGGTTGAGAGCTGTTCTGGCTGATCTCCTTCATCATTTGATTCAGACGACGATGATTTGATATCAGAGGCTTATATTGTTTTTCAGACGGATGAAGTAGCACGGGCACCAGCTAAGGTTTCTTTAAAATTAATATTTTTAAAGCGGGTATCGAGAATCGTTAAAACAGCCATAATGTGGTTGTCCGGCGATTTAACACTTAACTCCTCCACAACATATTCTTTTAAGGTTTCGACGAATCGTTTTCGTCGTCATTTCATATTATTGATTTTATTTGTTCCCTTAGACAATTAATGGTAGGAATGATTTTGCTGATAGTTACGTAGCCGCCGCCGCATATATCTCTTGTCACGTATTCGTGTTCGTGTTAGTAGTAAGATGGGGTAACCAGTTGGGTATTGTTACAAAAGTACCGAGTACAAAAGTACTTGGTATCGTAATCAAAGTATCGATACTATAAAGTATCGATACTTTTTACGGATCTCTACCGACGACATATTAGCATCATTTAACAATTCCATTAAAATCTCAACTAAGTTGCTGTTTTAATGGCGTCTTAAAATATGGATTTCGGAATTCAATTCCGAAAAAACTAACTGCAACTAAAAGTTTTAGTTGCCTCTGTCGATTTGAACCATAGCATTCGAAAATTAACGTCGCAATCAATAGTAGACCTCAGGCTTCATTATTTATAAGCCTTGAAGAGTTACTTCCAAATTGAATTGAAACTGATTAAAATTATTTACTTTAGCTTTCAATAAGGGTTGTAAAACGAATCGATTTTAAGTTCGTAAATAAATTCAAATTCGGTTTTTTGTTTCAGTTATTCAAAACCATAAACGATAGAAATGTAATACGAGTATGTAATTACAAGGAATAACGTAAGACAAGTTTGTATTTCTCTTACGTTTTTCGTTACGCTTCAATATTATTTATTGGTTATGATTTTTGTTTTCGTTATTTCGATTTTTGGGTTACGTTACAAAACCGTTTCTTAACAATGCTTTCAACTGAAATTTTAGTTAGGATAAACGCCGCATTTTTTTGTTTTAAATAGTACTGCATCTATAATTGAATTTTTTAATTATTCAAACACCTGCGCACCACAAATGATTTTGTTCACTAGGTTATTCTTCTATCTAATATGGGACTTACATCCGGATAAGCTCATGTTTTGGTCTACGCTGAAAACATAACTAGTAACTAACTCCGTTATACATATATTCTAACGGATTATTTAATTTAGAAGTTTAGTGAATCTCCTGAGTAATTAACAACAAATTCACTTTACCGATTATTGGTACCAACAAATCGTACATAAATCCATCATTGATATTCAGATCAATTTGCAGGTTTCTAAAGTAATACCAATAAAATTAGTGGTTTTCTTTTTGATTTTCTTATATAGTTTTAATTAAATTAAAATAACTATTATATGTATTTAAACAAAAAACAAATTTGATTACATGGACAAGTGATAGTAAAACTAAAAACACATAAAACATAGTGATTACAACTTTGTGTATGTTTTTATGGATACAATTATTGATTGTTAAATAAAAAGTGAATTTCATAAGACAATTTTTTTTAAAGTGTGTTTGTGTGTGTGTCTACATAATATACTCTATTAGTTTTGTTATATCAAAATGATAAAATTAAATTTACGTCAATGACTGCATGAATTTGACATATATTTAATTTGGTTTGCTGTTTATGACTCAAATGATATTGCTGTTAATTGTTTGCCTAATGAAAATCGTTAATATGACATCGTATAAGACACCGCGTAAATATGGCGGTGCCAAAGAAAATCAACCAATTAATTTTTTATATGAAAATAAAGGTAATTTTATAAATTTATTGTTGTATTTTTACAGGGAATGCTTGGATGAATTTAATTAACGATGTGTGAAAAATGTTTTTTTTTATACAGTTTTAGAAATAAGAGATTTTGCAAGGTCGTAAACGTACGTAACCGATTGCGTTATGTGAATTTATTTTTTTAAATATTCAAACTATTTCTTAGCGTATTACTAATAACAATTTTGAATTAAAATTCATTTCTCAAAGATTGACCATGCTAAGTATACTCATGTATGATGGCTTCTGTAGTTTCCAAATTTGCAACTAACCACATATTTAATAATCTACAAGCCGCAATTAATAATCATAATCACCAAGCGACTTCGGCAAATTCCAAGTATAAGAAAATAATTAAACTAAATAAATAAAAAATGTAATACACCTACTCCATTACGATTAAAAAATTTAAAGCGACAAATTATACTAGTTTATGTATTTTGAATGTTGACAAAGCGAAGTATTCGAGGATATTGAATGATACCGAAAAAAACAAATCGGGCACACAAACAAATTCTAAACTATTATAACAATAACGTATAGTAGTATTCAAATCTCGCTGGAATTCTGACAGTTCTCGCGCAGAAATAACATGGCGGATACACAGTGATGTACTATTTCGGCTTAATTGTTTACATTTTTATGTTGTATTTGTACTTCAGTTTTTAGGTTAGGTTTTTATTTATATCATTTTATTTTATTATTTATATGTTATAACGTTTTGAATCAAAAAATGTTTTTATAATTTTATTTTAAAAGAATCGTTTGAAATCGATAATCGAAGAATTAATGCAATTTAACAAGTTTTTTACGTTATTGTGGTTTTGATCGATATGACTGGCATTTAGTTATTTATTTTCCTTAGTCCGTCCGAAAATTAAAAGTTGACGTTGTTTCCATAGGCGTGCAATATTTTTTTACACCTATTAATTTTCACATGAAATTTGATTGTAATAACATAAAATCATAAACATTTTGAATGTTTTGTGTATTAAAACTGAAATATAATACATTTGAATGATTATTTATTATTTTCTTTAGGTTTACTATCTAAGATAAATGCGACTCATCAAAATTTTTATAAATTTTTTTTCTACATCACTGGAAGCTGCGCAGAACAATTAAAAAAAAATTTTTTTTAAGATCTGAATAGGACTATAAAACGATAGTTTAATGTGTTATTAAATGAAATGGCGTTCAGCCGATGGTTTTGTACACACAATGTTATTGTAGTTTTATTAATATAAACACAAAGAATGAAACATAAAATTAACAATTAACATTTTTGAATAAAAACGAAATTACTATTATGCATTTTTACTAAATTGATCTTGCCTTACTAATTTATTCAAATTTTTGTGCTATTGTACATACATATTGTATTTGTATACAAACAAATAAATGTAGTCCCAAATAATTTGATTCTGTATAATCTAAAATTAAATTTGAAACAATTTTGTTCACCATAATCGTCAATTAGACCTAGCTAAATAGTTACCATTATTTATTTATTGTACATGATACATTGATTTTAGGTGAATTATATTTGGTTCATTAAAAACTATTTCGAATGTCAAAGTTAAAACACTTAACAATTACACTTAAATTTGATAAGCTACACCAGTGTGACGAAATAAATCTTCGGCATAAAAATGAAATCGATAATTTACAATTCACCTTGGTACACGTAGATCATTTATATCAATTACACAGGGAATCAAACTGTGTAAATGAGACGACCAAATTTGTAAGACAATTCGCGTGTGTTAATAAAATTCGTTAATATACAATATACAACCTACCTGTACACAGTAAATTATTGATATTTCAATTTTTGTATTTTTCGCTGAAATCGCGAAGTACGCCCACTAACAAATTAATTTAAACAAAAATATGAGTTATTTTGTGTATTGTTTTTTTAAATATGACCCTGATGCCGCATACTTCAAAACTGTCGACAGTACCTTTTTTTGGTTATTTTGCAACAGAAGAAGTTGACCGAATTAAGTTTTGCTCATCTTTTTTCAAAAATTAGCAAACAATTTTTCGCCGTCAAATTTTCTTCTGTTGCGAAATTACCAAAAAAGTTACTATCCGATAGTTTTGAAGTATGCGGCATGAAGAGGGTACTTTTTAAATAAAAAACATACTCTGTTATTTTCTGTCAAATAGTTTTTGTGAACCATTTTTGTTTCACAAAAATTTTTTGTTGATTTTTAGAGACGCAGACAAAATAAAATGTACTATGTACTGCAAGTTAACCAATTAAAAGAAAAAGTTTTGTCATTAATGCAGATTCTATAATGATAACACAAAGCACACTTTGGTTATTAGGACTAAATTGTTTTTATCAATTTTTTTTTATAAAGTCGTGTTTGTTAAAAAATAAATTTCACAAATTTTCGAGAGTCGCGTAGCTGTTAGGTAAAACAAAATGAGTAAAGTAAAGATTTTTTCTTTATTATTTTTTAGTTATTATAACAAGTGTGTCCACCTAAAATAGGCTTAACAATCATTCATATTACAATTCATATTAGTTCGATTTACAAACTTGACCGTTTGGATTTTAAAATGTCGATAAACAATGGGCTTTATTCCCCTCGTAAATTTCCAGAAATGGATTTCAGTTACTGTTTTTGATGCTGCAAGGGAATATCAGACGTGATACCCAGATCGGGGACGATTTCTCAAATACAGTTATCAAGGTGTTTCAAAAACTACAACGAACGTAAACAATGGTGAAACCTTTGGCCACCCGAGGAGACTTAGTAAGATCTAGCCTTGAGCTAGACGATGATTATTCAATTGAAATGGAGCCTTTTAAAAATAAACGAGTATTAATAAACTTCTGACCTTCAAAAAGGGGTGAAATTTTGTCGAGAAATTGTGTAAAATTTCGAAAGGTTTTAACAACATTTTGTGGAGTGACAAAACGTATTTTTAAGGAAAGGGGCCAGGCATAATAGCTGATTTACATTCAACGATATTTGACGTCCCAAAAAAAAGTTCAAACAAAACATAATAAAACTATAAAGACAAAAAGAAACCCAAGAAACAAAACTAAATCCGTCTGCTTTTTTTGTAGATGTCGAGTTTCATCTTTTTTCTGTTATATCGTCGACGCTTGCAATAATAAATAAGTTTACGTATACAAAGTCTATGTCATCAAACATTTATAATGTTTTATGATATTTTTTGTTTAAATTTCAGTTGTTTGTAAACAGATTTTGATGAAATTTTGGATTTTCTGCGAAAATCTTTGAAATCAATAGATTCTTTCTGCTTTCTATAGACAAAATATATTAAATAAGTATGAGGCAAGAACGCAATGACTTAGCGAATTATATTCACTAAATCAAAACTCAAGGAAAACCCTCATTTCTTTGTATTTCATGCCTTAATGTATGAAGTTAGAATTGTATTGTATTTAGCAACGCTATAAAAATTAAAGACACCTTATAGAGTTAGAGAGAGTGTAAAGAATTGAATATTATCGGGAACTGAAAATTTACGAAATGTGGGATGAACGAATATTGAGCAATGCCATAACTGGCCGACAAAATGTTTTTAAACCACTGCACAGTGCGGCCGATTCCAAAAAAGCTGATCAAAAGTCAAAAACTCAAGTAAATTATCTCAAAATCTACACTCAGAAGTTTTTTCTGTCGCTGATTACGAATCTGCAGTCAGAGTTGAAAAATTTAACCCCTTCATCCCCTATTGACAAATCATGAAACAGCTTTTATGTCATATTACAATCAAAATGAATATTATTTTCATGGTTATTTGGGTCGCTGATTACGAATCTAAAGTCAGAGTTGCAAAATTTAGCCCCCTTCATCCCCTATTGACATCCACTATTCGTGAAACAGCCAAATTTCGATATCAAAGATACTCCTTGCTCTGGTCGATCAATCATTGAAAAGTCGATGAAATCTTATAAAAAAACAAAGAAGATCGACATTGGTAAGGAATTAAATATCGATCACAAAACAGTTTTAAACCATTTCTGTAAGGCTGGATACGTAAAGAAGCTCGTTCTTTGAGTGCCGCAGGATTTGTCGATGAAAATTTTGATTGACCGAATTTCCATCAGCAAATTGCTACTGAAACGCTACGAGATCTACCCATTTTTAAAGCAAATCATTACTGGCGATGAATTCTAGAGCAAGTAGAAGGAAATGTGATCTTCTATGAGTGATTCCTGAACGTTAGACATGTACTTTAGCCAACCCAATGGGAAAAAAACTCATCTAGAAACTTTTTATTTGGACTTTTGGCCAGCTTTTTTTGATTTGGCCGCACTGTGCGCTGTTTAAATCTTCAGATAGCCAAAACTGTAGCGACTTCAGCATTATTGTTAACAAATTTAAAAGAACAGTCAACTATTATTGACCACAGGCGTTAAAACTTCCAAAAGAAAAGTTAGCCATTAGGAAAAATAAAGATGTTGCCTCGTTAATAAAATCCGCCCAAGATCCAGAGTTGGACAAAGGAAATTATGGATGATACATTTGGGATGAGCCCATAATCGAAAGTGGCCTCTATGTGGTAGGGCCATTAGAAGCAAAAAATAAATAGAATTCAGTCAAAAGAAGAACCCATACGCCCTGGACGTACATGGTCTGCCTACAGAATTAAACTGAACTATTCCAGTGATCCTACTACCAAAAAGTATAAAAAGCAAAACAAAAAATATATTATTGAAAGCCAGCCTACATTTTGTCCGATAACAGTTGATCGAAATATTACTGTGATTTACCGTTTTTCAGATTGAAAACTATGATGAAACAGAGGGCTATTTCTGAATTCGATTCAAATACGTAAATCGAAAATTCTTATTTGAATTGAATCAGATTCACCCGTTCCTTGTATAAATCAAATACGAATCTTACCATATACATCCGGGTGTCTTATTGAAGAGAAGTGGTTTTATACTCATATTGCTCCAAAGGTCAAAGGTTTAATAAAAAGGGTGAAAGGAAAAATCGAATTTTATTTTGTTTTCTGTAGATAAGGTGATAAGGTGACGAACGCAAATTTTTCTATTGCACGCAGAAAACTCCCCGAATTGTCGGTTATTCTTTCATATGCTGACTTTTAAGGTGAACTATGACAGTTCAGTCAGCCTTTTATAAACAAAAAATTACGTTTTTATTCATCTTAAAACATCTATGCCAAATATTACAGCTTGTTAGCCATCATCAGTCGCACTAAACAGTTTATTTTTAAAATTGTTGATGATATCACTTGATCCGAAGTAGCAAATTCGCATTTTAATGTTTGTTCCATGTATGGCATTTAAATTAATTTATAGTGTTTCGGTTAGTCATTATTGATAGTGTGACACATTTCTCTTACATTTTGTAGTTGTTAGTTTTTAATATATCAGAAGTCATTGATGATGCTAACAAGCCGAAATATTTGGCGTAAATGTTTTAAGATATAGTGAGCATAACGAATAGCGGGAGGAGTCCTCTAGTAACTTTTAAAATAAAAAGAAATATTCAATTCGAATTATGACATATTTAGGTTTTCCGCTAGGCCAATACCGATATAAATTGCAGAGAAAAATTTATTCTGGCCCATTTTTAAGGACCGTAGTTAACAAAAAATGATTTTTTGTAATACACATAACAGTAACATTTTTTAAATTACCGATAATCAACAACTCCATTTCCCGGGAAGTTGCTTGCCATTTCGGTGTTGTTATAACGCTCCGTGGCATACCATATGTAAACATTTTGTTCGTGTTAATATAGATATTTCAGCTGATAATATTTAATACCGAGTACAAAACTTCCGGACAAGTATAGAAAAATCACATTGTTAGACTTATAATGAAATTCTTTCGATAACTTGTGAAAAACTAAATTGACTACCTAGTTGTAGAATTAAGAGGTCTAAATGCAAAATCCGATATTACAACTGTACAGTTGAAAAAAAAACTTCTTGCCTAAAATTTAAAACTTGAGTTGGTGAAAAACTTTGACTAAAGCTATTTTTCAGACGGGTTAAAAAAATTGGAAAATCGCTTAATTGTATGCGCTGGCAATATTTTTTGCATTTTCGTTTATCTTAGCCAAGTATTTAACACTTTAATGCCGCGAAATTGCTCAATCAGTTAACAGGACTCTGTATTGTCTAGTCGTTTTTATATATTTTTCCCTTTGTTAAGTTGTCGTTGGCTCGTAGACAAATTTTATACTGCCGCCTTAAATGTATAAACAGAGCAAGCGAAAACCACAAAATACATTTGTCTGCCGGCGACGTCGCATTACCAAATACAATAAGAGCGTCAGCAACAGACTATGAAATAAAATAATATAACCCAAAATATCGTCTCGCCTGACTAGCTCAATTATGTTTTTTCAAACGACAGTATGTTTAATGAATAAAGAAAATAAACTTAAGTTATATTTGGCGATTGAATTTACGTTGGATGTTGAATTTACCAACAATAACGACACAAAAACAATTGGTAACACTGCAGCACCGGTGACAAAAATAAATATACATAGATACTAAATAAAGTTCGGAGATAATGTCGTCATCGCCATCAACAACGGCTTGTTAGCTTAATAATCCTGAACTATATTTTTAGAAAATGGTTGCCAAATTGACAACAATCCATAATTGTTTAATTTTTATATAGGGTGAGTTTGATAAAAAGGGCACCTCGTTTTTCTCGAATATGGTTAGAGATATTCAGAGAAAAAATTATAAAAATCGTCATATGGAAAAAGGAAATTTGTTTGAAGGCCTTGGGTACGAGGAAAGTCATTTGATTTTACTCGAGTTTCCAAGAACTTCCTTGCTATCCTCGAAGTATCACCGGCCTCTTGAATAAGCAATCGAATTAATTCTAGGCTGAAATCGATAATGTGACTTTTTGAGCTATTCCGCTATTGTTCTCGAACTTTGGAAGCGATCTTTGCTGAACATCACTATGGTAAGCTAATATATCTTCACAGACATCTTGCTTTTGCGGTCTCATCCACTTAAATCATCCGTTGAATCACAAGTTTTCATTTTTTAGGATCTTTTGAAAGGTGGACACTGCAATTCCACTCAATTTGAAACATTTTAAATAATTTGTAACATCAAGCGAGCAACTTCATCGAATAATCTTCTTCAACAGTAATCTTAAAATCAACCAGTCAAATGTCGTTCGAATTCCAATTATATATTAATTCAAAATATGGAAAATCCGAAATATCCTAGAAAATGCAAATTGTAAGGAAAATCTTGTATAATCTTAGAATTCTAGAATAATCTCGATACTCACAAACACAATTCGAATATTATTTTTACTGCTATTTAAATCTGGAAATCTAGATATATCCAAAAATCTTGAATTTCGACAAACTCTTCCTCTGTAAGATTATTTAATTGAGTGATATGTCTACTCGTAATTCAACTCCAAGCTAAACTCGAATAATATCGAAAATCTCGAATAATATTTAAGTCTATAAAATTTCGAAAAATAAACTTAAAATTATTTAAATTCTGTATCACAATTCCATAACATCTTGCAAATTTCGAGTATAAGCAAACACTCCAATTGGATTATCGATTATAGCAATTGAAAAAGAAATTGGTGACAAAATCGATTTAAGACAAATAATGTTCGCCACCCAACGTGCTAGTTAAAAAAAACTCATGTCACACATTTGTGACGCAAAATTTCACGAAATAAAAGAATAATTTTGTAGTAATTTTTGTTACGATTATTTGCGATGCGGCTCTGTTTCTAGAAGTACCTAACACATACTTGTGTCAAGTAGTTTGACTGGGAGCCCAGTCGTCGCTCATATTCGTGGCATTTTATTTTAACACGTGAGTTTTTTTTTTGAATATCAAAAAACAGATGAGTGTCGCATAAAGGCAAGAAAAGCTAAATTTTAGTTAAACACAACAATTGTTATGAAATATAATTTTTGTACCTGAATTACATTATATGAGTATATTATATATTGTTTATTATTAAATAAATTATGGAATTGTTAAACAAATTTATTCGCTTTGTTTTTTGGTTTGTTTGTTTTAGTTTTTAAATTTAATAACTTTTCTCCCACCATAAATGCTTTAAAATCTCGCTGGTAATTTAAGTAATTTTTATTTACCATTTAATTTAAAACAAGGGCGCCTAAGAAAATACTTGCTTAGGGAACTGTTTTAGAACCGGCACTGTTCATCTAACTAAACGTTAATGACAACGCTTATATTTCAATCCAAAGTAACTCAAATAATATCGAAAATTTTGATAATCTCAAAAAATCGATAAAATCTCGAATAATTTCTAAAGAATGGTTCTCGCTTTTATTTTGGCGAGAGTTATGCGCGGCTGTTGTGTTTAGTTTTGTTAATTATGACAATTTTCATTATTTTAAAGTGGAAAACACAGTAATTTCAAATTTTAAGGACGTACATGATAGGTCTTGCAGTTTTTTTGATGTGTTCTGTTTTTTTTTGTGTACATTATGTATATTGTGATTAATTTTGTAATTTTATGTAAATTAATTAGATATTTTATGGATTAAAATTATTAATAAATAATGCAAACAGGTAATTGCAATGAGGATTAATTTTTCGGTGACAAACGAAGCTGGAGGACAAAACATGTTTGACAATCATTCATTATTCCTCTATTTCTTACAAAAAATCGCACTAGAGACCGAGACATATTAGGCGATCAATTTGACATTACTCTCAGTTACTTTGCACTCACGGCGAGAATCATAATACCAAAATTTGATTGAGGTGTCTTGGAAGTCGCTAAGTGACTTAGCTGAGAACCATTAGCATTGGCATAATATAAAATATTTGTATAGTTAAATTTATTGTAACAATTTAATTTTTTTGCCTATAAACGTAAAACAATGTATCTGCAAGATGTGTGCTCTCAGCGGCTGTTAGTGTTAATTTGTATCATTTGAAGTTTGAGGCAAAAGGTCAATGCAACATTAAAACTTGAACATAAACAGAGGTATCCTAGCAAGAGAAATTCAAATTTGGATGAATTATATAATTCTTTACAACTGTTGTGCAAGTACAGTAGGCTGATAATTTGCTTGTTGATCCTGATTCTCAAATCAAATTTAATAAATAATTCGGTATACATTTTTTACTCGGTAAAAATCGGTTAATATCAGAGCTGAGCTATTAGAGCGTTCCAAATCAATTTTTATCATAAATATGTTAAAATTGATTTAAAAAAACGATTTGGTATTGCATGCGTGCTAATTTAAATCAGAAGCCGCCACTGGATTTAACTGAGGAAAACTTAAAACTTTATTGGAGTTTACTCCTTTAGAATCGATTTTCAAATATAGCCGCGCGATACACAAATTAGATGGGAAGCAAAATCGAGGGTTAACGTAAAGTGAAGTCGTTATGCTTTGAAATAATATAACAATTTAACAATGCAAATTAAATGGGTTACGTTATATTGTTTGTGGCGTAGTCGTAATATAGTGGAGCAGCGTTCCAAAGGTCTAAGGTTTGATTCTGCTCAAAGCTTTTCTATTTTGTATTTTCAATTTTATTTTTTTGATTTATTACATAGAGTCTACACTAGCTACGTTTTTCTATTAGATTGCGGCTCGAAATTGCGATAAATATAGGGAAAAATACTAGGAAATTGTTGCTGTTTTTTTTAGTACAGAATTTCATACCTCAGTAATTTGAAAATCAATTTTTGTTGGAATCTTACACAAATATGTCGGGGTCCCAGGTTTGGAAAGAAGTTTCCATTATGAAATGTGCGGACAACATTGACGCTGAAGTCGTCCACAATCAATGCGTGCTGGAAACCTTATGGCCCCTGCGGTTCTCGAAGCAAATCTCATGCAACCTATTCAAAATGAACCACAAGGTACCATATTTTAAAAATGCCACAATTAACAGGTACCTCTCCGGTGTACCACCGGTACGCCAAGAAGAAAACACTCCCAGTTGCCAGTGCACCACCGGTATACCACACTAAATAATAAAACAAGCGGCCAGTAACCAATGGTATATCACGCTTAATATTATTTATAGAGGCCAGGATTTTACTGGTATGTAACTCTTTATAACACTACTAACGGCCAGTGTACCACGGCTATACTGGCGATCCAATGAGCGGTGACTGTATTTTGTGTATTTTTTGTTTTCAGTGACCACTGGCCGCTTGTTGTATTATTTAGTGTGGTATATCAGTGGTGCACTGGCAACTGAGAGTGTTTTCTCTGTATCTTCTTCTCTTTTACAATCTTTAAAATAATGAATTCTTGTCAAGATATTTGACATTTGGAAAATAAACCGCAAAAATGAAGTTTTATGGAAGGAAACCCATAAAAATTACAGACGGGTCGACATAAAAACTTCTGTTTTACAACAAATAGCGGACGAAATAAACGTAAATGTTGAAGATCTAAAGAAAAAAATAAGGAATCTACGAAATACATATCGTTGTGTCCAAATAAGGGTATTACATCTATAAATCATTAATTTCTTGGAGGGGCGTGGCAAGTTTTTAATGTTAAAGTTGACTTAATTTTTTTTTTAAATAAAATTCTTGCCATACTTTGTGGAAAGGACTTTATTTATAAAAAATTAAGCCCAAATTAGCATTAAAGACTTCAAAGCCTCTCCAAAAAATTAGCGACTTGTAGATGTAATACTCTTATTTAGATATGACGAACATAAAAAATTATAACCAAGTAGAAAAAAATCTGGAAGCGCTGTTGTTGACGATAAAAAAACTTTACTACATTTATACTGGAGTTGAGTTATCATAGAGTTATCCTCATACTAATTTATTATTGTGTTTTTTAGGTTCGATTGAATTAAATAGTTAGAACTAATCATTTTCGATTTTGTATGTTTCATGAAAAATTATTCAAAATCTATAATAATTAATACGGGGAAAGATAACCTAGGTTGAATCCTAAGTATAAACGTACTAATTATTTTTAATCTAGCCACAAGTGACAAGTGTTATAAAACAACTAATTTTTTTATAGTAATGAAACAATTTTTGCTTGACATTTAAAGATATTATTATGATAGTGAAATACGCAGCTATGAGATTTTTTGGATACTAGGTGGTGCCAAAATTGCATCCAAATTTTTTTAGGTAAAAGACAGATTTGTATGTTGTATTTTAACGTTATCTCAGTTAGGCGCAGCTTGTAAAATCTAGGGCTTGCTCGTTCCCGGACCATTTACATTGCCGGGAAACGGGATTGTGATTTTCTGATTCCCGGGAATTATCCAATACCTAATAAAAAATTAAAATCCAACCAAATTTAAATTTTAGGTCGAGAAATGGAATGAAAACCAAGCTATAGTAAGTAAGATATAAAATAATTTAAAAAAAATGTGATGTACTGATTTAATCACTCAATCGATGGATTCCGTTCTCCCATCATGGGAAATCTACTGCGGTTTAAAAACATTTTGTCGAGCTACGGGAAACGGGAATACTTCTAATTTCTTAAATTTCCGGAAATTGCCGGGATGCAAGCCCTAGTAAAATCTAGAACTGACTCCTTGAGGTGTCGCATGAATCTGTTTGGCATAAACAACTATCATCAGTGATTAGTTGTAAAACACAATTACAGAAATTTCAATGCTAAGCAGAAAATAATTTAAAAAACTTAATAAAAGAGAATGAGAGAATTATTTCTTCTTAGTCGTTCGAAGCAAAAGTTTTCCCCAATTCCAAAAAAAATGTAATCAAATGTTCTGGAAAGCGAGCGTTCATGAGTCAATTAAGCCTTGTTCAGACTACGTTAGTAATTTAGTCGAGTAACGAGTATTTTAGTAACTAAAATCGATGAACTGACCAAAAAACGTTCGCACTACAGTCGAGTACAAGTTACAAGTGAGTGAGCAGCGTTTCAAAATGAAGAGAATACGCAACAAAGTAAATAGACATCCATGATCTATATATTTCGTTGTTTCTTCGCTCCAATGAGACGACATCCTTGCGGCAACTAATGAACTCGTCTAAATCAACATGTTCGAACTTGTTTTGTTTTGTTTTTTTTTTATTTTGTTTGTGATTGGTTAATATTTTTTTGCATTATACGATAAAAACGAAATTCATACTTATGCCTCAATTCCATTGTGAAAAATTGACTGAGCTGACTTCATTTGGAAAAAGACAAAAAAAAATAATCCAGCAGAGTGACAAAGAGAAAGTATGTTGTTATTGTTTTTTTTATAGCAAAATTTGATTGACACATTTTGACAGCAAACAAAAACATAACCAAAAATTATTAAACAAAATTAGGTATTAGTGTAAATTCTATTATTTTCACGTTTCAAAATAATCTAAAAAATTAATTATCATTATTACCCACATCAGAATTATTTTTTTCGAAGATTATCCGTCATAAAATACAAAATTAAAAAAATCTTTCCCGTAACAATGTCACACTATTGTTTATTAGTATTTTGACAGCAAACAAACACATAACCTACAATTAATTAACAAATTAAGTATTATGTGTTAATTCAATTATTTCAAGCTTCAAAATTATCTAAAAAATTAATTATTATTATTACTCATATCAGAATTATTTTTTTCGAACATTAACCATCATAAAATACAAAATTAATAAAATCTTTCCCATAACAATGCCACACTATTATTTTATATGTTTTAACAGCAAACAACAACATAACCTAGAATTAATTAACAAATTAAGTAGTATGTGTTAATTCAATTATTTCTAATCTCAAAATTATCTAAAAAATTAATTATTATTATTACTCATATCAGAATTATTATTTTTCGAATATTTTCGTCTTTAAACACAAAATTAAAAAAAATCTTTCTCATAAAAGTGCCATACTATGATACTATTAAAATTAATAATGTATGCGAGAAATATTTTTCATCGGTACACAATATTTATGTCCTTGCATTAGTTGGACTGCCATAAAATATTCTCGATTTGAACTTTTTTTAAATTTTGATATCAGTCCACTAACCCAGACACACCTTTTTTGTAAGTAACATTTTGACTGACTCCGTTGGCCATCTCGTTCATACAACCATCGATTTTATATTTTTATCTCAAGTTATTTTGACTGACAAACTTTGTTTCACAATGGAATTGAGGCTTTAGGCGATACATGTATAAAATTTTGTCGTATGGATATTTTTGACATTTTAATAAAGCATAACCTAAAAAGTGTTTTTATTTTTGTTCTTTTTGAAATTTCAACCATATTGATTTGAATAAACATAACATACATTTTAGTGGAAGTGAATAATGTCTAATTCGAAAATTAACAAAAAGCATATATGTATGTAATAAATATCGGTCTTTTATATTATTTTGTTCTCACTGCTGTCAAAGTTTTTAAGGTTATGTATTTATCTTATACAAAATTGAGCAATGTTCAATTTTTAATTTTTGTCGTAAGATAAAAAAATATGGCCGACCTTCAACCAATCAGAGCAATTATTGTTTATGTCTGTTCATTATTATTTAAATATTTAAATTGTTCGCTTTTGCTTGTTTTCATATATTTTTCGTTTTCGTTTGTTCGTTTCGTTTGCTTGTTTGGTTTTGTTTGCTTGCGAGCTGCAGTTTGATTGTATTCGCTCGCAAATTTTCGAAACAACTCGAGTTGACCAGTAATTTTGTTTCAGTAATTTTGATAAATTCATTTTTTCCTAATTTTGTTCCTACTTAATTTACAATAAAAATTGTAAGTTAATTTATAAGTGCTTGATTTAAAGACTTATTTTAAGATTAAAATTCGGAGGATGAAATACAAATAATCTAAATTTAATTTTGGTTAGTTCTAGGGTATGGCCAATTAGGAAGGAACTTGTTTATTTCTTAACCTAACCGATTATGATAATTCAACGGATTTTAGAGAAATTTGACATGTGCGTTGGAAATGGGATTCTAAAATAATTTTTAAATGAAGTTCTGAAATATGGCCAGGTAGGATTGAACTAGGCTCACTAAAATCGGGTAAGAAACAGACAAGTCCATCCTATTTGGTCATATCACAGAATTTAATCTGAAAATAATTTTATAATCCCATTTTCAACACGCACTTGTCAATTTTCACTTAAATCGGTTAAGAAATAGTCAAGTTTCATCCTACTTGGCCATATTATAGAACTTCATTTTAGAATCCCATTTCCATCGTATATATAGAATTTCATCATAATAAGTCACGAAGTGGCCAAGTTCCTTTCTACTTCGCCGTATTCCAAAAATTCATTTTGTTTTTTTAACTTACAGCGGTAACAACAAGAAAACTTGTCTCGTGTTACTTGCAACGCAAGCAAAAACAAACGAAAACGAAATTTTTTTTGTTTTTCTAGTTAACTTGTTTGTGCTCGTTTGAAAGAAACGAAAAATGACAAACAAAAAATACCAAAAATATATTTTTCGTTTTTATTTGTTTTTTGCGTTTTATATTTGTTCGTATTCGTAATAAGGGATTTTTGTTTGGTTTAGTTCGAAATTTGGTGCTCGTTTCCGATCTCTGCTGTCCAGACAAAATTTCTACATGAATCATCACCTTCACTAGACTAAAAAAAATAGAATAAAATGGATCGACTCGACTAAATCATTTACTAATCTACTCGACTAAAATTTTGCTCTTCAGACACATTTAGTTACTAAAATACTCACTACTCGACTAAATAAATACCGTAGTCTGAACAAGGGTTTAGCGAGCCAGTCAGTGATATAAGTATACAATATAATATATAATATGTATGTATTTTCCTTGTTTTACAATACAAAATTTTAGGCTACTCAGTTATAAAATTTGGCATATAATTTTCAAAAATAAGAAAAGCGTTCCCGTACAATTAGTGTACAAATTCAAAGCGTAGAAAATTTAGTAGAGCCGAATTCGGTTTACTTGAGTAAAAATACCGTAGAAATCAGTCAAGAAAGTCATTCGTAAATCGGTAAGCAGGAATAACAGAAGTGGTTTATTTATTGGGGGTTATATCGAGTAGTTTATTGACGATTGGAGCATTACGGATTCCACCTAGTGGTACATTTTTAAACTAAGCTACCTGATAATTTGACGTTCAAAATTGTTGTAAATAATTCCAATTTTGATCTGTAAACACAATTTTTCCTTACCGGCTTGCTAATAATTGTAAATAATTCCAATTTTGGACTATAAAATCAATTTTTAACTACCGCATTGCTAAATTTTCTTTCGTCGCATTTGTGACAAATGTCATTTTATCAGGTGCATCATTTTAACTATTGTCCTCGAGAGGTGCTTTCTTTACTTTTACAATCGTCAATAGCTACGGACCTTTTTATGTCTATGCCTGGTCCTAGTGGACCGCCACCTAAACCTAACCTCTTCTCAGTTCAAATTTTTTTCGAGATACAGTTTTTTTTACAAATGGCCGTGGCGACGACAAGTCAATTGGCGGTAACCACAATATTCATTTTCATTTTCTTTCAAATCACAAGAAATAATAGTTTTTAAGAAAATGACGTCAAAAAAGCAGTACACTCATCCAAATTTTACAATAAATTAAAATAAAAAATATGGCCACCCAATTTTGGGTCGCTTCCCATAGTTTCAAATATTTAGAGAAATAAATGTTTTAAATTTAATGTTTTATTACTAAATATTTTAAGGCGCAATTTAAACAAATTAACGCAAAATTATTCGACATGAGGAGAAGATGTTTTTGGAAATAGTTTGTATTTCCGGTGTAAAATTTAATTAGCAAGCGATTACACCATCCATTCTACTCAAGTATCTTATAAATTCTATACACTTCGTTTAGCATTAATTAATTTACTAAAAAATATAATATGAAATGATTACGTCATTTTTTATTTTTATTTATTGAATTTCGCAAATTTAAAATACGAAATGAAACGATTTTTATCAAAATATGTAGTATGATAAGTAAATGTATTTGTGGTAACACATATTTCAATAAATTGCCTGTTTCCGGCTCAAAAATACATTTATTTTATTATTCGCTGTTTCTTGTTTAAAGGGAATGAATACAACGTGTTAATACTTAAAAAAAAGTTTTAAACAATTATTGTAATACATATTATGATAGAAATTTCTACACATGTACATAAATATAAATATTCATTCAAAATACAATAGCTAATTCCGAAATAATTAGAAGTGAATTATGACATGAATGATGAAAAAGTTTTCCACATTTTTAGGTTTATCGAATTATCGGTTTTATTTAATTTAACAGTTTTTATAACAAAAAAAAATATTTTAAAAGAATTTTCAAAGATAAGATAATAAAATTTCTTTTTTTTTATTATTGTATTAACTTAGATACTAAGCAATAAACATATGTGTTCTTTATTGGCTTCTACATATTTAGTCTGTTTAAATATACAATTTACAAAGAAGAAATTAAAATATCACATCCATAACAATGATGTTTATTGTTTATTTTAATAAGTGTGTAGTTAAAAAAATGTTGAGATGAGACCCAAATGTTCAATACTTGTTTTGTGTATATATTTGTGTAATAAATATAATAGAAATATCAACCAAAATTCTTATTTGAAGTAAATTCAGTAATCTTAAAGACGCTGCTGCTTCTAAAATTAAAATTAAGCAAATATGGATATATTGATAATCGCAACAAGTAAGATAATATTGTTTGTTATTTTACTAGTAATAATGTTGTTCTACTGAAAATATTTCTTACTGCTGTGCGTTGTTATTGACAAATTGATATTCTTCACAAAATATTTACTAAACCTAAAATTCTTAGGAAAAGTCACATGCTCATATAAACAGGTGCATTGTTCCGGGGGCAAATTACAGTAATAAGACATGAAGTGGTACCAGTTCAACCAAAAAGCTGTTCTGTAACAGCCCTCTAATTAGCTAGAAGTGATTTACCATTTCTTGACATTGTTTTGATGTTACAGTAGCGTTTTAACTTTGAAAAAAATTAAAAGTTAGAGGGTTGTTTAAAATCCGTTTTTTACTCAAACTTATATCCTCTGTCATACACTAAAATATTGTGAACCGGAACCGGAACTACACACCCTTCATTGTTATTAGGTAACACCGGTTTTTATGGATTATTCAAAATAAATAATTATTTTTTTATTAGACAGCTGTCCAAACATTAAAATTCTTTTCGAATAGCTAATTAGCCTAAAGAGACGTATATTTATTAATTTAATATTAAAATATTCTTAGAAAGTAAATGAGTGTTATCGTGTAATGAATTTCACTTGAAAAGTAAAAATTATTAATTCATTTTCATTTGATGGTCGTTACGTGATAATAAATAAAAAACTTGTGTAAATAAATTCAATACAAAACCACCGATCAGAAATTAAAGATGTTGAGATTTTTTGGCTATTTTTATTTGGCTTTAATCCAACAACCACGAAAATACGATAGAAATTAGGACATTGCTACTACTACTTGTGTTTTGTCAAATAGTTTTACAACCGATTTCTAAATATACAATATGTATCTGAAATTTTTTGTTTCGTGAAGTTTTTATGATTCTTAAATGTCAGAGGCAATTTATTTTTTATTTTATTTTTTTAAATTCGAAGAATGTTCAAATAGTACGTAAATAAATACCAAAACATTAGAAACGCATTTTTTGATGAAATTGTTTTCGTTTAATAATATTATAAATTTTATAATTAATTAAATATTTGTAACTTTTACATGTTTCCTGTCAGAATTTTTTTTTTTTTTTTTTTTTTTTTGAATTTATGTGTTTGTTTCTCGGAGAGAAAGATAGGCGTATGACGAAAAAGTCTTTTATGAGTTTACACATATTTCTACTGTGAATGAAATCTGTAGGAATTAAACAGCCAATTTTTTTTTTTAATTCGATGGTTCTGAATTATTAGTTGACTTGGCTTTGATTTGGACGATTTTTTTGATTACTTTCACTAAATCTCTTTTGGGTTTTAATTTTTTATTCCTACATAGTTTTAATCCCTAGCACAGAATATATTATAGACAGAACAATATCTTCCGCTACATGTTTGTACCAAGCTAATGAAAAAAACAATTTTTGTTTTGTTTTTCGACAATTTTCTTTTAGAAAAGTACGACAAATATTTTATGAATGAAAGAATGAAACAAAAACTGAATAGCAATTTTTTGAACACTCACATGCTTTTTTATCTCTACATACAATTTTGTGAAAGAAAGAAGAGTCATGATATATGTACAATACATATATGAGCCGTTTATTTTGAAAGTGAAATAAGTCAAGTTTTTAAAAAATTGAGTTAACGTGATACAACATGTATTTCATATTTTGTTACATTCTTGCTCTTAACTGTAAAATAGTTCCTAGAAATAGTGGTTAAAGAATGGATACTAAACGATATCAATGTTTTGTTTATTATGACAGTGGAATAAGTTGATTTACATGCTTTTTCATTCGTGTAATGTCCTAACAACTAATATTATGATGAGTATATCATAAATCTAGAAAGCATTGCAAGCAAAAAATATAAAAACAAACAAGACAAGATTTTAGATTTATAAAAAATTCTCCTTATAAAATATACTACAAAACATCCTTGACTAGTGATGCAGAGTTTTATATTTTCGACTTAGCAAAGGAGATGTCCAAATAATTTTGGTTCTATAGAATTACTGCCGTTATACTCAAGTGGGCGACCGGCAAGGCAGGGCAGTAACGAATTACATGTATTTGAATTACGTACTGAAAATACAAATTACAATTTGTATTTTAATTAATCGTTTTTCAAGTAACAGTATCTTGTTGGTATCAAGTGACAGTAACGGTTTGTACAAAAATCAAGCAGTATCAACAATTCATTAACAGTATGTATTAAGTAAACGGTTTGTACAAAAATTTTAGTTTTGCCGGTTAAAGTTGCCGGTTGCTAATTACATTTTTATTATTGCTAATTTTGTACGATTTATGAAAACAATTTTTATCTGGTATGTTTATTGGTTTCGATTTTGTGAAATGTCGCATTATTTGTAAGGAGATTTTCAAAATAATCGAATTTTTTATGAAATACGTACTTATCCAGCTATATTAGCCACTTAATTTAAAAAATAAACAAAACTTATTAAAACATATAATTAAATATTTATTTATTTTATTATATATTTTGTAATTAATTAAATATAAAAGTTAAGATTTACAAAAAATTAATTAAATAATTTTTCGCTTGAATTGAACACTGACCGTGAAACTGGATTAATCAAAACAAATAAATTCGGTATCTAAATCCATGTCATCGGTTTGAATTTTTGTTGATATCATTTTTGGTACGTCTTTACACAACAGACTTGATGATATATTTTACGGCAAATCATAACTGTCAACATCAGGCGAAAGATTAACTAACGTTCCACTTGAAGAACTGGGATGATCCTCCTGCATAGAAGAAACGTCCTTTGTAAATGGAGTTGGTACAGCATTTTTCGTTAATCTTTGTCGTCCTAGATAAATTGGGTCAAAATGTAACTCACACTCAAAATTAAGTTTATTTTTTAAATCCGAAGATAATAAATTTAAAGCTGTAAACCACAGGTACGTTTTTTCCCATTATTAGGTACTTTATAAAAGCGTAAGTGTTTTTTGGATGACTGGTTTCCACAACCTGGGATAATACAAGTCGTCCAAATAGTTCGTTTTTCGTAGTTGTTCATATTTTTAATGAACTTGGAATTTCACTTAATTTAATTCTTTATTACTACTAAATTTCGATTTCTTTTAAAAAAAATTTCAACGATAATTTCACACAGGGAATTTTGACGATAAATCTCAATTTATGAAACTGAATAGTTTATGCTAAAGCAAAAACAAATTATATTTATATAATCATTTATACATTTATGTATAGTGAAAATAATATCTCAGCGAAATTCTGACAGATCACGCGCATCTACAAAAACAAAAACAAATGGCGTAAACACAGCGATGTATTTAGGCTAATTTGTTTACATTTTGAGGTTAGAATTTGTCTATTTTGAATTATGTTTTTCCTCAAATTTATTCACTATAATTAATGTAATTTTAATTTAGATAACACACTAGCACTAGAACTTTTGATAACATTTCAGATAATTTTATTGTCATTAACTTGCCTCGAACAAATTGAAATTTAAAATCGAGTTTTTTTATTGTTTTGCTTTAACTCGAAAAATGACATTTCTTTCTAAATATGCCTAGTTCGTACCTTAAATGGGTATAACGTTACATATCCAGTGGTGTTCTTAGTATTTTTATTTTTTAGATAAAATAATGAGAATTTTTAATATTTTCCAATATAAATTACATTATGTAATGGAATCAAATTTCACATATTTTATTTATAATTTTTTTTGTTTTTAAAAATATTATTCAGCCGACCCTTCTCTGAATTTTTAATTTTTTTTAACTACTTCACTGTTGGCTGCGCACAACGATGAAAAAATGAGTTTCGCTGAGATATTATTTTCACTATACATAAGATAGAAAAAGAGACAATGAAATAAACAAAATGTTTGGCATGTTATGATCTCAACATTGTTACCGTATTGTCAGTTTGTTTTATCTAAAAATCAGCATTTACTTAAAGATAATAAATTTTCCAAAAATTTCCAAATTTATTTTATACCAAATTTCACAAAAAATTTAAAAATTATAATTTGAAATGGAAAAGTTTTGCGAAACCGTTTGTAATTTAAAAAGATCAGACGAATTCGAATGTTTTGTTAATTAAAGAAAAATGTCAGGCAAATATTTACTTTGTCTTTAAATCTTTAAATAGTCATTGCAGCTTCAACTGATGAGCAAATAATTTTCCATTAAAAATTCAGATTTTTATTCAATTTTCTTAAATATAACTTGGCAACATTGATAGTTACATTAACGAAGCAATGTAAAATATTGTTTTCGTACCGTATGAGTGTATTTAGTTATTTACACTTGGTCATTGGTTAAATACGAGGGCGAATAAAAATGTCTTCCAATATCATATGAAAAAAAAAGAGTGAGTGAGACAGCAATATTTTTATTTTTCGACATAATCTCCTTTAAGGTTTATACATTTGTTACATCAATCAATTAACTTGCCTAAGCCCTCTAAAAAAAAAAAGTTTTCTTTTCTATAAAATATTCATTTACAACACATTGTACTTGAGAATCACTGGAAAATTTCCGGCACCTTAGTTTTTTTCAAATTGGGAAACGCAAAATAGTCACTGGGTGTCAAGTCTGGACTATACGGTGGATGCTGAATTTCTACGAAGCCACAGTCCTTTAATGCAGCTTGAGCAACTTTAGCCTTGTGCACTGGTGTATTGTCGTGTAGAAGTAAGGTTTTTTCTAACTTTCTTTGGCCAGTTTTCCTGGATCGCTGTTTTCAATTTTCGCAAAACCTCTGCGTAATAGATGGCTGTGATTGTGGTTTTCGGTGGTAAATAATCAATCATCAATATTCCTTCAGCATCCCAAAAAATTGTTGCAAAAACCTTACCAGCAAACGTTTGAGTTTTGAATTTCTTTGGTGGTGCTTCACCAGGTTTCCCACTGATGAATCCATGTTTCATCGCCTGTTATCTTCGCTTCCAATTAAGAGTATTACATCTGCAAATTTCTAATTTTTTGGAGAGGCCTTAAAATTGTTAATGCTAATTTCGACTTAATTTTTTTTTAAATAAAGTCCTACCCAAAAAGTGTGGCAAGAATTTTATTTAAAAAAATTAGGATGATTTGCAGATGTAATTGGACGCTCTTAATTGGAAGCGACGATATGTTATCCAAGAAATTTTCTGGATCTTCTTCATTCATATCTAAAATATAGTCTTTGATGTTTGAACACGAATTTTCTTTTGTTGTGCAGTCAACAAACGGGGAACGCGCCGCGCACTTACTTTTGATATGTGAAGGTGGTCATGTAATATGGTATAAGTGGTACCATATGAAAGGGAAAGTCTTCACGCTAACTGCGAAACAAAAATACAGCGGGTCTCCAATACAATTGAGTCTGCCAAAAGTATGTTTTCATGGATAATAGCATCAGCGGAACGAGCCGGGCGGCTATCGTCTTCTAATGATTTTAGACCACTTTTGAACAATTTTACCCACCTTATTACTGTGGAATATGATGGTGCTAATTCGCAGTAAACTTTTGATATATGTATGTACATGTATATAAATTGCATTGCGTCCGTCTTTACAGAAAAATTTAATAACGGCACGATATTCAATTTATTTCATTTTAGAATTTTTTCAAAACACGTGTTACTAAATTGAAGAAAACAAACGAACTGTAAAATTTAAATCGAAATTTGTTTCTATAAGTTTCAGCGCGACAAATTTTTTTTTTTTTTTTAAATATATAGTTGTCTCACTCACTCTTTTTTTCATATGATATTTATTATATATGTACAAGCGCAGTACTTTTTTGTCGATAGAATATCCAAAGATTAAACATAATAAAATACATAAATTTATAAGAAATTTATTTATACATATTTGATACAAAAATTTACAAAATACATATTCCTTAAACCAACAAATTTAAAAAATTATATTTCTAAAAACAAAAAAAAAAATAAACAAAAAAATTCGGCTCTTCGACCCATTCGGCTCTTTGACCCATTCGGCCCTTCGACCCATTCCGCCCTTCGATTCATTCGGCCCTTCGACCCATTCAGCCCTTCGACATTCGGCCCTTCGACATTCGGTCCTTCGACCCTTTCGGCCCTTCGACCCATCGGCCCTTCGACATTCGGCCCTTCGACATTCGGCGCTTCGACATTCGGCCCTTCGACCCATTCGGACCTTCGTCCCCATTCCATAAAATCAAGTGGGTGTTCAAAAAATTGCTATTTACCTAGTTTTTGTTTCATCATAAAATATTGGTCGTACTTTTCTAAAAGAAAATTGTCGAAAAACAAAACAAAAATTTTTTTTTCGTTAGCTTGGTACAAACACAAGTAGTGGAAAATATTGTTCTGTATATAATATATTCTGTGTTCTTAGTTTAAATAAAAATTCGATTTCGTCATTTTTATATGTCTCTGATAATTGGGCCAACCATATCGATGCCCTCAAATTATGCTTCCTTGCAAATATGCAAATTATTTGGGATACCACCATATTCCCGAAAATAAAAAAACCCAAAAATATAAATTAAATTGCGAAATTAAGAAGGAAGACTCCGTAATTTTTTTTATTAACTCAAATATGAAAACAAAAGAAGTCTACATCATCTAAGCGGCTTTAAGGAGTGTTTTATTTAAGTATCTGAATAATTATTAAAAAAAACAAAATTTTGAAAATGTACCAATTTCTATGAATGTTGGAATTCCAGTAAGTCGTCAAAGTGTTGGGGGCCTATCCTCTATAGTGTAAAACGAATTAAAAATGCGGTTTGGTTAGAAAGTAATACAGTAAGGTTGCTCAAGTCGTGCCCCTTAAGAAAACGTTTTCAGAAATCAGAGAATATATTAGTAAAAACATACTCATGAGTATCATTGGAAACCTTAGAAAACCCTGTTGATATTTATTGCAAAAAAATTAAATAGTCTGCGAACATTTTCTTTAAACTCATAAAATTGAAATCGGTATGACTAAGGGAATCAGTACTTTAAGTCGTACTACCTACTACTTAAGTCAAGTCAGATCATAAAACACCAAAACTATTTTGAAAAAAACCTTTCACAAAACTGCTACAGACAAACAAATCACTCAAACGACTATAAATGAACTTGTTTACCAAAAACATTCTAAATTCATTAAAACGCAGATTCGCATTGTCTATGCGCATAAATACAGCCGAGCAGCATAACTATACACTGTTCCATTTGTATGGCGGAAAAAGTACTTTTGAAATCATTGAGGTGCGATTTAAGCACCGGTACGACTTAGGCGACTTTTCCTTAATTTAGAATGCAGAACCAACTCTTCAGTGAAGTTTCATTGTGGAATAAAGATTTTCTAACGATCTATCGATGATTGTTTTTTGATATGTTTGAAAAAAAGGATTATTTTTGGTCAGAAAATGCAATACAAAAATATTGATTATCAATAGAAACAAATTTAAATAACTCCTTCTAAACGAATTTCTTGACATATTAAAATCAAAACTAACAAAAATAGTTAAAAATTCGCGAAATTATCAAAACTGGTTCAGAAAGTAAAGTCAAAATATCTCACAAGAAGATAGCAGATGGTAGGTAGTAAAAGGTACGAAATTTTACGTTTGAGGCAACTATTTTTCGAAAATTCTGGTCCTTAAATGGTCTAATATAAACGCCAGTTGATCAAATTTCCAAACTTGAAGCCTTGTTCATAAGATCTTCGTTTTTCCCCAACTTAAAACATAAGTAAATTGGCTCGTAAACACTTATTAGTCGGAGCTAAAACATAAACCTCTGAAGTTTGAGAGTTCAATCAGAATAGATGAAGCGATAATTTAAATGGTACATTTTTAATAATAATAACATCTGGCAAAACATTATAGCCTAGTACGTTTATTTCGTGCCTTAGGTTGGGCAACAGCTTCGGATATTACCCCAGCATTTGGTCCTGTTTTTGTTACTTCTGAACAAAAATTGCTGCAAATCGGTTGAATATTTGTCATTAGTCATTACAATATGTACAGGATTAACCACTTCCACTTGGATATCTCACAATCTAAATATTGTATAATGCTCACTTGGAAGGCTTTATAGATAAAAATGATAAATTTCTTTGTCCCCAACTAACGTATAATATGCTCATTACACGTTTGTTTCATCAATTATAATGATGTTCATTATTCACTGCTAGTTTACCTAGTGTAGTCTCTTCTTTCATTATTCAATACTACCAAGTAAATTATTTAATTTTTGAAATTTTATTTAGTAGTCTCTTGCCATTTTCATTATTATTAAACTGTGACGTCAAAATATCGACGAAAATTATTTTAGGAATATTTAAAGAATTTGATTGTAAATTACATTAAATTTTTATTTTTTTATTAATGAGTCGGTAAACTTCATCTTCATGAATAACAGCTATCATTATATGCTCGTTGAATAATATAATAATACTACTGTCCACGACTAACGTATAATATACTCATTATGCATTTGTTTCTTCAATTAGAATGATATCCATTATTCACTGCTAAGTAGCAGTGATTAATCACTGTTTTTCAGTTTTGAAATTTTATCGAGTAGTCTCTTGTTTTATTATTCACTAGTCACTACTACCAAGTAAATAATTCATTTAACTTTCATTCGTAATACAACTATGTAGTGCTCAATTATTATCGATAATTTTTTACGAGTTAAAACCGCGCTGAAAATTCAACGAGTGCGCAGCACGAGTTGAATTATCTGCGTCGGTTTTAACTCGTAAAAAATTATTGATCATTAATTGCAGCACGTGTTGTATTTAGTAAGAGAATACAATTTTCCCATCAGCGATTGAATCACAATAATTCATCCATTTGTGTCATGTTGTACGCAAATTATTTGACAAGCTTTTGTTTGCATGGCTTTTCCTTTGATGTGTGTAGAAAAAATTCAATCATATTAAAAAAAATTGAAATACAATTACAAATTTAGAGATAATTGTTTAGGATTTTCTTGTTGCTATGGTAAAATTTGTAAAACTATCGCGTTGCTATGGTAAAAATCGTAAAACTACCGCTATAATAACGTATTGTGGTACGTATTTTGCATGGCAATCTAAATACTATTGCTGTAATAATCGCTTTTTCGTAAAATTTCCCATGGCATATTTTGTGAAAGTTGTATTCTCAATCTAGTAGTCTCTTGCCATTTTCATTATATGTAATTAAATTGTGACGTCAAATTGTCGACGAAAATTATTTTAGGTTCAAAGGATTTGATTATAAAACACAATGTTATTTATCGGTCGTGAACAAAAAGCATATAATGTCTATTATTCACTCAGATGATTTACGACACTCGCCGCCTATCGGCTCGTGTCGATAAACTTCATCTTCATAAATAATAGCTATCATTATGCTCGTTGAATAATACAATATTTTAAGTCTTTGGTATTATGACATAGGCTAGATAAAAATGCAATAAAAAAAATAATGCTAGGCTAGTACATAAACAGTTATAAATAACAAGATAACACTATGTTAAAACGTGATATAATTTGACTTAATCGATTGAAGCTAACCTTGTGCCACCTTGTATTGAATAACGAAGCAAAATAAGCCGCTTTTCTATTAGACTTAGAGGATGAATTTAGAGTTTTTTAATATTTTACTGAAGAATATCCAAGTTATAGGAATAATTATAATGTTAAAGGTGGAAAAATTGAAGAACTTACCAAAAAGAACGGTATTTTGACAAAAAAAGACATTAGAGAATTGCATTGTGAATACTAGTGATAAATCATTCTCAGCTCGACGTTCATGAACTTCAGGTAGCAAAAATGTTCATATCAAAAAAAGTGAGACACTAGTTCAGGATTAATTCCGCAAAGGCTGATGTTCGTCAACCGGATATGGTATAATCAATGAACTATTTGAAAGAAACAAATATAAAAAATGGTATAGTATGCGAGCAAAAGAAGTTGGTGCATTTTTCTTATCCTTTCTCACAGAAACATCGAAAAAAATATTCTAAATTCAATCTTTTCTGCTAGAATTGCCCACTTTTCTGGTAGTTTAAAGAATTTAGCTCAATTTTAACTTTTACTTTTCTTTACTGTGATATTGTGTCTGGTCACTCTTACCCATTTATTTTCTCGCTTCATTTGGATTTTTTAGCTGCTGAAAAAAGAACGCGAAACACTATTAATACTATTAAGCTCGGCTTCCTTATTCGGTGTAGGAAACTGGACCATAAATTACATTACTGCCGATTAAAAATGTTATAAAATTAAATGAAATAATAAATTTGAATTTTCTAATGACCTTTTGTGATTCCGATTTAAAAAAATCCATTTAAACGCCTAGACGTATAAATGAAAAATTTCTTCTCTTTTTCAAAATAACTTTTTTAAAGCTCGCAAGAACAACGCCTAGGTAGGCGCTTTTTACGAGGGAAAATCGTAATCAAAAAACGAAAACTAGGGTGATCAATGATTGTCGAAATAACTGATCTGTAACTAGCAATATCGTAACTAAAATATTGTGGGCTTATCTGCAACATAAATTGGAGGCCTTTAATAATCTTATGTTTTATATAAATACTATACCGCTACAAATGCAAAGACATTTTCATTGACCTAGGCAAAAATGATCAAAATTAAAATTATCTGTAAATGTACACATCGGTCCATTGGCATTGATACTGAACCGACAAGGCACGGACATATGTCTCTTCTGATGTGTGCATTGTGCATCATTGATTACCCTCGGGTGCCTCTAACACTGAATCGAAACCGGGTGATTCCAGAATATCTAATCCCAGACTGTATTCGTACTAATACTTAATTCTTAACACTTAAATTACGTTTAATAAGATACGGAATAGTTTTTTTGATTCTAGGCCTATTCCACTAGCACAATTCCACTAGACACAATTCTACTGCACACAACTCCACTGGCACAATTCCACTTGGAACAATTCCACTGGGCACAATTCCACTTGGCACAATTCAACTTGCCCAATTCAACTTGCACACTTCAACTTACACACTTTAACTGGCACAATTTAACTTTCTGATAATCAAACGCATTTATGGTGGTTGATCGCACGCGCGATTTGCTACTCTAAATGCCTTTGATTGTCAAAAGGTTAAATTGTGCAAGTTAAATTCGTTGTAATTATGAAGAAAAGTTAAACTTAAAAAGTTACCTATTACGAATTTTAAAGAAAAAAATAAGTAAACATTTTATTATGCAGCCGAGTGGAATTGTGCCAGTGGAATTGCGTGCAGTGGAATTGTGTCTAGTGGAATTGTGCTAGGGAAATAGGTCTAGAATATTTTTATTGGTTCAAGGAAGTTCAAGAGACAGCAGCAAAATTTGTACATAAAACAAAATTTACATATAACTTCAAAATTACTAAAGTTAAAAAAAACACGATACAACGAAATGCAGCAGCAGAAGCAGCACCGAATACCAACCAAAGATAGTTGCATATTCATATAAATATAACAATTTAATGTGCGAAGATGATCAACGACGAAATGGTTCTTGTGTGATCAAACAGACGATGATGATATCATCTTACTGTGTCAGCATCATCATCGTTATCTCTTTTTTTATTTTATTTAGATAAATGTAATGACACTTAATTACTCTTGCTCATTTGTTAAGTGTGCTGTGGTGTATTGTACGTTCGAGATAAACATAAGAATAAATCTTATCTTTAAGCTGCAAAAGAAATTAACCAAGAGTATAGACCATTTTTTTGAAATAGCTTCTTTGCCTTTTTCTGTTTTTATTAATTGAAAATCCATATTTATAATTATAATCGTAATAAAATTTCAATAACACACTGAGATATAAAAATGCAAAATATTTGAAAATAGTCGATTAACGTGCCTACGCAAAGAAAATATTAAAGTGTATGTTTGCGTTTCCGTATAACTACACAAGTTAAAATGCAAGTTAAATTGTGCAACTTAATTCCCCAGTCGAATTATGTCAAGTGGAATTGTCCCAGTGGAATTGCGTCCAGTGGAATTGTGCTAGTGGAATCGCCCGGTTACCGTTTTTTTGTGTTAGTCGTGAAATTATTCTTAATTTTTACACTTAAGCCTTCGATTATCTCAACTAGCGAAAATTTTATAAATTACTGCTCTAGAAGGGAATTCGGACTAAAATTATGGAGGCAATAAGTGACCAAGTTCGACTGTTCCACTGATTTAACAAAACCCTTATTATCGATACAAAACAGGTTACGAAATAAAATACGGTTGTACGAAAAAGAAAATTAACCAATTTTTATGGTAATTTGACTGATTTGAAATTAGTGTTTCAGCTTATTTAAATAACTGTAAATTAAGATAATAAAAACATTGACCCTTTAACTTTTCTCAAAATCGTTATTTAATTTAAATAAGTGATACAATAATATACAAAAAATTAGTTCAAAATTATTTAAATAGCGATTGCAATTTAAATAATTAATTGAGCTTATTGATATTATTGTATTATGCGCATTTTAATTTCTATCCGAACTGACATCATATCTCTTCATTGAAATAAACAAATTGACAAACTACTTATTTGTCCAAAAATAAGTGTGATAATTAAGTTATTTTGACCGTGTGATGTGTAAACTTGATTTGAAAATTGAATTGCTAAGTGCATTAATCTGGTCAAACTTGGAAAAATTTACATAATTCATTGTAGAGTAACTGGTAATTTAATAAAAGTAAATGGGTATTTCATTTATGCGTTCGAGGCCGGTTTTTTGTGTTACACATAATGATTTCGGTTATTTTTAACATAAACAGATTAGTTTTTTAATAAGAATTATTTTTATTAACAATGTTTTTTATTTTTATTTATTTTCAGGATCTAAACTATATCGTGGCATGACAGAACACCCATACCAAAAATCGTGGCTACCTCATTTTTATCCCCAACAGAAACGACCATTAAGAAATACAAATAATATTGTATTTAATGATGTCAATAATGGATATGGAAATTATCACTTATCAAACAATACCAATCATTGTGATGATAAAATTTATGATAAATTTGGTGAATTGACTGAAGAAAATTTAAAAAATAATGTGGAAATTGTATTGAATAATATAAATCGAAATTATAACGCATTAAAAAATTTTATACTTAATGAAAAGGTAAATAATAATATATTGAAAGGTGGCCTCAATATGATTTCTAGTCCAGAATCTGATTGTAATAGTAATATGGGTGGACCACTTGGGTGTTCGATCGCATCGTCACAGGATTTTACGCACGACAATTCGGATTATCAGTGGTTTTTGGATTATGGGTAAGTGTACAAAATTTTTTTGTTACAAAAAAATATCAAAAAATATTTCGGTTTGCTTTCGCGAACTAAAATTAACATATTTTGAATATTTTTGGGTTTTTATTATTTTTGGAGGTGCGCCAATTTTTTTTTTTTTTTACTTTTGAAATTGTAAACAAAAATATGTCCAGACAGATACATACATGAAAGAGAAATATTATATTTTAGGGGTAATGTGAAATTTGTTGCGTGATGTCTGTCTAATGTGATACATAATAAGAAAAGGTTGTCTTATCTTTCATTAGAACAAATCCGTATTTAACGTTTCAAAACCAAAGATAAAGCTTAGATAATATTATTTTATAATATGTATTCGGATTCTAATAAAAACAAACACTGTGAAACATTTTCTCATACATTTTCATAAAGCAAATACAAATTTTGAAATAAATGTAAATGAAATTTGATGATGTTTTAAAATTTTTATTGAAAATGAAAACATGCACCTGAATCTTAGTAGCAGAAATTTAGGAAATTAAGTATTTAAAGAAAATTAGTGCTGCAAGAATATACCACTAGTTTCGAATTCTAAAAGTGATTTTAAGAGAAATCATTCAAATTTAGAATTCCGAATAACCAACTAGAATTAAAGCTAGGTACTTATAGCGAAACATATCTGTAGTAGAGAACGGAAACAAGCGTAAAATTTCTATCAGAACCAAACAAAAATTTATTATTGCAAGCACAAGCAAAATCAAAACAAAAAATACGAAAAAAATATTTTTCGAGTAATTTCGAAATTGTTCGGAATTTGTTACGTTAT
This sequence comes from Tipula helvola, assembly GCA_963556165.1. Taxonomy (NCBI): domain Eukaryota; kingdom Metazoa; phylum Arthropoda; class Insecta; order Diptera; family Tipulidae; genus Tipula; species Tipula helvola. The sequence continues at coordinate 140,659,658 of OY744482.1, read as the reverse complement.
GAATTTTTGTTAGTTTGTATTTATTGAAATCACTGAATATTTTAGAACATAAATATTACATCACATAATAAAATGTATATAAATGTTAAAAAATGTTATTAGAAATATTGCCTATCTAGAACGGTGGTGATTAACCTCGAGGTTTAGATGTAAATTTTATGTTTCAATTTTCAGAGATAATTCAAAGATTGCCATTGAACATTAACCAAATAAACGATATTTGATCAGAAATTTATTGGTTTAGGACTTTAAGTCGAGTTTTGAAAGCCATCAAAATATTAAATTATAAAATTTCACATATCGAAATTCGGCCCACAATGTTAAAATGACTTAATCGATGTTACTTTCAAGAAAACGTGTATTGGCCTTAGATTTTTATTTTTTTAGAAAAAAAAAACAGTAAATGTTTAGGATTTTGTAGTGCTATAATTAGCATATTCGAACTAAGATAACTTAAACTCAAATATTGTCAATTTTCTGGATTAGATAAGTTAGGTATAGGTATGGATGTCTCCAATACAATTAACAAAAAAAAAATCATTCGAAAATTCTTTAGTGCGAAGTTCTTAAAATGGATCCTTCCAAAAATAAGCAACAAATTAGAAGATGAACTTTAAAATTGAGGCCAAAACAAAAGGCAGAAGTAAGGCATGTGAGTTATTTGCAGAGAAAATCACCGAAACAAATAAAGTCATACCAAAATTTATAGCATCTCGCTCGTGCTATGCTGTAATAAAATACTAAGCAAACACAACGATCAACCTAATAAGTTATATCTGCGTAAAGCAAAATTCTTCGTCGGCCAACGAAGCGTTTGATCAGCCTTTGGTAATCGCTTAAGTTAAAATTGGCCAAACTTAAACGAGTACACCTTGCCGGCCACTGCTGCACATTTTTGATTTAAATTAATGAGAAATAATATAAAATAACTCAAATTATTATTTAAAATAATAAAATTAATTAATTAAAACACTAATTTAACAAATTTAATTGAAAAATATCATTTAAGTCAAAATGCGTTGCTGTGAACGGCAGAAATGCAAAATGCTTATTTTAAATATGCTGCTTTACATGTTCATAAATGGAAAATCTGTTTCTATTAAAACGTCTCAGGACCCCTTTTTCAATACCTGTTTGAAATACAGTGCGTCAAAGAAGACAAACTGAACGACTTTGATGTATAGATTACCCAGATGTAGTTCAAGTTGAAGAAATTGCTATTACCTTTATTTTAGAGTATCATACCCTTCCGATACATATTGAGACATAAATGAATATTAAACTAATGACCTTTGTCATCACCCGTTTGTAATTATTATGTATAAATTAAATTTTTGGTTGATAATAGTAATAATAAGCGGATTTTGCAAGGTCAAGGTCCAACTCGCACACCTACACATGACAACAGTCCCGATCAACACTCTATGCAACATCAGCTTGTTGAATTTGCAAGATATTTGAAGTTTAGCAATGGGCATAAGTAGATGACACAAAGCACGGCCGCCAACGGTAATATATCTCAAGCATTTGAATCTTGTCACTCCCTTAAATATGTAGTTACCACTGCTAAAGTAAATTGCGTCATGACCTCTAAAACCAGAGATCACATTAAAGAGTATCGGTGATAGAGGATCTCCTTGTTGAATACTGAACCTAATTGCCGAAATTCTCGATAGCTACAATTAGAGGCCGGCTCGTCCCGGCCCGATCCGAGCCGGGCCGGGCTTTATTTATATAACAACCATATCGGGCCGGGCCCGGGCTTTTTGGTTTTAATAAAAATTTCCCGGGCCGCGCTCGGGCTTTGTCGTGCCGATCTCGGGCTAACAATCTAGCAAAAAATGAACTCGCATGACTTTTCGAGTATTAAAAATAATAATATAAATTATTTACCTTCTCGTGCATTAAAATTTTGTTCATTTTATCCAAATTGATAGAGAAAATTGCTTTAAATAGTACCGCAGGGCCGGGTTTTTCTTATATATGAGAAAACGGGCCGGGCCTTTTTTTTCATTTCTATAAATCGGGCCGGGCCGGCTCACCTCTTGCTTGGATTTTGCAGGGAGGGTCGGGCCCGGGCCGAGAAAATTTCCTTTTGCAGGTCTCTAGCTACGATACAGTAGACATAACCTAGTGGGTTACCAATAGTACCAACACCAATAGTTTGCTCAAAATTAATCAAGGAAACATCCCTTAAAATATTTACAGTGAAGTACTTAACAACCTGCTTAATGAATTTTGTGGCCTGTTGTTGCTTACCGATGTTGGATTATTAAACCATGTTAAATTTAAAAAAAAAAAAATAGAATTTCGGATTCCTTCTACGTGTAGTACACCAAATGACTGCGTCAAAGCTGAGAAGAGCACTCTCCTAGGAATTCGTTAGTTTTGCGGATAGTGATGTACGTTGCAATTTAGTTTAATTTGGTAATAGGGTTATTCTCTAATAACTTTGAAAATGATCTGGAACTGCTCGTTAGTCCGAAATCCAAGTGGTTTAGTAAATGTATCCTCTGCCGAATGCATTTTGCTTAGGTTTCAGGAAGCAGTGGCATTCCCCGAAATTCATTAGGGGGGTTAATGGAAAAGCAAAAATAAATTCAGGCAGCAATAAATTTGTTAATTAATTTGTACCGTATAAGTTACCGGAGACATCTAGCCGTCGTGGCTGTTGGGCTAGTTCGTCTAAAATCTCTTCAATTGAAATGTTGAAATCTCGATTAATGTACCTACATCATCGCTAAACCATTTAGTCTTCTCTTACCGTGTTACGTAAAAGGTGCTCCATATGATCCAATTTGGTCGGTCCAACCAAATTGGTATGTCGGTTCAACCAAATTTATTTTGCCTACACAAAATCCAATTTGGTTGGTTTGTTGGGTACAGACGATCCAATTTGTTTGGTGCGATTTTGACGTTTGTTTGAAAAACAAATCAGTCGTCAATAAATAACAACATTTTTCTATTTTTTTCTAGCTTCGCTATCTATGAAATTTGACTGGACTAAAAAATTATCGAGCGATCACAATACACATGATCCAATTTAATTTGACATTTCCATCCAATACATCCGACTAATTTTTTTCAACCAATATGCATACACATTATACACGTACCAATTTCCAACCAAATTAGACCAACCGTCCGATCAAATTGAGCGCTCTGTTGTAGCTGTTGTAATTGGTAATGTGACAAATATTTCGATTTTGTTAACTCAATGAACGTCACTTTTGATAGTGTACCAACATTTTAAAGGTACATACATAGGAATAGTTAGTCAACTTGTATATGTTTAAGCATTTCTTTTTGGTATGTGTGCATTTTTTTTGGTTGGAGTGAAAAACATAAATGTAAGGCCAATGAGGAGGTTTGAACCCATAAAAAAGTTTATTTTAAAATTTATGCAAAATACATTTCGTGAACAATAATTCTTATCATCAGTTGCTTTTAATTACTTCAACTATTTGCTGAAGTAAATAAAAGCAACTGATGATGTGAATTACTGTTCACGAAATGCATTTTCCATAAATTTTTAAATAAATGTTTTTTATTTTTAGTTGTTTTATAAATCAAAATTTAATGGTTTTTTAAACTTTCATTTTTAATTTGTGTGTGATTTACGGTGTTCATAAATTACAAAAGGTTTTGTAATTTAAAATCATTTTGGAAAATAACGTATTGCATAAATTAAAGTTTCTAATTCGATTGGATTTGAATATCAGTTTAAAATAAAGCTTTATTTGAATAAATTCTAAGATATCTGTTTTTGTTATTCAAAGTATTCTTTCGTAGAAACTTAACAAGTGCAGATAATCCGCTTTTCAAAACAACAGTTGTATCAATTTGATATCGTTTTATACTATAACGAAGTTATACTGGGTAAGTATTGTAATCGCGAAAAATATTTTGTTCGAGATTTTCACATTTCTCGACGAATTAGGTTACCAAGACCTCGAAACACCCATCAGAAAAATGTCGTGTCCGCCTTTCCGTTCTTCCAGTCGCACATTTTTATTATTTTTGTTTTGTCTCCCATTCCCATTCTCAGAAATATTGATAGTTTTGGTCGAAATTTTGTACAAAGATAGAATTTAGTAGTAAGCAGTTTGTATTAACTTTTAGGTCCATTCGAGTATAGAATAGAGGGGTTGCAGTGGAAGAGAAAGCTGCCAAACAGATTTTCTGAAAAACGGGACCGACAATTTTTTTGTTATGTTGATAATAAGTTTGACAATTCATCATCTACTTGTTCACAAAATTTGAAGTCGATTGAAGCATTGCGTCGAGGTCATTTTAACAAAAAGTAGTAATATAATTTGTTTATCTGTTTACCGAGGTAATGTCGAACTTTCCGAAGAAATATTTTTTTACAGTTAATACACCTTGCAAATTCCAACAATTGTTCCCTAGGTGTCTTTAAGATAAAATGAATATCGTGTAATATGGAATTTAAATTTCTAAATTTACCTAAAATACTTTGCTGGTGGCAAAGATTATCGTCAACATTTAAAAATAATTATATCTAATGACCTTTTAAATATAGCAATGATATATTCCCGTTCTATGAAATTAACATTTCTGTGACGTTTTTTATTGATATTTTATGACATTTTAATGACTGAAATTTCAACAATATGTTGATCGAGATATTATTTGTGAATTGCTTTAATAAAATTGCCTTTAAAGGTATTATTTCTGAGTAATAAATTATCTTTGTATTCAAAGTCGTATACATGAATAGCATATTACTATAGGATGCTTTAAAATAATATCACGCCATTAGGGTGGAGCAGGTTTAGGAGAGCTGGGAGACATATGGTGGATTTGTATTAATAGTATTATCTGCAAGACCTAATTTTTTCTTATAAGTACATAATTCCTTAATTCATTGCCATTATATCGTTAAATGATGGTTTTTAGATTATTAATATACAGTAAATATTGTTGATCAACTAACAATTTTATTTGTTTAAAAATGCTAAATTTTCATTTAGCCCGCCTCAAATTTCATTAATTTTTATGGTGAATATGCCAGTGATCCGTAGATTTCTTTATTGGGGTTAAAATTTAAAAAAAAAATGATCTAGTCGCTGTTTTAGTGTTATTGTATTATTCTCCAAGCATTATCTGTGAAATTTATTATGCCAAAATTATTTCAGTATTCGGACAGCAAATGAACTTATTTCAAATGCGGAAGAGAAAATTATTTCACTAATGTCAAATTTATCACAGAAAAATTATTTCCCACAGAAATCGGACGCGTCCTTAAGCAGACGCTACATTCATATATAATTTAAGTAAAAGACTTTGTTATTTGTGATTACATATTTCATACCCAAAATGGTACATGTTTGCTAAATTAATTTATTCAATTAATTTAGGAGCATTTTCTGTTTTTTCAAGGTAAACAAATGTCCCACTTTTCTTGGAAAGGAAGTTTTTTACGTTACTGAAGAAAATTAGAATTCCGTTGGACCCTTTATACTTTCGTGGAAAAAAAAAATTATTGGTGGATCCACTGGAACAAACGCTAACCTTTCATATAGAGTTTAGAATTTGAAATACTATCAAGCTTTAAAAGAGTCAAATTAAAATCAAACAACGTTTTACCGGGACTGTGACTTTAATATACAATTTATGTTGCATTTCATTAAAAAATTGGCCTGCGTATCATAAACTAACTTTATTGTAATGAAATGATACATAGAAGCATGTTTGTTTGATGGCGTATGCCGTTTTATCCGCAAAAGTGTTAAAAAAAATTGGTGAACATTGGCCAAACGATTTTTAAACGCTCATATTAAATATAATTTATTCTAATTATTTTTAATTGTAAATAAATTAAAAGCGCCAACTATAAGTATCCGCGTCTAATCTTGTCTAAATTGAACATTCGTTTTTCTAGCCCACTACAACAAATTTATAATGAGGTTTTTTTTCGCTAAAATTTGCGCTTGGTTCCTATGGGGCATGCTTATAGTAACAATATTCGCCGCTATTTTCAAATGCAGCACCCTCGATACAGGTTAGAATGTCAAATGTCATTAGTATTTTGTATCGAAACTGTATGGTTTATTTAAAAACACGAAACAATTTTTTTTTATATTTTAAGATGTTTGTAAATCGTTTATTGATGGTTCGAACTTCGTAGCCATAAAATTAAACGTTAAACTTTATTGTAACGTTTAGCATGACGGTAATGACATCTGATGAGCAGAAACAAAAACAAACTCGTTTTGCATGCCCCATTGACGTAGCGGAAAAATTTGGGACTGAACGAGCTATCCTAATTTGACGTTTAAGATATTATGAAATGTCATGTATGTTGATATTTTGTTATTATGAAATGTCACTTAAGAATAGATTCCTTTAATTTAACAAAATATAAACACCGTGTTGCAAATAAATTATAATACCCTATAAAAGACATAATGGCACTTTTCCATAGTAAACTTGCGGTCAATGATATTGGCAGATTTATCGATAATGCAGTATTATTTAATACGTGAAAACATAGTTCGGGATAACTTCTAAAGATGTCAGCTTTAACAATTTTTAATTTTTGGTAAATAAATCAAAAATAAAATTAATTTTTTTTATAATTCATGTCTAGTTGTAAGTTTTATTCGTGTTTTTTGCTTTTGTTTATATTTTTGTTTCGATACAACAAAAAAAAAATTTAAAAAAACTACTAGAATTAATCTATCTATCGCCGTTTTTTGACAACGAAGACCTTTATAGGTATTATAATTTATTTGCCGCGCTGATACACATAATACGCGCGTGATTTTTTGTTATTATTAAATGTCATTTAAGGATAGCTTGCTTAATTTTTAAATTTCTCGTAGGTCGGCGTTTTCGAACATTTACAATCGTCAATGCTGTTTTGTAAAATTATACAGCCTGTGAGTACTAAATTTTATAGCCCTCGATATATAAATATGTATCGCGTTGTTCAGCTATTTTTTCGGCGTTTTATTACTCTATTTATTTTGAAAATTTGTCGCTTGGGCTGATCTACATATCTGAAGACAAACGGATTTTACAAAGTATTTTTTGTTGGAAAACAATGACAACTTTTGCTATGTTACGGAGCTTAGGGTTATTGAATTTATGGTCTAAAGAAGTGATGATGTGGTGTGGCCACAGATGTACAGTTTGTCTTACAACTACATCACAACTTGATTTCTCGGGTTTTCAAAATAATTTATTTAATTTTTTTTTAAATATTAAGGCAAAACGGACATTATTAAGAATGACACTTATATAAAAAAAACGTCCACTTCGATATTGGTGCTGTTAACAAAATTTGTATTTAGTTATGAACTTTAAAAACCATCACAATTTTTAGGAAATTTACAAAATTCAATCAAATAATAAAAATAAGGACATTAATATTTTAGGGTCCTTCTTTGTTTTCTTTAATGTCAATTAACGATTTCGTAATTAAGCCCAAAGCGGATTCTAGCGTTGGCAGAAAATAAAGAAGGTCCCAAAATTAACATTTTTTCATTTTTATTCATTTGATTGAAATTTATAAATTTCCCAGAAAGTGGTTATTATGATTGTTCATAACTAAAACACGCAAATTTTGAACACCCGAATTTGTTAACAGTACCAATCAAAGTGGACGTTTTTGTTTTCATATTGACGATTGGAGCACCGTGCATTCCACCTAACGGAAAAATTGATAAAAAACACTTTTCATTACTAAAAACATGCTTGGAAGATTTTCCCACATAAATAATGCATATTTTTAATCATAAAGACAATTTTTAATTACCTAACTATTGAAGTTTCTTTCGTCGTATTTGAGACAAGTGTAAGTTGATCAGTTGCATCATTTTTATTTTTTACCTCGTGAGGCGCTTAGCCTACGTTTACCATCGACAATGGGCCAGATACTCAATACTCTGGCAATTCGAAAATCGATAAATATAGCGGATTTGCGAATCGTAAATTTATTTGCGTAATATGATCAATAAATATTTTCACAAGCATTTACGTAGATGCGCATACTTTAAAATGCTCGCAAAATTTCTACGATTTGCTTGCTTGCTAACCAAATCGTGCATACCGTTTTTTGAAATTCAGCAACAAATCGGGTTGCTAAATTGTCGTATATAACATTTCTAGCAAATTTGCAAAAAATGACTGCTTATCTGAGTATCGAGTATCTAGCCCAATAAGGCCGTAATTTTAAACGGTGATTGTCGATTGTAAATGTAGAGAAAGCACTACCTATCGGAATAAAATAAAACTGTAGCAACCATACAAAAACTAGCATCAGCGCTCGCAGAACGACTAAAATATGGTATAGCGGAAATTTTTTGAATTGGAGTGGCCATTAATATGTTGTCTAAAATCACGGCTCCAATCGTCAATAGTGATAAATCGGCGAATTTATCCCCTCTTTCGTATTTTTTACTGAAGATAAATCCACTGAATAAAACCTAGATTAAAATTGTATCCTTGGATTTATACCTCGATATCGATGGCTAAAACAGCGGATAGAGCTATTTTCGAAAATTCGGAAATATAAAACATTATTTACGATCTGTCAAATTACATACATATTTAAATTAATTTTTGAAAATTTTAGTTAAAAATGGAGAATATATTCAATGAATTTTCAAATTACGAGATAATATACGATCTTAACAGCCTAAAGTGTCTCACGAAAGGATAGACGTAGAGTTTTACAATAAGGAAGAGTTTCTGCACCATAGTTTTCTGAAGAAGGAGTTCATTATTATTTGACCAACACTCCCTCGAAGATTTGGAACCTTTGGACGCATATTATCACTTATAATACCGCATATTACGTGCACTGCCCGTTTGCCATTTTATTTATTTCTTGCACGGGAATGCCACAAATTACGGTATTGACTAAAGACTAATAATCCCGACAGACACATACTAGCTACTCGTGAATTCGTGATTATGGAGGTATTTTTTCAGTCTGTTACAACACGATTTTAATCCGTTTAGGATTGCCGCGTTTCATAACATCATTATCGTAATCTAGAGTTTGAAACTCGATGAATATGAAATACAAGAAAAGATAGAAAACTTAAGGCAGAAAGAATTAAATAATATTGGAAGGAAAACAAACAAAAAAAATGACAAATCTGGGCAAGCAATTATTAATTCCGAAGTTAAAATTTGTTTGATTATTAATATGAAATCGGCTTTTTATATAAACTCAGTATTTTCGATTTGGTAAATCAGTAAAATTTGATTTTGATTTAGTGAATATAATTCACTAGATCAATACACTCTGGCTTTATACTTAATATATTAAGCGAGAGTAGACCTTACTTTTCAGTACGAAACCGAATTAACAACATAAGAATATTAGGGAGCTTTCTCATTTTTGAGAGTCGATATCGATACATTACTATGAGTCTAGGGCACAGTCTGGGGTAAAGAAAGAGGAAGGGGAATAATATTTCTACTTTTACTGGTAGATTTATTATGAGTGATTGACTGCTTTATTTTACTGATTTACCAAATCGAAAATACTAAATATGTCATTACAATTAATATATTGTCTATTGAGTATTGTAAAAGTAGGCTGAACGCCTCTCATAGAAAAATTGTTTATTTAAAAAAACCATCCATTTGAAATTTGTGTTGCAATATAGATAAACAAAATAGGAAAAATTGAAAGAAGGAATTGCGGTTGTTTCAATGAAATAAAATTTTAAACGTCAATGGATAGATAGTTTTAGCATAGACAATCATAATAGATTTCTCATTTGACAAAAACACAAAAAAAAATAAAAAATTTCCATTCAAATGTTATCGGTGTATTGCATATACGTATTATATTTGCAACGCATTCTAAAATCATTGCCTTATAAAATACACAACACAACGATAACATTGGAATTATCAGTTTTGTTTTTTTCCTTTAGTTAAAATGAAATGAGAAATCTAGTATGAATGTCTATGGTTTTAGTATAGAAAAATTCCGCTACGCGGAATCCGTGATGCTCCAATTGTTAATAGATCCATGTTCAAATGTCAAATTTTCTTTAACCGCCAGAGCTACCATCTTCCAGAAAACTCCGAAAGTATAAGCAATTTTCACATAATTCCACTAGGTGTCACTAAATATTTGCTGTCAAAAATTGTATGACATTTTTTTGTGCGCATTTTTTAAACATAAACCAAAATATTTGCGTGTTATAAAAGTGATTATTATTAATACGTGATAATTAAATTAATTTTGGCTGTCCCCTTTTAAAAAACGTCAGAATATTTTTTTGGTTGTGTAGTGACATCTAGTGGCAAATGCTCTGTACTTGTTCTTTGATCATGCTGCCTCTTTCGGTAAACCCTCTGTACTTTTTCTTTGATCGTGCTGCCTCTTTCGGAAAACGCTCTGTACTTTTTCTTTGATCGTGCTCTCGCGGTAAAAATTTAAATTGAACTGGATACATAAATTTAAAAAAAATGTGACAAAAATCGTATTAACGTCTAGATTATGGAAGAGCTAACCAGATTATTTGGTTCCCTATCTTATTATCGAAAACAAAATATCCCAACAAGAGTTTTCTTCGAAGGAAAATAAAATCGCAAGGATTAACATAGCTAAAAAAATGTACATACGTATCGCAAAACAAAAATATCGCAAACACAAATATTACAAATCAAAAATATTGTAACCGAAAGATGTAATTTTTTTAATAATAATCGCTTCGCCAACCTTGCAGACCCAGAGGTTTTTCGCCCTTATCGCTTCTTCTGATAGTACCACAAATGATAAAAAAAAACTTTTGTAAATATAACAATTTTTTAATGTACTTTTAATTCGTTGTATACCTTAGAGGATGAGGGATGCCGCCCCAAACCCCCGCTTTTCCAGAATTTATACAATTCTCCCTGTTGTATCCCAATTACAAGTCAAATTATTGATCTGTGTAAAGCGATTAAATTTGTGGCGAAATATTTGTTTGTGATATTTTTGCAGTGGGATTTTTTTGCTTGCGATGATAGTAGCATGCGGAAAACATATGACTAAATATTTCTTCGTAAATTTTTGTGTAAGCGAAATATTGGTGCTGTATTGTTTTTGATTGTTATATTATTAGATTAGCCGCATTTCTTGGCACATTAATGATCCGGATCAGATCAAAGTTTACATTGAAAACAACAACAAAAATTTAATTTTTGTTGTTGTTTTCAATGTAAACTTTGATCTGATCCGGATCACTAATGCGTCAAGAAATACGGCTATTGCGACAAAAGTACAGCCATATATTTGTTGCGACATTTTTTTTTGCGGATGTGAGGTAGGTTGCCGATTATTTACGAAGACCAACCTAAGTTATAAGCAAACAAATCTAAAGCAAGTAAAAACACACAATTAATCCGAAAAATATGTACCCGTTGTGATGCTGGAATCATCAATAAAAAGCCGAAACATTTTTCATATTAGTTATTAATTCGAAAATTGATTTCGAAAATCACCGGTTTGAACTTCGTTCAAAATTACGACGCAAAAAATCCACGGATCTTACCACGTTTAAAATAACTAAAAGTAACCTCGGCTAAATTAGTGGATTTTCGAAAATTGTGGATTAATCCGTCGATTTATCCTCAAGAGCTTCGCATTGTTCAACGGTAAAATAATCCCAAATAGCCTGTAACTTTTGCCGCAACTCAGAAATGTTTTTCTATGGGTGATTCCTCAGTTCTTGCTTCATTTTATGCCATACTGTTTCGATGATACGATAACTTCTGATATTTCCAATGTTTCAAACACGATAATTTTTGATTTACCAAACCAGATCCATAAATATATCAGGGAAAATACAGGTCGTCCACGTAAAGTCAATCCCAGAATGCAAGGAACACTCGTTCAGATTTGTAAATCTGGACGTAGGATACTGTACAACTGGTAAGTGGAATGATGAAACAAATATTAATGTTTCACGCGAAACCTGTCGACGATGGATACACCATACACAAATCAAACTTGTTTTTATAAGGTTTGTTAAGCTAAAAAATTTAAAAATTCTTGGTTACAGATAAACAAAATAAAAACCGATTAGCCTGGGCAAAGGAAAGAGTATTATAGATTACTGAAGACTGGAAAAAAATAATATTTAGCGATTAATCAAGATTTGATGTTAGTGTAGGTGATCATTGAAAAAGAGTTATCAAAACAAAAAATGAAGCATTCCACAAAGACTGCCTAAAACGAACAATTAAGTTTCTAGTAGGTTTAATGGTTTGGGGGAATATGAATGAAAATGGTGTAGGAAAGTTACATTTCATTGAAGTTACCGTCAATGCTCAAACATACCAGGCAATTCTTGAAAATAACTTGTTGTCTTTGATACCGACCTAATCGCCTGAAGGAAATTTTATCTTCCAACAAGATGGGGCATCATGCCATTCGGCAAAAACTACTAAACAAATGGCTGCAAGATCACAATATTCCTCTTCTTGATTAGCCCGCATGCAGTCTTGATTTGAATATCATCGAAACAGTATGGATTCACCCACAGAGAAATATTGCTGATTTGCGGCAAAAATTACAGGCTATTTGGGAGTGTTTTACCGTTGAACAATGTGAAGCTCTTGCTAAAACTATGCCTGCTCGTATAAAAGCAGTTATTAAGGCTAAAGGTGACGTAACGTCTTACTAAAGCACAGTGTCTGAATATTTATGTTTCGGCAAAGTTTGACAATAATACGAGTTATGATTTTAAATTTTGTTTCTATTACGGCTTTCTTTACACCGAACTAAAAAAATAGTGTAAGAATAATGTATCTTTATAATAAAAAAAAATTAAATTTTAAAGTTAATTAAATATTGAGAAATAACATGAATAATTTTTAGTGTCCGAACATATATGTGTTAGGGCTCGTATTATAAGTAGACTAGTAAGAAAAAGGTTGTGTAAACAGGCTTCCAAATAAAACGCAATTCGAGAGCTCTCCGAATGCACAAATGAATGCAAATACTTGCCTCATCTGATATGGCATTGCAAAAATTCGCGCTTCGTCGAGTGTATCCTGCCACACTGAATCATCCAGCCACAATACTTTTGCTTTGATAGCTTCCTTAAAGGTTGAATAAACAAGAATGTCATCTTCTGTGGCATGTGACCTCAAGTCTTCGTAGTAAGTTGCCCCACTTTTATGACTACATTACGCTATTTAGTTTTTTAGCAGACAACAATTCTGTTTGTTTCTACAAATGACAAAAGGCAAGGCAAATGAAAGAGAAAATACTCGCATGCTTTATTGGAACGATAAATAGTATCGTTACCACACAGACAAATAAACAGATAGATAGACATCGGCCTGTATTATATCTGTGGTCACAAACTCACAAATAAAAAGGGCATAACTCGAAAATTCGCATTTTTCAGGAAATCTTTTTTAAAATTAAGAATCATTGTATTTAGTGTTTGTAAAGGATAATTACGGTTGTTTATAGTTGCCGAAATAATACAAAAAATTGATACTATATGAAATCGAATATGGAAGGGCACAAGTCGACTTGTGCCTCTTTGATTTGTGACCACAGATATATGTATAAAGATATCTGGGGCCACAAGTCATAGTAGCTTAAGTCGACTTAATATACAAATTGTCAATTTTCGACATTTTCTAACGTCACTAAATTTGAAGTGAACTGGTAATACGTTGTGGCCAATGGCTATGGTCTCAAGCCGTAGTAGCTTTAGTATAAGTGAAAAATGAATTTAATATTCAATTTTTTCTAACTCTCAAGAAAAATTATCAAATTTCACTTAAGCTACTATGCCTTGTGGCTATATTAGTAGGTAATTTCAGTAACGAGAATGGAAAGCGTAACACTAACATTTTTCAAGTACAGTTGTGGTTATTGCCATTAATCCTTTTCGTATTAGGCTGATTATTTTTTTAGGTATAAACACAATCGTTTTTTTATTATATTTGTTTTTCGCAATAATTATTCGCAATAGAAGGTTACTAAAATTTAAATTTGTTGAAAATGCCAAAATACACGCAATTGACTACGGCTGAGAAAAATCGAATTGTGGCATATTCTGGGACACCTAAAATATGATCGAGGCAGATTGCTGTTGACATTGGATGCAATTACTCGGGTGTGAGTTATTTAAAAAAAAAATTCATTCTTCCAGTGAATTGGGACGCAAAAAGTAGGAAGACATCTGTAATGTAGACATCTGCAAAGAAATCGGGATTCATACGATTACCGTAACCGACTCCGGGAACTAGGATACGTGGCCAAGTCCCTCGCAAACAAACCGTTCCTTACGACTAAAATGAAGTAAAAACTTTTAGAATGGGCTCGGAGTCACGCTGTTTGGAGTCTACGGCGGTGGCGAATCGTTATTTTCTCCGAAGAGTTGTTCGCATCATGGAATTGGAGAAATGACCTTTATTGAAGAAACTCTTTATGCAGAAGACTACAAACAAATTTTAAAAGTTCATTTATTCCCTTCCATTGAAAATCATTTTTTGAGTGCAGAGACTGTGATTTTTCAGGATGACTCTGCACCTTGTCATCGGGTGATATCGGTTAGCATTTTTTTTCATTAGTTAATTTTAGATTTTAAACGATTAAAAAAAAGAAAAAATTAATTATTATTATTTTTCTTCGGATTAAAGTTTTTATATTGAAGAACCGAATTCCCACACCGGTTTGGCCTAGAAATTCACCGGATTTGAACCCCATTGAAAACATTTGGCATAATATAATGGGGATGAAATTAATAAACAGATACCGTCATCCAACATCCCAAAACCTCAATTAAATAATAGATAAAGTGTGGTATAACAGAATTGCAGCTGTAATTGCCAACAAAGACGGGCTAACCAAATTTTAAATATACATTTTATTACTTCATTAAGACCGATGGAAAAAATGGCATTTAAACTATAATATTACTTTGCCACGATATCTTGAATGTATCATGCGCGTTCAGGTGTCAATTCGATGATTTAAAAAAAAAAAAACTGAATGCGCCCATTAAAAGCATGGTACATGGAAAAAAATATATTTAAACGCAGATTTCAATTTATTGATTTTACTGAACATGTTGCCATAAGTTGGCGGAGCCGAATGCGCCCAATGTGAAAAAGGAAATTAGAATTGTTGATAATGCAGTTTGATGTTGACAATTTACCATTAATGTCTACAAATTGAGGGGGCTTTTAAAATTCTAATCATTGTTCTAATCTCAATAAATTTCATAATTTGAAACAAAGTAAATGAATTTGTTTAAATTTATGGTCGATCATTTTAATCTGGAAATCAATTTCAACAAAAGTGAATTTGCGTTGGTAAACTTACCATAATTTATAACAACAACTGGATTGAATAAATGTTAGAACTAAATTCGATTTTTAGTTAATACCACTAGAACTTGATCTCTCTATGTATGACACATGACCAACAAAAATTATATCCAATAATAAATGTTCACCTGTTGTTTTCAAAAGTAATTCCTAATTTTTTTTTTTACTGAATCAATAGAGCTTGACAGAATGACTGGTGTTTACTTCTGATTTCATTACGCATTTGTTTTTGTCCTTTTTTTGGAAATACATACATAAATATAAAATCGTTCATTATTCAGAAAGTAATTATTTTGAATTAGTAATAGTAGTAAATAAATGTATTTCTCAAATATATTGTAGTATGAATAAGTACACAAAAACTTCATCTTTCATTTACTTCTTAGTTCTATTTAAAATTCAAGTTTAAATTTTCGGGTCCAAATTCTACAACACTATAATGAAGAAGAAATGGCGGCGTCTATTATTTTTGGTTGGGAATGCCAAGCGACAAAATTTACCACAAAAATGCATATTACAAATCAAATTAAATTATTGAACAGTTTAGTTTTTACAAAGAATTTTACACAGTTAGTTCCCTTTAAAAATAATAAAAACCATGTATTTTAATTAATAATAATAAAATGTTTTGTATTAATAAAGTTGAGTTTTCAATAAAAAAAGGTCATAATAATTTAAAAATATAAAGTTGAGTTAATATTAGTATTATTATTAATACAGTAAAATGTTATTGTTGTTTGTTCTCTAATATACAAATATATGTGTAAAAAACATTATTTTCTTCATTGAGTGGAAACGTTTAATTTTACAAATTACGAATATCCCATCAAATTAAAATTTTTGAATAGCACTAAATTAAAACAATTACATTTATTTTTTAAATTTTTTTTTGTTACAGATATCGAGATGGTGTGACACATCAAAGTGTACTGTCATCATTGTCAGCTTCTTACAATGGAATTGGTGAATTATCGTATTACGAGGATCTTGCAAAAAATATTGATGCAAATCTGGCCGAAGTTGATATGGAAAGTTTTCGTGCAGAGGACATACATTCATTACTCACTACACTTCCATCCCTAGGTTCTGAAAATAATCACATTCGAAAGGTAATTATTATAACGAATAAATTTCCATTCAGTTAACTTTGATTTTTAATCACAATTAAACGAATTGTACAAATTTGTAACTCACAAAAACCGTACATTCGATGTAATTGTTAAATTAATGTGTGAATTTTAATTAGAGACTTAGCTTGTAGTTAAATCAATTTCTGCTTAAATTTTATAAATTGGTCTAATAAAGTTTTCGATCCTTATGAAACGGAATATAACCTAATTGACCTGCACATTTACTGTTTTTCTACAATTTATTGAAGATATTGGGACAAGGAAAAAGTTTGCGAAAGTCGCATGGCATTGGTAATATTAATCATATCAGGCGATACTATGGAGCATTTTAAAGGTGAAGGTTATTAAATAATAGACATTGTGAGATTTGTCAATTTAGTGATGATGTGCACAAACTGTGGCAAAGACCGGATTGACACCACGTAAGGTAATGCTTTGTGTTTAGTGGAATTGGAAGGAAATCGTACATCATGAGCTGCTCCAACTTGGCCAGACGATTGATTCCACTTTCTACTGCTAAAAATTAATGTGATTAATGTGATTAAAGCGTTCAGTTAAGGTAAATCGGCCAGAATTGATCAATAGGAAAGGCATCGTCTTCCATCTCGACAATGCCAGACCACACACACACACACATCTTTAATAACTCGGCAAAATTTGAGAGAGCTTGGCTGTGAAGTTTTGATACATCCACCGTATATTCGGGACCTTACCAATTATTTCGTTCTCCGCAAAACTCTTAATGGTAATGGTGTAAAGCTGGCTTCAAGAGAAATCAATTGGTTCAGCTTTTCGCCTAGAAATTCCAGAAGTTTTACCGTGATGGCATAATGGTTTTACCAGGAAAATAACAAAAGGTTATCTATCGACCAAAACGACACATGTTTGGTTTGATAAAGTTCATTTAAAATATAAGAAAAATGTGTTTGAATTTTAGTGAAAAAAAGAAACAAACTATTTCCTTGATCCAATATGTAATTATTAGTTTGATTTTTTAGTTGCCTCTCTTGTACAAGCGGAAATATTAGAAAAAAATGTTAACTGAATGGTGCGGCACCGCTGATTGTAACAATTTCCTATTTTATGTAATTTATTTATTTTTATTTGTTAAAGGAAAATGATCTAGATAATTCAATCTGTAAATCAGAATTACTATTTTCCCCTGTAAAAGAATCTCATATAAGTGTTGATTCATTGGATATGGGTGAATATCCCGATGATGGTGATATTATTTTAACATGTCAAGCGAATAAAAATAATTATACAATTGCTTTTGAGGGCAGCACTATATATTCTGATGATAGTTATTATGGTAATTATAGTAAAATTTCGAAAAATGATATCACATGTCTTAATTACCTACATTTTTAATTATAACCAGATAACGACGTTAACGGAAAGTTAAAACAAAACTCCATGAATATTATGTGTATAGATGACATTGTTAAAAAAAAGGCACTGGAAGTATCAATGACGAGATCTGAGACTGGTTTGACAACTTGGAGTAAATTGAAAAAGAGTAGTACATCACAATTGCAAAGGTATGTTCCATTATTCAGTTTTTCCCGTTAAACTTGTATTTATTTTTAATGTATATTACAGGTATCCATCAGGAAATAACAATACGTCGATAAATATAGTAACACATCATACACCAACATGTTCTGCTAGACGTAGTTCAAGTATGCCAAATTTAAGATATAAACATCAAAATCAATTAAATGTTTCTCAGGCTATCAGTAATTCATCGGTGGATTCTTATAGAAAAAAGAAACCAACACTTCCATTATATCCCATGCCAATATCATCGACGGATAGTGATGGCCATGATTACGGCTTACAAAATTCAAATACTAGTAATGCAGATCAAATTCAAAATCCTCCGTCATTTAATTTAGTAAAACTATTTATAAAACAAAAAAGTCATTCGTCAGATACATGTATGGATGTGTCTTCAGGCTGTTGGCCTAGCGATGCGAGTTCATCACATGAACATAAACAACGGAAGAAAAGTATGAATGACTCAGGTAAAGGTTCGGCATTAAGCCGTCATGATGAAGATTGTGAAACAAGTTTTCAATATGATAGTTTAGATGTAGCTGCAACACAGCATGAAAATTCAAATAATAATTTGAAAGGAAAATCAAATGATTTGTATCGAGAGGTTTTTGATTCACCAGCCCATCGAAATTATCGGGAGTGTAATTTAAATATTCGAAATATTCCAAAATACCTTAATAATTTGAATAATAATAATAATAATAATTCAATGGAACGTGATAGTTTAAAGGATAATAATAAAAGTGTTTCTGATGCTAGTCGTACATCCGATAACGTGACACAAGTATATAATAAAACTAAAATTCCACTTGACTTGATAACTCGATCAATACAAACTTCGTTTATTGGTGTTGATAAATTGCGCATGGTTCCACCTTCATTTTTAGCTCAATTAAATAAATTAGGTGACAAACAAAAAGCACCTGTTTATGTTGTTTACCCTAATTATACGTTACCTAATTTAGACTTTGTGAATAATTCTCAATCCGAAATAATTTTATCACCATTAGGCTATAAGGAAAGTTTTAGTACTAGAAAGCAAAGACCATATTCATGTAATGATACGGATAATATAAAAAGTCATGATCGTGTGATTGACTGGCGAAGTTTAGGCATATTACTGCCGCCCGAGTATCATAAAGTGTTGAAAGAATCCATTCCAGACGCTTGTGTCGAAGATTTATCGGCTCAGCGTCCTTTATTCTGCATGACACCACCCATAAAGAAGAGTCGACCATTTGTCGCATGTGATTGTGCCAGTTACGGTAATAAAACGAATATTAGTTCTGAATCTAGTCAACCCCCAAGTTCTGGGTACCGTGGATCATCAACAATGCTTGATGAATCTGAATTGAATAATGAAATGTTTGTTTATAATTACGACACAAATGAAATCACAGAACGACCGCCATCTGGTCGAACGCCACGAGGTATTTTACGTAGAAATAACAGTAATACAAAAGTATCGGCAAAAGGTAAACGGAACAGTATGTTTGAAGAGTTGCAACAGCAACATAATTATGAAAAACGAAGATCTGTACAGGACCCATATTATATGCCAGAGGGCCATAATATAATTGAAGATTACATAGCAGAAATTAATGACATTGAAATTGCTCACAGGTATCGAAATCGCTTACCAAATCGTCCACACTCAACCTATAACAATAGTAATAACAATCATAGCCCACATGAATTAAGTGAATTAGAATTAAATAAAGCATTAAATAATCGAATAAATCAAATGAACACAACATTTAATAAAAATGAAAGTGACAATGATGCACGTATCCGAGCTGAAAATTTCCTATGTAGTATACCAAAATCTGAGCTAAAATACTACGCTGAAGTGGCTAACATATTAGAAACAATGGAGAATAATCCAGAAGCGTACGATCGTGTAAAACTTAAAAATGACGTAAGCCGGGCATTATCCAAAAAAGTTTCCTTCCACAATTCGAATAGACATAATTTTGAAAATGAAAATTTCTTAACAACCGGCAAAGTATTTACAACACCACCAAATTCACCTAATATCTCTGTGGCTGCATCACGGATGGAACGCAATAAAGATAAAATGAGTGAACGTGAAAATCAAGAAAAAATTAACAATAATCGTTTTAAACGATTACAAATTCAGTGGGAACTGTTGAGTAAAGATTCGATACAATTACAAAAAGAGTTAGAGGTAAAAAGTGGTGGATCTACACCAACAAATGGTGGTCCACCAAAATCAAGAATACCAAGACCTGTTAGCTATCCAACCACAAAGTATGTAGTAAAATAGTTTCGTTATAGAAATTTATTGATAATCCTTTTATAATTTGTTTGTTTTACTTCCAGACCTGCCGATCCCACAAAAGCAGTACGATCTCCTAGTCGGCTTGTTGCACCCAAAAAATATAGTACGCCTTCAATAAATACAACTCCTACAAATGCTAATACTACACCTAAGACACCAAATAAAGTTCATACAACTCCAAAGAAAACTATACCAACGTCAAGGTAAGTTGTCATTCGGTTGAATGTAAAAACTAAGTAGCTATTGTTATATTTAATTAAAATGCTTGAATTCTAGTTCATACAATTAATTTATCAATGCTTATTAAGTAAAGAGCTTGTAATAAAGAATGTGTTTGAGCTGGGCCAGTTCTATTTCTCTCTTTCGCTCGACACTTTACTTGAGGGTCCCAACCTTACGTAAGCTGCATCAAGACACTCGGATTAGATATCTTTAGAATTTGGTTAGATGTTAGAACACTTGAGAAATTTAATCAATCCAATAAGTCGTCCCAGTGGTATAGTTGTTACCATGCTTGCTTTAAGCTGCGTAGTCCCAGGTTCGATTCCCGACGGGTGATGAAAAAATCACGGCTGCTGGTTTATTTGTAGGAGTACTCATTATCCGTTAAAAAAATAATTACGAAACTTCCTCATGAAGCGGCCAAATCCCTCTCTGGAATGTAGCGCCAGCGAAAAAAAGAATAATAAGTTATAATTCACTTTTTAATAATTTATTTTAAACTGTTTTTTATAATACACTTCTTAATTCCTTTTATTATTTACGTTCCTTTCGTATTCGCTGCTGTTCGTATAATGGTTTTCACCCATTTTCCTCCACGTTATTCTTACAATACCAAATGTTAAATGAACGTTAACTATTACAACTCGGCCGATCTGACAATTGATCGACTCGATCAAAAAATATTAATACAAACTTGAATTATATAAATGAAAAAGAACCATATATCAGCATTAAATTATTTAAATAATTTATATAATTCAAATGTCACCATCCCGAATCGCCCTCGTCACGCCCATCAATCCACATTCTCAAGTGCGAAGCCTCAAGCACTCTATCATACGGGAGCTGAGTCAGCTGACAGTTTTCAATATCACGAATGACATACCGATCATTCGGGAGTACTTTATGAACAACATACGGTTCGCAAAATTTTGGAATAAGTTTTTTATTGGTCCCAATGGTAGTACATATCAACATTTCTAATAACCACAAAATCACCCTCACCAAAGTATCGTTTTTATCGTCAAATGCTCTGAGAATACATCAACTGCTTCACCACGTTGTACAACACCAAATAATTGAGAT
Organism: Tipula helvola; assembly: GCA_963556165.1. Taxonomy (NCBI): domain Eukaryota; kingdom Metazoa; phylum Arthropoda; class Insecta; order Diptera; family Tipulidae; genus Tipula; species Tipula helvola. The sequence continues at coordinate 140,638,028 of OY744482.1, read as the reverse complement.
GGGGTCTGTTTAGTTTGATGAATTGAGTTATTCATACTAAATTCAACACGAATCAACATTTTAGTCCAGTTCGAATGTTGTACCGGTTCGCTTAATTTGTTTAACGTTGATTTCAAAATACGATTGACACCGGGCCTTTCCCGTGAATAAACAATTTTATGCTAATCCATGATAGTTTGAGTAAATTTGCTTTGGGCTACACGAATCATCCGGAACAATAGAGCGATGGATGAAGCTAACCGGACTACCCGTATCAAGTAATGAATAAAACTTATTAAATTATGTACTTCCTCCGCCACTGTGTGCGAAAGCGACACTTACCAATTGTACGGCAGCTAAAGCAGCATTCATCTCATGTTGTTCTGGACATTGTTGTCAGCATCAAATTCAGCAATAGCAGCAACCAGCAACTCTATCTGGGTTGGGCAATCCTTAATAATGTGCCGGTTTAATCCACATTTGAAACATGCTCCTGGTTCGCGTTTGGCTTTGTTGCAGTCTTTAGCCACGTGTCCATTAGCAGAACAATTGTAGCATCGCACCGATCTATGGTTATTTGACGAGACTCTTACTGCGGAAGTAGATGATGCGGTAGTATTGTACGATGATGTTGTTACCAATTTGGTTAGCGTTTGTGCTTTTCATATCGTGGAAGAAGAGCTTTTAATTGTTATATTGTAGTAGCGGTATACAACACAGAAACAGCAACACTATTATCCCCTGATCACAAAATATCCGTCATTCACTTGCGCCGGCCAGCAATCTCCTGCATGGCTATGACATATCGACGCAATGATTCATCTGTTTTCAATTTTCGGGCGCCTAGCAACTGATACATTTCTTGAAGAGTCTAAACACGATCGAAGTCTTTCAATAACTTCTCTTTCAATTCCATCCAAGATTTAACTTTCACAGTTTGTAAAAACATTTTTGTAGTCCTATTCAATAATCGGCATGCACTCAGGAATCGAAATTTCTCATCGCAACTCAATGGTGCCACAACGCACTCGTAATCATCAATCCACTTTTTAATACAATAAATGTTATCGCCTGTAAACTTAGCGTTGGCATGTTCAATATCTGAAAATTCATACCGTTTCGGTTGAATTTCTAGCCCCTCACGCAACTCTCGTTGTAACATCATTATTTATGACGCTTCTCCACCCGCGCTAACTCTTTATTCAGTTCAGCGTCCTCATCAACTGCCACAAGTATTTGTTCACTTGATAATGGCAAACGCCCACTGTTTTGCCCAGAATAGACAGAAATGTCCTCATCACTCTCCTGACCACCTTTTCCATCAACGCGATGATCACCGTCTGAATATTCTGTTGGCACCATGTGCTCAGCGAACAAATTTGGCAGTTGCGGCACAGTAGCCGTCGATGAAAAGGCAATACTACGCTCACTCAGAGCCTCAATCAACTGTTGTCACGTAAATTTTTTAAAATCACTCATTTTATTGCTCAAACACAAATACAACTTTAATTGGATTGTCCAAAACGGCGTCACGAAAAGAATAGTGTCCACTAGAAATTATTGGTTATTACCCCACATCTGAAGTTATAATTTACTTTTTAATAATTTATTTTAAACTGTCTTTATAATACATTCAATTTAAAATATCCCTTTTATTATTTACGATCTTTCTTTATTCGCTGCTGTTCTGATAATGGTTCTTCACCCATTTTCCTCTTCACGTTATTCTTACAATGCCAACCACCGATAAAGTGGTGGCAGCACAAATCAAGAGTGAAGATAGGAATGATTAGATTTGAATTTAAAATGAACGTTAACTATTACAATACAACAGTTAAATTTATTATTGTTTGGTTCCATTGTCATTCTATTACACGAATAGTATTTAAATGAAGATCATAACACTCAAGTCTCGTTTTACGACCAAAATCCTTGCTCAGGAGATCTTATTGCTTTGAGCTAGTAAATTTTTGAATCAATTGTCCTTTAATATGGCTCCCTCACAATAAGTATTTTGAATCCATTAATTTATTCAATTCTCATTTTCTTAAAAGAAAGTAATTGGGTCCTATGATGATCTGTTTATCAGTTGAATGAAAGTAATTGAATATATATGTTTTTTTAATTCCAGACCTACAACACGCACACGGTGAACTGGTTTTTAGTTAAGCTGAAATTATTAAACATTAAATTTAAAATAAATAGTCTGTAAGAATATAGTTTAAATGAAATATTATGTTAACCTAAAATACAAAAAGTCTTAAAATAATAGTAAACCAACTGAAATGTTAAGTTATATTAATAATATATATTATTAAAAGTCTTATTATTATTTAATTATATTAATATTATTATGATTCTAAGGTATTTATTCTATCTATCAATATATTAATTTTGCTTATTAATTATAAATAATTTTCTAAATTGTGTATAATCAAATTAATTTTAAGTTTTTAATTTACTGACAAAATGCGAAGTGATATAAAATATAATAGAAAATCGAATTGAAAATAGACAGACCAATATTTTTTAAGTATGTGGAGGGAGGTTCTTAGATTTTTTTTTTATAATTTTTATATTTGTGCCGGAATGAGTTACGATTTTAAATATACCTTTCCCCAATTTTTTTTAATATTAATCAAACTTTTTATGTGTTATTTTATATAATAATTCAATTCGATTAGAATTTTATTTCAAATTTATTTTAATTTTTATTTAGTGCCATAAAAATGAAATGAATGAATTAAAATTATGAATTTTGTATCTTAATTACTATATTATATAGTATACACATATATATACACAAATATATTATTTTTATGATTTTATGCAAATATATATTATTTTATTTTTTATGTTTTCTTTTATTAATTATGATTTTAAAAAACGACCGAATATCGAAATAAAATTCTCGAAATATATTGAAACGATAAATCACTAAAGGTTTTATTTTGAACTTTATGTTTGTTTTGTGTTTTAGGAGGTAAAATGTTGATAACAATAACAAGTAATGATATTGTCTGTCAATCCGCTAAATCTGATCGACCAGTATAGTGAGAACTTTGGCTAGTTTCGGATATCGATTCAAACGAGTTATTCCAACCGATGAGCCTTGCGGACATCGACGAAAACCACTGTGAGATGTACTACATACATAATTGGTATTATAACCCATGATGTAAGTTTTACTAGATAAAAAAATTTAATAAACAAAAATTTAAGTGAATCCAGAAAAGCAAATGCATTATCTAAATATGTACTATAATACTACATTCATCCTTCAACAATAAACTAAAATGACGAAATTTTGCGATTAACCAAATCAAAATTTCGTCTAAAGTCGAATGAATTTTATTTGGATTTTCTTGGTTAGGTATTTACCTAGTATTCGCATATATGAGTCAGAACACTGAATTAATTTCTGTAATCTATTTATACATTTTTCTGACATTCTTTATTATCTAATCAAATTTTGACATTAAGTGGAAGTCTATAATATAATTGCAGAAAATTGACTGACTGTATTGTTTTTTTATTTATAATTTTCAGTTTTATGTTGTTTATTTTTTTAAATTATTTATTTAGGTATTTTCTAAAAAAATTGTAATTTCGCTATCAATTCAATAAAATAAATCTTTGTTTTTTTAATGATGAGTGATTTAATTATTTATTAAGTCTGGTGTATAATTAAAAGAAAATGGCTTTGCGCATATTCAAATTGTATTTATCATAGTTAATAATTAATTTCTAAATAATATTAATAATAAATCAGAGAATAATGAAACCAGCACGATTTTTTGATGCCATAACCCATCATAAATAACTGCCTTAACACTATTAAAATAAAAATTTAATATGAAATGAAATCCTTAAGAAATAGTTTTGTGTAATATAGACATTAAGTTTTTTGAATTAGTTGCGCTGTGATGTTTGCATAAACTTTTTTCGTGTATATGTACTTATATAAATTAGATAGTAAAATGAGTTCGTAATTACAAAAAAAAAAAAAAAATATATGTACATAAAATGTAATCCTCACCCTTTGGAATGTATCATACAACCTTATAATTTTAAAGGGGTGCTAAAGTCGCTTGGTCATTTTTTTGTTTTGATTAAAATTTAAATACCCATGAAATCTAATAGGAAGAATATTCTTCCGTTTATCGTTGATAAATGCAATTTGAGTATCGTCACAAATATTTTTTTATAGAAATAAAATTTTTATAATTATCATAATTTTCTATCTCTACTTTCTAATTTTATAGTCTTGTTATATACTTTTATAGAGTGATTATTTTGAATTTTGAAGTTTAATCTTTGGTTTTTAAAAATTAATCAACTTTATTTTTCAGGCAAAATTTAAAATTTTCCCTCTGTAAAAAGTATTGTTTATAAAAATAATATGGATTAGTTTAAAAAGAAAAACTTTAGCTACACATGTTAATAAAATGTTTAAGATTTTGATTTACAGCTTAACTACACGTCATCAAAGCTCGTTTTAATAATATTTTTATAGAAACGACGAGTTTTGGTGAATTATAGTTTAGATCCAGAAACATTTAGTAGCTATCGTTTTAAAAGTATTATCTCCTATCTATTATCAAAAACATAATATTATATTATATTCTCTTATTAAAATATATTATTAAAAAAGAAAAAAAAAATATAATTAATCTGTAATTAAAGCTTTTAGAAATAAAATAAAATCAGAAACAGTTTACAAAAATATTTTTATTTTGCATTACCCATTTTTTTACGTTTTGTTAATTATTTTTATAAAGTTATTGCATAACGTTTCAATTAATATAATAAACATGAAAAATTAGTAAAAGTAAAACAATAATAATTGCTTAAAAGTTTATAACAGAAATAGAAATAAAACTATTTGATTTAATTATACATACATACAATATATTAATAACAATATACAATAAAAATACAAATATTTGTCTATGAATTGTTTGTTTTATTGAAAAATTGTGTCAAACCTACACTTTTATGCTTTATTTAGTTCGCAGTGTAGGTTTCATAAAAAACGAAAAATAATTTTTGAATGATCAAACCTTTAGAAATCTATAATTGATGTCTGTGACCATGATTCAATAAATTACCCAGGTAAGTTATTCATTTTTTACTTTTCATTTTTTATTTGTTGTTGTAATTTATACGTAAAAGAATTGGGTGACGTCAAAAAAAAAAGATTGCCATTTGTTTACATATTTCGAGCTAACCTGGGTTTTTATTGAATCATGGTCTGTGACGGTGTTGCGGTAATAATGGAAAAATAATAATAGTCTAGTATTTAACTTTATGCCAAAAAATTAACATTATTTCACAAAAAATTATAATTTGTACATAAAAATCGCAGGTTATGAGATACGGAGCCCTATTCCCATAGTCGCATCACTCCATGAGATGTGATAACTATCACATCACTTCAATGTTGGTATTCTCTTAGTCGATTGAAGCGACGTTTATCGTTTGGTGTGATAACTATCACTTCAAGCCATATTTTCTTAGTCGTATAAAAAGTTAAACATCACTTGAAATGATATATTCATCACATGGAAATTGGAAATGACAGATCAACACGGAGGGAAAGAAAATATATTATTCAATAAAATATATTTATTGAAAATACGAGGTATAGTTTCTGTCATTTGTAGACATCATATGAATCGACTCAGAGAATACCAATTTATACTTGAAGTGATGTGATAGTTGTCACATCACATGAAGTGACGCGAGTATGGGAATAGGGATAGGGCTGACGATGTGACAATATAAATTTACTCTAAAACTCATATGTCACGCTGGAGGTGACAATACTAATTTACTCTAAAACTCGCATTTCAGTCTGTAGACGGTAACACTAAATAACTGTAAAACACAATGCGGCATTCGAAAACTTAAGCCCGGTACGCAGTCAGTTGTGAAGTGAAAAAATGTATGGCAATCGTGGTAATTTTAAATCGAGTGCAAAGGGTTAAACATATTGACGAGACGGTATGTCGGTGTATCTTGCTTAATCAGAATCAGTCTTAATTTCATTTAAATCATGTCTTTAAAGTTCATTCAAATCAAATTGTACCATGTTCAATTCTAACGGTGGCATGAATTAGGGTTATTTTGGTTCCGTTTAAGAAGGCGGCTGTGCAGTAAGTTTAATTTTATACATTTTTATTGATGGAAAAAAAATACAAAACACGATTTTTTTAATTATTCGAAATCACAAGAAATTATAAAAGTAGGTAGTTAAATGACAAATAAGCACAAACATCAAGTTAAAAACCGAAAGTGATTTAGATGAAGCAGTGGAACATCTCAATAAATGTATTCAGACGGCACTACAAAATGAGAAAGGAAAACAGGGGAATGTTCGAATGTTGTCAATAAAATGATTAAGGAGAAAAGAAAGTTAAGACAGCAATGGCAACGATATCGACTAGCGGGAGATAAACGTAAACTAAGCAAAGCCGTCAAAAAGTTAAAAGAACTGCTTCTCAATGGAAAAAACCATTCAATTCAAGAATCACGACTCTCACCTACAGAAAACCCAGAATATTCACTTTGGAAGGCGACTGTCGACTAAGAAGCTGAAACAACCACAACAGTATATTCCGCCGATACGTAAAAGTAGGTGTGGCATATGGGATTACAATACAAAATTAAGCAATGATTGCCATATGATTTCTACAGAATATTAACATCATATCTACTGGACAGATATTTTATAATAAAACATCTAGATGCATATCCCAATTAAATCTGGTGTAACACAGGGCAGCGTGCTTGGGTCGATATTATATCTGCTATATACCGCAGATATACCTACAATCAATCAAGTAACTGTCGCAACATTTGCAGACGACATAGCAGTACTCTCATCATTTGAAGATCCCAGTAAAGCTTCAGAAGTTCTGCTGGAAAATATTAACAGTATTCAAGTATTAATGAAAAAACGGAGAATTAAACATTAAAGTTAAAGATGCTAAGTCTAATCATGTAACTTTTACTATACGAAGAGGTATATGTCCACCAATACAAATGAAAAATCAGAATAATAGAATTTTCCACGAAACGTGTAGAAATATTCGACCGATCCAAATGGCCGCTTGTATGACAATTACAGGTCTCAACGCCTATTGATAGAGGTATCAATCATCGAAATCGGAGCACATTTGCAGATTTTCGAATTTTGTGGCTCTGAATTTGTAGGCTATAGTTCAGTTGATTTTCAAAAAACTGAATTTTTCACGGAACGTGTAGACATATTCGACCGATCCAAATGGCCGTTGGTAGGATAATTACAGGTCTCAACGCCTGTTGATAGAAGTTTCAATCATCGAAATCGGAGCACAAATGCAGATTTTCGATTTTTGTGGCTCTGAATTTGTGTTCATTTGATTTTCAAAAAACTGAATTTTCCACGGAACGTGTAGACATATTCGACCGATCCAAATGGCCGTTGGTAGGATAATTACAGGTCTCAACGCCTATTGATAGAGGTATCAATCGTAGAAGTCGGATCACATTTCCAGATTTTCGATTTTTGTGGCTCTGAATTTGTGTTCAGTTGATTTTCAAAAAAATAGAATTTTCCACGGAACGTGTAGAAATATTCGACCGATCCAAATGGCCGTTGGTATGACAATTACAGGTCTCAACGCCTGTTGATAGAGGTATCAATCATCGAAATCGGATCACATTTGAAGATTTTCGATTTTTGTGGCTCTGAATTTGTGGGTTATAGTTCAGTTGATTTTCAAAAAAACTGAATTTTCCACGGAACGTGTAGAAATATTCGACCGATCCAAATGGCCGTTGGTATGTTAATTACAGGTCTCAACGCCTATATTGATAGAGGTATCAATCATCGAAATCGGAGCACATTTGCAGATTTTCGATTTTTGTGGCTCTAAATTTGTGGGCTATAGTTCAGTTGATTTTCAAAAAAATTGAATTTTCCACGGATCGTGTAGAAATATTCGACCGATCCAAATGGCCGTTGGTATGACAATTACAGGTCTCAACGCCTATTGATAGAGGTATCAATCATCGAAATCGGAGCACATTTGCAGATTTTCGATTTTTGTAGCTCTGAATTTGTGGGCTATAGTTCAGTTGATTTTCAAAAAAATTGAATTTTCCACGGATCGTGTAGAAATATTCGACCAATCCAAATGGCCGTTGGTATGACAATTACAGGCCTCAACGCCTGTTGATAGAGGTATCAATCATCGAAATCGGAGCACATTTGCAGATTTTCGATTTTTGTGGCTCTGAATTTGTGGGCTATAGTTCAGTTGATTTTCAAAAAAATTGAATTTTCGACGGATCGTGTAGAAATATTCGACCCATACAAATGGCCGTTGGTATGACAATTACAGGTCTCTACGCCTGTTGATAGAGGTATCAATCATCGAAATCGGAGCACATTTGCAGATTTTCGATTTTTGTAGCTCTGAATTTGTGGGCTATAGTTCAGTTGATTTTCAAAAAACTGAATTTTCCGCGGAACGTGTAGAAATATTCGACCGATCCAAATGGCCGTTGGTATGACAATTACAGGTCTCAACGCCTGTTGATAGAGGTATCAATCATCGAAGTCGGAGCACATTTGCAGATTTTCGAATTTTGTGGCTCTGAATTTGTAGGATATAGTTCAGTTGATTTTCAAAAAACTGAATTTTCGACGGAACGTGTAGAAATATTCGACCGATCTAAATGGCCGTTGGTATGAAAATTACAGGTCTCAACGCCTATATTGATAGAGGTATCAATCATCGAAATCGGAGCACATTTGCAAATTTTCGATTTTTGTGGCTCTGAATTTGTGGGCTATAGATCAGTTGATTTTCAAAAAAACTGAATTTTCCACGGATCGTGTAGAAATATTCGACCGATCCAAATGGCCATTGGTATGATAATTACAGGTCTCAACGCCTATATTGATAGAGGTATCAATCATCGAAATCGGAGCACATTTGCAGATTTTCGATTTTTGTGGCTCTGAATTTGTGGGCTATAGTTCAGTTGATTTTCAAAAAAATTGAATTTTCGACGGAACGTGTAGAAATATTCGACCAATCCAAATGGCCGTTGGTATGACAATTACAGGTCTCAACGCCTGTTGATAAACGTATCAATCATCGAAATCGGAGCACATTTGCAGATTTTCGATTTTTGTGGCTCTGAATTTGTGGGCTATAGTTCAGTTGATTTTCAAAAAAATTGAATTTTCGACGGAACGTGTAGAAATATTCGACCAATCCAAATGGCCGTTGGTATGACAATTACAGGTCTCAACGCCTATATTGATATAGGTATCAATCATCGAAATCGGAGCACATTTGCAGATTTTCGAATTTTGTGGCTCTGAATTTGTAGGCTATAGTTCAGTTGATTTTCAAAAAAACTGAATTTTCCACGGAACGTGTAGAAATATTCGACCGATCCAAATGGCCGTTGGTATGACAATTACAGGTCTCAACGCCTATTGATAGAGGTATCAATCATCGAAATCGTAGCTCATTTGCAGATTTTCGAATTTTGTGGCTCTGAATTTGTGGGCTATAGATCAGTTGATTTTCAAAAAAATTGAATTTTCCACGGATCGTGTAGAAATATTCGACCGATCCAAATGGCCATTGGTATGATAATTACAGGTCTCAACGCCTATATTGATAGAGGTATCAATCATCGAAATCGGAGCACATTTGCAGATTTTCGATTTTTGTGGCTCTGAATTTGTGGGCTATAGTTCAGTTGATTTTCAAAAAAATTGAATTTTCGACGGATCGTGTAGAAATATTCGACCCATCCAAATGGCCGTTGGTATGACAATTACAGGTCTCAACGCCTGTTGATAGAGGTATCAATCATCGAAATCGGAGCACATTTGCAGATTTTCGATTTTTGTGGCTCTGAATTTGTGGGCTATAGTTCAGTTGATTTTCAAAAAAATTGAATTTTCGACGGATCGTGTAGAAATATTCGACCCATACAAATGGCCGTTGGTATGACAATTACAGGTCTCTACGCCTGTTGATAGAGGTATCAATCATCGAAATCGGAGCACATTTGCAGATTTTCGATTTTTGTGGCTCTGAATTTGTGGGCTATAGTTCAGTTGATTTTCAAAAAAACTGAATTTTCGACGGAACGTGTAGAAATATTCGACCCATCCAAATGGCCGTTGGTATGACAATTACAGGTCTCTACGCCTGTTGATAAACGTATCAATCATCGAAATCGGAGCACATTTGCAGATTTTCGATTTTTGTGGCTCTGAATTTGTGGGCTATAGTTCAGTTGATTTTCAAAAAAATTGAATTTTCCACGGATCGTGTAGAAATATTCGACCGATCCAAATGGCCGTTGGTATGTTAATTACAGGTCTCAACGCCTATATTGATAGAGGTATCAATCATCGAAATCGGAGCACATTTGCAAATTTTCGATTTTTGTGGCTCTGAATTTGTGGGCTATAGATCAGTTGATTTTCAAAAAAATTGAATTTTCCACGGATCGTGTAGAAATATTCGACCGATCCAAATGGCCATTGGTATGATAATTACAGGTCTCAACGCCTATATTGATAGAGGTATCAATCATCGAAATCGGAGCACATTTGCAGATTTTCGATTTTTGTGGCTCTGAATTTGTGGGCTATAGTTCAGTTGATTTTCAAAAAAATTGAATTTTCCACGGATCGTGTAGAAATATTCGACCCATCCAAATGGCCGTTGGTATGACAATTACAGGTCTCTACGCCTGTTGATAGAGGTATCAATCATCGAAATCGGAGCACATTTGCAAATTTTCGATTTTTGTGGCTCTGAATTTGTGGGCTATAGATCAGTTGATTTTCAAAAAAATTGAATTTTCCACGGATCGTGTAGAAATATTCGACCGATCCAAATGGCCATTGGTATGATAATTACAGGTCTCAACGCCTATATTGATAGAGGTATCAATCATCGAAATCGGAGCACATTTGCAGATTTTCGATTTTTGTGGCTCTGAATTTGTGGGCTATAGTTCAGTTGATTTTCAAAAAAATTGAATTTTCCACGGATCGTGTAGAAATATTCGACCCATCCAAATGGCCGTTGGTATGACAATTACAGGTCTCAACGCCTGTTGATAGAGGTATCAATCATCGAAATCGGAGCACATTTGCAGATTTTCGATTTTTGTGGCTCTGAATTTGTGGGCTATAGTTCAGTTGATTTTCAAAAAACTGAATTTTCCGCGGAACGTGTAGAAATATTCGACCGATCTAAATGGCCGTTGGTATGAAAATTACAGGTCTCAACGCCTATATTGATAGAGGTATCAATCATCGAAATCGGAGCACATTTGCAAATTTTCGATTTTTGTGGCTCTGAATTTGTGGGCTATAGATCAGTTGATTTTCAAAAAAATTGAATTTTCCACGGATCGTGTAGAAATATTCGACCGATCCAAATGGCCATTGGTATGATAATTACAGGTCTCAACGCCTATATTGATAGAGGTATCAATCATCGAAATCGGAGCACATTTGCAGATTTTCGATTTTTGTGGCTCTGAATTTGTGGGCTATAGTTCAGTTGATTTTCAAAAAAATTGAATTTTCCACGGATCGTGTAGAAATATTCGACCCATCCAAATGGCCGTTGGTATGACAATTACAGGTCTCAACGCCTGTTGATAGAGGTATCAATCATCGAAATCGGAGCACATTTGCAGATTTTCGATTTTTGTGGCTCTGAATTTGTGGGCTATAGTTCAGTTGATTTTCAAAAAAATTGAATTTTCGACGGATCGTGTAGAAATATTCGACCCATACAAATGGCCGTTGGTATGACAATTACAGGTCTCTACGCCTGTTGATAGAGGTATCAATCATCGAAATCGGAGCACATTTGCAGATTTTCGATTTTTGTGGCTCTGAATTTGTGGGCTATAGTTCAGTTGATTTTCAAAAAAACTGAATTTTCGACGGAACGTGTAGAAATATTCGACCCATCCAAATGGCCGTTGGTATGACAATTACAGGTCTCTACGCCTGTTGATAAACGTATCAATCATCGAAATCGGAGCACATTTGCAGATTTTCGATTTTTGTGGCTCTGAATTTGTGGGCTATAGTTCAGTTGATTTTCAAAAAAATTGAATTTTCCACGGATCGTGTAGAAATATTCGACCGATCCAAATGGCCGTTGGTATGTTAATTACAGGTCTCAACGCCTATATTGATAGAGGTATCAATCATCGAAATCGGAGCACATTTGCAAATTTTCGATTTTTGTGGCTCTGAATTTGTGGGCTATAGATCAGTTGATTTTCAAAAAAATTGAATTTTCCACGGATCGTGTAGAAATATTCGACCGATCCAAATGGCCATTGGTATGATAATTACAGGTCTCAACGCCTATATTGATAGAGGTATCAATCATCGAAATCGGAGCACATTTGCAGATTTTCGATTTTTGTGGCTCTGAATTTGTGGGCTATAGTTCAGTTGATTTTCAAAAAAATTGAATTTTCCACGGATCGTGTAGAAATATTCGACCCATCCAAATGGCCGTTGGTATGACAATTACAGGTCTCTACGCCTGTTGATAGAGGTATCAATCATCGAAATCGGAGCACATTTGCAAATTTTCGATTTTTGTGGCTCTGAATTTGTGGGCTATAGTTCAGTTGATTTTCAAAAAAATTGAATTTTCGACGGATCGTGTAGAAATATTCGACCCATACAAATGGCCGTTGGTATGACAATTACAGGTCTCTACGCCTGTTGATAGAGGTATCAATCATCGAAATCGGAGCACATTTGCAGATTTTCGATTTTTGTGGCTCTGAATTTGTGGGCTATAGTTCAGTTGATTTTCAAAAAAACTGAATTTTCGACGGAACGTGTAGAAATATTCGACCCATCCAAATGGCCGTTGGTATGACAATTACAGGTCTCTACGCCTGTTGATAAACGTATCAATCATCGAAATCGGAGCACATTTGCAAATTTTCGATTTTTGTGGCTCTGAATTTGTGGGCTATAGATCAGTTGATTTTCAAAAAAATTGAATTTTCCACGGATCGTGTAGAAATATTCGACCGATCCAAATGGCCATTGGTATGATAATTACAGGTCTCAACGCCTATATTGATAGAGGTATCAATCATCGAAATCGGAGCACATTTGCAGATTTTCGATTTTTGTGGCTCTGAATTTGTGGGCTATAGTTCAGTTGATTTTCAAAAAAATTGAATTTTCCACGGATCGTGTAGAAATATTCGACCCATCCAAATGGCCGTTGGTATGACAATTACAGGTCTCAACGCCTGTTGATAGAGGTATCAATCATCGAAATCGGAGCACATTTGCAGATTTTCGATTTTTGTGGCTCTGAATTTGTGGGCTATAGTTCAGTTGATTTTCAAAAAAATTGAATTTTCCACGGATCGTGTAGAAATATTCGACCGATCCAAATGGCCGTTGGTATGTTAATTACAGGTCTCAACGCCTATATTGATAGAGGTATCAATCATCGAAATCGGAGCACATTTGCAAATTTTCGATTTTTGTGGCTCTGAATTTGTGGGCTATAGATCAGTTGATTTTCAAAAAAACTGAATTTTCCACGGATCGTGTAGAAATATTCGACCGATCCAAATGGCCATTGGTATGATAATTACAGGTCTCAACGCCTATATTGATAGAGGTATCAATCATCGAAATCGGAGCACATTTGCAGATTTTCGATTTTTGTGGCTCTGAATTTGTGGGCTATAGTTCAGTTGATTTTCAAAAAAATTGAATTTTCGACGGAACGTGTAGAAATATTCGACCAATCCAAATGGCCGTTGGTATGACAATTACAGGTCTCAACGCCTGTTGATAAACGTATCAATCATCGAAATCGGAGCACATTTGCAGATTTTCGATTTTTGTGGCTCTGAATTTGTGGGCTATAGTTCAGTTGATTTTCAAAAAAATTGAATTTTCGACGGAACGTGTAGAAATATTCGACCAATCCAAATGGCCGTTGGTATGACAATTACAGGTCTCAACGCCTATATTGATATAGGTATCAATCATCGAAATCGGAGCACATTTGCAGATTTTCGAATTTTGTGGCTCTGAATTTGTGGGCTATAGTTCAGTTGATTTTCAAAAAAACTGAATTTTCCACGGAACGTGTAGAAATATTCGACCGATCCAAATGGCCGTTGGTATGACAATTACAGGTCTCAACGCCTATTGATAGAGGTATCAATCATCGAAATCGTAGCTCATTTGCAGATTTTCGAATTTTGTGGCTCTGAATTTGTGGGCTATAGTTCAGTTGATTTTCAAAAAACTGAATTTTCCGCGGAACGTGTAGAAATATTCGACCGATCTAAATGGCCGTTGGTATGAAAATTACAGGTCTCAACGCCTATATTGATAGAGGTATCAATCATCGAAATCGGAGCACATTTGCAAATTTTCGATTTTTGTGGCTCTGAATTTGTGGGCTATAGATCAGTTGATTTTCAAAAAAATTGAATTTTCCACGGATCGTGTAGAAATATTCGACCGATCCAAATGGCCATTGGTATGATAATTACAGGTCTCAACGCCTATATTGATAGAGGTATCAATCATCGAAATCGGAGCACATTTGCAGATTTTCGATTTTTGTGGCTCTGAATTTGTGGGCTATAGTTCAGTTGATTTTCAAAAAAATTGAATTTTCGACGGATCGTGTAGAAATATTCGACCCATACAAATGGCCGTTGGTATGACAATTACAGGTCTCTACGCCTGTTGATAGAGGTATCAATCATCGAAATCGGAGCACATTTGCAGATTTTCGATTTTTGTGGCTCTGAATTTGTGGGCTATAGTTCAGTTGATTTTCAAAAAAACTGAATTTTCGACGGAACGTGTAGAAATATTCGACCCATCCAAATGGCCGTTGGTATGACAATTACAGGTCTCTACGCCTGTTGATAAACGTATCAATCATCGAAATCGGAGCACATTTGCAGATTTTCGATTTTTGTGGCTCTGAATTTGTGGGCTATAGTTCAGTTGATTTTAAAAAAAACTGAATTTTCCGCGGAACGTGTAGAAATATTCGACCCATCCAAATGGCCGTTGGTATGACAATTACAGGTCTCAACTCATGTTGATAGAGGTATCAATCATCGAAATCGGAGCACATTTGCAGATTTTCGAATTTTGTGGCTCTGAATTTGTGGGCTATAGTTCAGTTGATTTTCAAAAAAATTGAATTTTGCACGGATCGTGTAGAAATATTCGACCGATCCAAATGGCCGTTGGTATGTTAATTACAGGTCTCAACGCCTATATTGATAGAGGTATCAATCATCGAAATCGGAGCACATTTGCAAATTTTCGATTTTTGTGGCTCTGAATTTGTGGGCTATAGATCAGTTGATTTTCAAAAAAATTGAATTTTCCACGGATCGTGTAGAAATATTCGACCGATCCAAATGGCCATTGGTATGATAATTACAGGTCTCAACGCCTATATTGATAGAGGTATCAATCATCGAAATCGGAGCACATTTGCAGATTTTCGATTTTTGTGGCTCTGAATTTGTGGGCTATAGTTCAGTTGATTTTCAAAAAAATTGAATTTTCGACGGAACGTGTAGAAATATTCGACCGATCCAAATGGCCATTGGTATGATAATTACAGGTCTCAACGCCTATATTGATAGAGGTATCAATCATCGAAATCGGAGCACATTTGCAGATTTTCGAATTTTGTGGCTCTGAATTTGTGGGCTATAGTTCAGTTGATTTTCAAAAAAATTGAATTTTCCACGGAACGTGTAGAAATATTCGACCAATCCAAATGGCCGTTGGTATGACAATTACAGGTCTCAACGCCTGTTGATAAACGTATCAATCATCGAAATCGGAGCACATTTGCAGATTTTCGATTTTTGTGGCTCTGAATTTGTGGGCTATAGTTCAGTTGATTTTCAAAAAAATTGAATTTTCGACGGAACGTGTAGAAATATTCGACCAATCCAAATGGCCGTTGGTATGACAATTACAGGTCTCAACGCCTGTTGATAAACGTATCAATCATCGAAATCGGAGCACATTTGCAGATTTTCGATTTTTGTGGCTCTGAATTTGTGGGATATAGTTCAGTTGATTTTCAAAAAAATTGAATTTTCGACGGAACGTGTAGAAATATTCGACCGATCCAAATGGCCATTGGTATGATAATTACAGGTCTCAACGCCTATATTGATAGAGGTATCAATCATCGAAATCGGAGCACATTTGCAGATTTTCGAATTTTGTGGCTCTGAATTTGTGGGATATAGTTCAGTTGATTTTCAAAAAAATTGAATTTTCCACGGAACGTGTACAAATATTCGACCGATCCAAATGGCCGTTGGTATGACAATTACAGGTCTCAAAGCCTGTTGATAGAGGTATCAATCATTGAAATCGGAGCACATTTGCAGATTTTCGATTTTTGTAGCTCTGAATTTGTGGGCTATAGTTCAGTTGATTTTCAAAAAAATTGAATTTTCGACGGAACGTGTAGAAATATTCGACCAATCCAAATGGCCGTTGGTATGACAATTACAGGTCTCAAAGCCTATATTGATAGAGGTATCAATCATCGAAATCGGAGCACATTTGCAGATTTTCGATTTTTGTAGCTCTGAATTTGTGGGCTATAGTTCAGTTGATTTTCAAAAAACTGAATTTTCCGCGGAACGTGTAGAAATATTCGACCGATCCAAATGGCCGTTGGTATGACAATTACAGGTCTCAACGCTTGTTGATAGAGGTATCAATCATCGAAGTCGGAGCACATTTGCAGATTTTCGAATTTTGTGGCTCTGAATTTGTAGGCTATAGTTCAGTTGATTTTCAAAAAACTGAATTTTCCGCGGAACGTGTAGAAATATTCGACCGATCTAAATGGCCGTTGGTATGAAAATTACAGGTCTCAACGCCTATATTGATAGAGGTATCAATCATCGAAATCGGAGCACATTTGCAAATTTTCGATTTTTGTGGCTCTGAATTTGTGGGCTATAGATCAGTTGATTTTCAAAAAAACTGAATTTTCCACGGATCGTGTAGAAATATTCGACCGATCCAAATGGCCATTGGTATGATAATTACAGGTCTCAACGCCTATATTGATAGAGGTATCAATCATCGAAATCGGAGCACATTTGCAGATTTTCGATTTTTGTGGCTCTGAATTTGTGGGCTATAGTTCAGTTGATTTTCAAAAAAATTGAATTTTCGACGGAACGTGTAGAAATATTCGACCAATCCAAATGGCCGTTGGTATGACAATTACAGGTCTCAACGCCTGTTGATAAACGTATCAATCATCGAAATCGGAGTACATTTGCAAATTTTCGATTTTTGTGGCTCTGAATTTGTGGGCTATAGATCAGTTGATTTTCAAAAAAATTGAATTTTCCACGGATCGTGTAGAAATATTCGACCGATCCAAATGGCCGTTGGTATGACAATTACAGGTCTCAACGCCTGTTGATAGAGGTATCAATCATCGAAATCGGAGCACATTTGCAGATTTTCGATTTTTGTAGCTCTGAATTTGTGGGCTATAGTTCAGTTGATTTTCAAAAAACTGAATTTTCCACGGAACGTGTAGAAATATTCGACCGATCTAAATGGCCGTTGGTATGAAAATTACAGGTCTCAACGCCTATATTGATAGAGGTATCAATCATCGAAATCGGAGCACATTTGCAAATTTTCGATTTTTGTGGCTCTGAATTTGTGGGCTATAGATCAGTTGATTTTCAAAAAAATTGAATTTTCCACGGATCGTGTAGAAATATTCGACCTATCCAAATGGCCGTTGGTATGATAATTACAGGTCTCAACGCCTATATTGATATAGGTATCAATCATCGAAATCGGAGCACATTTGCAGATTTTCGAATTTTGTGGCTCTGAATTTGTGGGCTATAGTTCAGTTGATTTTCAAAAAAATTGAATTTTCGACGGAACGTGTAGAAATATTCGACCAATCCAAATGGCCGTTGGTATGACAATAAAAGGTCTCAAAGCCTGTTGATAGATGTATCAATCATCGAAATCGGAGCACATTTGCAGATTTTCGATTTTTGTGGCTCTGAATTTGTGGGATATAGTTCAGTTGATTTTCAAAAAAATTGAATTTTCCACGGAACGTGTACAAATATTCGACCGATCCAAATGGCCGTTGGTATGACAATTACAGGTCTCAAAGCCTGTTGATAGAGGTATCAATCATTGAAATCGGAGCACATTTGCAGATTTTCGATTTTTGTAGCTCTGAATTTGTGGGCTATAGTTCAGTTGATTTTCAAAAAAATTGAATTTTCGACGGAACGTGTAGAAATATTCGACCAATCCAAATGGCCGTTGGTATGACAATTACAGGTCTCAAAGCCTATATTGATAGAGGTATCAATCATCGAAATCGGAGCACATTTGCAGATTTTCGAATTTTGTGGCTCTGAATTTGTGGGCTATAGTTCAGTTGATTTTCAAAAAAATTGAATTTTCGACGGAACGTGTAGAAATATTCGACCAATCCAAATGGCCATTGGTATGACAATTACAGGTCTCAACGCCTGTTGATAAACGTATCAATCATCGAAATCGGAGCACATTTGCAGATTTTCGATTTTTGTGGCTCTGAATTTGTGGGCTATAGTTCAGTTGATTTTCAAAAAAATTGAATTTTCGACGGAACGTGTAGAAATATTCGACCAATCCAAATGGCCGTTGGTATGACAATTACAGGTCTCAAAGCCTGTTGATAAACGTATCAATCATCGAAATCGGAGCACATTTGCAGATTTTCGATTTTTGTGGCTCTGAATTTGTGGGCTATAGTTCAGTTGATTTTCAAAAAAATTGAATTTTCGACGGAACGTGTAGAAATATTCGACCAATCCAAATGGCCATTGGTATGACAATTACAGGTCTCAACGCCTGTTGATAAACGTATCAATCATCGAAATCGGAGCACATTTGCAGATTTTCGATTTTTGTGGCTCTGAATTTGTGGGCTGTAGTTCAGTTGATTTTCAAAAAAATTGAATTTTCGACGGAACGTGTAGAAATATTCGACCGATCCAAATGGCCATTGGTATGATAATTACAGGTCTCAACGCCTATATTGATAGAGGTATCAATCATCGAAATCGGAGCACATTTGCAGATTTTCGAATTTTGTGGCTCTGAATTTGTGGGCTATAGTTCAGTTGATTTTCAAAAAAATTGAATTTTCGACGGAACGTGTAGAAATATTCGACCGATCCAAATGGCCATTGGTATGATAATTACAGGTCTCAACGCCTATATTGATAGAGGTATCAATCATCGAAATCGGAGCACATTTGCAGATTTTCGAATTTTGTGGCTCTGAATTTGTGGGCTATAGTTCAGTTGATTTTCAAAAAAATTGAATTTTCCACGGAACGTGTAGAAATATTCGACCAATCCAAATGGCCGTTGGTATGACAATTACAGGTCTCAACGCCTGTTGATAAACGTATCAATCATCGAAATCGGAGCACATTTGCAGATTTTCGATTTTTGTGGCTCTGAATTTGTGGGCTATAGTTCAGTTGATTTTCAAAAAAATTGAATTTTCGACGGAACGTGTAGAAATATTCGACCAATCCAAATGGCCGTTGGTATGACAATTACAGGTCTCAACGCCTGTTGATAAACGTATCAATCATCGAAATCGGAGCACATTTGCAGATTTTCGATTTTTGTGGCTCTGAATTTGTGGGCTATAGTTCAGTTGATTTTCAAAAAAATTGAATTTTCGACGGAACGTGTAGAAATATTCGACCGATCCAAATGGCCATTGGTA
This sequence comes from Tipula helvola, assembly GCA_963556165.1. Classification (NCBI taxonomy): domain Eukaryota; kingdom Metazoa; phylum Arthropoda; class Insecta; order Diptera; family Tipulidae; genus Tipula; species Tipula helvola. The sequence goes on along the minus strand of OY744482.1, from coordinate 140,618,154 downwards.
TGATAATTACAGGTCTCAACGCCTATATTGATAGAGGTATCAATCATCGAAATCGGAGCACATTTGCAGATTTTCGATTTTTGTGGCTCTGAATTTGTGGGCTATAGTTCAGTTGATTTTCAAAAAAATTGAATTTTCGACGGAACGTGTAGAAATATTCGACCGATCCAAATGGCCATTGGTATGATAATTACAGGTCTCAACGCCTATATTGATAGAGGTATCAATCATCGAAATCGGAGCACATTTGCAGATTTTCGAATTTTGTGGCTCTGAATTTGTGGGCTATAGTTCAGTTGATTTTCAAAAAAATTGAATTTTCCACGGAACGTGTAGAAATATTCGACCAATCCAAATGGCCGTTGGTATGACAATTACAGGTCTCAACGCCTGTTGATAAACGTATCAATCATCGAAATCGGAGCACATTTGCAGATTTTCGATTTTTGTGGCTCTGAATTTGTGGGCTATAGTTCAGTTGATTTTCAAAAAAATTGAATTTTCGACGGAACGTGTAGAAATATTCGACCAATCCAAATGGCCGTTGGTATGACAATTACAGGTCTCAACGCCTGTTGATAAACGTATCAATCATCGAAATCGGAGCACATTTGCAGATTTTCGATTTTTGTGGCTCTGAATTTGTGGGATATAGTTCAGTTGATTTTCAAAAAAATTGAATTTTCGACGGAACGTGTAGAAATATTCGACCGATCCAAATGGCCATTGGTATGATAATTACAGGTCTCAACGCCTATATTGATAGAGGTATCAATCATCGAAATCGGAGCACATTTGCAGATTTTCGAATTTTGTGGCTCTGAATTTGTGGGATATAGTTCAGTTGATTTTCAAAAAAATTGAATTTTCCACGGAACGTGTACAAATATTCGACCGATCCAAATGGCCGTTGGTATGACAATTACAGGTCTCAAAGCCTGTTGATAGAGGTATCAATCATTGAAATCGGAGCACATTTGCAGATTTTCGATTTTTGTAGCTCTGAATTTGTGGGCTATAGTTCAGTTGATTTTCAAAAAAATTGAATTTTCGACGGAACGTGTAGAAATATTCGACCAATCCAAATGGCCGTTGGTATGACAATTACAGGTCTCAAAGCCTATATTGATAGAGGTATCAATCATCGAAATCGGAGCACATTTGCAGATTTTCGAATTTTGTGGCTCTGAATTTGTGGGCTATAGTTCAGTTGATTTTCAAAAAAATTGAATTTTCGACGGAACGTGTAGAAATATTCGACCAATCCAAATGGCCGTTGGTATGACAATTACAGGTCTCAACGCCTGTTGATAAACGTATCAATCATCGAAATCGGAGCACATTTGCAGATTTTCGATTTTTGTGGCTCTGAATTTGTGGGCTATAGTTCAGTTGATTTTCAAAAAAATTGAATTTTCGACGGAACGTGTAGAAATATTCGACCAATCCAAATGGCCGTTGGTATGACAATTACAGGTCTCAAAGCCTGTTGATAAACGTATCAATCATCGAAATCGGAGCACATTTGCAGATTTTCGATTTTTGTGGCTCTGAATTTGTGGGCTATAGTTCAGTTGATTTTCAAAAAAATTGAATTTTCGACGGAACGTGTAGAAATATTCGACCAATCCAAATGGCCATTGGTATGACAATTACAGGTCTCAACGCCTGTTGATAAACGTATCAATCATCGAAATCGGAGCACATTTGCAGATTTTCGATTTTTGTGGCTCTGAATTTGTGGGCTGTAGTTCAGTTGATTTTCAAAAAAATTGAATTTTCCACGGAACGTGTACAAATATTCGACCGATCCAAATGGCCATTGGTATGATAATTACAGGTCTCAACGCCTATATTGATAGAGGTATCAATCATCGAAATCGGAGCACATTTGCAGATTTTCGAATTTTGTGGCTCTGAATTTGTGGGCTATAGTTCAGTTGATTTTCAAAAAAATTGAATTTTCGACGGAACGTGTAGAAATATTCGACCGATCCAAATGGCCATTGGTATGATAATTACAGGTCTCAACGCCTATATTGATAGAGGTATCAATCATCGAAATCGGAGCACATTTGCAAATTTTCGATTTTTGTGGCTCTGAATTTGTGGGCTATAGATCAGTTGATTTTCAAAAAAATTGAATTTTCCACGGATCGTGTAGAAATATTCGACCGATCCAAATGGCCATTGGTATGATAATTACAGGTCTCAACGCCTATATTGATAGAGGTATCAATCATCGAAATCGGAGCACATTTGCAGATTTTCGATTTTTGTGGCTCTGAATTTGTGGGCTATAGTTCAGTTGATTTTCAAAAAAATTGAATTTTCGACGGAACGTGTAGAAATATTCGACCGATCCAAATGGCCATTGGTATGATAATTACAGGTCTCAACGCCTATATTGATAGAGGTATCAATCATCGAAATCGGAGCACATTTGCAGATTTTCGAATTTTGTGGCTCTGAATTTGTGGGCTATAGTTCAGTTGATTTTCAAAAAAATTGAATTTTCCACGGAACGTGTAGAAATATTCGACCAATCCAAATGGCCGTTGGTATGACAATTACAGGTCTCAACGCCTGTTGATAAACGTATCAATCATCGAAATCGGAGCACATTTGCAGATTTTCGATTTTTGTGGCTCTGAATTTGTGGGCTATAGTTCAGTTGATTTTCAAAAAAATTGAATTTTCGACGGAACGTGTAGAAATATTCGACCAATCCAAATGGCCGTTGGTATGACAATTACAGGTCTCAAAGCCTGTTGATAAACGTATCAATCATCGAAATCGGAGCACATTTGCAGATTTTCGATTTTTGTGGCTCTGAATTTGTGGGCTATAGTTCAGTTGATTTTCAAAAAAATTGAATTTTCGACGGAACGTGTAGAAATATTCGACCAATCCAAATGGCCGTTGGTATGACAATTACAGGTCTCAAAGCCTGTTGATAAACGTATCAATCATCGAAATCGGAGCACATTTGCAGATTTTCGATTTTTGTGGCTCTGAATTTGTGGGCTATAGTTCAGTTGATTTTCAAAAAAATTGAATTTTCGACGGAACGTGTAGAAATATTCGACCAATCCAAATGGCCCTTGGTATGACAATTACAGGTCTCAACGCCTGTTGATAAACGTTTCAATCATCGAAATCGGAGCACATTTGCAGATTTTCGATTTTTGTGGCTCTGAATTTGTGGGCTATAGTTCAGTTGATTTTCAAAAAAATTGAATTTTCGACGGAACGTGTAGAAATATTCGACCGATCCAAATGGCCATTGGTATGATAATTACAGGTCTCAACGCCTATATTGATAGAGGTATCAATCATCGAAATCGGAGCACATTTGCAGATTTTTGAATTTTGTGGCTCTGAATTTGTGGGCTATAGTTCAGTTGATTTTCAAAAAAATTGAATTTTCGACGGATCGTGTAGAAATATTCGACCGATCCAAATGGCCGTTGGTATGACAATAAAAGGTCTCAAAGCCTGTTGATAGATGTATCAATCATCGAAATCGGAGCACATTTGCAGATTTTCGATTTTTGTGGCTCTGAATTTGTGGGATATAGTTCAGTTGATTTTCAAAAAAATTGAATTTTCGACGGAACGTGTAGAAATATTCGACCGATCCAAATGGCCGTTGGTATGACAATTACAGGTCTCAAAGCCTGTTGATAGAGGTATCAATCATTGAAATCGGAGCACATTTGCAGATTTTCGATTTTTGTGGCTCTGAATTTGTGGGCTATAGTTCAGTTGATTTTCAAAAAAATTGAATTTTCGACGGAACGTGTAGAAATATTCGACCAATCCAAATGGCCGTTGTTATGACAATTACAGGTCTCAAAGCCTGTTGATAAACGTATCAATCATCGAAATCGGAGCACATTTGCAGATTTTCGATTTTTGTAGCTCTGAATTTGTGGGCTATAGTTCAGTTGATTTTCAAAAAAATTGAATTTTCGACGGAACGTGTAGAAATATTCGACCAATCCAAATGGCCCTTGGTATGACAATTACAGGTCTCAACGCCTGTTGATAAACGTTTCAATCATCGAAATCGGAGCACATTTGCAGATTTTCGATTTTTGTGGCTCTGAATTTGTGGGCTATAGTTCAGTTGATTTTCAAAAAAATTGAATTTTCGACGGAACGTGTAGAAATATTCGACCGATCCAAATGGCCATTGGTATGATAATTACAGGTCTCAACGCCTATATTGATAGAGGTATCAATCATCGAAATCGGAGCACATTTGCAGATTTTTGAATTTTGTGGCTCTGAATTTGTGGGCTATAGTTCAGTTGATTTTCAAAAAAATTGAATTTTCGACGGATCGTGTAGAAATATTCGACCGATCCAAATGGCCGTTGGTATGACAATAAAAGGTCTCAAAGCCTGTTGATAGATGTATCAATCATCGAAATCGGAGCACATTTGCAGATTTTCGATTTTTGTGGCTCTGAATTTGTGGGATATAGTTCAGTTGATTTTCAAAAAAATTGAATTTTCGACGGAACGTGTAGAAATATTCGACCGATCCAAATGGCCGTTGGTATGACAATTACAGGTCTCAAAGCCTGTTGATAGAGGTATCAATCATTGAAATCGGAGCACATTTGCAGATTTTCGATTTTTGTGGCTCTGAATTTGTGGGCTATAGTTCAGTTGATTTTCAAAAAAATTGAATTTTCGACGGATCGTGTAGAAATATTCGACCGATCCAAATGGCCGTTGGTATGACAATAAAAGGTCTCAAAGCCTGTTGATAGATGTATCAATCATCGAAATCGGAGCACATTTGCAGATTTTCGATTTTTGTGGCTCTGAATTTGTGGGATATAGTTCAGTTGATTTTCAAAAAAATTGAATTTTCGACGGAACGTGTAGAAATATTCGACCGATCCAAATGGCCGTTGGTATGACAATTACAGGTCTCAAAGCCTGTTGATAGAGGTATCAATCATTGAAATCGGAGCACATTTGCAGATTTTCGATTTTTGTGGCTCTGAATTTGTGGGCTATAGTTCAGTTGATTTTCAAAAAAATTGAATTTTCGACGGAACGTGTAGAAATATTCGACCAATCCAAATGGCCGTTGTTATGACAATTACAGGTCTCAAAGCCTGTTGATAAACGTATCAATCATCGAAATCGGAGCACATTTGCAGATTTTCGATTTTTGTGGCTCTGAATTTGTGGGCTATAGTTCAGTTGATTTTCAAAAAAATTGAATTTTCGACGGAACGTGTAGAAATATTCGACCAATCCAAATGGCCCTTGGTATGACAATTACAGGTCTCAACGCCTGTTGATAAACGTTTCAATCATCGAAATCGGAGCACATTTGCAGATTTTCGATTTTTGTGGCTCTGAATTTGTGGGCTATAGTTCAGTTGATTTTCAAAAAAATTGAATTTTCGACGGAACGTGTAGAAATATTCGACCGATCCAAATGGCCATTGGTATGATAATTACAGGTCTCAACGCCTATATTGATAGAGGTATCAATCATCGAAATCGGAGCACATTTGCAGATTTTTGAATTTTGTGGCTCTGAATTTGTGGGCTATAGTTCAGTTGATTTTCAAAAAAATTGAATTTTCGACGGATCGTGTAGAAATATTCGACCGATCCAAATGGCCGTTGGTATGACAATAAAAGGTCTCAAAGCCTGTTGATAGATGTATCAATCATCGAAATCGGAGCACATTTGCAGATTTTCGATTTTTGTGGCTCTGAATTTGTGGGATATAGTTCAGTTGATTTTCAAAAAAATTGAATTTTCGACGGAACGTGTAGAAATATTCGACCGATCCAAATGGCCGTTGGTATGACAATTACAGGTCTCAAAGCCTGTTGATAGAGGTATCAATCATTGAAATCGGAGCACATTTGCAGATTTTCGATTTTTGTGGCTCTGAATTTGTGGGCTATAGTTCAGTTGATTTTCAAAAAAATTGAATTTTCGACGGAACGTGTAGAAATATTCGACCGATCCAAATGGCCATTGGTATGACAATTACAGGTCTCAAAGCCTGTTGATAGAGGTATCAATCATTGAAATCGGAGCACATTTGCAGATTTTCGATTTTTGTGGCTCTGAATTTGTGGGCTATAGTTCAGTTGATTTTCAAAAAAATTGAATTTTCGACGGATCGTGTAGAAATATTCGACCGATCCAAATGGCCGTTGGTATGACAATAAAAGGTCTCAAAGCCTTTTGATAGAGGTATCAATCATCGAAATCGGAGCACATTTGCAGATTTTCGATTTTTGTGGCTCTGAATTTGTGGGCTATAGTTCAGTTGATTTTCAAAAAAATTGAATTTTCCACGGATCGTGTAGAAATATTCGACCAATCCAAATGGCCGTTGGTATGACAATTACAGGTCTCAACGCCTGTTGATAAACGTATCAATCATCGAAATCGGAGCACATTTGCAGATTTTCGAATTTTGTGGCTCTGAATTTGTGGGCTATAGTTCAGTTGATTTTCAAAAAAATTGAATTTTCGACGGATCGTGTAGAAATATTCGACCGATCCAAATGGCCGTTGGTATGACAATTACAGGTCTCAAAGCCTGTTGATAGAGGTATCAATCATTGAAATCGGAGCACATTTGCAGATTTTCGATTTTTGTGGCTCTGAATTTGTGGGCTATAGTTCAGTTGATTTTCAAAAAAATTGAATTTTCGACGGAACGTGTAGAAATATTCGACCGATCCAAATGGCCATTGGTATGACAATTACAGGTCTCAAAGCCTGTTGATAGAGGTATCAATCATTGAAATCGGAGCACATTTGCAGATTTTCGATTTTTGTGGCTCTGAATTTGTGGGCTATAGTTCAGTTGATTTTCAAAAAAATTGAATTTTCGACGGATCGTGTAGAAATATTCGACCGATCCAAATGGCCGTTGGTATGACAATAAAAGGTCTCAAAGCCTTTTGATAGAGGTATCAATCATCGAAATCGGAGCACATTTGCAGATTTTCGATTTTTGTGGCTCTGAATTTGTGGGCTATAGTTCAGTTGATTTTCAAAAAAATTGAATTTTCCACGGATCGTGTAGAAATATTCGACCCATCCAAATGGCCGTTGGTATGACAATTACAGGTCTCAACGCCTGTTGATAAACGTATTAAAACAATTACATTATTGTTGGTATGACAATTACAGGTCTCAAAGCCTGTTGATAGAGGTATCAATCATTGAAATCGGAGCACATTTGCAGATTTTCGATTTTTGTGGCTCTGAATTTGTGGGCTATAGTTCAGTTGATTTTCAAAAAAATTGAATTTTCCACGGATCGTGTAGAAATATTCGACCCATCCAAATGGCCGTTGGTATGACAATTACAGGTCTCAACGCCTGTTGATAAACGTATTAATCATCGAAATCGGAGCACATTTGCAGATTTTCGATTTTTGTGGCTCTGAATTTGTGGGCTATAGTTCAGTTGATTTTCAGAAAAATTGAATTTTCGACGGAACGTGTAGAAATATTCGACCGATCCAAATGGCCGTTGGTATGACAATTACGGGTCTCAACGCCTGTTGATAGAGGTATCAATCATCGAAATCGGAGCACATTTGCAGATTTTCGAATTTTGTGGCTCTGAATTTGTGGGCTATAGTTCAGTTGATTTTCAAAAAAATTGAATTTTCGACGGAACGTGTAGAAATATTCGACCGATCCAAATGGCCGTTGGTATGATAATTACAGGTCTCAACGCCTATATTGATAGAGGTATCAATCTACGAAATCGGAGCACATTTGCAGATTTTCGAATTTTGTGGCTTTGAATTTGTGGGCTATAGTTCAGTTGATTTTCAAAAAAATTGAATTTTCGACGGATCGTGTAGAAATATTCGACCGATCCAAATGGCCGTTGGTATGACAATTACGGGTCTCAACGCCTGTTGATAGACGTATCAATCATCGAAATCGGAGCACGTTTGCAGATTTTCGATTTTTGTGGCTCTGAATTTGTGGGCTATAGTTCAGTTGATTTTCAAAAAAATTGAATTTACCACGGAACGTGTAGAAATATTCGACCGATCCAAATGGCCGTTGGTATGACAATTACAGGTCTCAAAGCCTGTTGATAGAGGTATCAATCATTGAAATCGGAGCACATTTGCAGATTTTCGATTTTTGTGGCTCTGAATTTGTGGGCTATAGTTCAGTTGATTTTCAAAAAAATTGAATTTTCGACGGAACGTGTAGAAATATTCGACCGATCCAAATGGCCGTTGGTATGACAATAAAAGGTCTCAAAACCTGTTGATAGATGTATCAATCATCGAAATCGGAGCACATTTGCAGATTTTCGATTTTTGTGGCTCTGAATTTGTGGGATATAGTTCAGTTGATTTTCAAAAAAATTGAATTTTCGACGGAACGTGTAGAAATATTCGACCGATCCAAATGGCCGTTGGTATGACAATTACAGGTCTCAAAGCCTGTTGATAGAGGTATCAATCATTGAAATCGGAGCACATTTGCAGATTTTCGATTTTTGTGGCTCTGAATTTGTGGGCTATAGTTCAGTTGATTTTCAAAAAAATTGAATTTTCGACGGAACGTGTAGAAATATTCGACCAATCCAAATGGCCGTTGTTATGACAATTACAGGTCTCAACGCCTGTTGATAAACGTATCAATCATCGAAATCGGAGCACATTTGCAGATTTTCGATTTTTGTGGCTCTGAATTTGTGGGCTATAGTTCAGTTGATTTTCAAAAAAATTGAATTTTCGACGGAACGTGTAGAAATATTCGACCGATCCAAATGGCCATTGGTATGACAATTACAGGTCTCAAAGCCTGTTGATAGAGGTATCAATCATTGAAATCGGAGCACATTTGCAGATTTTCGATTTTTGTGGCTCTGAATTTGTGGGCTATAGTTCAGTTGATTTTCAAAAAAATTGAATTTTCGACGGAACGTGTAGAAATATTCGACCGATCCAAATGGCCGTTGGTATGACAATTACAGGTCTCAAAGCCTGTTGATAGAGGTATCAATCATTGAAATCGGAGCACATTTGCAGATTTTCGATTTTTGTGGCTCTGAATTTGTGGGCTATAGTTCAGTTGATTTTCAAAAAAATTGAATTTTCGACGGAACGTGTAGAAATATTCGACCAATCCAAATGGCCGTTGTTATGACAAATACAGGTCTCAACGCCTGTTGATAAACGTATCAATCATCGAAATCGGAGCACATTTGCAGATTTTCGATTTTTGTGGCTCTGAATTTGTGGGCTATAGTTCAGTTGATTTTCAAAAAAATTGAATTTTCGACGGAACGTGTAGAAATATTCGACCGATCCAAATGGCCATTGGTATGACAATTACAGGTCTCAAAGCCTGTTGATAGAGGTATCAATCATTGAAATCGGAGCACATTTGCAGATTTTCGATTTTTGTGGCTCTGAATTTGTGGGCTATAGTTCAGTTGATTTTCAAAAAAATTGAATTTTCGACGGAACGTGTAGAAATATTCGACCGATCCAAATGGCCATTGGTATGACAATTACAGGTCTCAAAGCCTGTTGATAGAGGTATCAATCATTGAAATCGGAGCACATTTGCAGATTTTCGATTTTTGTGGCTCTGAATTTGTGGGCTATAGTTCAGTTGATTTTCAAAAAAATTGAATTTTCCACGGATCGTGTAGAAATATTCGACCCATCCAAATGGCCGTTGGTATGACAATTACAGGTCTCAACGCCTGTTGATAAACGTATTAATCATCGAAATCGGAGCACATTTGCAGATTTTCGATTTTTGTGGCTCTGAATTTGTGGGCTATAGTTCAGTTGATTTTCAGAAAAATTGAATTTTCGACGGAACGTGTAGAAATATTCGACCGATCCAAATGGCCGTTGGTATGACAATTACAGGTCTCAACGCCTGTTGATAGAGGTATCAATCATCGAAATCGGAGCACATTTGCAGATTTTCGAATTTTGTGGCTCTGAATTTGTGGGCTATAGTTCAGTTGATTTTCAAAAAAATTGAATTTTCGACGGAACGTGTAGAAATATTCGACCGATCCAAATGGCCGTTGGTATGATAATTACAGGTCTCAACGCCTATATTGATAGAGGTATCAATCTACGAAATCGGAGCACATTTGCAGATTTTCGAATTTTGTGGCTTTGAATTTGTGGGCTATAGTTCAGTTGATTTTCAAAAAAATTGAATTTTCGACGGATCGTGTAGAAATATTCGACCGATCCAAATGGCCGTTGGTATGACAATTACGGGTCTCAACGCCTGTTGATAGACGTATCAATCATCGAAATCGGAGCACGTTTGCAGATTTTCGATTTTTGTGGCTCTGAATTTGTGGGCTATAGTTCAGTTGATTTTCAATAAAATTGAATTTTCGACGGAACGTGTAGAAATATTCGACCGATCCAAATGGCCGTTGGTATGATAATTACAGGTCTCAACGCCTATATTGATAGAGGTATCAATCTACGAAATCGGAGCACATTTGCAGATTTTCGAATTTTGTGGCTCTGAATTTGTGGGCTATAGTTCAGTTGATTTTCAAAAAAATTGAATTTTCCACGGAACGTGTAGAAATATTCGACCGATCCAAATGGCCGTTGGTATGACAATTACGGGTCTCAACGCCTGTTGATAGACGTATCAATCATCGAAATCGGAGCACGTTTGCAGATTTTCGATTTTTGTGGCTCTGAATTTGTGGGCTATAGTTCAGTTGATTTTCAAAAAAATTGAATTTTCGACGGAACGTGTAGAAATATTCGACCAATCCAAATGGCCGTTGGTATGACAATTACAGGTCTCAACGCCTGTTGATAAACGTATCAATCATCGAAATCGGAGCACATTTGCAGATTTTCGATTTTTGTGACTCTGAATTTGTGGGCTATAGTTCAGTTGATTTTCAAAAAAATTGAATTTTCGACGGAACGTGTAGAAATATTCGACCGATCCAAATGGCCGTTGGTATGATAATTACAGGTCTCAACGCCTATATTTATAGAGGTATCAATCTACGAAATCGGAGCACATTTGCAGATTTTCGATTTTGGTGGCTCTGAATTTGTGGGCTATAGTTCAGTTGATTTTCAAAAAAATTGAATTTTCGACGGAACGTGTAGAAATATTCGACTAATCCAAATGGCCGTTGGTATGACAATTACAGGTCTCAACGCCTGTTGATAAACGTATCAATCATCGAAATTGGAGCACATTTGCAGATTTTCGAATTTTGTGGCTTTGAATTTGTGGGCTATAGTTCAGTTGATTTTCAAAAAAATTGAATTTTCCACGGAACGTGTAGAAATATTCGACCGATCCAAATGGCCGTTGGTATGACAATTACGGGTCTCAACGCCTGTTGATAGACGTATCAATCATCGAAATCGGAGCACATTTGCAGATTTTCGTATTTTGTAGCTTTGAATTTGTGGGCTATATAGTTCAGTTGATTTTCAAAAAAATTGAATTTTCGACGGAACGTGTAGAAATATTCGACCGATCCAAATGGCCGTTGGTATGACAATTACGGGTCTCAACGCCTGTTGATAGAGGTATCAATCATCGAAATCGGAGCACATTTGCAGATTTTCGTATTTTGTAGCTTTGAATTTGTGGGCTATAGTTCAGTTGATTTTCAAAAAAATTGAATTTTCGACGGAACGTGTAGAAATATTCGACCGATCCAAATGGCCGTTGGTATGACAATTACGGGTCTCAACGCCTGTTGATAGAGGTATCAATCATCGAAATCGGAGCACATTTGCAGATTTTCGTATTTTGTAGCTTTGAATTTGTGGGCTATAGTTCAGTTGATTTTCAAAAAAATTGAATTTTCGACGGAACGTGTAGAAATATTCGACTAATCCAAATGGCCGTTGGTATGACAATTACGGGTCTCAACGCCTGTTGATAGAGGTATCAATCATCGAAATCGGAGCACATTTGCAGATTTTCGTATTTTGTAGCTTTGAATTTGTGGGCTATAGTTCAGTTGATTTTCAAAAAAATTGAATTTTCGACGGAACGTGTAGAAATATTCGACTAATCAAAATGGCCGTTGGTATGACAATTACAGGTCTCAACGCCTGTTGATAAACGTATCAATCATCGAAATTGGAGCACATTTGCAGATTTTCGAATTTTGTGGCTTTGAATTTGTGGGCTATAGTTCAGTTGATTTTCAAAAAAATTGAATTTTCCACGGAACGTGTAGAAATATTCGACCGATCCAAATGGCCGTTGGTATGACAATTACGGGTCTCAACGCCTGTTGATAGACGTATCAATCATCGAAATCGGAGCACGTTTGCAGATTTTCGATTCTTGTGGCTCTGAATTTGTGGGCTATAGTTCAGTTGATTTTCAAAAAAATTGAATTTTCCACGGAACGTGTAGAAATATTCGACCGATCCAAATGGCCGTTGGTATGACAATTACGGGTCTCAACGCCTGTTGATAGAGGTATCAATCATTGAAATCGGAGCACATTTGCAGATTTTCGTATTTTGTAGCTTTGAATTTGTGGGCTATAGTTCAGTTGATTTTCAAAAAAATTGAATTTTCCACGGAACGTGTAGAAATATTCGACCGATCCAAATGGCCGTTGGTATGACAATTACGGGTCTCAACGCCTGTTGATAGAGGTATCAATCATCGAAATCGGAGCACATTTGCAGATTTTCGTATTTTGTAGCTTTGAATTTGTGGGCTATAGTTCAGTTGATTTTCAAAAAAATTGAATTTTCCACGGAACGTGTAGAAATATTCGACCGATCCAAATGGCCGTTGTTATGACAATTACAGGTCTCAACGCCTGTTGATAGAGGTATCAATCATTGAAATCGGAGCACATTTGCAGATTTTCGATTTTTGTGGCTCTGAATTTGTGGGCTATAGTTCAGTTGATTTTCAAAAAAATTGAATTTTCCACGGAACGTGTAGAAATATTCGACCGATCCAAATGGCCGTTGGTATGACAATTACGGGTCTCAACGCCTGTTGATAGACGTACCAATCATCGAAATCGGAGCACGTTTGCAGATTTTCGATTTTTGTGACTCTGAATTTGTGGGCTATAGTTCAGTTGATTTTCAAAAAAATTGAATTTTCGACGGAACGTGTAGAAATATTCGACCAATCCAAATGGCCGTTGGTATGACAATTACAGGTCTCAACGCCTGTTGATAAACGTATCAATCATCGAAATCGGAGCACATTTGCAGATTTTCGATTTTTGTGGCTCTGAATTTGTGGGCTATAGTTCAGTTGATTTTCAAAAAAATTGAATTTTCGACGGAACGTGTAGAAATATTCGACCGATCCAAATGGCCGTTGGTATGACAATTACAGGTCTCAACGCCTGTTGATAGAGGTATCAATCATTGAAATCGGAGCACATTTGCAGATTTTCGATTTTTGTGGCTCTGAATTTGTGGGCTATAGTTCATTTGATTTTCAAAAAAATTGAATTTTCCACGGAACGTGTAGAAATATTCGACCGATCCAAATGGCCGTTGGTATGACAATTACGGGTCTCAACGCCTGTTGATAGACGTATCAATCATCGAAATCGGAGCACGTTTGCAGATTTTCGATTTTTGTAGCTCTGAATTTGTGGGCTATAGTTCAGTTGATTTTCAAAAAACTGAATTTTCCACGGAACGTGTAGAAATATTCGACCGATCTAAATGGCCGTTGGTATGAAAATTACAGGTCTCAACGCCTATATTGATAGAGGTATCAATCATCGAAATCGGAGCACATTTGCAAATTTTCGATTTTTGTGGCTCTGAATTTGTGGGCTATAGATCAGTTGATTTTCAAAAAAATTGAATTTTCCACGGATCGTGTAGAAATATTCGACCGATCCAAATGGCCATTGGTATGATAATTACAGGTCTCAACGCCTATATTGATAGAGGTATCAATCATCGAAATCGGAGCACATTTGCAGATTTTCGATTTTTGTGGCTCTGAATTTGTGGGCTATAGTTCAGTTGATTTTCAAAAAAATTGAATTTTCGACGGAACGTGTAGAAATATTCGACCAATCCAAATGGCCGTTGGTATGACAATTACAGGTCTCAACGCCTGTTGATAAACGTATCAATCATCGAAATCGGAGCACATTTGCAGATTTTCGATTTTTGTGGCTCTGAATTTGTGGGCTATAGTTCAGTTGATTTTCAAAAAAATTGAATTTTCGACGGAACGTGTAGAAATATTCGACCGATCCAAATGGCCGTTGGTATGACAATTACAGGTCTCAACGCCTGTTGATAGAGGTATCAATCATTGAAATCGGAGCACATTTGCAGATTTTCGATTTTTGTGGCTCTGAATTTGTGGGCTATAGTTCATTTGATTTTCAAAAAAATTGAATTTTCCACGGAACGTGTAGAAATATTCGACCGATCCAAATGGCCGTTGGTATGACAATTACGGGTCTCAACGCCTGTTGATAGACGTATCAATCATCGAAATCGGAGCACGTTTGCAGATTTTCGATTTTTGTAGCTCTGAATTTGTGGGCTATAGTTCAGTTGATTTTCAAAAAACTGAATTTTCCACGGAACGTGTAGAAATATTCGACCGATCTAAATGGCCGTTGGTATGAAAATTACAGGTCTCAACGCCTATATTGATAGAGGTATCAATCATCGAAATCGGAGCACATTTGCAAATTTTCGATTTTTGTGGCTCTGAATTTGTGGGCTATAGATCAGTTGATTTTCAAAAAAATTGAATTTTCCACGGATCGTGTAGAAATATTCGACCGATCCAAATGGCCATTGGTATGATAATTACAGGTCTCAACGCCTATATTGATAGAGGTATCAATCATCGAAATCGGAGCACATTTGCAGATTTTCGATTTTTGTGGCTCTGAATTTGTGGGCTATAGTTCAGTTGATTTTCAAAAAAATTGAATTTTCGACGGAACGTGTAGAAATATTCGACCAATCCAAATGGCCGTTGGTATGACAATTACAGGTCTCAACGCCTGTTGATAAACGTATCAATCATCGAAATCGGAGCACATTTGCAGATTTTCGATTTTTGTGGCTCTGAATTTGTGGGCTATAGTTCAGTTGATTTTCAAAAAAATTGAATTTTCGACGGAACGTGTAGAAATATTCGACCAATCCAAATGGCCGTTGGTATGACAATTACAGGTCTCAACGCCTATATTGATATAGGTATCAATCATCGAAATCGGAGCACATTTGCAGATTTTCGAATTTTGTGGCTCTGAATTTGTAGGCTATAGTACAGTTGATTTTCAAAAAAACCGAATTTTCCACGGAACGTGTAGAAATATTCGACCGATCCAAATGGCCGTTGGTATGACAATTACAGGTCTCAACGCCTATTGATAGAGGTATCAATCATCGAAATCGGAGCTCATTTGCAGATTTTCGAATTTTGTGGCTCTGAATTTGTGGGCTATAGTTCAGTTGATTTTCAAAAAACTGAATTTTCCGCGGAACGTGTAGAAATATTCGACCGATCTAAATGGCCGTTGGTATGAAAATTACAGGTCTCAACGCCTATATTGATAGAGGTATCAATCATCGAAATCGGAGCACATTTGCAAATTTTCGATTTTTGTGGCTCTGAATTTGTGGGCTATAGATCAGTTGATTTTCAAAAAAATTGAATTTTCCACGGATCGTGTAGAAATATTCGACCTATCCAAATGGCCGTTGGTATGATAATTACAGGTCTCAACGCCTATATTGATATAGGTATCAATCATCGAAATCGGAGCACATTTGCAGATTTTCGAATTTTGTGGCTCTGAATTTGTGGGCTATAGTTCAGTTGATTTTCAAAAAAATTGAATTTTCGACGGAACGTGTAGAAATATTCGACCAATCCAAATGGCCGTTGGTATGACAATAAAAGGTCTCAAAGCCTGTTGATAGATGTATCAATCATCGAAATCGGAGCACATTTGCAGATTTTCGATTTTTGTGGCTCTGAATTTGTGGGATATAGTTCAGTTGATTTTCAAAAAAATTGAATTTTCCACGGAACGTGTACAAATATTCGACCGATCCAAATGGCCGTTGGTATGACAATTACAGGTCTCAAAGCCTGTTGATAGAGGTATCAATCATTGAAATCGGAGCACATTTGCAGATTTTCGATTTTTGTAGCTCTGAATTTGTGGGCTATAGTTCAGTTGATTTTCAAAAAAATTGAATTTTCGACGGAACGTGTAGAAATATTCGACCAATCCAAATGGCCGTTGGTATGACAATTACAGGTCTCAAAGCCTATATTGATAGAGGTATCAATCATCGAAATCGGAGCACATTTGCAGATTTTCGAATTTTGTGGCTCTGAATTTGTGGGCTATAGTTCAGTTGATTTTCAAAAAAATTGAATTTTCGACGGAACGTGTAGAAATATTCGACCAATCCAAATGGCCATTGGTATGACAATTACAGGTCTCAACGCCTGTTGATAAACGTATCAATCATCGAAATCGGAGCACATTTGCAGATTTTCGATTTTTGTGGCTCTGAATTTGTGGGCTATAGTTCAGTTGATTTTCAAAAAAATTGAATTTTCGACGGAACGTGTAGAAATATTCGACCAATCCAAATGGCCGTTGGTATGACAATTACAGGTCTCAAAGCCTGTTGATAAACGTATCAATCATCGAAATCGGAGCACATTTGCAGATTTTCGATTTTTGTGGCTCTGAATTTGTGGGCTATAGTTCAGTTGATTTTCAAAAAAATTGAATTTTCGACGGAACGTGTAGAAATATTCGACCAATCCAAATGGCCATTGGTATGACAATTACAGGTCTCAACGCCTGTTGATAAACGTATCAATCATCGAAATCGGAGCACATTTGCAGATTTTCGATTTTTGTGGCTCTGAATTTGTGGGCTGTAGTTCAGTTGATTTTCAAAAAAATTGAATTTTCGACGGAACGTGTAGAAATATTCGACCGATCCAAATGGCCATTGGTATGATAATTACAGGTCTCAACGCCTATATTGATAGAGGTATCAATCATCGAAATCGGAGCACATTTGCAGATTTTCGAATTTTGTGGCTCTGAATTTGTGGGCTATAGTTCAGTTGATTTTCAAAAAAATTGAATTTTCGACGGAACGTGTAGAAATATTCGACCGATCCAAATGGCCATTGGTATGATAATTACAGGTCTCAACGCCTATATTGATAGAGGTATCAATCATCGAAATCGGAGCACATTTGCAAATTTTCGATTTTTGTGGCTCTGAATTTGTGGGCTATAGATCAGTTGATTTTCAAAAAAATTGAATTTTCCACGGATCGTGTAGAAATATTCGACCGATCCAAATGGCCATTGGTATGATAATTACAGGTCTCAACGCCTATATTGATAGAGGTATCAATCATCGAAATCGGAGCACATTTGCAGATTTTCGATTTTTGTGGCTCTGAATTTGTGGGCTATAGTTCAGTTGATTTTCAAAAAAATTGAATTTTCGACGGAACGTGTAGAAATATTCGACCGATCCAAATGGCCATTGGTATGATAATTACAGGTCTCAACGCCTATATTGATAGAGGTATCAATCATCGAAATCGGAGCACATTTGCAGATTTTCGAATTTTGTGGCTCTGAATTTGTGGGCTATAGTTCAGTTGATTTTCAAAAAAATTGAATTTTCCACGGAACGTGTAGAAATATTCGACCAATCCAAATGGCCGTTGGTATGACAATTACAGGTCTCAACGCCTGTTGATAAACGTATCAATCATCGAAATCGGAGCACATTTGCAGATTTTCGATTTTTGTGGCTCTGAATTTGTGGGCTATAGTTCAGTTGATTTTCAAAAAAATTGAATTTTCGACGGAACGTGTAGAAATATTCGACCAATCCAAATGGCCGTTGGTATGACAATTACAGGTCTCAACGCCTGTTGATAAACGTATCAATCATCGAAATCGGAGCACATTTGCAGATTTTCGATTTTTGTGGCTCTGAATTTGTGGGATATAGTTCAGTTGATTTTCAAAAAAATTGAATTTTCGACGGAACGTGTAGAAATATTCGACCGATCCAAATGGCCATTGGTATGATAATTACAGGTCTCAACGCCTATATTGATAGAGGTATCAATCATCGAAATCGGAGCACATTTGCAGATTTTCGAATTTTGTGGCTCTGAATTTGTGGGATATAGTTCAGTTGATTTTCAAAAAAATTGAATTTTCCACGGAACGTGTACAAATATTCGACCGATCCAAATGGCCGTTGGTATGACAATTACAGGTCTCAAAGCCTGTTGATAGAGGTATCAATCATTGAAATCGGAGCACATTTGCAGATTTTCGATTTTTGTAGCTCTGAATTTGTGGGCTATAGTTCAGTTGATTTTCAAAAAAATTGAATTTTCGACGGAACGTGTAGAAATATTCGACCAATCCAAATGGCCGTTGGTATGACAATTACAGGTCTCAAAGCCTATATTGATAGAGGTATCAATCATCGAAATCGGAGCACATTTGCAGATTTTCGAATTTTGTGGCTCTGAATTTGTGGGCTATAGTTCAGTTGATTTTCAAAAAAATTGAATTTTCGACGGAACGTGTAGAAATATTCGACCAATCCAAATGGCCGTTGGTATGACAATTACAGGTCTCAACGCCTGTTGATAAACGTATCAATCATCGAAATCGGAGCACATTTGCAGATTTTCGATTTTTGTGGCTCTGAATTTGTGGGCTATAGTTCAGTTGATTTTCAAAAAAATTGAATTTTCGACGGAACGTGTAGAAATATTCGACCAATCCAAATGGCCGTTGGTATGACAATTACAGGTCTCAAAGCCTGTTGATAAACGTATCAATCATCGAAATCGGAGCACATTTGCAGATTTTCGATTTTTGTGGCTCTGAATTTGTGGGCTATAGTTCAGTTGATTTTCAAAAAAATTGAATTTTCGACGGAACGTGTAGAAATATTCGACCAATCCAAATGGCCATTGGTATGACAATTACAGGTCTCAACGCCTGTTGATAAACGTATCAATCATCGAAATCGGAGCACATTTGCAGATTTTCGATTTTTGTGGCTCTGAATTTGTGGGCTGTAGTTCAGTTGATTTTCAAAAAAATTGAATTTTCGACGGAACGTGTAGAAATATTCGACCGATCCAAATGGCCATTGGTATGATAATTACAGGTCTCAACGCCTATATTGATAGAGGTATCAATCATCGAAATCGGAGCACATTTGCAGATTTTCGAATTTTGTGGCTCTGAATTTGTGGGCTATAGTTCAGTTGATTTTCAAAAAAATTGAATTTTCGACGGAACGTGTAGAAATATTCGACCGATCCAAATGGCCATTGGTATGATAATTACAGGTCTCAACGCCTATATTGATAGAGGTATCAATCATCGAAATCGGAGCACATTTGCAAATTTTCGATTTTTGTGGCTCTGAATTTGTGGGCTATAGATCAGTTGATTTTCAAAAAAATTGAATTTTCCACGGATCGTGTAGAAATATTCGACCGATCCAAATGGCCATTGGTATGATAATTACAGGTCTCAACGCCTATATTGATAGAGGTATCAATCATCGAAATCGGAGCACATTTGCAGATTTTCGATTTTTGTGGCTCTGAATTTGTGGGCTATAGTTCAGTTGATTTTCAAAAAAATTGAATTTTCGACGGAACGTGTAGAAATATTCGACCGATCCAAATGGCCATTGGTATGATAATTACAGGTCTCAACGCCTATATTGATAGAGGTATCAATCATCGAAATCGGAGCACATTTGCAGATTTTCGAATTTTGTGGCTCTGAATTTGTGGGCTATAGTTCAGTTGATTTTCAAAAAAATTGAATTTTCCACGGAACGTGTAGAAATATTCGACCAATCCAAATGGCCGTTGGTATGACAATTACAGGTCTCAACGCCTGTTGATAAACGTATCAATCATCGAAATCGGAGCACATTTGCAGATTTTCGATTTTTGTGGCTCTGAATTTGTGGGCTATAGTTCAGTTGATTTTCAAAAAAATTGAATTTTCGACGGAACGTGTAGAAATATTCGACCAATCCAAATGGCCGTTGGTATGACAATTACAGGTCTCAAAGCCTGTTGATAAACGTATCAATCATCGAAATCGGAGCACATTTGCAGATTTTCGATTTTTGTGGCTCTGAATTTGTGGGCTATAGTTCAGTTGATTTTCAAAAAAATTGAATTTTCGACGGAACGTGTAGAAATATTCGACCAATCCAAATGGCCGTTGGTATGACAATTACAGGTCTCAAAGCCTGTTGATAAACGTATCAATCATCGAAATCGGAGCACATTTGCAGATTTTCGATTTTTGTGGCTCTGAATTTGTGGGCTATAGTTCAGTTGATTTTCAAAAAAATTGAATTTTCGACGGAACGTGTAGAAATATTCGACCAATCCAAATGGCCCTTGGTATGACAATTACAGGTCTCAACGCCTGTTGATAAACGTTTCAATCATCGAAATCGGAGCACATTTGCAGATTTTCGATTTTTGTGGCTCTGAATTTGTGGGCTATAGTTCAGTTGATTTTCAAAAAAATTGAATTTTCGACGGAACGTGTAGAAATATTCGACCGATCCAAATGGCCATTGGTATGATAATTACAGGTCTCAACGCCTATATTGATAGAGGTATCAATCATCGAAATCGGAGCACATTTGCAGATTTTTGAATTTTGTGGCTCTGAATTTGTGGGCTATAGTTCAGTTGATTTTCAAAAAAATTGAATTTTCGACGGATCGTGTAGAAATATTCGACCGATCCAAATGGCCGTTGGTATGACAATAAAAGGTCTCAAAGCCTGTTGATAGATGTATCAATCATCGAAATCGGAGCACATTTGCAGATTTTCGATTTTTGTGGCTCTGAATTTGTGGGATATAGTTCAGTTGATTTTCAAAAAAATTGAATTTTCGACGGAACGTGTAGAAATATTCGACCGATCCAAATGGCCGTTGGTATGACAATTACAGGTCTCAAAGCCTGTTGATAGAGGTATCAATCATTGAAATCGGAGCACATTTGCAGATTTTCGATTTTTGTGGCTCTGAATTTGTGGGCTATAGTTCAGTTGATTTTCAAAAAAATTGAATTTTCGACGGAACGTGTAGAAATATTCGACCAATCCAAATGGCCGTTGTTATGACAATTACAGGTCTCAAAGCCTGTTGATAAACGTATCAATCATCGAAATCGGAGCACATTTGCAGATTTTCGATTTTTGTAGCTCTGAATTTGTGGGCTATAGTTCAGTTGATTTTCAAAAAAATTGAATTTTCGACGGAACGTGTAGAAATATTCGACCAATCCAAATGGCCCTTGGTATGACAATTACAGGTCTCAACGCCTGTTGATAAACGTTTCAATCATCGAAATCGGAGCACATTTGCAGATTTTCGATTTTTGTGGCTCTGAATTTGTGGGCTATAGTTCAGTTGATTTTCAAAAAAATTGAATTTTCGACGGAACGTGTAGAAATATTCGACCGATCCAAATGGCCATTGGTATGATAATTACAGGTCTCAACGCCTATATTGATAGAGGTATCAATCATCGAAATCGGAGCACATTTGCAGATTTTTGAATTTTGTGGCTCTGAATTTGTGGGCTATAGTTCAGTTGATTTTCAAAAAAATTGAATTTTCGACGGATCGTGTAGAAATATTCGACCGATCCAAATGGCCGTTGGTATGACAATAAAAGGTCTCAAAGCCTGTTGATAGATGTATCAATCATCGAAATCGGAGCACATTTGCAGATTTTCGATTTTTGTGGCTCTGAATTTGTGGGATATAGTTCAGTTGATTTTCAAAAAAATTGAATTTTCGACGGAACGTGTAGAAATATTCGACCGATCCAAATGGCCGTTGGTATGACAATTACAGGTCTCAAAGCCTGTTGATAGAGGTATCAATCATTGAAATCGGAGCACATTTGCAGATTTTCGATTTTTGTGGCTCTGAATTTGTGGGCTATAGTTCAGTTGATTTTCAAAAAAATTGAATTTTCGACGGATCGTGTAGAAATATTCGACCGATCCAAATGGCCGTTGGTATGACAATAAAAGGTCTCAAAGCCTGTTGATAGATGTATCAATCATCGAAATCGGAGCACATTTGCAGATTTTCGATTTTTGTGGCTCTGAATTTGTGGGATATAGTTCAGTTGATTTTCAAAAAAATTGAATTTTCGACGGAACGTGTAGAAATATTCGACCGATCCAAATGGCCGTTGGTATGACAATTACAGGTCTCAAAGCCTGTTGATAGAGGTATCAATCATTGAAATCGGAGCACATTTGCAGATTTTCGATTTTTGTGGCTCTGAATTTGTGGGCTATAGTTCAGTTGATTTTCAAAAAAATTGAATTTTCGACGGATCGTGTAGAAATATTCGACCGATCCAAATGGCCGTTGGTATGACAATAAAAGGTCTCAAAGCCTGTTGATAGATGTATCAATCATCGAAATCGGAGCACATTTGCAGATTTTCGATTTTTGTGGCTCTGAATTTGTGGGATATAGTTCAGTTGATTTTCAAAAAAATTGAATTTTCGACGGAACGTGTAGAAATATTCGACCGATCCAAATGGCCGTTGGTATGACAATTACAGGTCTCAAAGCCTGTTGATAGAGGTATCAATCATTGAAATCGGAGCACATTTGCAGATTTTCGATTTTTGTGGCTCTGAATTTGTGGGCTATAGTTCAGTTGATTTTCAAAAAAATTGAATTTTCGACGGAACGTGTAGAAATATTCGACCAATCCAAATGGCCGTTGTTATGACAATTACAGGTCTCAAAGCCTGTTGATAAACGTATCAATCATCGAAATCGGAGCACATTTGCAGATTTTCGATTTTTGTGGCTCTGAATTTGTGGGCTATAGTTCAGTTGATTTTCAAAAAAATTGAATTTTCGACGGAACGTGTAGAAATATTCGACCAATCCAAATGGCCCTTGGTATGACAATTACAGGTCTCAACGCCTGTTGATAAACGTTTCAATCATCGAAATCGGAGCACATTTGCAGATTTTCGATTTTTGTGGCTCTGAATTTGTGGGCTATAGTTCAGTTGATTTTCAAAAAAATTGAATTTTCGACGGAACGTGTAGAAATATTCGACCGATCCAAATGGCCATTGGTATGATAATTACAGGTCTCAACGCCTATATTGATAGAGGTATCAATCATCGAAATCGGAGCACATTTGCAGATTTTTGAATTTTGTGGCTCTGAATTTGTGGGCTATAGTTCAGTTGATTTTCAAAAAAATTGAATTTTCGACGGATCGTGTAGAAATATTCGACCGATCCAAATGGCCGTTGGTATGACAATAAAAGGTCTCAAAGCCTGTTGATAGATGTATCAATCATCGAAATCGGAGCACATTTGCAGATTTTCGATTTTTGTGGCTCTGAATTTGTGGGATATAGTTCAGTTGATTTTCAAAAAAATTGAATTTTCGACGGAACGTGTAGAAATATTCGACCGATCCAAATGGCCGTTGGTATGACAATTACAGGTCTCAAAGCCTGTTGATAGAGGTATCAATCATTGAAATCGGAGCACATTTGCAGATTTTCGATTTTTGTGGCTCTGAATTTGTGGGCTATAGTTCAGTTGATTTTCAAAAAAATTGAATTTTCGACGGAACGTGTAGAAATATTCGACCGATCCAAATGGCCATTGGTATGACAATTACAGGTCTCAAAGCCTGTTGATAGAGGTATCAATCATTGAAATCGGAGCACATTTGCAGATTTTCGATTTTTGTGGCTCTGAATTTGTGGGCTATAGTTCAGTTGATTTTCAAAAAAATTGAATTTTCGACGGATCGTGTAGAAATATTCGACCGATCCAAATGGCCGTTGGTATGACAATAAAAGGTCTCAAAGCCTTTTGATAGAGGTATCAATCATCGAAATCGGAGCACATTTGCAGATTTTCGATTTTTGTGGCTCTGAATTTGTGGGCTATAGTTCAGTTGATTTTCAAAAAAATTGAATTTTCCACGGATCGTGTAGAAATATTCGACCAATCCAAATGGCCGTTGGTATGACAATTACAGGTCTCAACGCCTGTTGATAAACGTATTAATCATCGAAATCGGAGCACATTTGCAGATTTTCGATTTTTGTGGCTCTGAATTTGTGGGCTATAGTTCAGTTGATTTTCAATAAAATTGAATTTTCGACGGAACGTGTAGAAATATTCGACCGATCCAAATGGCCATTGGTATGATAATTACAGGTCTCAACGCCTATATTGATAGAGGTATCAATCATCGAAATCGGAGCACATTTGCAGATTTTCGAATTTTGTGGCTCTGAATTTGTGGGATATAGTTCAGTTGATTTTCAAAAAAATTGAATTTTCCACGGAACGTGTAGAAATATTCGACCGATCCAAATGGCCGTTGGTATGACAATTACAGGTCTCAAAGCCTGTTGATAGAGGTATCAATCATTGAAATCGGAGCACATTTGCAGATTTTCGATTTTTGTGGCTCTGAATTTGTGGGCTATAGTTCAGTTGATTTTCAAAAAAATTGAATTTTCGACGGAACGTGTAGAAATATTCGACCGATCCAAATGGCCGTTGGTATGACAATTACAGGTCTCAAAGCCTGTTGATAGATGTATCAATCATCGAAATCGGAGCACATTTGCAGATTTTCGATTTTTGTGGCTCTGAATTTGTGGGATATAGTTCAGTTGATTTTCAAAAAAATTGAATTTTCGACGGAACGTGTAGAAATATTCGACCGATCCAAATGGCCGTTGGTATGACAATTACAGGTCTCAAAGCCTGTTGATAGAGGTATCAATCATTGAAATCGGAGCACATTTGCAGATTTTCGATTTTTGTGGCTCTGAATTTGTGGGCTATAGTTCAGTTGATTTTCAAAAAAATTGAATTTTCGACGGAACGTGTAGAAATATTCGACCAATCCAAATGGCCGTTGGTATGACAATTACAGGTCTCAACGCCTGTTGATAAACGTATCAATCATCGAAATCGGAGCACATTTGCAGATTTTCGATTTTTGTGGCTCTGAATTTGTGGGCTATAGTTCAGTTGATTTTCAAAAAAATTGAATTTTCGACGGAACGTGTAGAAATATTCGACCAATCCAAATGGCCGTTGGTATGACAATTACAGGTCTCAAAGCCTGTTGATAAACGTATCAATCATCGAAATCGGAGCACATTTGCAGATTTTCGATTTTTGTGGCTCTGAATTTGTGGGCTATAGTTCAGTTGATTTTCAAAAAAATTGAATTTTCGACGGAACGTGTAGAAATATTCGACCAATCCAAATGGCCATTGGTATGACAATTACAGGTCTCAACGCCTGTTGATAAACGTATCAATCATCGAAATCGGAGCACATTTGCAGATTTTCGATTTTTGTGGCTCTGAATTTGTGGGCTGTAGTTCAGTTGATTTTCAAAAAAATTGAATTTTCGACGGAACGTGTAGAAATATTCGACCGATCCAAATGGCCATTGGTATGATAATTACAGGTCTCAACGCCTATATTGATAGAGGTATCAATCATCGAAATCGGAGCACATTTGCAGATTTTCGAATTTTGTGGCTCTGAATTTGTGGGCTATAGTTCAGTTGATTTTCAAAAAAATTGAATTTTCGACGGAACGTGTAGAAATATTCGACCGATCCAAATGGCCATTGGTATGATAATTACAGGTCTCAACGCCTATATTGATAGAGGTATCAATCATCGAAATCGGAGCACATTTGCAAATTTTCGATTTTTGTGGCTCTGAATTTGTGGGCTATAGATCAGTTGATTTTCAAAAAAATTGAATTTTCCACGGATCGTGTAGAAATATTCGACCGATCCAAATGGCCATTGGTATGATAATTACAGGTCTCAACGCCTATATTGATAGAGGTATCAATCATCGAAATCGGAGCACATTTGCAGATTTTCGATTTTTGTGGCTCTGAATTTGTGGGCTATAGTTCAGTTGATTTTCAAAAAAATTGAATTTTCGACGGAACGTGTAGAAATATTCGACCGATCCAAATGGCCATTGGTATGATAATTACAGGTCTCAACGCCTATATTGATAGAGGTATCAATCATCGAAATCGGAGCACATTTGCAGATTTTCGAATTTTGTGGCTCTGAATTTGTGGGCTATAGTTCAGTTGATTTTCAAAAAAATTGAATTTTCCACGGAACGTGTAGAAATATTCGACCAATCCAAATGGCCGTTGGTATGACAATTACAGGTCTCAACGCCTGTTGATAAACGTATCAATCATCGAAATCGGAGCACATTTGCAGATTTTCGATTTTTGTGGCTCTGAATTTGTGGGCTATAGTTCAGTTGATTTTCAAAAAAATTGAATTTTCGACGGAACGTGTAGAAATATTCGACCAATCCAAATGGCCGTTGGTATGACAATTACAGGTCTCAAAGCCTGTTGATAAACGTATCAATCATCGAAATCGGAGCACATTTGCAGATTTTCGATTTTTGTGGCTCTGAATTTGTGGGCTATAGTTCAGTTGATTTTCAAAAAAATTGAATTTTCGACGGAACGTGTAGAAATATTCGACCAATCCAAATGGCCGTTGGTATGACAATTACAGGTCTCAAAGCCTGTTGATAAACGTATCAATCATCGAAATCGGAGCACATTTGCAGATTTTCGATTTTTGTGGCTCTGAATTTGTGGGCTATAGTTCAGTTGATTTTCAAAAAAATTGAATTTTCGACGGAACGTGTAGAAATATTCGACCAATCCAAATGGCCATTGGTATGACAATTACAGGTCTCAACGCCTGTTGATAAACGTTTCAATCATCGAAATCGGAGCACATTTGCAGATTTTCGATTTTTGTGGCTCTGAATTTGTGGGCTATAGTTCAGTTGATTTTCAAAAAAATTGAATTTTCGACGGAACGTGTAGAAATATTCGACCGATCCAAATGGCCATTGGTATGATAATTACAGGTCTCAACGCCTATATTGATAGAGGTATCAATCATCGAAATCGGAGCACATTTGCAGATTTTTGAATTTTGTGGCTCTGAATTTGTGGGCTATAGTTCAGTTGATTTTCAAAAAAATTGAATTTTCGACGGATCGTGTAGAAATATTCGACCGATCCAAATGGCCGTTGGTATGACAATAAAAGGTCTCAAAGCCTGTTGATAGATGTATCAATCATCGAAATCGGAGCACATTTGCAGATTTTCGATTTTTGTGGCTCTGAATTTGTGGGATATAGTTCAGTTGATTTTCAAAAAAATTGAATTTTCGACGGAACGTGTAGAAATATTCGACCGATCCAAATGGCCGTTGGTATGACAATTACAGGTCTCAAAGCCTGTTGATAGAGGTATCAATCATTGAAATCGGAGCACATTTGCAGATTTTCGATTTTTGTGGCTCTGAATTTGTGGGCTATAGTTCAGTTGATTTTCAAAAAAATTGAATTTTCGACGGAACGTGTAGAAATATTCGACCAATCCAAATGGCCGTTGTTATGACAATTACAGGTCTCAAAGCCTGTTGATAAACGTATCAATCATCGAAATCGGAGCACATTTGCAGATTTTCGATTTTTGTAGCTCTGAATTTGTGGGCTATAGTTCAGTTGATTTTCAAAAAAATTGAATTTTCGACGGAACGTGTAGAAATATTCGACCAATCCAAATGGCCCTTGGTATGACAATTACAGGTCTCAACGCCTGTTGATAAACGTTTCAATCATCGAAATCGGAGCACATTTGCAGATTTTCGATTTTTGTGGCTCTGAATTTGTGGGCTATAGTTCAGTTGATTTTCAAAAAAATTGAATTTTCGACGGAACGTGTAGAAATATTCGACCGATCCAAATGGCCATTGGTATGATAATTACAGGTCTCAACGCCTATATTGATAGAGGTATCAATCATCGAAATCGGAGCACATTTGCAGATTTTTGAATTTTGTGGCTCTGAATTTGTGGGCTATAGTTCAGTTGATTTTCAAAAAAATTGAATTTTCGACGGATCGTGTAGAAATATTCGACCGATCCAAATGGCCGTTGGTATGACAATAAAAGGTCTCAAAGCCTGTTGATAGATGTATCAATCATCGAAATCGGAGCACATTTGCAGATTTTCGATTTTTGTGGCTCTGAATTTGTGGGATATAGTTCAGTTGATTTTCAAAAAAATTGAATTTTCGACGGAACGTGTAGAAATATTCGACCGATCCAAATGGCCGTTGGTATGACAATTACAGGTCTCAAAGCCTGTTGATAGAGGTATCAATCATTGAAATCGGAGCACATTTGCAGATTTTCGATTTTTGTGGCTCTGAATTTGTGGGCTATAGTTCAGTTGATTTTCAAAAAAATTGAATTTTCGACGGATCGTGTAGAAATATTCGACCGATCCAAATGGCCGTTGGTATGACAATAAAAGGTCTCAAAGCCTGTTGATAGATGTATCAATCATCGAAATCGGAGCACATTTGCAGATTTTCGATTTTTGTGGCTCTGAATTTGTGGGATATAGTTCAGTTGATTTTCAAAAAAATTGAATTTTCGACGGAACGTGTAGAAATATTCGACCGATCCAAATGGCCGTTGGTATGACAATTACAGGTCTCAAAGCCTGTTGATAGAGGTATCAATCATTGAAATCGGAGCACATTTGCAGATTTTCGATTTTTGTGGCTCTGAATTTGTGGGCTATAGTTCAGTTGATTTTCAAAAAAATTGAATTTTCGACGGATCGTGTAGAAATATTCGACCGATCCAAATGGCCGTTGGTATGACAATAAAAGGTCTCAAAGCCTGTTGATAGATGTATCAATCATCGAAATCGGAGCACATTTGCAGATTTTCGATTTTTGTGGCTCTGAATTTGTGGGATATAGTTCAGTTGATTTTCAAAAAAATTGAATTTTCGACGGAACGTGTAGAAATATTCGACCGATCCAAATGGCCGTTGGTATGACAATTACAGGTCTCAAAGCCTGTTGATAGAGGTATCAATCATTGAAATCGGAGCACATTTGCAGATTTTCGATTTTTGTGGCTCTGAATTTGTGGGCTATAGTTCAGTTGATTTTCAAAAAAATTGAATTTTCGACGGAACGTGTAGAAATATTCGACCAATCCAAATGGCCGTTGTTATGACAATTACAGGTCTCAAAGCCTGTTGATAAACGTATCAATCATCGAAATCGGAGCACATTTGCAGATTTTCGATTTTTGTGGCTCTGAATTTGTGGGCTATAGTTCAGTTGATTTTCAAAAAAATTGAATTTTCGACGGAACGTGTAGAAATATTCGACCAATCCAAATGGCCCTTGGTATGACAATTACAGGTCTCAACGCCTGTTGATAAACGTTTCAATCATCGAAATCGGAGCACATTTGCAGATTTTCGATTTTTGTGGCTCTGAATTTGTGGGCTATAGTTCAGTTGATTTTCAAAAAAATTGAATTTTCGACGGAACGTGTAGAAATATTCGACCGATCCAAATGGCCATTGGTATGATAATTACAGGTCTCAACGCCTATATTGATAGAGGTATCAATCATCGAAATCGGAGCACATTTGCAGATTTTTGAATTTTGTGGCTCTGAATTTGTGGGCTATAGTTCAGTTGATTTTCAAAAAAATTGAATTTTCGACGGATCGTGTAGAAATATTCGACCGATCCAAATGGCCGTTGGTATGACAATAAAAGGTCTCAAAGCCTGTTGATAGATGTATCAATCATCGAAATCGGAGCACATTTGCAGATTTTCGATTTTTGTGGCTCTGAATTTGTGGGATATAGTTCAGTTGATTTTCAAAAAAATTGAATTTTCGACGGAACGTGTAGAAATATTCGACCGATCCAAATGGCCGTTGGTATGACAATTACAGGTCTCAAAGCCTGTTGATAGAGGTATCAATCATTGAAATCGGAGCACATTTGCAGATTTTCGATTTTTGTGGCTCTGAATTTGTGGGCTATAGTTCAGTTGATTTTCAAAAAAATTGAATTTTCGACGGAACGTGTAGAAATATTCGACCGATCCAAATGGCCATTGGTATGACAATTACAGGTCTCAAAGCCTGTTGATAGAGGTATCAATCATTGAAATCGGAGCACATTTGCAGATTTTCGATTTTTGTGGCTCTGAATTTGTGGGCTATAGTTCAGTTGATTTTCAAAAAAATTGAATTTTCGACGGATCGTGTAGAAATATTCGACCGATCCAAATGGCCGTTGGTATGACAATAAAAGGTCTCAAAGCCTTTTGATAGAGGTATCAATCATCGAAATCGGAGCACATTTGCAGATTTTCGATTTTTGTGGCTCTGAATTTGTGGGCTATAGTTCAGTTGATTTTCAAAAAAATTGAATTTTCCACGGATCGTGTAGAAATATTCGACCAATCCAAATGGCCGTTGGTATGACAATTACAGGTCTCAACGCCTGTTGATAAACGTATTAATCATCGAAATCGGAGCACATTTGCAGATTTTCGATTTTTGTGGCTCTGAATTTGTGGGCTATAGTTCAGTTGATTTTCAATAAAATTGAATTTTCGACGGAACGTGTAGAAATATTCGACCGATCCAAATGGCCATTGGTATGATAATTACAGGTCTCAACGCCTATATTGATAGAGGTATCAATCATCGAAATCGGAGCACATTTGCAGATTTTCGAATTTTGTGGCTCTGAATTTGTGGGATATAGTTCAGTTGATTTTCAAAAAAATTGAATTTTCCACGGAACGTGTAGAAATATTCGACCGATCCAAATGGCCGTTGGTATGACAATTACAGGTCTCAAAGCCTGTTGATAGAGGTATCAATCATTGAAATCGGAGCACATTTGCAGATTTTCGATTTTTGTGGCTCTGAATTTGTGGGCTATAGTTCAGTTGATTTTCAAAAAAATTGAATTTTCGACGGAACGTGTAGAAATATTCGACCGATCCAAATGGCCGTTGGTATGACAATTACAGGTCTCAAAGCCTGTTGATAGATGTATCAATCATCGAAATCGGAGCACATTTGCAGATTTTCGATTTTTGTGGCTCTGAATTTGTGGGATATAGTTCAGTTGATTTTCAAAAAAATTGAATTTTCGACGGAACGTGTAGAAATATTCGACCGATCCAAATGGCCGTTGGTATGACAATTACAGGTCTCAAAGCCTGTTGATAGAGGTATCAATCATTGAAATCGGAGCACATTTGCAGATTTTCGATTTTTGTGGCTCTGAATTTGTGGGCTATAGTTCAGTTGATTTTCAAAAAAATTGAATTTTCGACGGAACGTGTAGAAATATTCGACCAATCCAAATGGCCGTTGTTATGACAATTACAGGTCTCAACGCCTGTTGATAAACGTATCAATCATCGAAATCGGAGCACATTTGCAGATTTTCGATTTTTGTGGCTCTGAATTTGTGGGCTATAGTTCAGTTGATTTTCAAAAAAATTGAATTTTCGACGGAACGTGTAGAAATATTCGACCGATCCAAATGGCCATTGGTATGACAATTACAGGTCTCAAAGCCTGTTGATAGAGGTATCAATCATTGAAATCGGAGCACATTTGCAGATTTTCGATTTTTGTGGCTCTGAATTTGTGGGCTATAGTTCAGTTGATTTTCAAAAAAATTGAATTTTCGACGGAACGTGTAGAAATATTCGACCGATCCAAATGGCCGTTGGTATGACAATTACAGGTCTCAAAGCCTGTTGATAGAGGTATCAATCATTGAAATCGGAGCACATTTGCAGATTTTCGATTTTTGTGGCTCTGAATTTGTGGGCTATAGTTCAGTTGATTTTCAAAAAAATTGAATTTTCCACGGATCGTGTAGAAATATTCGACCCATCCAAATGGCCGTTCGTATGACAATTACAGGTCTCAACGCCTGTTGATAAACGTATTAATCATCGAAATCGGAGCACATTTGCAGATTTTCGATTTTTGTGGCTCTGAATTTGTGGGCTATAGTTCAGTTGATTTTCAGAAAAATTGAATTTTCGACGGAACGTGTAGAAATATTCGACCGATCCAAATGGCCGTTGGTATGACAATTACGGGTCTCAACGCCTGTTGATAGAGGTATCAATCATCGAAATCGGAGCACATTTGCAGATTTTCGAATTTTGTGGCTCTGAATTTGTGGGCTATAGTTCAGTTGATTTTCAAAAAAATTGAATTTTCGACGGAACGTGTAGAAATATTCGACCGATCCAAATGGCCGTTGGTATGATAATTACAGGTCTCAACGCCTATATTGATAGAGGTATCAATCTACGAAATCGGAGCACATTTGCAGATTTTCGAATTTTGTGGCTTTGAATTTGTGGGCTATAGTTCAGTTGATTTTCAAAAAAATTGAATTTTCGACGGATCGTGTAGAAATATTCGACCGATCCAAATGGCCGTTGGTATGACAATTACGGGTCTCAACGCCTGTTGATAGACGTATCAATCATCGAAATCGGAGCACGTTTGCAGATTTTCGATTTTTGTGGCTCTGAATTTGTGGGCTATAGTTCAGTTGATTTTCAAAAAAATTGAATTTTCCACGGAACGTGTAGAAATATTCGACCGATCCAAATGGCCGTTGGTATGACAATTACAGGTCTCAAAGCCTGTTGATAGAGGTATCAATCATTGAAATCGGAGCACATTTGCAGATTTTCGATTTTTGTGGCTCTGAATTTGTGGGCTATAGTTCAGTTGATTTTCAAAAAAATTGAATTTTCGACGGAACGTGTAGAAATATTCGACCGATCCAAATGGCCGTTGGTATGACAATAAAAGGTCTCAAAGCCTGTTGATAGATGTATCAATCATCGAAATCGGAGCACATTTGCAGATTTTCGATTTTTGTGGCTCTGAATTTGTGGGATATAGTTCAGTTGATTTTCAAAAAAATTGAATTTTCGACGGAACGTGTAGAAATATTCGACCGATCCAAATGGCCGTTGGTATGACAATTACAGGTCTCAAAGCCTGTTGATAGAGGTATCAATCATTGAAATCGGAGCACATTTGCAGATTTTCGATTTTTGTGGCTCTGAATTTGTGGGCTATAGTTCAGTTGATTTTCAAAAAAATTGAATTTTCGACGGAACGTGTAGAAATATTCGACCAATCCAAATGGCCGTTGTTATGACAATTACAGGTCTCAACGCCTGTTGATAAACGTATCAATCATCGAAATCGGAGCACATTTGCAGATTTTCGATTTTTGTGGCTCTGAATTTGTGGGCTATAGTTCAGTTGATTTTCAAAAAAATTGAATTTTCGACGGAACGTGTAGAAATATTCGACCGATCCAAATGGCCATTGGTATGACAATTACAGGTCTCAAAGCCTGTTGATAGAGGTATCAATCATTGAAATCGGAGCACATTTGCAGATTTTCGATTTTTGTGGCTCTGAATTTGTGGGCTATAGTTCAGTTGATTTTCAAAAAAATTGAATTTTCGACGGAACGTGTAGAAATATTCGACCGATCCAAATGGCCGTTGGTATGACAATTACAGGTCTCAAAGCCTGTTGATAGAGGTATCAATCATTGAAATCGGAGCACATTTGCAGATTTTCGATTTTTGTGGCTCTGAATTTGTGGGCTATAGTTCAGTTGATTTTCAAAAAAATTGAATTTTCGACGGAACGTGTAGAAATATTCGACCAATCCAAATGGCCGTTGTTATGACAATTACAGGTCTCAACGCCTGTTGATAAACGTATCAATCATCGAAATCGGAGCACATTTGCAGATTTTCGATTTTTGTGGCTCTGAATTTGTGGGCTATAGTTCAGTTGATTTTCAAAAAAATTGAATTTTCGACGGAACGTGTAGAAATATTCGACCGATCCAAATGGCCATTGGTATGACAATTACAGGTCTCAAAGCCTGTTGATAGAGGTATCAATCATTGAAATCGGAGCACATTTGCAGATTTTCGATTTTTGTGGCTCTGAATTTGTGGGCTATAGTTCAGTTGATTTTCAAAAAAATTGAATTTTCGACGGAACGTGTAGAAATATTCGACCGATCCAAATGGCCATTGGTATGACAATTACAGGTCTCAAAGCCTGTTGATAGAGGTATCAATCATTGAAATCGGAGCACATTTGCAGATTTTCGATTTTTGTGGCTCTGAATTTGTGGGCTATAGTTCAGTTGATTTTCAAAAAAATTGAATTTTCCACGGATCGTGTAGAAATATTCGACCCATCCAAATGGCCGTTGGTATGACAATTACAGGTCTCAACGCCTGTTGATAAACGTATCAATCATCGAAATCGGAGCACATTTGCAGATTTTCGATTTTTGTGGCTCTGAATTTGTGGGCTATAGTTCAGTTGATTTTCAGAAAAATTGAATTTTCGACGGAACGTGTAGAAATATTCGACCGATCCAAATGGCCGTTGGTATGACAATTACAGGTCTCAACGCCTGTTGATAGAGGTATCAATCATCGAAATCGGAGCACATTTGCAGATTTTCGAATTTTGTGGCTCTGAATTTGTGGGCTATAGTTCAGTTGATTTTCAAAAAAATTGAATTTTCGACGGAACGTGTAGAAATATTCGACCGATCCAAATGGCCGTTGGTATGATAATTACAGGTCTCAACGCCTATATTGATAGAGGTATCAATCTACGAAATCGGAGCACATTTGCAGATTTTCGAATTTTGTGGCTTTGAATTTGTGGGCTATAGTTCAGTTGATTTTCAAAAAAATTGAATTTTCGACGGATCGTGTAGAAATATTCGACCGATCCAAATGGCCGTTGGTATGACAATTACGGGTCTCAACGCCTGTTGATAGACGTATCAATCATCGAAATCGGAGCACGTTTGCAGATTTTCGATTTTTGTGGCTCTGAATTTGTGGGCTATAGTTCAGTTGATTTTCAATAAAATTGAATTTTCGACGGAACGTGTAGAAATATTCGACCGATCCAAATGGCCGTTGGTATGATAATTACAGGTCTCAACGCCTATATTGATAGAGGTATCAATCTACGAAATCGGAGCACATTTGCAGATTTTCGAATTTTGTGGCTCTGAATTTGTGGGCTATAGTTCAGTTGATTTTCAAAAAAATTGAATTTTCCACGGAACGTGTAGAAATATTCGACCGATCCAAATGGCCGTTGGTATGACAATTACGGGTCTCAACGCCTGTTGATAGACGTATCAATCATCGAAATCGGAGCACGTTTGCAGATTTTCGATTTTTGTGGCTCTGAATTTGTGGGCTATAGTTCAGTTGATTTTCAAAAAAATTGAATTTTCGACGGATCGTGTAGAAATATTCGACCGATCCAAATGGCCGTTGGTATGACAATTACGGGTCTCAACGCCTGTTGATAGACGTATCAATCATCGAAATCGGAGCACGTTTGCAGATTTTCGATTTTTGTGGCTCTGAATTTGTGGGCTATAGTTCAGTTGATTTTCAAAAAAATTGAATTTTCGACGGAACGTGTAGAAATATTCGACCGATCCAAATGGCCGTTGGTATGATAATTACAGGTCTCAACGCCTATATTTATAGAGGTATCAATCTACGAAATCGGAGCACATTTGCAGATTTTCGATTTTGGTGGCTCTGAATTTGTGGGCTATAGTTCAGTTGATTTTCAAAAAAATTGAATTTTCGACGGAACGTGTAGAAATATTCGACTAATCCAAATGGCCGTTGGTATGACAATTACAGGTCTCAACGCCTGTTGATAAACGTATCAATCATCGAAATTGGAGCACATTTGCAGATTTTCGAATTTTGTGGCTTTGAATTTGTGGGCTATAGTTCAGTTGATTTTCAAAAAAATTGAATTTTCCACGGAACGTGTAGAAATATTCGACCGATCCAAATGGCCGTTGGTATGACAATTACGGGTCTCAACGCCTGTTGATAGACGTATCAATCATCGAAATCGGAGCACATTTGCAGATTTTCGTATTTTGTAGCTTTGAATTTGTGGGCTATATAGTTCAGTTGATTTTCAAAAAAATTGAATTTTCGACGGAACGTGTAGAAATATTCGACCGATCCAAATGGCCGTTGGTATGACAATTACGGGTCTCAACGCCTGTTGATAGAGGTATCAATCATCGAAATCGGAGCACATTTGCAGATTTTCGTATTTTGTAGCTTTGAATTTGTGGGCTATAGTTCAGTTGATTTTCAAAAAAATTGAATTTTCGACGGAACGTGTAGAAATATTCGACCGATCCAAATGGCCGTTGGTATGACAATTACGGGTCTCAACGCCTGTTGATAGAGGTATCAATCATCGAAATCGGAGCACATTTGCAGATTTTCGTATTTTGTAGCTTTGAATTTGTGGGCTATAGTTCAGTTGATTTTCAAAAAAATTGAATTTTCGACGGAACGTGTAGAAATATTCGACCGATCCAAATGGCCGTTGGTATGACAATTACGGGTCTCAACGCCTGTTGATAGAGGTATCAATCATCGAAATCGGAGCACATTTGCAGATTTTCGTATTTTGTAGCTTTGAATTTGTGGGCTATAGTTCAGTTGATTTTCAAAAAAATTGAATTTTCGACGGAACGTGTAGAAATATTCGACTAATCAAAATGGCCGTTGGTATGACAATTACAGGTCTCAACGCCTGTTGATAAACGTATCAATCATCGAAATTGGAGCACATTTGCAGATTTTCGAATTTTGTGGCTTTGAATTTGTGGGCTATAGTTCAGTTGATTTTCAAAAAAATTGAATTTTCCACGGAACGTGTAGAAATATTCGACCGATCCAAATGGCCGTTGGTATGACAATTACGGGTCTCAACGCCTGTTGATAGACGTATCAATCATCGAAATCGGAGCACGTTTGCAGATTTTCGATTCTTGTGGCTCTGAATTTGTGGGCTATAGTTCAGTTAATTTTCAAAAAAATTGAATTTTCCACGGAACGTGTAGAAATATTCGACCGATCCAAATGGCCGTTGGTATGACAATTACGGGTCTCAACGCCTGTTGATAGAGGTATCAATCATTGAAATCGGAGCACATTTGCAGATTTTCGTATTTTGTAGCTTTGAATTTGTGGGCTATAGTTCAGTTGATTTTCAAAAAAATTGAATTTTCCACGGAACGTGTAGAAATATTCGACCGATCCAAATGGCCGTTGGTATGACAATTACGGGTCTCAACGCCTGTTGATAGAGGTATCAATCATCGAAATCGGAGCACATTTGCAGATTTTCGTATTTTGTAGCTTTGAATTTGTGGGCTATAGTTCAGTTGATTTTCAAAAAAATTGAATTTTCCACGGAACGTGTAGAAATATTCGACCGATCCAAATGGCCGTTGTTATGACAATTACAGGTCTCAACGCCTGTTGATAGAGGTATCAATCATTGAAATCGGAGCACATTTGCAGATTTTCGATTTTTGTGGCTCTGAATTTGTGGGCTATAGTTCAGTTGATTTTCAAAAAAATTGAATTTTCCACGGAACGTGTAGAAATATTCGACCGATCCAAATGGCCGTTGGTATGACAATTACGGGTCTCAACGCCTGTTGATAGACGTACCAATCATCGAAATCGGAGCACGTTTGCAGATTTTCGATTTTTGTGACTCTGAATTTGTGGGCTATAGTTCAGTTGATTTTCAAAAAAATTGAATTTTCGACGGAACGTGTAGAAATATTCGACCAATCCAAATGGCCGTTGGTATGACAATTACAGGTCTCAACGCCTGTTGATAAACGGATCAATCATCGAAATCGGAGCACATTTGCAGATTTTCGATTTTTGTGGCTCTGAATTTGTGGGCTATAGTTCAGTTGATTTTCAAAAAAATTGAATTTTCGACGGAACGTGTAGAAATATTCGACCGATCCAAATGGCCGTTGGTATGACAATTACAGGTCTCAACGCCTGTTGATAGAGGTATCAATCATTGAAATCGGAGCACATTTGCAGATTTTCGATTTTTGTGGCTCTGAATTTGTGGGCTATAGTTCAGTTGATTTTCAAAAAAATTGAATTTTCCACGGAACGTGTAGAAATATTCGACCGATCCAAATGGCCGTTGGTATGACAATTACGGGTCTCAACGCCTGTTGATAGACGTATCAATCATCGAAATCGGAGCACGTTTGCAGATTTTCGATTTTTGTGACTCTGAATTTGTGGGCTATAGTTCAGTTGATTTTCAAAAAAATTGAATTTTCGACGGAACGTGTAGAAATATTCGATCGATCCAAATGGCCATTGGTATGATAATTACAGGTCTCAACGCCTATATTGATAGAGGTATCAATCATCGAATTCGGAGCACATTTGCCGATTTTCGAATTTTGTGGCTCTGAATTTGTGGGCTATAGTTCAGTTGATTTTCAAAAAAATTGAATTTTCGACGGAACGTGTAGAAATATTCGACCGATCCAAATGGCCATTGGTATGATAATTACAGGTCTCAACGCCTATATTGATAGAGGTATCAATCATCGAAATCGGAGCACATTTGCAGATTTTCGAATTTTGTGGCTCTGAATTTGTGGGCTATAGTTCAGTTGATTTTCAAAAAAATTGAATTTTCGACGGATCGTGTAGAAATATTCGACCGATCCAAATGGCCGTTGGTATGACAATAAAAGGTCTCAAAGCCTGTTGATAGAGGTATCAATCATTGAAATCGGAGCACATTTGCAGATTTTCGATTTTTGTGGCCCTGAATTTGTGGGCTATAGTTCAGTTGATTTTCAAAAAAATTGAATTTTCGACGGAACGTGTAGAAATATTCGACCAATCCAAATGGCCGTTGGTATGATAATTACAGGTCTCAACGCCTATTGATAGAGGTATCAATCATCGAAATCGGAGCACGTTTGCAGATTTTCGATTTTTGTGACTCTGAATTTGTGGGCTATAGTTCAGTTGATTTTCAAAAATATTGAATTTTCGACGGAACGTGTAGAAATATTCGATCAATCCAAATGGCCGTTGGTATGACAATTACAGGTCTCAACGCCTGTTGATAAACGTATCAATCATCGAAATTGGAGCACATTTGCAGATTTTCGATTTTTGTGGCTCTGAATTTGTGGGCTATAGTTCAGTTGATTTTCAAAAAAATTGAATTTTCGACGGAACGTGTAGAAATATTCGACCGATCCAAATGGCCATTGGTATGACAATTACAGGTCTCAAAGCCTGTTGATAGAGGTATCAATCATTGAAATCGGAGCACATTTGCAGATTTTCGATTTTTGTGGCTCTGAATTTGTGGGCTATAGTTCAGTTGATTTTCAAAAAAATTGAATTTTCGACGGAACGTGTAGAAATATTCGACCGATCCAAATGGCCGTTGGTATGACAATTACAGGTCTCAACGCCTGTTTATATGCAGATTTTCGATTTTTTGCCCATATTTGCAGATTTTCGATTTTTGTAGCTTTGAATTTGTGGGCTATAGTTCAGTTGATTTTCAAAAAAATTGAATTTTCGGCGGAACGTGTAGAAATATTCGACCGATCCAAATGGCCGTTGGTATGACAATTACAGGTCTCAACGCCTGTTGATAAACGTATCAATCATCGAAATCGGAGCATATTTGCAGATTTTCGATTTTTGTAGCTTTGAATTTGTGGGCTATAGTTCAGTTGATTTTCAAAAAAATTGAATTTTCCACGGATCGTGTAGAAATATTCGACCCATCCAAATGGCCGTTGGTATGACAATTACAGGTCTCAACGCCTGTTGATAAACGTATCAATCATCGAAATCGGATCACATTTGCAAATTTTCGATTTTTGTGGCTCTGAATTTGTGGGCTATTTTTGTTCAGTTGATTTTCAAAAAACCTGAATTTGCCACGGAACACGTGATATTAACACGTTGAGTCCGAGTTCGCGACAATATTCTGCGGAAAAATTTTCAGCAGGATTGCATGCGATTTAAAAATATTTTATTCGGAAGGGGAAATTTGTTTACGAAATAGACTACATTGATTGGTTGCCTGCTGAAAATTTTTCAGCAGAATATTGTCGCCAACTCGCACTGAAGCTCAATTTACAGTAGTCCGTTGTATAATATTTCACTAATTTGATATCCTAAGGAAAATGTATAAACCAATGCTCCAAGATGTTTAAAGCAAACGAAAAGTAAAAACAATTGGACACGAAAAAATAACGGAAACCGAAAGATACACCCACATTTACACCAATATTAATACAAATATTATAAGGAAAAATCTATTTTGCAGTTTCTAAGCTGCTAGAAGAGCTAAAATAGTTTCAAACATTTTTGTCTCTATTTATAAGCGACAGTGGAGACGTTACTCGATCGTAGCGGCGAAAATCGCGGTGGTAGTATCTTAATATATTCTTAATCAACAGTCGTATACAACTGCATGCGCGTTTGGTTTTTCTACTTTTTAAAATTTTATTAGTAATGTACCGTTAGGAAAATATGTTTTTTCTTTTTTTTTCATTAAATTTACAAACCATAGTTGATCATATCAAAATCATTTTTTTTTGTTAATAGGAAACAGAATGAGTGAATTCTACAGTATTTAAAACAATAATTTCGACCGTATTCGATTGAATGTTCTTGACTGTATACTTTTGTATGTATGACAAACGATAATTGATCGTTGTCCTCCTCCTATTTTGTTTGTCTCTTCTCACATTGTCATTTCGGCCCCAACACTTTCGATCACTACACTTTCAAACAGCCTTGGGCCCGTATTCTTGAAATTCGATCAAACAAAGTCGCCGGTGAGTTTCTTGTGAAATACGTCATTTCAGTCGAGAATTTAAATTGTTTTATACCAAAGTAACCGGCGACTTTTTTCGGTGAATTCCAAGAATACGGGCCCTGGGCGCCTATTCTTGAAATTCACCCGAAAAAAGTCGACGACGAATATCTGTCAAATTACATTATTTCAGTCGAAAATGTTAATTACCGCATTCTTGAAATTCGTCGTCGAAAAATTTCGATCAAAAAGTTGACGAGTTTGTCTCGCCTAGTAAAAAGTAGACGAATTTCATTTTCGTTAACGTTTATTTGTCAAATTCAAATAAATAAAATATTTTGTGAATATTTATTTTGAAAATAAAGAAGTATTGTGGATTAAAAATGCACAAACAAATTGCAAGATATTTCGAAAAACCAAAAAGAATCTTTTTACAAAAAACGAACTTTGTATAAGAAAATCTAACTTTTTCTGTAATCTAGAATGTAAACATATAATGTAGCATAAGAACCTAGATTAATTGCTATTCAATACTGCAAATTTGTATTCTATAATATCAAAAATAAAAGACATACATAGGGGTATATCCTCCAACAGGTCGCAATTAAACAATTTTCGCCTCAAAATCTGACTACTCGATTGATTTTAACATGAGTTTTTCTATTGAAATTTCTTTTTTTTATATTTTATTTGCGACTGAGTAGTAAAACCATAGAAAAGCTACCACCGACTTTTTAACGATGCAAATAAAATCAAGTAAGTCAAGACAATTAATACTACTCAGTCGCAAAAGCAAATGAAACACAAAAAAAAAACAAATTTCAATTGAAAAACTCATGTTAAAATCAATCGAGTAGTCAGATTTTGAGGCGCAAATAGTTTATTTGCGACCTGTTGGAGGATATACCCCATATTTATATTTTTTAAACCCTGTTAAATATTTTTTATTTTTTTTAAATTCGATGAAATGTTGAGCAATAAAACAATGGTGTTGTATTGTCTCACAATGGTTTGTTGTATCCTCCTGCATTCAAAATCCATTCACGCCACGAGTAAAAACTATTGACGTCGTAATTTACTTGTATGCAGTTCAAATAGTTTAACGAACTTTTTGTCTGACAGTTCAAATGGATTTTGCTGATGTCTTTCATTACGGCTTGTTTACGGCTTATTTTGCTTGTTCGATGGCAAAATGGGATATAATTATCTCTATCTCACATAATCAGGTCAATTTAAAAGAATGTGATTCAAATTAATAAACGTATTTTCTTGGTAAGTAAAAAAAAATTACATAGATTTGCCACAACAATTGCATTGGATAATTTCAAATAAAAAAAAATTATCTAATTTACTTTTTGTGTACTACAACGTAATTGTTGCTGTAATCTTTTTTTTAAATTTGCAAGAAAATAAGCTTATTAATATATTTTTTGTCACATACACAAAACAAACACTCCAAATTAAACATATATTTTTGATAATATTTTTATACATATTTTGACATAAATTTATACAGCACAACGTGAAGTGGGTCAAAATTCAAGTGCTGAATATAAAATCCGATTAATTTCAAGAATATGGAAAAATCGTATAGGCGAATTTATCGGTAATTTTTTGAGGGAATTTTTATGATCGAAAGAAATCGTCGACGACTTTTTCGGGTGAATTTCAAGAATAGGGGCCTAGAAATTTTAAATAAAACAAAAAATCTTTCATGTTTCCTTCACTGTCATTTCTCTTATATCATATTCTAGGTTAGGAAATAATAAAAAAATTAAAATTGCAAAAAAATGGAAAATAATTAACCCCACGTTAAAATTTTTATTTCAACACGGTGTAACCTTCAAGATCGCTCTTGAATGATAAATTTATTTATTTCGGCTATGTAGGTTCCTCCTCTCCACTTGATACAACTACCACCCTATGAGGATCAGAATTCAACACTTTCAAGTAAATTTTAATATCTATCCAAAGATTAATTAAATAACCAATTTTATTTATTTTACAAAAATTTTATTTAGTTTTTATCAATTCTTATTTCACTCTCCTTCTTATAAAGAGCGTCGACTACCATACCAATTTTTATATACGCACATGCACAAAACAATACATAAAATTATAAAATAGGTGTTTCCACCTAGCAAAAAAAATAGTAAATGACAATACTCCCAGATGTCTCCCTTTACCCATTCTCTCCGCTTCAACGGGTACAAAACCCAAAAACACTATAAACTATTAACTTTTTAAAATTAAATTAAACCAAACACACGAGAAAATTAACAAAATTAAGTAGCGAATGAAAACACGTTTTCACACACTAACTATGTATATGCCCGATCAGGAAATTATCACTTGGACCAATGGTTACAAATTTTGGTTACGTCCGCACCCCTTTAATCATTTTGCCACTTTTCTACGCATTCATCAAAGTAAACTCATATTTTAGGTCACAAACTTTGAGCTAATCCGATCTCCACCAAATAGGTTTTGGGCACCTGTAATCGTTTTGCTAACGTTAACTTGACATACATTCAAATAAGAATTCAAAAACTTACTGTATGTAGTTATTCTAAAAAAAAAAAAAATCAAACAAAATATTTATTAATTTCTTTAAATGTAGTTAATGCCATTTATTAGTAGGTATGTAATACAAAAGTAAAAGTACATATTGTAATTTCTTATGAAATTAGACAGTTATTTGTTTTTGTAAAATAAAATATTTAATTTGCTTGTTTTATTTAAATTATACATTTTAAATTAATTTAATGTACATTTTATTTCATATTAATTAATTATTATTTGTTGTTGTAATTTTTTAAGTTTAATAAATTCTAGACAAATTCTTTTATTTCATATAAATAATTAATAATAAAATAATTAATTTGATATACTTTTTTATTTTTATTTTTTACAAAAGTTTTTAATTTGATTTCAGTGTTTATTAATAATATTTATATGATATTTTTTGTTTTGTTTTGTTTGGTTTCAGTTTAATTTTATATTCTTAGTTTTAAATACTAAATTAATTTATTTGTTAGATTAAATAGCAAGGCGATATTTTAATATTTAAATTTGATTAATAATAACAATGCGGTTTTCTTATTATTATTATTACTATATATATATATATATTATTTA
Organism: Tipula helvola; assembly: GCA_963556165.1. Lineage (NCBI taxonomy): Eukaryota > Metazoa > Arthropoda > Insecta > Diptera > Tipulidae > Tipula > Tipula helvola. The sequence goes on along the minus strand of OY744482.1, from coordinate 140,574,155 downwards.
TATATTATACTGTTAAATTTTAATTATGTAATATATAAAAAATTTTGTTCATTTCAAATATTTAACGTTTTGTTTCATTTTATTTTGGTTAATTAAAAAATATAGATTTTTTTTTTTTTTTTTTGGCTCGGCAGTAGGAAATATAAAATATTATACTTAGTATTATAATCTCATAAAATATTTTTACAATTCATTATCCTTTATATTATTTTAAAAAATTTAAATAAAATTAATTTTTAATTATAAAGATAACTTTTAACTGTACAGCTTACATATAGCTAATTGGTAGTTTCATATGTATTGGCGATTAAATATGTTTAAATCGATGATAAATTTTACTTGTAGGTAGTATTGAACCATTACAATCCATTTTTGCTACCAACATTTTTATTTTCAATGATTATTAAAATTATTTTTACTTTCAATTTATAAATGTATTGAAATTATTGGAAGCCTAAAGTTTATATTGTTTACAGATTTCTAATATTATTTTTCGTGTGTAGTCTTGGAAGTAGAAAAATATGATAGTTTAACCATTTTTTAACCATATTATATGTAAGGGCGGTCTAAAACTCAAGAGGCAACAGTAACGAAATTTCCAATCCAAAATTATTTGAAAGAAAAATGAGTCCATTTATTTTATGGCTGGTAGAATATTTGAGTCTAAGTAGTGATAAATGATTTTTCTTTTATCGCTTGATGTCAGCATGTTTCAGTCAAAATGCTCATATTCTTTGTGCTCCACTTTTGCATTTGTGCCCTTGTGCTCTGCACACCACATATTGTTCGGTATGTGAAATTGAATGTCTTCTTACGAAACTATTTAAGACGTTCATTAAATTTGAAAAATCGATATGTCGAATATAAGTTTAGATTAATTCAAAATTTCGAAAAAAAAAAAAATTTGTTCTTGTTTTATATAAAATGTCAATTGCTCTGTTATAACATAGTGTTTGTAGTTCAGTATTGGGCTCAAATTTGAGATCCAATTTAACAAAAATTCAGTAGCCTCACTAAAGTTGAATCGGTTACACTCGGATCCAGTCAATTAAAAACGTAGCGTTTGTGAACACATCCCTTGCAGTACTTCTCTAGTACAGAAAATCATTTGGAATATGGATTAAAATCGATTTTAGCTAACAATATCTGTGAGCATTTACTTACCTTTGCTAAATGTCAAACTAAAATTTAATCTGGCAAATAAATTTGTAAAAAAGCACACCAAAATAATAAATAAAACAAACAAAATTATAATTTAGAGTTTTATGTTTATTTTTTTAAATTTTTATACCTTTTTTTGTTTTAGCCTTTATGTATAGTTTTTAAATCAAAATGTAAAAATTATAAAGTTATACATGTTAAAATTATTAAATAAAAAATTAAAAAATTAAGAAGAAACGTAATTGTAAAGTTATTAATTATTATTATTAATATTGGCACAGCTTAAAAATTAAAATAAAACAAAGTTCATTTCATTTCCGGGTCGATTAGGAAACATTAATTTTAAATAAAATGGAATAATTGAAGTGGAATGCGTAATAAAAATTGGACGGTAAATTTAAAATTTTTATACTGAAGTCTAACCAGTGTATGCAGAATTTCAGCTGCCTCTCCAGCATAATATATATGTACATCACATTAGTGTAGAAAATTTCATTTTATAACTAACTTTTAATTTTTTGTTCAACCTAATCGATTTTAAATTACATATTAATAATGATTAATTGTTAATTTTGATTAAAATAAAATTATTTATTTAAAATTATAAAGTAATGTTTAGTACCTAAACATTTTTAAATAAGAATCCAGAATATAAATTAGATATTAATAAAAATAAACAATGGTTGCGCTCACGTAAACAATACGCATCATTTTATCATAAACAACACAAACTGAACCAGCCGATGACTTAGTAGGTATCTATCTAGTAATTCATGATTAAATGTATTTTTAAGCGTTCAGAAATATTTTAAAGTGCTTCAAAAATAATGACGATAATCACCTGAACGCAACCAATGTGAGACAAAGATTTAATTTTCATAGATCACAGTCTTGTATAAGTGTAAGTGATTGCCAACGACTACATAACAACAGTACAAAACTTATTAGTTCAACACGAATACCACTTTAAAGTGAACTTTACAGACTTTCTCTGTTTGAGTTTTACTTTAGACGTAAACCGAAGGCGGTAACCAATCGTACTCTAATCATTAGCATTTAAGACCGTTCTTTAATTACTGAAATTATATATGTAACAAGTATATACAGGGTGATAATATCATACATTTTTCTTTTAACGTAATACTAATCAAGAGAGTTTTGTAAAATATTATTGGAGAATTGATTTAATTCGAAAATGTTTCTATGATAAACAAAATATACCTGAGCCAAGATAATGTGATAAGGAGTTTATGAAAAGAGTAATTTTAGTATTATACAAAAGAGAAATTAAAATTTAAAATGGCGACAAACCAAGCCGACCAAATATTCAAAATAAATATAAACAATAAAAGTTAGACTATTCGCCTTTAAAGCGCCACAAGAGGCGCCATGGGACAAGAGATAAAGGTGAACAGCAATTCAGTATTTATTTTTATGAGTGTAAATAGATCATTCATGTACAATTAAAGTTTGTTTGTAACAAAATGTTTCAATTGTGTATTTTTTTGATAGATGTTTAGGTTTACTTTAACTCTAGTTTCAATATCGTCCACCAGATTTCAGCCACCTTGCGTTAAAAAGATAAAAAATTGAAATGAATCGCCAGTACCTAACTTCATGCATCAATCCAACATCTGTATAAAATTTGATTGTCCCATAAAATGGATATATTTAGTTAATCTTTCTATTATGTAAGTATACAGTAGGGTCGCAGTGTTGCTTTTAGTAGTCATGATTATTTAGATTCTTATAGTTTTAATTATGCAGCAGTTAGCTCAAAGATCTGAAGTTTACGCGAACATTTTGACAAATTTGTGTCGCATTTAAATTATTTTAGCACTTTACCGCTTGTAATTATTTTATCTGAAATATGAATTTATGACTATGAAATGGATTTTTACCACATTCCTAATCTGAATTTAGTTACTTGTATAATAATTATCGGTCGGGGAGTGGTGTTGGTATTTTTTAGGTATAAATGTTGTCTTGACTGTTCGTTTGAGTCAATCAATTTATAGTCTACGGATATCCTTAAGTTAACTGTACAAATTAATAATATTGTTGGTGTTTATCGCCTTCAATCTGTTTCTGTAGCATATTTTAGTTTTCGAACTTTTTAAATGTAATTAAAATTAAAAATTTCTTTGTTTTATGTGATTTTAACATTTGATTTTAAACTTGCCTAATAGCAGTGACGATTACTTTTTTATGAAGTGCTCTTTTGATTTGCAGTCTCTGGTTGATTCTCCTACACGTTTTTTAAACTCTATAGTGTTACTTGTATTGATCACTGTTTTGCTCGTTTTCGTAATAACGATATGGTGTTGTGTTAAGAGCATCTGTCATTCCATTGTCGATTACAGATCAGAGTTTAATTATATTAGACATAGTTTTGTCCGCCAAAGCCAATATCAGACTTTCATCTCATAGTAACGGTTAATTTAAATGTTTTAATCTTAATCAATTTTATTCGTTGGTTTGATTGTTCAATTTTTTAAATTTTCTAGCTACCTAATGATGCGTTCACTAGCCTTAATAATTTCGTAAGTTGTTTTAACAATATCGCATCGTCCTGTTAGATTTCCGCTGTTCGAAAATCAAATGCCAAGCTTAAACCTAGGATCTCTTGCTATTTGGTTAATCTAATCAGCAATATAAAGAGGAGAATTAGTATCCTAATAACGTTAGAGTCAAAGATTAGTTAATTCTTGCGTTAAAACTGAAACCTAGTTACTATAACCGCAAAATCGATGAGTGTGCTGAAGATAGTGAGTATTTTTGAAGAATTTTTAATGATTTGAAGTTGAATTTTTCATTACCAGACGCTTGTTATTTGAGTGTTAATTATGATTTTGATGATTCGCTTTTCATTGCGCCAGTAGACACTGATGAAATTTTTGTAACAGGTTACAATTCAGAAAACCCGTAAAAGTACTGATCTGTTGGGTATTAGTAATAACTTTCGCCCTATTGCCCTTCAACCAATTATCTTAAAAATAATTGAAAATCTATGAAACCGAGAATAGATAAATGCCTAGCTAAATAATCTTTTCAGTGACAATCAGTACGGTTTTAGATCTGGTAGAAGTACTGAGTCTGCCTTGGTTTAATTTCTAAACGATCTTCATCTTCAATTGAATGATGAGCCTTTGATATGGTTGATCATACCTTGCTTCTCAATAAGCTTAATTCTATCCGGTTTACAGGTATTTCACAAAAATGGTTTGCCTCTTATCTGAGCAATAGGTTTTACAAGGTTACAATACAAAATTCCTTTAGTGTTCCTTTTACATTGAATTGTGGTCTTCTTCAATGTTCTAACTTGGGTCCATTACTTTGTTTTAATTTATATAAATGACATTTTTAGCCTAGGTCTACGTGAAAAAATAATAGCTTTTGCTGATGATATGGCTTTAAGTTATTCGGGGTTATGTTTGAATAATGTCTCTACTGATATCAACCATGATTTGAAATTGTTACGTGCTTGTATGATTCTAAGTGAGAAAACTAAAATTATGGTTTTCAAGTTATCTGAGGACTATTTGTTGAATTATATGACTGAATTTATCTACCACTATTGGAAAGTTGAGTTTTCAAAATCTAAAAAGACAATTGAGTTCTATTAACCTATTTTAGTAAGTTTTTATTATGCTTATGTTGGCTCCCGTTTGAGTTATGGAATTCCCTGCTGGTGTGTTGCTTTTAGTTGTACGTTAAAGTCTTTAATCACGTTACAAAACCATATTATTGGTTCCATGTTTTTTATGAGCTGTATTAATTAATATTCGCCAGCTTATGTTGCTAATAAAATTTTCCCTCTCCAACACCTATATGTTTTTAGAGTTCTTCGTTTGTTTTATTAACGAAGTGGTCACGGGAGAGTGAGGTTTGTTTCTGCTTACGATTGTCGTAATAATAACAAAATGATTTTTAAAATACCAGCTTTGATTACCGAAACTTTCGGGCGATATTTCCTAGTCATTGGTCCGTACTTCATTAATTGGCTACCATTGCAAATCCGATCACAGATCTCCACTAATTGATTTTTGATGCTCGTAAAAGATTAGTTATTCGAAAGAAAGGATGTTAATTTTTTTTTTTTGAAGTGGTCTTGTAAGGTAATTTTTGTTATTTATGAAGAATTTATGTGAATAGAAACATAGTGAAGAGTAATTTTAAACGCTGAAATATATCCATTTTATGGCACATCAAACATTTATATATCATTTTCTTCGTAAATTTGGTTTATTTTATTTTTCAAACGTACAAAAATTCACAATGACTGAAATTCGACGTACTTCTTAGTTCGATTATTTCACACGGAAACGCGTAGGCGCTGCAGATGTGGAATACACATCTTATTTGAAAAACATATGTAACTGTCATTAGGTTGGCGATGCATTTTAATTGTACAGTCAAAGCAATCAAAATAGTGATTGTGACAATAAAATAAAAATGACACAATTTATAATTCTGTGCTCACAAGTTAAAAGTGCTAAAGTCAATTTTTTCGATTTTCAAGAGCACCGAATAACGATTAAAATCTGAATAATAAAAAATTTATATTTTATAAAAAATGGTTATAGGCCATTAGTAATGGATAATTTTTATAAAATATAAGTTTTTAATATAAATTTTTTAATATTCAGATTTTAATCGTTATTCGGCTCTCCTGAAAATCGAAAAAATTGACTTTAGCACTTTTAACTTGTGACCACAGAATTAATTTTTTAACAATAAATTGTAGATGCATACAATAAAATTTAGCAAAATTAATTTTAAATTATCAGAAAAGTGAATTTTGGTAAATTTTATCGTATATTTTGGAAAAAGAAAAAATATTTATTTGAAAAAAGTTATTGAAAAATTTTTAACTTAACTTGAAAAGTATTTGGCAGTACTTGGTCTTCGCAGCGCAAAAACTCAAAGCCGATTGCTTGAGGAACGGATAAAAAAATAAAACGGAAATAAAAATTTTTGTCTCCAAAATAAATAGTAATAAAAATACAAATAGTACTAATAATAAAGACAAAGTAGAAGATCAAGTGTTATAGATGTGGATTAACATCGCATTTAGCAAATAAATGTTTTCACATAAAATCGGTTTGCCATTTAAACTCTGTTTGTACAAAAAAGTTGAATGCGAATAATAATATTATTGCAAATATGTAATATTGAAATGGAAGAATTAAGCATGGTTTCCACGATGGCGAGGCGAAAAAATTAGTCAAACTAAAAAGGGGAAGGAATAAAAAAATAACATGAGAAAAATTTTTTATTCATTTATTTTTGACGTTTCGAGACTTCATCACCTATAACTTTATTTGTGTTTGTATTGATATACATTTGGAGACATTTCATAATTTAACTTACATTTTTTAACTTTATTAACATCCATTACTGGATTAATGCTTTATATTTAATTATTGCCTTTACAAAACAAAATCCAAATTAACGGTTCTATTTTGAAATTTATTTTATTCCGAATTATTTTTTCAAATTGACATATGAATTCCGAAAATCAGCGGCTAATCCGAAAAAAGATGATCCATTTCATCTTTTTCTCGGATTACACGTTCAATTTCGGAGTGCTGAATTAAAATATTAAAAACTGGACGTCTCAATTTTTCTGTCAAAATGATATTTTGTCTCTATCGTACTATTGGTGAATTTTCACTTTCTCTTTTTAGTTTGACTAATTTTTTCGCCTCGCCATCGTGGAAACCGCGCTTTAGTTATTTTAGAATTAGACAATGAGCGATGACTCGGTTGCGAACGCGAAGTTGTGGCTCGAAATAAACGTGGAGAATAGGGTTAAAAAATTTGAGTTTGAGGGGGTTATAAAATTTGAGTTACGTACTGTGGTACAAACCTGGAAGTTCTGGGGTACGTGTCAACCCGACTTGAGTTTGAAGGCAAAAGTTTACAATTAAATTTATATGTGATTAACGAAGATCGCCATCCGTTATTAGGACGGGAATGGATAAATAAATTAATCGTTGATTGAAATAAAATGCTCAATAGTGGAGCGGTAAATGAAATTTCAGTCTCGGCAGGAACGGAAGACATTAGGGTTAATTACCCTATTGACAAATACAAGTCAGTTTTCGACAGTTCAATTGGTACAATTGAGGGACTACAAGCTGACTTAAAGATGAAAGAGCATGTGCAACCAGTTTTTTGTAAAGCTAGGCCGATACCATTCGCCATTCAAGATAAAGTTGAAGCCGAAATTAATAACTTGGTGAATTAGGGAGTTCTGGAAAAAGTAAATACAAGTGTGTGGGCTACATCTCTGGTAAGTCATGAAAGCGAACGGGTCAGTGAGGCTCCGCGGTGATTACAGGGTCACAGTGAATCCAAAGTTAATCATAGACGATCATCCACTTCCAAAAATTGAGGAGTTGTTTGCATCAATGGCCGGGGGGGGGGGGGAGACATATACAAAAATTGACCTCTCAAATCATATCTGCAATTACAAGTGAGATCTAAGGATCGTAACGTGTGGGTGTGGGTGTTAAACACACATAAGGGATTATACAGGCCGACGCGACTGATGTATGGTATTGTGTCGGCCCCTAATATTTGGCAGAGGCAGATCGAGATGATTTTGCAAGACATAGAGAGCGAGCCCGTTTTCATCGATGACATACAAATTACAGGTCCAATGGATGAAATCCATTTACAACGGTTGGACAGTGATTTGTCTAGGCTACAAAAACACAATATGCGGGTTAATCTAGAAAAATGTCACTTTTTTACAAACCAAATAGGGTATTGTGGTTATCTCATCGATAAACTGGAAATCCACCAGATGAATTCAAAAATTGAAACAATACGAAATATGCCCGTACCTGAGAATGTTCAACAAGATAAAATTCAAAAACTTGTATAGAAATAACAAAGGAGAAATTGAATTTGTTTCATATTAAAATTATACACTATCCGATCGGCTTTACTTTCTGATCCGAATACATAGAAGACAGAAGTTAAGGTTATTGTTCCAGATTTAAAGGAACAAATAAATGTATGATTAGTTTCGACATTGGATTCGGCATCTAAGCTATCAGCTTTCACGATTTTCACGCCGGTGTTCAATGTCTAGAGCTAGTAGCTTCACTAGCTGCAAAAGTGGAAAATCTTAGAATCGGCGGTAAATCGCCAGACTTGATTGCCAAATTATTTTCGTTATTTATCCTGCTATTTAAAATTTCTATAAAAGCATAATACACAAGGATGTTATTTTCAATAAAATGATTAAATGCATTAATCTCTGCACTTCATTCTAAAACAAATATCTTCAAACATATGAAGCATGGTAACGGTAAAATATTGCTGACGGATTAATTTGAAACCGCGCTTAAAGCGCTCGTTAACGAATTCGAGAATCCAGCAACAGATGGTTACGAATCTAGATTGATTTGCTTCAGCGGTGGTTAGTTGATCGGCGATATTATCTGAATATATTATGTGACACCTTCATAACCAAACGATTTCAACTCTCTAATATAGAAACATTTCCAGACATGAAACGCAGTTTCAAAAGATTTCTTCTTTTCCAATCATATTTTTGATTATTCTTACGTCAAATTTAGTCGATGCATGCGACCATATTTGTAGATAACATATTAGTCACAAAAAGGGATCATAAAAGTTTTGAGTGGGTTCCTAAACTTTTGAGGGCTGTAAAATATAAATATATTGGTAAGTTTCTCCCGGAAAGTTAGACTTTTCATAAGGCATGGGTCTCATCAGTGTACAGTTTGCGTCAAATTTCGCAAATTTTCCTTTTAAATATCGTAAAAATTTGAATGTATAAAATTAACACAATCGAGTAACGTTGAGGTAACGGCAACTTTGAAAGGTGCACGAATATTTAAAAATTCGAATGTTTCAACTAATAAATTCGCTCAACATATTCAACATTTAAAATTTAATTCAGAATGTTGGAATTTTGTTTGGCATTTAAAATTTCAATTAATAAAAGTAAATTTTTACAATTTCTATTCATTACATTCGACGACAAAAAATGATATGAGGCTTAAATTTGAATTTTGATTAATACAATTATAAACTTTTAATTTTGGAATCCTGGATTTTTGAATGATCTTGAATTTTATTTCTGTTTTAATCACGGTAATCTGGTAATTATTATCACGCTAGAATCCATATTAGATGATGAAAATCACTTTTGCACCTTCGCCCCTTGGATGGATTTGTGTGTACCTAAATTGCCGAAATAAGCTTTGTACTCGACAAATATTTTACACCAGTGTTAATAGTTTTTATTCTAAATTTAGCTTTTAATTTAATTAGAATGAATTAACCTGTTTCATTAAATTTGTTGATCATTTGAATTTCAAATTACTTTGAAACTTATTAATAAAATTTTGAGATTGTGGGAAATGATAAAAAATAACCTATTGATTCAGAAATTTTTAATGATTTTTTGAATTTTTAACCAAAATTTCAGTGCGGTGGTACAACAGAAGTGATAGCACACGTCTACAAAACATTAAAATTACAAAGAGTTTTCAAAGGCTTCAATGCTGCAGGATTAGGGTTGAATAAATCAAAATGTGATATTTTTAATGTTTATTAAATGTTTTAGCCAATATATTATAGAGTTAAGATGTATTATGTGGGTTCGTTTTTTAACAATGATCGATGCGTATACCAAATAGATAGCCATTTTTAAAAATAAGTTCAGTTACAACAGAATCTACAAAAATTAAATTAAAATTAAATTTTTAGTAGTTTCGGTTTACCGGATAGTTTAGTACCAAATAATGGACGTTCATTTTGTTCTTTTGATATGGATAAGCTTTATATCGTTGTTTGACATACCTTGAATTCTTCGGAACACTCAACAATTGACGGTTAAAACGTTTAAAAATATAAAAAAAATTGTGGAAGCAGAAGAATACAAGAGAAGTAAACCAAATCACAGTTTAGATTTTGCTCTGTTTATATTTAGCTATAGAACGACAAAGCATTGTTGCATTATGGGACCTAGTACATAATTAAGAAAGGAACTATGTTTAACTGAAAAATTGAATCCGCTGCTCTCCTGTTCTAACAACCTTTAATGAATTAAATTTTTTTAAAGAATTAAATTTGAGAAATTCTAAAAAAAAAATATTCCAATCAAATTCAAGTTGACCATTTAAGCAAGAAGTTAAATTGATAGCTGTCAGGAATATATAAAATTAAAATCTAACCTTATTGGCACCCTGTATATAAATTACTGAGCTGCTAATCGACTGTTTAAAATTAAAATCAAAAAATTGTTATTCTTAATTTGTTATTAAAAATATGTATATGCACTAATAAAATGTAGGTAATATATTATTAAATTGTAAAACTATTAAGTTTTAGTTTTAATTGTCGTTTACTAAATTTTCAACGTCCGAAACGTAAACTTCTAAATCGGATGGCAGTGGATCATCTTTTAGATATTTTTGTTCAGGCGATAAAACTTTTGGCCATTCAAATGCATTCTTTAAATCTTCACAACCCGCTGTATGTGGCCTTTGATTATTATGTTGGTGATGATGACGTTGCTGATTATTATTTGTTGTTGTAGTAGGTTGTGTTGCAGATGATTCCATTACAAATGATTTAGATGTTGATGGTTTATTTTGAAGTGATACTTGTCGCTTAAAATTTATTGGCTGTGCTGTTGTTTTTAAACTAGCACGTGGAATATTTGATATGCTACCACGTTTCAATGATGATTTATTACTATTACTATTGTTACTATTATTCGATGTTGATAAACGTGATATTGAATTTGTATTATTATTTATTAGCTCTTTATTATTTGTATGACTATTTTTACGGGAACGTGGTTTATTATTTTTATCGGATTGTTGCGATAATACAATTAAATCATCATTATTTATAATCAAATCATTGTCAAAATTATCTGTATACCGTGATCCGGTTTTACCAGTTTTTATTGACGATGAATTTGATTTTTGTAAATTTGTGATACTATTACGACGACTCGATCGATCTAAACTATTATTCTGCTTGGATAAATTCGTTGTACTGGAGCGCATTATATTGTTCGAGCTGCCACCAAGATTTTTTAATTTATTTAAATTTGTATTCGAATTACTTATGCTTGAGCGACGTGGATGATATGAATTTGCTAAATTTTGATTTGAATTTGATAAACCTGTTTGGTTTAGATTCGATGAAATGCTACCACGTCGATTACTATTACCACTACTACTATTAAAATTATTGCTTTGACTAACTAATTTATTATGATTAATATTACTATTATTATTAATATTTATATTACTTCCGCTAGCACTTTTATTAATCCGGAATGTTGCTGAATTGACTGTTGAATTTTTTGATTCATTTATATTTACATTTTCATATATTGGATTGCTACCGCCTAAATCAACGAGCGGCTTTTTGGGATTAAGTGTTTCATAATTTGGTTCCGATATCAAATTATTATCATCTTTATTTTGATTATCGTCATCGTTAATATTGTTGCTGTTATCCCCTTCACCGTTATTACTATTATTACCATTTGTTGTTGTATTTTTTGTACGGATTAAAAGGGCGGTTCGTCGATTATTACGATCATCGGCACCAACTCGATTTTTATCGGAACCGAAACCAAGACGTGTTTTTTGTATCCGTTTTGTACTCCGTGTTATTCCGGTCGGCCCGATAACATGCGTTTTCACAGACCCATTATTTTTTGATAATTTTAAACTAAATTTAAACGGCGGTTTGTACACAACTTGTAATCGAACCTTTTCATTTAAATTACCAACCGATTTTATTTTCTTCGGTGACCGCTGTGTCAATCGTTCGGGGGTCGATTGTGATTTACTTAATACCTTTGATACTTTTGATGGGTGCTCGACTGGTTCTTTTGTCGTCGGTTCATTACTGACGACCGCCGAATTCGATGATACAATTGGGGATTCTAACAACCATTTATGTACTTTACCAAATGTGCTCGAATGACTATTGTCAGTTCGTTTTGAATAATCGATTATCTCTTTATGTTTTGATGATTTTGTAATCATGGTAAGTTTCGTTGGTTTCTTTGTTTTTATTGGGATGGAATCTGTGATTTGAGGAGTTTTGATCTGTTGCTCTTCAGCAACAACTGGAGCCGAAACTCGTTTTTTCTTTTTAGCTGCTTTTTTCGGACTGTCGCTTGAATTATAATTGGCATTAGTGGTACCGTTGGTATTGGTAATAGTGGTATTATTGGTTGGTTTCTTTTTGCGGCGATTCATCCTGTTTATTAAAGTGCTTGATTCCTTTGCTCCTTTTGCTCGTTCGCCTCGTACTTTCTTCTTTAATGGTACTTTTGATCGTATCGCTGTGTGAACAATCACCTACAATGCAAACAGCACAAAATTATTATCGATTTTCAGAAAAAAAAAAAAAACACAAAGTTCACTTACCCCATTGTTGTCGTCCGGTAATCTCACTGTTTCGGTTGTTGCACTGTGCATTATAGTTACAGATTTCAATTTCAGATTTGGTTTCTTCCCGAGAATCTTCACACTCAGTAACTAGTGAGACGAAAGAAAAAAATTTAATTATAATTAAAAATTATTGCATTTTCAAAATGATAAGCTTAAAAAACTACTATTGTTCCTGATAAACTTTAATTACATGTTTAGGATGCGTCTTTATACGGACGTCCTATGATATCGGACGATGATAACGCATTTAAAGTTTGAGTTGAATTTTTTTAAATATTTTGAATTATTGTACGCGTTGCATAATGTTAAACTTTTTAATTACAATGAATTTGATTATCAATTGCAATCATCAAATGTATTAATTAAAACTCGAAAAACAATTGAATAGATTTAGGTCCAAATGGTGCTCACACCATTCGAAAATGACGCCCCCCCCCCCTGCCGGTCTTGGGCGAATGGACTGACAAAGTGCATGAGACGATGATTCAGGCACAGGTTAATGACCTTGAGACGTCTGCTTCTGGCCCCAATCAAAATTCCACTATTTTCAATCAACCAGCAATTTCTAGAATTTCGCAAAACACTATTATCGGAAATATCGAAAATTGATCAACACAATTCTCGATCCCGCTCAAAGTCAAATCCTAATCGTAACTATAATTCTTGGACGCAACTTGGTTTGAATAAGTCAAGACAAAATTCACCAAATTTTCAAAGGTCATATCATCAAAATTCTGATGATCCGTCTGCTTCAAAAGATTTTTCGTGTTAAGGCATTGCCTCAGCCTCATGCAAAACGGAAAACCAGTATTTAAAATCGTCAAACCCAATTTTTGGATAAGTTGCTTCACTTTGCAATATGAAAATTACTAATAAATAGTTCTAATCTATAAGTTACACCTTAATCTAAAAAAATTGTATTAAAATTGATTAAATTACATTCAAAGTCAAGCAAAAATCCGTCCGTCAAAATATAAAATTGGAGTTTTTTTAATGAAATTAAATCAATTTGAATTAAATTTTTTACGAATAATGTGGAACTTATAGATTCAAACTATTTTTTAATAATTTTCATATTGAAAAACAAACAATTTTGCCAATAATTGGATTTGACGGTTTGAAATGCCGGTTTACCGTTTGTGCATGGGGCAATGCGTTAACAATCATCAACGTTTCGGAACTAATGCAAAAAAAATGTAAAACCGGTTGTCAATTTTTATCTAGATCTAATACTTTCGATAATAGCGTACCAAAAAATCATTAAGTCATTCGCAACTGGCGGAGTGCAATTCAGACGCATTTTTTGATTGGTACAGGCGCAGATGTCTCGGTCTTGCCGGCTCGCTTTGTTCGGAACCCAAGGGTCGATCAATCATTCAGGTTGTTTGCAGCGAATGGCTCTACAGTGAACGCTTTCGGAACCAATAATTTAAAGCTTGACATCGGACTGAGCCATGAATTCTCCTGGGAGTTTATCATTGTTGACGTGTTGATGCCTATCATCGGCGCAGATTTTCTAAGGAACACCGGGTTTCTCGTGGTTATACAAAGACAAAGGCTTATAGACCCTATCTAGGATCGACAAGTCAGTGACGGACCCAGGAGTCTTCAACGTTATTTCAAAATTTCAGACAGTAATTTACGGCGACATCAACCTCGACGTTATAAAACATAATGTGATTTACAAACTAGAGACGAACGGACTAGTCCATTACATTTCCTTGGTCCAGTTCATTACATTTAATGTTAAAAAAAGAATGGAAAGTGAAGACCGTGTGGACATTTCCGAGCACTTAATCGGGTCACGATTCCGGACCAGTACCCAATTCCACATATCCAAGATTTTAAACAACGAGGCTGCTCTATTTTCTCAACGATAGATCTTTTCCAGACCTACCACCAAATCCCCATCGAACCGACAGACATTCCAAAATAGCAATTTCGACACCTTTTGGACTTTTTGAATTTTTTAGAATGACTTTCGGCTTTCGCAATGCAGCACAGTCGTACCAACACCGTATGCTCTCAGTTCTACGAGAACTCGACTTCTGTTTTGTGTATTTGGACGACGTGCTCATTACCTCACATATCGAACACCTCAAAAAGCACGGTCAAGACGGTCCCCTCAAGAGCACGGCCTTGTAGTAAACGTGAACAAATGCAAGTTTGCAAAATACGAAATTGTATTTTTAGGCCACATGGTAACTGAGCAAAGTATCTTACAATGGCATGAACGGGTTCCAATCATCAAAAAGTTCGAACGGCGACTGACGGTAAAATAACTTAAACGCTTTTTACGGATGGTTAAATTTTATCGTTGTTTCATTCCTGGTGCTACGGCCGACCAGGCATTACTGAACGACTATCTAAAAGGTTACAGTGGTCGACAGCAACTATAAAAGCGTTTGATAACTGTAAATATAAACTTATGGGCGCTACCTTACTGATTCATCCTTCATCATCAGCACCTCTGGCCATTATGGTCGACGCTTCCGATACGGCGATCGGAGTAGTGATTCAGCAGTGCATTTTGGATACTTGGCAACCACTCGGATTCTTTTCGGTACGTCTCAATGATAAGCAAAAAAGATACAGTGCTTATGATCGTGAACTTCTCGCGGTTTATTCGGGTGTCAAACACTTTCGCCACCTCCTCAAAGGTTGTACTTTTATGCTTTACACAGATCATAAACCCTCTGATCTACGCTTTTAATCAGAATCCGGAAAAAGCATCCCCTCGTCAGTTTAGACACTGAGATTTCATTGGCTAATTCACAACCGATATCCAGCACATTTCTGGCATGGAAATAACATCGTCGCAGATACCCTCTCACATATTAATCAAATTACCATTCCCAGCAGTATTGATTATGCGGTCATCGCAGACTTTGACATCAATGACAAAGAACTTCAAGAAATCTTAAGGAGTAATTCTGTTCTCAAATGCGAGAAATTCGCGGTTGCTTTCAATTCAAAAACCTTAATTCATTGCGATATTACAACTATTACACAGGGCATTCATTCCGCTAAAATTTCGAAAACAAGTTTTTGATGCGTTTCATAATCTTTCTCATCCTGGCGTCAAAGCGGTCTTTAAACTTTTGACTCAGAATGTTATTTGGCCATATATTAATAAAGACGTCCAGAAAATGGCACAAAGCTGTGTAGCTTGTCAAAAGGTTAAAGTCTCTCGACACACTAAATCTCCACTTAGTACATATAAATTAACTTCTCAACGCTTTTCGATTATTTACCTCGATATCATAATTCCATTACCAGTTTCTGATAATCAGCGGTACTGCATCACGTTAATTGACAGATACACCCGCTGGCCCGAGGCGGTAGAGAATGGTGAAGCTGTTGAAGTTACAGGAAAGGCTCCATTTGACATAAGGTCATGAACAAATTTACATCGTATTAAATGAAGTACTAAGGGTTTCCCATTAATATAAATTTGGTATCCGAACGCCAGTTGATTGGAAAAGGTTGCGACGTGAAGTTAGCGAAAGTTAAACTTCGGGAGAACATCGGGACACCGTGACATGCTGGTTATTAAAACGTTAACAACTGTTGGACATGTAAAAGGTGTGAAAATTTCTCAGTGAACTGATGAATGTTATAGTAATGTGACAAGTGTAGAATTTGCCTACAAGTAAAAATAACGCGTCTTAAATGCCAAAGAACGCCCAACGTGCATGAAATGTACTCGATTTACATAGTTCATTTGTATGTAAGTGGGCCAATGAGGGCATCGTCAGCTGCCGGTGAAAGATATATTTTAAACCCGATATACAAAGATATATTTGTTGCTATACGCAAAAACCCTACACTATATGTAAATAGGGGTAAATGAACACAAACTAAATTCCAAGAAGAAATTTTTCAAGTTAAACAAGCATCGGATGAACCAATTACATTCAATGAAGCTATAGAGGATCAAATCAAAAAGGAATGGGTTAAAGCAACGGAAGAAGAAATAAACTCACTAAATGAAAATAAAAAACATGGGAATTAGTTAATTTACCCGCTTATAGAAATGGTGGGTTTCTGTTTTTTTTGTAAATGGGTTTAAAAAATTAAGACAAACGATAAAGGTGGAACAACACCATTTTAGGCCAGGCTAGTACTCAAGGTTTTACGCAAAAATATGGTTTCGATTATAATGATTTTTTTGCTCCAGTGGCCACGGTAAACGACAAAACTTGGTATGCAATGCAAGTTAATTACTCACTATTAAGCAGCTTTTCTGACTGGTGAATGTGATTTAAACCAAGAATTCTATATGTTGCTACCCCTGGTTTAAATTGAATTTATATCGTCTAAAACAATCAGCACGATTTTGGAGCCAGGCAGTGCATAAATTGTTATTGGATTCTGGTTTTACACAAAGTAATTTGATTAATGTTTATACAAACAAATTGAAGGTGATCAATGATCGTTTTTGTTATGTCATTATTTATTTTGATGACGTGCTTACCACGAGTATAAATAATTACTTGATTAGGAAATTTGAAAAGGCATTAAGCTTAAAATTTAATTTACAAAATTTAGGAGAAAGCAAATCATATCTTGGCAGTTTAAAATTCAAAAGTTTCTGATATGCCAATGAGTGTTAATTACGGATATTGCTCCAAGTGTGGCAATATTGTCACAAAAAGTCTCCAAGCCCAGACAAGAAGATTGGAATGAGGCAAATAGAATTTTAAAATATTTGAAAAATTATATTAATTTAAAATGGATTGGTTCTAGCGGTAGCTAATTTTGAATGTAATGCGAATAACGCGAAAAGCAAATGATGGCTTTGTTTTCAAAACTTTTGGGGCAACAGTAAGTTGCGGATACAAAGAGTAGGTTTAGTGGCCGCCTCATGAATGGAATCTTAGTTCATTGCTTTTTGTAATGCAGTTAAAGAGGCGAAATGATTGAGACGAGTACTCGGTGATTTTGATATTGAGATGAATGGTTCGACTGTTGTGTTTGAGGATAACCAAAGTTGTTTTAAGTTTTCAAAATAAGAAAAATCCTTAGAACATTCCAAACATATCGGCATAAGACATGTTCATTGAAGGACAATATCGGCAAAGGCATCATAGAATTCGCACAGGGTGCGCCATCTTTTATGTCAGTATGTAAATATTGAATAACTTTGACATTTGTCAACCGATTGACTTGATTAAACATGTTTTTGAAACGTCAATTCAATACAATTTTAACCATGAATCGCTTCACACCGAAACAACACGCCGAAATAATGACGCTGTACATTGAAAATATTCGTTCAGTTTTGTTAACCTGAGGCCAACAGACACTGTCTGATAATATTATTCGTCGTTTGGTGTCGAATTTTGTTGAGCACGGGACAGTGAGCGGGCCAAGACGTTCCAATGAATTGGTTGAAGCGGTCAGAGACAGCGTTGCCCAGAACCCAAAAGTATCGTATCGTCGCCGCACTCAACATTTTGGCGTCAGTGGAACCACTTTGCGGCGCATTTTGAAGGTTGATTTGCATTTGTTTCCGTATAAAGTGCAATTAACACAAAGAATATTGCCGACAAACCGTCCACGTTGCATGAAGTATGGCTAACTCTGGCGGCGTTAATAAGCAAAATTGCCGCATTTGGGGAACGGAGAATCGACACGAGATTCATGAAACGCCATTGCATGACCAAAAACTGACTGTTTGGGCCGGCGCCAAAACCATCATTGGACCATATTTTTTCAAAGAAAACGAAACAGTCGATGGAAATCGATATCAGTGCATGTTGGCATGTCTGCCCGCAAATGCCTGAAAAAGGTCTTTACTGGTATCAACAAAACGGTGCACCATGCCACACTGCAAATCAAACAATTCTTTTTGTGCAACGAAAATTCTCTGGACATCTGATATCAAAAAGAGGCAACATTGACTGGTCACCCAGATTTCCAGATTTAACCCCTCCGGACCTCTTTTAGTGGGGTTATTTGAAAAGCAAAGGGTACGCCAGCAAGCTTCAAACCATTGACGAGCTCAAGGCAAACATTCGTGCCGAAATCATCGCTATATCGCCCGAGATGCTCGAAAAGGTATTGGAAAACGCAGCAAAAAGGGCACATTTTGCTTTGGCCAATAAAGGTGGCCACTTAATTGATGTTATAATCAAAAACTAGTCCAAATAAATTGCAAAGGACCAAATTTAATAAAAGTAACTCATATATAGAAATCGGTTGTTTTTTTTTCAAAGTTATTCAATGTTTGCATACCGATATAAAAGATGGCACACCCCGTATGTAGACCAGACCGTTATCAAAATCAAAATACATAAATTTAGAGAATCAGTTGTGTTTTCAAATGAAGTAATGCTTTGAAAACAGTTTATTTGATAAACTGAGAACAAGCTTTACTATCCGTACAGAGACAAATATTTTGTCGTTAACGAGGAGTAAGTTCCAATTCCAGCACCAAGTCCAGAGCTAGAGGCATCGGTAAACCACCGAGAAGAAGCTGATCTCAGGGAGTAATCTATCGTTAACCATATCGATTTCTGGTATCAATGAACTATAGTTGCTAATAATTAATCTATGCCACACAGTTGCAGCAAAAATATTCACGCCCCAATGCACTTCAGGCGAGCGCAACTGAGCAACCAAGACTAGAATGAAGCTGTTCAACTGAGGCAGATGCAGAGTAGACTTTATTGCAAGAATTGGAGTAGAAGACACAGCTTCAGCAATGGCTAAACAAGCAATATTTTGTAACTTTTATTAAAGAAGTCTTTAATTTCACTAAAGGCCACCAAACAATGGAAGCGTAAGAGAGGATTGGTAAAACCAGTGATTTATAGAGACAAATTAACATTTTGGAACTCAAGCCCCAGGAATTCCCAAAACATCTTCTACACTGCCAGAATATCACAGCAGCTTTTGAATTTTGCAATTAAATTGGTAATTCCAGGAGAGTTTACTTCCAAGATGACACCAAGATGCTTCATTTGGTTTGATGTGGTAATCGCAGAAAGAGAGGAACAGATAAATTTCAACATTTCTACACTTAGTTAAGCTAACCAGATCAGTCTTAGATTTGTTAACGTGTAATCCCTTCACAATAAACCTTTCTACCACTATAAGTAGGGCCTATTTCTTTAAGTCGGATAAAACATTTAGATATTTACCTGAAGCTGTAACAATAAGCTAAGCCTAGCCTAATAAGGTTTGCTTAACCTTTCAAATTCTCTTTCAAGACCGAAATTCCCTTGATGTGCCGAGTAGAGGAACAAGCTCGAGGGAGAAAGATCCCAACCGGTTAACGAAATAAATAAATAGGAAACTTAACATTAAATATGAAACTATTACGGTATGGTTTAAACGGTGATCTTTTAAGGTTAATGGAAAAAGAAATGTTTCTGTGACCAGATGTGATGAAATCTTTCATCTACTGGTTAACGTACCTGGTACATTATTTCAAATTAATTAGGCACAAGTATATTTTAAGTAACTTTCTAACATTTTCCTCTCAATTTAGGTTTTGGATTAGTAAAAATTGCCAAAATAAGTACCTGAAGGCTCTACTGTGGTAAAATACTGGAGTCCTCGGAGACTGCGAGGCCACAGAAAGTAATAGCTTCAAGTCCTATCATCCCGAGTCATCTCCAACGGCCGCATGGTCCTTGGACAACAACTAAGGCTGAATCTTTGGAGTTACTACTGATAACCCACTTTTCGGAGTAATCTGAACTGGCGCCTGAAATGCCAAATGCTTTTTTGGGTTCAGGCGTTGAAAGTCGTATAATAAGCAGAGGAAGTTAGTGTGGGCAATTATGAGCTTTAATCCATATAAGTCAGCTGGGCCTGATGGCATTATTCCTGCGGATATTCAGCAAGCCATTGACTTGGCTCTATCGACTGAGGGAAACGTAATATTTATACCTAAGGCGAGAAACAACTCTGTTTGCCATCCCAAAGACCTTAGGCCTATAAGCTCATGCTCTTTTCTATTAAAAATATTACAATAGAAAGACAAAAGAAGCTTAGATTGGAGGCTCTATGGAGCCAGCTAGATGATCGAAATCTCAACAAGTGTACTGTAAATCGCCAGTTGGCTGGATAGATCAAAAGCTGAGATGCAGGATCGTGAATGCTAAACTGTCTTGTCCCCCTTCTTTGGAACTCGGTCATAAATGATCTGTTACTGGACCTAGAGAGGCAAGGTCTTAGAGTGATTGTTTGTGCAGATGACATTGCTATTTGTGTCTTTGGTAAGTATCCTTGTACTTTAAGAGATCGCATGCAAACCGCACTTGGTCTCCTTTCTAAATGGCCCAACAGTTGTGGACTAAATGTTAATCCACGTAAAACTGAGGTAGTCCTCTTCTCTAGGAAATACAAACTTCCTCAGATTGGTCCTCTTACTTTAAATGGCATTAGCTTGACCTTTACTGATAAAGCGAAATACACGGATGTTGTTTTGGACAGCAAACTTAGTTGACAGTCTAATATTTTAGAAAGAGTAAAGAAAGCTATAATAGCGCGATGGGTCTTGAACTCCTAATCGTATACTGGCTCTATATCTCAGTGATAAGGCCAATACTTTTATATGGGATTGTTGTTTGGTGGTCAGCTTTAAACATTTAGCTAACCAAAAGTTGCTGATGAAAATTCAGAGAACTTTCTTCACCTTGTGCATTAGTGGAGCACTTAGGGGTACACCCACTCAGGCATTGGAGCATTGGAAGTTCTTTTTCATCTCATACCCCTAGATATTCTGAGCACTCAAATGCCAGCGAGCACAGCCATATGGCTCAAATCCATTTCTATGTGGACCTGTAGATTCCATTACCATCTTTTGAGGAAAGGTTTCGTACCGATATTCTCTCCAAAGAGGACTGGCTGAATGAAGAGATGTTGAGTCTTGAGTTTTAATCTTCTTCACGGATGGTTCAAAAATGAATGGTAGGGTTGGAATGTTAACCTCTCATTTCGTCTCCATTTCGACTATTGCTGCGTTTTTCAGGCTGAATTTATTGTGACAATGGAGGCCGTGGATTGGTTTAGGAATAATGTAGTATCTGTAAGGGATATTCGTATTTGTACGGGCAGTCAGGCTACTATTAAAACGCTACGAGCTTATTTCTTTACATCGAAGGTAGCCCAGAGCTGTCTGTCATCTCTTAACGAGATGACAGATCATTTCAATATCCACTTAACGTGGGTACCAGGGCACTTCAGTGTTGCGGGGAATAAAAAGGCAGATGAAGTTACTCGGCAGGGTACAAATTGCATCACTTTACTAAGTAAGGTAAATGTTGAAATTCCGCTCGCTACACGCAAACTCTTGCTTCAGGAAGAAGCTAGGAAACCAGCGAACTATAGATGGTCCAATGGTACCTCGTATGTTATAACTAGACAGATTTGGCCAAAACTAGATCTGGCAAGAACTGGACAGCTGTTAACACTTCAGCGTCGCTATACTAGTACGGCCGTGGGGGGTTGTTACAGGACACTGTCTCATAGGTGAGCATGTGCGAAGACTAGGAGTGAAGATTTAGAGAAGGAAGAAACTGTACTCCATCTACGCTGCATTTGTCCCCGTCTAGCGTTAAGCAGATGGACATTTTTAGGAGCTCCTCTCCTCAGTGACCTGGCGGATCTCAATGGGATAGACGTCAGGTATATTCAACGCTTCGTTATAAGGTCTGGATGGTTCAGTGAGTGGAGCCGAGAAAAATTTTATGTGGTATGGCTACGGACGATTTTTGGCTCTATGCCAAAAATGTCCCGTATGATAGCCACCTTAACCTAACCTAACCTAACAATTAAAAATTACGACAATTAGTTTTAATATAAAAATTACTTTTAACAGAAGATTAACAAACATTTCAAATTTCTACGAGATCGGAAGCGATTAAGAATGTTGAGGATAACCAGCAATAAGAAGAAAGATGAAGTGTATTGAGAATGACTGTCACAATTGGTTGATTTAATGAAATGTATGATGTTACAGCTTATTTTGAACTAACTTTTATTTTTTGCTAATTTAGGAGGGTACCTCAGGACATAAGCATGAACATTTTTACTGTAATGTACCGCAATTTAATTACCAAAAACAATTAACTACAATCTAGCGTATGTCGTTTTTACCAGAAAACGTAAACTTACAATATTTCTCAATATCCACAGGTATATCGCCCCAAGTACTAGTAATATTACGAATTTTCTTTTTTTTTTGTCGGAATTATTATTAAAAAGATTTATTTGTTTGGTAAAATTTAATATAAAATTATCTATTGTAACTTACCAATAATACAAAAACAGCTACAACAATTAATGCTACCGTGTACCAATTCGAAATCATCCATTTCTTAAACGATGCTATGCTCTCTTCCGATAATAGTAATTTTCTAAGAGTGGCTAGCGGGCCTGATGGATCAACTTCGCGACATTTTTGAAAAACATCGCAATATCTAAAAAAACAGTTAAACATTAATTGAAAAATGAAAATATAATTTAAAAAATGTACAAACCCATTATAATCGTTACAGGGTGTTCCCGGTTTAGCAAACATATCAGGTACATCGTATGGTATTTCATTCCATTCGAATGAACTTTTACACGGATTATTTTCACCAGGAATTTTACAGCATAATTCACAAGCCTTGGTTTTCAAATCACTTGGGCCGGGTATACATTGACACGATTCTAGACCATATGCTAGACATATCGAACCAGTACAATCCTATTATATACAAAAAAAATCACAAAATTTATTTTATTAATTGTTTGAAGAATTAAATAAATACTCACCCCCATATAGCACACGAATTCTTTATTGCAAATTGTTTTATTTGGTTTATTGATCGATGGTGGACATTGTGGCATATTTCCATCACAAAAACTAGGATCACGACATCCGTTATCGTCACGACACTTATCACCTTTTCTTAATTGACATTCCGGTGTACAACACGGTCCTTGAGATGGGCTACATTTCGAACTGTAAAAAAAAAAAAATTATTTATGACGGGCCCCTTCCCAACTGTATGCATACAAATAAATTCAACTTACTGTGGCGTTAATGTGCACGGCTTTTCCTCATTAGTTGTATGCCGTGACATTGGATAACAGCACGAATCTTTACAATCTTCCTCCCATCCGCAGTCACATTCTTCGCCTTGTTCAACAACACCATTCCCACATATCGAAAGCTGGCGTTCTATAAAATAAAAACCAAACAATATTTTTATAATTTATGCTTTTTTTAATATGAATGTTAATATTTTCGATTATTTAATTTATTTATACATTTGAAATAAAATAATAAAAAAATGTTTTTATTTTAATCGTTGTTCAAATTGTATAAATTATTTTGCGTTAAAATATTAATGTATGGACAGAAAAACAAAAAATTAACAGATAATAATTTTAATTAATTCATAAAATAATGTGTGTGAATTCACTATTATACTACGTTCTATGAGGCTGAATTATTCATTTGGCTTTGCAATATTAATTGGAAATATTGGATATGAGTGAAACTAAAATAGCCGTATCGTAAAAATGTCTACAAAAAAATTTGATTGCGACAAGTAATTAGTTGATAACAGTTGACACTTTTTTACAATTTGTTTTAAACGTTTTTTTTGTTTACCCAAGCGGAGCCAAACTCCGTTTCTGTGGACATTTCATCGAGGCTTCTACCGAGCATTTTACGCTAATATTATAATATTCAAGTTTCCTCATATATCGCGCAAAATAAAATTGCACATCTACAAGGCGGTGATAAGACTAGTTATCACCTTTGGTTAACTGAGTGTAAGATCATAAGAAGAATTCTCGGTCCCATTAAAGAGGGAGCCACGTTCAGAATGCGAATGAATCACGAGATCAGAAATGATCTCGATAAAGTCGATATCATTGGATTCATAAAATCGTCAAGGCTAGGATGGCTTGGTCACGTATTTCGTTCACAAAATCGGACCACTAAACAGGCCTTGGAGTCGGCACCAACCAAAGTAGGACCTCGTGTGAGACCACATATTAAACAATTAAGCCGAAATAGTACATCACTGTGTATCCGCCATATTTTTTCTGCGCGAGAACTGTCAGAATTCCAGCGAGATTTGAATACTACTATAGGAGGTGTTTTCGTTTAGTTCAGTGATCACCACCAGATAGTGTGTAAGGAATTTCATATAAATAATTTTTTACAAATCTTAGTGGAATTAATTTTTATAAGTGCTGGCACTCATATTACTTCATAAAAACCAATAAATTGCCTTTATAAAACAACAAAATTTTATCTTCACACCTTTTACTTGATATTTAGAGTTCAATTTATTTTTAACTAAATTAGAAAAATATTTACAAATTCAAGTTAAAATGTATTTATTACCATTTTGTAAATGACAATCACCTACAAAAATTTAATAAATTAAATAAAACCATTGATTGTTTTAAATTTATTACGGCTTGCATTACATAGGATTCCTGTGTAAAAGTTTGACATTTGAGTTTTTATCCCCGACTTGACCCGCACCATGCGTCAAACCCTCAAAGTAAAAACACCCCCTATATGTAGCTACGAAACAGAGTGAAAATTCTACAAATGTTTACGATGTGCAGTCTTCACAACTTAGTACATTAATTGGTGTTGTAATAAAACTATTTATCAACTATAATCGAAAAAAACACCGGGGAGTGCCTTTGCCGGGTGCTCCTTAGTTAAGTGTTACGGAAATTGTATTGTTGTATTATCTAATCTATTTTATAATTTGACTTCTAATTTTAGAGTTTCCGCATCATCCGCTTCAGCTCCTGCTACCTACATTCAACATAAACCGTGCAATGAAGAATATGAGCGTATTTCCATCGCTCACTGTTAATGAACATAGGACGTGTTTTTTTTAATGTCGGAGAAATAAGAGAGAACAGATAGATATTATATCAAAGAAATCCGATAAATATTTTCTCTGACGTATCCGATAAAAAATAAATGACAGTTTTTTTAGTATCGTAAAAATGTCGTTTTATTTGTTAAAAAAATGGTATGTTTTACCTAAATGCACAACAGTCGTGATGTTTGCATTTATCAAAAAGCCCACTGCTTTTAACACGTTAATCGCCATGTCTGTCGTATGTGTCTGACACTAAGAATTTCTCCATGGGCCATGTCAGTCATATATGTCTGACATACGGGATTTAGTACATAAGAAGGCCACGTCAGTAACTGATATCAGAGCCTTCTAGAGTATAGAGCCATAATCATTATGACGTATTTTTTAGAAGCTTTTTTAGTGGTATAACTTTTCGCCGATTCCCATAGGAATCCATAGTAGAAATGGTGTTTTTTAGCTTCAAGTTTTTCATTGAAAAAAGCAAAAATGTTACAAAATTTTTATACAAAAGTGTTCTACATATCTTTTAGCAGTAATATACATGCAGGGTTTATTGGTATTAAGTAAATATTAATTGCAGAAATATTAAAATTAAATTATTTCTAAAATATATTTTTCGAACTTTCATTTTGAAAAATACATCAAAGTTGGCTCTGACGAATTAAAATAATACTTGCTACATTTATCTTTAGTTTTACTAGTGTACGTTAGATGTCTCAGATTTATATAGAAAAATACGAAAAAAATTGTTTAATCACAAAATTATCACACGTTCTAAATATTTTGAGAATTTGTTTTGCTTTTCCTACAATTTTTGAACTTAAAATTTCCCCAGATGGCAATTTTTGGTACGATTTTTAAAAAATTTGTACTGCCATCACTGCCATCTATGTAATGTATATTGACTTAATGCACACAATTTGTAGTAAGCTTTTCTTTTTTATTTGACCAGAATGCTGTTGTTATGAACTTTTTTTTATATTTTGGTTTAAATAAATCAATTATTACAAGAAAATGAAAACAATTTACTTAAACGAGATTTATATATGTTGAAATTCAAACATTTATGAAAATATTTCAGAAATCATAATTAAGAATTTGTAACGTTTTCATTGATAAATTTGTCTTAAGAAAAAAAGTGCTTTTCCATATGTTTTATGTGTTTTACTATGGAAATTTTGATTTTTTCGTCGTTTCTAATTCCCTTAAAAAAGCTTCGTTTTTTAGATTATGGCTTGTATAATCAAGGTTGCTTTGCTGATATCCGATGCAAACGATAAATTTGCTTTATCTTTCAAAAGCTTAGCCTTCTTTGAGCAAAACCTGAAAATTGCTTGGCTTACTACGGAAAAATAAATAAAATAGACTTAGATATATAATGCTATATTGTTACACTTGAAAAATTACATTTCAATAATTTTTATTTTGATAAAAGAAATTACATTGACTTATTATGTTGCCCAAAACATTCTAAGCAATAAAAGGGGTTTGTTTGCAGTCTGAGCAATAAGTTGAAACTTTTTCCCCCTTTTTTTTGCTGCTTCTCGACCTTCTGCTTCTTTTATTTGGGCATAACATCCAACGCACATTCTTCTGATTTTCTTCTTTTCAGAACTAAACCATTGCTTTTAGCATATGAGTTGAAGTTTTTCGTTTTTCAGTTATGTCCGAACTTAATCTAACCATATCAGTAACCAAATTTTCACGAAATTATCATATTACTTTTCGTAATTATGTAGTATCTAAATTATGTAATAAAATTACCATGGCGCAGAGGAAAACTTTGTTGAACAATCCGAACTTTTCTTCAGAGAAAAAGATTGTATTCGAAAATTATCCGAGCGTGAAAAAAACGACACAGAGAAATATATTTTGTCTTGAAATATGTCCGATTTAGACGTACCAACATTTTTTTCCCAACAAAAAATGAAGATATTAGTACATTATGATTTTCATTTGTAAGACAAGAACATAAATATAAACCAACAAAAATTTTGTTGGTTTTTTTTTCCAATTGTTACTATAAATTACTGTATCATATGTTACTATAAAAATAAATTTGACTATAAAATATACTTGACCCGAATATATTTTTGATATTTTATAGCAACAAACACAATAAAAATGGCGATTTGTGAAATAAAATAAAATTTACATTCAAAATTTTTTCATTTTACCCGAAAAAAGCCATAATTTTGATAAATAAACTAGTATCCGCGCCGTACTTATCAAAAATTATATTGTCGATTTTATACCGCCAAAAAATTATGGCACGACCCCCATTGTTGTTTTATACTTTTCTCTTTTTATCGCATGTACATTTTTTTGTGTTGCGTGTAGCTCTAAGTGGCAACAAAAAAATTGTTGAAAAAAATGTTGGTACGTCTAAATCGGACATAAAAAAAAACGCATATCTGTATTTTGACAGTTAAATTATTTCTCTGGTTACTTCGACATCAAAAAAAAACATACCCATAATTTATTATTTTGCATAACGAATTTTATTTGAAAAATATTTTAAATATTAGCGAATGCTACTCAAAAGATGGCAGACATGAAATAATGGGAAAAGAGAATATTGAATTATATATGGCTCTCTCTTTCTTTTTCTTTTGTTATATTTTTACGTTCCTTTTTTATGAGTCCTTTTTCAGTATGCTCGAGATTTTAGGAGAAAAAGCGTCACGAAAAGACAAAGCAATTTAATAAAAGTTAAAACCATTAAAAATGTTTTTTGTAAAATTAGAAATATGTATATAGTTTTTTTTTATAAAATTAAGTACAATGGATAATAAAATAAATTACAATCAGTACGTTAAAAAAATTATTTGTGTTAAGTTTCACGTTCCGAGTTGACCGATCAATTAAAAATGTGGTGGCCCGATTTGCCCCAAACCATATACCACCACCACCAAGTGAAGAAACTGGTTGTTAAATAAACGGTTAACACTCACCTAAATGTACGAAGTTTAGTCAAACATATTGATGAATTTTGAATTTTGATGCAGACTAACAATTTAAATATTTTGTGTTTGAGTGAGACATGGCTTCATCCTAAAATTTCGGGTTATAAAATGCTACGTCACGATCGGGGTTGCTGCTGCTGGTAAGAAAAAATCAGGAGGTGGGATGGCCGTGTATTTTAGATCGTCTTTAAATATGAAATGTGTTGATCGTCTTGTTTTGGGGAAACTGAGTTTATTATTTTAGAATTAAACGTTAAATACACTAAGTATGCCGTAATTGTTGGTTATAATCCACCACTAAAAATGTTAAATGACATCGACGATATTATGACTGTGATTAGATTTAACCCTGGTGAATGAAATGAATCTGGTGGAATAATCCAATTTGACAAAATTTTCCTATCGTCAATTTCCGACCATATATCAAACAGCCAACACCCAGGGCCGCCGAGAGCCAGCTCGGGCCCGGTACAAAACATATTTTGGGCCCCTATTTTTTTTTTGAGGATAATTTTAAATAAAATGAAGTACCGAATTCTATTTTCTTGCTTATATTTCAATCTAATTCAATTTTACATTATACTTTATTACATTTTCTTTTTACCTTAAATTCCAATTTTTAAAAAATGCATGCTTTCCTTGCTTTTCTATTAGCAAATACTTCTATTATTTCGCTGAAGTCGCAATTTTTCGCTAACCTTGACTCGATTGATAACATACCTAAATCGGTTAGTCGATTTTGACACATCGTCGATCTTAAAACGTTTTTAACTCTGGCTAAAGTACTGAAGGAACGTTCCGCCGCTGCGACTATTACTGGTATACAACAAAATATTCTTAGTATTATTATTAAATTTGAAAACAGGATTTCCAATTTTAGTTTCCGTATTGCATTGAGAAGCTTAATTGGTGGTAACGTAGTACCACCATCACCAAAATTGGCTACATAAACAGCGTAATTTCTTCACAGATGTTGTCACTGATGTCGTCGTTATAAATCTTCTGTAAATTCTTAATTTTTTGTAATAGCTCTATTTCATCTAAATCCATGAATCTCCACAAAACATCAAATTTGCTATTAATTTCGTTAACAGCCTGAAATCTGGTATTTATATTTTTAATAACACAGTCTAACAGAGGAAAAAGATTTCGTTTTTAAATTTTTCTTCCTCATTTAGAGATTTACCATCATCAAGTGTGGTGCCCATATCTTGCAGGCTTTCGGATTTTTCGAGTTGTTTTAAAATAAGGCTCTATGCCTTTATCTTCCGCGTTAATTTTCGGCTCTTCTAAAATTGGCTGATACATATTTCTGATGTCTTTCAATCGATCCAAAAGTACGCTCAGATTAAGAACTTCAACATCTATTGTCGAACATCTCGCTTGCAAAACAGTGCTTACATTATTTATTGCAGTTAAAATCTGAAACCAAATATTGCCCATCAAAATAGATTCAAAAGATTCCATATATTTTTTTAATTCCAATAAGATCTGCTTTTGTCTCCGATGTTAGGTTGGTTCTCTGTACTAAGTCGATAGCTTTCCTAATTCCTTCAGATTGCTTAACAAATGGTTTAACACTTTCTATTCTAGCAGACCATCGAGTAGTTGACGTGGAATGTAGCGAACTACCACCAATGTTAGTTTTTAATATTTCCCATCTCGTTGGGTTACTACTGAATATGTTGTATAATTTTTGTATGGTTCCGAAAAAGGTAATTGCATTATGGCAGGACTCTACTGCATGAACTCCGCACAAATTCAAACTATGGGAAGCACATGGAGAAAATATTGCCAAGTGATTAATATTTAATAATCTTGCTTGAACACCTTTATAGGAACCACTCATATTCGAACCATTGTCATACCCTTGTCCACGGCAATCTTCAATTTGTATATTATGTTTGGATAATACTTGTATTATTAAATCTGCTATTTCTTCTCCTGATTTCTAGTTGCAATTCGAGAATTGTAAAAAGCGTTCCACTGTTTCATACTCATCGGTGTCGCTATTGATCGAAATGTATCGTAAGATAAATGTAGTTTGTTCCATATGTGCCGAATCTGGAGTGGCATCGACCATTAAAGAATAATATTTAGAAGCTTCTCTTTCGATCAAAATACGCTTCATAACGTATTGGGCACAGCATTAAATAAATTCATTTTGGATATCGCTTGATAAATAATGTACCTGCAACCGCTTCTTATCAATTTGTGATTGCTTTACTTTCTTCAAGTGTTCGGCTAGCAAAGGGTCATAGTGACTTACAAGTTCTAATATTCCTAAGAAATTTCCATTTGTGGGCTCATCAACTAAATTACTACTTCCCCTAAATGTTAATCCACGTTCAGCAAGGAACATAGTCACGTCTAGTAATCGTTTTAATAGATCTTTCCAAATTTGTGTTTCATTTTGTATTTGTTGAACTAATAATCTATTTATTGTAGAATTCTTTTCAAGTTTTTTTGCATATTGCGCCATTCCATATAACACATTTTGTGATTATTGCTGTTCTCGTGTTCTGGTATTCGATTATACAATTTTGTATATCCCTTTGATGCTGGTTCCCAACCATTTGCAAGTGATAAGGTGGAACGGTGAGCCTCAGGAAGTTTGCAGAATAAACGGCAAGGTAAACAGTACAATGCCTGTTTTGCATTACTCCATATCAACCAGTCCCGTGTAATCATTTCATTATTATTTAAGCGTCGGTTCAATACGTGCACTGGAAAGGTATTACCGTCTTTATCTAGTGGTATCATTTTTGGAAAAGGTTCTCGTTCCATTCTAACAAAATTTTCAACATCGAATTTGGATTCAATACATATTACCAATATCAATATTCACAATTTCGTTTTGGTTTAATGATGATGATCCACTTTCAGAGCTTAAATGTACTTGTGTCTCACCAGTAGAATTCGGATTTGTATCTTTAACTGTTTCAGTTAACGACATATTAATTTCAACAATTTGTATTTCTTAAACATCCATTTGTTCATTAATTTTCTCTGCAGTAGACGTGATTAAAGAATTTCCTGGTCGAGTTAACGTAAATCCAAGACTATCGAGCGTTCTATTTCCAGCAGCAGCTTTCTTTTCTTTCTCCACTTTTTCTTTTCGCTTTTGAGCGCCAGATTTATGTTGATATTCCATAACTTAACATAACAAAATAATAATTTAATAATCAGATATTAAAAACAAATAATAGTATTTTACTTACTTGGGGTTTCCCTTTTTATGAAAAAAAAACAATATTCAAATAAAATTACTGAATTATAAAAAATAGAGGTATGACAAAACTACAACACAGAAAACTCACTAAGTCACTTTTTTTTTATAAATATATAAACGCTATTTTTATTTTTACAGGTTACATCATTTTCCACTCTGCTGCTACTGCTTTATATACAAAATTTAAAATAATTTAAAATGTTACGAATTTAATATATTTTAAATGAGAAACAAAAGGAAATAAAATATCGTTTGGGTCCTTCGAGATTTTCGGGCCCTTCGGGCCCTCCGGGCCCCGGTAAAATGTACCGCCTGTACCCCCCTCTTGTCGGCCCTGCGCAACACCAACATATAGTATTCCTATATTCCGGTGTATAATATTATCGACGTCGAGCTAATGGGAAACACCTTTGTGGAACTGAACTTGGAAATGTTAAGGAGCATGGCTAATTTGGACAACATTTGCAATTTATTTCACAAGTTTATAGATATCATTCACAAGCGTTGTGTTCTGGATTTTAACCCAGCAACACCTTGACTTAATACTAATATTATTAGACTAAGTACACTGAGAGATAAAGCCCATCAATTATGGAACAAGCACCGTGTTCCTGTTCACAAAGCTAAGTATTGTAACTATAGAAATCAAGTTATTAGCCTTATTCGTGAATGTAAACAAAAATATTATTTTGGTAATCCAAAGGTTACCATGAAGCGGCTTTGGAATAATCTTAGATCAGTAGGCATAGGTGATAAAAATTCCAGTAATACCTACAATATCGTTTTCAGTCGATGATATCAATTTACATTTTTCAACCATTCCTTCTAATAGTATCGTGTTACCTTTATCGGATTTTAATAGTGATTCTGAATCTAGATTTCAAAGTTCACCGTTCCAATTTTAAATGCGTCAGAGACTTTGATGTAGTGAATCTAGTTGGAAGAATTAAATCAAACGCGGCTGGATATGATGGAATGAACCTAAAAGTAATACTGCCGTTAATTTTACCTTATCTAACTCTTATAATTAATAAGTGTGTTACTAGCTCGTATTGTTCTATATTATGGAAAAAGGCTATAGTTATTCCTTTAAATAAAAGTAAAGAAGTTCATAATTTACATAATCTGAGATCAATAAGAATTACCCCTATTCTACCTAAGGTATTCGAATTGGCTTTAAAGGATTAAATTTCATTGTATCTTAGTGAGTTACATTTATTAAATCGTTTTCAATCTGGATTTCGTAAGTTCTATAGCACAACTTCTGCCTTGGTTAATGATATCTCGGCGTATCCTTAATGAACCTAAATATTTCGCGGTAATTCTCCTCTTGGATTTTTCCAAGGTGTTTGATTCTATTAATCATCAGCTTCTCCTGCAAAAGCTGAAATTATTTTACAATTTTTCGGGTTGTGCTATTCGTTTATTATCTTCCTATTTGTCGGATAGTAAACTGAGATTATAAATTTATTAGGTTCCTTATCACAAACAGGTTCAGTTACCTGTGGAGCCCCACAGGGGCCTATTATTGGGCCAATAGTATTTTTCCTTTCTATTAATGATTTGGCTGATTGCATTCCTGGTTCAAAATTTCACATCTACGCGGACGATGTTCAATTATAAATTAATAGTGATTCATTAGAAAATATAAATGAAATTGTTTCCAACATTACTAAAGATCAGAGAAGTATTTATTCATGGTCTACGTCAAATG
The DNA here is from genome assembly GCA_963556165.1 of Tipula helvola. Lineage (NCBI taxonomy): Eukaryota > Metazoa > Arthropoda > Insecta > Diptera > Tipulidae > Tipula > Tipula helvola. The sequence continues at coordinate 140,540,745 of OY744482.1, read as the reverse complement.
GTCTTATTTTAAATACGTAAAACACACAGGCCATGTTTATTTGTAGAAGCAATTATTCGGGTATAATACCGGATTTTTATATTAATAATGACAAATTAGCAATAGTGGATACAGTTTGTAATCTGGGTCTACGCATGAATACCAGCATCACTTGGAGTGACCATATTATTCAAACCTGTCGCAAGCTAAACTCTATTCCCTATATGGCTTAAGATTTCATAGGAAGATTTGTCCGGAGAACTTAAGATTATATTTGGTTAAAACGTTAGTCATTCCGCATTTTACATACTATGATGTGATTTATCAACACTATGATTCACTATGTACTAATTTGCTTCAAAAAACTTTCAACAACTCAGTCAGATATACTATAAACTATAACCTACACAAGTTTGATCATATTTCATCTTATTCTAATAATATTCTTGGTTTTAAATGAATTTTTTTTTTTTGATAAATCAGTTTTTCTATATAAGTTGCTTAAGGTGAAATAGCCAGTCTATCTCTTCGACAAGGCCAGAATGGTTAGGTCTGCCCGAACTCAATGTTTATTGTTACCGCCAAATATACAAAATAATATTTTCAATTATTCACCATTGGTTAGAGGTTATGTTCTATGGAATCGGTTGCCGGTTGAAGTTAGATGTGTAAGCTCAATTAATGTTTTTAAAAAACTTGTTTTGAATTATATAAAAATAAATGATTTTACTTGTATGGAAATGTTTAGTACTAGTTTGTAAGAAATTTTTAATGTTAGTTTTATATGTAAATTGAATGGAAGGGTGGAAAAGCCTTGCGCCTATGCTCGTTTAATTATAATTAAATAAACGATTACATTATATTGTTGAGTTGAGAATCAATTATAATTTTATTATGCTATGGTATTTGTTGAAACAAGATAATAAATCATTTTTCCAAAGGTACCTATATAGAAAAATTTAATTATTTGGAGAAAAATAAAGTCAAATTTAAATGAAATTCAAACAATTATCATCAAAACAATTTAAAATAATCAGCCTAATAAACAAAATTAGCTGGAGAAATATAAAGAAGCTAGACATGTTTGTACTAACATTCAGCTGTGACGAAAATATAACTAAAATTTATAAGATCACTAGTTTATTGGGCTGCAAAGTGAAAATTCAACCACTTCGAAAGTCTAAATTAATTCCGAAATGCAAAAGTTGTCAAGCATATGGACACATGCAACAATATTGTAGATTGTGGCAAACTTCCAAGGTGTATTAAATGTGCCGGACACCACCTAACTGGAGAATGCGACAATTCGCAAGTTCATCTAAAGTGTGTACACTGTGGACAAGGTCATCCTGCTAATTATCGAAGATGTATTGTTGCAAATGAAATTCAGAAAATTAAAATCCAAAAGATGAATAAAACTCAAATGTCTGGTCAGGCAAATTGTAAGGAGAGGCAGACAAAACAAGACTATGGGCAACCATTTGGCCGCCAACTAAGAACTGAAGGTGTTTCATATGCCGAAGCAACGAGAGGCGTAGTCAATAAACCCCAGCAAAAATCGATAGATGTAGACATCAGTCAAACATTACAAGATATTCTCATGAAATTAACAAAATTTGATGAGAGGCTACCAAAATTGGGAGATAGAGCATTGGGAGCTAAACCCAAATCCACACAGAAATGAACAGTACAATAAAAATCATGTCATGGAATACCAATGGTTTGGTCCGGAATGAGCGAGATCTACAAGCAGCCCTCGACATTGAGGATATAGATGTGTGTTTTATTTCGGAAACACATTTTACTAAGCAATCCTACATAACATCTAAAGGCTATTGCGTATATCACACAATTCATCCAGATAATTCACCCAGAGGAGGAAGTGCAGTCATCATAAAGAAAAATATCCAACATTTTGAAGAAGCAAAGTATGAAAAAGAATAAAACAACAACTTTCCTATTGTTGTGGCGGGATTGTACTGTCCACCAAGACATTCTATTAAAAACAAACAATACTCAGAGTTCTTCAAGCATCTGGGAAAAAGGTTCATAATAGGTGGTGACTTCAATGCGAAGAATACTCACTGGGGTTCCAGATTTACTACAACTAAAGGAAAAGAATTACTGATTGCCATTAAAGAAAATGGATGTGAATCCATTTCAACAGGAAAACCACCATTGCCAACTGACCTAGGAAAAATACGTGACCTGATCGATTTTTTTTATAACCAAAAATATTTCTAATAATTTGATGAAAGTTGAGGAAAGCCAAGATATGAGCTCAGATCATTCTCCAATAATCCTAACTCTAAGTAAGTATATCATCCAAAACGGGTATAATCCCGTATTAACCAACAAATATACGGACTGGAAAAGTTTCAAAGTACACATTGAATAAAGAATATTTTTGAAAGTTCCTTTAAAAACTATGGATCAACTGGACTTAGAAGTAGAAAAGTTCATTAGGGATATTCAACAATCATCATGGGAAAGTACTCCAGAAATCAAATGAAGGCTAAAAGGAAATAACTATCTAATAGAAATTAGAAATCTTTTTAGGGATAAACGCAAATCCAGAAAAAAGTGGCATGAATGACAGTAATACGGCTTATTAACTCAGGAAAGCAACTAAAATTCTGAAAAAGCCAATAATGCCAATTCATCCTACCATCATAAGAAAAAGCTGAAGGGTTTGCTAATCATCTTGCAAATAAAGTTCAAACTCATGAATGTCAATTACGAGAAACATTGGATGAAAAGATAATACAAATTCTCGAAGATGTCACACCTTCATCGCCTGAAAGAACTGAAATAGCAAACGAAATTAAAAACAATTTAAACTCACAGAAGGTTTGAGCTTATGTGGGGATTTATGTACCAAGCAGAGCAACATAGGTATTATCCAACGATTTCAAAATAAAGTGCTAAGAAACATCGTCAACGCACCATGGTTTGCCAGAAATAGCAACATCCACAAAGACCTGGGCATAGAACCCATCAAAACCGAAATTATAAAATTTGAGAAGTCATGAACAGCGGCTACTTAACCATGTTAACATAGAGGCCATCCAGCTACTGGATAATACGGATTTAGTTAGAAGGCCCAAAAGAGTAAAGCATTTTGAGTTAGTGCAAAATCAGTTAAAATAAATTTTTATCCAGCGCACAACAAAAGCGCGATCAAATAATAAAAATAAAAACTAAGGAGTACATCGATGGATGAACACTTAAATTTCAGTAAAATGTAGTAATTTAAGTTAGAATAAAATTGCTTATTAGTCTTACACTAGATTGTAATTAAAAAAGAAATAATAAAGAAAATTATTAAAAAAAAAAAAAAATCTTATAAGATTGGAGACTTATACGAATTGCGTCTCAAACAATATTCTAATTAATTAATAATTTAATTAAGTAATTGAAAAAATGTATTTTACCTGTAAAACAACCTTTGGCACTTCGAGCTTTTGCATTTAAAACCGGTTCGATCGATTTCAATGAGCACGGTGAAAATTTATTATTATTTTTTTTATCGCCTGATGTAGCTCTAGCAAACATAATAAAATTTCCATCTTCTCCACCTGGTGTGCATTGTTCTGGATCATGCTGAAATGTAACATTAAAAAACAAAACATGAAACTTATATTAAGCAAAAATGATAAGAAATTTTTTGATTAAAATAAAATAGAAATACATAATAGTTTATGCAGATAAGAAAATATTTGTTCGTACGAGTAACAGAAATAGTATATACATATCTAATGTCTTTTTTTTTAATGCAATATAAATCTTTCATTCCCAAAAAAGCACTGCGAGAAATATTTCATTACAAGAAATGTTGTTTAAATCTGATAATGTGTTGTATTTTTTAAAATTATTTGCACAGATTTTCAATAAATCTGATCTTCCCAGAAATACCAGAAAGAAGAATGAATAAATTTAATTAGATTCGTGGAATTACCTCAAGTCTAGACTTTTCCTATATACAAAATTGTTTTCTACAGAAAACGTTTTGCTAACACTAATGCGATGAAACAGACAAATATTAATGGAAATCGTTCGCACGCTGAATTGTACGTTTTATTACAATATTTTTCAGTTATTTCATAACTTCGATAAATGAAAAGTGATAACTGTGGACGAATTCAACCATTAGTTGTGTTTTTTTATTTTTGAAGAAACTAAAGGGTTTGTAAATACACTCCCAATCATATGAATAGGTTCACCGAAATTTTTCAATTTTTTCAAAAACGGTAAAACTTTTAACGGTTTTTTCAATTATGAAATCACAGAGTGCCATGATTACGTAGTTTCAGAACAAAAACTGGTATTTTGAGAGACCCGTTAGCTTTTATTTTAGATTTAAAATAAAACAATAAAAAATGCGTCATTAGAATAGGTTCACTTAAAAAAACAACAAATAAAACAGTGTTTATGCTTTGGGAAACTATTATTTTTATTATTTAGTAGTGAGTGTTACCTCTATGATTTGAAATCTCTTCAAAAATCCTATTTGGGATTGAATCGTATTAAGATTTTAAGTAATTTAAGGAGAGTTCCTTCCAGACATCCATTATAGCCGCGATGAGCGACTCCTGATCTTCAAATTGCCTTCCACCCTCATAAACCTTCCTTGTCATCCATCCCCACACAATTTCAATAGTATTTAGATGAGGTGAATGTGGTGGCCATGTCAAAACTTCAATGTGTTCCGCTTGGAACCAACTTTTAATTATACGATACGTATGGACAGGCGCGTTATCATGTTGAAAGAGCCATTGCATCGGTCCAAAAATGGTATCCACCTTCGGACGAATATTTTCCAATATGGTTTTGTATAACCCTGCTTTCATTATACCGTTTATAACTTGTAATTCGATGGTCCCATAATAACTGATTGCACCCCATATCATAACACCCCCGATTTTTCTGTGTCTCTTCGACAAAACTCACAAATACATTTTGGTTGTGTGATGTGAAATTTAATATGTTAACTCACAAAACCAACACATATACACCCTGCGTCATTGAAATGTTCGATTTCGATTATTTACTATTTCATGCAATTCTCTCCTAGATTTTACCTCATTCGCTATTTTTTTTTTGTTTTTTTTTTTTTTTTTCAGCATATTTAAAGCCTTATTAGGTATTTAAAACCAAACTACGGATGAAATATTCGTTCGGTTTCAATTAAGTGGTCAAAGAGTTAATTTTACAAAGTGTCGCTCTAATTTAAATACTAACGAAAAAGCCAAAATTTTGCAAGCAAAGGAAAAAAGTACATACATTCACAAATTGCAAGAGTAATTTAGTGTAACCAAACAGCAGTTAGAAAGTTTTTAAGGCACTATTCCGAAAATCAAACGATAATTTGGCTCTGATGCAAAGAGGAGAACTTCTGTTTCAACAAATCGAATTTCAGATATTTAGATCTTAAGCAAAGGTTTGCTACGGCTTTGGAGCTGAGAAGTTAGCTTCTAATAGCAACAACCGATACTATTTCAGTTCATACTATTAAAAGGAACTTGGTTTATATGCTTGTCGACCTGCGAGAAAATCATTACTGACAGCAAAAATGGCAGCTGCAAGCCTCAAATTCGCAATAGAATGAAAAAACTGAATGCCCAGGGACTGGCGTTGGTTCATATTCTCGGATAAATCCAAATTCAATATCTTTGGACCCGATGTAAAGACAAGGGTTCGGCGACGAAAAGGCAAACGGTATTTAACAGAATGTATTTCGCCGACAGTGAAAAATTCACCATATGTTATGGCCTGGAGAGCCATAACAGCCTTTGGAGTTTGATCACTAAGCCTTCTGGATAGTTCAGAAAGCGGAGGAAAATATAAAAAAATTATCGAAACCTGAATCGTGACTATTGAGGACCCGACTCAATATATCGGTATTCCACTCTTCCAGGACGATTACTCTCCGCGAGTTATTGATGTTATTTGTGAAGAAAGAATGCTTAATTTTAATGTCTATTTTGTTTAGGTAGCCGAATTTAAAAATAACTTGGTGATTGAGTCGTTATCCTGGACAGGAAATAGTCCTGACCTCAATATTGTTGAAAATATTTGGTCCTTCGTGGGAAAGAAGATTACAAATTACAAGCTGAAAAGTGCCAAAGAGCGGAAAAAACTTATAGAAAAAGTCTGGTTTGAAGAAATAACAATATATTATTTAATCAAACTTTAGAATTCAATGCTGATCGAGTTTAAGGCCATCATAAAAGCCAAGGGCTGGGTTATTAATCATTGATTTTAAAAAGTTCAATTTCTCTCAAAATATTTTGGTTGAGATGAATTATTTTATTTCTGTTAATTCTTATTTTGAATAAAAATTACCATTGTCAACAAAAAACTAATTTTCAATTGAAAAAACTTTGTTAAAAACACTGTAAAGACCTACCAAATTGTTACGAGGTAGGGCGGTAATATTCCTTATCCGACGTTATGTAGGTCTAAAATGTCGGATTACCGTTCTTTTTATTTGAATATATTCGGAATAGTGTAAAAATTGTTTTGATAATCAGAATCTATCATTTTTGCCATCTACTTTTGAAGCAAACGGTGGTATTTCCAAAATTTACTTTAAAAATTGAAACCGAACATTTCAATGGCGCAGGGTGTATATATACATACTTATACAAGCCTTGCTATTTTTTCATATGACAGATATCATAAAACAAATGTACATTGGCTTGTGTCAGTGTTGTTAGTAAGTTTTATATATGAAATATTTTATTTATATCGCGTTTGTACACGGCGACATATCACTGTATTAATTTTGTAAAGCGACAAAGAATAAAATGAATACAGTACGAGTATGAAGAGGAAGAATCAAAACAAAACGAGACAGAAAATTGAAATTTGATGTTTGTTTGTTTTACGCATTTGGTATCGTTTCATGAGACATGATCTGATCTGGATCAGAAGAAATATACAATGTGCTTCGTCGGCAAGTGACCGGCCGGAAAATTTGGAATATTTATGTAAAATTATCGCAAAAAAAATTTAAAGTGGGGGTCTAACTGTAAAACTTTGCAAGTTATTACGTTTTCAATTTTTTGAGTAATGTTAGTGACCCCTTTTCACATTTTTCATCATATCTCCCAAGTTATGGGCTCGATTTTAATTCTGTTGTCGGTTTTTGAAAGCTTATGAGTCACTTTACTGGTTAATTTACACACTTACCCAGTTTTTAGAATGTAACAAATTATGGGAAAATAATATTTTTTTTTACTTTAAAAAACCTCTACTTTTTAGTAAAATGAACTGTAAGTCGAGAAAATGTCTCATTAACATAGTTATTTTATTTATTAATATTAATCTACAGCATAATATCACAGATAGGAATATCAGATGTTTCAAGCCGAACAAGTTTTTGGCCATTCATTCTGGAACCCAAAACCTGATACTCAAACCAATTTAAATTATTTTTACTGAGATTCCATCTTACCTTTAATTAATAGAAGAAGGACAGTTAGTAGAGACACATTTCAAAAAGAATGTTTCGGCAAAGAAGAAATGAAAGATGGTAGGTACAATTTTTATAATTTTTTTACAATCCCTATTCATTTGTCTTTCAAATGAGCCCAATTTTATAATTTTTGGATAATTAGTTTTTGAAATATTTGACACCCTGTATCTTAAAAATTAACAACAACACAATTATTTTCCATAAATATTTTGTTTAACTAGTGCTACACATTTTTTCGATTATTTTAAAGATCAGGTTAAAAAGATTTGGTTAGATCGATTTAGAACATCAGCATACCTGAGAGCGTCCCTTTTTCAGAAAGCGGCCCTCGACGCTCTTTTTGACAAATTGTTGTTAGAATATTTCAAGAGTTAGGCAGTAACAATGGGCGTATCCAGCACATAGATTCCTCACTAGAAAAAGTAGATATCTCACATCTGACGTGCTGGATGCAAAATATCTCGATTTAACATAAATATTCCGAATTTTCCGGCCGGTCACTTGCCGACGAAACACATTGTACATAAATAGATGTCAGATATAACGGGCGATGCTTGTTGGAATTGTTCTTGAAATTTCCTTTTTACCTCTTCAATTGACTTTTTACTTATAAATTGCTTTACAATGAAGATAATTTGTTCGGATGAATTTTTCATTTTGTAATGTTGTACTTTTAATTTGAAGGCGATAAATCTCGAATAATCTTGAAAAGCTCGATTCTAGAATCAATAATAATCTCGATTTTCACTAAAAATTTCGAATATTCCTGAAAACTATAGGATTCATTTAAAATTCAAGAATAACCTTTAAAAATTGGAGTAATCTGAAAAGTACAGCTTTCGCAAAATCTCGAATAATCTCGACTATTTGATTATGACGATAATTTCAAATAATTTTGATAACAAGCTTCAATATTCTACAGTAGATAAATCCAAAAATTTTAAATTTCGAAAACCTCTTCTAGTTAAGATAATTCAATGAGTTCGAGTGATTACTCGTAATTGAACGTCAAACTACAAACTCGAATAACATGGAAAATCTTGCATAATAAAGAAAATCTTGAACTACAAAATTTCGAAAAATAAAATAAAAAACCTCGAAAAATCCCAGAAAGTATCGGAAATCTCTTGCTCAACCACTTAAAAATTTCGTTTAATCGAATAATCTTAGAATTCTAGAATAATCGCTGTGCCCTTAAAAAAAATCGATTATTTCCGAAAATTTCGAATAAACTGTTTGATTGACATTTAAATGATAGAAATGTCCACTACATGTTGATCGATACATTATTTGTGAATTGCTTTAGTAAACTCCCATTTAATTTCTGAGTATTAAATTCCTTGGTATTAAAAGTCGTACATAAATCTTAATAGCAAATTACTACGGAACACCTTTAAAATAATATCACGCCATTAGGATGAAGCAGGTTTAGTTATAGAAAATGAAATGCTATGAGAGAAGGAGATCGGACTCTGTGACAAAAGATAATTAACGTTAATTCTGATTTTGTATTGTTTTTGTTTTATTATTTTGTATTCTCGAATGGTCCACAACGAAGCTCCGTTCAGACTGAAGCACCGAGTAAAGAATTACATCAGCCAATTCTCACGTTGCTCACATAATTTTGTAATCTGAAAAAACGGCACAAATTTTCAGAAAACAAATTTTAAACATTGTGGATGCTTTATGAAAGGAAAAATTTAAATTCTTAAGGGTTTTCAACAGTATAATAGAGATGTATAACTAGAACTAATTATTATAGGCCAAAGATGAAAAATGGCAAATGCGATTTTGATTTCTGTTCAACATGTGTCAGTTCTAAATAATCTAACATTAGTTGTGAGTCATGATTTGGCGGTATGGGAGTAGAAGATTTATATTATTGTGGCCAATTGTAATATTGGGATTAGGGTCTCAAAATTTAAGAAAAGACGTAACATCTTTTAAAGACCTTGCCCAAAATAACGGAAAATGATTGTAAAATATAAATAGTTAGTTTGGTGAATTATATTGAACGCTTCGCGGAAAAAGTGTCGTTCGAGGAGTCGATGGACCCAAATTTTTATATTTCTTTTTCACAACTTTTTAGTATACATTTTTATATTCGGTAAAACTCGGTGAATGTGAGATTGATTAACCAAAATGTTTATAACGGTAATCGGTTAACCGGAATCTGATTTGATTTCCCCCTACCAGTAACGTCCTCAGCTGGTCCTTTATCTAGTAACTCCTTGTGCTCCAAATAACTTAATTATGTTGAATACTAAATGTTTACAAGACTTTCTAACGCATAATTTTCAGTAATATTTGATGCTTTTAGTAGTTAAGATGCTTTACGAAAGGAAACGCTCCAACAACATTACCTATCTTATTTAAAATAATTGTTTACTTCATCAATATAATGTAGAAAATCATCAATTTTTTAAACCTTCTCCGTTTTCTTACGAAGGTACGATTAAACTAAACCAACCCAGTATGCAGGGAGACTAAATTCACAGATAATTTCCATAATCAAAATTATCACCAATTTCAAGGAGTAATTTAAAAGTGAAACTAGACGCAATTGCTAAAATATTATTTGATAAAGTTTTTAACTCTTTGTAGCATTTTATTTGTTTGTTTTTTCAGAAAACTATGCTCTTTTAAATAACATGTCAGAACTGAACAAATGATTTGAAATTTTTCTATAATGTGTATTTTATGCCATCTGACATTAACATATAAATTTTAAATGATAGATTTTGTGATAAAAAGAAGAGAAAATATTTTTCTTATTTATTTAAGAGATTTATGGGTGTACTACTAGGGGCAATAAGACATTTAGAATATAATGTAACAATTTAATTTAATTTCAGACGAAACTTTTCAGGAATTAATTTTGATTGTCACAGATTATGTATATCTACTCGTAGATATGAATTGGATTTCTTGTTTTATTAGAAAGTTACGTTTAGATTATTATTAATTTATCAGATTTATATCGGCCATCTACAAACATATTTCAAAGTCGATAAAATGGCGAATTTTCCTTTATGTAGTAATTAAATTGCAAGTATTGATGATCCCATCATCTATTATTCCCTCCGTAATTTGTAGAATACTTTTTAAAAATCGATGAAAGAGGCGCCTCCTACCCGGAACATAAATTGAGACGTTTTCAGTGAAGTACGGTGCTAAGTAGAACATCTCCTAAAAAGGCAGCGTCCAAAATAACACGCCTATTTATAAGGAGTTTTGTCTGGCTCCCGGAATTCCAGTCAAAAACATTTTAGTCAAAAACAGAAAGGAATTTCAGTCAAAAATTAAAAGGCAACTCAGTCAAAACTTTTTTGACTGGAATTCATTTTGCCTTTGTGACTGAAATACCTTTTAAAAAGTTGATTCAATCAAACAATTAAAAAGGAATTCCAGGCATAATTGGTCTCCGGGAATACAGTCAAAAACATTTCAATCAAAAACCGAAAGGCATTTCAGTCATAAAATTTCCCATACAAATATTATGACTTAACTCCTTTTAAAAAGAAACTTCAGTCCAAAAAAAAGGAATTTCGATCAGAAAACAATTTGAATGCAATGCCCTTTGTGTAGTTGGACTGAACACCCTTCTTGAAAAGTTTTTAGTCACAAACTTCTGGACTGGAATACCTTTTGTTTCGTTGTTTTTTTTTTTGACTGAAATGCCTTCGTGGTCCTATATGTTGGCTCCTGGGCCCCAGTCAAAAGCATTTCAGTCAAAAACAGAAAAGAGTTTCAATCAAGTCAAAACTATTTTGAGTGGAATTCCTTTTGGATTTGTGACTGAAATTCCTTTTGAGAAGGAGAATCAGTCAAACAACTAAAAGGAAATCCAGGCAAAATTGTTCTCCGGGGAAATTGTCAAAAACACTTCAGTCAAAAAACGAAAGGAGTTTCAGTCATAAAATTACCCATACAAATATTAAGACCAAAATTCCGTTTTAAAAGGAACTTTAAAATAACAATTGTTTAGAAAATTCCCGGGAATCTCAAAATTTAATTGTTGAAAATTCTCGTAAATTTATTTTAACCATACCATCCATACGTGAAAATTCTTTTCGAAAAAATTAAATTTGTGTTAAAAAATTGCAATATACAAGTTGCAGGTAGAGCATTTCGACATTTAGATAATAATTTATTTTCAAATTTAAAAGACCAAATTCCAAAAGTGTTACAATGCAATTGTAATGATGGAAAATACCACCGAAACGTCGGAGATTTGAAAAATAAACAAAACAAGTCCGCTCGATTTAAAGATTACAAACCCACAGAAAATAACTCATATCGTCTAAATGTAACTTTAAATTGAGACAGGTAAATAAATTTGATTAGAATTTGATTCAAATGGCTTGATACGAAATATTTTTACTGAATTTGAAATTATTTAAAAAAAAGATGATTAAATTTCTCACTTACAAAATTTTAATATTTATAATGCCCGTATAACCATATTTGGAAAATCTTTTTAGCACAATATACGCATTTGAAAGAAACGTCATTATTTTATTTCTCTGACCGCAATAGTCTTTGTACATGTACAACTATTCAATACTTTAAAATATCGCGGTATAATTACGTAATTCTATACAGGTACATACTACATATATCGTTCATATTTTGTAGGTGGAATTATTGTGGGCTAACTTTGGAGCTAAATAATTTTGTTTCACTATTTATTGAAGTAAACGAATTGGATTTGGTTTAGTGGTGATGGATTATGATCGATATGTAAACATCAAAAGTTTAGTGCTGTAGAAATGTAGAATCTTTCTGTAAAATGAATATAATACTCGCACTTGTTTTAAGAAGATATTTCTACAACTATACAAATCTTAAACATAAAGCATCTGTTTTGCTTTATCGAATTTTTGATATTTTAAAATTCATTTTTTTTTTTTTATTTCGGTGTTCAGAGTTTTCAAAATTCCAATAAATGGCTTTATATTTGACCTTTCATAATTGATGTTGAACTGTATTAACACTTTGACGGCCGGAATCACATTTATATGGCTACATGAATTAAAAAAGGTTGTTCAAAAATGAATTAAAAATGTTCATTAATGAAAAAAAGCGAATACCTATTGTATGAAAAAGGAATAACTTTTTTATTTCAGAAAATTTGTTAAAAAAATGAATTAAAAAATGCGCAGGTGTTTCATACAAAAATCAACTTTTTTAATTCAGCACCCCCATTTATATGGCTTGAATTCGCTGGCGGTTGTCGGCCGGAGCATTGCTTAATAATAAAAACGTTATGTTATAATTGAAATAAGTACGGATTTGAACTTTTTAAATAATAAATATGTCTCATCATTATACAATTTGAATAAAGTTTGTAAAAGGTGCCGGCGACAGCCAGTAGTTTTCATCAATATAATAGCCGCATTTCTTGACGTTTGTTCTGAAACGTTTTACACTACCGCATGTTCAGAAAATTGACAAGAAAGTTTTCCCTTGGTCGTGGGTAATTACTAATAAACTGTAAGCATTACCTTTAATTTAAATGTAAGATTTCTTAGGTCGATTTAAATCCTTCAACAACTGTAGTGAGAGAATGGCTCATCCGATCTGAGCAATTCTGAAGTCAATTTTTGCATAAAGAAACTGGTGGTGGTTAATTTATTTTAAATTAAAATAATTAATCTACAAATTAATTTTAATTTTAATTAAATCTAATCCTTAAAAGCCTTTAGTCTCGAGCTATTCCTACTTGTCTAAAAAATAACGGTTAAAAAAATATCAAATGGTCAAATGGTGATTGTGGAAGCGGCCGCTTGACATCAACATTATATATAAATTGTATCCGTCCTAGGACGGGCTGTACCCCCTAGTATATTATATTCTCCTTACCATTATGTACCGCTTATATATCATGTTGTTAATATAATATTTAAATAAATAAATATCAGTTCACGTCCAACCACCACCCAATAAATATCAGTTCACGTCCAACCAATCACTTCACGTTATTACCAACGAATAACCAGTCTTCATCCAATTAACGACCAAATAAGTAGTCTGTACCAAGCACCAACCAATCAACTTTAAATAGTTACCAAATAAATATGTTGTAAAAATAAACCAAATTATTTAAAGTGCCGATTTATTCTTTATTTGTTTATTTTGTAAATGTATAGTTACTCCTAGTTACTTCAAACCGAATCAGGCAGTACCGGATGTGATACAACGCATCCTCGTTATTTTGTGGAATGTATAGACTCCTAGGTTATACTTTCTTTGAGCCGGATGCGGTCCAACGCATCAATTTTATGGGATTACTTGTGTAACCGATTCACAAGCCTGCTTGTTATCATAATTCACAAGCAATCAGTTCGAATCAACCATTTTATTGGATTACTTGTGCCGAATCGCCAGCCTGTGTATTATCATCGTTACAACCAGTGTTTGTAAGCAACCAGTTTTATTAACCGGATGCGGTCCAACGCATTAATTTACATATTTGGATTAATTTCAATCATCTACGCATCACACATCCAGTCGCAGCCAGGAAATCATTAACCGCAACGCTGATTTAAATAATCAACAAACCGGTACTAAGTCAGGTAATCTGTTTTTTGTTCCATATCCCATTTTATTAATATGGCATAGAGTCAATAAGTTAATTTGAAATTTTGTGCTTCATATTACTCGTTCAAACTCGTTATCCGTAAGTGAAGTGAAATTCATTCGGTTATTTAATCGCATTTACATGTGCGATGTGCATACATATTTCTTCCGTTATTATTATTACCAAGTACAGTGAATCCCAGTCGATTATTTAATCGCGTCACATGTACACCATTTGTTACATTATTACAAAGCACAGTGAAATCCAGTCGATTTATTTAATCGCATTACATGTACATATTTTGTTCCGTTATTAACAAGTCAAGTGAAATCTATCCAGTCGTTTATTTAATCGGGTCACATGTACAACCTTTGTTCCATTAATACCAAGTACAGTGGAAAGTCAATTACATATTTAATCGCGTCACATGTGCATAATTTGTTACGTTCATAGCTTATTTTTTCAAGATTTATTAGATTATGTTTTTCATTTTAAAAATGTTCAGTTATAATTATTATTTATTATTATAGTAAAATACAATTTGGGCTATACATTATAGATTATACTATAATTATTATTAATACCATTACATATAAAAAAATTATAACTTTAAGCCGCCATGTTTGGCATAGTATTTATGCTATTTGTAATATTTTCACAGTAAATATAGCGATTTGGGTCATTAATGTAAATTATGGGTCGCAGCTCACCAAAATTTTGTTTAATAATCACAACCCACTTTTTAATTATTACAAATGGTCTTTACGGCAAGCCTTAAGACTGATTTACATTCAAAGATTTTCGCAGATGCAGATGTTAAATCATAAATTCGTTTTCTTTACACATTAAAAAATAAATTTAAACAAAAAATGTCATAAACCAATACAAATGATTGGTTTTCTTGTTTATGTAACCGTATTATAGATATTTATTCACGCATCGGCGATTTTACAGAAAAAAGATGAAACTCGACATCTGCAAAAAAAAGCAGACGACGACTTTTGGGTTTGTTTCTCGGGTTTCAATTGACTTTTTTAAGCAGATGATTATTTTTTCTCTTTTTGTCTTTGCTGTTTTTCATATGTTGTGTTTCAACTTTTTTGCGGACGTCGAATGTCGTTGAATGTAAATCAGCTATTATTCCTAGAATTGTGCAAACCTATCCCTAACAGACAAATAATAAGAGAAATACTAAGCTACATGTCGGATCAATCAAAACAATAAGACGATTGTCAAAAAAATATATATACAATATAGGGTGGTTCAATAATTTGATATAGAAAATTTTATATTTTAGTACTAATATAAAAATAACAATCAAAATACACCTACGCATTAGTCTTGGTTTCGACCGCAAAGTTCGTTGTTATTTTAACAACGGGAAATATTTTTTTGTATGGTTGTGTGGGTATTTCGTTTGGATATGTATTTCTACTTTTTGACGTTTGATACAATTTTGAACTTGGTTGTAAATGAATGACACAAGTTTCAGGTTGAATAGAATTGCTGCTTGAAAATTCGTGAGATTCGCTCAAGCTATATTCTGAATTTATTAATTCAAAATTGATTAGAATACTTTAAAAATATACTAATATTTTATTTATAACTTTGAGCCGCCATTTTGGCATATATGCATTTGGCATCAGCAGCCGCCATGTTGGCATTTTGTAATATTTTCGATCAAGGAATTTGGGTAATCACCACAAATTTAGGCGCGCAGCTCGTCAAAATTCAATTTAATTATCACGAATCACATTTTATCTGCTACAGATGGTCATGCTTAATCCTAAAATTCCTTAAACCTGTTCAAAATGGACAAATAATATTCTACATGTCGTATTAATTCAAACATTCAATAAACGTCAAAATAAAAATGTGTTTACAATATAGGGTGGTTCAATAATTTCGTAGGGGAAATTTTGTATTTTAGTACTAACGTAAAAATAACAACCAAAAAACATCTAGGCATTAGTACTTTTTGGTTGTTATTTTGAATGTTTTTTTTATTTGTGTGGGTTACAAATTTTCTGACGATACACATTTTTTGGTATATGTATGTATACTATCCGTGTGAGAAGCTTTTCAAAAATAACAACGGACTTTGCTGTCGAAACGTACACTTGGGTCCAGTTCGTTGAAACTACGAAATAAAAAAAATACGAATGAACCTCTCTAGTTTAGTTAACAACTAAATTTTTGTTTTTTTATTAAGTTACCATTAAAAAAATAAGATCCCTCGATGATTTATACATTTAAAGCTTATTTATGAGCTTACCAAATTTTTTATAACTACTCAGTCAGTTCACTATTATTTTCCATTTTTCTTTTAAATAGCAAGTTTTTTCAGTTACACAGGGAGTATGACGTAAGGTAAGAGGCTAAATATAAATTTTATGAAATTCCCTGGCATCACATTCATATTTTAAATTAGATTTTATCTTCTATATATGTATATACATAATATACACTATATTCAGGTAGTTGGTTTACTCTCTGAGGACTTAATTATAATTTCTTTCTTCAGTGTTTTCCTTCCTCTATATACACGAGTAGTTAGATTTAGCGCCAAAGTTCTTATGTAGAGTAAAGCAACATTTTTATTTATGGTTTTATTTACAAATTGGCCCTGGTGGGACACAAACATCTAATTCAGAGCATGAATTTCTTAGAAGATGGCGACAAACAACTAAAACACTGCAGCAGCAGAAGTTAATCCAGTTTCCTTAAGGATAAAGCTATATAATGCTAAATTTTATTGCCAATTGAAATCACTTGTTGCGTAGCTAACGAACTTTATGAATATTGATCGAAATAATTTAACCGGTAATGACAGTTTATCTCAGCATTTCTAATTAATTTAATTTTTGGTATAAGGGGTCAAGCAAACTCCTTAATCATAGATATATACATTCGACGACAAAGACAAGGTCTGTTTAACAACGAAAACTGGTCAGTGAAAATGTTAAGATTAACGAAATAATTTTTGGACTAAACAACACATTTTCTTTTGTTCCTCTATAAAATAACCTCCTTATAGTTTCATATAAACTTTGAAACGAATTTTCTAATACGTTGGCACAGAAAAAATTGCTTCCTTAACGTTGTAGATTTTTACGTTGTGCTTACACAGAAAAACATACAAACATATTTATGTATCAATAATAATCAATGTTGAAATATGACATTTGTCACACTCAACAGATTAGACTTTTAATTTTTTTGATTAGCTTTTTATCGAGAAATGAATTTTCTTATCGTTGCTGTATAAAATGAAAAATAAGAAAACGATGTTTTTTTATCAGTTTTCCTTAGAAAATTTATTTTTATATTTTGAAATGTTTATTTGTGGATAAATAAAATATAATTTACGTACGAGTTTAGCAGGTATAAACAAGCATATACATTATACATAGGTATACTTGTAGCTTGTAGTACATATTTTTGTATTTTACCGAAAGAGAAAATGAAAAATATAAGATTTTGTTAAAAGGTGCCATTAGTGTTAGTATAATATAAAGGAAGATATGAGGATGGGATATTTTTTATTTTTTATGTTATGATATGTAGGTATATAAATAATTAATGTGTACTTCTATATACAGACTGGAGTGCAATATAATTGGAAAATTATTTTGTTCATAAATATTTTAAAAATATCGACTTACCGGAGATCCAAAATTATGACCAATTTCGTGAGCAAGAGTCACATGAGAAACCGCTGGAGGTACATGCTTCCCATAATTAAGCAAGGTAACAATACCAGTGTTGAGGGATTTTAAAGAGCCACGATAATGCTGAAAAACAAAAAAAAGTCATGTTTAATTTATCTTATTTAATCGGAATAACTATTCTTAAGTATTTTTATTAAATGTCTCATGTTTTAGTACACATTTAGTACTTCGTCTTGTTATCATTTACAACTTAATTTTTCAAAGCTTAGCTTTGAAACTCTGAACATTTGGACATATTGAAAACAACTGAAAATTAAATCTCAAAAGAAGCAAATATGTATATAGTTTATGTTGAAATTCTGTATTGGTAGGACCGAATTTGAATTTAGGAAAATTCTGAAATTTTATATCAGAACAACTTAAAAGTGAAATCTAACATTAGGCTAAACGCCTCCAAGTATTGTAAAATCAATACATACTATAAAAGGGCAGTGTTTATGAATAAATAGATACATATACCAGCAGGCATCATTCCTCCAAGATCACAAATTTGTCTTCGCTAAATTCACACCTCAAATATGAAGAATGTTTTCTTCAGTTTATAATAGCTATTGACAAAACACGCGAATCAACGTTATTGGACGCTAAATCACCATGAAGTTATTAACGACGGATTAAGCAATAGGCCCCTGTTTCGAATCACGGCTCGATTAACCAATATTTCGGCAGCTCACTCGTATCAATAATACAGCAGGAATTTTCAAATAATTTTCCGTTAACAAAAAATATAAGAACGGTACAGGTAACGGTGCAGAAACAACTCGAACGCCAGGAAAAAATACACTTATAAAAACCTCCAGGAACAAATGCGCAATCCAGGTACGAATATAGTTTTCTCACAATATTTTTATTTCACCAGGTATTATTTAATAAAAACTCAATAATTATATTGCGCACACAATAATTTAAATTAATAACAATATTATTTATTATATGATTTTTAGTTATTATAAATGTATTACAAAATTTTATATTACGACTTTACTCAACACGAACTAAAATGCAACTCATCAAAAAAATATGTTTTTACAAAAAGCTTAACTTCTAAAATTAATATTAGCACAGATAATCTTAATTATAACACTTCTAGTTTAAGAATATTTACGCGTGATGGCAGTAAGAACCGGTTAAACTCAAATCAAGTGTCAACCGACAAGAATGGCTGTATTTATTTGTTTTGTAAGTAATTTTGCATAATTTACCTAATTATACACTAACCGCTTATTAATTATATTTTCAGACAATCTAGAAGTGATCAACAAATATTATCTAAGCTAAGTATCATCAAATTTAACTATAAATAAATTATTTAATACATATTTTCAATTACAGGTAAAATGTAAACAATCACGACCTACATTAATAATTACAGTGAACCAGTTAAATGCAAAACAACAATTGTAAAAACAATAAATTCATGAAATACAAAATAAATTAAATTAAAATTAGAATTAGTTTCAATTATTATGTTGCATCTAAACATCACCAACTTAATGAATATTTTAGTAAGCAATGTCCAAAGATTTGGTAAAAATAAACCGATTTCATATTTTATCATTATTATGTAACAACACATCGTTTATGAATTCGTGAGTCTGGAGCTTTCGAAAATCAATATTGTTTTTCAAATTGGAATCGATTACTTTAACGTAGTATGTATAAATTAAAATTCTAAAATTGGCTTATATGAGAGTTGCGTCATGTTGTACCTACGTATTTTTTCAGATGTTTTATGCCTGATAACATTTTTTCTCGACCCGTCAGTCAAACGTTTTTTCTCTGGGATTTTTAAAATTGTTTTTCTCTAAAAAGTGTGCATTTGATGACTAATGACAGATAATAGATGGTTACGGAATTCTGGTTCTAGAAAAAAATAATCTTCGAAGCAGTCTTTACGATTACCTACCAATGAGGCCCTTAATTTTGAGAGCAGAACATTTTGGAAAGCAAAAAAAACCGAGAAAAAAACCACTTGAAGGATGCCGCATTAATTCCATCTGACGTACAAAGCAAACCACACTCACACACCACACATACTAAATTTATTGAAATTAATTTTTAATTAAATTAAAATTAGCTAAAACTGGAATTTATAGTTCCATTATTTATATTGTGCTAACTAGAGGGCTCTGGCTCAGTTCGCTGCGTTCACCAACCAGACACCTCTCCAATGACACGAACACACAAAAAAAAAATAAAGTCGTGACCTAGAGGGTAGACCCCACTATTCCTACGTTTCCGAGGTCGCTGAAACCGAATATGACCATAAGAAATGAATCCAATTACCCATTGGGGTCGAAATTTCAATTTTCATGCAAAGTTGGAATGGATATGCATTCCTACGTTTCTTGGCTTGCTAAAACCGAAAATGATAACAAAAAATAAATTCGACCCTTCCATCACCCCCTTACTTCTGACAAGGGGTTGAAATTTCAATTTTCATGCGAAATTGAAATATATACATTTCTATGTTTTTTGGGGGGCTGGAACCGAAAATGACAACGAAAAGTACATTTGGCCCTTCCATCCCCCTCTAGCACTCCCTTACTACCCCCAAAAAGTGGTTGAAATTTACACTCCAAGAGGTAGCAAGGGGTGCTAGGGGAGAGGCCAAATTTACTTTTTATTGTCATTTTCAATTCCAGCGCCTCAAAAAACATAGAAATGTACATCCACCTCAATTTTGCATGGGAATTGAAATTTCGACCCTCAGGGAGCTGTTAACGGAAATATGGGCAATTGAAATAATTTTTTATGGTCTTATTGGGTTTCAGCAACCTCGAAAACGTAGGAGTGTGGGGTCTCCCCTCTGGGTCACGACTTTTTTTTTTGTGTGTCCGTGTAATCGATTTATTTTTAGTAGATTATTTTCGATGACCGGTGCAAATGTAAATTTGTTTAGGCTATAAATGTAGCATTTAAACCCTTTTTCTAAATGAAAAATTTAACCAAACCAAATATAAGGAATGATTTTAACAAAACTTTGACTAAATAAATGTTCTTATATGGGGTCACTAGGCGTCCTACGCTTTCAATTAAATTGCTTGGAATTCAAATCACGCGACATAGTGGTACACAATTCATAATTTTTTATTTTAACTTTCAAATGAGATAGAGTTATTGTAAGTGCAACAAAAAGTACGAAAAATGTGGTAGGTATAGGTACACAAATTGGTACCCGCAAATAAAATATGGTAAGTCAAGACAATGATATTACTAAAGATAAAAATCACAATTATTTTATTTTACCTTACCAAAAGTTCTTGCATGTTAGATTTTTGAGCCTATACCCCAAAGTTTATATGTCTAATTCCAGAATGCCGCGATTTTCCGGGAAAGGCCATCTCTCTCAGGAAATCCGCCTCTCTTTACTCGTTACGTGAAATTTTTGGCCACCATAATCATCTAAACGAACGTTATAATCGCTGTCCCATCGAAAAGTTTGAATCAACTAGCTCGTACTTTTTACACTTTCTGCCGTAGGCGCCTGGCAAAACACAGTTAATACATACATTTTTTAAATTTTTTAAAAACACCTGTTAAATATTTCGCAAAATTTCGTCTTGTTAGGCCATCATCAGGAGTGAAATGTGCAACTAGCTCGGTAATCGATCAACCAAAAAAGCATGCATATCGCCGCAAGCATGTGTATCGCCTGGCGTTGTGTACAAGAATTCTAGTCTTCCATCCGTATAAGATGTAATTGACACAGTAAGTCAAGTAGGTCCTAAATTTTTTGTTTTAGATCATCTTGAAAGTGACCCAAATTTCGGCCAAAAAATCATCTTCAGCGACGGGGCCCATTTTTGGATGAATACTTATGTAGTATGTATACGGATTGCAAACAATTGGAGCGTCCATTGCATCGGATGAAGGACGAACATTAACTGGTCTGTTAATGGGCATAGTTGTCGGACGATAATTAACATTTTTTTTTATGTTGCTCTATGTTCTTTCGATAGTGAGGTTAATTGACCGCCATGTTCATGTGAGTTGGCACCTTTAGAGTGACAATTCATTCATCTTGCGAATAATCTAAGAATGATTCAGGAGCTAAGTAGCAATTTGCGAAATTGCTTCTGCGTGGTGCCTCATTTATGCTAAAGTGTCATCGAAAATTGGACCACACAACGAAGCCGTGACGGCCATCTGAACGATATTATTTTCGATTATTAATGTTAATGAATTGGCTTTCAGTAGCAATAAAAACATTGTAGAAATTTCACTCCATTTGTTTTTTATTCATTTTTAAAATCCAAGCATGAAAATGGAAAATTCTTTTATGTAACATTTTCAAGAATTTATGAATAAAGAAAGCTGAAAGAAATTCGTTCTAAAACCAAAATTTCAAAATTAAATTTTTTTCAACATTAAAATTAACTCCTGATAATCTAGAGTCTAGACTTCAAAATTTGTTTACATGAAGTTCTGGAAGATCGCCACTAGAAAGGTATGTGCCGAATTTTATTACAATCGGTTGAATTAATTTCCGTCGTACAAATCGAATTTCATTTTAATCGGTTAATAAATAATCAAGTTTATTCCTCGCCAGTCATATTCCAGAACTTGTTCTAAAACTTGTTTTGGAAACCCATTTCTAAGTGCATGATGAATTCCATCATAATCGGTTAAGAAATAGGTAAGTTCCTTCCTAATCGGCCTGAATTTGACTTGAAAATGCTATTGCTGGATAAACTTCTCTACGAGATATTCAAATTTTCTACATTCGAATTTAAGGGCCAATCGGTAATAAGGGCAGACCAATCCCCAATTAGTCTCATAAACTGAGACTTTCCTGTAATATTTAGAGTTAAAATAGTATATCGCCGGCGATCTGACAATACCTGCTAAGTTCATTTATCCTTTTTTTCAGTAGAACAAAAAAACTGAATAAATTAAGTTGGTGCGGCTATAGATTATAACGAATATTATTAAGTGAAATAAGGAGAACAAATACTTTTTCTACGGTTAGAAGGCTCTCACAATATGTACGCATGCATTAAGATGTTAACTGATTAAAAACCTCGTTTTCATCAAAAATGTCGGTTAGCAGGTATTGTCAGATCGTCGGCGATATAAAAAAAATCGAAAACCGGAAAATCGCAGTTACACTTTTGAGACAAAAACGAGAGCCCGATATCCCAACCAAATCTGAAAACTCTAAAGGATTGCTAATTTGGAATTGAGCAATTGACTTTTTTATAAAATTTTTAAAATTTTCATTTAGAACGTACAGCTTTTTTAAAACGGATTTGTTAATAAAATATAGTTAGCCTCCCAGTTTTAAGAATTCTAATGAGTTTCTGGTTTTTATTTTATAAACTAAATTAAGAAAACCTTAATTAAAAATTTCAAAATGATAGTTCCATGTCTAGAACGTTTGTCAAAATGGGATCTATTAATAAAGATTAGAAATATTCAGAAATTGTTTAAAAATTCAAATTAAAATCAACATTCTCAAAATTAAGACATTCCAGATTCTCAAGCTCTACAATAATTAAATATTAAATTAAAGCATAATTTGTTATTTACAACTTTAATAATTGTTAAAATTATAATTTTAAAATTTCAAGGTTTTTTTTTAGACCAAATGTTAAGCTTAACTAAACCGAGATTTTTATTAAGAATCGCAATCCTTTACTGAAAATTGGAATTTCTAAATATTTATGTCAAACTATTTTAAAGAAATTTTTCAAAGATCTGGAAAGATCACAAAGAAGAGAAAATACCCGTTTAGATCACAAAGAGAAATAGATTAAGAAAAGGACAGATTTCATTAATAGATAATGCATATCCTTATGCCCGCCTGCTGACTTCTACTTAATGGCTATTAAAGGAAACTGATAAAGAGGCTTAACCCTGAGTTCCGTTCGTCGAAATTGTGATGTTTAGTTAAATTACGGTATCAGCATTTCAAACCTAAATTGAACGAACTAATAAAATTTTTAATAAAATTTACAAAAACAAACTCATCTAAACTATGATGCTGGAGTTATTCATTCTCCAGTTTCTTGTCCGAAAATAAGTCGAGTTACTTTAATTAATAATAGTAAAAATTCCGAACAAAAAATTCGAGAATCAATTCTAATATTTCAGTACTTTGTACGTTTTGGTGATGGGCCCAAAAATATACTTTTGGGGGACACAAATCCTTTTCGCCGCCACTGATTCAGACTTGTGAAGAATATTTCGCTGCTGAAAAATGAAGGAGAAAAATAAGGTTATTCTGTGCTTAATTGGGAACAGCGATATCTCAAAAGAACAACTATAAAATAAAATAATACAAATACTTGAGGTTTTTAATTTTAGAATCTAATCAATAAGTCTATTTTGTTGACAAAATTACAACAGCAATTGAGTTTACAACAACAAAGAGTTCCAAAGTTAAAGAAGGTACTAGAGAAATGGAGTTTGTCCACTGATGGTGTCAAAGCAGTTTTACAAATGTGACTACGTGAGACCCTGAAGAGGGAAGGTTTAAACCACAGATAATAATATCAGACGAACCAAGCCTGAATGATTTTGCTGTTTTTGAACTAGAACCCAATAATAAATGTGTCTGTAATATTTTATCTTGGACTCAAAATAATACAAAAAATGATTCAAGTAACACCATCTAACATAAATAAATATAAATATTTTTAAACATTTTTATTTGTTATATTATATTCTAAAGTTAAATTATTAATGCAAAAATTGTACTTGTAATTTTGTACAACAAAAATAGGCAAAATCACTTAAAAAATAATGAGCTTATTAAAATGTGTCTCTACTAACTGTAGTTTTTCTATCAAAGGTAAGATGGAATCTCAGTAAAAATAATTTAAATTGGTTTGAGAAGGTGGAACATAAATTACAACCTGAGTATGAAACAGAGGTTCAACGTCTCGAGGAAGAGCTAACTGATGTTAAAGCAAGTGGAACAACGACACAAGTAGTTCAGATAGTTCACGCGATCAAGTTAAAGCCACATACATTCGACGGAACAACATCTTTCGGCATTTTCAAATTTCAATTTGAAACGGCGGCCAATCAGAATCATTGGAACGACGAACATCGTGTCGCAACATTAATAGTGGCCCTTAAAGGCGAAGCAGTAGAGGCCTTACAAACCATTCCGGAACAAAAGCGAAACAGTTCTTAAATATATGAACATGCTAGAAGGGAAGTACAGCAGTGACGATAAGCCGGAAATCTATCGCATGGAATTAAAAAACCGCCACCAAAAGGGAGGAGAATCGTTTCAGGAATTTTCATCTGCAATCGAGCGACTAGTACATCTAGCACATTCAAATACGTCGGGCGATTACATTGAAAGGCTTAAAATTGACGCATTCATTGACGGCATTCAAGATCCGGAGGTACGCACGGCGGTAATGTTGTCACCTAAGGAAACTTTTGCTGAAACCATTGCTTTTGCGTTAATGAATGAGGCTGTACAGACTATCATCAGACCGTCATTATTTAGGCGCCAAATTAATTTAGACACCAACGGATACATCGAGCAGCCGGGGGGGGGGAGGGGGGGGGGGGTTGTGACAACTAGGATAGAATAGAATAAAAGCGTATTCGATTGGACTGAAGAGTACAACTCTTCACTTCAGTTAATTGAGTTACTCTTCACTTAATTGAGTTACTGAAGAGAAGAGACTGTTCGATTGGTATTCTTCACTTCAGATAAATGTCAAAATAAAAATAAAACAATTTATTTCAATGCGGCTTGTATTTAGAAGAACTGTTTCAAAAATAATTTTCCTGCTTTTACAAAAAATCAACTAAATTGTCATAATCGAAATTTGTATTTTCTATTTTATTATAATCATTTTTATTAAAAATTATAATTAAAATTTGCCCGTTTATTTTATTTACTTTTTTTTTTTTCAAAATCGAAAAACAAGGAAATCCTAAAAAAGAAAAACAAATAACTCATCTGAAGTAACTACACAAGCAAAATGTTTCTTCAGTTAATTCAGTTGCTCAATTTTTAACTGAAGTGAAGAGTTGCCAATCAAACAGTCTCTTCACTTTTATTACTTCAGATACAGCTACTACTTCAGTTAATTCAGTCCAATCGAACACGCTTTAAGTTAATTGATACCACAAAGTTGTATTGTACTAAAATGGAATTTTCCATGATAAAACTGTTTTAAATGTTTCTAAACAGTTCTTACCGGAACAATCATGAAATTTCGAGAAGTTTTGGTTTGAGTATACAAGCGAATGAATTCGAATTGAAACATTAGTTTTTGGTAAGCGATAGTGTGAAGATTAAAAAGTGAATTAAAAAAGTGATTTAAAAAGTGTTTTAGTGAGATTTAAAAATTATAAGTGAAAAGTAAAATTGTGTAAAAATTATAATAAGTGATTTTGTGGATTTTTGTAAACAAATTGTGTTGAATTAATTGTTGGTTTTCAATACCCTGTTTTTCCATTGGAAGCCGCGGCTTATTAGACAAAAAAGGTGTTTACAGTTGGTGGAAATTGCCAATACTAAAATGCATGCGGCTTATTAGAAGTGTGCGGCTTATTAAAAGTGTGCGGCTTACACGAGACGTGCGGCTTAATAGAGATTAACTAACGTGTTTGAAGGGTAAAAATTCTAAAAAGCCGCGGCCTATTAAACGGATGCGGCTAACAACGGAAAAATAAATAAATTCGTTGTGATAAAGTCAAGTGTTGTGTTTTATTCACAATCCAGTGATACGAACCTTGATTGACGTAACATTACTACTGTTACGTTTTTGCCTTGTTAATCAAGGTTCGAATCACTGGATTGTGAATAAAACAAAACAATTTAATTTATCACCAATTTATTAACAAAAATTCACAAAATCACTTGTTATAATTTTTGCACAATTTTTACTGTTCACTTATAGCTTTTATTTCGCACTAAAACACTTTTTATTCCCTTTCTCGAAATTTCATGATTGTTCGTGATTGGAGTGATTCGAACTTTGATTGACAAGGCAAAAATGTAACCAATCAATATATTTGAAATTTTGAAATGTCATTTATCGAAATAAAAATAAACATTCATTTTTAATGGGCACTTATTTGGTTAAAACAATCCTATAATAGCTGTGTTTTTTTATAAGTCTCGATAGATCTATTCAGATATTAGCAAAAAAAAAAAAAATGGGAAATTATAGCTACTTCTATCATCCACTTAAAAATACTGGCACTCGCAGCACTAAGAATTGTGTTTATTTTGACAACGCTACGGCATTGTTGTTTTCATTATATTTTGTTATTCCAAAAGTATAAATCATGAGGAAAAGTGCAAATATATTTTATCCATATAAAAAAATGAAACGGACATACTAAAACTTTTTTTTTTTTCAAAATGTTACTTTGATCTTTTAAATTTTGAGCAACTTTTACGAAAAATGATAAACAGGTTCATTTTTCGATTTTTCCATTTTTTTTCGCCAACAAAACTTGGGGATTGCAGTAAATAGTATTAAAAACATATATTGAATATGCCTCTTCATAATGGAAGGAAATAATAATAAAATGAATACTTTAAACGTACATCTTCTGTCTTTTAAAATAGAGCAAAACATCAAACATAAATCAGCTACTAGTTTCCTATTGTATGATAGATGTACTAAAAATTGACTTTGGTATGCTTCCATGCTAAAATACAAATTTTTAGTTTGTGTCTTTACTCATAAAAGGGAAAATCTGTAGTCTCGATAGCATAGGATGCGGTCAAGAATTCAGTTGCTGCGCAGTTTAAGCTGCACAAAAAAATTGAAAAGCAGGCGAAATGCAAAAAATATTGGCTGCATTTTTATCCGACCGGCAGCCTGACTGCAAGTTTGTAAGACATTTGTCATTTAGCTACTTTTATAATTCCTCGTGATTACGAATAATTGAGAGAAATCGTATTTTTTTATTTTATTTCACCAACAATAATGCATAAAATTGAATGAAAAAAAAAAAAAAAATTGACATTTTCAGATTTTACATCCGCTTTAATGTGACTGCATAAACTGCGCAGCCTAACTTTATTTGCTGCATTTTAATCCGACAGAATATGTGGCTTTAGCTGCAAATCTTAATTTTTGACCGACTTGCTGCATAAATTGCGCAGGGATGCCAGATTTTCAAAGTTGCAAGGGGGACAAACAAAAACTTAAAATTTATATTAAACTAATTTCCTTGAATTTTTTGTAAAACCAAATCCGTTAAATGTGGTCTAAGAACTTTCGTAATAATAACAGGAAACAAGACTAATCGGCAATGACATCACTGGTTATAGTCGCTTCGGGCTAACACTCTGTCATAGCAATAACAGGGATAAACTGACTTCATGCCTGTCAGTAATCGGATTTGTACACTCAGGTTTCATGGACTTCACTTTAACATCACATTTGTGAACATTCATGCCCCCACCGAGGAGAAACCTGATCAAATAAAAGACGCTTTCGACGACCAGCTCGAAACCGTCCTGAGCAAAATTCCGCAACATGACATTAAAATTGTTTTGGGCGACTTCAATGCTCAAATTGGCAGTGCTGGCAGGACATATCGAAGCATTATTGGACCAAACTCCTTGTACCATACATCAAACAACAACGGGATGCGCACCATCGAGCTAGCTTTACTGTACAACTTGGTGGTTGCCAGCACATACTTTCCACATAAGCGCATTCATAAAGCCACATGGAAATCAAACGACGGGACAACGGTCAACCAAATCGACCACATCCTCTTGTCCAAGAGACATTTCTCTAGCCTTAAAAACATCAAAACTAACGTGGAGCTAACATTGATTCAGACCATTTCCTGGTAGTTGTTGAATTAAAATTTCGTCTATCAACCACATATAATCATCGCTTTCAGCGCATCACTCGTTGGAACACTGCGGCATTGAACGACCAAGTTACCAGAACCACCTTTGGGATGACTGTATCAGAAATCTTGGAAAATAAACCACTTCCTGACTCCGTTCAAGAACAGTGGGACATTATCAAAACGGCGGTAACCGATGCCTCAAAGTCCACCATAGGCCAACATCCGTCAAGGCCTAAAAATCTCTGGATTGATGATGATTGTATTGGTGCTATTCGGGAAAAAGATAGCGCACGACAACGAGATCTATCGTAAAGAACAAGGCAATCCCATAACGCTTACATGATTGCGAGGAGAATCGCTAATCGGCTATGTAGACGGAAAAAATGGGAATGGCATGAACAACAGGCACGCAACATCCAAAATTCTAGCCTGAGAGATAGATATCGTTGCATAAGAGAATTAGCTACGGACTTTCATCCACGTAGCAGCGCTATTCGCAACAAATCCGGTGAGTTGGAAATGGACACCAAAACCGTCCTCGAAGTGTGGCGAAACTACTTCTCCTCGCTTTTAAATAAACAGGCACCACCTCCCGAGCAACAACCTCTCTTGCTTCAACACGATATTAACGTCGAGATGACACCACCACCTCCTCCATCATATGATGAAGTGCGGAACGTGATATCGCAGATGAAAACTTACAAGACACCTGGTGAGGATGGTATCTGCAACGAAATGCTCAAATATGGCGGCGATTATCTGTTCTGCCGCATGTTTGAGCTAATACCAACAATTTGGTCTAGAGAAGAAATCCCAGTAGAGTGGAAGACGGCTCTTATATGTCCACTTCATAAAAAGGGAGATCGATTAAACTGTAACAACTACCGCGGTATAGCTTTGCTGAACAGTGAACACAGGCTACAAGGTTCTGGCCAACGTAGTCGCAGCAAAGTTATCAACTTATAGCAAGAGGATCTTGGGTGATTGATTATCAATGTGGTTTTCGACCAAATAGATCAACGACCGATCAAACTTTTACGCTGAGGATTTTGCTGGAGAAATGCTATAAGAAGGACATCCCTGTACACAGTCTATTCATAGACTTTCAACAGGCGTACGACAGCATTAAGAGGAATACGTTATGGAACGTATTGTCCTATCTGGGCATACCGTCAAAATTGGTTTCAATGTGCCAGCTTTTAATGAATGGCTCAATATGTAAGGTGCTAATAGAAGGCAAAATTTCGGATGCCTTCGAGATAACATCTGGAGTGCGGCAAGGAGACCCAATAGCTCAAACTCTATTCAATCTATCATTAGAGTATGTCATTCGTCAGCTTAATATAGCGCAGCGTATAGCTGCCTGTATTATAAATCAACCCAGCTATTAGCATACGCTGACGATATTTGCATTCTGGGTCGCAACATCATCTCTCTGAAAGAGGTCCTCCTCCCATTGGAATTAACAGCCCAACAAATAGGCCTTAAGATTAATGAAGCGAAGACCAAATACATGGTGACCGCGAGAAGGCAGACTCGTGGGGACTTCATTACAGGAGATACTCAATATGAAAAGGTGAATGAGTTTAAAAACCTAGGATCACTGATCACTGAGCAAAACTCCGTTTCTGTGGACATTTCATCGAGGATCGCAGCAGGCTACCGAGCATTTTACGCCAATATCAAAATTTTCAAGTCTCCTCATATATCGCGCAAAATAACATTGGACATCTACAAGGCGCTGATAAGACCAGTTGTCACCTTCGGTTACGAGTCTTGGACACTAACAGCGCAAAAGAGGGAGCCACGTACAGAATGAAAATGAATCACGAGATCAGAAATGATCTCGATAAAGTCGACATCATAGGATTCATAAAATCGTCAAGGCTGAGATGGCTTGGGCACGTACTACGTTCACAAAATCGGACCACTAAACAGGCCTTGGAGTCGGCACCAACGAAAGTAGGACCTCGTGGGAGGCCACCTACCCGATGGATGGACGATGTTGAGAGGGACCTATTCACATTCGGTCACCGTGTCTGGCGTTCTCTTGTGGCGGATCGGATTACTTGGAGGAGCATCGTTGAGGCGGCCAAATCCCTTCATGGGATGTAGCGCCAGCGGAAGAAGAAGAAAACAGCTATTTTAGTTGTTTCAGACGAGTATTTTGGGGAAATGCCCGGACCTAGAAATATATTTTTGAATTGTGAACTGACACAACCACCAGAAACATAACTGAGTCATTCATTGCACACGATGAATGGTAACAAAATAAAATGTTTACGAAAGACACATTCGTTTCCCGAAATTCCGTTTAGGTATGACTTTTAGCAAAAAATCCGAAATAGTCGTTCATCGTACTGTTTGCATCGGATGTTGTGTTTGTGATGTGTATTTTTGTTTGCATGCGTCGAATTTTGTTGCTAAATCTAAAATATTTGCAAGTGGCGCAAATTGCAAAACATCGATTTTCAGCATGCTCAAAAATCAATCATAATTTTTAGTCTCAGCATATTGCTAAAAACTGACGAATTTTTTCTAGGAAAAAATGGTAATTTTTGAGCTAACAATGGCTTAAAAAAATCTCTGAACGAATTGATGAATGAATGACAACCATAAAATCAACTTAATCGTGTTGATAGTTGTTTAAAGTGTAAATAGGTTTTCTCTTTCCAAGATATTTTTAGATTAGGGCAGTTTTTGAAACCGATACTTATTTCTTACTTACTTTGACAGCAACAACAAAAAATTATTTGGTGCCCAATAGTTTGAGCTAATGATACTGCTATTCGCAGTACATGTTTCGCTTATAGCAATTACGCTTGATATACATAATAATGAGACTAATGTCTTCTGGTGAACTCTAAATACATAGTTAATAGATCATGTTTAAATGTCAAATTTTTTTAAACCGCAAGAGCTACCATCTTTCGGAAAACTCCGAAAGCATAAGCAACATTCATATAATGCCACTAGGTGTCACTAAATATTTGCTGTCAAAAATTGTATGACATTTTTATGTGTGCATTTTGTATACAACATCTAGTGGCAAACGCTCTGTACTTTTTCTTTGATCGTGATGCCTCTTTCGGAAAACATGATCTATTATCTAAAAGAATTCATTTTTTACTTAAGTGTTCAATGTGGGGTACCAAATTAAAAAAGGCTGAATTAAAAAAGTTGATTTCCCCCTCAAAGGGGGGACATCTGGTATCGCTGGTCAAAGCTCAAAATTCAACACTCTGAAATTTGTTGCTGCATTGTTGAATCAGCGTTCCGAAACTAAATTGTTTTCCATAAGCTTTGAAATTTATCAAAATATTCTGGCTCAGTATTTAATATTTTAATGAACAATGAAAACAGTTTAATTATGGCTTACTATTTCACTAGGAAATGATTGCCTATTCGGGCAACATTATAATCTGCTTCTGGTTTGTAGTAAAACTAATCAAATCCCTATTGTACCAAATTTTATAGTGTTTGTGCTATAATGTAGGATAGTGTGAATCGGTTTCCTTCTAGTCAATTAAAGATACGAATCCTCACGGCGCTTATGTTAAAATTATATAATTGTAAAACAAAAGATGAACAATTGTTACTCATTTCATTATTATTGTTGTTTCTACTAAAGAAAATAATATTAAAGCTTAACTGGCGAACATGAACATTGTTTGCTGTATAAACGGTTATTACATTATATGAATATTGAATTATATTATGTACAGAATGAATTTTAGGCATCAAGGCTTATGGGATTTAATTGATTGTTAGCTTAGGCATTAGAGCATCATGCAAGAAACAAAATAATTTATTAGATCGTATTGTTATGGGCTTGTTTCAAAAGATGTAATAAATTCGAAGGTGTTCACAAAGTGACGTTTTAAACTATAAGCAAAATCCATGATTACTTGACATTTTGGTCGTTTCACCACTATTTTAAATAATTTTAATTTCACACAAGCTATCACAAGCTATATTAGAGCAATTAAAACTAAAAATTGTTTCCTTTAAACCTGAATGTCTTTAAACCACAGTATTTTATTCGATTGTTTGAGATGGCAGTCCGGAAAGTTAGCTTTCTCATGCAGTATTATATTCACTACGGTTGCTTGATGTAAAATAAATGTAGGAGGGAAAGGATCTTCTTCTTCCTACTTTTTAAAATTTTTCATCTTACTTTTTTTAGAACACAATAGACTAAACTGAATTTGTTGTTTATTTGACCGACTTTGTTAAGTACGTTAGCGCACATTTGAGTAAATTTGACTTATTTATGGAATTCATCAGATATTCGACCGTTAAAATCCACTTCAGTTAAGCTTTTAGACCAGTGTTCGCAAGTACATAGTTGGTTATTGGCGTGCGAATACAATTATTTCTTTAAAAATTGTTTTTTTGCGGGCTAAACTAGTTCCGGTAAAATATTTTTTAACCGTTCTGCCGATCGCATTTCTCTGGCATTTTGTTTAGAACTTTTGGTTCAACGCTTCTTCAATAAATTGATATGCAAATTCAAATGAATAAATTTCTTTCATTTTAGAGGAGTGACAATTACGGATAGCCAAACGTCCTGGTTTCTCCGGACATGTTCTGGTTTTTCAAACTTCTGAGGGCGTCCGAGAAAATGTCTTACATTGTCCTGAACTCTCAAAGGAAGGACAGAAAAATAATAATTTCCATATAATTTAAATATTTTAATTAAAAAATCAAACTGCAGCCCAAATGATATGGCCCAGAAAATTCTTTAAGACTTAATTTAATCTAAGTTAGATTTTGAACTATTTATAGAATCGCGTAACAATATTCCATTTGGTGATGTAGGATGATACAACCAGAATTGGCAAATCAAATTTTTGATTTATGGTATCGACCGTAACAACATTAGTACGAGTAATGTTCCAAAATATTTTTTGCCGTCGGACCAGGTTTTAATTTATAAATTCTGATCTCAGCCCAACCTTAGGGCTGAAAAACTCTTTCAGGCCATGTAATAATAGGTTTTATATTTGGAACTATTTTTAATAACAACAAAATATTTCAGACATACAATTTCACTAAAATCCGCCAACAAATGAGCTTGTTCCAGAATGTAAAAATAAATTTGGCGAATACAATTTTTGAATTAAGATATCGACTAAAGCATGATGATATAGCCGAAGGAATTCTTCAGAGCCCGAAATTTTTTAATTTTATATTAGGAACTACTTAAAGAATCGACTTGAAGAATCTACAATTTTATTAAAATACATCCACAAACTTGCCACCTAGTTCGGTCCTAGATTGGTTTTTCATGTAAAAAAATATTGGTGAAACAATTTTTGATTAATGGTACCATAATATCAGTAGAGGTGTTCCGCAATATTTCTTGAATTTGGCTCTTACTTTATCTAAGAAATCCGACCCCAAATGATGTAACCCCAGAAATTCTTCAGAGTGTGAATATTTCGATTTTATATTAGGAACTACTGACAGAATCGGCTTAATAACGTATAGATATAAAATTTCACTAAAATTTATTGACAAACGTGCGTATTCCATTTGGCGCTGGAAGTGTAGAAAAGGCCTGAATTGGTCATGTATTTAAAAAACAAGTTTATCTTAAGAATTTTTTTTTGATTTATGGCTTGTATTTATGTATCAAAGTATTATTAGCAATGTGTTGGAATATTTGTTGAATTCTGCCCATGCTTCATTTAAGAAATTCTTTTTCTGTCCCAAACGGAACTTTTGCAATTGTGCACCAATTCGATTGTAATTTGGTATCTGACTTAACCAACAAATTTGATGATAAATAAATTGGTTTCAGCACATCCAAATGATGAATCAAGGTGGTGGCTTTTGATACTTTTCTAGAAGAGATTTAACTACAAATAGTATGTTTTCTGACCAGTGGATGATCTTGCCACTAAACCAATTTTTTTTTTTTTTATCAAATAAATAACAAAATTCTAGACTTTACTCTACTCAAAAAGCCCAAGACAGCCAAAAACTTCTCTTGGCACGACGAATGTCAACTCGCATTCACGTCGCTAAAAACCGAATTGGCCCAGATAACACTCCTGCCACACCCATTGAGCGACTCAAAACTCAGATTAATTACTGACGCATCAAACACTGCCGTCGGGGCAGTACTGCAACAGTACTATAACGAGTGTTGGGAGCCCCTGGGATTCTTTTCCAAGAAACTCTCGGATGCCGAAATTAAATATTCCGCATTCGATCGGGCATTATTCGCAATATGTCCGGCAGTCAAACACTTCAGATATTTTGTTGAGGGTCAGAACTTCACTATTTACACCGACCACAAGCCACTGACTAGAGCAATTCAATCTAAAACTGAACGAAATCCAAGGCAATCACGCCACTTGGATTATATTAGTCAATTTACCACGGACATACAGCATGTTCACGGACATGACAACGTTGTCGCAGACACACTATTTTGCACTATCAACAACGAGACGGCCACAGTCGAGACACATTTCGACTTAACCAAAATTGCAACCACACAAAAATCAGACTTAGAACTTCAGAATTTATCTTCTGGTTCCGAATGTCACGCTAGCTCATCTATGAAACTGAGCTTTTTAAACTACCTGGCCTCGAAATCGCCTGCGAAACATCTACTGGGTACAATCGCCCATACATCGCAGAATCAGTACGTCGAACCATCTTCGACACATTACATAACATTTCACATCCTGGTGTCCGTGCTTCTCGTAGATTGATCACTGCTCCCTACTTTTGGCCCAGTATAAACAAAGACGTAGGCAATTGGGCTCGGTCTTGTTTATCCTGCAAACGTGCTAAAGTCCAACGGCACACAAAATAACCCCATGGACAATTCAAGATTCCACCTGGTCGATTCGAACATATTCACTTAGATATCGTAGGACCACTTCCTCCTTCTAATGGGTATTCATACTCACTCACCTGTGTCGATCGTTTCACTCGCTGGTCCGAAGCACACTGCATGACAAACATGCCAGCTGCAACCATTGCCACCACATTCGTCAACAACTACGTATCATGATTCGGCGTACCCCTTAATATCACTACTGATCAAGGAACACAAATCGAGTCCAAGCTTTTCACAGAGTTAACAAAACTACTCGGGTCACATCGGATACGTACAACGGCTTACCACCCACAAGCCAATAGCATGGTCGAACGCTTCCATCGGCAACTCAAAGCCGTGCTAATGGCCAGAAGCAATACCAGTCATTGGAGCTCGGAAATACCAATCGTTTTACTTGGAATCCGAGCAACAGTGAAAGAAGACCTAAAGTGCTCACCTGCGGAACTAGTTTAAGGTCAAACCATCAAGCTACCCGGTGAGTTCTTTATCGAAAATCCTCTTTCACCTTTACCAACCAGCGACACAGTCATCGACCAACTGCGACAAACCATGCAAAACTTTGTACCAAAATCAACTCGTCAATCCAAACAAGATGACGTTTTTGTTCCGAAATCACTCAACAATTGTGATTGTATCTTCATTAGAACAGACAAGGTTCGCACGGGACTATCTCCTCCCTACGAAGGTCCATTTAAAGTAATTCGACGCCTCCGAAAACAATTCGTCGTTTCGATTAATGGTAAAAATCACAACGTTTCATACGATCGACTCAAACCGGCATATGGAATACTCTGTTCAGCTGATCATACATCAAGCCCACGAACATAAAAAACCGTCCGTATTGCCTCTAATCATACAATAATTCCCCAGGGAGGAGAAGCTCACTTGCGGAGGAGTCCTGCAGCGGTTCACTCATTAAAATAAATAATTCGTTTCACCACCACAACAACAATATAACATTTTCATTCCTATCTATTTAATCAACTGTATAGTTAAAACTTCTTGAATCAACTATACAGTCAAATAGCTTTCAACCGTTTTTGGTGCCATCTTACTTCTAATAGCACAACCAACATTTTCGACGTATCGTTCAGTACTAACCAAATGGAAACAAATCATTTTAAACAAAAATTCATTTTTCTACTTCTTGCTTATATTACAACATTGATATAATTTTTTCGGCTTAGACAAATATACTATTTTTAACAGCATTCCCAATATTTACGACTTGGTGAGCCAGTAAAATAAATTGGCCATCTACTCATAATTCATCTACCGACAAAAAGTAGAAATATCACTTTCCCCGTACTTTACCCAAGGGTTATACACCTAATCATTTTATATACCCTTCTTAGAAATGAAAACTTTCATTCTCATAAAACTACTGTAAAAAAGAACTGGATGGTATATAAAATGATTAGGTGTATAACTCTTAGGGAAAATGTTAAATATGAGTAGATGACTTACTTGGAAAGTGCTCTCGTTTGCTTTTATTTTACTAAGTAAAAGTTTTGCGTTTTCTTAAAGCATATCGCCACTTACAGGAATGCTTTTATGGCGCTGCCAAAGAAACTAAGAGCTTCTCCATTTTAAGGTATTCTAACAATTTAAAGGCTCTTCTCTTACAGGCCACATACAGGTGTTGTTAACCGCATTTAAAATTGTCTTGCTTTTTTTATTAATTGCAGAAATAGTGAACTTGGCCCTTTACGAAATTAGTCAATAATTCCAGATTTTTCCTTTAATATTAAAACTGTTAGTTTTTTATCAATTTTTATCAACTATTTATAAAACGCACTAGATCACCACACAAAGTTTATTTCTTACTGATGGATTTTCAACTTTACTCGAGTCAAATTATGAAAAAAAGGAACAAATGGGAATCCTGGATCATATGAAAATAAATTACATAGTGTGCAATTATGGACAACCGAGAGTGTTCAAAATCTAGTTCACGTTATTGAGTTTTCTAATTATTCACGTTACCGAGTACTATATGTAATTAGAAAATTGTTCACGTTATCCGGAGTTCACGGTATACGGTGTTCATGTTATCGCAAGTCTACTGTATTTGGACTTTAGCAAAATTCTAGAAACGTTTTTTCCAGTTTTTGTAAGAATAACTACAAAAAAGGTTGACGTGGTAGAAAAAATTTTAAACGTGCCAAGTTTGGCACGCGTTGTCGCGTTCCACGTATTTGCGATTACTGTTTTAGGCCATTACGCTGAATTGACCATATCAAACATGTTACTTCAATAATTACTGAACTATTAAATGTAACTTTTTTAATTGAAAAAAATAAAAATTCTTTTGATTTTTGTTGTAATCGCTCCTTCGTTTGAAAATGGTTTACTACCAAATAAAAATTTAACGTTATCTGGAAAAACACGATTCCAAAGTGTGCTACATTGCATACAGAAAGTATCGATAAAGTCGATTTATATTTGTTCAGTCATGTATTTTCACAGCGAAGAAAAATTAATTAAATCCATGCTTCGTAGAAAGAATGTTCAATTTAAATGCAAGATGAAAAATAAAACGATAAATTTTCACTCAAAATACATAACGTACTCGTACCTTTGGGAAAATGTCTCTGAACATTGATACAGGTATTTTAAAAGTAATCTACAATTTTTTTTTGTTGTCTTATATTTGCTGTTTTATGAATTTAATGTCATGTCTTGTCTTAACAACTTGTCATACTAATATAACTTTTCATACAGTTTGTGTTATTATGTACTTTGATTGGAAGTGCCGTATAAAACTTTGGTTATGGAATGTGTAATTAAGAATTTTTTTTCTATTAAATAACAAAGCTGCACTTATGGGTAAAGAAGCAACCTATAATGAAAATATACAATATATACTACTAAACAAACTGATATTAAATTTTTCTAGCTCCAAGATATGTTGTAATCTTATAATATATTCAAACAATCTTCTATATGTAAATAATAATTAGGTCGTATGCATACTATATTGTACGGTTCAAATTAAGTGAATATACAATTTTTTTTTACATTTTAGTATGATATTTAAATAAGTTAATTTGTTTGCATCCGATATAAGTTTGTTTTGCAACAATTAAGCAAAAAGAAAAATAATTATGTCGTCTTTTTGTTTTTTTTATGCTGCTACAAAATTAAGCAGTATAAACTTTGAACATGTTAAATAGATAATGTAAATGGAATATATAAGCGAATAATTTAAAATAAAAAGAACTGCCGGACTTTGTGACTAATTGTAGTAGTAAAAGGAAACCAAATTCCAGAGTATTCAAAGTTTATCAAGTGATGGACCAATTCCGTTAAGAACAACAGAGTTAAACTTCTTACTTCTGTATTCATTGCCGGTTTAGTATTAAATATCAACAAACAAACAAAAAAGTTACACATTCTACAAATTAATTAATCAACCGTGTTGCCGAAAATAAGAACATCGTGCAGAAAGAACACAAACAAAAAAAAAAAAAATTCCCAACTAAACAACTTAATTTGCTTTTAAAACCATTTTAATTTTTCTTTTTTTATTCTTCAAATGTCTTTATTTTCTTGTAGATACTTTTCGGTTTGACTTTCATTTTCTTTATTTTTCCTAACGATTGTTTCATTTTAGCCGAAAAAAGAGAAGAAAATTAGAACATAATATAAAAGTAATTCATAAGTAAAATTAATATTTACATTTTAAGTTTGGTTGTAAAAGATATTAAGACATCTTCCTAAACATGTTCTTTTTGTATCTTTTATAGTGTTTTTGGTGTTTTCCATCTAATTCAAATAACGTGTTGAGCCATTATCAAGAAAATAATAAAATTAAAGCATTAGGAATGGCTCCTGTTTTTGTTTATACAAAGTTCCAATACGGTTGCAGTTATAATGTATGTACCTACTCCAAAGTCTTCTAAACACATATGTATGTAGTTAAAGTGCTGACGAATATAAAATTAGCTAAGTAAACCACAAATACATATATATAGATTTTATGACTTATACTAACTTATATAATGTGTTATCGGTGAAAATTTACGAGATGAAGATGGTTTGCAAGTTTTTTTAGGATAATAATAAAACCTAATTAGACATTTTTATGAAAGTTATTTTTATTATAGTGAATGGCATGGATATAAATTACCAAACAAAGTTAAGCTTGTACAGACATATATATATATACAGCAAAACAAAATCATTACGTTGGTTACGTTAAACTAATTATGTTTTTCTTTGAGTGATGAATCAAATCACCCATTCATTAGCAATCTAAAAGTATTCAAATATTATAAAAGCGATAAACAAACCATTTCAAATACTTATTATTGTACATACACATTAACCGAGTACATCTTATTCAATTCGCATAATCCTATTGTTGAGCACCAGCGCATAAATCCACAATTAAAAACCCAAATGAGTAGGAATAACACAATCATGGAAATACAATCAGTATGTTTACGTTGTACCAAATTAACATACAAAATAAAGCAGTAGAGTAAAAAAAAAAGAGAAAAGCTTAAATCAACAAAAAACTTTTCATTTTTATTTCCCATTTATGAATGTATTTTCTAAGAAGGGGAACGAATACCAACCAAAACAACACCAAACCAACAGCCACAGCAACAACAAAATTAAAGCACATCCAAACAAAAAAGAAAAAAGATAACCTGGAAAATGGTTTTTTCAAAGCAGATTTCGTTTGTGCTTTATTATTTTGAAATTCATTAAAATTTTTTTTTTTTCTATTTAAATATAATTTGCAAGACAAAACACTAGGAAAATCGGAAAACTAACTAAATGTTACAAAAAAAAAAAAGTACAAGTCATTTAAAAAATAGTTTGCATAAAAAGAAAATGACATGGTATAAGTATAAAAGAAAAATTTATAATAGTTGACACACTGTATAGTTTAACAATTATCGTGTTCATTCTCTATTGTTGCATTACTACTTTGTTAACAATAAAGGAATTTTAGTTTTACAAAAAAAAAATGTTGAGCTTTGATAGAATTGTTTCGGCTTCTCTATTGTATTGAATGAATAATCATAACATGTACTATATGTATGTATTGTACATGGAAAAAATTAAGTTATGTCAATTAGATAATTTGTAAAATTTGGTTTTATTAAATACAATTTATGTAAACTGCATTTAGAAGAAATCAGGTCGATTCATTTATCTCGGAAGCCTGTATTCAGAGATTGGGGTTATCAAGATCCAATGCAAAATACAAAGTATCTGGTATATGTAGCTACAAATAACCAGTGTACTAGGGGGATGTCATCTTAGTTTTGAGATCACGATATAAATGTCTTTGTTAAGAAAAAAATTAACTACGTTAACACCGAGCAAATTCAACATAAGCAACTATGAGTATTTGCAAAATATTCAGTTAGCTGATCCTGAATACCATAAACTAAATGAAATTGATATTGTGATTGGATCTAATAAATTCTTTGAATTGTTGGAAAATGGTCAACTAAAGAGCAAGGAGAGAACTCCAATAGCACAAAATACGGCCTTTGGCTGGATAATTTCTGGGGAGTACTACGATAATAGTACAACAAATACTCTATATAATTTTAACAGAAATATAGATGAGGAAAGTATAAATATAGCTTTAAAAAAATTCTTCGAAATGAAAGATATAGGAGAAGCCGGAAGCTTACTAACAAAGAAAGAAGAAGAGGCTAAAGAATATTATAAACAGACGGTTACCAGAGGAAATGATGGGAAATACAAAGTAGTGCTACCTTTTAAAAAATCGGCGCCAGCGATTGAAATCCATTGAACACAACCATATAGAGTTCATGAGCGAATACCTCAAATTAAATCATATGGAGAAAATTGATCCTGAAAATTTGTTGGAAAATAGTGACCATTGCTATCTGCCTTATCATGCTGTTTTTAAAACATCAGGTAACACGACAAAATTGCGAACCGTATTTGATGGGTCAGTTAAAACGACAACCGGCGTATCTCTAAATGATACATTATTGGTCGGCCCCACTATTCAGCCTTCATTCTGGGCAATTCTTCTAAGTTTTCGCACTCATTCAATTGTTCTATGTGCGGACGTAGAAAAGATGTATCGCCAGGTCAGGGTCCGCAAAGAAGTTGTAAATTTCCAACGGATAGTTCGGCGAGAGTCACCCGAACTCCCTATTCAACATTATTGCTTGAAAACCTTAACTTACAGGACGTCAGCAGCACCATTTCTTGCCATTAGATCTCTCGTCCAACTAGCAAAAGAAAACGAACATTTTCATCCAAAAATAGCTGTAATAATTCGAAACGATTTCTACGTTGATGACCTTTCATCCGGTATAGTCAAGATGAGTTTTGGAAATCTAATCAACATTAAAGATAACCACCAAACAGTCAAAGTTCTTGGTTTGGTTTGGGTTCCTGAAATGGATAATTTTGACTTTAATGTTAAACTTAATGATAGTATAAAATATACAAAAATAACACTTTTTTCAAAATCATCAAAAATATTTGATCCGCTGCGTTGGCTTGCACCATCCATAGTAGTTGTGAAGATATTATTTCAAGGACTTTGGTTACGAAAATTGGATTGGGATGATGAACTACCAGCTGATATACGATTGAAATGGAAACAGTTGCGAGACAATTTCGATCACTTCAAGGATGGATTTTGAGATGCAAGCGAGTCAGCGTATGTCGCAGTAGTTTATTCACGAATTCAAGATGAAAACGGAATCATATACGTCAGCTTGGTCGCGTCTAAAACAAAGGTAGCTCCATTGCGTCAAATAACAATTCCAAGATTAGAATTATGTGCAGCACATCTTTTGACAAAATTATTCAATAAAGTAAAGGAAAACTTCTCAAATGTGAACACTAAAGAGTACGCTTGGATGGACTCGAAAATAGTTCTGGCCCTGATATCAGACCAACCTCGGTGATGGAAAACTTTTGTGACCAATTGGCCGTCGCATATTTTCGAAACTTTGCCACAAAGCAAATGGGGATATGTCAAGTCAGCCGAAAATCCGGCAGACTTCGCCAGTTAAGGTATTTTTCCAAAGCAATTAAAATCTTTGGATTTATTTTGGATTCGAGGAGATGAATTATCATGGCAGCATAATATTCCAACATTATCATGTGACAATGTTCTCGGCGAAGAAAGAAAGAAATAGATACATTGCTCTAATATATCGGCTTCAGATGACATCTTGGGCACGTTGTTTCAGCGAATTTCTTCCTGGGAGAAAATTCTGCGTGTAATAGCTTATTGCAAACGCCCAGCATGGATGATAAAAAAAGAAAAACTATTTTTAAATCTATTTCTTAGCGTCGAGGAACGTCAATCAGCAGAATATACCTGCATTCGGTGGTGTCAACATCAATATTTTTCTGAAGAGCTGGAAAGTCTAGCCGAAACAAATGGTTTGAAGGTCAAAGGAAAATTGACTTCCTTGCCCCATTTATCAACAGTGAAGGTGTGCTTCGTGTGGGGGGCAAAATTCAAAATGCTACCTGTTCGTACAATACAAAACATCCCATAATCCTACCTAACTCGCACATCTTAAGTAAAGTGTTGGTTGCTTTTTACCATAAAAATTTTTTCCATCCTGGCCTCTCTCATAAAACAAAAATTCTGGATCGTGAATGGCAGAAGTTTGATTAGAGACATCGTACATAAATGTCATGTATGTGTACGTCATCGAGCAATGACGTCATCACAATTAATGGGCAATTTACCTACTTCAAGAGTGACAATATCTCGTCCGTTCAGTAAAGTTGGCGATGACTTCGCGGGCAAGAAAGGCAGAGGTGCAAAATTAATCAAGGCATATATTTCAGTTTTTGTTTGTATGACAACGAAAACGGTACACTTGGAGGTTGTCTCCGATTTGAGTACCGAAGCGTTTTTGGCCTCTCTCAAAAGGTTTATTGGAAGAAGAAGTTTATCGTCGGAAATAAATTCTGACAACGAGACAAATTTTGCCGGAGCTGCAAATAAACTAGCTAAATTCTACAAACATATTTGGAAACTTCATTTCAGATTTCATGATTAGTAATAATATTAGTATTATTCAGTAGCGTCACACTTTGGAGGACTCTGGGAAGCCGGAGTGAAATCTATGAAAACACGTCTCATCAAAGTCACAGTAAATTCGAATCTCACGTTTGAAGAAATAGCGACTTTGTTATATCAGGTTGAAGCCATCCTCAACTTAAGACCGTTATGTCAGATGAAATCAGAAGATCCAACCTATACAATGATGTGTTGACCTCGGGCCACTTTTTGATTATGGCACCTCTCACATCATTGCCTGAACCAACATTTGAAGAAATTCCTACAAACAGATTCAATAGATGGGAACTCATAACAAAACTGATGAATAGATTTTGAAAACGTTATTTTCGGGACTACTTACACACATTGCAGCAACGCAACAAATGGCAGAATAAAAAAAAAAATCTGCAAATCGACGACGTTGTTTTAATCAAAGAGGATAATCTACCAGCAAGTGTATGGCCAAAAGCAAGGATTTTAAATATTCATCCTGGAAGCGACGGACTAGTGCCTGTGGTAACGCTCCGCACCAAAAATTCATCTACCATTAAATGACCAATCCACAAAATCGTGCCGTTACTAGTTAATTGAGCAAAACTGCCCATACAATAAAACTTTCAATTGCAAAATCAAATTACAATCCACTGATGGTTCAATCGTAATTTCATCATATTGTACAGTCAAACCTGTTTTTGTGCGGTAGATAGGGACCGTACAAAAAAAATCGCACAAAAAAAAAATATTCGCAAACTCCATAAATCGCTATAATAAATAATTTTGTACAAAAATTAGATACAAAAAAAATTTTTTTATGCGGTGGATAGGGACCGCATAAAAAAAGTTACCCTTAGAAAATACATATGTCAAAGTTTTACGAAATAGCGAGAAAATGCTTTCTAAACAAAATAAATAATTAAATTACACGTGGAAACATTTTAAAAAATTT
This sequence comes from Tipula helvola, assembly GCA_963556165.1. Lineage (NCBI taxonomy): Eukaryota > Metazoa > Arthropoda > Insecta > Diptera > Tipulidae > Tipula > Tipula helvola. The sequence continues at coordinate 140,496,329 of OY744482.1, read as the reverse complement.
TAATTTCTCATTTTTAAATAAAACGGTAAATTTCCTTTTTTCTTACATATTGTATATTTTTTTAGTTTATGTTCAAGGTTAAAAATCAGTGTGGCTATTACTACGCATTTCATTAGTTGTGAAATAAACATTTCTTTTAACTAAATTATATTCTTTGTGTGCAAGATAATATGTAGGTTAGGTTAGGTTAGGTTGAAGTGGCTGCTATCGCACACTTAGGCCAGCAATGGCCCGTTGTGATACCACAGGATCCCATCTCCCCATTACTCCCGTTGAAACCAACCAGAGCTATTTATATAGCGTAATAAATCTCGCACTCCACAGTCCGCGAGTTCCGAAAGGCTGCCCATACCGTACACACCCAAATACTTATGCCTTCTGTATGATAGCGCCGGACATGAGCATAGGAAGTGTTCCAAAGTCTCCTCCTCCTCTTCGTCCATGCAACTTCTACAAAAGTCATTCGTCTGTATCCCCAGCCTTCTCGCATGCTCCCCAAAAAGGCAGTGACCTGTCATTATCCCTACGACCCATCCTATTTCTTGTCTTCCCAGGGATATTAGTACCTTAAGATAATATGTAATTACATATTGAAATTTGCTGGAATATGGAATATATAAGAATATTGAGCATGTCTAATGATTAATGAACTTGGCTGATGCATTAGGTATGAAAATGGCTCAACAGAATCTCGATATTCATATACCGCATAAAAAAAAATCGCACAAAAAAAATCGCATACAAAAAAAAATCGCACAAAAAAAAACGCATAAAAAAAAATTCGCATAAAAAAAGACCGCACAAAAACAGGTTTGACTGTATTCTTATGTATTTAAAATTTAATAATAATTTTGATGTTTCTATGTTAAATTAATCATCGGTAAAGTAGATGGTATATGTATCCACTACAATAATTGTAGCCACTTCGTTCAGTTTATTATGCCATCTAGTGTAAGTTAAAAAAAAATGTATCATTTATGTAAACGTACAATTTCAGTTTATATTTTTTGTAAAAAAAACTTGTCTTTGCCATGTAGTGCGGATATCAGTTTTTATATTAAAATAAAATTTTGGTAAAAGCACTCATATTGTTACGTTATTTAAAAAATAAATTATTATAAAGTTATTCTTCCTAGTTAGTTTTAATCATACCTTTGATCTAGCTTTCTAAATCAGGTTCTCTCAAGGTCTTGTCTATCTTACTTAGTGTCGGATAAAACGGAGGAAAAAACATTAAACGGACGTTTAAAGACTTCACCTGGATAGTTCTATGACAAAATCATACAGATAAATCATTATACCATAAAATAATATCGAACGGCACGTTTAGTACCTACAGAATTTGCTTACACATCCACGATTTAGGTATTAAGGTATTCTTTAATTGCATTGTGTGATAAACTTGCGATTGATATATCGCCTTTCAAATCTGGTAGTTCATGCAATGAAGTTCGAAAAGTGAATTCGAAATATTTTGCTCTCGTTTTATAGCGTTCAGTGTTTAAGGTACCACCTTCAGTGAGATTGGTCATTCGGGTGTATCTCGTTTCAACTTCTTCCACCTTTTGATTCCTAGCTTTCTGAAGCCTTAAACATGGTAGGTCAATCATTAACTTCACTATGAAATACAAATTGGTAAAATTTATAGGTGTTATGGACCACCAATCTCAATCGTGGCCAATTTAAATATTGTAATACTTTCATAAAATTGGCCGTTGCGATATAGCTGAATGCTAAACTGAATGCCAAGCTATCGGATGAGAAACAAAAAATGTTATACCGCTGGACCGGCTACAAGTTACCGACCTAATCTTGATCCTCTTATAGGAAAAATAAAGTGTATACCGGTATTCATGTGAATTTTATGTGGTGTACCGTGCACCTCTATAAGAAGGAGCTTGTTTAAAAGTGTTTCGTACTAAAAATTTGATTTTGTTGAATTTTCAAACAATAAATTTGTTTATAAGTTCTGACAATTATTAAGTTTTATTTGTTACAAATACAACAAATTTGATAAGCTTATTCAGGGGCGCGCCTAATTAAACGGCAGCTTGTGTGCAAACATTTTTTAGGCCGCCCCTTGATAGATAATATGTGTTAAGTTATGTATCAATATACAGCGTAAACATTTTATAAACCAATTCAACCAGTGGGTGGGGGAGAGGGGGTGGTAAACCCCTCCCTCATGAGCTTCATATATCATAAAATCAATCATTGGTGATGTGTCGTTCCACACAGTAAACAAAATCATTTATAATTCGAATTAGGAAAATAATCAATACCTGTTATACATGGTATAATACATGTAATCTTTATTTGATTCGTCACTTTAAAGAAAAGTAAACAGAGCGGCATAATATTAGCCATGTTTTTTTATAGATCTGTATAGATCTTTTATCCAGATTAATTCGAAATTAGTTTGCCTTAGCAAACTTAATTAAAATATTGAAAAGACGGTCAGGTAGATCTTAAACGGTATCACGTATCAAAACAAAAATAAGCACAAAATATTTGTCAAACTTTTAGGAGGACTCTTAACCTCTCCAATTAGAAGGTTCTTAGGCCCTCAGGCGCCTTAAGAGTTACCTACGAAACACAATCAGCGAGGAGCGACTAACTGGATTGGGAATATTAAATATTCACAGAGATCTGGCTGTGTTTCAATAGACGGTGTCCTCGAGGAATTGGCTTTAACGTCACACACTGAATTTCTCACAAAATTATTATAAATTTTCCAAATTACCTATCACTGTTACGGCCATCGTAACGGATATCAACCTAAAAGCATTTTTGTATTGTATTTTGAATTTATATTTTATTATTAAGCGTATTTTGTTGACCAAAAATTTAATTCGAATTATTTTGGTTTTATTTCGTTCCCAAGAAAATAGCCAATTTGATTTAATTTTCAAAAGCCAACCTTTCGAAATAAAATATAAATTTAACATGTATTATGACATCTGGCGGCTTCTATCGCTAAGAACGAAAACTAAAAAATGGGATAAGATTTAAATAATCCCAAACCAAATTTGGGATTATTTAATCCTTCTCAGGGATTATTTAGTGCAATTGTTGTTGTAAATGTCTCAAGTAAATACGCTAATTGCTAACGTAAATATAATACTTATACCGAATTAATACACTGTAAAATATTATATGAAAAGGAAAACATCACGTAAAGAAACGCACCTAATAGATACACATGATGATGATTGATTTCTAACCACGAACGAAGCAAGTTGTGTTTTATTTTATACATATAAGGTGAAACATTGTGTGTAATAAATGTTGTTGTCAATCCGGTAAGGTAAATTAGTGTTTGTGATCTCCACGGCATATATCGACAGATACTGGAAAGGTTGGTTATAATAACTGATAAGATTCGTAGGGCGCGTATTCAATCACTATCGATTCAGTTAGTAAAATCATTTCAGTTTCTCATAAATCTGAGGAATCCTATGAATCTCATAAATACTTTTTACACTTTCTGCCGTAGGCACTTGGTGAAACACACTTAATAGTTTAATACACACATTTTTAAATTTTTTTTAAAAACACTCGTTAAATATTTCGCAAAATTACAAAAGGTTTAAAAAATCACTCGATCGATTTCGGCTTATTAGGCCATCATCAGGAGTATCTACTAAACTGTAAAAATAAAAATGTAGTTATATCTATATATATAAACATGAATTCCGGTGTTTGTTTGTTTGTCTGTTCCGAATGGGCGCCTCAGCCGCTCAACCGATCGCCATGAAATTTTTACCATGTACGTACAAGTTGCATATCCAGAACCAACCTTACGATATTTTGGAAGGGGCTGGACCCCGGGGTCTAGGGGCTGCGGTACAAATTTTTTCGAAAATTTTAATTTTCTTTAAATTTTTCCACGAAAATGAGTTTATGGGGCTGGTTATATGAAATTACTGACATGTTCGAATCCGAGGGGCCCAGCCCTGGATCAAAAATTAATTTTTACATGTATAGATACAAATATTTGATTATTTCAAAATTACTTCTCAGTCGCTCAACCGATCGCCATGAAATGTTTACCATGCAAATATTGCATATTCAGGACCAATCTTACGATATTGTGAAATGGGCTGGACCCCGGGGTCTAGGGGCCATGGTACAAATTTTTTCAAAAATTTAAATTTTTTTACGAGAATGAGTTTCGGAAAGGGGTTATATGAAATAAGAGACATGTTCGAATTCGGGGGTCCGCCCCTGGATCAACAATTCATTTAAAGATACAATTATTTGATTGTTCTGAAATAACGCCTTAGCCGCTTTACCGATCGCCATGAAATTTTTACCATGTTCAGGACCAAGCACACGATACTTTTGAAGGGGCTGGACCCCGGGGTCTAGGGGGTGTGGTACAAATTTTTTCTCAAATTTCAATTTTTTTAAGATTTTTTTGACGGGAATGACTTTAGGAAAGAGGTTATATGAAATTAGTGCCATGCTCCAATCCGGAAGTCTGCTCTGGATCAAGAATTCAATTTTACATGTATAGATACAATTATTTAAATGTTCCGAAATAGCGCCTTAGCCGCAAATTTATACACCAAAAAAGATATCTAGCGTGCGATTGCTATACACAAATCATACCTCTACTATAATTGATTTAATTATTCAAATTAATTTTATTAATTTAAATTTAAGACAATCTTTCATCACTTTAACTGAAGACAAATCTATGAACACTTATATTATCCATACTAATAATCCATTTTTACTGGTTTGACATGTACTGTTTAATGATATCCTATTTATTATATCCTGTTTTGAAATGTACCATAGTCAGCGAGTTCTAATTTCCACATAACTTCAGAAATAATTAACATTCTATTTTAATCCACTATTGCAATCGGCGGCTTTTAATGAAAATAGTAGTTTCATACTAAACGCCAATAGTTTATTACTTTATTTAGTTTATTACTTAAATAAATCAATGATTGTTTCATAAAATCAATTCTAGGAAAGGTACTAAAAAATATTGTACGTATAAACTGATTTACTTTGAAAAGTACTACCGTTTTATATTTGAAAATAGAATCTTCTACAAGAAACATCCTTGGATTCAAATTATTGTACGTGTAAAATTACCTTAGTTTGAAAAAACTTCTTTTGTTTTTCGAAATGTCATTTTCAACCACAGTTCGCGGTAAAACGTATCGAAGTGGACGTAGTTTTAATCGTTTTGAATAAATTAATATTAATTTGTGTTTCGGATGCCGTTGTTCTCGATTAGTTAGCTATATTGCAATAAAATAATTGTTGGTGATTATTTTCCAGGTATTAAATATTATTTCAAGTGAATATACATTCTTATTAGATTTAAGTTCAGTTTATAAACGTGTTAATCTATGATTACTTTTTGATTGTAGATAACATTTGATTTTGCTTAAAAAAATTCCTTTAGAAATTTTGAAAATTTGTCTGTTTTTAACACTATGATTCTTTCGGCTTTTTTATAGACAAATATATTATTTTTGATGCATTCCAATATTTACGGTTTGGTAAACCAGTGAAATAAAGAAGCATTTACTCCATAATACATCTACTCCACTCAAAAGTAGAAATATCGTTTACTCCCCCTACCCTTCCTTAAAGAAAAAACAAGAAAAATTTCCTTCGTTCTTTCGGTAGTTTGGTTTCGTACTGATAATCTCAAAAACAAAAAGTTCGATCTACTCATCAGGTAGCTACGACCAAACTACAAAAAATACAACTCGAACTGTATACGTTATATACCAGGACGAGCGTACTGGTTTGGCGAATTATTATATTCACCAAGAAAAAACAGAAGGAAAATTTCTTTGTGTGTATTTAAAAGCCTACACTGATTTTTTAGAAATTTTGAAAATTTGTCTGTTTTTAACACTATGATTCTTTCGGCTTTTTTATAGACAAATATATTATTTTTGATGCATTCCAATATTTACGGTTTGGTAAACCAGTGAAATAAAGAAGCATTTACTCCATAATACATCTACTCCACTCAAAAGTAGAAATATCGTTTACTCCCCCTACCCTTATGAGTAGATCGAACTTTTTGTTTTTGAGATTATCAGTACGAAACCAAACTACCGAAAGAACGAAGGAAATTTTTCTTGTTTTTTCTTTAAGGAAGGGTAGGGGGAGTAAACGATATTTCTACTTTTGAGTGGAGTAGATGTATTATGGAGTAAATGCTTCTTTATTTCACTGGTTTACCAAACCGTAAATATTGGAATGCATCAAAAATAATATATTTGTCTATAAAAAAGCCGAAAGAATCATAGTGTAAAAAAATTCCGTAAAGACATTTTCAAACACAGTTCGCGGTGAAACGTATCGAAGGGAACATTAAAATCGTTTTGATAAATTAATACTACATTCACAAAAATCACTTTAATTAGTCAAATTTATGTTTTAACCAGATACGTCATCTAAAACCACTTAATGTTCATCTGAAACCATTTCCTATTCTTTGATGCATTCTATACATAGGATTTTGGTGTGGTTTGGGCAAGATAGCTCATTAGAAAAATGACATCTGGTTCTGGATTTCTTATCAGATAATCAAAGGGCGCAAATAAAATCTTGGTCGTTTTCTAACGGTCTTAGCCGCCAATTTTTCGCCTGTTGATTTCCGTTTTATTAGTAACACTATAACCTATTAGATCGATTGCTGCCCTTACATTTTTTATAAACTTTCGAGGGTTGGAGAGCTGGCTTGCACCAGTTGCATAACCAATTCTTTTAGAAACGATTTTCTTTAGGATAAAACTTTCAAGTATTAGGTTGTTATCAAAACTAAATTTTGAAGATTTTAGTTCTCTGTTTTTTTTAATTCCTTACTTGTACTAAGCTCTTTGGGCAAATCGGGTTTGATTTGTAGGATTGTTCCAATTAGTGTCGGTTTTTTTCTGCAAAAGTTGCTCGGCTAAAGTACAAATAGTGAAAAAGTTGTTCATAGTAATTGTTCTTCTTTTGTTGACGTGAAGTGCGGATATCCGATGGACTAAATTCAAGGCGTAATTAACCAAATGAGGCCTTCCTGGTTGCCCATCAACATACACTTCTGCATTCAATGGGTAAGAGATCTTTGCGTCGCGTAGCCAAAATATTTTAATTCAACACTTCCCTGGTTTTGATGGTACGTACTGTCGGGAAGAACATCTCCCTCGTGTTAGAATCAATTGTTCATGTATAGTTAAATTTGATGACGGTTTATAAGGTTTTCGAATGTTTGGAAAGAACATTTTCCATACAGTTCAGAATGCTACCAATCTATCTGTTTTTAGCGGCTCCTGTCGGATATCATAGCTCGATAAAATGAACGGTCGTCCCAGTTCTTAAGAGCGCCAGCGTAAATTAAAATGCAGGTCAATGCAAACATTTCCACCGAATTAATATCATACAAAGTACGGTGTTTTTCTGTTATTTTATTATTCATTATATAAAACTGCCGCGCTTTTCTATTGGTCTCAGCCACGATAATATTCACCAATATTTCTGTGATGGTTTTTTGGAAAGTTAGTAACTGAGTTGTTTGATTTTTTGCTGTTTGCTCCGTGAAGCCTTCCATTTCCCGCAGTAGTAGAAAGTCGCATGATCTGGTCACATTTGCAATATTTATGCTCCACTTTCGGAACCATTTTTTTATTTTGGGCAGTATACTACCAGTAACCGCTCCTTCATCGTCAAAAGTGGCAGTTTCATCATTTCCCTGTTCATTTTCTCGATCGTCAGCGCAAAGTTCAAAATTGTCATCATCATCAAAATTTATCGGCTCAATATGTTCATTCTCATCGTAATCACAGACGTTTATCGGCTCAGCATGTACAACTCTCGTTGCATTTTGAAAAATCCACTTCAATATTATCGTTCGCTATTTCCCCTTCATCTGACAGTCTCACTTACTAATTAACAAAAAAATGCAAAAAATATCCCAGACATACTTTACAATACATTCATAAACATAAAAATTAAGTCATTTTTTGATTTATATAGAAAATAGTAGGTACCTACATGAAAATAATTTGGGGTCATTTTGACCCCAGTACACAGAAATGCGCTTGCTTTAGTTTGCATTTCAGACTATCGTAATTACCAAATTTACAAGTAATTTGGACCCGCTTTTCGTTGTATTGCGTGTAGAAGATATTAGTTTAGGCTTTCTTTTAGGGCATCATGAGCCATTCAAATAATAAAAAAAGCAGTTTTTTCATTTTAAAACCGACTGGGGTCAATTTGACCGCAATACACAGAGAGAAGGTTAATAATGATTTTTTGATAAAAAAAAATATTTATCGAATGAAAAATTTACTTGGTGTAAACCGTAATAAAAGGGAATAAAGTTGTAAAGAATCGTGGTGTCGCGAAGATATAGTTGAGTGTAAAAGTGTATGTTAGTGGTCGTACCAGCAGGTTCAATATTTATTATTGCTACAAATCATGCAGTGTATATTTTGTAATTAAAAGAATTGAAAAAATAAAAGGAGCATTCGAAACCAAAAATCCATATAAAGTAAACACCAAAAATTTTCAATTTCCCAAAATTCGAATAGAAACGGATCTAAACGTTATTAAAATAATTGAAAATTGTGAAAATTTGTAAAATAAAAATATGCAAAAAAAATTGATTCTCAACATGGACATTACCATATTAAGCCATGCTAAGTTTTATAGGCAAATTAAAATGTTTTACATATTATTCAACCTCGATTTATATTTGGTTTCCACAAATTTTATTACGTGAACGTTATATGTACGTATATCGTACATGTATCTTTAATCCTTTCTCCCAGGTTATTTTGGTAATTTGTTATTTTTGTGTACATACGAGTATCTATAAGTATATTCTAGTTGTTTAACGTTTAGCACTAACTTTTTGTATCTAAGTTCAAAGTTTAGTACAACCCTAAATTCAATTACAGACAAATAAATAATGGAAATGAAAAAGTCGATCTAAAAGTTAGTTAATTATTTAGATACATACACATCTTATTTTAATTTAATTAAAACTTTTTAATATGGCTTTAGTTGTGGTTAGTCTAGGTAGACCTAGATAGTATATAATTTATTAATTATACAATTTAACGATATATTTTTTTATTAAACTCGTAACACGAGCAAAACTATACTAACATTTCAAGAATGAACCAGAAAATCTAAGTTCTCTTTATTAAAGTCGCTTTGTAAAACAAAATGTCAATGGTAACTAAGACGGTGGTATTGATTTTCATTTTAGGTAGATTTTTGAATTGATCTTAAAAAAAAAAAAGTTGACAATCTTATTTATGAGAAAAAGAAAAATGGATGACTACGATTGATAAATAATTCCGGTAAAAAGTTTCCTTTTTTTGTATGCATTGAGAGATTAATGGATTAGTTTTAATTTGCTTTTTATCGCCCGGAAAGTGAAAAAGGTGATGCTAATTTAATGATTCCTTCTTATATTTTTTGGTATATGTATAAAAAACATAATATAGTGCTAAGTTTAGTAGTAATCCATCACATTTAGATTTAAATTCAAAAGGTGACATGCTTACTTACGTAATTCGACCGTCCTCCACTAACATTTATAAATTTTATTCGAACAACGTTTTTTTTGTTGTTCATATCTTCTTTAACGATTGTTTATGCTAGTTTAATGCTCATGGAAAATTCATTCATACCAAAAACAACAAACTATTATACAAAAGTGTAAAACACATTTGTGTATTAGAAATATAAAAGACAAATAATGTAAGAGGAAAAATGGAATTTTTATTTTATTTACTTTCCTACTTTCCTTAAACAGGAAGACGAGGAATGAAATGAAAAAATGTTCTTCGCAATGATTTTCTTCTTTTTTTTTTTTTTGCTTTAATGTATTATGTATTTTCTAGTACTTGAATACATTAAAGCTTATATGGAAATTGAAGGAAACCCTGTTTTATTTTTGAATTTTTTAGTTAAGATGATTATTGCAATATGTTTTAAATAACATACGGATATTCATAAATAGGGTTATGTATATTTTTCACCTAGTTAAATCTTTCGTTCACAATCAAGGAAATTAGTTTATTTAAAATTGTTTTTATGAAGGTCGCCCTCCATGTTGGTCGATGCGGATGTTTGATTCCATATGTGGTCGAAGAAAATCGGAATTTGTAGTATTGTTCGAGTTGTCTCCTATGCTTCGCGATTTTCTTTTTTCAGTTTATGTACAAAACAAAACTATACTTATACACTTTTTTGACATAATTCAAAAGTTAGACATGTTTGTTTTATTAGTACGCAAAAAATATAAAAATGTTATATGTAAGTACCCGTATGTGCAGAACAACAAAACTGTTCTCGCCTCTGCTGTACATACTCTATTCATTCTTATGAACAACAAAATATTTACATTTTTAAAGAATTTCGTCCCTCATATATTTTTTGTATTTCATTTTGTACATGATCACAACGAAGAAAAACAGAGAAATTTGATTTATGAATTTAATTTTCATCATTCACATTTTTACAGCATATTTTCCGAAAATTTGCATGAGCATGTTAATAATGTAGGCAAAGCCTTCTTGCATGAGGTTTGACCTATATTTACATAAACTTTTATATTGTTATGTTTTATTTTTAATTTAATAGGAGCTATGACTGAGTTAGAAAAAGTGATTTTCGAAATGGTGCCTGTCCGTCTGTCAGTTATTAGGGAACGGAACAAGCGAAATCCAGTCTAATCGAATAAGTTTTTTGTTTTTGTACTGCTGCTTGCTTGCAAATATTTTCCGAAAAATTTGCTTGCAAAATATTAAGCAAATTCGATCTTACTTGTAAATATAGGTATATAAAATTAGATATGTTAATAATGTAGGCAAAGCCTTCTTGCATGAGGTTTGACCTATATTTACATAAACTTTTATATTGTTATGTTTTATTTTTAATTTAATAGGAGCTATGACTGAGTTAGAAAAAGTGATTTTCGAAATGGTGCCTGTCCGTCTGTCAGTTATTAGGGAACGGAACAAGCGAAATCCAGTCTAATCGAATAAGTTTTTTGTTTTTGTACTGCTGCTTGCTTGCAAATATTTTCCGAAAAATTTGCTTGCAAAATATTAAGCAAATTCGATCTTACTTGTAAATATAGGTATATAAAATTAGATTATTTTTACTTTAAGGTTTTAAGGTAACATTTAGTGATTTTCTGCATCATAATTATGATAAATAATGTAAACACCAACAAAACAGCACATTGGTTAAGGCTATCGCGTTTGGTTCGTGAAGTGGCTTGCTTAAATTTCGAAAGTGATGAAAAAGGAATATTTTAGGTAGTTAAGCAAAAAAAAAAATTAAGAGCTATTGTGAGGCCGATTCTAACTTCTAAAATTTTATGTTTTGATATTTTTGTTTTTACTTTTTTACTACAAATTCATAAAGGAAGCAGGGACGTTGTCATTCCAGAATTTGATTCACTAGCTTATAAGAAATCTTTTTTACTAAATTAATGTGGGATTTGTTTCGTGTTTAACACAGAAATGTAAACATTATCTTATGACGACCAATCTTCCTGACAGTGGCGTACCGAAGGGAGGAGGGGTTAGGGGGTTCAAACCTCCCCATTGACCTTAGGCTACATTTATGTTTTTCACTCCAACCAAAAAAAGAAAAATGCACACACCAAAAAGAAATGCTTAAACATAAACAAGTTGAACTTAAGTATGTACCTTTAAAAAGTTTGTACACTTTATGCAAAAATGGTGTTCATTGGGGTAACAAACATCTACAACAGAGCGCTCAATTTGGTCGGACGGTTGGTCCAATTTGGTTGGAAATTGGTACGCGTGTATGCATGTTGGTTTAAAAAAATTAGTCGAATGTGTTGGATGGAAATTTCCAGTCAAATTTTATAGATAGCGAACCTAGAAAAAAATAAAAAATTTTATTATTTGATGACGTAGTGTTTTGTTTTTCAAACAAACGTCAAAATAGCACCAAACAAATTGAATCGTCTGTACTAAAACTTTACAGGCCTTGTATTGTAGCACTTGAAATTCCCTACAAAATGATTTTTAGAACATTTAGATATCTTTAAAATTAAGGAAGTTATCGTTAAAAAATAATTGCGTTTTTCCGTGAAATTTACAGAACACGTAAATTGTTTTATTCTCTTAAATGTTCTAAAAACCATTTTGTAGGGAATTTCAAGGGCTATAAGGCAAGCTCACTTGATCCCTTAGTTTTTGAGAGTTTTGAGTTTTAAGGGTTCGGGGAGTGTGGTCCTTGCACTCAAAAGCGAACTTAAAACGGTGATGTCTCAATTAATTTTCATCCTAGAGAAATAAAAAAAAATGTCTGCAAGAAAAATCTTAATCTTTGTACTTTCGCATTTTGTACGCATCTTATTTAGTTTTTGAGTTATTGTGAAAAAAAAGAATTTTTTTTCCATAATTTGAAAAATCATTTAAAATTGAATCAAACTTTTTTTCAAATCTAGACATTCTAAACAATTCAAACTTCTAGAACCTATTGTTACTACTTAAATAAAGTACATTGTAAATGGATTACGTTTAATTTCAATTTCGGTTAAGCCATTAGTTTCATTGCTGATTTTTTCTCCGAAAAAACGAGATCCCCATTTTATTTTTATCATAACTCTATAAGTTTTATGCTAACGACTTTTATTAAAGCTAATTTTGAAGGTCGTTTCAAGTACTTGAAAACACATCTAACAAGTTTTTTTTTTCTAAAATTGGTTGTTTTTCCGTTATTTAATGTTGAAAGGTTTGAATTCAGTTTTCGGCGAACAAATAGTCTCTTTCAGCGGCCACAACTCGGATCTTATTGCACCTAAAGAAATAAAAATTAACCAATCAATTTGAATATGCAATTTCGAAAAGGGCACATGTCTGAAAAATTAAATTTTTCAGGAATTAAAGAAAACTAATTATTTTCTAAAGTAGAAAATAAATTTATACAATTTATTTTAAGGTTACATGTAGGGTCAAAAAGTAATCAAAAATTATATAAATATTTAATGTTAATCTTTATTCTATATATGTTTTTATATATTTTATACATAAGAGATGTGCTCTTTTCGAAATTCCTGAAACAAAAACGTACAGTGATTTTCAAAATAATACCACAGTTAATTTCAAAAGTCATTTCTGCTCTTATTTGTGCATGATTAGATCTAATATGCGTTTTTATTCAATAACCTTGGTCGTGTGCCCCTGGCATTTGTGAACGGTCATTTATTACAAATTCGACAAATTTCAATTCCAAAATTTCTGTTTATTTTTGTGTTTCTCATTGTTAATAGACTTTTACGCGATTCTAAAAATGTTCGATCGGATTCAGATCAGGTGACTGACTTGGCCATTGCGCGACCCCCATTTCATAATCGTTAAACTAATATTTTGCTACCTCGAGGTATTCTTTAGGTCGCTATCTTGCTGAAAACACAAGCGTGGTGGTTTATCTTCTTCGGTATAACCAAGAATTAGATGAGTTAATAATATGAATGTAAACAACCGCAATCATTCCATTTTCCGGACAATAAATTGTCATGTTCCATGACAGAAAAAGACCACTACCACGTATATTAGGGCGAAAGTTTGTATTGGGCTGAGATCATTTATAATGTCGACCTGCAGAACCAAACAGATTAGCTTTTATTTTGTCAATTCATAGTACTTTTTTCCTCCTTTTCGGCATCAAAACTATGTTTGGATAAACAAGGAACCGCTCGGGTGTTTCAAACTATTTCGAGCAACTGCTTGTGAACGATGCCTTCTAACTAATTAAGATTTATAAACCTTCATTCGTTAGAGGTGATAGAAGAATGTTTCATTGCAGTTCGGATAATTAAAGTCCCCAGTAGGCTTTTATTTTCAGCAAAACAACGACCAACCATACCTCAATCAGAGCAAACGACAGAATTAATTAAGCAAATTACAACGGCGTGATCACTCACCTGATCTGAATTCGATCGAACATTTTTGGAATCGAGTAACAGTCTATTAACAATGAGAAACACAAAAAGAAAGAGAAATTTTTGATTTAAATTTGTCGAATTTGGAATAAATCACCGTTCACAAATGCCAGGAGCTGGTGAAGTGATTCGGAAAAAAAGATCATACGACCAATACTATTCAATAAAAATTCATATTAGGTTTAATCATATACAAATAAGAATAGAAATGAATTTTGAAATTAACTGTGATTAAATATGAATTTTTAGTGTGCTGTATAAACTTTACGGACCTTTTATGTATCAAAATCACGTCAGCAAGAGACGGAGAGATATCGCCTTTGCCGATTAGTAAAATGCATTAAATTCGAAAAGGGCACATCTCCAAGAGGTGTGACCTTTTCGAAATTATTTTCATACACATCAACACTGGTAGCAGTATTAATACAAGAGATGTGCCTATTTCAAACAAAATAGGTACGGGGATATATTTCCATCACATTAACGTGAAAAAACGGTTTTGTCAAAATTTTCGAGATGTGCCCTTTTCGAAATTGCATATTCATTTGTTGTTTAGCTTTATTTTGGCCCTGAAAGATTTTTTGATGAAACGCAAGAATCTCGAGTTATTCGTGAAAAATCGTTTTAAAACATGCATTTTTTAGATGAAAAATCAATATTTTCAATCGCGATTAGCTCGAAAAATATTGATTTATCGAAAAAACTTCATACTATATTTTTTGCTTACAATTCATCCCCCTATCGATTTCTGTGGTTATTTTGAGTGTATTAATTTTAACCCCCTAGAAGGGGTGGCATCCACCGCCAGGATAAAAGTACACATCGGCACTATATAACTTTTGTTCCTTGAGCTATTCCCTACTTACTGTCCAAATTTCACGAAAATCGGTATTGCCGTAAGAATTCTGAGGTCATGAACTATTTTTACCGTCAATGACTGGACTAATGATATTTTTGTTTTTTCATTATCATATCATCGAACCGGAATCGCACCCGAGTAATTTTTGACCGCAATCAGCAATTAGAAGTAGTAGTTTGGCTTATCGCGAAACGACCTCAGCAATTTAGTCAGCTAATTTATTAACTAAATAAATAACCCTTTAGAGAAGATTAAAATTTGAAAGCAATTTATTTCTGGGGATAGAGGAAACCACAGTTTGAACTTTAAAATTTGAAGCACATTTATTTCTCTGGTTATGAAATACATTCTTAGCTCTATAGATGGGGAATTTAATCAGCTACTTCGTGAACTATCACAACTTGAGTCCAAATCTCTGGCAATGACCGTTAATGGCCCTTAATCAATTAACGGTTATTGCCAGAAATTTGGACTCAAGTTGTGATAGTTCACGAAATAGCTGATAAATTCCCTAACCATAGAGCTAAAGAATGTATTCCATAACCAGAGAAATAAATGTGCTACGAATTTTAAACTTCAAATTGCGGTTTTGCAGGAATTTGGTTAAGAGCCATTAACGCCTATTGTTAGAGATTTGGATTCAAGTTGTGATAGTTCACGAAATAGCTAATTAAATTCCCCATCCATAAAGCTATGATGGTATTCCCTAACCAGAGGAATAAATGTGCTTTGAATTTTAATCTTCAAATTGTTAAATTTGATTAAAGGCCAATAACGGCATTTTGGCGATAAATTTGAACGTAGTTTCTGAAAATCACGGAATATACCTGAACAAATTCGTGACATTTTCACTAGTTATACAACAAGAGGTTCGAAAATAATCGAATATACAGTTGATAGGACGAGATATGTTGCTTAGGAAACACAACGACACCGCAGGTGGAGTTGTGTTTCTTAGGTAACACATCGAGTCCGCAACTGTATATTCAGATGATTTTCGAAGCTCGAGTTGTATATGTTAAGACTATACAACGAATCAACCATGTAAAATATCAAAAATATTAATTGTTTGTTTATATTCATGGAAGATATGATTTATTTGTTTGCGGCCGAAACACCATAGTGGTGTTTCGCGAAACACAACTTAGCAACGCAAATAACCGATATTATACAGCGTAACTAAGAAAAATTCAACTATCTGATTGGTTTATTTTCCAATGAGTTGTATAGTCACGTTTATTCACGGAAAAGTATTTTATAAACTGATTGTTTGCTTAACATTTTTTTTGGTATAGGTAAATTTTCTATTGTACGGAAAATAGAATTCTTATTGGAACAAATTTATAATTTGTACTACAACAGTTTGACGTTTATTTAAGGGGACATAGCACCTTCAAATTTCATTTTTTTTTTAATGTACATTTTTAAATGAAAACGAAGACATATCTTAATTAAGCTTTATGTTTTATTAGTATTTAACTATACAAATACAATTTTTAAATTTTTTTTGGCCCCGACGCGGGGCTAGAATTTTTTCAAAAATACACCAAAATATCACGGTGGGCAGGATTAAAAAAAAATATTTATCCGATCGTTCTGAAATTTAAACACGTTAATTTACACATGTTAATGTTCGGAATGAACTACGGATGAAAAAATTCGGCGTACAATTTTTTAAGTTACAGCAGGTTTTCGGGGGCAAAAAACGTCGATTTTTGAAAAAAAAAAACGCCGCCATTGACGCGGCACATTGACACGGTACATTGACTGTAATCGAAATTTAATTTAATAATAATACATCTATAGATAAATGTTGAATTCTTAACAGTGTACAATAAGCAGCAACACATGCGAAATTCAATGAGAATCCAATAGAATTTTGTATATTCCAATAGGATTTGTATACATTTCTGGGGAAAAAACGGGAAAAACTTCACACCGGCTTTCTTGGTTGCGATTAGTTTAGTGACGTATTTAGAAATTTATTGAGAGCAAGAGGGGGCCCATCCCAGACTATTTTCTTTCAACACCATTTAAAATCCATTCCACTTTTTATACGAGCAAAAAACCTAAATTAGAATTTTTATTTATTATACGATTTTTTCTAGTAGCTAAAAAAGAAAAAAAAAATCAAATAATTCTTATGCTCAAGATTATGGTTGCCCTGGCTACATCTTGGCTAATTCAGAACCCGATTTGGTCGTTAGAATTTTTGCTACATGAATAAATATATTGCGTTCCCGTAGTTAAAATAGGGAAAAAAAATAAAAAAATTTCTTATGGTCATGATTATTGTGACCCTGGAAGTTTGTCACTAAAACTTTCTATTATAATGTCATAGCAAATTTTCAGGGATATCAAAATCTTGACTATACGATTTTAAATTTCTTTTTTTATACATTTTTAACACATTTATTGATGTAGCGAAATTTCTAACAATCAAATCTGGTTCAGAATTGGCGCAGAGGTAGTCGCTAGAACCCTCTACTATATCGTCATAGCAAATTTCCAGGAATATTAAAATCTTGGCCATATGATTTTTTTCCATTTTTAAGTAGTGGAAGGCAAAACATTTATTGATGTAGCAATCATTCTAACAAGAAAACCGAGTTCAGAATTAACTCACAGGGAGCCACTACCTGTATAAAAAGTTTGGCATGGATTTTAATGCTCGTGAAATAGTGTAGAAACTTGAAATAACCGACCAAACGGCGCAGTGGTTAAAGCTACAGCACGGCGCTTGGATCGGGAGGTACCGGGTTCGAATCCCTATAGGGGCGGGATGCAAAAGGGATTTTTCATCATCTGATTACGATCGGTGATGACGATGAACACATCTATGACCCCCTGTTGAGAGTGCGGAATCCATGGGCCGACCTACCTTTCATGTTAGTACTATAGGCTGGCATGAAGCAATGCAATGTGCAGGTGGTTTAAACAAAAGCGGGTCTATAGCCGTACGTCCTCGAGTTGGCTGGCAACGGCGTAAGGTAGGACGTTAAAAGGGAACTACGAAAGAGTTGGGAGTGCCTAGAGCCCCAGAAAAGATTGCAGAGAAAGAGACAAAAAACAAAAAAAAAAACTTGAAATAGTGTAGAAAAAAGTATGGAATTCGTTTTTACGCTCATGCTGTATGGGAGGTAATAACAAATGGTTTATTTTAATTCAAATTATTTAAAATCGCCACGAAACTTTGGCAAATTCTTCGAGGACATCTTTTATTGATGCATCCAAACACAGCCAAGTGAATGTTTCCCCCCAAAGCAGTAAAATGTTCAACAAAACAACAAAAGAACGGTAACTAATTCTTTTCACTCTTCGCTAAAATACTTTTACTAAGATTCTTTCGGCTTTTTATAGACAAAATATATTAACAGTAGAAGTATAAAAGTAGAAATATCAAAATCCCCCGCGTACCTTAACCCAAGAGTCATACAAAGCGTATCAACCCCAAAAAAGTTTTTTTTTATTTAATGAATATAATTCGCTAGATCAGTACGTTCTTGCCTCAAACTTAATGTATGAAGTTAGAATTGTATTTTTGTAGTTCGGTTGTAACTCGTAGCTATCTGAAGAGTAGACCGAACTTTTCAGTATGAAACCAACTACAACAAAAAAAACTCAGGGAAGGTGTTCATTTTTGGGGTCGATACGCTTTGTATGACTCTTTGGCTAAAGTTTGGAGGGGATTTGGATATTTCTACTTTTTTGGTAGATACTACATTATAAATGATTGACCTCTTCAGTTTTTTCTGATTAACAAGTCGAAAAATGTTCTGAATGCCATTATTGTTAATATATTTTGTCTATAAAAAGCAGAAAGAATCTATTGATTATAATACAGACAAACTTCTCCTTCTAAAATACTTTTATATGATAAAAAAGAGTTCCCGAATCCGCCTAGGAAAGCCCCTCGAGAAAAGTGGTTTTGGACCAATACAACAATTTTGATAATTTTTGACAGAATTTCAAAAACTTTGGCTCGTCTGTATCGAAGATAATTGTAATTTCCTAATGTACACCTGGCTTATAAACTTACACTCTTTTATAGCACAAGAATTAGTTTAATGGCACGCATTTGGTACGAAACGGTAACATGTTATTTCTGAATATCTCGCTAAGAACAAAGGGCAAAGAACATTCCAAAAAAACTATTATACAAATACAAAATTTTTTTGTAATGCAAGATTTAAGGCGCTATTCCACTTGACTGAATTGACTGATAGTAAAAAAAGGGTGAAAGAGAAAAAAGTTCGAAACTTTATGTAATAGACAAAGGCAACGTTTTTTTTATTTTTTTATTTTATAACAAAATTTTGAGGAGAAATTTTGACAGGACACAAAAACATAACCAATAATTATTAAAAAAAATTAAATATTACTATTAATTCGGTTAATTTTGTATCTCAAAATTATCTAAATAATTAAATATTATTTATACTCATATCAGAATTATATTTTTTAGTATATTTTCTGTAAAAATTAAAAAAATCTCTACCAAAAAAACGTCATGGTTTTTTTTTATTTTTACTTTTTTATAGCAAAATTTTAAGGAGAAACTTTGAAAAATATATTAACCATAAAATTAGTAGTGTGCGGGAAATATTTCTCATAATATACTAATTTTATGCATGTGTGTTAGTGTGACTGCTATAAAATGTTCTCAATTTGATACTTTTTATTGCAGTCACACTACTACAGACACAAATATTTCTTGACTGAGAAGGTTTTTTGTTTCATTCGCCCATCTAGCAAATGAATATTGTATCTTCCTTTAATTTTACTCTCAGTAAATTCAGTCAAGTGGAATAGCACCTTTAGTATGTAGAAGTTTTTTTTTTGTTTCCTGCATAATGGGGCATGCAAAAAGAGTTTGTTTTTGTTTCCGCACATCAGATGTCATTACCGTCGTGGTAAAGGTTACAATAATGTTTGACGTTTAGTTTTATGGCTACGAAGTTCGAACGCGCCGATAAACGACTTATAAACATTTTAAAATATAAAAATTCTTTTGTGTTATTAAATTCACCATATAGTTTCGGTTCAAAACACTAATGACATTTGGCATTGTAACCTGTACTGAGAGTGCTGCATTTAAAAACAGCGGCGAATATTGTTACTATAAGCATGCCCCATTGTAAAAAAAGCCACAGTTACCCTTTCGAAATAACTGATTCATTTCAAAAGCACACAAGTTGCTTTGATAGTTTTATCAACTTTTCGAGGAGTAAATCCGAACGATTTTTTCAATTAATGTACTACTTGCAAATACGCTTCCGTTTTGGACAATAATATCAATATTATTGTGAAAATGTGTGTTTATAGTTTTGGAAAAAGACGACCCGGAATTTATAAACTTTTGAATAACGACGTGTGTCTGTCAACGTTATAAACGCAACTGGGAAATTGCCATCTATACTATAAAATTCTTCTTTTGCCTTTCTCATTTCTTGGGGTTGCATTGTGAGTCATATATCGTCGCTCACCTTTTATACATTTGTCCTACCGTGATTTCACCGAGGCGGAACCTAAAACTCAAGTCTCGAAGAGCTTCCTTTTGTAAACTATCTGAAACAACAGTTTAAATTAATTTTAAATTCTAGCACCACTTTTTAAAATTATCGTACGATTATGGCCATTTTTGAGCTGCTCCAAAGTGAACCTGATAAATTTAAAAAAATCTTTTCCCATTAGGTCGAGTAAAAGGCTGCACACTCTAAACGACTTTTTAAAAACTGTGAAATATCATAAAGGCCTTTTCATTTTTCTACATAAACTGTAAAGTATAGTTTTACCTGCTGCGAACTCCTCATCAGAAGAATCCGACTCAGATGTTAAATTAGATTTTTGACTTGTTTTATTGTGAAACAATTCACGTTTTCATATTCCGTAAACTTGTAGGTGTGTACATGCTCCAATTCTGGTGAAAAAATGTACACCACGAAGTTGGCTGTATGAGTTGAATTATTTCCAACTAGAACAAAAAAGTTGATCAGGTTACCAATAAAAAAAAAAAAATCAATATGAAAAATAGTAAACAATTCTAACTTAGTGGTGTACATTTTTTCACCAGAATTAGAGCATGTACACATGTACGTTAAAAATCAAATTTAGGAAAATAATTATGTAAGAATATGGCTAAAAATAGCAAGGAGAAGAGAAAACATAGCTTGCAAGCAAATTTAAATTTATTCTAAATTTAATTGAAATTAATTGAAAAAGAATGGATTTGATTTGAAAAAGCTTGTATAATGGAAAAAATAACCAAGTTGACCATCGTCGAGTTGACAGTCACCGAGTTATTGCATACCGGAATTAAATTTGTAAAGTCCAATACACATCTTGTTAGCGGAGTAATACAATTATGTTGAAAAATTCACTTTCTATACTATACACTTGTGCATTAACGTAATTTTGTCCCAGTTTTCATAATTTTCCAACATCATGATCTGAACAAATACTTATTAAACTCAAACACAAAACATATATTATGCGTACAATGAAAAGCGTAAAATTATAGGGAAAACTTTTTCTAAACGAATAATGGAAAATTTAAAGCAGGAAGCACACACTTTTTATTTACTTTCCTCTCTTCATATTGTTTAAAACTTTTAAAAGGTATATTTACATGCTTCATTTTCATTTTCGCATAAAGCTATAATAAATAAAAAAAAAAGCTTTTCACATCGATGGTGAAATTGATTTATAAATTGTATGCGATGGTAGGATAAAGATTAACTGCTTGGGTGTTGTGTGTGTGTATATATATATAGAATCTCGAGCTAATTGTAATTTTTCTTTATGTTTATGACGATATAAATTAGGAATGTGCCAGAAAAACGGTCTATCCATTTTTTTTACATATAAAAACAACAACAACAAAGTGGAAAATCATTATCATTCTTTATTTTTTTTTTTTTTTTTTTTTTTTTGTTAAGAAGATAATAGAAAACAATATAAAATTCAATTTTCAAGAAAAATTCTTGTATATGCTTTTCGTATTAGTTATTATAAAATACTCGCATACATATATTATGTTAAAAAAAAATTATAACAACGGGAAACGGAATTTTCCCTCCTTTAAGTTGTTGTTGTTTGCTTTACGTACGTATATGAGTACGTACGTAAACAAGAAACCAAGAAATGGAAAATCATGTAAAAATGTTTTAAGTTATTTCATTGAGTATATTTTCCCATTTTATATTATTTGTGTTAACTTTGATTTATTGACTTTACAGAAAACGTTTAAAAATGTATTGATTAATTGATTACGTATTAATGTTTTGATTTTACTTTTATGTTAAGGTTGATTGAAAAATGATAACTTGGTTTTGATTAGAAAGAAAACGGCTATGAATGCACTGGGTAATTTTCATTTAAAGTTCTTTAAAGATCAAACAGTTTTAATGATTAAGGCTAAAATGTAGCTTTAAAGATTTATTATTCACCAAGGTAAGTAAGTACATAATAAATTCTAAAGGTTGTGTCAAAACCTAGAAAATCCAAAGTGTGATTGACAAGGGCACATCGTTATTTATTGTTATGTACATATATGTAAACTGGTCCCAGCCATTTTTCAAATACAGAAAAGCTCGAAATTTTCAGCATTACAATTATAATTGGTGCTTTATATCTCGACGAAGATTTATAAACAATTGTAAAGTGACCAAGTTTGGTATATTAAAATTAGTATGTACAAATACAAGAAGTTATAACTTAATTTATTTAGAATTTAATATTTCAGAAAAATTGCAAGAAAATTTAATCCAGTTTCGAACTGATGAGCTTATGATTATGAATAATTCAATCCTTCTTATCAGGCCGCGGCGACTGGGGCCTGATTGTACCACAATTTTCATTCTATATATACAGAATATACTGTGCAGGTTGTATTAGCGAATAATACTAATACAACCAAATTCACTTTCAATTTTTTGTTTGTCACATTCGCACAGCTCTATTCCTGTGCAAGCAAATTTTTAATTATTTTTTATATGCAAACTTAACGATCACAACCTGTACAGTACATTCTGTATAATGAAAATTGTGACACAATCAGTCCAGTCGCCGCGGCCTGATAAGAAGGGTTGCTCTTTTCATAGTCATAAGCTCACCAGTTATATGTGTTAATCACAATTAAATGATCGTTATGATTGGTTGCATATTTGGTAGTTACATGTATTAGAAGAATTGGGTAATTCAAAAATCAGAGTAAAACATTAAGTTTTCCTATAAAAAATAGTTAAAACTCAATAAAATGTTCAATATTTGAGTATCCACTTGATCTACCGTACCTTAACCACAATTAACTAACTATTTACATATTGAAACATGGGAGTTGTTGTAACCAACAGAAAGCGGTAGTTTAGTTATGATATAATTTAGTTTTGTGTTTTTAAAACCAATAGGAAAATGTGAAATGATAATGACCTGTTCGTCTAAATTAAGTACAAATTATGCATTTTCAATCCTGAAGCATCAGAAATACCGTCAACAGATACGTTTGTAGGTTTTTATTTTATTTTTATTTATTTAACTGAATAAAATTCATCTAGTAATGTGTTAGCACATTGCATGCCAAAATGGTTTTGATATAAATACCAATAGGGGCCAACAGGAAATATTTTATAATTTGTTGGTTAGTGGCCAAGAAATAACTGTCACAGTACTTTTAAAGCATCTATCATGATAATAAATAACTACTAGTAAACTTTTGTGTGTCATACATATCGATTATTTTATTTCAATTCACAATAAAAGAACAATACTGAGATACAGTATTTCTTGGATTCTAAGACCTACTTTTTAGCATGTTTATAGGTTTCTAAGAACTGGGTAAGATCGAGGGCGTCTTCAAAAATCTACGATCCAATGATTATAAAAAATCGGGACCCGGCGGGTCTTATACCGTTGACACAAATCGATTTAGTGAATTTATCGAGTTGAGTCGCAGAACGTTAACCTCGATTTTAGCTAATCGTGTTATTTTGCTTAGAGGATTTGAACGAGTATATACGCAGAATTATAATAGTGTATATTATCATATGTAACCACCCTGAAAGTTGAGATGTAGTAAAGATGAGTAAACGACGATTGCTTCGTGAAGAAGAAAATATGGAATTGGTATAGCAAGTTCAGATAGTAATAGTGACCAAACTATGCATAAAGTAAATAATACGCAGAAGCGACAAAATAAAAAGTTATTTGGAAGATCACAGGCATCGACGAAAGTGAAAATGTAATAAAGGTTGATAATGATTCAATAATCGATCATGACTGGTTGCCGAATACGAGAAAACCTGAATACATTTCAGATGAAGAAAATATTGATGATGTGCTTCGAAATTTTGCTCTGCAAGAAGGTGAATTAAATGAAATTGACAATGACCAGGTAGATGATGATTGAATATATGGGCACACTTAAAACGTTTCCATTCATTGGGCGACATGTTTTGCAAAAAATGGTATCACCTTCACCTAACTCTACTCCATTAGAAGTCTTTTGACTTATTGTGGATGAAGAAGCGATAAATTACATTGTCGCCGCCACCGGTGAAATGGAATTTTTTTTGGTTTAGTGATGTGGGATGTGGTAAGGCTTTCTACTCTGCCATTGCTCAAATTAAAGAATTTACAAGTTGGACAAAAAATGTAAGGAATTATTTTATGCGGGTGAAGATATTGTCATTGATGAAACCATAATGCCTTGGAGAACAACATTTGCTATAGTTAGCACAAATTTAGATGATCGCATGGGAACATGATGAAGGAACGAAATCTCGCCTCCCAACCGCCGATGGAAAAAGAGTGGAGACACAAAAAAAAAATCCCCACAGCTTTTCAGAACGTGCGGCTCTAATGGGGAACGCTGATTAAGGATTGTTGTGCTTTAACAATTTGTCATAAAAAAACGAGAAATTTACTAACTGTCGACTGCACAGGTGGCTGAGACCGGATCGAGTCTATAATACTAACATTCGTTTCCTATCCTTCGGTTTTGTTATAGGTAAAAAAGTGTACGGTGAACCCGGCGTATCCTTGGAATCTTGCTTAGGCTTGGTCGTATGTATCAATCTATCAATATCGAATGTTGATGGACGTGCTTGTAGAATCACAATGTCTCTTTAAAATTCCACACAATTTGACAAATTTCTCAGAAGTTCGTTTTGATTATTTAGGCAAAGTTTCAACAAGCGCTCGAAAACATGCTTCAATAAATTGAATTTACAATCACAATTTTGTATTAAAATAAAACACAGCATAATTGAGAAATATGACTACCGCGAGCACGTTTGCAGCTATTGATTCTTTGAAGCTAATTTTTCACCACTCTTTAACACATATCGGCCGGAACGTTGGCAATTTCGCTTTCGATATTGTTCCTAATTGCTCCTCTAACGTTGTTGGCATAAACCAAAAATTTAACGTACCCCATAAAAAGAAATCCAACGGTGTTAAATCGCATGAGCGAGCTTGCCGTTCGACCGGACCAATTGTGGTACGACGAATAAATATGGTCCGATCACACCTCCAGCATGAAATCCACATCACATGGTTACTTTTTGTAGGTGTAATGGAGTTTTTTGAAGCACATGTGGGATTGTTGCTGTCCAATAACGTATATTTTGCTTATTGACAAAGATATTAAGCCAAAAAGGAGCTTCATCGTTGAAGATAATTTTTCGCTCTTAAAGTTGTGACCACAATCAGAATTGCGATAGTAATTTTAAATAATTTTTAAACGTTGCTCTTTCGTGAATTTCACGATGATAAAAATGTTTATGTTCAAGGGTGCGTTCGTATTATAATACAAACTTGTTATGTCCCTATGGGAAAACCATTTATAATAAATTTGAAGTACTTTCTTATGGTTGGTAAACTGAATTCCGTGTAATCGATTTTTGCTAGAAATTGCAAGATGCAAAATATGACTACTCAGTCAATTTTATCAAGCAATTTTTAATTGCAATTTTATTTTTTCCCAAATTTTATTTGGTTCGCAAATATTTTGTTTCTTTCATATGAAAATGGTTTGCTTGCTAGACGATTGAGTATTTGCCCCGATGTCAGTCAAAAACCATATTAATAATACGTTCAAAATTTTGGAATTTCGACTAAGCCTATCAAGACAAGATTATCAATAGATACAAACATTTGGGGGCTCGTTACTACTGCGTCCGGGGAAAGTATTGCTCAACCCTCTGTCTAATAGGTCCTGGTCATACCAATTATAATGGTCACATCAATATAGTAATTTTGTGTTTTTACCAGGTTAAATTGGTTTTTACAACAAATGGTGGAGTGTCGCGCTTACGAATGACCCATACATAAAAAAATGTAATTTCCTACGATGGTACTCCCAGAAACACCTCATCTGACAAAGAAAACACAAAAAATTCGGGGAAAAAATATCTTTATTTTTCAACAGTCTCCTTTTAGCTCGATACACTTTTCCCAGCGATGTTCAATTGCTTCGAAACTCTGTTTATAATGAGAATTATCGAGCTCCTCACAACAGCCATCAACCGCAGACCCCACCACAAATCATTCGAGGGGGCTTAATCTGACGAATAGTGTGCGTGAGGAAGTAATTCAAACTTTAACTCTTTGATTTAAGCCATCGCGATAACGGATGTTTGAACTACTCATTGCTGTCCACTCTTCTATCGTTAGTTATATAGTTGATTGTAACCGCTTGAGGTGTATACTACGGGTATATATACACAGTGTTTGTTTAATATTTCATCCTCAACCAACTTGGACGACAACGTGCTGATTTTGGGGGACTTTAATTTACCTAAGATCAAATGGGTACATGATGTGGAGGTAAACTATGCCACACCTTGTAACGTTACATCAACTGTCGAAACCTCATGTATTGACTTCATCTATATTGGTAGATTTTTCTATAGAAGTACATTGATGCAATCAGCCATTGGTGTGAAAATAATCTGATATTTTTGAAGACCAAAAACTGTAAAGTTATGCCATTTACCCGCTCATCGTCATATGTAATACATGACTATTGCATTAATCATTTTGTCTTGTCACGAAAATCTGATGTAAGAGATGTTGGAGTCATCTTTACACAAACTTTTCATCGCATATTGATTTGATAATAGCAAAAACATGCTCTATGTTAGGATTTTTTAAACGAACCATGAAAGAGTTCAATAACCCGAAGGTTTTCATCATGCTATATCAATCTCTTGTCCGATCGCAGCTTGAATAAATGTCAGTGTCATGTGTGTGGTCTCCCCACTATGCTAATCATTTTAGTAGAATCGAAACGGCACAAAAATATTCTCATTTTGTATGCGTGGAAAACACACCAATTTGATCATCGTAAGGCACGGCGGGAGAACGTTAGAGATCTTCCTTCTTATGTCGATAGATGCAAAACTTTAAAACTTGAGCCACTTTGTAATTCACCGTCAGCATGCTGGTGCCTGTAATGAACCTTGGGTTATATGCCCCGGAAAGGAGTTTTAAATCTCGATCCCTTTTGAAAACTGAATTTCATATGACTAATTATGGAGACAACGGGCCCTTGAATCTGATATCTAAGTCTATAATATACTGAATTGAGTAAGCTTTGTGATTTTAATATGAGTAAATGTGAGATCAGACGAGTATTGAAATGGAATTGTTTCAAGAAATCATACTTTTTTAATTGTGTAATGATAACTTAAAATTTTACTGAAACTTCTGGTTCCTAATTAATTTTCTATAAAAAAGAACAAGAAACAGCACTTTCTTTTTCGCCAAATGTGGCCACTCAAACGATGCAATAAGTTCGCGTAATACACCCCCGTTGATTCTATTCACTTTTTGAAGATAATCAATGAAAAATATTCCATGCATATCCTAAAAAACTGACCCCTTTGACCTTGCCAGCAGAAGGAACTGCCTTCATCTTCTTTGGAGCTGATTCAGTTGAAATGGGGGGGGGGTGGGGGAGGGGGTGGGGAGGGGTGGGGGGGGGGGGGTGGGGTGGAGGAGGGGGTGGGGGAGGGGGAGGTGGAGGTTAACAATTGTATTTTCTGTATTGGCAATAGAGCTCCACGAAGTAAGAAGCATTGATTTGGTATGAAAGAGTTTAGTTGAACTGGTGGCCTTAAAATTGTACAGAATGACTGGCCACGAATTTGATGAATACCTTAGAATTAGAACTGAAAGTTTTATATCAACATAACGAGAATTGTACAGCCAATTATGAAATTTTCTAAATTCTTTGCATGGCATTTGCTATTGATGTTGGTTATTAATTGCACGTTTAGTTCGTAGTATATTTCTAAAATGAGAGGAAAATGGGATTTGGGGAATACTACATTTTTTAACGTTAGTTGCTAGGGTTCAGTAAAATAGTCAAAAATCATTATACATATACTAATAAAGATTAGCCTAAGAAAATTGTGAAACGAAATCAAATTTTTACCAGCAAAATGAACGACAAAATACTAAATTGTTCCCCCGTATACAACAATTTTTTTTTTTTAACACAACTATGTACATTGTATTAGTAAACGGAACTATAATGTGCGCAATTTTAACCAAAATATACCCTTCGGAGAGAAAAATTATGTTAAAACACCTTTTTGCTATTTCAAACTGTTTTAAGTGAACAACCTAAACACAATCTCCAACACCAAAAGAAAATTGATATGATTACAAAAAATATTTCGTTTTGTTATTTTGTTTTTCTTGACATGTATGTAGCTGTATACCAAATGAATATAAAAGCACATAACATACACATTTTCTTCTCATCCAAAAATAAAAGACAAAAACAAAAAAAAAACGGAAAACTTACGTTGTAAATTTAAATTATATGCTAAAAATATAAATGGGTGTTTGTTATTGTTGAAAAAAAAATTGTTTCTCTTTTTTTTTTTACTTTTTAACAGAATAAACGTAAAGTTAATTTTTGTTTTTTAACTACCAAAGTTAATATGCACCAGAAATTTTAACATATTTTTGAACTTTTGTTTTTGTGCTTTTTCGTTGGTGTTGATGCTAAAATTAAAGCTTTTAGCTTAATATATTTGCTGTACGGATGTATGTTGTATTAAATATAAAATACGAGTAAAATTATTTTCTGCGTGGTATGTATATTATATGTTGTATATAATGACTGTATGACTAAGTGGAATTTAGACACAATACATGTTTCGTGTATGTAAGATACATATATAGTATAATCGTATGTAATTGCTTAAAACATTAAAACATGAGCTTAAGGCGCTTTTGCTGAAACATGTTCGATATTGGTCTTAAATATGTATACTGCTTGCCTTTATAAATGCTGCAACACAAAACGCATTAATAAAATACAGTGGGTGGCCATATTATAATACTCACATCAGTTCTATTTGGGTGAGTTGACTTCCGGCGACTTATGTATTTTACTAAACATTTTTAAAGCGTAGCCGTACGAAACTATTATGTGTTAAGGTGCATTCAAAATACAAATTTTAGTTTGTTCTAAATAATATTTGTACTAAAAGTAGAAACACATTTTTTATCTAAATTAGAAATATCTTCAAAAAAAAAATATGTCTAGCTGAGCTAGCTCAAAATATTGAGTGGAGGAATGCTCCATATTATTGAATCGACATTTCTTTCATTTGGTGTTTTGTGCTATCTAGGCTTTTGAAGATTTTTCTAATTTACAATAGATAAAAAATGTATTTCTACTTTTAGTACAAATATTATTTAGTAGAAAGTAAAACTTTGTATTCTGAATGCACCTTAACACATAATGGTTTCGTACGGCTACTCTTTAAAAATGTTTAGTAAAATACATAAGTCGCCAGTAGTCAACACGTCATAATAGAACTGATGTGAGTATTATAATAATTATAATGTGTATTTTTGAAATTTCAAATCTGGGACCGAAATATGCGTTATTTTCTTATAAGGAGTACCGACAGATGTTAGCACCCGAGGACTGAAATAATATCTTGACATATCTTGACATGTTTTTTCACTAGCTTTTAGATCGGAATATTAATGAATAACAAATGGTTAGTTAAATAGCCTTTTATAAACTATACAGTATACACATAATTATTTTGTCAAAATTGAAATTTTCGAATCGCGTTAAACAATAATAGCGAGTACTCCAATGGATATAAAATTACAGAGTATAAAGTTAGAATAAGATAAGGATTTCCTTCTTTGCGGTACTGTTAAATTCAGCACAAAAAAAATTAGCTTACGGCTTTAAGACATGTTTAAATGCATATTTAGAAAATCTCTGTTTACAACACATTAGAATCAGTTTTCTTTAAATATGTATTTGTATTATGTAAGACTACTATAGTTTTTAATAATTTGTCAAATTTACAACATTTTTTCCATTTACGAATTTATAAAATTTTACTTGATCTTTTTATTTCGGGTGTGGCCAATTCTTCAAGAGAAAAATGCACTCACTGAAGTACAGCTTTGGATTTGGAATGTTTTTTAAATTTTAATAATAAAAACAGATTACCTGAAAACACTTTTCCTTGTAGTAACAAAGATTTTAATTAATACTTTAGAAGATCGGTTTCGGATACTCCTTCCTAGGTTCTTTTTAACAATTATTCCAATTAGAATAGTTGATCAAAAAGAACCAATCAAGGAGCTACCCTAAATCGATCTTCTAAACTATTATTAAAACTCATTTTTACTATAAGGAAAAGTTGTTATTATTATAAAATTTATAAGTAACAGAAAATTAAATACAAGAATTTATATTCGAATGGCTGTTAAAAGCTGGATTGATCTAATAATTCGAAAAATGGTCACATTTTATTCAGTAATAATGGATTTACAGCTAAGCATTTTGGGCATTCTTGTTCAAGGGTCTCAGATGTCCCGCGCAGCTGGGACACTATCAATTGTAATTCATTTCGGTATTCTGCAAATTAAAAAAATGTTCTATGATTAAAAAATTCTTTTACGCAAAAATTGTAGAAATCCAAAAAATCATTAAACATTTTGAAAAACTTGAAAAAATTCTGCATAAGGAACTATTAAAAATTGGATGCTTCTGAAAAAACTCCGGTACTAAATATTTTAACTATAGCAGAACAAACGAAATGACTAACTAAGGTTAAAAATCTAAACATTTTTGAGCTAACTATTCTGGATACCCCGACCCGAATTTGCTTCGTTTTCAATTTTAGCGTCAAATGGGTTTTACTTAGGTATTTAAGACCAAATTTGGATTTAATTCTTCTGAATTATCGAAATATGAAAATTCTGGAAATACTTGAAGTATTAAAAAAAAAAAATAAGTTTTCTGTACAAAATTCAGAGTTAGCAATTTTAAATCCAAAATTAGAAATTTTATTTATGACGAGTTTCTTCTCAGAAGATGATAGTAGTTCAGTTTTTTTTGGTGAAAATACCGGTGACTTACCGGTTTTCGGTAATTTTTTAATTGTATGTCCGTAATTTACTAAAAAATTGTCAGAATTTTTCCATTATTTGTATTAGTGATTTGATGCACAAACTTTGGTTCTTAATTTTTAGAAAATTGACCGGCCCCTTTTTTTATTAATGTCTTCATACGTCAGAAATAAAAATAAACATTTAATTTACATTTTTCATATAAATATGATCTCAGACCAAACTTATCAATAGTTAGTGCAGTTTTGCACAAAACTGCTCCATGGCCGAAAAACACTAACGATTCTACGGAAGTTAGGTTTATACTTAAAAAGTGTTGATATACAAGTTTGTTGCGTTGAATAGTAAAGGGTTTATTACTGAAACCTAGTACCTAGATTTGGGTAGATCTGCAAATCAATCAAAAGATTTTTAGTCTAAAAATTAGAATGACACCAATGACGAATATGACATTTTTATGTGTAAAACCAATGTAAAGGTTACGACAAATTTATAAAATTTATTAATAATTTATGCTTTATAGGCATTTTGTCTGAAGATAGTTACATAAGTTTTTGATAAGTGTTCGAATTATTTACCAACATTTCTGTAATCAACCGTTTTACCGAAAATTTGTATTGGATTCGCTACAAAAAACTCGGCATTAGCAACACTAACCTGATATACAATTTAACCAAATTGAAATTTTTTAAGACAAATTTGACAAGCTGCCATTTGAAATTTCAAATTAAATTAAAGTACGAGTAATTTTTAATATTTCATACTAAATAGGTACATTTTCAATATTCCACTTTCTCAAATTGTCATAGAATCAAGTTCCTATAGTTTTTACTTTAAATTTAGCTCCTAAATTTGTCAGAAATTACTTCGGATATCGACCTCTGGTTTAAAAATGTTGTTACTCATGAAAGGCCTCAATTTTAACCATGATTTTTTTGACCCGCATATCAAGGGTTGCGATCTGAAATTCCTGTTCATGTTCATTGTAGAATAAGAACTACCCTACCAAAATCCTTGTGATTGTGGAATTCATATACACATCAGATACCTTACAAAAACCATTAACCCAGAAAACCGTAGTGGTCATTGATAATAGGCAGATTCAGACATTTGTGTGCGAGGAAATTGTGCGGTTTATTAGAGATATTAAGTCAAGGTTTTAAGGCTCCCTATAGGGGCCGCGGCTCACAGTTTGAGAAAGACCTGCTTTAGAGGTTAAACACGGATTAAGATAAATTGGTCTCACATAATTTAATCCACGGTCATTTTTCTCGTTTCGATAATTATCATTTCCATTAAACCAGTTGTTTTTTATTTTAGCACCTTCAATCGGATAAAACAAAAACAACAACTTATGTGTTTCTACAGTTGGGAACTTAGAGGAATATTGTGTATAAAAAATGAAGAGTTCCTCATTGTTGCTTTGCTGTGTCATCGATGATGAAAATTTAAGATTTTTTAATTCGTAAAAATGGTCAATTTTAAAATTTCTGCAATATCAAACATCTTTCAAAATATTTTGAAGGTATAAATTTCTTATATGCCTCATTACTAAATTCACGGTATTTTTTACAAAAACTTCGTTGAATATTTAAAAACTCGAAATAGCTAAGCGTTTAATTTTTAATGATAAAACATGTAAATTTCCGGAAATTTTAATGGGTTTCACATATTAAAGTCGTAGAATTTTAATCATCTGATATATTTTGTAATTTTAAAGTAGTTAGTTTTTTACCTAAATTTTCTTTTAACCAGAATCTTTATTCAAACACAAGTAGGATAAAATAAAGAGTTTTCCGATTCCTGTCATCTGGCAGGGCATCTATGTCGTCATTAAGACGTATTTTAATATAATTTTATTATTTTTTTAAAGAATTTAAAACTTTAAAAAATTAAAATTTATTAATATTTTCTACTTTAATTATTTTTTAATCAACTCGAGTCGCAACAATCCCCTACTAAGCAGGCCCGTCGTGAACACCATGAAATTATTTATTCTGTGCCTATTTATTGCCGATTGGATTATAATGATTTTGGTGGAGTGGAGAGTCATCATAGCTTACTTTATTTCCGCTAGTTGCACTTTATGATATGTATTAATTGGACTAGGGATCGCAATCTCGACTTTCAATCGTCCTTTCTTTTTATTCGCCTTTTTGCCTGACAGTCTGTTGTATTACGCTGTGAAAGCAAATCCGAGCTGAAAGTTTAATTAAAATATTGTCGTTGAAAAATTAGGCTAAGCGCCTCTCGAGGAAAAAAAGAAACTGATGCTACTGAGAAATCATTTGGCGCTAATACGGCGAAAAAAAATTTAACAATCTTGATAATTAAAAATTGGTATTAAAGTGGGAATATCTTTAAAGCATCATTTATTTATTGACGATAAATAGTTAACCACAACAATTTTAACCGTCAAATTATCAGGAAGCTGAGTTTAAAAAATTTCCGCTATTTGGAATCTACATATATTGTTTCGAATCGCCAATTATGAAATAAATGGGATACCATCATATTCCCGAAAGAAAAAATCCCTCAAAAAATACCAAAAAATTCAAAGTAAAGTGCCTCATTGAAACACCCCATTAAATTTTTGTTAATTATAATATGAAAACCTAAGGAATCTACATAATTTCATGTCGTCCTTGCGTGGAAAGGACCAATGCTAAGCGGCTTTTTGTTAGTAAGGGAAATACAAACGTAAATATTTTTACAAATGTAGATATTTTTGAAATGTTTCTGACATTTTCCTAGCATTCTTGCGCAAAGGCTCTAATGCTAAGTGGCTTGGGGAGTTCTCTATTTTAGCATGTGAATAATTATTAAAAAACATAATGTTTTCAAAACTAACACAACCCCCATCCTCTAAGATATAAAACGAATTAAAATAATATTTTAAAAACTTGTTAGATTTAAAAAACTTTATTTTTCGGGATTTTTTTTATTTTGGAAACGATACCAAATTACCAACCCGATCCCAATAAATTCGGAGATCACCTCGAATTCTTCAACAATAAACATTAAAAAAAAAATTCCGTAAAACACAAATTCAATTGCCAGTAGACTCGATTAGATTTTTGTTAAATACGACCAAGCACAATTTCATAACAAAATGATGCTACTTAATTTCTTGTCATACATACTTCCGTGAAGACGACTAATGCTAAGCGGCTTTGGGGAGTCCTCCATTTTAGAATGTGAACAATTATTTAAAAAAAAAACAAATTTTTGAAAAATGTTCTAATTTCTAATAATATTGAATTTTAAATAAATCGTTAACATGGGCATCCTCTAAGTTATATAACGAATTATAATAGCCTTTCAAAAATTTGTTATAATTAAAAAACTTTTAGCGAATTTCGAAATATCGAGATTTTAAAATCTTGAAATCAAAATCTCGTACTATCTCGAGTCTGCGGCGCCGCAAAATTGTATATTTTATAAAATTGTAATAATTATTTGACGATTATTTATTAATCTTAATATAAATACCAATATCAACATAAATACCGATACCAATACTAATACTAAAACTAACATTAACATTAGCACCAATATACCAACATCCACATCGATACCAATACCAACAATATGACATTAATGCTTCTATTACATCAAACTATTCATTTCACTAAATTTAATTCAACTTAATTATAACAAAAATTAATAAATTCAATGAAACCGAAAACCCAATTTACTTCACCATTAATTCTTTATTTAAAATCAGCGCTTAATACCCTTAAATAAATTAAATTTAACTCGGCATCTAAATCAAAAGGACAGCAAATTAATCACTAACTAATAATTTGAAATTCTAGATGCATAAAAATTTTTAATTCTAAATTATGAATATTATATACTGAATATCTTTTTTTCAACATTTTAAACTAAAATTTTAAAATCAGTTAGTAAAAAAACTGAAACCCCATAAAACTTCATTTCCAAATCTATAGCTATTGACTCTAGAAATTACCTCCAAAATAAAGAATTGCTTAAGCCTGAATTCCATAGTGAAAAATTGACTGAGCTGACTTCAAGTTGGAAAAAGACAAAAACAAATAATCCATCAGAGTGACAAAGACTGGTATTGTTTTTTTATAGCAAAATTTGATGGAGACATTATGACAGCAAACAAAAACATAACCAAAAATTATTAAACAAAATTAGGTATTAGTCTTAATTCGATTATTTTCACGTTTCAAAATAATCTAAAAAATCAATTATTATTTTTACTCATATCAGAATTATTTTTCTCGAATATTATCCGTCATAAAATAGAAAATTAAGAAAATATTTCCCATAACAATGCCACACTATTATTTTATGTATTTTGACAGCAAACAACAACATAACCTAGAATTAATTAACAAATTAAGTAGTATTTGGTAGTATGTTTTAATTCAATTATTTCAAGTCTCAAAATTATCTAAAAAATTAATTATTATTATTACTCATATCAGAATTATTTTTTTTCGAATATTTTCTATCTTAAAATACAAAATTAAAAAAATCTTTCCCATAAAAGTGCCGCACTATTAAAATTATCAGTTTATTGGTGTTTTGACAGCAAACAAAAACATAACCAACAATTAATTAACAAATTATGTTTTATGTGTTAATTCAATTATTTTACGTCTCAAAATTATCTAAATAATTAATTATTATTAACCCTTAAATGACACATGGGGTCCAATGGACCCCAGACCTCCTCCGGAAATGCATCTCGTGTCCCCTCCCTTGCTAAAGTTGAGATATTGCACTACCTCTTTACATACTCAGTTGACTACTAGCAGCTGTGTAGAAATGTCCAAAATCACGGTGGGGTCCAATGGACCCTAGTGTGTCATATACGTATATTTGTGTGAAAATCGGAATAATTTTTAGGCATCTCAATCTAGCAGACCTAGAGCGAGAGAGATGCCTTATATCCCCGATGCTGATATCTGTCTGTAAACAAAGTAATTCGAAAGGTACTTATCCGATTTTCAAGAAACAAAGACATACTAGTAGACCTTGACCAGACAAGAAAAATGTGATATGACTAAGATCTCTAGGTGATCGGATTTGATCAGAATTGAATGAAAATATTTGTATTGTATACGAAATAATTTTTCAAAGTTGTTTTTGCCGTTTTTTGTGTTGTTTTATTGCTTTTTGGTCGTGGGTAAGACTGCGCTCGTTGTTAAAATTTATTTAGTTTATAATATTTCTTTTGATTTTGACGTATTATTAGATGGCGTATAATATGCAGAGCCGAACCGTCCGAGAAGTGCTAGAACCCATCGACGAATCATCTTCAGGAGGACAAGATAACGTGTTTGAGGACAGTAAAGACTATGATTCAGACATTTCGATGTGCGGTGCTCCAGAGAGTGCCATTGATGTAGACCAGAAAGATATGGGTGAGGGTACTTTGGATCAACAGCGTTTGTATGTAGGAGAGCGTCAAGCGGCTCGCCAGAGCCGTGGTCGGCCATCTTCTTTTTTTTTTTTTTTATAAATTTTTTAATTGGGAGCAGAGCGGGTTTATTAACGGTCCTAGCTCCTTGTAACTGTCAGAGCTTCTGCACCCAATGCGCGATCCTGCAAGTAAAGATTAATAGCTACCTTAAATTTATTCATTTTATATTCCTTCGGAAATTTGAAATGTATTAGCGAATTCCACTTTTTTGATGTTCGGTATATAAATTCGCGCTTGATTTCTTCAGTTCGAGGTTTCGGGAGCTTCACCGTAAACCTATGTGCATTGGTTGTTCCTCTTGTTACTCTTCGACGATAAGAAAAAATTCTACTTTGTTATTGCAAAATAAATACCTTTTTTTAAAGATTCAGTATCGGACTTATTTTTATCTAAAAAGATACTATCTCAAGAGTATACCGCTAAACTTTTAGCTAAAAATATTGAAAATTAAAAAAATAAGGTTATTTTATGTAAAACAAGCCATTTTCTTATTTTTTTTACAAACCTTTTTTTTTTTTTGGTATCATAAAATTAATATTTCATTAATGTAATAATTTGACCTCTTTTAGTAAGCTTTAAACTATATTCGAAAAAAATTTCAAAGCTAAATATAGAAAAATTCAAGAAATAATAGGCAATTTTGATGCTGGGGTCTAAAAGACCCCAGTGTGGCATTTATGCGATTTTTCTTAAGTGTGTCATTTAAGGGTTAATACTCATATCAGAATTGTTTTTTTCGAAGATTTTCCGTCATAAAACAAGAAATTAAAAAAAAAAAAAAATCGCCATGCTATTAAAATTATTAGTGTGTGCGAGAAATATTTTTCATCGTACGTACACAATATTTATGCAGATGTGTTAGTTGAAATGATCTCGATTTGATACTTTTCAACCATAATTATGGCGACCCACTAATACAGACACACATTTTTTGTAGATACAATTTTGACTGACTTTGGTTTGTGTTTCATTCACACAACTACCGATTATATATTTTTATCTCACTTTATTTTGACTGACAAACTATTATTCACTATGGAATTCAGGCTTTATGGCTGTTCTGCTTAAAATCCAACTGCGAAATAATTTAAATTAGATCTGGAACTCATTAAATAATAACAGCTTTAAGTTGTCCATACCAAATAAAATAAAATAATTTAACCACATTAGTATATTCTTATTAGTACTATATATGTATAACAAACAATTAGCACAAATATGTATATGGCTTGGCTAATAAACATTATTTTAATTTTAAACGCACAATCTGCTAAACAAAATTACCGCTAGAAGAAGATATATAAATTTAAATTCAGGAACGCTTTGATTTAGAAATCTGAAACTTTATTAACGGTCGCCCAACCAACAATGTTAAGAACAACTATTTGAATCCAAAATCTCCTTGAACGATTAAAAAAATTAATTCTAAATTTTAAATCTCAAATTCCAAACATCAAATTCCAAATCTCAAATTTAAAATTCCAAACTTAAAATTCCAAATTTCAAAATTTCATATTCCAAATTTCAAATTTTAAATTTCAAATTCTAAATTCCAAATTCTAAATTTCAAATTTAAATTTCAAACTGTAAATTTCAAATTTTAAATTCCAAACTCCAAACTTCAAACTCTAAATTTCAAAAATAAAAACATGGGCTGAAGTTTCAAGTTGTGACAAAAGTATATAAAATTGATTTTTTTCAGTTTACGAGTACGTACCTTAAATAAATTTTTTTTTTATTTTATCTATTTCATAATTCTGAAATTTAAAATTTCTGATTTTTTTTGTGGAGCAAATGTAGTGATCCTAAAAATTGTTTTCAATTTAAATTAAAAAAAAAACATAATGTGATTTTTTTATATTTCGATATTGTAGCATTCGAGAAATATTTCGGCGAAAAAATTTATTCAATGTTTTGTTTATTCAATATTTTGATTTGGCGAGATTTTAGCACTACCCTTTTTTGGGGCAAACGTTAAAATTCGAGCGGGCGGATTTTAGCCTTTGTCCCACCAAAACATAATAATTCGAGATTTTTGACTTACGAGATTTAATTTTTCGGGAATTTTTTGGGGAAAATTGAATTTATGCATTACCCTCAATATCATGCCAAAATCACACAAAATCAAAATATCGAATAAAAGTTTTAATTCCTTCAGATTTATAATATCGAATTAATTAGAATATCGCCGAATAATTTCTCGAATGCTATCATCTCGAAAAACAAACAGAATCATTTTAATTTTTATAAAATTAAAGTTGAAAATAATTTCTTAAGATCACTACGTTTGCCCGAAAAAAAAATCGGAAATTTTAAATTTCAGAATTATGAAATATGTAGATAAAATAAAGAAAAAAATTTTGTTTAATACATTATGTTAGAGGTGGAAAACTATCGATAATTTCAACTATCGATAGTTTCGATAGTAACATAAAAAACAATCGATAGAAAAATATCGAAACAAATTCAAAGACTATCGATATACTATCGATACTATCGGATAATAAATTTATAAAGCTTTATTCAATTACTTATAGATTGACTAGAACTAGAAAATTCCAAATATAAAATCACAGTTTTCTAATTATAACCGGAAAGTTTCCCAGTTTTCCACTTTGTTTTAAAAGCAGCCAATCATATTATTAAGCAAATCAGCATCTCAATTTGTTTGGCTTTCAGACGGGATCGTCGATCACTAATAATTTGACGAGGATATAAAAGGAATGACAATAGAAAGATCGATATATCGATAGTATATAAAAAGTATTGATTGTTTTCGATACTACGAAACTATCGATATATCGATAGTACTATCGATAGATTTTTACCACTACATTATGTATGTATAAATGAAAAAAATCAATTCTATATACTTTTGTCACAACTTGAAACTTTTGTGGTACAACTACCAGTAGAAGCAATACAAACGATACAATTTCTTTTATCTGTGCCTGCAGGGTTGACGAAGCATTTACCAGTTTAATAAAAATTCACAATCCGCTCTAATACATTCGTCGATTCCATACTAACACAACGAATTAAGCCAACCAAAACACAAGTCGAACCACTTATGGTAAATCTTTTATTAGAAGCGATATGAGGGATACAATTCCTTTGATCTGTTTGACCCGGTTGATAGAGCGTTTTAAGGACCATTAATATTAAGGATTCTTAAGGAAAAAATCGAATTTTATAGAAATTTCGTAAAATTGAATTTTAACTTTTGATTTTATTGTTTCTAAAATTTTTTTTGCGATTTGAGTTTCTAGGTTTTTTAGTAGATAAGGTTGACAAATGATTAAGCATGAATTTTTAATCTTTCTATCAAAACTTTGACTTTAACTTGTAGTTGTTGAACAAATGTGCATATAACAACAACAAAACCAAACCGTTATGACGAGAATACTTTAAAAGAGAATAACTCATGTAAATTCTAAAAAAAATATTCATGAAAACGTAAAGTCCGCCTTTAGACAGACATATGCATTACAGGATTAAATTGCTTGTAGTCTTTTGCGAATTTAAATTAGTTAAAGAAATAAGGTTCGTATTATTTAAATCCAAAGTTCGTCTCTCAACTGCGGCGCCGTACCGTTATCTATATTTTGTACTTTCTGAACAAATTTGTGGACAAGGTCAAACAAATTGTTGGAAAATGTTAGGGTGAACTAAACAATAACGAACTTACTTGAAA
Source organism: Tipula helvola (assembly GCA_963556165.1). NCBI lineage: Eukaryota > Metazoa > Arthropoda > Insecta > Diptera > Tipulidae > Tipula > Tipula helvola. The sequence continues at coordinate 140,455,945 of OY744482.1, read as the reverse complement.
ATAACATTCGAATGGACTGATGTGAATATCAGGTGCTATACAGAATATATTTTTATTGAATATCGATGGAATTTGTCTAACTTTAGGTTGATTAAAAATGAACTTTTATTTTAGTAAGCAAAATTATCTATCTCTTTAAGGCATTTTACTGAACATGCAGGCTTCCAGGACTAACATTCGGTTTTGTAATAAATAGTATAACATTGTTACTGGAATACCTGGAGTTTAAAAAATTAAATTTTCGTATGTAGGTATGCATGTGTAAAATATAAATATTTTTTCATTTCTCAAATGTTTAATTTTACTTAATTAGAAAATATTTAGGGGCTAACCGCAAGGCGAAATCAACCATGTTTTATTTTTTTAATTTTTTTTTATTTTCAAGCTGCAGGTTACCTTAAAATGTATAATTCTTTCTAATTTTTAATTTTGAATTCATTCACAAAATATTTTCTCGAAATTTTGTTTTAAATCGATTAAAACTATTTCATACCATAAATTGCTTCAGTGAACAATTTCTAAATTGATAAAAATGATTCCGATGTAGGTGAACAATTAAATTAGGAAAATATTTTTTTACAACATATCGATTTAAATTGTATAAATACTAAATAGTATATTCGGTCACTAATTTTCTTTTTTTTTCTTTTTTTATGTCGTACCGAATAACTTATGAACAGGTAAAATGTGAAAAGTTTTGGTGAATACAATTTTTTTTTCTTTTGCTGTCTAGCCAATTTTAATCTCAAATCAGCGGGGTTGTCTTAAGAAATCATTAAATGAGGGTAACAGCCTTAGATGATACTAAGAAGACCCTTTGCGATATTTTTGTTATTAGCCGAATAATCCTAAAACGTAAAAATGGAGTGGCATAACATTTAAAAAAAATTAAAATGAGAAATTTTACATTTTGCTCAATTTATGTACATGTTAAAATGTGCACTTTTGAATTATAAATAACGTTCGATGTTGAAAGGCCGAATGTCGGAAGGCCGAATGTCGAAAGGCCGAACGCCGAAAGGCAGAATGGGTCGGAAGGCCGAATGTTGAAAAACCGAATGTGTCGAAAGGCCGAATGTCGAAAAGCCGAATGGGTCGAAAGGCCGAATGTGTCGAAAGGCCGAATGTGTCGAAAGGCCGAATTTTAAAATATTTTCGTTCTCGTATAAAAATTGTTTGGTTGCATCAATGCCCATATTATCATAATAGTGTTTCTTTTGTTTTATTTTTCTTTATTTTGTAATTTTTAAGGGTGAACGAAATTTAAGCGTGTTACAGAATTTCTTTTATTCTTTATTAAGTATGTTTACGAGAAGATAGCATAAGTTTTTGGAGAAAAGATTTTGGAAACAGTCTTTTGTAAACAGTCTTTTGAAAAACAGTGATACGTGGGCAGCTCGTGGAAAGGCCGGTTGGATTGAAAGGCCGAATTTTCATTAAATTTTCCTTTACTTAATTGATTGACATGAATATTTAAAATCAATGAATTTATTTCGTAATGTAAAATGTAAATCCTGTGTATTTAGCATACATATTAATGTGATCAAATTTTGTCGAAAAAAAATTTATTTCTTTTTCTTGTTTATTATGATTATGATTTATTATGATAATTAATTAATTTTTATATGAAAAAAAAAACTTAAGAAGATTTTAATATTTAAGGCGATTTACTATTAAACATTTTTATACAAAAATTTTGATGAAAATATGAATTTTGTTTTTTCATAAAATTATAAATTTTGAAAATTTTCGTTCATAAAAAGATGAAAAATTAAAATCAATTTCAACATAAACGGCCTTTCGACATTGGGCCTTTCGACACATTCGGCCTTTCGACATTCGGCCTTCCGACCCATTCGGCCTTTCGACACATTCGGCCTTTCGACAGTCGACCTTTCGTACCTATTCCATAAATAAAACCACTTTTTAATTTTTAATTTATTTCAAAATATGCAAAAATTTTCCAAATATATACATAGGTACAGTTTCGAAATACGACATCCATGAAGTCAAATTTTTTTTATTGAAATTTCAATAAATATGCTGTGAACATCTTTCACAGCAATTACACATTCCACCAACCACTTTATTCAGAATTTTGCACAAAGATCTTCATTTGAAGAGTGGATTTTTTTAACAAACAAAATTGTCGAATCTGGGATGAAGAAAATCCACGAGAAATAATGGAAAAACCGATGCATTCACAAAAAATGATTGTCTGGTGTGGTTTTTCGATTGGTGCAATCATCGACAAACAATTGATGACGTAAAGGGGAATTTTATTAATTGTATTCCAGAATGTTTGCCAGAATGTCAACGAAAATTTTGGTAAAAGAATGGTGGCTTGCTGTACATCAGCCGGAGGTCATATATGGAGAAAAATACGTGAAATCACAAATCCTTTATATGGGACCGAAAGTCATGTTTTAATTTTATGATTTTTATGTTTTGAATGTATTGTGTAGTACTAAGTTAAAAAAACTATTTATGCAACACGTTTTTTGTTGTTGTTGTTATTTTTTAAGATACAGGGTGTCAAATACTTAAAAAATTCTTACACTTGGTGTTGTATTTATCGCTATAGAAACAAAACTAATTATCCGAAAATTATAAATTGGGTTCAAAATGGCCCCATCTTTTATTTCTTCCTTTTCAAAATGGCCGCCGTAACGTTTTATTTTTCTTTTTCTTTCATGTTCATCTTTTTATGGATTTTTCCCCATTTAGTTCTATTAGAAATAATAAAAAATTAGCATATAGTCTCGTTTCGTTTTCTTGCAAATTGCGTTTAAGTATGACATGACAATCTACAAATTGTTTGTATCTCAAAATGAAATTTAAAAACAAAATTATTGATAAAAAAAAGTTTATTACAAAATAAAGCCAAACATTTGAAAATATTCACAGTTACAATTTAAATTTGACTAATCTTTACTTTTTGAATATTTTTACTTTCTTTTACGTAAGTAAAATAAATTATAGTAATATGAAAATTTTGGACTTTGAGATTTTTGAAGATTTATCTGTTTTGAGGTTCTCTGTATCGGAAAAATTGGGTTTCGAAGTAGTGTCTGTTGGTCTATATGTCTGTCAGTTTGTAGCTCAGATGTATAACCAATCAAACTGTAACTTCATGTTTAAACCTTTTTCATAAATTTCAAAGTCCAAGCTCCCAGCTTCCGTGAACCAGAACATTTATTTTATAAATATCTCAAAAATATACAATTTACAGAAAACATGAAAAAAAAAATCTTGTTTGTAAAAGAAAGTCGTGTGTTGGCCACACCTCAATGTTTTTTAAATTTAAGTAGCCTTCATTTGGAGGAATGACTGCGTGAAAATGGCGAGTTCCATTTATTGTTTGTAATTTCTAGAATCTACTACTTTGTTGGATGTACATATTTGGATTTATATTCAGCATCTAAACAAAATACAAAAATCATGTCAGTCTTCAAGGGTTTTGCCTATTTAGAAAATGTTTCCGCATTGGTTATGATAACATCGTATTCGTTGGTGAGACTGGCTCTAGGTGCCATCCTTTTGTTAGTACCTCCTATAGCATCGCACGGTCCCTTTCCAGGAGCTGTTGGAATTCACAATCGATATCGAAATCCTCTGTGCTTAGATATATATTCATACAAATTTTTGATTTTCATAATGTGTTTCTGCACCATCATAATATATTTTAAATAAATTAGGAGTTTTAGTTTTCAAAATCTTCATCAATTTGTCGAAGAACAAGTAAACTGATATAGTGTCATGGTGAAGATAATCTGATATTATAATGAAGCCGTAGTGCAGCAATTTTTTGTCCTACTTTTTTGTAAATTACAAACAGGTCAATAGCCACCTTTTTGTTATTCCAATGAAACCCCCTTGAGCTGCATTTGGCACTATAAATGCATAATTTTCTGCACAGTCAGAAGAAACAAGTACGTAGGCTTCAGACTTAACTTTTTGTTTTTTATGAAGCTAGATTGTTATAGTGCAGTGAAGCAGTGAGGAATTCGATTTTTGAGCTTAATTAAGAACTTATCCAGAAATTTATCTAGTGCTATCGAATATTTTCCCAGAATTTTAATACTACCATTAATTGAAATTTTTGATTTTTCGTTTTTTTAAAATCAATATCGCTTCACCTAAAAGATTATTATACCTTTTATTGTACTTGTTATCTATTATAAATGGTTTTAAAGCAGATCCAAAAATATTTGTAGAGGTGTAAGATTTCAGAGGGGTTAGACCTAACGAAATGCATGACTCATAACAACATTTTATTTTACTAATTGTTGTCCAAATGTTTTTTTTTTTTGTTTAAACGCTTACTTTATGAGGTTAGCCCTAAGGCCGCAGTGCGAGGTGGCTTGAACGCCCACATGGCCCTCCAGTAATAATAGTAATAGCCCTAATAAAAAGGTTTTCAGAAAACTGAAAAAACATATCATTAAAATTTGATTTTTATACCCAAAAAAACGGTAAATCAACCATACTGAAACGTATTTTGCAGGAAAACGAAACGAGATGATATGCTGATGTTTTAGTATGTCTAATAGAACTAGATAGGGCAAAGATAAAACAAGAAAATGAACAAGGGAGAAAATTCAAAAAGAACGTTTCGGCGGCCATTTTTAAAAATAAAAAATTAAAGATGGTACCATTTTTATAATTATTTTATAATCCTTATTTATGTATTTATCTTTAAAATGAGCAGAATTTTGTAATTTTCGGATAATTAGCTTATCTTGTTATACCAAGTGCATGACAATTTTAAAAATTTGACACTCTGTCATTAAAAAACAACAACTAAAAAAAATAATGTTGCATAATTTTTTTTTTAATTAGTGCTATACGTTCAAAACATAAAAATCATAAAATTAAAACATGACTTTCAAAAAAATGTGATTTGACGTATTTTTCACCATAAATATGTATATAAAAAATCAATCTAATTACAAATGTTTTTATTTCAGTGGCAATGAACATCAAGAATGATCGTAAAAAACCGTGGAAGGTTTTTGCCGTACAAGCGCATTTTATCGATTTATCGACACAATTAAAGCGAGCATACAAAAATTATTTCGGTTAGGTGATTTGTGTGTTTCTCATACACTAGAAATATCAAAATCTGCATGATTTAAAACATTATTAAAAATGATAAATAATTATACAAAACTCATGAAATATAATCATTGTTTAAATTCTGGCATATGAAAAATTATCTTTGGGCCCATTTTTCACAAAATAAAAGGCAAAAGCACGTACAAATTCACTTTTGTCATATAATTTTTTCACTCATACTAACTGCAGCTGCTTTTCAGAAATAAAAAAATCGGCCGAAATTTGTATGAATAGATTGTAGCTATTTCTAAATTAATTTTATTTAAATATTTTAGAAATACATGCTCCGATAATGCCATCTTAGATGGTGATATAATAATCAGCTTTATAATAAAATATCGTTCTAATTTAGAAAAAAGTGTTTTTATTAAGAAGTTTTCGTCGAAAACAAACAAATTGCAAATCGAAACTAAAAAAATCAGCCTCAAGTGGCTAAAGATTATTTGTTTTTCAGTTTTCGTAAACTATAAACTACATAAAATATTAGCTACTTACTTTCTGTAGTCTTAAAAAATAATAAGACTGTAAAGCTGAGAGTAAGATCCTCATGTGACCACTAGCGTTTAATGATTATCCCAAAAAAAGCGATTTATTTTTATTACTGCTTAGTGCTTGGCAAGACAAAAACATTGAACTATTTCATCAAGAAAGTTTACGAATAATCCCGCCTTTAAGCCCAAAGGCAAATCCTAAATATAAATAATTTACTATAATTTTACAAACCTAATCAATTTTCAAAATATCTAAAATTTTAGAAATCATTAAGTTTTACTGATGAGATGAGATTTTTGATCTGACATTTATACAATATTTTATTATTATACATAAATGGGAAATAAATATTAGTTCTAAAGATATTTTTTTTGTTTTCAACAGTTTACTTTTATTTCCATTGTCTATTCCAGCGTTTCCCAAACTTTTTGGACCGAGAAACACTTCGCATAGAAAGAACACTTTTTAAGGGGGTAGATCATTTAATTTAAAAAACTTACAGAATTTTTGTTTATTTTGAAGCCGAAACCTATTTAAATTGTTTTTTTCGACCATTAAATTACCTATTATGGTCTTTTTTTTACTACAGCTTAATTTGTTGCAAAAAAACAACCAACTTTGCCTGAATTTTTTTTTATAGGTTTGTAATAAAAACAAATAAAATTCACCTTGATGTAATGATGGAATATTTTTTCAAGCTGTGTTTTATATTCGAAATATTTATAAAAAATGAGTCAACTTAAATTATTCACCCTGTACAAAAGTACAAAACCTAGTCCACTTAAATTCTAGTAGTACATCTACTACTTAGGCTGCGTACCAATAGTCGGGTAAATTGCTCTTTTAACTACTTTTTAACAGTATACAGGGTAAATTGAAATATTATACTACATAAAAAGTTGGGTAAAATAGGATAAACAAATAAATGACGTTGTTGTTAACTTTCTGACGTTTCAGCGATTTTTGTTAAAATTTCCGTGTTTTTTATTATAAATAATATACGTACCTACTCAAAGCTAATAAAATAAATTTTATTTTTATTTTACGAAATAAAAATATTAAAAAATATTTGACGTTTCCTTTTGCACCTAGCAGCCAGTGATGTTAACCCTCCGAACCATAATTTGTGTCCATCAAACCATTTTTACTTCTGGAGAATTGGTACGCCAATTGAGGTAAATAAGTACTAACTTTGAAATTTGAAGTTGTAAACACCTAATTTGTTTATTGCTTATTGCAAATACTGTGCCAGTTGTGATTTCGGTTTAATTTGCACCATCATGATTTTTGTGATAATTGCAAAACAATTAATCTAGCATATCATTCAAAATAATTATGGGCTATGCAAATCTAAATGTCGACCAAAAATCTAGGTTATATGCTAGACATACAAAACTAACGATGCTGTTGACATTGTTTTCCTCTGAAAGGCTACGAACAAAATTGGTAACGGTTTTTATTTTATTTACTCCAATTAGTTTATTTAAGCTTGCTTTTGTTTTCTTGATAGTTTATTAGCTCGAAGGATATAAAAATAAACAAACTACTATACAAAAAAAAGAAATGTACACAATATAATCTAACATCCTTTAGGGAGAACATTTTTTGTATAACATGTACGATGTTTGTACTGTTTTCTCATTATTTGGAAAAAATTTACACTGAATTTCTTCCGTTATTCTCCGTAAAAATAGTTCACCGTATTACAATGTTTCTGAAGAGTTAGTTAGATGACATTTTCATGTTTTGAATTATAATTTTATAACCATGTTAATTGAAAATTATTCATCTATAAAAAAAAAATCATCCATTTATCTTCTATAGTCTGTGTAACGTAAGCACATTAACAGTGATTTTTCGTAGTAGTGGTAGATTTTCGATCTAATCCTGGGAGGAAAGCACCATTACAAAACGAGATTGAAAATTAGAGCAGGAACGATTGTATTAAACCTATAAATTCGATGTAGATTAAAATATGACTCCAGATCAAAGTATTTATTGTCAACCTCACGCATACTCGAAGCAAGAATAAACATTTCTAAAATAATTTGTCAATCATATCTCAAAATCTTCGAAGGTCATTGTAAACTCAGCTAAAACACCAATCTACTTTTTCTTGTTGTTGCAAGAAATCACTAATCTCGTGTGAGTGAGGGACCCTACGCCTTATTCGATTGATAATAAACCAATGTTGCTTTCTCAAACAGTAACTAAAGATCACTTTTTTCCGAGTGACATATTTTCGAAAATATTGCGTTAAGAAATACTGCGTTGTCACAAGAAAAACGTGTCTCTAGTGAAGAATATTGAAGTTAACTGGAAGAAGCAAACCGATGCATGTAAGAAAACGCAAACAATAGATTCATAAATTTTTTTCTAGTCAAGAATAAGCAATTTTCATATAAGAAACAAACGGATGCATACAGGAAAATCCAAAAAAAAAATTTATAAATGTTTGCTCTACTCAAGAAATTATTGTTTTCCAGCAAGAAAATATCTGTTTATTAACAGAAAATTCTACTTAAATAAAAAATCGTGATTTCTCACCATAAGAATTTCTAGTTTTTAATCAATTGAATCGGTTTCTATGTAATCACGTTTACTTGTATCAACAAATTAGTTTTCTCATATTAAACAAATACCAAATTTGTTTATTTGTTTTGGTTACACCAAATTTTCTTTTTTTCTTTTAATTTTTACTTTTAATACTGCCGTACTTCGGCGATGATCACCTTATTTGATTTATTTCTTGTTAATGTCCTTTTTTTGTATTATTGATATTTTAATGTAGAAATAAATAAATAAAGTTTATTTTAATTAGAAAAAATTCAAATTGAGAAACGTGAAGCTTGTGGTGAGAAAAATTTCGTTTAGCTGAAAAATGATGTACAAATTTTCTTGAATTAATCCGTTTTTCATTCGTATTAAAAATTATTTTTTTCCGTGTTGAATGTTGTTGCCTAAACAGCAATAAATTGTGATGATTTGAGTGATAAATTTGTGATACCTCCTGTGTCTGAAGTCGTACTATATTCGAGTTCTTCTGATAGCATATTTGCATTTCGATTAAAGCTAACCTTCCTCAACACAAGCTCACCAAACCGATTTGTGGTACTAACTAAGTTGATTTTGGCGTTAAAGCATTTGCATCAATGTTCTGGCTTCATCTCTCCAAGTTTGATACTCGTACTGTTGAAAATGACATTTTAAAGATGGCCAAAAATTGTTTGGATACGATTGCTTCCAAAGTTTTCAAATTAGCCTCTAAAGACCAGAACATTGATTGTTTGAAGTATGCCTGCGAAATTTTGGACACTTGCAGTAGTCAACATAACCTCAGCTTAAATATTAATTTATACAATAGATGAAAAATACGTCAAATCACAAATTTGGTATATGGGACCGGAAGTCGTGTTTAAATTTTTTATTTTTTATGTTTTCAATTGGTAGTACTAGTTAAAAAAAACATTTTGTAGAAAATGATTTTTTGTTGTTGTTGTTTAAAATACAGGGTGTCAAATTTTGAGAAAAATGATAAACATGATGTTGTGTTTATGGCTATAAAAGGAAAAATAAATATCCGATATTTATGATACAGGGCTCGTTTTAAAGGTAAGTTAATAACGGATTAATAAAAAAATATAAAAATGGTAAGTTCTTTAATTTCTTCATTTTCAAATTTCCCGCCAAAATTTTATTTTTGAATTTTCTCAATGATCGTCCAATTTTTTTTTTTTTTTTTTTTTTTAAATTTTACGTCATTTAATTCTATTGAACATACTAAAAACTTGCGCTAGTAAAATTTTTCGTTTTCGTGCAAAATACGTTTAAGTATGACAATCTACAAATTTATTATATTTAAACGTATTTTACACGAAAACGAAACGAGATGCAGTCCTGATTTTTTAGGATGTCTAATAGAACTAAATGGGGAAAAAGATAATACAAAAAAATAAAAATAAAAAAAAAAGTAATTTTGAGAAAATTGAAAAAAACTATTTCGGCGGCCATTTTGAAAAATAACAAATGAAAGATAGTACCATTTTTATAATTATTTTATAATCCCTATTCATTTATCTTTAAAATGAGCTCAATCTTATAATTTTCGAATAATTAATTTTCTTTCTATAGCAATAAATGCAATACCAAGTGCATTGAATTTTTAAATATTTGACACCCTGTACCTTAAAAACAACAACAACAACCAAAATCGTATTCCATAAATTGTTCATTTTATTCAGTGCTTCACATCCAAAACATAAAAATTATAAAATTCAAACTTGACTTCCGGTCACATATAAAGATATGCAATTTGACGTATTTTTCTTCATAGTGAAAAATTCGTCAAATCAAATTTTTTCTGAAGTTATATTTTAATTTTTATATTTTTATGTTTCGAATGTGTAGCACTATATTAAACAAAACATTTATGGAAAATAATTTTCTTTTTGGTGTTGTTTTTGAAGATACAGGGTGTCAAATATTTAAAAATTCAATGCACTTGGTATTGTATTTATTGCTCCAGAAAGAAAATTAATTATTCGAAAATTGTAAATGGGGCTCATTTTAAAGATAAATGAATAGGGATTATAAAATAATTATAAAAATGGTACTATCTTTCATTTGTTATTTTTTCAAAATGGCCGCCGAAACAGTTTTTTTCAATTTTCTCAAAAAATTTTTTTTTTTATTTTTTTTTTTTTTTATTATCTTTTTCCCCATTTAGTTCTATTAGACATCCTAAAAAATCAGGACAGCATCTCGTTTCGTTTTCGTGTAAAATACGTTTAAATTAAATATAATAAATTTGTAGATTGTCATACTTAAACGTATTTTGCACGAAAACGAAAAATTTTACTAGCGCAAGTTTTTAGTATGTTCAATAGAATTAAATGACGTAAAATTTAAAAAAAAAAAAAAAATAAATAAATTGGACGATCATTGAGAAAATTCAAAAATAAAATTTTGGCGGGAAATTTGAAAATGAAGAAATTAAAGAACTTACCATTTTTATATTTTTTTATTAATCCGTATTAACTTACCTTTAAAACGAGCCCTATATCATAAATATCGGATATTTATTTTTCCTTTTATAGCCATAAACACAACATCATGTTTATCATTTTTCTCAAAATTTGACACCCTGTATTTTAAACAACAACAACAACAACAAAAAATCATTTTCTACAAAATGTTTTTTTTAACTAGTACTACCAATTGAAAACATAAAAAATAAAAAATTTAAACACGACTTCCAAAAATTTGTGATTTGACGTATTTCTCACCAATAGTTTATTTGCTCCAATAGATAATCGGTAGGTAAATGTAAATTCGTGTATAAAGTTTTCTCATTTGGATGTTCGTTTCGTATAGTTTAGTGAAACATAAATGACATTACTATTCCTTTACAGTTATACAAATTTGATTTTTTAGCGGTAACTGAGACCTTTCTTAACAGTAAAATTGCAAACAAGTTACTCCATATCAATAATTATAAACTAATACGGTTTCATCGTATTAATAGTAAAGGCTATGCAAGCCCCATGCAAGACGGAAAACCGGCATTTAAAACCGTCAAACCCAATTTTCCGCTAAATTGCTTCATTTTGCAATATGAAAATTATTAAGAAATAGTTCAAATCTATAAGTTCCACCTTATTCTAAGAAAATTTTATTAAAATTGATGAATTTCATTCAAAAAACTCCAATTTTTTATTTTTCCGGCCGTCAAGCAAAAATCCGTCCGTCAAAATATAAAATTGAGGTATTTTGAATGAAATGAAATCAATTTTAATAAAATTTTCTACAAATAAGGCGGAACTTATAGATTCGAACTATTTTTTAATAATTTTGATATTTAAAATCAAACAATTTGATCAAAAATTGGATTTGACGTTTTGAAATGCCGGTTTGCTGTTTGTACATGGGGCAATGTCTTAAGCGATGGAATGGGGTTGGTATTTATTTTCGGAGTACTTTAAACGTCAACAGGCTATGCTCTGGTGCCTCTGGTAAGGTTGAGGTTCTGGCACTTGAACTTGTCGGGCGGTTTGGTAAGATTCTTGTTTTGGTTATTTGTAACCTGCCTCCTGCTTGTACTGAAGATGTCGAAAATTTACAAACAATTTTTTCTCAATATTTATAATGAAAATATATGAAAAACTTATTTGCTGAGGTGACTTTAATCGGAATTACAATGCAACCGCCGAGTGTTACAATTAAATAATACACTAATTAAGTGGCAAGATACCATAAAATACTGAAGGGTAACTTTAAACCGAAGATATATTTAAAAATCACTTCTTGACTAACAATATGGCTTGTGAGAAAACAATCAAAATGCTTTGTATAGCCTGTCAAATCCAAACTCGAATTTAACCAAAGCAACCTTGATTATACAAGCCATAATCTAAAAAATGAAGCTTTTTTAAGGGAATTAGAAACGACGAAAAAATCAAAATTTCCATAGTAAAACACATAAAACATATGGGAAATCACCTTTTTTCCTAAGACAAATTTGTCAATGAAAACGTTACATATTCTTAATTATGATTTCTGAAATATTTTCATAAATGTTTGAATTTCAACATATATAAATCTTGTTTAAGTAAATCGTTTTCATTTTCTTGTAATAATTGATTTATTTAAACCAAAATATAGAAAAAAGTTCATAACAACAGCATTCTGGTCAAATTAAAAAGAAAAGCTTACTACAAATTGTGTGCATTAAATCAATATACATTACATAGATGGCAGTGATGGCAGTACAAATTTTGAAAAATCGTACCAAAAATTGCCACCTGGGGAAATTTCAAGTTCAAAAATTGTAGGAAAAGCAAAACAAATTCTCAAAATATCAAGAACGTGTCATAATTTTGTGATTAAACAATTTTTTTTCGTATTTTTCTGTATGTACCTGAGACATCTAACGTACACTAGTAAAATTAAAGATAAATGTAGCAAGTATTATTTTAATTCGTCAGAGCCAACTTTGATGTATTTTTCAAAATGAAAGTTCGAAAAATATATTTTAGAAATAATTTAATTTTAATATTTCTGCAATTAATATTTACTTAATACCAATAAACCCTGCATGTATATTACTGCTAAAGATATGTAGAACACTTTTGTATAAACATTTTGTAACATTTTTGCTTTTTTCAATGAAAAACTTGAAGCTAAAAAACACCATTTTTACTATGGATTCCTATGGAAATTAGTGAAAAGTTATACCACTAAAAAAGCTTCTAAAAAATACGTCATAATGATTATGGCTCTATACTCTAGAAGGCTCTGATTTAACGCCTGAAAATAAGAAATTGCTTTTTCAATCGATAATCCGTAGTAAAATGTTATACTATACGCCTCTCCAGTCTGGAGGAATTGTGCAAGTCTATAAAAGAAAACTGCAAACTTGAAGTGAAACCGATGCCTCAAATTAATCTATATGAACTTCCCAAAAAGAAAAAGAAGGTTTTCGTGGAAATCCAATACATATAATGTACCATCTATTCAACATTTTATGAATCACTCTAACGAAAAATTCAGGTCTAAGATACGATGGATTCCAAAGAGAGTATCAAGAGTATCAGCAAAATCTTGCGGTGTGAAAGCAAAAGTAACTAAATTTTCAAATTCAATCGGTCTTTGGTCAACGTCTCCGCCTTTATACCAAGCGTAAGCAAATAAGTTGTGATATTTTGGCGCCGAAAGTTGATTATGAATAAGAGATCGCAATTTTATAATATTATTGCGTTCCGGTAACACAATACCATAACCATACAGTAGTACAAGGTCAGAAAATTTTCTTACAAAGTTTTTCCATATGCGAAAACCATATCCATCAAGAGGTTGTATCATTGATGTGGTTTTCTTGGGGATCGTTAATATATTCACATATTTGTTGAATAATATACTGGTTTGTAATGTACCAGGACAGTGGCCGGTCCAAGAGTCCAAGAACAAAATGCTGCGAGCTACCACTTTTAGCAAATAAACATCGGTTAACCACTGCTGAAATAATTCTTTTGTTCATTTTCCAGAAAAGGATGCTGTTAAATTAACATTCCAAGGTCGAAACAAAGACTGTGATACGCGTGGACCGAAATTTCTACTTTACTCTTTGAGAACAATGAATAAAAGCGAGAGCAGTTTTTCGGAAGCTGATATTGTTGGGAAGTATGGTATAACTAGGTATAGTTGCGGATATAGTATGAGCAACTGATGTAACAGTTTTTGTTCCCTGCACAGGTATTAACGAAAGTTGAGGCAATTTCCTGTCAAGTCCGTACCATATGGGGGCAGATACACCAATTTATATAGATAGTTTCATAGTCTTGGTTGCTCATTTTATTTTGCGGATTTAAAAATTGTTAGCAATTATAACGTTTTTTTTTTGTAAAAACATACAGTTAGAAAAAAAATAAAATTTGTAATTAAATTTTGCTTGGAAAAACCGGTCTAGTTGTGATATTTTTCGACTTACGAACTGCGATCTGCGAAATTATCGAGTATTTACCCCATGAGGGTAATCAATTGATTTATTTTTCTTGAAACTATTTTGTAAGCTCTCTTAAAATTCCAAACCCAATGTCGTGATGCTTTAAAATTTTCTAAACAAATGTCTGTGTTAGCTTGTAATGCCCATCGCTAGACGTCCAAATCATGAATAATGGCACCTGAATCAATACTATTTACAAAATCCATTATATACGAATACAGAAATTTTTAGCAACTTTTCTCGTCGCCTACCACCTCTATCTAATCATACTACAGAATAAAACAAATAGGAACAAATCGTTGCTATGTCACAATATTACTTTACCATTTACCTGAACAATTGCTGCATAGATGAAACTTTGCGAAATGTTTGGTCGTCTTTTCTTTCCACTTTTCCAATACGCAACAGCGTTGGTTTTATATTCTAAAGTTACAATACCTCTTTCTTCTGGTGTACACTCTTCTTCTTCAGCTTCTATTGCTTCTACCGCTTCTTCCCTTGTGGGCGCATATACCTCAACTACAAATTCTAGGGGATGTGGTCTGTGCGGTTGCAAAAATTCTAGAGTTATATTAGTGCAATTCAATTTCGTTGGTATTCACAGGGGGCCTATTATTATTATTATTATTGGCAACTTCGAACGTTACCATCAGCAAACGAATTCCATTTATAATACATATGGCAGCCATTTTCAACATTACAGGTCTACTATATAACAAACCATACCTATTATTAATTTAAAGTTTGATGACCTACATATAGGTAGGTACTACTTGCTTATCTCATTCATTGTCGGCCTATTTTCTTTACAAAAACATGTTTACTATTTACTGGTATAATGTAGCTTCTACATCTGTTTAAGACGGCCAATCTATTATCCAGTAACTTCAAAACCAATCAGTTTATATTCTTAAAACATAAATTTGTGTTTACGGCGAATACTAAAATCAAAAGAGAATTCACAAAGAATCATTGGGACACAAATAAATACGATTTGTACTTTTCTAAAGGCATTAGCTGGTGTATCATCGGTACATTATACAAAGTAAATCCTTTGACCTTAAAAACATTCAAAGCAATTTATTTATTTTTGTATTTTTGAATTTATTACAAAACAACTTAAACACTTAATTATTACTTTTGTTTGTTAATGCTCGGTTGAACCTTTTAAATTAAAATTAATTAGCATTGTAAGTAATTATAGTAAAAGAAGAAGTACCAACTAAATTATAGCAACTAATATTTATTGAAATGATAGATGGCGAGGTGTTTTGTAGAACAATTTTTGTATAACAATCTTTGTATAACAAAAAATATTCTGGAAACATTGTTAATAAAAACTTTGAGAAAATACTACGAATAAATAAAGAGCGATAAATACAGTGTACAAAACATTTATATTAAAATACAATAAACCAAAAAATTCAGTGAATAAACCGTGATTATAAAACTAATCAACAGTGATTTTTATGTAATACACCGAAACTAATTGAACTAGAGATAATCCGTTTCGAATCTTATTGACTTGCACCTTCATTTTGGATACGAGAACTTCACTCATGATTATTTGGACCAACGCTTTCTTATTGGACACGGAGAACACATATACAACTATTTAACCAGCGCCTTACTACGGAAACGAGAAATATACAAATTCTACACAAATATATGAGCATTAGGTATCTGGGTTTTGGAAACGGAGAATTGAGTCTTACAAGCGCGTTATATACAGAAACTTCAGACCGGGCTCATTGAAGACAATTTTGCTCAACATCTTTTAGATAAGAAACGATCTAATATAATGACAAAAATACAGTAAATGTTTTTCTTCTACCTGCTTGATAAACCTTATCCATACAAAAATTGGCGAGTTACACGCATATACCGTTAGCGAGTTATACGCATGGGAATGGAAAATTTCCAATTTTCAAAAATCCATTTCACCCAGTGTGTTTTTCCGCAGAAAAAAAATTGTGTACTACATACCTATGTATATGTGATGTACATGTTCCCGAGTTCCATAATTTTTTGAATTTCCGGGTTCGGGATCCTCCCTTGTTACTTTCGAAAGTTTTTTTTTTTGCAACTGTTTTAACTTTTTCATAAAGCATCAAGCTCTAATCAAAAGGATTCGAGAACCGTCTTTACGAATTTACAAACCGTAAAACGGAATAGTGTAATAACTATGAAATACTATAGATTTCTATTTCCGACAGTGTACAACTGCCGGGATTTTACATTTAGCATTTTATTGTGTCAGTGTTTATTAAGATCAGTATTAGTCAACTGAATTTATAAAATATAGAAGATTATTTCATATGGTGTATATGTAGAATAAAAGTGTGGGCGAATCAACTCTGATTTATCGTGTATATAGGTATGGAAAACGTCTAAAATTAAAATTTTAAGAAAAAACAAAGAACCTTTTTGCCATTTTCTTTATCCCCTTCTCAAATTTCATACTCTGTTTTGCATTCTATTTTTAAACTGAAAAACTTTATTTTTTCCAATCTCCCAATTCATGGAACTCAAATTTTATAGTCAAGGTTAGTTTTACAAAGAAAAAAAAAATTCAGATGTTGTTTTTCCCATATTCGGTCTCGGATTTCGGAATAACATTTATTTTTCGTTTTTAGTGCAAATTTATTGGCACAACTGAATAAATGTTAATTTTACAGCCAACAAAACAATGAGGATTTTATTAATCAAACCATCTCACCCGCTTATTGTGATATACATACATAATATAGCCCCAAGTAATTGCTTTTTTATCGATTTGTTAGTGTAGAGCATGAGACAATAACAAGTTAGATGTATGCATTGATTACTGCACCAAAACATCAATTTCTTAGATTTTATTTAATTTATTTCCCGGGAAAAATCAAACATTTTAATCAATTCGTTCAGACCCTTTCTAATTATTTGCAATCAATTTATGGAATCGAAATTCAAACAATATCGAATATTTTTAACGTACTTCGACCATTTAATTTAGTCGCTAAAGCTTTCGGGTACATATAGTGTAACTTATGCAGACTCGCCATCACTATCAAAGTCTTCAATTATTTGGCGTAGTATATAGAGATATTTAATAGGTTTCTTGAAAGCTTTAAATTTGGAAGAAATTTAAAGTTAACATTGACAAAGGACCCGAATTTTAAGTTTCTAAGTTAAATTATACTGGTGCAACAAATGTAACAATTAACACTGGAAAAATTATTAGTAAAAAAAATGTTAAAAGGAACTAAAGGATTAATTAATAACAAAATAATTAATATTAATAATTTATTGATGTTTTTATTTTAAGTTTATGTTTTTTAATTAAAAAAATATACCAATGTTTTTACATCCTAATTTAACTTTTTTATTATGTCCCAGGATTCCCTGGAAAATTGATTTTAAATTTTCCGTTTCCCAGGAACAAAAAAAAATCAGGGAAAAAGCACGCTATGGTTAGCTCATTAATTTTTAAACATTTATCTATTGTACTAAATAATATTTAACAATAAAAAATTTAAAATAAACAACGCATCCTGCCTGGAGTCACAATTACTCTTATTTTGTTAATTTTCATTTCACAAACCAAAATTTTCTAGTATTTGAAGACATTCAATGTAGTTTTATTTATTCTTCTGTTCTGAACTGTGTGTACATATATGTATTTCACTTTATCGATTTTGTGGTATTTCTCTCAAATATATTTGATTTTCGACATTGCTATAATAAAATAGTAATATAATATAAAATACTTGAGGCTATTTTCTCAACTATTAGTTTGAGTTCTTATTTGCCCAAATATATAAGAGAAATACGGTATTAAAATAAGGAATGGTTCAATTTTTTTAAAATTCGTTTAATATTTTAAATTAGGTTTTTCGATTTTTCCTATTTACGCGAGTTTTCAAAAAGGTCTTCTAACTAAAAAAATAACTTTAACGAATTAGAATTATTTTTTTAATATGAGCAGGTACTATCTCCACTTTAAATGTTGGTTATACATGGAACAACTAGATAGGTGTTGTTTCAAATAAGCAGCTCACAAAAATGATTAATTATTAACTAAGTAGGTCGGTGTGTATATTGTTGTATATGAAACGATCCATACATTTACCTTGTTTTTTATAGCATTGGCGAGACCAGAGAGATGAATGAAAATACTATTTTCTAATTAACACACTGTACGAAACCAATCAAAGAAACCACTGAACGTTTGCATTTAACAGCTGGAGTTTTTCATATCGCGTACAAATTTCGAAATTTCTTGTTTTGAAAGCAATTAAATTCTTTCAAAATAAATAATTTTATAAACTTATTTATATTATAATTAATGATGGACAAACATTTAATAATAAGGCAACTGCAGGAATCATTTAACCAAATTTATGAAAGTGCCATCATTTAAAAGCTATTCACACTAAATATAGAAACTTTTAATAAGCTCTGCAGACTGATCCACAAAAAAGTAGGAATTTGAAAATTCATCATGATTAGACCAGAAGTGCCCATCGAAAAGCTTTATGTTATTATTCTAGAAACCGCGAACGTTCATTCAACATCTATATAATGTAAGTTTAGAGATTTAGGGTGCGGTCAAAAATTTAGCCGCTACACAGTATGCAGAAAATTAGTCAACAATTAAACAAAATCCGCGCGTTCTGTCGGATTAAAATCCAAAAATTAAAAATTGGCTGCTCACTTGATCTCGTCTTATAAATTTTCTTTTTCACTTCCAGCTGCTTTTACATTTTAAGCAGCATAAACTGCGTAGTGGCTGAATTCTTGACTGCACCCGTATAGTACATTTACAGATCATTGTTTTCCTTAATACGTAATACTAAACTTATTTTAGGAATTATTGATTCTGTAGGTGGTACTCACATTCCAAAGTCTTATGTGAACAGAAAAGGTTTCACTCGGTCTTATTACAGGCAGTTTGCAATTATAAACTGAAATTATTTCATTTTTATGCGGGAGAAGCGGGGTCTCTCCACGAAGCCAGAGTATTCACAAACATAAAATTAAGTCAAGTAATAACTTTAAAATTTGTTGATTGTAACATTAGAAATGTAAATATTATGTTTTGTACAGGTGAATTCGAGGTAAGTGCAGACGGATACATGCTAAGCGACTCAGCTTACAAACTAGAAAAATATCTTCTAGTCCCTTATAAAAATAATAGACGACTGGTCGATGAAGAAATTACTTACAACACTGTACATTCAAAGTGTCGAGTTGAAATAGAAAGGACATTCAGGTTAACAGGACGATTCCGAAGATTAAAATTTGTCGAAACCAACAACCGGGCAGAAATGGTCCCGCTCTTTATCAGCACCTGAACAGACGATGTTCAGACAAACGATAATAACCCACTATTAAGATTATATACAGCCTTCGAGTTAAGCTTAATCGAGTTCAAGCGGCGATGAACAGGACCAACATTTAAATGAATTAAAGAAAAAGGGCACACATAATAAATTATTTATTTAAAAAAAATGAATCACAATATAATTCATATTAAATAAGTATTTCATTGCTTTAACTTCAAAGTGGTCGGTCGTTGACGCTCGAAGAGGAAAGACGTGTTTTTATCGTCTTCTTCCAGAATTTAACTTTATTTTAATTATTTATTTTATTTGGTTTGTATATATTTTATAAATATATATTTTAATTTAATTTAATTTAAATTAATAATTAAAAAGTTTCGTGAGTAATTTTTTGGTTTTAGTGTGTGTTATTATGGTTTTATTTGCACTCGTAATTAGTAGTAGTAGTAGTATCGCTTAGATTAAATATTATCGCGTGTGATTTTTTTAATTTCATGTGTAGTGAATATATTAAATGAGTGTAGTGGAAAGTGGATGCGAAATAAATTGAACAAGGAGAAACGTGTTCAAAAAATAATAACGGTACTGCCCAGGTACCGTTAGAGAGGTATTTTCATATATGGGATATCATATACATACATATATGTGATATAAATTGTGTAAAAACAATTTTTTTGTTATTTCTTTTATTTTATTATATAGCTATGATTTTGCTTTAGTAAGAGTTGTGTGGTATGCTGCCGTACTAATATAAGCATGTTTTACATAACTACAGAAAATGCAATTTTGAGAAAATTGATGTTAAAATTTTGAAATTAGTGTATTTTTCACCAAAAATGAAAACCGTTTTTCTTATTACGGGTATCTCATTTTAGTTTTAATTGTTTTTTTTTAATTTTAATGATAAAGTTTCTTATGAGCTATCGGTTTGCATCAATAACTCAATTTGACCAAAAATGTAGTTATGGAAAACATGCTTAGCAGCACGGCAGTATGCAGTTAAATATTTCTAATCTATACATGGACATTTGTAGAAGATATTATTCTGTTCTAATATTTCTACTCTTCCTAATAGTTGTTTGTATGGGTGGTATAAAACTGGTTTGCCACAAGTATATTTGTGTGTACGCAGAGTGAATGTACGTGTATTCGATTCAAGTGGGATTCTTATACTTCATATAATCGTTTCAGTCGAATACAGAAAAAACCATACCCAATGCACATGATACAAATATTACAAGATATGCTTGACAGCTAAAAGCACGTGGAGCGTGACGTCACTCAGAGTCAATTTGGATTTTTTTTTTGCGAATTGGTTTAGGTTTATAAGCATATTTTTAGATTTTTGAAATATAAATAAGTTTCATCGATTGTACACGATAAAAAAAACACAAATCCTAACCAAACGTAGTCAACTGTATATACATAACTCAAAGTGAAGTCACTAAAAGGAAAAATGGCGATATGTCGATTGGTTGGAACATACCTCTGTATATTTATACCAAGATAGGTTATCCTCAGATGTAAAACGGTACAAGCAAACATATTTCACTTTTTATTCAAAAACTTGAAATAAAATATTTCCGGAACGATTTAAATTTTCGTAATTTATTAAAATCCCTTTCTTTGAACTAGAAATAGACTGTTATTACATCGGAGAGACAAGAGAGTTATTTCATACTATACCGAAAATTAATGTTTACGTGATTGATTTCAGTCCGGAAAGCAACTAATTGCGGTACAGAAAAAAGCGTCCGGAAAACGAGCTATTATAGTACAGACAAATATAAAACCAAACCAAAAAAAAAATAACTATGGTAACTTGATAATTTGAAAATCATTTGGATTGATTTTCTTTAAATTTCCAACTCATGTTTTTACTTTAAAATTTAATTTTAAATGAAAACATCGAATTAATGTCCCATATAGTATGAAATAAAACGTTATTCGTTACACGTACGTTAAATGATCGTTACAGTACTCGTTCAAAATTCTGGACTCGGCTTCTTCGTCGCCTCGCCCATAAGCGTCGAACTCGTACTGTAACTACTCATTTACCGCCCTTGTGACGTAAACAACTATAAGCGTTTTTTTATTATATGTATGTATATGAAAAATCACAGATTTCCTGTTTTTCGATCTGAAATTTATTTCAGATCGAAAAAATTCGATTATAAAATTGAATTATTTGCGTTATTCAAGATTATCGAGATTATTCGAGAATTTTCGATATTATCATCTCTCTTCTCTTTATATATAATGTAAGATATCCGTCCTTCTGTATGTCTGTCGATTGGCGCCAATCTCAGAAACTGTTTAATCGATTCCGACGGAATTTACCATTGTACCTTGTACTTCCTTGTGGTGGTTTTAGGCTGTACTTTATTAAAATCGGTGACTCAGTTTCAGAGTTTTAAACTTGCATAACCTGAAGTCTGGGTGTTCCTTCGAGAAAACTAAAGAAACCTAGAGACAAAAAGCGGTAAACCTAAAATTTTTATAATAATAAAATTCTTAGCTCTTGAAATTCTTGAAAATTATTAAAAATGTAAATTTCTTAAATTGTATGTGAGTCTTTAGTCGTTAAAAGTCGTAAATTTTTTCTTAGAACCTTAAAATGTTTCAAGATATTTTAAACCAATAAAATTACAAAATATTTTTTTTTATATTCTCTAAATTGGTTCGTTTGAATTAGGCTCTAAATTCTTAACAACATTCTATAAATTTTTAAAATTAAAAGTTTTGTTATAATTACCGAAACATTTGAAAAGTTTACAATCAAAAAATTATCAAATTCTTAAAATTTATTAAATTCCTTTTTAAATTGAAAAGTTCTAAGAGTGTTAGCCTTAAAATAGTTGTATTTATGAAATTGATTTACTGAAAATTTTTACAACTCTTTAAATTCATATATTTTTTTAAAATGGTTTATTTTTGAAATTTTTAATAAATTTTCCAATTGTTTAGTTTCAGAAAATTAAAATAAATAATACTAAATTTCTTTAAATCTTTCTTTAAATACTTTCATTTTTATAATTTATATTAAATTTGTGATAGTGCTCAAATCCTGCACCTGGCTTGGCTATAGCAAACATATTATCTGAGGTTCTTTTAGAAGTAAGCTATTTCCGAATGGGCAACGTGAAACAATTGAATCGTTTATTATTGAAAGGGCACATAAACATAACCACTCTTTGTTAAAATTAAAATTATGGCAGTATTGTAGCACAGATACGTAAATACGTTCTGTGACAAGATAACACTAGCATATGGTTAATGATGGGCACCCTTTCATAAACCATATGCTAGTGTTATCTTGTCACAGAACATATTTACGTGTCTGTGCTACAATACTGTCATAATACTAATTTTGACAAAAAGTGGACATGTGCCCTTTCAATAATAAACGATTCAATTGTACATATATTGTAACACAAGTGTAGAAAGGGCACCATTGCAACACGAATACGAAAATTAGAGCACGGGCTCATTCTCATCTACAGTGGCCCCAAACAGTTAAAAATAAAATTACGGATGAGGGTTTTGCTTGATTTTAACTAATCTTCTAAAATTACCATCGTGCTTTTAAAATTATAGAGCATACAGATAGCTCAAGTGATACAGTACCACCTGCATCAACATTGCAACAACCACGAGGAAAATATTGTAAAAACACAAAAGAACAGAAGGAAATATTCAATAAATTTTATAAATAGAGTTTGTAATTTGATATCTATTATAAGTTGGTTAATTATTTTTATCACCACATAAATATCATATTTTAATTTCATTCAAGGACATTCGATAAGTGATGTATCGTTGATGGCCAATATTAACGAAAATACTGGTAAAAGTATTTTGCGGCACCACAGGACTAACGACGAAGTGTTAGTTAGACTGAAAAAGTTTACTCCAGAGGTAATTGTCTTAATAGAGGATTACGTTGAAGCCAAACCTGGTTGCTCTTTAAAGTTTGTAACGCAATCACTCGCTACTAAAGATAATGTGTGTTTTTTCCAAGTTCATAATATGAAACATTTCAAGAATCAGAATCATCTGAAATTTTTGAAGGATGAAAATTTTTAACATTTAATTAGTTAAAGATATTGAAGAAGTTGAGGCAACTAAAATATTTGGAGAAATGAAGCAACCTTAAAACTGTATAGATTTTTTCGAACTTGGAAAACCTAAATCTTAGTTAAAATTTGTAGAGTTAGAAAATTTAGTACCTATAATGTTAAGAATGTAAAGCTTTTGAAGAATTTAAGGAATTTGGAGATTTTGAGCAACCAAAAATTTAAAATCAAAAAATTATGAAAATGGAATTTGATGAATCTGAAACTTTTCAAGAATCTTTAAAATATGATTCATTTATTGAGAATTTTAAGAATCTGAAACCGCATTTTAAAAAATGGAACCTTTAAGAGTTTTAAGAATATCAAGCTTTTGAAGATGTTTAAATTAAAGAATTTATAGAATTTGAAGAATCTGAAGCTTTCGAAAAATATTACGAATGCAAGAGAATATGAAATTATTAAAGTATTTTTTGGATCTAACAATATTTTAGAATTTGATGAATCTGAAATTTTTGAAAAATTTTAAATAATTTGTAGAACGGCAAGAAATTGAACCTTTAGAGTCTGAATAATTTGAAAAAAATTGTAGTTTCTGAAGGACCTCAAGTTTTTTCAGAATTTGGTGAATCTGAATCTATTGAACAACTGAATTTTAAGGTCGTAAGGATTTTTTACGATGGCAATAATTTGAAGAATCTTACAAACTTTAATAATTTAAAATAATTAAAAAATATGAAATTTTTCAAGAATTTGAAAAAACTGAAAATTTTTAAGAACGAACATTATTTAAATTTGTATATTTAAACATATTACGGAGTTTTGCTCAGTGATCATAGTATCTGCTGAAATGAACTGTAGCGGTTCACCCAATGCACCACTACAATTATTCCGGTTCAACCACAAGCTCGCCACACATTGGGTGCCACCTGTCCAACACATTGGGCATTATGTCACATGATATAGAACAACGAATCGCTGACCGGCTTATCCAAAATAACAAGACGAAAACAACACACGATACACAACACAAAATAAAAATAAAATATATAATCACTTGCGGGGGAGTCCTGGACTGGGATTTTGCACACAGCGAGTCGCCTTTTTTGAGCGACTTTTAGCTAAAGGCGAGAAAAAGCGATTTTGCACTGTGCGAGTAGACACTCGCTCTCGCTTTTATTTTCGACCATGTATGTGCTTGGTGAGAAGTAGGAAAAATGAATTTAGGTTGAGGTTTTAATTAAAAAAATTTGAATTTTGCTGCCACATATCTGATGAATGTTATATATAAGTAAAATTAATGTTTTATTTATGGAATTTTTTCACTTGAACCAAACAGTACAAATTATAAAAGGAAAACTAATGATAGAATTTATGAATTAATATTTTTATTTATGAATATTTTGAATTAATCAATTTATGTGCTTATTAGGAAAATTTAACTAACGATTATTACAATAGAAACCATCATCGCCAAATATCACAGAACAGGAGGAAGAGGAAAGAATTACATACATAATTAATAATTTAGCAAACAACACCATAACATTTCCCTGGCTTAGCAACAAACAAAATCACACTTGAAATAGGACAACGGACAACCCAAAATTAAATATTGAACGAACTTTAATTTTTTATGACACAAAATTCATTATTTCTGTGCTCGAGAATTAAAAGGGCTTAAGTCGATTTTTATAAAACAAAACTCTGCGCATTTTCTGTTTAATTTCCTATTAATACGTTTTCATTCCAATTTATAAGGTTATATCAAATAGAGTAAAAATCTTACTCTCTTTGATATTACCTTAAAAATTGGAAAAATTAAAATATATTAATAGAAAATTAAACAGATAATACGCAGAGTTTTGTTTTATAAAAATCGAGCACAGATACGTACGAGCACAGATTTATTTATTTTAAATAGCATGATTTTTTTTGTTAATATGAATTTTTATCAGATGCAACGACACAAATCTAAATAAACTTGTCAATAAAATGTATTTTTGACAAGTAAATTAAAGTTGCTCAAAGTTTCTCGCCTTTTATTTTGTCTATTTGTGCAAAATCGAAAAAAAACTGTCGGACAAAATTGAAAGGCGAGAAA
This sequence comes from Tipula helvola, assembly GCA_963556165.1. Classification (NCBI taxonomy): domain Eukaryota; kingdom Metazoa; phylum Arthropoda; class Insecta; order Diptera; family Tipulidae; genus Tipula; species Tipula helvola. The sequence continues at coordinate 140,430,334 of OY744482.1, read as the reverse complement.
TCAAACGAAAACTCGCTTCTCGCCTTTTGTGCAAAATCCCACTCCTGTAGCGGTTCACCCAATGCACCACTACAATTATTCCGGTTCAACCACAAGCTCGCCACACATTGGGTGCCACCTGTCCAACACATTGGGCATTATGTCACATGACATAGAACAACGAATCGCTGACCGGCTTGTCCAAAATAACAAGACGAAAACAACACACGATACACAACACAAAATAAAAATAAAATATATAATCAGTCTGCTCTCGATCGTCAATACGGCGACATGCCGCCCAACTCGCGCGGTAGAAAATGGTGGTGAAAAATAATAAATAAAATGTTTTTATTGTTAATAAATAATTTTTATTAAAAATAATAAATTAAATTAAACAAATAAAATTTATTATAAAAATTAAATTGCGTACAAATTTAATTGTTTTGTACACGATAGAACTTTCCACGCGTCTGCCTTGAAACCCTAATAATTTATAGGTTTTTTTCCGAATTTGCATAACCTGAAGTACCTTATGAAGAATTTGTAGAAATCTGATAATTTCAAGAATTTGATATTTTTAAAGCTTCTGGAGAAATTTTTTAAAAAAATTTTAAAAATCTGAAATTTCTGACGAATTGAATTTTAATATAGTTCGAATAATCTGAATTTTTTATGATTTCCTTGTTTTAAAGTACATATACATATGAATCTTTTCAAGATTCTGTAGATTGAAAGAAACTGGATGTGAAGATCACATAATTAATCATAATTAAAAACTAGTTTTGGCTATAATACGGGGAGTCGAAAGGTTGGTTGACATTTTTTATACGTGTCATGGTAATTTCTTCAAAGAAAGCTCATTGGTTACCCCAGACGTTAACCCTAATTTATAAAGTATAGATGGTAGTGTAGTCGCAATATAATTGTAATGCTACAGCAAGCCAATTAGCAAAACGATAAATGACGATTAGTAAAATATTTCTTGTAAATTTAGAATAGAAATTGGTTATACCAAGTAGAAATCAACAAAGGAGTTAATACAACAACTTACAGGAGGCATTTACTTGGCCCTTGTATATTTGGCCAAACATCCGGTACTATTTTTGATAGAAATACTATTATGTGACGATTATTTGGTCTTGAAGATATTAAAAGTTCAATTGGCGCGTTTCTCCTTCAGCGCTTGGGCAGGTTCATCAACTATTTAACTGTCAAATTTTTTAAATGTGGTAGATACTTTCATTTTTCTTTAAAAATTACATATGAGTCCAACAGACTCATCGCATGCCTTTACGTAAGTAAAATGACCCATGCTGATTAGGGTTAAATTAAAATTTTCCTTCACCAGAAGAGGCGCCCCGAATTAAAAAAAAATATTTCTTTCAAAACCAACAAACCAGAATTTTGAAAATGATAGAGTTTCAACTTTGGTATCTAAAATCTTCCACAAGTTTTCGATTAGATTCAAATCGGGAATTTGAGCTGGTCAATCGAGAAATTCGATTTTATTTTCTCTAAACCATTACTGAACGAGTTTGGAGGAGTGTTTCGATCATTTTCTGGTTGGGAACTCCATCGACGGGGCATATTATCTTCCGCAAATTGGTAACATTTCTTTTTTACTAGAGGTCCAACTCAAAGTCCATCCTCGTATTTACATACCTACACATTCTCTTTTGTTCATTCGATCCTCTTAAATTAAACTTAGATTTATCAGACCATAAAACTGCTTTCCATTTATTGACATCCCAAAACAAATGGCGATTGGCAAGAGCTATTCTGGCGGCTTGACTTTTGTTGAAAATAAATGGCTTTTTTGCAGGTCTTATTGAAAATAACTTCGCAGAGTTTAGTCTTCACCTGACTGTATTTTCTGAAACCTCCAACTGGAATTTTCGGATAATCTTATTAGCACTTGAAAATGGATCCTTTTTCGCTCTGATGATTCTTTTATCAGTTTGAATATTTGTGTTTTTTGGGTGACCTCTTGAATGTATTACTTTTACTTTTCCAATTTTTTGGTATTTAGTAATTTTTCGTGAGACCACTGATTTTGAGAGGAAATATTTAATGCTTATGGCCTCTGCTTCATAACATGAGTATAATATTGCACAATTTGCTCTCGAAAATCGTTACAATACATATTTCGTGCCATTACTTACGTTCTCACTTGTTAAGTAAATTTATTTAAATTAAATCATGATAAGTGCTCAATATTTAATTTAATAAACTAAGACACTTTTCGACAAAATTTCTTATTGTGGTGATATTTTAAATTATTATATGAGTGATCTTGGACGAACATCAAAACTAGCAAACTATGTATTGGTATTTATGGTGCGAGGCATTTTTACGAAATACAAATATCTACTTTCGTATTATTCAAGCGAAAAACCAGTGACTGGAAATAAACTTAAACCACTCACTCTGGAAAATATAAAGATGAGTCAACAAATGGGATTAACAATTAGAGCCACAATATGCGATCTGGGTTCGGGTAATAGAATATATAACTTTTTATTACTAGGAGGAACAACAACAAATACTCATCATATTGTTGATGGTAAAAAGTGTTTTATGATGTATGATCCACCCCATTTAATAAAATCTATTCGGAACAATTTGATCGATGCTGATATGATCATACCAGATGGAAAAGCTAGCTGGGGAGTGTTAAAAAAATTATTTAATAATGAGCAAACAAACACCAAAAAGCTTTGTCCACAGCTAACATCAGCTCACATCTTCCCGAATAATTTTGAGAAAATGCGAACACGACCGGCTATAGACCGGCTTAAACATGGTGCAATTTTGTGTACGGCAATTTTTTTTTGCCTTTCAGGCAAATTACATAACCCTTAAAAAAGTGACAGCTGTTTCAACCAATCAGCGCACTGTATTTTTTACCTTAAAGGAAAAATTTTTGCATGTATCACTGCCTTTATATGGTTCAAAATATTATAAATCTAAAAAGCTCCTCAAATTTGTAAACCACTATAAAACAAAAGTTTAATTTCAGTTGAAAAAATGTTAATTTCGGATGGAAAATGTTTAATTTCAATTAAGTTTAAGTTATAATCGTTAAAGGTTTAATTTAAATTGGCAAAAGATCATTTTAGTTTGAAAATAGTTTAATTTAGTTTGGAAAAAGTTACGTTTAATTTGGAAAAGGTTTAATTTAATCTGTAAATGCTATATAAATTTATTTAGATAAATTATTTGCCTGGATATAAGAGGTGAAGTATTTTATTTTCTAGTTTAGCTATTTATATAATGAATAACGATTACATGAGAATGAAATTAGTGATGTTATTGAAATTTTTGTGCTGCAAATAATTTAACCTAATTTATCAACTGAATGTACGAATATTCAAATAAAATTTTATTTGAAAATTGAAATAAATTTATGGTTACAGAATTTACAATTCAAATTTTAGTTTTTTTTTGTACAGAACTAAAAACCTTGATAAGAAAAAAATAAAATAAAATGAATACCGTAACGTACATAATATTTTTGTGAATTAATTAAAAACTCAAGTGAAACATACACACACACATGTGCTGATATTTAATTTTTTTTTTAGATTGGTTCTGTTGGAAATTAAAAATAAATTTTATTATAATTAGATGAAAATTCCTAAATGTTCATTATTATAATATGTTTTGTGTAGTTCTCGAATTTAAAGAATATTCCATACAATTTTAGTCAAGTACTCGTACATACATTTTTATTGGCCAGTTAAGAATACAAAAAAAGGGTTTTCCATTTTTATAAAATGAAATAAAATATTTAAGTGGATTTTAGTTCGTTTGTTTAAGTTTTTAAAAATATAGGAACGAAAAAAGGCAAACCTTAGTCAAATTGCAAGTTGCAAACTGAATAAATTTGATTTTTTTTTTTTTTTTTCATTAAGAGGATGGAAGAGGAGCTTAAACATGTTAAAAGAACTTATTATATACAGTTCTTTAAACAGGCCAGATTTATTTTTTCAAAAATTGATTATGTTATTCGCAACGTGACCCATTTTGGCAAAAAAAAAAAAAAAATACACTTCTATTAGACCCCCATTCAAATACTAGAAAACTAAAATTATATAACACAAAAATAGCAATCAAAAATTTCATTTCTGATAAATGAAAAATCCATTTTTATTTTTTGGGTTCAAATTTTTATTAGTTTTCCAATTTTCTATTCTATGTACAATATATAACATAGCGCGGTTAAAGTGAAATGTTTGTTTCTTGTTATTTTATGTAATACATGAGAGAGAAAAAAAAAAGGAAAAATTCTTAGGGTTGGTTGATAAAACAGCACATAAGAAATACACATATATTTGAGAATTTTCCTTTTCCTTTTAGGATTATAACTTGTAAAGTTTATTATATTTTCTATTTTAGCTGATAAATTGTCAATTTAAAATCATTTTCAAGCGTGATTGAATTTTTAAGTTGGTTTGGAATAAGAAAAACACATTTCGTACAATTTCGGGACAACACTTTTTCATTTATTCTCTTTGAGCGTGTCGTAATCAGGTTTTAAATGTTGCCAATGTACCAATGTGAAAATTTATTACTGTACAGTAGCAAATTTTATGATTTTTACTCCAATCGTGGGAGTTCAATGTAGAAATTTAATAAACTTGAAAGGTTTTCTTCCACATCAAGAATATTCGAACAGAACTAAAGACTTGATAGCAAATTAAGAAATTTAGATTTACGACTTTATCGAAATAGCACTGTACTAGGTTTCTGCATCTGCTTGTTTTAGTTTGTAAACTTTTAAATTTATTACACTTAACGAATGTTGAAAAATTCTATCACAGTCGGATTATGTATGCCTGTAATAATTTTTCATTTACTTTGTAAAGATGATTAAATTATTATTTCGATTCCTTCGTTTCAATTGGCAAATTATATTTAAGTTATTGTGATTGCTCCCCAACGTCAATATAAAACTAAAAGCAATTTTATAGGCTTCGGGAAAACAAAATAAAATATAAATTAAAAATATTATAAATTTATGTCGAATTTTATATAAAAAGGAAATAAAATAAAATTTTCAAATCGGCTAATCTAAAATATAAAATTATTATTATTTAATGTGTAAAAGACCTTTGGGATACATGTTTTAACGTGGAAAATGAGGGGATATTATTACAAAATTTAATTTGTTCTAGTGACTTGCAGCAGTAAACCAACAATAAAGTTGTTTATAGTTTAGTTTAAAAAATACACGATTGTTGTTTATTAATTGAAATAGAGCCATCGTCGGCACAATAATGAATTATGTAAAAGACGGATGTTGCTTTATCCACCGGTGCCTGGATTTTACGACATAAACCTTTCAACAAATAAAATTTCAAAGGGGTGATACTGTTGTTCCCCAAATATGTTAACCAATTTAAAAAATTAAATCTTGGTGAAAGCAATCTAGATTATACAAAGCCATAGTCTAAAAAAAACGAAGCTTTTATAAGGGAATCAGAAACGAGGAAAAACCAAACTAAAAATGTGTAAATGGGAAACCACTTTATGAAAACGATACAAATTCTTCGTTTAAGTAAATTATTTTCATTTTCTTGAATTTATTTAATCTAAAAATTTACCGCATTCTGGTTAAATTAAAATAAAGGCTTACTACAAATAGATGGCAGTAAAAATTTGGTAAAATCGTACCAAAACTTATCACCTACGTAAATTTCAAGTTCCAAAATTGTAGGAAGAGCAAAAAAAATTTACCAAATATTAAGAATGTGTGATAATTTTGTGATTAAATCATTTTTTTCGTATTTTTCTGTAAACATCTTAGACATCTGACGTACACTAGTACAACTAAAGTTAAATTTAACTAGTATTATTTTAATTCGTCAGAGCCAACTTTGATGTATTTTTCAAAATGAAAGTTGGAAAAATATATTTTAGAAATAATTTAATTTTAATATTTCTGCATTTAATATTTATTTAATACCAATAAAGCCATTATTTGGTTGTTAAATATACTATATACATATTTCAAAATTATATGTGCAGCCTGAAAATTTTTTGTATCACAGAATAAAATTGCTTCCAAAATTAGACGTCGACCAATCCTTTTGAAAGAAAGTATCTTTTATTAAATAAACTAAAGCATGGTACTTTAAATTAAATAAAACAATTTTGACTTTTTAATTCATACATAAAGAAATCTTTTATTTAATTCATACATAAAGAAAGAAGTTAATTTCAAAATTATTTGTGCACTTAGTTTCTGTTTCAAAGTTATTTGTGCATTAAGAAAAAATTAAAAATAACATAATAAATCCACTATAACTAAAATCTGTTTGAACACATTACGTAGCACATGTAATTATTAATATATTGTGTCCTCACTCTTGGCCATTAGCGCCTCGCTGAGATGCCTCGGCATAGAATCTATAAAAATTTGTATAAAGTCTGAAGGGATTTCACTCCAAACCACAGATCGTTCAACCTCGAATGGAATTTTCCTTTTCATCTAAGCCCCTACATGTTCGATGACGTTCAATCAGGCCTCTGTGTTGGCCACGCAATACCGTTTGATTCAAAACTTTCAAAACATCTTTAACGATTTTGCCGTTCTGTATATCAGCATTGCCTTGTTGAAGTACGAATTGCAGACTAATTAATTTTATGCCAGCTACCAATGCTATCTCGCTCAGTAATTCCAAATAAATTACTTGTGCAAATATTTCCCGGATCATTGTAATTGGTCCTACACCATTGAAGCTTATACATCCCCATACCATTATATGTCCAGGTCCACCCCCAGAGTGGCGAATAACCATCCTTTTGGTTTTCTCTTTAGTGTTGGAATAGTAAAATTTTCTCCCACATTATCTGACGAAAAAATTAATTCATCGGCCCATAATATATTTCTCCAAAATTCAATCGGTTTGTTAATATGGTTCCTTACAAAATTTAATCGAGCCAATTAACACTATGGTCACAAATCATAATGGCTTAAGGTAAGATAAGTCCTTTTACGTATTATCTCAAATTCGAAATCTCCAGATTCGATATCATCCATTTCTCTTCGATTTTGAGTCGAAAAATGTTATAAATGCCATTATTGTTAATATATTTTGAACACACAGAAATGAAGGTTTTCCTTGAGTTTTTGATTTAATGAATATAATTCGCTAGGTCAGTACGTTCTTGCCTCATACTTGATGTAAGAAGATAGAATTGACGATCGTGGGTACCACATAGCGGAGAAATTTGGAACTGAACGAGCTATCCCAATTTTACTTTTAAGATATTAGTAAATGTAATTTATGTAGATATTTTGTTATTATGAAATGTCATTTATGAATAGATTCCTTTAATTTAAAAAAATATGAACACATAAGTGCTAATGGACATAATACGCGAGTGATTTTTTGTTATTACACCCCCCGATTCTGACACCCAGTCACTGATCAAAAAATAGTCTTAGGTAAGACTTTTTCTGTTAGTTAAGACTTTTGTGTTAGTTAAGACCCATTTCGTATTCTACAAATAATCTTAGCTATCAGTAGTCTTACAAAATAGTCTTATGTAAGACCAACAATTTTGATGGTCTCAATGGTCTTAATTTGACATTTCTTTTGTAGCAAAATGATGACGCTTTTACAACCAAGTGTAAGTTGTATGAATCGACATAAAAGCATTTAAATATGTTTATTTATTTATTTTCCAATAGTGAAAATATCTCAAATACAAATTAAAGCTGAAAAACTAGGAGAATTTGCAACCAAAAAATGAAGACTGCTACGATCAGAATACCAATATAATCTGTAGTCTTAAAAAAAAGTCTTATCAAAAAATGTCTTAGCTAAGACAGTCTTAGGAGTCTTAATGTCAGATTCGGGGGGTAACTATTTGAGAAACTAGTTAAAGAACATTTGTGGTTTCATGTTAAGACTTTTATTTCTCCCAGACAGCATGGATTTTTCTCTGGTAGGTCAACCGTTACTAACTTAGTTTTACTTACAAACTGTATTTCAAGTGCACTATTAAATAGTAACATTCTACAGATCGTTTACACTGATTTCTGCAAGGCCTTTCACAAGATTGATCATGAATTGCTGCAGCGGAAATTTGACTCTTTGGATTGTATGATTAGGTAGTATTGATTAGGTCTTATTTGGAATTTAGAACTCAAATTGTTAAAATTTGTAGTTTAGTAGAAGTACCTCAAAGTAGTCATTTGGGCCCCAATATCTTTATTCTTTTTGTAAATCATGGTAAATTGTCTGAGTCATGCCGGCCGGCATTCTAATTTATGCGTACGACATCAACATTTTCAAAACTATTTCTTGCGCCAATGTCGCATTTAAATTTCAATCTGACCTGTAAAACTTTAAAGCTTGGTGTACATCGCATAGTTTAATGCTGAACATTTCCAAACGCAAAACAATGGGTTTTACCCGATTACGCTCAACCGGTAGTTATGTTTACTTTTTTGACAGTTGTATTATTGAAAGTGTTAATACGTTTAAGGATTTAGGTAAAACTTTTACTCCAAATCTATCGTTTTATAAGCATATTGAGGGTTGCATTTCTAAAGCGAATTCTATGCTTGGGTTTGTTAAAATCCAAAGATTTCCAGGATCCTTACGTGATTAAAACTTTATACGTCTCGTTTGTTCGTACATTGTTGGAATATGGTGTTGCTGTATGGAATCCTTTTTATATTAAATACTATAAGATCGCATAAAAAGAGTAAAAAAACGCTTTTTAATGTACGTTTTACAAAGTCTACCTAGAGATACAAGCGTGCCTACTTTCATACTTTCAGTGTATCGAGGTAGATGTAAATTAATAAATATTGAGCCCCTCTTTATTCGTAGGATAGAAATTAGCGCAAACTTTGTTCGAGACTTATTGAATCTGGGTCTCCGTCTCCGCAAACAATTTATTTGAAACTTTGTCACTGCCGACGTAAACAAACCAATGAACGGCATTGATTCCATAACACATTATAATTTGTGGGTCGATATAGCTGGTAGGGCTGGTAAAGGTTAATAGATGGTTTATCAAAAGTGAACATCAAGGGTTTCGCACCATCGGGCCAAAGATTCGATACTCGGACATAAAATGTCAACGATTACTTCGCAAATGTTCCCAAAGACACCGACAAAGTGATGGTTACAGACGCATCAATGAGCTAGATCCTCTCGGGTTTTCCCTAAAGCTCTGTCAGGAGTCTATTTCCCATATTTATTGGAAGGCCGAGAATTGTTGATCTATGCGGAAGCCGGTTTACATATATTTACGTTCTCGAAATACTATAAAAGCCAATTTAACACGACATATACGTTATTTAATCGGTTTAAGCAACAGCGAAGGCAATTTTTTGTCAATAATTAATGAGATCGGATATCATAGTTTTCCCCGAGATGTGACATCAGCTATAAGTTAGGTTAAGCCGTGTGCTGCAATCTAAAATTAGTAAGAATTAATTATGACAAAAAAAAAATCGTTTGCGATTGATAAGATTTAATAAGATTTAATTATAACAATAATAAGTCGTTTGCGGTTGATGCAAAAAATCTAACAACCAAGAAATGTTGTCCAATTTTCAGACTCAATCAAACACAAACGACTTGCTGGTTCGCTACACTGAAAATTGCCCAAATCACAACTTTCCCGTAATTGGAACAATTTTGTACATAATGATTTGTTGTAAATTACACATCCCTAAACAGAAAATAATAAAAAAAGACTAAACGAATTATTATATTCAGAGATTCGCGGAGCCAGGTAGGTAAACGATATGGCTACGAACAAAGACTGAGAATAGTTTACTAGGTTAGGTTTGGGTGGCGGTTCACTAGGACACAAAAAGGTCCGTAGCCGTACCACTACAAGTTTACTAAAACTTGCCTGATTTCAACTCAGCTCGCAATAAAACACCGATATCTACAAACGTCTCCGCCAGAAAATTTCAGATACTGTGAACTGTCTAACCATTATTCATAGATAGATTCAACCAATGGCCATTTTACGTTAAAGACGTAGAAATGGTTGCTATTAATTTGACGTCTGGTTGGATGTAAAATTTTGGTTTGCCTCTAAGAATTTCGAGCACCCTCGGTAGACAATTTGAATCTCTATCTCATATATTCAAATAGTTAAAGCGAATGTTGGGAAGCGAACATTTGCGTGCGGCACCATTTCATTAACAGCCGATAGATTAATAGAGAGATGGTACAGAAAGCTGATTTGCGCAACGATTAAAAATCTCTTACTAACAGTGTTATTCGATATAACAGTTACCTACAAAAAAGATATCGGAGGAAAAGATATCCAAAATACCAGGAAAATTTCTAACTCCATTTCAAGAATTTTCGTCAGAAGATGAGTTAAATTCGTCCAACAACAACAGCCCATCACTGGACTTGTAACATTTTTGTTAAAAAGCACACACGTATTTGGGAGTTGACAGTGTTCGTATATAAAAACACGGTAAAAACGGAACGCCAAATATGTCGGGATGAAAGAACAAAAATTGAAAAATTTCCATGATGAACTTAAAGTTGCATTTCTACCGAGTGACGAAAATAATAAAGTATACGAAGTAGTGCCGAACTATACAAATCAGTTATGGCCTTCTGCTCTGTTTACGAATAATTTCCCAAAAAGGAACAGCTTTACCAGAGCATACCAATTGAAAACGCCATTTTTTTATATGCGGAAAAAGTGTGAACTACATTTTGGATTGAGCCTTGGCTAAACAATTTGACAGCAAACACCTTGTTATGGTTCGAATCTAGGGTTTAAAACACTTATTTTGGTTTGTGTATTTACTAAAATAAATTTTGAAATCTTATATTGAATTCTTTTCACCCAAAATCGTCAAAAAAAAGTGATGCACATCAAAAACTGTGTTCTATTCGTCAAAAAACATCAATTTTTTTCGATGTGCATCAATTTTACGAAATGCAGATTTTTTCATGAATTTCATCTCCAGCTACTAACACCAACAAAAATAGAACACGGGCTGGAAACGAATTTTAATGAAAAGTTCTGTCACTAAAGAAAATCATAGTGAACCTTATTGAAGGGAGTGTCCTGAGCTCGGAATAGTTGAAATTAAAATCATTGGAAGTGCCGTTTTTTTTTGGCAATTTTAAAATTTGAATAAATTTCACAATATGAATGTTTTTTTATACGTTATTACACCCCCCCCCCCCTTTAAACGTTTTTACACCCCCCCCCCCCCTTCGTAATTTCCCTAAGGGTTTATAAGATCTACGATGTATTTTACCCTTTCAAAAAATCAAAACTTTGATTAAACTCATGGTAGTTTGGTTTCATACTGATAAAAATTTGGTATACTCTCTACTCATCAGGTAGCTACGACTAAACTACAAAATACAATTCCCAATTTTTACGCATAATACTAAGTAAGAACGTAATGATTTAGCGAATCACATTGACCAAATATAAAATGCTATTAAAAGTAATAGCGGTATTTTGTTGAGAAAATTTAAACAAATTTAGTTTTGATTTTATTTTTGTCCTATTGATTCCTATTGCACTACTATGATTTAAATAAAGAAACATTTTTTTCTTGGCTTTATTTAAATCAAGCAACGCTTTATATCCAATGCAATTGTTGTTGTAATTTTGTCAACAATATACACTTATTATAAAATAAATAAAACCGAAAAATCATATTGTGTAATTGTTAATACAGACAAATTTCAAATTCTAAAGGCAAGACCAGACGATGTGAAAATCGACAAATGTTGGTGATATGTATACATTTAGTATGACATGTCGTGTGTGGTCAGTTTTCATATCACCAATGTGACATTTGATACATTGGTATATGCATTCGCTAAATAGACGGTAAATAAATACACATCAAAGGGAAGCACCAACATTGGTTGACATACTGGTAATGCGGTCCAGATGGTGTGGCATGATTTCTTTTAGTTTATTTAGAAATGTATTGCATTTTCTATTAATGTTAACATACGATTAGGTATATTATGAAATTATAACTAAGCAGACTAATTGATTTGTTTCTTTACGGCAATGGAGTTTAATCTTGTTTTGTAACGTAAAAAACTGTTTTCAAATGCAATTGTAGGTTTACATGTCTGTCGAGATAAGAAAACTATTCCTCTATATTTATTTAATAAAAGCTGGGTATTTTGTCATTTAGGTAAGTTCCAGTAGGAAACATGCTAAAAGGTACATTCTGGCTCCTGTATTTGTCCATAACGTATGAACAAATAATTAAATTCAAATTATGAACAGAAACATAATTTTAAAATTTAGAATGCACTATTTCAAACTTTTATAAATTAGTAGTTTGGTGCACATTCGCTTAAATTTACGTAACCAACATTGGACGTATCGTGTGTAGGGTACGTATGCCTCATATAAGAACATTATGTTCATGTTTCCACATCATATGATCCAACGTTGGTCGACCGACATTTGTCGATTTCCACACCGTCTGGTCCGCCCTTAAATTTTATTAGGGTATATAGACAAATTATTTAGTGAATTACCAAATCTAAAGCTCAGGGGAAAACTCTCATTATAGAGTTTTCCTTGAGTTTTAGATTTGGTAATTCACTAAATCATTACGTTCTTACCTAATGCTATGCGTAAAAGGTGGGAAAATTGAATTTGTGTAGTTTGATCGTAGCTACCTGATGAGTAGACCAAAGCGTTCCTAGATATACAAGCCGTCAGGCTAAAATTCGAACTTAATATAAAAAATCCCCTTATTTACAAACACATCTTTATGTCATGACGTCATACCAATAGTTCAAGTTTTTTTTTATAATAAACCATTAGTGCCACCTACTTATAAACTCGACTAATTAAATATATTAAAAAAAACTAAATGGACGTGTAGTTTCCGTGTTGAAAATCAGATGGCGGTAATAAAAATATTGAAATATTTAAATTAAAATTTCAGCAAAACAATCCAAAATAATGTTTTAGCAAGTTTAACGATCATGCGAATGTATTTCATAAGAAATACGCTAAAATATTATAAATATTTAACAGAATTATTGCAATGTTAAAAATATTTTCAAAATTCGAAATTCGATTTTTCGAAAACGAAAAAAACATTGTGTAGCTAACTTCATAATATCCTACGTCATTGATTTCGATTTTATTAATTGTATACTGTATTTACATTACTTTTTACATATCCATACAAAGAAAAAGTAAATTTGTACAATTTTATTTTTATTTATAATTATCAAATTACTAAATTTAAATTATTATGATAGTTTTAAAATATGTTATACTCAAAGGATTGATTTAAATATAAACCTAAAAACATTTTCTGTTACGAATATTTTTCATTCATAAAATTTTAATCAAAAATGTTCAATTTTACACGGGCTCTTATGGGAAATCGTAAAATGTATCCCCCTTAAATTAAGCTTCTTAATTTAAAGGGTCGATTCTGATGGCTTGTATATTTAGGAGCTTTGAGTAGACCGACTTTTTATCAGTACGAAACCAAACTACCAGGAGCTTAAGGAAATTCACCCCCCCCCCCCCCCCCCCCCCCCCCCCCCCCCCCGATTTTAATTTCAACTGTTCCGAGCTCAGGACACTCCCTTCAATAAGGTTCACTATGATTTTATTTAGTGACAGAACTTTTCATTAAAATTCGTTTCCAGCTCATCGTGAGAAACGTCAATTCTTAGTTGTCAATATACAGGGTGTCCCAGAATTGGTGGTACAAACGAAGCAGGGTGATAGCAGAGGTCATTTCCAACCAAAATAGCCAAATGAAGTTTTATCAAATTGTTGATGGTTCAAAAGTTATTCCACTTTTAGTATTTTTTGGTGAAATCGCATGCGCAGCCACTAAAAAATTAATTTAAAAAAAATCAACAGTTCTTTTGTTTATCTTTGTTTTTTATACGAACTTGAAAAGTGTGCCTTTCCAATAAAGTCATTTTTATAAACTATATTATCTTCTGTCATATTAAAACAATGGTTTTGTGAAGTCTTTTTGTTTCCCAACAATTTTTGTTGATTTTTAAGTGACTCTGGCGGAAAACAATGTACTATGGAAAGTTGACCAACTATCAGAAAAATTTGTGACATTAATGCTGATTCTAAAATGGTATCACGTGAACGAATATTTAAAACCGAATGGTTTTTATCAATTATTTAACAATGTAAGTCATGTTTTTTAAAGAATGCACTTACAAAACTTAAATCTATTAAGGCGATGATTCATGTACAAATTTTGTCTGGCAGACATACATAATAATCGCTTTGATTGGTTGAAGGTCGGCCATATTTTCTTATCGTACGACAAAAATTAAAAATTGAACATTGCTCAATTTTGTATAAGATAAATACATAACCTTAAAAACTTTGACAGCAGTGAGAACAAAATAATAGGAAAGACCGATATTTATTACATAAATCCTTTTTGCTAATTTTCGAATTAGACATTATTCACTTCCACTAAAATGTATGTTATGTTCATTCAAATCAATATGGTTCAAATTTCAAAAAGAACAAAAATAAAAACACTTTTTAGGTTATACTTTATTAAAATGTCAAAAAATATCCATACGACAAAATTTTATACATGTATCGCCTAAGTATAAATTTCGTTTTTATCGTATAAGACAAAATAATATTAACCAATCAAAGCGATTATTATTTATGTCTGTCAGACAAAATTTGTACATGAATCATCGCCTTTACCCCGAATTAAACAAAATTTGCTGTATAAAAAGGAAAAACATTTTGGAATTCATATTAGTTCGACAAATACCCAATTTATAATTAAAATGTCAGTAAACCGTGTTGTTTATTCTTTTAGTGAATATGCAGAAATGCTTTCATTTATGGTGTTTGTAATGAAAACGCTCGAGCTGCTGCAAGGGAATACCGGATACGATTCCCCAATCGGGAACGCTTTCCCAATCACAGAGTATTTCAAAACTTGCATCGAATGTACAGTGAAGGCGAAATCCCTGGACATCGGAGGAGAGCTGGAAGATCTAGCCAGCTTCATAGAAACGAAGATAGTATAATTGAAATGGTGACAGACGGCCCATCGATAAGAGTGTCCATGGTTTATCAAGACGCTCGGGAGTGCCACGGTCTACGGTGCATCGTATTTTAAAAAGGAATCAGTTGCACCTTTCTCATATGCAACGTGTACAAGACCTTTTACCCGATGACCATGAAAAAAGGGTGAGATTTTATCGAGAAATGCTGCGTCGCAACCAAAAAAATCCGCAACTTTTTAACAACATTTTATGGAGCGATGAAGCATGCTTTAAAAGGATGGGAATATTTAACATCCACAATTTACATTATTGGGCCCGTGTAAATCCAAAAGTTGTGCGGCGTAGTAAATTCCAACATATGTTTGGAGTGAACATGCGGGCGGGTTTAGTTGATGGAAAGTTGATTGGTCCATTTGAAATACCACGTCAGATCACCGGGCCGGTCTATCTAAGTTTCCTACAAAATGACTTGAATGGATTACTTGATGGTGTCATTACAAACACGTCGAAATATGTGGCTGCAGGACAATGGAGCCCCTCCGCACTATGCACAAATAGTGCAACAGCACCTCAACAACAATTATGAAGGTCGCTGGATTGGAAGGGGAGGGACTATTGAATGGCCACCGCGGTCTCATTATCTAAATCCTTTAGATTTTTTTCTGTGGGGTTATTTAAAAGAGCTGGTCTATGAACGAGAAAATCAGACCGAGCAGGAGATGCGGCAACGAATAATCGAAGCGATAAATATTATTAAATATAACGAGCGGGCGTTCGGACGGATTAAAATAAATTTTATTCGGCGATGCCGATTATGTATTATGGCAAATGGTGGACACTTCGAACACTTGTTATAATATTTAAAATAAAAAAAATTATAATTTTGTTTTATTTCTGACAAAGCAGCTATTTTAGCATTCGAAGTTTTGTTAGGTGCATTCTTAAAAAAACATGACTTACCTTGTAAAACAATTGACAAAAACCATTCTGTTTTGAATATTGGTATGCGTGATACCAGTTTAGAATCTGCATTAATGTCACAAATTTTTCTGATAGTTGGTCAACTTTCCATAGTACATTGTTTTTCCGCCAGAGTCACTTAAAAATCAACAAAAATTGCTGGGAAACAAAAAGACTTCACAAAACCATTGTTTTAATTTGACAGAAGATAATATAGTTTATAAAAATGACTTTATTTTAAAGGCACACTTTTCAAGATCGTATTAAAAAAGAAAGATAAACAAAAGAACTGTTGGTTTTTTTTAAATTAATTTTTTAGTGGCTGCGCATGCGATTTCACCAAAAAATACTAAAAGTGGAATAACTTTTGAACCATCAACAATTTGATAAAACTTCATTTGGCTATTTTGGTTGGAAATGACCTCTGCTATCATCCTGCTTCGTTTGTACCACCAATTCTGGGACACCCTGTATAGAGTTTTTTGCGCCTCGATTTTGAATCATTTTAATTGTTGTGTTTAATTGTAATTGTCGAATAAAGCATTCGACTAAGCATTATAAAAATCGTTTCGAAATTTTTTAAACGTCAAATGTCAATCATGTAAGACCAAACCGATTTATATTACCAATACAAACACAAAACAACATTAAATTTTGATTCATGTACTTTTCACACCACAAAATTTGCATTGATTTGAAAACATGAAAAGAATTCCACATTAGTATGCGTATTGTTCTTAGATAGATAAGAACCATCTGCTTTTATAAAAATAAACTATATTTTGACATTTGCTTGGAATTATTGATTTATAAGCAAACGCCTACTTTAATAATTATTATGTGGATAAAATACTTTGCTATTAAAAAAATAAATAATAGAAGTGCATGCTTATGAGGTAAAAGAATATTGATTACAAGTTGAATTAATGGAGCTTAGTTATTTTGAATATGATTATGATAAACTTTGACAGGCACGATGGAAATGGGATTCCTCGATTATGATGTGCTACTGGTTAGCTTGTAACTTGGCTATTTTTTAAACGATTACGATGAAATTCGACAGGTACAATGGAAATGGGATTGTTAAACGATTTTTAGATGAAGTTTATGAATATGGATAATTTGCCTGTAACTTTAGAAAATATTGAGAAAAATTCTTTAACAATATTTTGGAAAATGAGGAATTTACTGCTCTTTCTAGTAATATATTCAAGAAAAGAGAAGAGACATACTCTGGAAAAAATTCTTTAAAAATATTTTGGAAAAGAGGTAATTTACTGCCCTTTCTAGTAATATATTCTGCAAAAGAGCCAAGACATAATCTGGAAAATCAATTGAGAAAAATTCTTTAAAAATCATTCCTGCCGAATTTCATCAAAATCGTATTCAAATTAACGAAGCTTCATTAATTTCATCTGAAAATCGGTTTAGAATCCCATTTCCCTCGTACCTCTCGAATTTCATCAAAATATTATTCAAAATTACCAAATTTCATTAATTTCAACTGAAAATCATTTTCCATCGTACCAAATACGAAAAATAATGCATTACATACTTATAAAAGTAATGCAATACCTGCAGTTTACAAAACACATTTTTATTTAGTTCTTATTATTGCTACATTTTAAATTATTCCATATTTTAGTTTTAAAAATTAGCAGTTTATTAAATGTGGAGCTATTTTCTAGTTGAAAATATTTCTACCAGTGTAATAATTGGCGCTGTGTGACATGGCATGCTATGTTAAAGCTAAGCCACCAAATACACCAAGTGAATATTTAAAAATGAGATTACAAAACGGATTCAGTGGATATCATTTTGCTAGGTTTACGGTCGAAACCTTGTACGGAACATATTTAATTCTTTAAAGATATAAAATGAATGCTTTCGTACTATGTGGAAGTTATACGTATTATGTCTAAAATATGTATAAAGCAATAAATGGAATTTAGAAAATCCATTTCCCAGAAAATCGCACTGATAAAGTTTTTGCTTGTTGTTTTGTTATTATTTATATTTATTTCAATGACAACACTGATAAAAACTGTACTGAATAAAAAAAAACATTTTGTCTTTTTTTTTCAAAATTAAAGACAAAAAAAAATCTATTTTACTGTTTTCTTATCAGCGCTTCTGTAAAAAAATATTTTTCCAATTTTCTTTTGCGCTCTCTCTAGCTTTGTCGTAAAAATGTATAGATTTTTTCACAATCAAACGATAAACTTTTATTGTGCTTCTTAAACACAAACAAAATTCGAAATTCATTCATAAAATTTTTCTTTGTGAAAATTAATTTTTTATTTTTATTTGTTCGCCAGTTATTTATTTATTGAAGTGAAAATTTTGTTTAGTTTAGATAGAAATAAAAAACTACCTAGTTCGTATTAAATTATTTTATATGTAAAATATTCTTTTTTATTTATACATCAAAACCTAAACATACAACATCATTCAACCAATATTGTTTTTCTTTCACAAAGAGCACTAGTAGTTTCCATAACCGCAACATGAATTGAACAATAGTTTCGTATGTATACAAGGCATGTAGATATGAAATAAAATATTTCATAAACATACCACAACTCAAAAGAGTATCGGTTGAATTCTATGAGTATGGCTGTTCAACCAAATTTTCTTTCAGTATATCCAATATTCATTGGAACAATAAATGCCAAATGTGAACGATTTTTTTATATTTTTTGTTATATATATTTGAAATTAGCCCTAATTTAAAACATTTGCAGTAACAAAAAAGAAACGATTTGGAATTTTGCTTGGAATGTAAGTATATTACCATAACCAAATTTGACATGAAGTTTCAGCCGTACCATTATTTTGAATGGAAATATTTTCTTTAGGAGAATATTAAAATTGTTTTCATTCGAAGAATAAATGTCCTTGGTTGTCACTTGTCACATTAGTATAAGAGAAAAAAATTTGGAAACCAAATTTGTTTATTTCATTATATAGGAGGACCATGTTTTCTGTAGAAGGACTTATTTCTAAATCGAACAGATTATCGGTTAACCATCTGTACTCTCACAACAAATCAATAAAATACTATTGTTAAACATTATTATGTTCAAAATGGATAGGCCAGTAAAAACCAAATATACATATTTAAGGAAAATCCTTAAAAACCAAGGATATCATTTCATTTTAACAAACTTTTTTCTTAATATTTTTACAATGGATCGATACCGCCCAAAAAATTATCCCTTTTCTACCCAAACGAATGTGTCTTGTAGTGGTTTTGTTTTACATAGGAAATTCAATAAAATTATAAAGTGGTTTTTAAAATTTGTTATTGTAGCGTTTTATTTGCAAATATCCATTATTGTAAAAAAAAAAAAAGATTTTTATTCAACAAGTGGAAATTTATAAAATCTAAATTTTAATGAAAACAAGGTTTAATCCGATTTTAAGATTCGTCGCAACCTAAAAAGCAAAACATTTTACCTTCACTCGTTAAACAATTGCTTGATGAAAATACATAATTCAACCTTCAAAGAAGATCAAAGCCATTCATATGATCTTATGAGATTTAGAAAAAAATAATTTATTGCAAATTCTGCTTTTACTTCCATTGAAACATTTATAATTTAATTTGTATGTTTAAAACTAGATTAAATTGGATTAAAGAAATGAAAAAAGAAGGACTTACCCCATTCTTCTCACAAACACCACCAGCGTTTTTAAGGTCTCCTGTCCACGCTAGTCCCAATGTACCCATTTCAAAATCACGATACGTAAACATATAAGCCAAACAAAACGCGTCATAATCCTCTTCTGTAATATAAATAGAAAAATGATTATTTAGTTAAGCATGTATACTAGTTTTAGTAGTGTTTTATAGTTTAGTTCTTTAAAGATTGTACTTTGATAATTCTACGACCTTAAAATCAAATATGGAAAAATACTGTATCATCAAAAATAAAATTTGCGATGTATTAATTTAATTGAGTAAACTTCTCGTCACAGCAACCATAAAATGCATTTTTGTCAAAATCAAATCGAAAAAAAAGGAAAAACATTTTATCTTTGATATTCGTTGTTTTTAAAACGTCTCAAACATAATTTTTTTTTAAATTTTTCTTATTTACGTTTTGTACTTTTAAAAATTAAGTTTTTTAAACTTTAATCGTAGCAGTAGAAGAAGTTAGTATCGGACTTCAAATTTAAATAACAAATAAAAATGGGTAAAGAAGAAAAGAAACCATCCACACCAAAAGAGTCAAAACGACCACCACCACCAATGACAGGCAAAGAATTTCGTATGTCCCTTGGAAAAAGAAATACGGTAGGACATATAATTATAAGATGTTTGTTCATAAGTGAATACGAAAAAAAATGTTTTTTTATTTTATTTTACAGCCGATTAGAACAGTTGAACCATTTTCAACGCAATCAAATCAAAATCATACAGTAGTACGGCCACCGCCAAGGTTAGAAATTTTAGTTTATATTACAGCATTCAGAATTAAAGTGAACTTACTATAGTGATCGTAAAGTTTTATTTGATCTATTACGTTTATGTACAAAAAAAAAATAGTGTTTAAATTAAACTATTTTATTGCGAATGATTTGGTTCACTTTAACTCTGAATCGTCTATTTACGTTTCCTTATTTTTTTACCAAAATCTGAATTTAAAAAAGGACAGACTTTGAAACAACAACTTTTTAAAACCAAGCTTATTTTATATTGTATCATAGCGATAACACAGTGGTGTAACTACAATTTTCACCCACCCCCTCCCTCAACAATTTTTCTTGTATCGGGAAATGAACGAGCAAAGCTTTTATTTTAACATAAAAATATGCTCTGGGTCGTAGATTAACGAGCGCAAATTGTAATTTTTGCAAGCTTATATTTCCTGGGAATTTTGAAACTGTTTAAATAGTTAAAAAACACTGAACAATTTTCGACCGTATACTCAAATGATGCAGTCGAATAAACGCTGTCATTAAAGAGACTTGTTGTAATATTATGGAGTATATAATTAAATATAATTAAAAGACAAGTAATGTTCATACAACGTTCCAGAAACAAGAGAGAATTTTTTATTTTTCAAAATAATGTTTACAAAACATAAAAACATAAACATGGGTGCTATTGGCGACTCCCATCAACTGTAGTCGGCGTTGGTTTCTATGTAAGCAAAGGGGACGAGTATTGTCAAATTCAACTATTTGACAGTTCTAATCCCCCTTGTTGTATGGTTAAATTTTGTTCATATTGTTTTCACCAGATGTCAGCTACTTTGTTGCAAGTCGCGAATATGTTCTTTAATTTACGTTCTACTTTCCAACACTTCCACTAGAGCTGTTAATTACTGTTTCATCAAACCCATTCCATGTAAACATAATACATTTTTATTGCTAAAGTGACGCTTAGTTAATCCATTCGCAATCATCTGATCAGTGCTAACTGATGTCAATTGAATCTCCTTTTCTTCAATTTTTTGACGTGTAAAGTAGTAATGTCAAATATCGATGTGCTTTGTCCTGGCGTGATAAGCATCAGTTGATGCTAAATTTATAGCCCTCCTGTTGTCGTAACAAATAATAGTTGAATCTAGAGTTAACCTCAACTTTAAATCGATTTCAAAATTTCATAACTATAAAGCTTCTTGAGTTGCGGCGGGGAGTGCCATGAACTCTGCCTCCGTTGTGGAAAGAGCAACCGTTGGCTGTCTCTGGCTGTTCCAAGAAATGGGTCCTTCCTGAAGCTTAAAAACGTAGCCAGCAACTGATCGTCTATCGTCTATGTCGTTGGCCCAATCCGAATCCGAATAAACAATTATCTTTGAATTATCGTTTTTTGAAAATTGGCTGATGCAGTACCACGAAGGTTTCTCAGGATTTTTTTAACCGCGTTCTAATGCGGCAGACCAGGGTTGTTATTGAATTTGCTAACGGTGCTGATTGCATAGCATATATCCGGACGAGTAACATGAGCAGCGAACATGATACTCCCAACTACTTCCTGATAAGTAACATTTTTCATTTGAACAGCTTCATTATCAGATTTAAGTGACATAATTTTCGTTAATTTTTGGTTTGCATCAACGCTGGATTACGATCCATATTTTTCCAGCTTCACGGTCCCGAGTGATTCGCATTCCTAGGCACTATTGAATTACCCAAGTCCTTTATTTTAAAGGTATTCGATAATTTTCTTTTCAATGAATCTTTTAACTGTTTGTTATTTGAGAATAAACCTACATGGCTATGCACAAAATATGTCCATTCTAAATTTTGTGATAGATGCAGGAGTTCACTAACGAAGACTTCATGCTGAAATTTTTAAGAACACTATCCAATTTGCAATTCCAAGTACGACTAGCCTGTTTTAAGCCGTACAATGCCTTCTTAAGACGACAAACTTTCAACGATTGGTTCCCATTCTGATATCCTTCCGGTTGGCATATATAAATTTCTTCCCGTAACTCACCCTGCAAGAATGCCGCAACTGCATCCATTTGATCAATTTCTAGATCATACTTAACTGCAAGTGCAATTAAGTATCGGATGGACGAGTAACGAACAACTGGCGAATATGTCACTCCATAATCGACACCTTCTCGTTGAGAACAACCTTTAACTACAAGACGCACTTTATAACGGTTGATATTTCCATTAACATCATATTTCGTTTTGTAGACCCACCTGCATTGGATTGCTTTTATATTCGGTGGAATATTTGCTAGAGTCCAGGTTCCATTTTCTAGAAGAGACTCATATTCCTCTTGCATCGCTTTTTTCCACAAATCGCATTCAGGACTTCTCACAGCCTCCTCATTTGTTAAAGGATATGAGCGTACTTCAGATAATTTGGCATTATAACTGAGTTCATAATCCTTCAACTTTGCTGACTGTTTCCTGATGCGCTTGTTACTTTCTTCGATGGCTCCTACATTGTTTTCTCTAATTTTAGAACCTAATCCATCATTGGAACACAATTCATCGGCTGCAGCAGCTTCTATGAATGTCGGTATTTCCTTCACTTCTTCTATATTGCAATAAAGAGGCGTGCTTGATGATTCCACCACTTCATGATCATCGTTTGTAATTATTGGTACAGACAATTCAATGAAAATTACATCACGGCTCTTTAATATGTCACCATTTTGTTTACTGTATAATTGATAAGCTTTTCAATTCTCACAGTCCATTTTTTACATTTTTGTTTCGGTATGTGTGACATAGCTTTTACTTCAAAAACTCTCAAATGTCACAGATCCGGTTTTACTCCAGACCAAATTTCTTCGGGTGTCTTGTGGAGAAATTTCAACGGTGAACGGTTGACGAGATAAGCAGCTGAAGTAATCATGCATTTATTAACATACTCCGAACCATTATCGGTGCGTATGATTTTCAACTGTTGTCCAGTTTGCTTTTCTGCATACGATTTAAAATGCTTGAACGAACCAATGACTTCGTCTTTATAGTCTCCAAAAAATAAATGAAAACCTTCTTCGAATAATCATCCACAAATGTCAGGAAATAGCTACTTCCGCCAATAGATTTTGTTTCCATTGAACCGCACAGATCCGAATGTGCAAACTCCAGAAAATTCTGGCTCTTTTTTTACGGAATTTCCAAACGATTGCCGATGCTGTTTGCCTTTGGCGCAGCCTATGCAAGTTTCGTTCGAACAATTTTTAAAATTAACGCCATTTGCATATTTGCCACCTAAAAGTTTCATGCTATTTGGATTTAGATGACCCAATCGACCGTGCCACAAATCAAATTGTTTAGACCCCGCATGTGAGTAAAAGGCACTATTGCTTTTATCATCCTGTTTATCCAGCTGTTACATATCGTGTACTCGGTATCCGTTGCCAATCCAGTTTGATCAATTATTTTTACGCCTGTTTTGTCAAAACTAACTTTATTATTATGATTGGTTATTTAACTAACCGAGAGCAAATTTGCTAACAATTTTGGTACAAGAAGAACATCTCTAACTTCGAGTGTGTGCTTCTCATTGTTTTTTTTAGCATGCAAATCAACAATTCCAATTCCTTTTACTTCAAGTTTCGAATTATTTGTTAACACAATTTCTTTACTCGACGAGTCGTTTACGTCACGCATCCAATCACCGTGCTTACACATGTCTGCAGAGGCACCAGAGTATATATACCACTCATTGACTTTCACATCATCAACGGCACAGGATGTGATGAAAGTCGATTTTCCAGTTGGCTTGGATTTGTTTTCTTTTTCAGGTGACTTTCCAATATTCTTGTTGTTAAAGCATGCCGCAATGTGATCAAACTCATTGCATCGATGGCACTTTGGTCCTCGCTTCTTTGAATTAAGAGAATTTACCTTTTTACCGTAAAAGGCTAATTGATGATCTGTGTGTTTCCCAGCGGATATGGGTAATTTAACATCCTACAAAAGCTTCGTTTTGACTAAGTCTTCTGTGATTTTCGTCCCTGAACTCTCAAGTCCCATTAGCATTAATTGGTCTGAATTCGTCCGGTAAGCCCGCAAGCAGCAATGCACCAATCCACTCTTCACTCACATTAAATCCAATTCCGTTCAATTATGAGCAGTTGTCATGATTGTATTTACATATTCTTCGACCGATATTTTCAAGCCTCGTTGTTATTAACGTTTTTAGTAAATCCAATTTTAGTGTAAGACCAGAGTCTTTAAAGGCAGTTTTCAAAGTATCCCAGACATTTTTAGCTGAATTTGCGGTTTGAATGTGAACATAGTTCACCGGATCAATCGACAAAATTGTTCTGCCCTTAGCCTTCACATCTTTTTTCTTTGCATCCACATTTTCGCAGACTTTAATGTCACCAGACACATATTCCCACAATTCGTATAATTGGAGTAACGCCTGGATCGCAAACTTCCAATCGTTGAAATTCTCGCGACCCTTTAATTTCTCGATATGCGTTACGTTTGTAAAATTTCTGGAAGTCATTTTTCCTTTTTTTTTAATTGAATCGTTCTAAAAAAAATGACGCTAATATATCGTGAGTTTTGATTCTGCACAGCTTTTAGGGCGTAAGCCTGGGCCCATAACCTGTTGTAATATTATGAAGTATATATTAATTAAAAGACAAGTAATGTTCATACATCATTCCAGAAACACGAGGGAGTTTTTTATTTTTCAAACAATGGGCGTGTTTTTTTTTTTTGATGTCGGAGTGATTTAGAGACAACAGAGAGATTACCTATCCGATAATTTTTTTCCCTGATATTTATCACTGTCAGAAAGAATTTTTTTTTTTTTTTTCAATTAGTTAAGTTTTTTTTTAATTAGTCATTTCATTACTGTAACCAAAAATGGTGATCACAAAATTTTAGACCAATTTGTCACAAAATGTAAGTTCCTTTTTGTCACAAAAAAAGTTGAAAATTTGGAACATATTTATGCGGGTATTTTGTGACAAAATGTACGTTGAATTTACCAACCAAAAAAAAAATAATTTTAGTCACCAATTTGTCACAAAATGTAAGTTCCTTTTTGTCACAAAATAAGTTGACAATTTGGAACATATTTATGCGGGTATTTTGTGACAAAATGTATGTTGATTTTTCCAACCAAAAAAAAAAATTTTAGTCACCAATTTGTCACAAAATGTAAGTTCCTTTTTGCCACAAAATAAGTTGACAATTTGGAACATATTTATGCGGGTATTTTGTGACATTTTTGATTTGGTGAATTTATATGTAATTCGCTAAGTCACTACGTTCTTGCCTCATACTTAATGTATGAAGTTGTAATTTTAGTTTTGTAGTTTGTGTTTGGTCGTAAGGTCGTAACTACCTGAGTACCTGATGAGTAGACCGAACTTTTTGTTTGTGCAAGTTTCTCTGCTCTGCACGAAACCAAACTACTACATAGAAAACTCAAGGAAAGTTTTCAGTTTTTAGGGTCGAGACATTTTGTATTGACTCTCGGGTTAAAGTACGGAGGTTTTTGATATTTCTACATTTTTGGTAGATATTTTTTTTAAAATAAATAATAATAAAAATATCAAATAAACCATACCCCAGTAGGGTCATAAAAAAATTTCCTACGCATAATTGCATAAATAAATCAACAAATATCCACAAAATTGTTGATAATTAAGTGATATTATAAAAAAATTATCGAATTTGTGGTTATAATTTCAACAAATAGTTCATAATTAGTTCCACAGTTAAACTACCAATTATTCAGAAAATATCGAGAAATATTTGACTTTAATACCATAAAAAAACTGTCGAATTTGTGACTAAATTTTCAACAAATACTTCAAAAATTTTCCACCAAAAACCGACAAATTTGATTTACAAAATGTTCGTTTACGTGTGACAATCGGCGTCAACCCCATCCACCATTTTTCATCCATATTGTAACAACTTTTTGTCACATTTTTTTCCACCAATCACCATTTTATGTGAAATTTTTGTCGCTTTTTTGTGGCACGTGGTTACTCGGGTAGTGTTAAATTCTTTCGATTTCCAAAAAAAAACGATTTTTTTACTTGCCAAAAAATATGAAAAAAAAATTGATCCGTTTGTAGTTGGCTTGGTAAAAAAAAAAACAAATAAAATAGCGAGGTTTTGTTTATCCATTTGACATATTGAAATTTGAAAAATGAAATTACCAATAACAAATCAAAAGATGGAAAATTTTATTTTTTTATTATTTTAGCTTTTATGAAAAATACAACTTCTCGCATCAATATATTACCACAAACTTCTTATGAAAATAGCATCGTTATGTTTATATTCATTTTGACGTTTACATTTCTATGTGTATTGGTGAAATTTTAATGAAATCTACCAAAAAATCCGGATTTGTTACAAATGATTCGGATCACAAAAAAAATCAATTTATTTCTTTCGAAAGAATATGTATTGTCAAATTATCAATCCAAATCAATTTTTCAGATCAATTTTTTGATTCGGATTGATTCTTTTTCTCAAAGAATTCGACATAAGTTATAATTTTATTTACCCAAATTAAAAGATTTATTTCTATCCCGAATGATTAACAGTATTCGCCATGTTTGAATTTGAAACAAAACGATTGCTGTCAAACAACAATCTGTTCTTTTTTTCAGAGTGAAAATAACGTATCCGATAATTATCCGAGTGTAAAAAAAACGATTCAGAGAAATAATTTTTTCCTCGGATATTAACAAAAAACGCATATCTGAATTTTGACAGTTAATTTGTTTCTCCGATTTCTCCGACATAAAAAAAAACATGCCCAATGTATACAAAACTTAAAAACATAAACATGGGTGCTATATGTTCTTTAATTTACGTTCTACTTTTTAACAAGTCTGGCTCCACTGGTTACTTTTCTAATAGGGAGAGAAGAAATTCTGTGTTTTTTTTTTGTTGGAAAACCAGGGAAATCAGGAAATAAATCAAAATAATTTCACAATTGTCTATAGTTCCACAAATAAGTTTCAGTTGCCATTCTCCAGTATGTTTTATTGGTAATTTTACAACATTTCATTCCATTCTGAATAATTGTATGCCAATATTTTATAGCTATCGGTGATTTCCTTCAACAATAGATGGCATTGGTTTCTATGCAAGTAAAGGGATCAAGAATTCTGAAATCCAATTGTTTGACAGTTCTGATCCCCCAATATGGTTAAATTTTGTTCACAAGGTTTTCACCAGGTGTTCAGCGATTTTCTTTGAAATCACGAATAGGATTAATTCTATTCCACTTCTAGTTACAATGCTTACACCACAAATACCTATTTTTTACACTTTAGCTACCTTAAGATGATCGCCACGTAACAATATTAGGAAAGGTTATTTGTCAAAAATTAAATGTTTCATTCAACTAGCTGTCACTAATAAAATCAACAAAAATGTAAAATATAATTTATAACGAATAAAATAACTTTGTTTCAACTTTACGAATAATATCCAGATGATGTTTACTATCCGAAATTAGCTCCCAGACTTTTGCTAATTATTTTTGAATTAGCGTTCATTTTTTAAAAATTACGATTTGAGTAAAGTTGTGCTTGTTTGATTATATTTGCAACTGAGTTTAAAATCCGCTACTATTCCGCTCGCCGATGTAAGCTATGTTCAAAGCTCTTAGATGTAAATAAACTGTTTTATTGGAATGCTGCACACGTTTTGAATTTTTGAATTTTGGATCACATTGTTGTATTCAGAAATGCAAAATAACGTGCTTGAATTATTAACATCAATATATGTGTAAGCGATGAAATTAACTCAAAAGTGCTACGGAGTGCACAGCGGGTAAAACTAAGCTACTCGCTTATGGTATGTTCAAACTATGTAGGGATTAGTAAACTTGATTAGCAAATCTAGATTTTCTTATAGTGTGGACGATGGAGATTAAGTTAATTATGTTTCAATTATATATTAAAATAATCGTCAAAAAATTAATGAATTTTGTCTGTAATCTCGATTATGTTAGCTGCATTTCTTGACGTTTGATCTGATCCGAATTTGTTCAAATTTTGACCTTGAAAACTGTGTTCTGATCCGGATCATCATGCGTCAAGAAATGCAGCTGTTATTACATCGCTTAAAATATTGCGATGTTAGAGTGAAATAATTTTTTATTCGAGACATTAATAATTTTAATTATTATTTAGCTTGCCGTTTAGTACATATTAGAAGACCTAATTAATATTTACTAATACAACTTTTGAAGTACATAATAGATGTATTAACTTATTTTATTCAAAATGGCCTAATAAAAGGTTTGAATTTTGAACAGTTTTCGGTAAAATCACAATGTGCAATACCATTTTTAATCGTGATCTTGATTAGGCAAAACTGGATTACTAATCCCTAGTATGAACAAGAATATCACTTTGATTTAATCAAATTTCGACTAATATTTAACATTTTCAAATCGGGCTCTCAAAATTTAGATCTCGAAATATATAATTATGAATGAGTTGCTTATATAGGTAATATAGTTATGGTAAATAGAGTTGCATACAGCTCTATTTAATTGGATTTGAATACAGCTCTGTTCGTAATATTTAGCGAATAATAATAATGTAATATCATAGACTAATATGCGACTGCGGAATCTGGATAGTGTTATGTATCGTTTTCGCAGTCATATCTAGAGAATTGTGTTCTATTGGATTCTCGATTAAATCAGTGTCAGTTGTGGAATATCCTGGAGAATGGAAATTGCTATTCTAATTATTTTTAATATTATGTAAATCTCCAGTAGATGTTGCTTGATGATGAGATCCATAATAGTGATATTATGGTGGTGGTCCATTTGGTTAAAGTATTAAATTTAGGTGTTCCACAAGGTTGCTTTTATTTCAAACATACTAACTAACACTTCTGCAATTGAGCCTAATCGAACAATATTTAGAGGTCGCTAGGATTAATCATTTTTAGGGATAAATATTAAAATTATACACAAATCTAATTTTGAAGCGGTGGGAAATATTTTTCTGTGTAGATCGATTAATCGAAGCAGATATTGTTTTTGCTGTTCATTTTATGTAATGCTTGCGTAAAATTTTTGTATCAAGGCAATTCCTCGAGTCGTTTGCTGTTTTTAATTGGCGAACTTTTTCTTTCATTTCAATAAAAATTTCATCGTCCTTCCATTCTGTGGAATCCTTCGTTAGAAATGATGCAGCCTTTCCTCGTCCTTCAGGTCAAAGAGAATGGTTGTATACTTTGAGCAACAAAGGAATAAATTGAGCTCTGATGATTGAATGTTTTACCGTCGATTCGTTTCAACGGTTTTTGGTTTTTGTGGCAGTAGAAGATTTTTCACCATTTTTCTTTTAGACTCAATTGTTACCAGTGAATTGAAAACAGCTGGTCCAATCAGATATTCGGAAAATACCAGAGATGGCGACAAAATAATTCTGATACCATTGTACCAATTGATTCATTAGGATAGCTTTTAATAAGTTGAAGCAGATTAGTCTCATTTAGAGGAGCTTTTTCGGCTAAGGGAGCTTCATTCTAAAAGCGGCCATAAATGAGACTTACAAATAATCATACTTCAGTGAGTCCTTTTTTCTTTCCTTAAGCTGTTGTGCCAAAGAATAGTGCACGAATGTGATCCTTTAGCAACCAATCGTCAAGAAATTGCAAGCAAGCGTTGGCTTGTTGTTCGCCTGTACCTCTTTTGATCTTCAGAACTATTCGGATACCTCTTTTGATCTTCGGAAGTTCGAATTTATTTTTTTAATCCACATCCACAAACGAGAACTGCAACTCAACTCTATACACCTTTTCTACTCCACCAATAATGTCGGTTAATAATTTACCATCCCAGTTTAACGCAAATGAACGTTGTGGTATAAATGAAGCTTGATCCAATTCTATATTACATTTTTACGAAACTTGTTTCTTCTTCGACGTGTTGTGTTGCTTGATAATGAGTTATCTGCTATTGATATACCCAATGCCTAGCTCCAACTACAAACATTGCATTTCGATCAGTAAGATTGGCACGGTCAATAGATGCCACAACATTTTTGGTAACAGATTTATGCTGGGGAGTTTTTATCTTTACCGTGCCGGTCGCAGGGCAAAATCATCGGAAGTCCTAATCTCAGAATGATAAGCAAAAACTTCTTCAACTTGCTTGTTGTTTTTTAATATTATCTATTTCTTGAACAATTGTCTACTCCTGTCATGCTGCAGCTCATATTATCTTCTCTTTGCATGATAAGAAATATTTTGTCCTTTTCATTTTTCAGTTTAGTTAATGCGTCGTTAACTGTTAAGTCAAATATTTCAACCAAGTCTCCGTTGAATATGTTTTTTTGCGACCGCTTTCGAGATTGGTTTTCGGATTTTTTAGAAGGTAATATTCATTAACAAGTTTGTTTAGTTTTTGAGAAGGAATTCTTGCTTTCTCTCAAATTTTGATCATTGCCCCCGAATACTTTGCTTAACAGTCTTTTTTTGTTCTAAATGATAAAAATGTAATATATTAAGAACATATCCCTTTGACGGAAGCCTGGTATAGGATAGCGTTTTTATTGGTTTTGCAATTAGCCAAACTCCAGCTGAGGGGCCCTTGTAGATTTCGCGTATTTGTGAACGCCATAATATATTTCACTTTGAATATTTTTGTAAAAAATTAAGGTGACTCTCCATTTTGTGTAAACTTGAATTCAGCAATATACAGCATAATTTGTTTATATGTAGCTACATATACATTGGAAAAATTATACAAGAACAAATCCACGGATTTGGTTAAATACAATTGATTGTAAAAAGTATCCGATCATAGCGACCTCTAAATATGGTTCAAATTGGCCGGCTTTTGATATACATATACACTCACTTTAAGTTGCTTCACTTTGCAATATGAAATATTATAAGTTCTACCTTAGAAACAAAAAACTCCAATTTTATATTTTGACGGACAGAATTTTACTTGACGGCCGGCAAAACATAAAATTAGGGCTTTTTGAATGAAATTAAATCAATTTTAATAAATTTTCTTATAATAAGGTGAAACTTATGGATTAGAACTATTTATTAATAAGTTTCATATTACAAAGTGAAGCAACTTAGCCAAAAATTGGGTTTGACGGTTTTAAAGGCCGGTTTTTCGGTTTTGCATCGGACAATTCCTTTAGGAACAAAACAAGTTGTGGAGAACAACAAAGAATACTTGAAGAAAATTCCATGGAACCGTGGGCCACCCTACTATTCATTCGTATTTGTTCAGTATTTATTTGACTGCTCCAGAAGTAGTCGAAGAACGAAGTTCGAAACCGGTCTAATAAACTAAAAAAAAAATGATTATCACCAAAATGAAATAAACTTTACACCGCAAGTTTTTTATTAGCTTTATTTAATTTTTGAATCTAATGTCGAATTCGATTGTAGAAAATTTTTCACTCGAGTGTAAAAATAATACTCGATTAGCTGTCAAACAGAAAAGCTACATGCCTTTTATTTTTTTTCCAATGGTGTATTCGGTTGGGCAGCACCGATTATTGGATTCAAGTTTGTCTCGCGGTTGTAGCATTTCGCCATTTTAATTTTAAAAAAATAATAAAATATCGTATAACCACTTTTAAAAGGAACAATTGTTTTTCACCTTGGTGAATTTTTGATGATAGGTGAACAATGTTAGACTTTTTCTTAGATTTTTCCAACATAACCTTCCGAAGACCTGCGCAACTTCTGAAGACCCCAAACATTAACGTGTACGGGAGGTCGAGACATAACGTATTGCTTGTAGTAAGTAAATTTCAGTTTGCTACAATAAGGAGAGTGAAATAGTTTTCATTGCTTCCTGAAAATAATTGTTTTTGGAAGTACACAAATTGCATTTCTGGCAGTAACATAATATAACATCAAGTTCAACCAAACATGTAAACCTGCTGCCGCTAACGCTTTAACGGTAGAAGTAAAACAGACTGGGCAAAAATGCTCCTTACTGTGTTGAATATTTACATCTGGTCCAAAAGCGAAAACCACTTAAGTGAAAACAGTGTTTCTTGCCAAATGTGTGACTTGTAAGTGGTTTTAAAAATTTGACAGTGTAATACAGACATAAAATTGTATTAGATGAGCTAAAAATGATAAAATCGCTTAAGTGCACTTATCTGGTTTTCGCTTTTGTACACAGAAATATTTAAAAGTGGCTGGCCTATCAAGCCCTTTTCAACGACAATTCTTTACAAGTGAGAAATATATGTTTCGGCCATCAGCGCCATGACGGAGATTTTAACAATCTTGGTATTGAAAATACAATTCTTGCTTAATGTGAAAACATTTATTTTTCACCACTGACCGTGTTCAGAAGAAATAAAACATGAACATGAAATAAGTTTAATAAATAATTCTAGGAACTTCTTCTTCTAAATATAGGGCATCCAATTCCGAAATTCGAAATTCCGGTATTCCGGCCGATATTTTGGTTTCGATTATTCCGAAAGAAAATACTAATGCCGGAATTAATGAATTTCTATTTTCACACTCATTTAAGTAAATTCAACATAATTTTGAGTAAATGTAGTCTGTCTTGTAGATACTAAAAAATGTATATATCACGAATTCCATATAACGTACTGTGACAGTGTGCGAATGTTTTTACCAAAATTTAATAACAAATTACTTTTTCTAAAACAATTCTTTATGATTTATAATGACCAATTTATCTCTTCTTTTAGAATATATTAAATATTTAAAAATCGCATTACTAATTGCCAAAATATTTAACAAAATACGTATAACGTACATGTGACAAATTTTTTCCTCTGATTTTGAGTTGTGTACG
The DNA here is from genome assembly GCA_963556165.1 of Tipula helvola. Classification (NCBI taxonomy): domain Eukaryota; kingdom Metazoa; phylum Arthropoda; class Insecta; order Diptera; family Tipulidae; genus Tipula; species Tipula helvola. The sequence continues at coordinate 140,397,115 of OY744482.1, read as the reverse complement.
TTATATAAAATTACTTGCGAATTGGTTTGGACCTGAAACTCAATTTTTTTATCTAAATAGAGGGAGCTATGCTAAAACATTTTAGTGCTGTTTTCATTTAGAATAACCTAATACTAACTGACTTTTCAATTTTTCACTAAATAACGTACATGTCACATGGATAACGTACGTGTGACACCATACAAACTTTTCTATGGCGAAAATCTTTTAATTCCTTATTCAAATGCAATTCGTTGTGCAAGTGCAAAAACATGAAAAATTATGTCATATTTTAATGTCGAAATATTTCTTTTCTAAACAATATAGCTGTTATTATCATCTATCGATTCCATTTTTCAAGTTTGAGGGTTACCTTTTTGTGGAATTCATGATATACAGAGCTGTATACTTCTCTAAAGTCACTATTCAAGGGACCGAGAAATGTTGGTCAATCTATGAAGGTGGTCGGTTACCACCCAAAAATTTGAAAATCCAAAGTCAGGGCTAAAAAGAAAAATTTCCTTCAATTGTAACAAAAAATTGATCGTAATATTTCAGGGAGTGACAAAAAGTGTTCAATTTAGGGAGCTGGTCAAAATATAGAGAGGCTACTTTTGGAAGTTTTAGTGTATTTCTCTTTTCCGTTCACCATAAAATGACACCTAATAAACGGATTACGGAACAATAAATGCTCGTTCCTGAAAATTATCTGATACATTTACATACACCTGCCTAGTACAGTGGTAGACATTCGTATAAACTCACTATGTTTTTTGAATATAGTTCTAAGAGTAAAGTGTTTTGATTTTTTTCAAGTAGTCTAAATTATGTCTATCATCTTAAATCTGTTGATAAGATAACCCATTAGTAAAAATTTTAATGTTTTACTTTAATAAATTGAAAAATCTAAATTTCAGGTGGACATTGGTATAAACGCACTTCTGATAATGTACTAAAATAAAAACCAAAATTAGCAATTTTTCATATATTATTTTATTTAATATTTGGTCTGGCCTCGACCTTTCTGAATAACTTCGAAAATTCGAGTAGGCATTGTATTTGTTAAATTTTTGAGGGTTTTCGGATCAATTGTGGCCCAACATTCACGGATGGCACTTTTCAAATCTTTAATTGAATTATATTGCTGTTCATTTCCATAAACTTTTCGAGGAAGGCCCTCTAAAGATTTTCGATAGGATTGAAATCAGGACTATTGCCTATCCAAGATCTCAGCTCGCCAGAAAGGTCTAATCCGCAAAGAAGCTATACACGAAACCGTCTATCAAGCAGGCCATTGGATCTTCCTGCGATAACCCGACACATTGCCCGTATTTTTAATAGTTCACCGAACATAAAATGGACAAAATTTTGGATCAAACCACTTTTAACGGCCATGCATACGAATAATCCGCTCAAATTTGCTCGTAAATACATGTCGTCGCTAACGGATTGGCAGAGTGTGATTTTTTGTTACGGAAAAAAAATTAATCTGGATTTTCCCGACTGCTACAGTTGCTAATGGCATAATTTGGAGGAAAATGGCGTCGTTAGGTCGAAGCGTAATTTTGTGGCGGTGTGTTATGGTATGCGGAGCATTTTCTTATAACGAGGAGCTTCCCGTCGTCTGCTTTATAACGACACGAATGAACTTCCGTATGTACGTGAAACTTTTGGAAGACGTTTTGTTAAATTATCTGGATAATGACATCAACAAAAATTATAATTTTCAACAAGACAATACCTCGATCAATGCTTCGAAGGAGACCACACAGTAGTTTCTCGAGAAAAACATTCCCCTTCTTGAATGGCCAGCTTGCTGTCCTGATTGCAATCCTATCGAAAACCTTTAGAGGGCCTTCCCCGAAAAGTTTATGGAAATGAACAGCAATATAATTCAATTAAAGATTTGAAAAGTGCCATCCGTGAATGTTGGGCCACAATTGATCCGAAAACCCTCAAAAATTTAACAAATTCAATGCCTTCTCGAATTTTCGAAGTTATTCAGAAAGGTCGGGGCCAGACCAAATATTAAATAAAATAATATATGAAAAATTGCTAATTTTGGTTTTTATTTTAGTACATTATCAGAAGTGCGTTTATACGAATGTCCACCTGAAATTTAGATTTTTCAATTTATTAAAGTAAAACATTAAAATTTTTACTAATGGTTTATCTTATCAACAGATTTAAGATGATAGACATAATTTAGACTACTTGGAAAAAATCAAAACACTTTACTCTTAGAACAATATTCAAAAAACAGAGTGCGTTTATACGAATGTCTACCACTGTATAGCTGTGCAAGTAAAGGGATCGAGAATTCTCAAATCCAATTGTTTGACAGTGTTGATCGTCCAATATGGTTAAATTTTGTTCACAAGGTTTTCACCAGATGTCAGCCACTTTCTTTGATATCACGAATAGGTTTAATTCTATTCCACTTCTAGTTACAATGCTTACACCACAATAGTTATTTTTTATATGTACTTTAGTTTTCTTAAGCTGGTCGCCATGTAACAATATTGAAAATGCTATTTGTCGAAAATTAAATGTCTCATTCAACTAGCTGTCACTAATAAAATCAACAAAAATGTAAAATATAATTGATAATGAGGAAATTAATTTTGATTCAACTTTACGAATAATATCAAGATGATGTTTGTAATCCGAAATTAACTTCTAGACTTTTGCAGGTTTTGCTAATTATTTTTGAAAATTAGCGTTCATTTTATTTAAATTTCAGAGTTTTAAATCCGCTACCATTCCCCGCACCGGCGTTTAGCTTTCTGGACATTAGGCTCGTTGAACATTTCAGCTAAGCTAAGCGATGTAAACTATGTTCATAGCTATTAGATGTAAATAAAGGGTTTTAATGGAATGCTGCACACGTTTTGAGTTTTTGAATTTTGGATCACATTGTTGTATTATCAAATGCAAAATATCGTGGTTGAATTCTTATCTTTAATGTATACGTATATAAGCGATAAAATTAACGCTACTATGTATAAACTACGTTTCTCGCTTATGGTATGTTCAGACTATGTAGGGGTTAGTAATCTCGATTAGCAAAACTAGATTTTCTTATAGTGTGAACGACGGAGATTAAGTTTATGTTAAAATTATGTTTCAATTATAGACTAAAGTAATTATCAAAAAAATGGATGAATTTTGTCTGTAATGTCGATTATGTTATTACAGCGCTTAAAATATTGCGATGTTAGGGCGAACTAATTTTTTATTCAAGACATCAATAATTTCAATTATTATTTAGCTTGCCGTTTAGTACATATTAGAAAACCTATTTAATATTTCCTAATACAACTTTTGAAGTAATGCATGTATTAACTTATTTTATACAAAATGGCGTAATAAAAAGTTAGGATTTTGAATATTTTTCGGTAAAATCAAAATGTGCAGTGCCATTATTAATCGCGATTTTCTCTTAAAGTCTGAACGGCAAAAAATCTAATCCAGATTAAAAGTAAACTTGATTAGGTAAAAATGGATTACTAATCCATAGTATGAACAAAAATATCGACTTTGTTTTAATCGAATTTATAATCGAATTTCGACTAACATGTGACATTTTCAAATCGGGCTCTCAAAATTTAGATCTCGAAATATGTAATTATGAATGAGTTGCTTACATAATATAGAGTTGTATATAATATAGAGTTGCATATATGTAGCTCTATTAATTTGAATTTGAATACAGCTCTGTTCGTAATACTAAGCGGATAATAATAGATCATAGACTAATATGCAATTGCGGAATGTGGATAATGGTACGTATCGTTTTCGCAGTCATATCTAGTGAATTGTGTTTTATTGAATTATCGATTAAATCAGTGTCAGTGGTTTAATACTCTGGAGAACGGAGATTTCATTCTAATTTTGATATTATGTAAATCTTTAATAGACGTTTGTTATCGACATCCATCTCCTAAAATTGATGATGAGAATCATAGTAGGGGTATTCATTAACAACTGAAGCTCGAACAACACCTACTTAATTAGTTTCCTTGTTTTCAGAATTACGTAACTCAATTAAACTGACCAATGCTTAAAAAAATATTATTGAATGACAAAGACCTTTGTTGTATTCCTCTAAATTTGTTTCTCAGTGTAGATAATTTTTTTCTATATATTGTAAAGAGTTCAATCTACAAAAGGAAATTATCTAAACTGTTGATTATGGTGGTCCATTTGGTTAAAGTATTACATTTAGGTTTTCCACAAGATTTTTTTTATTTCAAACATACTAACTGACACTTCTGCAAAATTTGAGAATAATCGGACAATATTTAGAGGTCGCTAGGATTAATTGAATCACTTAATTGAGAAACCATTATGAGCATATAATATATGACCATATAACCATTATGAGTGTTTTGACATTTTATGAAATATCCTTTTTTAATAGCAAGGCGCATCGTTTGAGTTATAAACCCTACAAATCATTAACATTTATCAATTATAGCTAAACTAAAAAAATTTACCAATTTTCAATAGACTGACAGTTTTTTTTTAATTTTGTCAGAACCATGTTTATGGGACTTATCTGGTTTCTCAAATAAGTGATTCAATTATGTTAAGGGATAAATATTAAAATTATACACAAATCTAGTTTTGAAGCGGTGGGAAATTTCTTCCTGTGTAAATCGATTAATCGAAGCAGAAATTGTTTTTGTTGTTCATTTTGTGTAATACATGCGTTAAATTTTGGTAGCAAGGCAATTAATCGAGTCGTTTGCCATTTTTAACTGGCGAACTTTTTCTTTCATTTCAATAAAAACTGTTCTGTGGGATCCTTCGTAAGAAATGATGCAGCCTTTCCTCGTCCTTCAGGTCAAAGAGAATGGTTGTATACTTTGGGTAACAAAGGACTCAATTAGGCTCTGATGATTCAATGTTTTAGCGTCGATTCGTTTCAATGCTTTTGCTTTTGAATTGGAAAAAGCTAGTCGGAAAAATACCAGAGATGACGGCCTGAAATATTTCTGATGCCATATGGACAATGGTCATTTAGACGAGTTTTTTAGGCTAAGGGGCTTCATTCCAATAGCGGCCATAAATGAGACTTACAAATAAGCATACTTCAGTGACTCCTTTTTTATCTGCTGCAGTAAGGACGAACTGGTTCTGGAACATATTTACTTTAAGGCAGTATATTGCTGTTACCATTCAACGAGCTTGATATAAGGCGCCGGGTGCACGAAACTTAACCTCAGTTTTATCTGAACATCCTAAAAAAGTTTGACACAGGATCAAGAATTCGAGGTAATTATTTCTCGGCTGTTACTTGTTATAGCATCGGCACAGTAATTTTTCATTTTTTGAAGAAGTTATAGCACATTATTAGTACCAAATAACAATCCGTCTCCTACTATAAATTTGTTTTAATCTATTTTCGATCATTTTTTCTGACAGCGTTTAAATAGTTGAATATCTGGCCCTCAAAACATAATACTCCACCAATAATGTCGGCTAATAATTTACCATCCTAGTTTAACACAAGTGGACATTGTGGAATAAATGAATCTTGATCTGATTCTATTACATTTTTACAAATCTCGTTTCTTCTTCGATGTATTGTGTTGCGTGAAAATGAGATATATGCTATTGGTATACCCAATGTCTGAGCTACAGTTCCAACTATAAACATTGCATTTCGATCAGTAAGATTGGCACGGACCCACGGTCAATATAGATGCAACAACATCTTTGGTAAAAACAGATTTACGCTGGTAGTTTTCACTTTTGCCCTGCGAGTCGAAGTCGAAAGAGCTCGAAACTCATCACATGATGATGTGTTGGAGCCATTTTTACTGAAATCATCAGAATTTGATCTCAGAATGATAAATAACAAACCGTCACAACCGAAATATGGTCAAACCGTCAAATCAATTTCGAATATGAAAATTATTAAAAAATAGCTTGAATCTATAAGTTCCACCTTATTTGTAAAAAAATTTATTAAAATTGATTTAATTTCATTCGAAAAACTGTAATTTTATATTTTGACGGACGGATTTTTACAAGCAAAACATAAAATTGGTGCTTTTTGAATGAAATTAAATCAATTTTAATAAAATTTTCTTAGAATAAGGTGGAACTTATAGATTAGAACTATTTGTTGATAATTTTCATATTGCAAAGTGAAGCAACTTAGCCAAAAATTGGGTTTGACGGTTTTAAATGCCGGTGTTTCGTTTTGCATGGGGCAATGCCTTCAGGAACAAAACAAGCTTATGAAGAACAACAAAGAATCTTCGTAGAAAATACCCGAATTTTTTTCCACATTCATTTTATAAGGAGTGAGTAGGAAAATAAATGTTTAAACATGCATTTAATTGTAACTGCGGGTTAATATCGTTAGTTAATCTAGGGAGTCCTATAGCAGCGCTTAAACTGCGAGATAAATGGTTCCAGTAAGGGTGAAGGGATTCAATTCTGTGCCATTCCAACTAATCTAGCATAACTCACTGAATTTTTAGGCTTTATAGAATTCATAGAATTTATAGGATTTACAGAATTTATTGAATTTAGAAAATTTATAAAAATTAAATTTTTTTTAGAAACCATAGAATTTTTGGAATTTATAGAACCCACAGAACTTATTTATAAAATGTATAGAATTTATAGGTTTTAAAAACATCTTAGAATTTATAAAATTTACAGACTTAAAATTTATAAAATTTATTGGACTTTTAAAATTTATAGAATTTAAGAATTTATGAGATTTAAAGAATGTAAGGAACTTACATTTTAAAATTTTATGCATAGGATTTATAGAATTATTCATAGAATTTATAAAATTTATAAACATTTTTGAATTTATAGAATTAATAAAGTTTCTGGGATTTATCGAAATTTTTGAATTTATAAAAATTATGGAATTTTTAGAATAAGTAAAATTTGGGTGTATAGAATTTTTAGAACTGACAAACTTGAAACAATTCCAAGAATCTATTGAATCTATAATATTTAAAAAAATTATAATATTTGTGGAGTTTATGTAATTTATAGGATTCTTTGAATTTATTTATCAAATTCATAAAATTTATAGAGTTTATAAATATATTTGAATTTATAACATTTATAGACTTTGTAGAATTTGTAAAATTTATATAATTTATCGAATTTACAGAATTTATAAGAAAGAAAAAGATTTGTAGAATTTAAAGCACTTGCAGAATTTTTAAATTTTATTCATTGAATTTATAGAACTTATAAATTTTTAACGAAATTATTGAATTTACAGAATTGTTAAACTTTATAGGATTTTTCAAAATTTTTGTATTTATAAAACAAATAAATTCGAGTTTGTAGAATTTATAAAACAGACACACTTGAAACAATTAATAGAATACAAAGAATCTACAAAATTTAAAGAATTTGTATTATTGATAAAATTTAAAAATTTATAGAGTATGTATATAGACATATTAAAACTTATAAAATTTATAGAATTTATTATGATAGATTTATCAAATTTACAGAATTTATAGAATTCAAGGAATTTATAAAATTTATAAAAATTAAAATTTTTTTAGAAACATGTAGAATGTATATATGTAAGTCAATAAGAATCTATAACTTTTAAAGAATATAAAATTTATAGAATTTATAGGTTTTAAAAACATATTAGAATTTATAATATTTACAGACTTAAAATTTATAGAGAATATTGGACTTTTAAAATTTTTAGAATTTATCGAATTAACAGAATTTATAGAAATTTAAGAATTTATGAGATTTATAGAATGTAAAGAACTTATTGAATTTTAAAACTTTATGCATATGATTTATAGAATTACTCATAGAATTTATGGAACTTATAAAATTTATAAGTAGAAATAATTGAATTCACAGAATTGTTAAAATTTATAGGATTTTTCGAATTTTTTTTAGTTATAAAACAAGTAAATTTGAGTTTGAAGAATTTATAAAACAGATACACTTGAAACAATTTATAGAACACAAAGAATCTACAAAATTTAAAGAATTTGTATTATTGATAAAATTTCTAAACATCATAGAATTTGTAGATTTTATGAAATTTATTAAATTCATAAAATTTAAAAATTTAAAGAGTTTATAGACATATTAAAACGTTTGAAGAGAGAGAGAGAGAGAAGAATTTATAGGATTTATATAATTTAAGAAACTTGTTGGATTTTTAGACTTTATAGAATTTGTAGAATATACTAAATTTATTGATATAATTTATTGTGTATAAAGAATTTAAAATTTTCAGAATTTATATACAAAACTATTACAAATTCTATAAACTTTATAAATTACGGGTTGGCTACAAAATCTCGATGCTACAAAATCAAGGTTTTTATAAATTCTGGAAAATGGGGAATTTAATTTTAAAAGAAATATAAATAAAAACCGAGATTAAGGCCGAGATTTATAAAAACCGAGATTTTGAGACGCTCCAAAAAAAAATTCTGGAATTAATTCTGGAATCGAGAACATTTGAATTCGAAAATTCCGGAATTACTTTTTGGCCAAAAATTGGATGCCCTAGCTAAATACGTATGTATGTATAAGATATTTTTTAAAATAATATATTTTTTAAATTAAACACATTTATAACAATGGCCTAACTTCTTCCAAATGTGAGACAATAAAAAAATATCAGCAAACAACATTTTATAAAATCTCGAAACTGTTTAAATCATCCTAAATTTTTTTTGAGGACTGCCTTTCTATAAAACGTGATGCTACCCAAAAACGATCTGTACGATACAATTTTTTGTTAAAATCATTCAGCCGTAAACAAAAATATGAGGTATGCATACCATTAGATTCGATTGACTCTCAAGAAAGATTTACATTCACATTATGTATCAATATTGAATGCCAAAGAACTGTCTAGAAACATTCCGTCTCCGTAATGTAAGCATAAGATGCATTATATCGCAATCAATTATCTAAAAGTTGAAATAAGACGTTCAATTTTCTTTTATTTATTTATTTCGTTTTGACTTAAAATTTAAAAAAAAACAGCTTCTGTATACAATTCTAGGAAAACGAAAATTAAAAATTATTTGACGGTTTTCGGATTAAGTTATTTAACGACAGGAAAACAGTCTGACTGCTTTACATACATTTTATTCATATTAGGAAAATAAAGAACGAGAAAAGCAGGAAAATAAAAATTTCCATTTTTTCTGGAAAACCCATCTATAATGTACATATGTATATAAAAAAATAAAAATGGATTTTCCGATTTGTTGTTTTTCGTAAACATACTACAGTCATAACATTATTGATTTTTCACACTTCAATGAAAATTTGATATTTACTTGTTGGTAGAGAGATTTAGTTTTGATGATGTCTTAAGCTAATATTCAGTGGTTTTCCCATGACAAATAAATTTATTGTTAATCTGTAAGCACAGTTGAAATGTATCTTTTGATATTTAAACAAGCTCGGAAATTAGTAACTAATAATTTCATTTATGTAATTAAATAAATTATACATTTTTTGTAAAGAGTTATAAACAATCGAATCGTATCTTTTTATAATATTTTTAAATTTCAAATCAATGGAAAAATAAACCAAAATAAAATATTTCATTTGTTCCCATTTGCAATTTTTATTTACCCAGCATATACATTTTTGAATAACAATTTGAAAAAAAAAAAAAAATGTCAACAAATATGTACACAAACAGTAAACGTAATAACAATAAATTATTTTATTTAATAATACATTCATATTCTGCCACTTGTTACAATTCATTATCATTGTACGATCCAGAATAAATTTTTTTATCCTAACAAAACATCCGGATAATGTACTGTACATTTTGTATTGGTGTGGTAATTTTAGTAGTAAGTACAAACGATGAAAAACGAAAACTATAACTCCCAACAGTTTCTGCTACACAATTAATAATTTCCGTATGTGTGTAGGATATAAACAATGTATGTACATGGTATACATTCTTTTAATAATACATAAGATAAATATTAGACAATAAATATTATTTAGTGTTGCTGCCACACTTGGTTTTTAATATGGCAAAATTTCTTGGTAAATTTATCGTTTTAAATTTTATTCCTTATACTATCCTATCTCATTTCTTTTGAAATTTCTTCTTTTATAAAATTGACGAGTTGATAACATGTTTAGTTTAATAGAACAGTGTTGGCATAATACGAGTTTTTCAATTTATAAATCGGTAATCGATTTTATTTATGTAAATTATTATAAAAGATTTTCAATGCAACAATTTATTTGATTTTTCTCGAGGGAAAATGATATTTCTGTAGTAAAAAATTTAAATTTCTCTGACAGCTCCAAATAAATCGATACTCTTTCAAGTCGAGTGATTGGTATAAAGTTATGAAAAACAACAAAATTCAATTATGCAAATTAAATCGGAATTCCAATCGATTTAACCATGATTTCGATGAAATGTCTCATATTTAACCTAGGTTTCATACTAAGTTTATTTTACTTAAATTGTGGAAGGGCTGCACAGCAATAAACTCTATTATTCTAAGGAGGAATTACTGAACCCTAACTAGTTTCGTATATCTTTACATTTTTTCAGTTAAAAACGAACGTTGATCTAAATCAAAATATTTTCTTATACAAAACTAGTCAAAGTTACGAAATGTTTAGTAAAAATCTCAAAGAAAGATTAAGGTGTTAAAATAAAAATAAAAAGCTAAATATTTTGTAGACATAATAAAATAAAATAAAATAAAAATAAAAAAATTATAAAAGTGGAGCAATAATTTTAATAAAAAGTGTGTGGGACAGAAAGGAATCCGGGCAAACAGAATAAACAGTGCAGATTGTCAGCAGCCAGGAATTATTAATACAAATAAAAATATTAATAAAATTAAAAATTTCAACTCATAATGGAATGGAAAGGCGAATTACAAATTATTAAAATCCCAGTGGATGGAAATTGCTTAATAACAGAGCAGATCTATACCACAGCTATAACAGGTCTGCAGATCTTCAGTGATTTCCCATCTGAAACCAATTATATTTGCGCAACGTTGATCGACTTCTGTTTGTTCGTCACCAATGAAATACACTTGTAAACATTTATGGGATTCGTTTGGCAATGGTAACAATCGTCCCATATGATAAACTTGCCCTTTAATTAAAATCACATGATTGAATTGATCTTTTTCACTACTCATGGAACAAGGCCCAAATGACGTCATTTGAAAGCAAGCATTGTACTGTGTGTAATGAAATAATTCTGCTGAAGGCACTTCCAACGGTGCAAATAGAATTTTCTTTTTCATGCAACACATTCTTGATGGTTCAATACTGAATTTCTTGGCACCGCAGAACTGACACATTCTACTCGGTAATCCTACTTAGTTTATTTCATAATCTTGTTTCATCAGCAGTTTCTCTATCACTGCTTGCTGAGTGTCTCACTCGGTATTCTTCTTTAATTTTTTCTCGTTGTTCACCTGTTAAGTTTTCTCTCAATCTATTCATTCTCTTCCGTTGTGAACCAAAGCGTGCTTTACGTCCCTCTAATGTCTCATTGCTTCGCTGTTCTTTTTGTTTCCTTCTTTTCGATTGACCGCTGGCCAAATTTTCTCCTCTTTTACGTTTCGGCATCCTATTAAATGTTAATATTACATACTTAACTTTAATTTTAATTTTTGTCTCATTCCTCTTGTGCTCATCGCTCAGCAATGCCATATCATAGCAGTGCATAGTTGTGCTACGTATTTTATTTTTGGAAGTAAATTAATTTTAAATGGCGTTCAAAAGGGTTAATACACTACACTGTTCACTACATTAAGCAATTCACTTTCATTTATTACGCTTAAAAATTGGCACTGGTAAATTTCGAATAACTCTCTATCGCTTTCACTTTTTCTTGTTTCGCTCTAATCGATTTCCAAAAGTACATTGACGCATGCGACTCGCCATCACCTAAACAGGGTGAGGAAAAAGTGTGGACTCCTAATAATCTTGCGGAGTTCGGTCAACAAAAAAATTAGCAAGGTTTATTTTTAGGTAATTTTCAACAAGGAATTTAATGGTAAGCTTGCTTGTGACCTTGACCTTCATCTTCTAGGTCATTTGGAGGTTAAGGTCATTTTTTTAAATTAGAACTCCTATTTTTGATGACAGAATCGAAAAGAGCGACCAATTTTAGGTCCGAGTATGTATTTTCCATGACCTCCCACGATCATCTGAAGGAATTTACATTGCGATGTCAAAGTATGGAAACTCCTAGAAATCTCGCTGAGTATGTCAAAAAAAAAATTAGCAAGGTTTAGTCTGAGGTAATTTTCAACAAGGAATTTAATGGAGAGCTTCGTTGTGACCTTGACCTCCATCTTCAAGGTCATATTGAGGTCAAGGTCATTTTTTTATAGGGAAACCCCTGTTTTTGACGTTGGATTCGAAAAGAGCGATCAATTGTACGTCCGAATATGAATTTTCCATGACCTCCAAAGGGCACCTGAAGGAATATATTTTAGTTATAATACTTATGATTTGCTATGAAAATTAAAAAAAAAAATAAAATTAAAAAAATTAATTCTTTATTTTTAAAATTTATATTTTTTTATTTTTTTTTTAAATTTTCATAGCAACTCAAGCATTATTACAATGTTATGATATTTATGATTTTTTTAATTTAATTTTTTTAATTTTCGTAGCAAATCATAAGCTTTACGACTAAATATTTCTTCAGGTGACCTTGGGAGGTTATGGAAAATACATATTCGGACGTACAATTGATCGCTCTTTTCGAATCCGACGTCAAAAACACGGGTTTCCCTATAAAAAAATTACCTTGACCTCAATATGACCTTGCAGATCAAAGTCAAGGTCATAACCAAGCTCACCATTAAATTCCTTTTCGAAAATTACTTAAGAATAAACCTTGCTCATTTTTTTTTTTGACCGAACTCCGCGAGATTTTTAGGGTTTCCATACTTTTTCCTCACCCTGTATATCCTTCTGAGCTGGAACGTATCTCCACCCCATCAGGATAATGGAACATTCCAGAATGTTCCAGAGGGCTCCGTACTTCGGTTTCCGGTTTATAGAACATTCTAGAACGTTCATGAACATTAAGTCCCTTCGATGGGACGGTCTAGAACTTTCTTGAACATTCCGGAACCGCAACTTCCTTCGCAGGTGCAACTCTTTCTCGGCCATTCTAGAACATTATTAAATTTTCTCGAACCCCCATTCTCCAACATTCTAGAACATTCTGGAAAATTCTAGAATCTTCTGCCTGGAATATTCCGGAACATTCTATAACATCTCGCCTGAATTTTACAGCGGATCAGCAAATGAAAAAAAATAATGAAAGAAGGCTGCATGCCGAAAAGATCTCATAACCCATTTGAATAAGATGCCTCATGAGTTATGGCGCCTGCGGAATGCGGCTTTCTTGATTATTACGAAGGCATTGTATTTATTGAGTTGTTTAGGTTGATTCACTGTTCCCCCTTCTTTGGAACTTGGGCATTAATGACCTTTTATTGAACCTTTAGGGTCGTTGCATATGCGGATGACGTGGCTATCGGTGTTTATGGTAAATATCCTTGTACTCTATAAACTTCCTCAGATTGATCCTCCAATTTTAAATAGTATTAGCTGGACATTTACAGATAAAGCGAAATATCTGGTTCTTATTTTGGACAGCAAACTTAGCTGGAAGCCTAATATTTCAGAATGGATAAAGAAAGCTACTATGCACTATACTGATGTAAAAACGCTATTGGGAAGAATGGGATCTTGAGTCCCACATCTTTCACTGGCTGTATACCTTAATGAAAAATCCCACCGTTACTATTATATAGGATTGTTGTTTGGTGGCCTGCTTTGAACAGTATGCTCAATCAGTAAGCATTCCACCTTGTATATTAGTGATGCACTCAAGAGCACACTCACTCAGGCATTAGAGGATCTTTTTCATATTATACCTCTAGATATTCTGGGCATTCAAATAACAGTAATCACAGCTAAAAGGCTCAAATCCATCTCTATATGGTCCTGTAAAAATAAAACCATTCTGTGTAACAGAGGCATCCCCGATACCACCACCACATGATTCCATCACCATCTTCTGAGGAAAGATGTCATACTGAGATCCCTCCAGAGTGGACTGGCTCAGTGTAGAAATTCTGGACCCTGAAGTTTTGAACTTCTTCACGGATGATTCAAAAATAGATGGTAGGGTTGGTGGTGGTGCCTTCGGTTAAATAAAAACCTCTCATTTCGTCTCATCTATTGTAGCGTTTTTAAAGCTGAATTAATCGCGATAACGGAGGCCGTGGAATGGTTGAGGTATAATATAGTATCTGTAAGAGATATTCGCATTTTTACAGAGTCAGGCCGATATTAAAACGCTAAGATTATACTTCCTAATACGTAGAATGTAGCCCAGAGCTGTCTCTTATCTCTTAACGAGATGGCAGATTAATTTAACACAAAAAAAAAAAGAAATTGTCCTTGAAAACCTTGACAGATTATTTCAAGGTCATCTAATTTTTTTTTGTTACGTCTCAATATCAAACAAAAATAGATATCGATATAGCATTTTGCGTTCGAATATCGTATCGGATATATCGGAATAACGCAAAAGGTCGTTTCCATTAGTATAGAGCGGAAGTAAGAAATCTAATTAAAAGGTACAATAACAAATCAAAGGTTCTCTAAATCAACATTTCAGTCTGATCCATAATATTGAAATAAAAAATTGTTACAAGTAGACTTCATTCTGTATCCTATAAGATTAGACAAAAATTTTGTTTTTTTTTATTAAAAAAACGAAGATCACAAACAGATATTCTTAGATGAGTTGATGGTGGTTTGGCATTTATTGGAGGCGGGGACCAAAGTTGAGTAGATTAATCTACCAGCTCTGGTCATGTATTTGGCAGCTGCGTGATGGGTACAATTGTGTAACGGGTAACCTGATCATAATTCACAAGTGTACGTGCTGACTCCTTGTGGCAACCACTGGTAACTGACACCACTAGGCAGAATGTAAAGGAGAAAACATTGACAAAAAACCCTAATCTAAGGTGGAACAGCATATGCCGATGGATGAATGGCTGATAGGTCAATCAGTACAAAGTATGCGGACTGTGGATACCAGGCACCGCCGAGTTTTCTTTAGCCTTCCTGTAGTAAAGCTGGGTGACCACCTACAGGCGACTTTCCATTCCCAGCAACTCTTAAGAGTAATATCAAAACAGAAGTCGGGGCAGGGCTAGGGATATACGGGAGTAGTACTGCCCTTTAGAAGTCCTTGGGAACCAGTGCTACTGTCTTTCAGTAGAAGTACTTCCTGCAGTAAACATCTAGGAGGGAGAGCAATGAGCCCAGATAGTATGTATCACGTACCGGCCGGCCGGAAAATGAAGCAGGGCTTGGAAGCACAAACGATCTTTTAGATCGCAGTGCGATGTGGCTAGACGCCATATGGCCCTACAACAATAATATGTATAATAATAATAATAATAATAGATGGGTTGGCAGGCTATCGACGGCTAGGAAAAACTTATTTCTATTTATATTAGGCAAATCTAAACATTTTGTAAATGTAACAAAAACACAGCTTTATATATATTCTTCCTTATAGTTTTTGACTTCCCTTACTCACAAAGTTATTTAATACATACAAAATAAGTTACTATACCTTCTTGCATCGAATTCAACATTTATTTGTGTAAGAAATTAATCCGTTATATTAACAAACCTTTTCTTTGTTTTCAGAATCGATGTGTTTAAGCCACACATTGTAACCAATTCACTATTTCGAAAATATTATTTACGAGGTGATATCCCTATTTGCAAAACCGTCAACAAGGTGGATAAGGATACGGATTTAAAAACTACAACAATATTACAATGGAAGGTACCCCCCAAAGATTTGGATTACATGTATTATTTACCAATATTTTTTGAAGGGTATAGTAAATTAAACGGCAAAATTTCTCAAAAAAATACATTTTCCCATTTTCTTTTTTTTATATTTTTTTAAGATTATGCGAGTCAGAAGATCCATACAAGACATTTGCTCGGGGTGGAGTCACTGATTTACTTAATATCGGAGGTGATAAGGTAAATAATGTTGTTATTGACAAAGTAAAGAAGGGAACGAAATATTGGAACTTATCTAATTGAATGAAAAACTGAAAGGAAATTGTAAAAAAAGAGAAATTGATGTTTTTTCCTTCTGCAATCTTGATTTTTCACCCAATTATATTCCAAAAAAACAAGAAAATGTTGTAAACACATTTTTTATTGGACGGGAAGTTTATTTTAAACTAGATTATAATTACCGGTACTCATTTCAGGTACTTCCTACTATTCCACATCTAATAATTCCCATTAAACAGGCTTTGAACACAAAAATACCCGATGTTATAATGGCAACATTAAATTTAGTGCAAGAATTATTGAAAACTGGTAATAACATTCACAGATTACTTAATTTGAATCACCTAAAATTTGTCTATTTTCCCATAGGGCCATGTGTTGGACAAAGTTTAGTACCATACTATCGTCAACTTTTACCAATATTTAATTTGTTTAGAACTGTTGACGAAGTTGGTGAAGTCATCGAAACAACATTACAAAAATTAGAAGATTACGGTGGGCCCGATGCATTTATTAATATCAAGTATATGGTGCCAACATATGAGAGCACAGTGAGAAATTAAAAGAACATTATAAACATTGGGAATTTGATAAACATTCAGAACAAAATTTAAAAAAAAAACAATTTTTTTGATTAATAAATTGACCAAACATTTATTTAAAAAAGTTGTAATTTATTTTATTGTTTGCGAAAAATTATATTTGGTACTTACCCGAAAATAATTCAAGAAATTTTTCTACACCATAGTTCCCGGGAAAACGATATGTTGGATCTTTCAGCGCACTCATGTTATGTACTTTTATTCGTTTTATCATGAAAGTTATGTTATCGGGTTTTCCGTCATTGTTGAAATCTGGAAAAATGGAAAAAAAAATATTAACTTTGTAATTAAGTATTGTTAAAACATAATTATTCGAGGTATTCTTGACCTAAAAAAATTAAACTTTTAAGTTACAAGGTTTCAACTTAATTTTTAATTAATATTTTATTGGTTAAACATATTTATTTTCTTTTTTAACAACAAAATTAGGTAAATATAAATTGAAATTTTTCATATTGTTCTGAATTAATTAATTCTAAACAAATGAAAAATGATTAACTTAATTACTATGAAGAGCTTTCAATTTATTCTTTAATGCTATCATAAAATAAATAAATTTCTAAAAACGATTCAAATTTCTTCTTTTCAAAGCATTCTTAACTTCAGAATCATAGGAAACATTTTGGAGTATGTATTAAAAATGTTTCTCGGCTGCAAATAAACTGTACTATTGTATTAGAAATTTACCCTCTAGAGACAATTTTTTCAAGAAAAAGTAAAATTTTAATTTTGACCTGACTACGCTGTTCGGTCCGGTATATTGAATATCCCTTTCAAATAAGTTAATTTACATTTTTAATTAAATGAAAAATTATATTTTAAAACTTTCATTATGTAATGATATTTTATATGGTTCATAGCCAATCAGTGCAAGAAATTTGGTTTTTTGCAAGTCTGTATCTTATACTTTGTGGAAAATTCAAATAAGTAAGAATTTATAATAATACACAGTACACATCGCTCATTGCGTGCAAGATAACGATAAGTACTACTTATCGCGTTATTGCATGATTTCATTTTCATATACACTCCCGAGCAACTGAATCGACTAGACCATCGAAACGCATATTTTTTTAAAATGGCTGGATCGATTTTCGAGAAACAACCTTCTTTTGACAGCCTAGTATTTTATCTTTTCAAGGATACCTTTATCGTTAAAATCCATACAGTACTTTTCAAATTAATGCAGTCTTAGCAAAATGCGATGTTTCGGTGAAAACAATTGGCGTGATGCAATCTCCTGTATAATGCCACGTTGATCGATATTTGCCGTCACTTATGAGTCAGACGTTGACCTGAACAAATCTCTACCAGTTTAATTCATTGTTTCCTTAAAATCATGGGGCCCTATTATGAAATGGATCGCATTTCGCATTTTTTGCGATTTTGCGGATGCGATTCGCCTCGTATGTCTGTATTATGAAAAGCGACATCGCATAACGCATTTCTTATAAGAAATTTTAATTTGGAAAATAAAAAAAAATTATTTTGACAAATAAAAATTATTTTTTATTATTTTTAACAAAATAAATTAAATATTTCTTAATAAAAGGCATTTTAATTGTATATTAAACAAACAGAAAAAAATTATTTATTAACAAAATCATTTTGCAAATGCGATATCCGACTGCTATAGACTAGTCGCATTTGTCAATTTCAATTTCGCAAAAATGCGCTATCGCATTTTATAATAAGCCACCAAGAGCGCATTTTTTGCGAAAATGTCGTTTTATAATACCCAAATGCGATATCGCATGAAAATGCGAAATCGCATTTTTTCATAATAGGGCCCATGGATACCACTCCAGAAAAATCCGCACAAGTTGTTGCTTTATTGCAAGAAGGACGCAATCAACAAGAAGTCGTTCGTCAGCTTAACATGAGCCAATCTGCTGTCTATTCAGAAGGTTTCAGGAAACTGGTGCCTTCAATCGAAGACCACAAACCAGCCGGTTTCGGTGTACATCAGAGAGGGATGATCGATTTATCGTCCTAACTTCACTGCGAAATCGCCATCTCACGGGCGTCGATGTGCAGCAGGAGCTAAGACAAGTTCGAGATGTAGCTGTTAGTCAATGGACAGTAAGAAGACGCTTAAACGTAAACGCTTACCGTGTATGGTGTGGGCTGGCATATCGTTTGAGGGAAAAACAGATCTTGTTTTCGTACCTGGTGGAGGCCGTGAAGGAGGTCTGACCGCTGAACGATATATCGAGGGCATTCTCTTGGATCATGTAGTGTCCTATGCAGGATATATAGGGGAAGATTTCATATTGATGCATGACAATGCCCGGTGTCACACAGCTCGAACCACTCGACAGTTCTTGGATGAGGTCGGACTCGAGACGATGAGGTGGCCAGCATTCAGTCCAGACATGAATCCAATTGAGCATTTATGGGACGAACTAAAACGGAGGGTCCGAGCTAGAAATCCGGAACCATCTAACATCAGTGACCTGAAGATTGCGTTAGAGGAGGAGTGGGGTGCGATCCCCCAAGTATTTGTCAAAACCTTAATAAGGTCAATGGGGAACCGCATGCGAACTGTTGTAGACGCAAGGGGTGGCCATACTTATTATTAACCAATAAAATTATTTTTGTTTTGCTTGAGTTTTTTGTTGTAATTTAATTTTAAACACCCCTAATATTTTTTGCTTAATCATCAATTTTGGTTGCGTTTACATTCAAAATTCATTACAAAAAAAAGTACTAAACCAATTTTCATAAAAGTAGTGTCATTTTAAAGCAAAAATATCAGGCTTTCAAAAAAATAATGTCTTATGAAAATAGGTTTGACCGTTCTAACAAAAATCGCCCTTATGTGAGCGCTTAAGGTTTTAGTCGATTCAGTTGCTCGGGAGTTTAGTTCAGAGAGAGCAGTATATTCCAGTTTAACTCATTTTTTAAAACCGGTCCTCCCGAGGGATGCTGTATAACTTTCCAATAAAACGATATGTCATTTTTAATTTTTTGTTCCAGTTATAAATACTATAACTTGAGTTATAGTTTTTAAAATGATTATTATATGAATTTCTCGAAAATGGCCAATTAGGAAGGAATCTAACCGTTTCTTAACCGATTATGATGAAATTCAGTTTGCCCAACGGAAATGGGATTCTAAAATTATGTTTGCATAAAGTTCTGAAAAATTTCAGGCCACATTCCAGAACTGTTTCTAAATATCATTTTAGAGTCCCATTTTCATGGTACAAATCGGATTTCGTCACAATCTGTTGAAACACAGCCACGTCCTTCCTAACTGACTGTATTCCAGCACTGCTTCTAAATTCCATTTTAGAATCCCGTTTCCATCGTACAATTCGAATTACATCATAGTCCGTTCAAAAACAGCCAAGTTTCTTATTGGTCCTATTTTAGAACTTTATCTAAAATTCAATTATAACTCTATTTCCAACGTATATGCTGAATTTTATCATAATCAGTTAAGAAATGGTTAGATTCCTTCCTAATTGGCCATATTCCAGAACTTCATCTAAAACTTACTTTATCCCATTTATCGATCCCATTTTCATTATGCCTGAATCCATTATCCTGAATTTTATCATAACCGGTAAAGAAATCCCCAAGTTCCTTCCAAATTGGCCAATTTCCAGAGCTTTATGTAAAAATCATTTTAAAAAATGGAGGTGTGGCCAACACACGACTTTCTTTTACGAGCAGCGAATTTTAAGAAACTATTATAATGCAAATTTCTTGCAAAATTTATTAAGATTGTTTTATTTTTTCATGTTTTCTGTAAATTGTCTATTTTTGAAATGTTTATAAAATAAATTTTCTGTTTCACGGAATATGGGAGCTGGGACCCCAAATATTTTGTAAGAGATTAATGAAGAATTGAAGATATATCTGTTTTGAGGTCCCCTGAGTCCGAAAAAGTGGGTTTCGAAATTATGTCTGTCTGTCCGTTTGTCCGTCCGTCTATCAGTCTGTGTCTTCTCTATAGCCCAGATGGCTTAACCAATCGATCAAAAACTTTAGATTTAAGCTTTACTTATGTAAAAGAAAGTAATAAAAAATTATAAATTTGTAAGAAGTTTGCGTAATTGGTTTCTCAAAATTCCCTGTTCGTAGAAGAAATGTGTTGGCCACACATCAATTTTATTTTTTTTATAAAATTTTTTAATTTTTTTTTTTAATTTTTTTTTTTTAATTTTTTTTTTTTTTAATTTTTAATTTTTTTTTTTTTATTTTTTTTTTACTTTTATTTTTTGGAAACATTTTGTTTTAGTAGTTTTTTGTAAACCTTATACTTTTTGAGATATTTGCAAAACAAATTTTCTGGCTCAAGGGAGTGGCCACTTCCGGTTGCCCGATTTGGACTAAAATTCACTGGGGCCTTCCAATTTATCAAAAAAGCTTAAATCTGAAGTTTCAGCTGGATTGGTTAAGCCATCTGGGCTGTAGAGAGGACACAGACTGACAGACGGACAGACAGACTGACAGACAGACATCATTTCGAAACTCACTTTTTCGGACTCAGGGGACCTCAAAACAGATAAATCTTCAATAATCTCAAGGTCGAAAATTTTCATGATTACTATACTTTATTTTACTTCGTAAAAGAAAGTAATAACATTTTCATCGTGCATGCTCAATTTCACCATAATCGGTTAAGAAATAGCAAAATTCCGTCCTAATTGGCCTGAATTGTATTTGAAAATCTGTATTCGAGATATGCAAATTGTCTGCATTCGATTTTAAGCATTAGTCGGAAATAAGAGACAGGTTTAGCCCCAATTAGTCCCCCTTAAACCGACCCTGTTGTACGATTGAGTGCTCCAAGAGCGATCAATGATCAATCACGGTGATGCTCTCTTATAACTCGCCGTGATCATCACTTTATACCATATTTCGTAAAAAATAACGAAAAAATGCGAATATTGTAATTTAATCCTATGAAAAACAAATTTAAAAAGCCAAAGGGATTTTTTTATGCTTTATACTTCTGTTTCATGTTTTTATCGTGCCACCTGAAATAAAATTTTTCGATTGATTACGCAAAGTACAAATAAATGAAAAATCGGGAAATTCCGGGATTTCCCAGTCACACTTTTATAATGAAAACAAGATCCCAAAATTCCGTTTGAGAATCCCTAAATTAAATATAACGTGTTTTGTGGTTTCAATAAGGTACTGTAACCTTTAATTAATAATTCTTCGTAATTAACTTACGATGGAAACTACGGCGGCTCAAGTATATAATAATTTTTTTCCTATACCGATTTGAGCTAAAAGGTTACTAACACTAAACAAATTGAAAACCGGGAACTCCTGTGAAATTTTTAATTTTTCACACTAGTCAAAGGTCCGTGTTGTTCTCCAGAGCTTCAAACCATAGATGTCTTCGTCATGAAGTCAAGCTTTATTTGTGATAAAGCCTAATAACATTTATTTTGTACTTGCAGAACCATTTGCGTGCTACGGCACGGATTCTGAGTCCGAGTTCGCGACAATATTCTGCGGAAAAATTTTCAGCGAGCAAAGTAGTCAAATTATTCGATCAAAGTAGTCTATTTCGTAAACAAATTTCCCCTTCCGAATAAAATATTTTTAAATCGAATACAATCCTGCTGATACAATCACCTATGGTTTGCGAATATTCACAAAGGGAAATTTTTTGTTTCATGCCATTGTGTTAGAAAAATTTTGAATTTGTATTACCAAATAATTTTGTCAATTTAGACATTTCTAGACGTCAATAAAAAATCATAATAAAAACCATAAAGTATTCACATAGGAAAAATATTTCAGCTTGCTTTGTTTATCGGTGGATTGAAAATGATCCTAAACAAAATAAGGGAAATTTTTACTTTTTTTTTGTAAATGCAAAATTTGCAATAGAAAAAGATGTAGGCATGACTACTTTTGATTGCAAATCGTAAGCTTGATTCGCGAGATCGGTTAATTTTCCCTAGCTATTTGTTACAATGCTATGAAGTTAGCAATTGATTACTTTTGCTCAAAAATTTGTATATTTTTCTTAGTAGGCTATTTTTGTGAATTGTTTCGTATTTTAGTTAATTCCTGTCATATTTTGTCTTTTTCTTATTAAATTGTTTTTCTAATTAAACCCGTTTCATTTTCGAATCATTTTATTCATTTAAAGTTTTCACGGGCCTAATTTTTTAGCAATTTTTTCCCATTTGGTATTTCATTTTGTAAATTGTTTTATGTTTTGGTAAGGGATAAAAAATGTCTTTATCAAGACTAAACGTTTTGAACATGCTAAACGGAAATTTGACAATGTTAGTCAAAAACATAATTGTCTCCCAATTCCCGCTACATTCATAATCACATTGCAAAAATTTCATGTATAATATATTATATACATACTTTGCATTATACATACTTGGCTTTGTAATTTATTACAATATTTTAATTATTTTATTTCGCACTTACAAACGTAAAAAGTCGACTAACAACAAAAAATCGCACAACACCGGCCACAACACCGGCCACAGCAGAAATAAAAACAAAATTTAAACAAACGTCAAAAAAATAGAAAAACAATTTATAATGGGCAAGTTATTGCTCGTTATATTTCTATTTTGGTTGATGGAGTTGGTATGCGTGTCGGATATTTTGCTCAAAAGATAAAAATATTTTATCTCGACCAGGAGAAATAGGGGAGGTACTTTTGGTTATTTGAATGATTTTATTGGTTGACGCACGGGTAAAAATTAGCTAGGGTAAAAAACCGACCTCGCGAACCAAGCTGTATTGTAAATTTGTCTATGGTTGCGTAGACAAATTTATATCCCGATATGTATTTTTTTTCAATGTATACTATCCGTGTTAAAAAATTTAAAATAGATTGCAATTATTCGCAAAGGAATTCCAAGTGGAAACCCACAGTCAGATTTAAACTCTTCTGGTTCTTCTCTATCTTCGCCACAAAATAAAGTGAAAACCACAAAAAGGAAAACAAACATGAATAACTGGCAATTTAAATTATCGTCATGTTTTATGATTTAAAGTTGACTACAATAAAAAATTATGTTGAAAATGCAATACTGCGATATGTAGAGTTACAATAGTAAAAAAAAAAAATTTCTTATAAAAACTACAGCTCGACTTACAATTTAAAAATTTAAAATTTTCCCAATCAAAAAAATTATAACTAGTACTTAGATTACTGTTTTAATAAAATTGTACACGGTGAGTAACGCGTTTACCTTTTAAACTAATTTTTTAAAATTTTTTAAATGATTTGCTAAATTGTCAAGAGAAATGAACCATTTGCAGTACAGAATATTTTTAATTAAACGTGTATCCAAAAAGTTCTAGTTGAAACACCTAAAAAGCGTTCTCCTGAAAATTGTCAATTTTGACTTATCGTTTTATTGCACGAAGTGAGCGACATATAAAGGTAATATACTCAGCAGTTTTTTTTATTTTACTCCATATAAAACCGGAGAACTTGCAGATACTAAAATATCGTTTCATGCATTTCCGAGTAACAATATTTTTTGTAAACAATGGATGCTTTTCTGCCGCAGAAAAGACCAGGGCCCTATTGCACCAACTACTTATCACTTATTACTTATCAACTTATCATAAGTTATTTTTTTTGATAATGATAAGTGTTTCACCAAAAGTAAAAAAATTTCACTCACTTATCAATTTAAAAACTTATCGAATTTTCATAATGATAAGTGATAAGCGTTGCGCATTAGAATGTCTCTGACTTATCAAATGACAAATTATCAAATTTTTATGATAAGTTGTAATGATGTAGGGTGGAACTTGGCTATTTATCATGAGTAGGGTGGAACTTGGCTATTTATCAACCGATTAGGGTGAAACTGGATTTTAGATGAAGTTCTGGAATATAGCCATGTATGATGGAACTTGGTTCAACCGATTAGGATGAAACTCGGCATGTACAATGAAAATAGGATTCTAAAATGATTTTTAGATGAAGTTCTGGAATATGGTCAAGTTCCATCATAATTAACCATATTCCAGAACTTAATCTAAAAATCATTTAAGAATCCCATTTCTATCGTGCATGCTCAATTTCATCAAAATCGACTAAGAAATGGCCAAGTTTCTTCCTCATTGACCATAAACCAGAACTTCCTCTAAAACTCATTTTAGAATCCCATTTTTTTTTAGCCAAGTTCCTTCCTAATTGGCCATAAACCAGAACTTACGCTAAAAATCATTTTAGAAACCCATTTCCACTGCCCCGTTTAATTTCATCATAACCGATCAAGAAACAGGTAAGTTTCACTTTAATTGGCCACTTTCCAGAACTTTATCCAAAAATCATCAGTTTTTAACAGACTTCCGTCATGCCACTACAATTTGTAGCTCTTATCAATTTATTTGAGTAGTGAAATTTTTCTTATTGATAGTTTGGATAAGTTATCATTAAAGTAGTCGATTATTGATAAGTTAAAACTTTTGGTGCAACAGAACTACGAAAAACTTATCAAAGACCTCAAACTTATCGCTTATCAAAATATTACTTATCATTTATCATTTCGCGAATTGGTGCAACTTAATTTTGATAAGTGAGTGCTTATTACTTATTATAACTCAATAAAATACTTATCAAATTTCAATTTGGTACAACAGAAAATTATCAAAAGTTATGATAAGTTGATAAGTAATAAGTGATAAGTAGTTGGTGCAACAGGGCCCAGATCAATACAAAAAATGCTCGAATTTGCTCGAAGCATTTTAGATCGGATTATTTCATAACGCAAAACCCAGTGTATGTGCAACATGGGATAGAAATAAAGGCGCCAATTAAACGACACGTAGCCCCATGGGTTTTTTTTGCCGATGCAAAAGCGGCTAAATTTATCAACGCCTCGAAATATCAGAAGCAAGAAACGAACTTCACCAAAAAATATCGAAGCATTAGAGACCGAAATCGGTACTAGTGATTCTACATCAAATAATTTTGAAGTTAATTCTCCAGATCAAATAAAGAGTATACAACCAATCTCAGTTGGTAAAATCGATGTGATTACATTAAAAAAAATGATGTGCTAAAATTGACGTTTACCCGGGAATATTGCAGTGCGTATTAAACATAATGAAACAAGTAGATATGACAGTTATTGAGAAAATCTGCGTGCTTTCATTTGACGAAATGAAGGTGAAAGAAAATCGTGTACAACAAGACGAAGGACGAAACCCTTAAAGCAGCGAAATATGTACAAGTCGCAATGGTACGAGGTATTTTTGGAAATTGGAAGCAGCCAATCCACTATAAGTTTGACCAAAAAATGACCCAAAGTATTTTTTTTATTTGAGATTATAAAATCCAGTGAAAACTGTGGATTTCGTGTAGTAGTAATCTCTGTCTGTGATTTAAGAGGATCAAATCAGGGATTATTTCAAGATTTAAATGTCACAGTACAAACAACTCTTTCTATAAATCCGTTAGACGATTAAAAAAAAAATGTATATGTTCGCTGATGTACCACACCTAATGAAATTAATTCGAAATAACTTCGATAATAATAACGGGTTTGAAATTGATGGAGAAGTCATCAATAAAAACGTCATTGAAGAACTACATAATTTCTAAAACGAATAACAAATCCGACCTTAGCATCGCTTATAAAATTTCAGCGGCAAATTTAAACGTGAGAGGCGCAGAACGGCAGAAGGTTAAACTGGCAACCAAACTTTTCTCTCACACTATCTTAACTTCAATTATTCGTGCTGGAAGCTTAGGATAGATGACATCAGAAAATTGGCTGAAATGCGCTGAATTTTTCAAACAGGTAAGCAAGCATCACCAATTTAACAACATGTATGTTTAACAACATACAATAACATATGATAACACTTTAGGTTAATGATTGGTTTGACTGTCTTAATGTAAGAGTGCCATACAAAGACAGTCGACAGCATGTACAGGGAGTTGGAATTTCGAAGCCAACACAACTTGAAACTGTGCAGCAAATGTCTGATGTTATGTTGAACATGCGTGTCTAAGGGAAGCGAAACATGATGCCATTCCAAAAAGGTATTTGGTAACTAAAATTTACTATAGGTGTAATTATGACCAACAACGCACTTAGATTGCTGTATAAAGATTTAAAATCTCAATACGACGTGCCATACCTGCTGACCTACCGCCCAAACCAGGATGTACTCGAAAACTTTTTTGGAGTTATTCGAGCCAAAGGGGGTCTCTAAGATCATCCAGATCGACTTGAATTTATGTATAGACTGCGCTCATATATTCTTGGCAGAAATGAGGGTAGCCTATCATTAAACGGCAATACTATGGTAGATGACACGCTAGTTTTGGAAACGGCTGACACTTTGAGCAGCAATTTCTTCAAAAGTTTAAATAGGGGAGTAAATATACCAGAAGAAGCGCCTGAAGACGAATTGAAATCTTTCCAATACGACGGGTTAGAACATTTAGCTGGTTATATTTGCCATAAAATTAATAGCTCAGAACTGGTTATAGATAATGATGCACTCAACACACATAAAGATAGTTCGTTTACATGGACAAATCAATTATCAGAAGGTTTTCTCCAAAAACCGACTGAAAAAATGATGCAAGAGATGCAAGAACTGGAATTCATTTTCTAACAATTCAATGGTGACCACATTTTATATTGTCGGAATTATATAAAAACGCTGATGGAATTATCATTACATGTTCCTTCTGAACACAAAATAAAAGAATTATTTTTTTGATCTCGAATGTATTTTAGGATCAAACATGCTAATACTAGCATAATAGACAACAGCAGGATAAAGCAAAGAAAATCAAATAAAACAATTTCATAACATAAAAATCTGTTTTAATTTATTAATTTTATAATATGATTGAAAACCTCCATCCGCTAGTTTTTTACTATTTCTTTAATCCAAATCGTTATTAACATAATTAAATCATCATTTACAGTTTTCTACTACTATCCGTAATACATGATACAATAAAATTGTAACGATTTCCGCCATATTGAAACTTGTGGCATATAGTACACTACGGCATATGATACACTATAGCATATTTCAAAACGGCATATTTCAAATCGGCATATGGTACACTATGGCATATTTGAAAACGGCATATTTTAAAACAACATATGGTACGTAACGGCATAGGATTGGCCACATTTTACTATTTTTCAAAAGGCTACTTCTAAAATCTTTTTTCCAAAATCTTGTCACCAAAAACTTGTTTACTTTTATATATGAACAATAGTTATTTATGGTACTAGCGAGCAAAGAGAGAGATACCATATTATCCAAAAGGGATAAGTTTGTCCCACGAGACGATAGCCGAGTAAAAATTCATATTATGAGGTTTTCATGAGCTATTCCAAATTGCTTCTTCTCATTCCATTAATTTACTTCCTACAAGAATTTTTTCAGATTTCGAACTAGCTTCAGTTTCTGCACTAAACAATTTCCTGCCGGATGTAATTTTTAAGGGTTGTTTATTTCATGTTACCCAAATTATTTGGCGAATAGTGCAGAAAGAAAAATTGGCTTCCAGATATGGTAACGACGTAGATTTTAATATTAAGATTCGAATGCTGGCTGCCTTAGCCTTCTTTTCACCTGATGAAATTTGTTATTATTTATCTAAATTAGAGGATGTTTTGGATGAAGGTGAAAAAATTATTGCATCATGGATAAATACAAATTATTTTTCGGGCCGTGCTGGTAAAAACAATAAACCGCCACGATATAGTCCCAATTTTTGGTCTATTGCTGACTCGTTTGAGAACAACTTTCCACGAACTCAAAAAAATTTAGAGGCTTGGCATAAGGAGGCTGCAAGTTGTTGTTGGCAAATTGCATGTTGGACTTTATATGCTAATAGATGAATTAGGCAAAGAACAAATATTTATTAAAAACCTAATCGACAAAATGAGATCTGGTGAACAATTATTTCCAAATAAAATATCTAGAAAAAGAAAAAAACTGAAATATATCATGATAAATCGACGGCCTAAAGAGGAAACGTCTTCCCTTAAAGGCATCGAAAATAATATAGCTCTTTATTGATTTGTAGCACTAATCCATTAAATTTAGTTTAATTTTTATCATATTTTTTCTAACATATCATTTTACTCATTTTTCAATATTATATTTGGTAGTCGATAGAGAAATTTGGTTAGACACTTAGTGTATTTAATTTCGTGGTAAAATCTATTGGGTGTGTGGTAACATTGCACATAATATAACCTGTTTTATTTTTAACTTTAAAAAAAGTATTTATCAAATTTGAAAATGGTCAATGGTAACGAACAGCCAGCAAGCAACACCCAAACAGACACAAAGAAAATGGAGCAAGACAAACAAGAACCCTTGGAGGTATCAGTTGCACGCAGCGTGATTAAGTTGCAACCATTTTGGCCGAACAAATCACAAAATTGGTTTATGTTGGCCGAAATAACGTTCGACCTCCAAGCGGTAAAAACGGAAGAGCAAAAGTACTTGCATACGCCCTCGTCATTGTCGCCGGAGACCTGCGACAGTATTTCCGATTTTTTGTCTGACCCCCGACCACAGATCACTAAACAAAATTGAAGCAATTGTTGTTGGAACGATTAGCGCCGTCGTTTGAGAGGCAGTTAGAGGCCCTCATCACGGATCAAGACCTGGGTGACCGTAAGCCATCCGACGCGCTACGGCGGATCCGTCCACTCGCAGGCAACAATTTCATGGAAAAAATTATAAAGTCGCTATGGATTAAAAAAATGCCTGAGATCATAAAGATTGCTCTTGTCGCTCAACCCGATACTTTGGAAATTGGCGCTTTAGCCAAGACGGCTGACAAGACGTATGAGGTCATTCACATCGGCCAACAACAATCAAATGTATCACAAGTTTCTTATCGGCAATCCCGACCAACTGTTCGTTTTTATCGTGCTCCGCCCACCAGTCAAACCCCTGACTCGCTGGCATCTAGGCTCGCTCGGCTCGAGTCCAAAATGGATGACTTGTTTCGAAACCGGAGCAACACGAATAACAAGCGAGAATCATCTGGTACACGATCGCGATCCCGCAGCTTCAGCAACTGCTCTCGCCGTCACGGCAGATGCTGGTAACATGTGAAATTCGGTCCAGCTGCGAAGAAATGCATCCACCGTGCAATTTCTCATCGTCACAACAGTCTACGTCTCACAACATTAGTGTTGTTCAAGATAGTTAAAAAAACTGTCACAACACGGGGTCGGGACACGGATAATAAATAACCTTTATACGTCTCGGTTATTCGTAATTTATCGAATAAACCGAATTACTTATCTTGTCGGCACTGGTGCTGAGCTCTCAGTAATTCCAGTGTACAATTTCAAAAGCGAATACACAATTCTGAAAAGAAATACAAATCTAGTTTTATCGGCCGCCAATGGCCCTAACATCCAAACTTACGGCACAAAGTTGCTACAGTTGGATTTGGGACTAAAACGAACCTTCACGCATGCTTTTATATTAGCTGCTATGAATCGTCCCATCATTGGCGCCGATTTCTTGTGCAAATACGAACTATTGGTTGATCTCAGGAATAAACAGCTGGTTGATTCAGCGACAAAGCTATTAATCAATGCCACAATGGTTCACGTCGACACACCGACTCCGATCCATTATTCCATCAACAACGGCTACGGCACTCTGCTTAAAAGTTTATAAGAGAATACTAGATCAAGTTCGCCATAAAGCCGCATTTACGGAATTTCAGCATATGGTGGAATTAGGGATTTGCAGACCATCTGCATCTCCCGTATCATGCCCATTACACATGGTTAAGAAATAAGATCATGATTGGAGTCCATGTGGGGATTATCGGCGTTTAAACACGGTAACAATACCGGATCGCTACCCGATACCTCATATTCAAAATTTCTCCATGCACTTGTATGGATGCAAAATTTTCTCCAAGATTGATTTGGTCAGAGCTCATCATCTGATTCTCGTCTCACCTGATGATGTTTTCAAAACGGCAATTACAACTTCTTTTGGCCTGTTCGAATTTACTCGAAGGCCGTTTGGATTACGTAATGTCGCTCAAACATTTCAGCGTTTTATGAACGAAGTCGTTCGTAACTTAGGCTTTGGTTTCGTCTACATTAACGATATTCTTGTGGCATCACAATCTGAGGAACAGCACAAACTCCACTTAGAACAAAGCTTGCTGAAATACTCGTACCAGTTCACAACCATCTGGCCGAACTTCTACGTAAGCCAAAAACGCCTAAGAATTTCTCTCCACGTCGCTTAAGGCTGAAGTTGCGAAAACAACACTGCTTGCACATCCACTGAGCGATTCAAAGCTTAGTTTAACTACTGACGCATCTAACACTGCCGTTGGGGCAGTACTGCAACAGTATAACAATGAGTGTTGGGAGCCATTGGGATTTTTCTCGAGGAAATTATCGGATGCTGAAAAGAAATATTCCGCATTCGATCGGGAATTACTCGCGATATATCTGACAGTGAAACACTTCAGATATTTTGTCGAATGTCGGGAATTAACGATTTTTACCGATCATAAACCTCTGACTAGAGCAATTCAATCTAAAACTGAACGTAATCCGAGGCAAGCTCGCCACTTGGATTATATTAGTCAATTTACCACGGACATTCAGCATGTTCACGGACACGACAACGTTGTTGCAGATACACTCTCTCGCACAAGGGACAATCAAACGGCTGCAGTGGACACTCAGCGTTGTACATCCATCAGTTTTCCATATTTCACTTTCAGTGGTTAATTTTTTTTAAAGAAAACGCCATTGTGGTTTTCAAATTTTCTTCTCAAATCTCCCATGAGCTGCAGTCGCTAGATCTTAATGCGTTTGGTTGAACGAAAACCTTCTTCAATTGTGCCTCAGCGAATTAGATGAAAACAAATGCAGGTACTATTAACAAGCTAAAAAATGTTGAACAATCAAAACTTTTGTGATTTCTTTTAACTTAGGTAAACAAATTCGAATTTACGATATACCCGATTTGGTTAAAATTGCGTTAGAACAAGCTTTTTATAGACAAAATATATAATGGCTTCCACAACATTTCTGGACTGGTTAATCAGAAAAAATGAAAAAAACCAGTCATTTATAATGTATCTACCGAAAAAGTAGAAATATCAAAATCCCCCCCATACTTTAACCCAAGAGTCATACAAAGCGTGAAAAAATGAAAACCTTCCTTGAGTTTTCTATGTGGTAGTTTGGTTTCGTACTGAAAAGTTTGCACGAACAAAAGTTCGGTCTACTCTTCAGGTAGCTACGACAAAACTACAAAATAAAATTCTAACTTCATACATTAAGTATAAGGCAAAAACGTACTGACCTAGCGAATTATATTCACTAAATAAAAAACTCTAAGAAAACCATCATTTATGTGTGTTTTGTGCCCACTTGTTGTGCAAACTTTTCAGTACGAAACCAAACTACCACACAGAAAACTCAAGGAAGGTCTTCATTTTTTGGGGTCGCTACGCTTTGTCGGGGGGAGGGGGGATTTTGATATTTCTCTTTTTATTTTTTAGATAGATATATTATAAATGATTGGCCTCCTCATTTTTTCTGATTAACAAGTCGAAAAATGTTGTGAATGCCATTATTGTTAATATATTTTGTCTATAATAATCCGAAAGAATTTTATTGATTTTAGTACAGACAATTTCTTTCTACTTTTAATTTTCTGGCCAAAAATTCAAAAATTGTTACGTTTGTACCCATCTTACCCTACCTCTTGAAAACTTGAAACAAAAACCGAATTCATGCTAATACCCTAGTAACATAGTATTGATGAATTCATTGATTAATTCATTAGGAAATTCTTGCTTACCAATTTAATGAACGATACATGGGCTTGTGATGTAAATTCACTTATTTACTTGCCTATATAATACTCTCTTATAATGAATGCATTGACGAACAACGTGTGAATTTCAGTTGGAATTTCTTTATTACCGAACCAATGAATTTATTAAGGAATATATACAGAAATTTCATGAGTTATTAAATCAGTGAATTCATACATAACTTCATCAGAAATTTCAATAGGAATTTCATCAATGATCGAACCACTGACATAATAGGTATAATTTTAACAATTAAAGTTTTTATTTTTACTGGGAAGCAAAATTCATTTATATGTACATAAATAGATTTAATGTTTAAATTTCTAAGTTTATTTTAAAATTCATTTCATATTTCATTCATTAAAATAATATTATTTTGTTTATTTAAATTTTCTTTTTTATGATTTTGATCCTTCTGTTTAATCCTAAGGATTCAAAAATTTTTTAACCAATTGGTAACTAATATACATACATGCGTACCTTATTTTAAGCTAAGCTATTTGATTTATTAAACCAATTTCACACGCTATTGGAAATGAATTGATCAATTTCAAAAATGCAGTTTTTTTGTTTGGAATAATAACAATGAAAACTGATTGTCATCAATAAAATCATCATGAGGATCACCGAAAGGCTCATCATATGTTTCCTTTATATTTTGTGTATCACACAATTTTTGTTTTATAATTATTATCTTGATACTCATCGAAAGATTCATCAGAAGTATCATCATAATATTTACATTTTTATTATTTTATAAAAACACGATCAAAGCAATCTTGGTTAATTGTATGCATGTAGATTTTTTGTAAAATAGTATTTGTGAACTGATGAACTTTTGTTACCAGGGTATAGACTTGTGCCTGCAGAATTTATTGATCTTGAATTTCATTTTTATTTGAAGATTCTAGGTAACTCACCGTGCCCCATTTCATCTCCATTCTCATTTACAATATTTTATATATTACTGATATTATCAAAGAACAAAATGGAATAATTAAAGTTAAAACAAATTATTACTAAAGTCTACAAAGTTAGTAACTTTATGTAGTAAATGTATTAATTATTTATCGTTACACGTACCTGTATTTTTGTATATCGTATTCGCCCGCTGAACATGCCTCGTAATTGCCTCTATACTAGCCTCATCTGAACCCATTTTTTGGAAAAACGTATGATCGGCTTGTAAATATAACATACACGTACTCTTGCGTTCGTGCATATTTCGGCCATTATGACTGTTATCATTACTATTATCAATATAGTTACTACGTAGATTTAAATTAACATTGGCATTTGTTAGATGCGAATCAGGATTGTAATTATTAAATAAAATATTTGGTTTTTTCGTTGCCCCATTTTTTGTTATAATTTCCACGTGCGTTTTATGACTTGGACGTGACATATTCACCCGATTATTATTATTATTGTTATTATTATTATTACTATTATTAACATCATAATTATTTATTAATACATTATTACGATTATTATTGTTACTATTTGTTGTTATAAAAGTATTTCGTAAATTATAATCACTATTTGGATTGTAAGAATTTACCAAAATATTTTTTCGATTTAATAAAAGATTTCTATTGTTAGTTCTCATATTATTGTTATTATTATTGTTATTAAAATTATAATTGTTATTATTGCTGCCACCATTCGTTTCATAATTATTATTTCTATTGTTGTTTGTATTTGCACTTAGTACACTAAAATCATCATTATACGGAACATCGAGGTCTAGTGGAAGTGGAGGATTTTGGCTTTCAGTCATCTGAAAAAAATAAAAATAAAAAATAAATATAAACATACAAATATAATAATAATTACTGTTTTGCTTATTATGATATTGCGTAATATTCTAAACTCTTACATAAAAAAAAAATCAGAATCGCGATTGAATAAGAACTCCGTAAAAGCAATGACAATTTTTTTTTTTGAAATTGGTGTCACGGTTGCTGCTTTAGAAAATGTATTAAGTGTTCTCACGAATATATTATGAGCCAATTTCAATAACGAGGTTCTTTCGAACAAATATCAGACAAATTTTGAAAAAAATATTGTTTAATTAATTACACAGGAAAGAACAAAAATGTAATTGGTTGTGGTTACAATATATTATTCATACTTAATCATATTATGTCAAGCAAGATATGTGTAGTTACATTTTAACTGAGTTCAATAAATTCTTAATTAGTTTTCTTTACAGTTCAAGCTTAGTGTTTTGTCGTGTGTTTGTGTTGTTCGATAAATCGATTTTGCTTAAATTTGGTTCAACTAAACAAACAAAATTCTTCAGTTTTTAATTAAAGATCTTATCCCAAATGTTATTTTAAATTGAAGACTTTATGGAAGGAAAAAACAATAGAATTAACGAAATGTTGTTACCTTTTAAATGATCAAAAATTTGGTTCAAGAAAAGAGAACATTTTTCTAAAAGTAAAACAACAATTTTAACAAAAATGAAACAATTCTATAATCAAATAGATTAGTGTTTGTTTAGGAGATTCTGTAAAAAATACTGAGGTTTTGCAAAAGAGTTTTTTTTTTCTGCAGCTATGCAGGTAATACATGTGAACTTTATCCTACACAAGTAACTTTCCTAAAACAACCATTCTTCAACTATTAAGCGTATATATTTTATACTAACTTTTAAGGCGAAGATAAATTCAAGATAAAACCAAAATCTACAACAATTCAAGTTCAAAATCGAAGACAAGTTGAACTCAAATAGCCCTTTTAAGTGACTAAAAAGAATCTTAAACAAAACAATTTGGCTAGTTAAGGCCTAATTTCTTTACTACACTATTCTGATTTTGATGTTGAAAGGCCGAATGTCAGAAGGCCGAACGTCGAAAGGCCGAACGCCGAAATGCCGAATGGGTCGGAAGGCCGAATGATGAAAGGCCGAATGTCGAATGGCCGAATGTGTCGAAAGGCCCAATGTCGAAAAGCCGAATGGGTCCAAAGGCCGAATGTGTCGAAAGGTCGAATGTTGAATGGCCGAATGTATCGAAAGGCCGAATGTAGAAAAGCCAAATGGGTCGGAAGGCCGAATGTATCGAAAAACCGAATACGTCAAAAGACCGAATGTCGAAAGACCGAATGTCGAAAGGCCGAATTTTCATGAAATTTTCCTTCACTTAATTGATCGAAATGGGGTTGGTCATGAAACCTCGACGATCGTTATGTCGAAATCAAAATGTTGAATTAACCCTTAACGGCCACACTTCGCTCCCGTAACATAGCGGCCACACTGGGGTGATTTTTCACGCCAGTCACAAAATCGAACTAGAAATGCACTATATATGGTGAAATCGAACTAGAAATGCACATATATGCTATATATGGTGCGACAAGTATGATTTTCGTAGTTTTTGATAACTTAAATTAAGGTGATTTGGCCTGGGGTACATATTCACCCCTTGTGGCCGCTAAGGGTCAATAAAATAGCGAATTTCAAAATAGCGAAAGTTCAAAAAGGGCAATTCAAAACCTTAAAAATGTTATCTCGAATCTCGAATAATAAAAATAATTTTGTAAATATTATTTACGGCGCCGCAAATAATATTACAAAAGTATTTTTATTATTCGAGGTTCAAGAATACAAATCACCTAAATTTATTGTTTAATGATCGAGCGTGTTACAAGTATACTTCTTTCTATACAACTATATTTATGTATGATCCAAGTTAATTAATTTCATATAAATTACCAAAAAAATTAAAACGATCCAGGAATAATTATGAAATGTCACTGTATACATATGTATGTATTCTGTTTATGCAAAACAAAAAATTCTAATGAATTTACGTCAAAACAAATTCAGTGTACTTGCGAATTTTGAGCTTTACGTTTAAGTATTTACGTTTTATCACAGCTCTAATGCAAGGGAATCGGAATTTACTCGTACCAATAGCAATCTAAAATCGGTTACCAAAAATTTCAATACTACACCGTCACAGGCGATAAAAAATTCCATAGTCGAGACTCCAGAGGATTGCGGGGTGTACCTATACGTAACGGTTTAATGGAAATTGTAAAGGCGAATTATTTATATTGAAAGAATCCGACTTAATGAGTAAAAAATAATTTTACTTGGAACACATTCTAGCTTACACACTTTGGGTGAATCAGATTGCTGGCTAATAGACGGAACTTTCCATGTAGTTCCATTAATTATACGAATGTGTGCCCTTAATATTTTGCTTGGAAAATAGCAAAACTTATACTCAGTTCTTTTATGAACTATCTAAACTTGCTTGTGATTGGAACATTAGAATAGCCCCACGCATCATAATTTCAGATTTCGAGAAAACGATTAAATATGCCGCTGAAGAATTCTTTCCAACAACAGAGTTTCATAGATGCCTGTTTCATTTCATGTTGGAATTATTCAGCTTGCATTGAATACGAATGATAAAATGTTTAGCATTTGTACCGGCAAATGAAGTCTCCAGATACTTCTCATCGTTTTATTCGAGTGCTAAAGATAAGGATGTCAACCGTTTAGCTTGTTGGATCAAAGAAATATATTAATATAA
This sequence comes from Tipula helvola, assembly GCA_963556165.1. NCBI lineage: Eukaryota > Metazoa > Arthropoda > Insecta > Diptera > Tipulidae > Tipula > Tipula helvola. The sequence continues at coordinate 140,360,018 of OY744482.1, read as the reverse complement.
GTGATAGTGCACACTATGAACCTAAATTCTGGCCGGTGGCCGATGCGGTTGCTAAAAGTTTTCTCCGTACTCAAAATTCAGTTGAGGCATGGCAGGCTTAAAAACAGTATTAGGAACGAAAAATGCTGGTGTTTATAAAATATTTAACGATCTTTCAAAAGAATTAATAATACATATCTAAAACTAAAATAGAATGAATGAAAATAGGGAAAATGAAGCCATTAAATAAGAAAAATTTGATAAGACATAAAATAATTAAAAGAATTTTGAAAAAGGGCAAAAAATTTGTAACCGGTAAACCGGAAGTTTTTGTTTAGTTTTATTCACCACGCGCGATGATGGAGATCTTTTCGGTGATAGGTTGTCCGGCACTAAAAGCCAAATATTTTGATAAAAAAAAAGAAAGCAAACTGATTGGAGAGGAATGGGAGGTGTAATGGTAGAGATAGCGGAACGAGATGGGACTGATTTTTGGGATGTGATCTAGAAAAGAAGCAGAGAAAAGTTGTTGTGGAAAAAAATACATTTCTTTTTTAGTTTTTTTGTGTTTAAAGTTTGGTTTCAAGATTAATTTATATAACTTACGATATTTAGAAAAAAAAAAAAACTGTTTATATGTATTATATAGAATCTGAAATAAAATTAACTGAATTTAATAATTGATCAGCATAATTGTTAATGGAATCTTATGAATGAATAAAATAATCTAAGCGATTGAAAGTGATGATTTTTAATTAAATGGTTCGATTTCATTATTTGAGAATTTTCCTTTTTGCTTGTTATAAACAATCATAAAAAGTAAATTTTTGGAATGGCTACATGGAATTTGTAGTTGTGAAAAACAAACTTGATTATTGGGCAGAAAATGAATTTTGTAGTCCAGTGATTAAATCATCATAAATAAAATAAAAAAATAAAAAAACTTAATAAATAATTTATCTTGGTGATTTGATCTGTTGTGTGTGTAACCGTAAGCAGTTTGTTTTTGTTGGGAAAAGTTCGAGATCGATCATTGTTTTTATTGTTTTGGGTGAACAATTCTTGAATGGATTTTTTTTTTAATTTTATGGTACGAGCAATAATAATTTGAATAGCGGTTATCAACATTTTGTGCTGAAATAATTTGGACAACTTGGTGCTAACGTAAACGTATGCACCAAGTTACAAAGGAATGTAAGGAAAAGACACCTTAAATATTAACTTCACATACGGAATTGTTGCCTGGATACTAACAGGATTATTATTTCTTTTTGTTTTTGGCCACCGTTAATCACGAGGAACTGAACTATCTTCGTTTCACCTTTATCAACCGGTTTAAACAAGTTGTAGCAGAAGACGCTAAGAGTTGGTAATTACGGATGCAACCTTGACCAGCATTTTAAGCAGCAGATTGATGTATTTCCAAAACCACAGTTTTTAGTGGCATGATATCAGTGGTGTCTGGTGTTAATTAAGCAGTTTTAGCAAGTATACGATTACCTTTATATATTTTATTTTTTTTTTAAATTTTTCGTCAGTATGTTTTTATAAGCTTATTCATTACATACTGGATTTCGTTTTACTCTTCTTTATTTAACTGTTAATATTAATTCTTCTTTTTTTATTGTACATATTGTTTTTTTTACACAATTTTTCTCTGGCCGTTAATCTGGGAGTATCAATTAAGCAACATCCGTGACAGTAATTTTATGTTATAATTTTTTTTTAGGGCAATTCCATTTTTTTATTAAAAATATTTGGTTTTATATTGGTTTGTCAGATAAATTATATGTCTGGCTAAATAAGTTATTATAAGTCCTCTAACGGCCGTTCATCGTTTCAACTGCTACTCAGTTCGAAGTAACCCGGTAGATAGCAGCATATACTAGCTTCCTCTTGGCCCAGCAAAGAACCTCCCCAGCCACTGTACGCTAGCCGGCTGAAAAAGCTGCTCTGGAACAACCGAGAGGAAGAAGTCTGCGGCAGTGATGGCATCAGTTTAATAAAACTTGATGCGATAACTGTTACAAATTGATAATTTGTATTTTTTAAAAATGTTCGCTTAGAACATAATACATTTTTTTATTTGTTAATCAAATTTGATTTGAAAACTATTAAGTCGCATTAAAAAAAATTAAATGCATTTTTACCATTCCCTTATTTAGCATATCTTTTAAATTTTCGAGATTTTCGCATTCGAGATTTTCAAAATAAACTATTTTGAAATTCGATATTCTAAAATTCGAGTTTATTTTTTCTTTCGATATTTTGTTCATTCGATATTTCATTTGGCGATGTTATAAGACTATCCAATTGTAATGAATATTTAAAACCATTGAATTTATTTTTTAATGTAAAATAATTTAAATAAATTTTTCGGACTTTCGACCCATTCGGCTTTTCGACATTCGGCCTTTCGACACATTCTGCCTTTCGGCGTTCGGCTTTCGACATTCGTCCTTTCGACCCTATTCCTATTCGGAATATAGTATTTTCCGGGTTGGTATCGTTATCCAAAATAAAAATCCCTAAAAAAAAACAAAATTCCCAAAAATCACTGACGATGTTTTGAAATTCTAATATTCATAGTGATTGAACCATTTTTGAAAAATTTGTATTTTTTAATAATAATTCATATACTAAAATAGAGAACTCTCCAATGCTGTTTAGCATTGGACCCTTTGCGCAAGGATGACAGGAAAACGTCAGAAATATTTCAAAAATATTAGCTTTTGGCAAAATATTTACGTTTGTATTTCACATACTAAAATAAAAAACTCCTCAAAGCCACTCTTAGCATTGGTCCTTTCCATGCAAGGATGACATGAAATTATGTATTGTAGATTCCTTTTGTTTTCATATTTTAGTTATCAAAAATTTATTGGGGTCTTCCCTTTCGATGGGGCAGTTTACTTTGTATTTTTCGGTATATTTTTGGGAGGATTTTTCCGTTCGGGAATATGATGGTATCCCGTCTTTTCCAACAACGACAAAAGAAACATTGATACTAAGGTTCGAACGAATTTTCAGATTAACTCTGCTGAATAATGAAAGTGCATCGATAATTTGTTATTAAAAGTTTGTGTTTAGCGAAGTAATCACGATATCGACAAAATTTCAACGATTTTTATGGAAAATTTGTCAACATTATTTTGTATAGAAAAAAACAGCCATTTTTGTCACAATTTGATGGAAGGTAAAACTCGTTTACACGGGTAGTTCGAAATTGACTAATAGAACATATGAAATTTTCAGAGCTTCCAAAGAAAAAAAAATTACGCAAAATTTAAATCCGGTGCTGTTTTTGAGACACTCTTAACATAAACATAAATAGGGAAGAGTCTCCGGTTATGGGCACCCCTGAATAATTATTGACAGAATGCAAATATGGCTGATCTGACTGTTGTTGTACTTGTATTTTGACAGTACGCAGTTTTATAGCTAATATCGAAGTGAATGGATAAGCTTGTTCATTTGCTGCGATCACATTAAAAAAAAAGTCCGTAAAAATCAACGCAATTGTAATTTTCCAATGTTTTAAAAGTGCGATAAATCAAAGTGAACAATCTCAAACAGGTGAGTGTTATCGATATGTCTACAGTATTTTCGCTATTCCCATTTTCAGCGAATTTTCGAAGGGTGCCCATAACCGGTTACGATTTTTTTTTTTGCCATAAAAGATGACTTATAATAAAATCAGCTTCTAGAGTGTATATCTGAAGATGAATCGTTTTTTATGTGATTTGTCAATAAATATCACTGGAAATATATCAATTACAGGTTCCCGTCGGAAAACTGGGAAAATACGATTTTCCAAAAATCATTATAAAATTCTAATAGGTATGCTCGCAGGAAAAATATTCAGTTCATTCATTTTTTGATCATTTTTCATTGAGAACAGGGTTCTCAATCGAGTGCTGTTTTTGGAATTTTTGTGAAAAATGCTTAATCTTGATTTTTTGTTACAGCCCAGTTTCGTGTATTAAATTAATTGAATCTACTTTAACCCTTGTGTCTATACCTGGTTACTCGGGTAATACATCCTCGATGTCAGATTCCCAATTTTGTCTACTCGTTATCAAAGGAAGAGGAATAAATTCTTTGTCTACTTTATCATCATTTTCATAATTAAAAATTTCTTCTTCTTCGTCACTTGTGGTTCTTGTCTGATGAGCTAGTTGGCTTTGCCTTGTTTTCCAACAAGCTCTCTTGTTCAAAGAATCCATTCTCGTTGACGGCGGTTCTCGTTTAGTATGAGGTGACTCTGCTAAACTATCCACGGATCGCAAAGAATTCTGAAAACGCTCTCAGTCTAGAACCCAAGGACTCATTCTTGCAATTACCTCCTGAGATTTGGGATCACAATATTGATACTTCCCAGGAAAAAGTGGCGTAAGAAATTTGCGTGTGGTTAACCACACTACGAAGAGGAGTGTACAATTAATTGAAGATTACAATACGATTCTCACTAAGAATGAGGAAGAAAAACAATTTTTACTTAATGTCGTTGAACAGCACAGAAAGATCGTTTCTACTGAAACATCCAAAAAAGTGCTAGAGAACTTAGTTTTAGGTCGAGAAAAAAGAAGGATAAACACTACCGATTGATAACGATTTCATTTTTTATTTTCGGCTGGGATAACACAATCTGCATCACCGTTTTTTTTTACTTTCAGCACAGGTATTGTAACGCAACCTGTATGTGTTCTGTAAAACTATGTAAATTATACGATTAAAATATACAAAAAAATCTTACCTCTTCGGGAAGCCATCGTTTTCGTCTAGTATGTAAAATTTTCGAATCGTTATCATAAAGGTATGGAAAATTCTTATTAAAAATATTTGTTTCAGACTTTTGAAAATTTTTATCATTTTTTAATTTTTTATATAATCTTTCACTTGCACAGTAAGTACTATGATGATCATAATGATCATTTTTAATATCACTATTTTCATTTTTATCACTATTTTTATTATTATTACTATTATTATTATTATTATTTACATGTTTTCTATAAATTGGATTTAAATGAACATCACTTAGCTTATATACAATCGAATGAATACCATGTTTATGTAAATCATTCGAATAATATTTCGATGGTTCGATATAATACTGTTCTAAATTTGTTATTATTGTTCCGTCTAATAAATTGTCTGATGTTAAAATTCCGTGCACATGTGAAGATTCATCATCTGAAAATAAAAAAGAATAATTACAATTAAAATTTGATGTACATTTAATTGACAATAGAGAATTGTTTCAATGCAATATTTTCAAGGTATTAAATTCTCAATATGGTTAAGACAAAGCATCTTATAAAAGCAACGTTATTGTTACCTTCGCACATAATAATAGAAATACTTACTTAGAAACATGACTGTAAGAATTAGGGTGATGAGATAAGCTTGATCTACTTTTACTTTGAAAGGTTATACTTGAATAATACAAGAGAGTATTAATTATTATAATTGCGGTTGTCTTTATTAAATGTATTACATAACTTTATTGAATTGATTAATTGACGACTTGTGGTTTGGTTAAGGTAAAATTATTTAATATTTTTAAGAATATTTGATTTTTCTTTCCAAATGTAGCAAAATTAAAATTTGCTTAGAAGTATGGCAAGTAGAAATCAATAAAATTTACATTCTTAGGCAATACACCAACATTAGATTCTCGATTAGATCTAGATAAAATTTATGACGATTTGAATTTTAACTACATGAGTATAACCACACATGTAACATAATTGAAAAATAACATTATGTTGAGATCTTTTCTTAATTGTGGCCAAATTCTAAACGAAGTTTTGTTCAGTGTAGGCGGGGGTTTATATTTGAGCCTTTTCCCACATGTAATGCAGTGTAATTTTTGATTAATCTAACACCTTTTTAAAGTTGGCCAAAAATTATATTCCAAAAAATGGTGATAGTCAACGTTGGCAGTACCACTTGTGATACAGAGAATTACAAAGTCTGATGCTGAGTTTATGACATAGGAACATAGGAACATAGGAAGATAGGGAGTGTGACACGACCAATCAAATTATTTAAAATATCACAAGCCCCGCCTTTTAGTTCCATGCTCTGGTTGTAAAATTTCTTACTTTTGATCAAAGTAGGCTAGTAGGCGGGGCTTGTGATATTTTAATTAATTTGGTTGGTCGTGTCACACTCCCTATCTTCCTATGTTCCTATGTCATAAACTCAGCATTACGGTGTTAACACAAATCTCACGATGGTTTTCTGATAAATCAATTGCGAGGACTCTGAAATTATTTCAGAATATTGTTATGGCATGGGGAAAATAACACCTGTACATATTGTTGATTTGTTAGTACCAATCTCATGAGGATTTTCTATTTGGACTATTAGTTTGAATTTTTTTCAAAATTTATTCATTAAGCTTTCGTAACTCAACTGAGTATTTTCTCAAGTCATGTGTTGTTGATACCAATCTTCCGATTATTTTCTAGTACCTTGGAATTTTTTTCAGAATTTTGTCATGGAGATGGTCAAATATGGTCGCAAAGCCTCGTGAGTGCTATTTAACTTGACATTCGCAATTGAACGGAGTGTAATCTCAAGTCCTGTATTATTGGCACAAATCTCATCATGATTTTCTGTTAGTTTCTAGTACTCAAAAATTTGTTCAGTATATTGTTATGGGAGTTGCATGATATATGGCATTGAATCTCGTGGATCGTATTTAATTTGATTTTCTCGATTCAACTGAGAATTTGCCAAGTGTTGTATTGTTGACGCCAATCTCCCGATGGTTTTCTATTAGACTTATCAATTGCCAGTATTCTGGAATTATTTCAAAGTTGAGTTTAGGGGTAGGTTGGTCAAATATAGCCGCAACCACTCATGAATCGTATTTAATTTGACTTTTGCAATACAACTGATTATTTTCTTAAGTCCTGTATTGTTGGCTAAAATCTTATAATGATTCTCTGTATACACATTTCAGTTGCAAGCGCTCCGGAATTTATTCAGAATTTTGTCATGGGGATGGCATGGTCAAATATAGCCGCAAAGCTCGTGAGTCGTATTTAATTAGGCGTTAGCAATTCAATTTAGCATTTTATCAAGCCCTTTATTGTTGTCACCAAACTCTAGGGGTGGTCCCCTGAATATAATAACCTAAAGAGACTTAAACCAATAATTGAGGACCGACAACTAGTTCCTCCACATCAATTTGGATTCAGAGAAAAGCATTCTACAATTGAACAAGTCCATAGAATCACCAACATAATTGAAAGAACGTTAGAACGTAAAAAAGTATGCTCAAGCATATTCCTGTACCTGTCGCGCAAGCATTCGATAAAGTCTGGCATAGTGGTCTGGAATACAAGCTGCATAGAGATCTACTGAGACAATTCTATGCCATACTAAGATCTTATTTATCTAATAGACACTTTCGAGTGAAATATGAGGATGAATACTCTGAGCTAAAGAAAATCTCTGGCGATGCGGTGTCCCGCAGGGGAGTGTCTTAGGACCAATCTTGTATTTACTATGTACAAGGGACATTCCAACCACAAATGAAGGAACCATAGCCACCTTTGCAGATGACACAGCAATTATGGCAGTTGGAAATAATGTCGCTGATACAACGAGCAAACTCCAGAGGATGACCAATGCGGTTTGTAACTGGACAAAGCGTTGGCGAATCAAACTTAATGAGACAAAATCCACGCATATTAACTTTACTTATCAAAAGGCTTACCACCTACCTATAGAAATTAACTCGCGACTCGTGCCATATGCAAATACAGCTAAATACCTTGGCATGACCCTCGATGCCAAGCTTAAGTGGAGAGAGCATGTCAAAAAGAAAAAAGAAGAACTTAACATAAAGTTCAGAAAAATGTATTGGCTCATAGGTAGAGGCTCTGAGCTTACAATTCACAATAAGCTGCTGCTATATCGGCAAATTTTGAAGCCGATATGGACCTACGGTATACAACTCTGGGGATGTACCAAGCAAACAAACGCCAAAATGATACAGACGTTTCAAAACAAGGTTCTTCGTAGCATCGTCGATGCTCCGTGGTACGCAAGAATTGAAGACCTTCACAGGGACCTACGGATGGAATACATCAAAGAGGAAATAAAAATGCATGCCGCAAAATACGAAATAAGGCTCCAGGAACATGGAAACCCCTATATTCGCCATATGATAGATAACCCTGTCGTTGAAAGAAGACTCCAAAGAACGAGGCCACTTGACCTAGTGAACTTACCAAACTAAAATTAGTAAATAGGTTTAATTGATTATGGGGCTAACCAGTGGGTTACACCCCAACAAACGTGAATTTTACTAGATATATAAAAATTTGTATTTGAAAGAAAAATTGCTAGATGAGCGCAGTCTCAGTCGTAATAAAATAAATTAAAAAAAAAAAAAAAAAAAAAAAAAAAACTCAAGATGAATTTCTCTTAGACCTATCAAATGCCAGTACTCCGAAATTTGTTCAGAATTTTTGCATGGGATGACATGGTCAAATAAAGCCGTAATTCAATCATTCGTCATGAATCGTATTTAAATTAATTTTCGCACGAGTATTTGCTCAAGTCATGAATTGTTGGCACCAATCTCTTACTGATTTTCTGTTAGACATGTCAATTTTTTCAGAATTTTGTCATGGGGATGGCATTTTCAAATATGGCCGCAAACCTCTTGAGTCCTATAAAATTTGATTTTCGCAATTTAACTGACAATGGAACCTTTTGAACTGTCAAATTCAAAAAATTATAAAAACTATTTTAAGTTGACTTTAGTGAGACTTTAAAAACAACATTTTTTCTACCGGCAACCAAGCCCTTTTTAGGGATTAAAACCGCCACTTAATTAGCAAAAAAACGTAATTTCATCTCCTAACAAAAACAGAGATGCAACCCTCAAAATCTAGTTTACTATGGTTTGCTTATACTTTTTATGAGGAATAATTACCTGTCTGTTTTATCAAAAAAAAAAAAAAAGTGGAGTTGAAGCCGAGATTATCGAAAATAGCGAGATTTGAGGGTAAACTAAGGGGTGGTTTTAACTCCTAAAAAGGGCTTGCTTGCCGATAAAAAAATGGTTTCGTTAATGTCGCACAGATCACTACAACTTAGAATAGTTTCCATAATTTTTTGAATTTGACAGTTCAAAAGGTTCCCTTGTGACTGTGAGTATAATCTCAAGTCCTGTATTAGTAGCATGATTTTCAGTTAGACATATCAATTGCCAATTGAGTTCTATTTAATTTGATTTTCTCAATTCAACAGAGTAAAACTTCAAGTCATATATTGTTCGCACCAATCTCATGATGATTTTCTGTTAGGTATATCAGTTGCGAGTACTCTGAAATTGATTTATCATATTACCATGGGAATCGCATAGTGAAACTTGACGAACCCCTAAGAAAACACAAGGATTTGCGGCTACATGCCAACCGCAAGACAAAATTCTAAAAAAATTCAGAGTACATACTGGCAATTGATAGGTTTAACAAAAAATTATCATGAGATTGGTGCCAACAATACCTGCATAACTTGAGAAAATACTCAGTTTAACTACGAAAATTAAATTAAATAGTACTTACAAGGATTTGCGGAATGAGGACGAAGGGCCGAATTTCAAAGGGCCGAATGTCGAAGGGCCGAATATCGAAGGGCCGAATGGGTCGAAGGGCCGAATGGGTCGAAGGGCCGAATGGGTCGAAGGGCCGAATGGGTCAAACGGCCGAATGGCGAAGGGCTGAATGGGTCGAAGGGCCGAATGGGTCAAAGGGCCGAATGGGTCAAAGGGCCGATTTTTTTTTTGTTATTCTTTTTTGTTTTTAGAAATATAATTTTTTTAATTTCATATTTTAAGCAATATTTTGTAAATTTTTTTATCAAATATAAATAAATTTCTTATTAGTTTATACATATTTTTAATGTTTAATCTTTGGATATTCTATCGGCAAAAATATTGCATTAATTTTGTTGTTTATATTTTGTGTTCTTTTTGTAATTATCAAGTGAAAAAATATTTGTACATAATAGGTATTTCACCAAAACCAAACAAGAATTTTGTCATAAAATGTCATACAAATCAGATCATTTTTTATTCGTTAGGGTGAAGGAAAATTCTATTTGGACGAATAAAATAATTTCTCTGTGATTTAGTGATGTGAATATTAGAGCGGATTAAATTGTATGGAGAAAAAATTTTTAGTCTGGAGACTCCACTTTTCTATAAATTCATTGTATTTGAAGCAAAAATGTCCACTACACCATATGGCTACGATGAATTTCGAGCCTGCATAATTTCATTTGAAGATTTTTTTTATATAGAGTGAATTTTTTAAAATGCCAGGCTTTTATCTCGAGAACGGTGCTGGATAGGAGAAAATTACTTTTAATGAAATTTGTTAAGGGTCGAGGGGACATCAGATGGCCACCTTGACTACGACCTTCAAGGTCATTTGATGGTCAAACTTGGTTTAAATGAAAAGTCCTATTTTTGGACCTCTGATTCGGAAAGCGCACAAAATTTTACGTTCAGATAGGAACTAAATTAGAACCCCCTCCCCCCTCCTTGTAGGTGGGGCGGGGGTTACTTTGAAACTAAGATAGGAACTCCTACTTTTTATTGCAGATTCGGGTTCTACGGCTAAAAATACGTAGGATTTGGCTGAAACATTTTTTTCCATTCTTGATAGATGGCGCTGTAATGACGATATTCAATTTTCTTTTATTTCTCCTACTGAGAACCTACGCAAACGATTCTGCAATACGTTTGCAATAAAAATACCATGGTTTCCTTGATTGTTTGTATTTTATTTTAAAAATACCGATTCAGTCCGAAGATTATTTCGAAAACAACAATACCTGTGTCAAGCTATCAATACTATTTCAGAATAGTGTATCTAACTCTACAAGAGAAAATTGAAATGATACTGGTTTATGGAGAAGCTGGCCGGAGTCTTGTTAATGCTGTCACTCTCTACGCTTCGCGTTTTCCGGATAGGATTCGGTCACGTGCGTCATTTCAGCGTACTGTCAAACAATTTATTACTGATGGAAGAGTTCAACCGAAAAAAATGACTCGTCCAGCAACAGTCACCGAAGAAAATAATGAAGTTGATGTATTGGCTGCAGTAGCTCATAATCCTCATATTAGTACACGAGAAATAGCTAGCGATTCCGGATTGTCCCAGACCAGTGTTTGGAAAATTTTAAAACGTCATAAGTATCATCCGTATCATGTGTCTTTACACCAAGATCTTCATGGTGTTGATTTAAAAAGCGGGTAACTTTTGTCAGTGGGCACGTGAACAAATACAGCAAAACCAAAATTTTTTTCAATACATATTGTTCTCCGACGAGTCGTCTTTTACAAACCACGGAACGGTTAATCGCCACAACATGCATTACTGGAGTGTTGAAAATCCGCACTGGCTTCGCCAAGTTGAACATCAGCGTCCTTGGACTGTCAATGTGTGGTGTGGAATAATTGGCAACAAACTCGTCGGTCCCCACATTATTGAAGGCAACTTGAATGATCAAATGTACCGAGATATTTTAGATAATGAACTGCCAACATTATTTGAAAACTTGAGCTTAGAAGTGCGACGGAACATGTAGTTTCAACATGATGGTTGTCCCGCAGACCATTCGTTGGTAGCACGTGTAGTACTTGATCGTGATTTCAATGGTCGGTGGATCGGGAGAGCTAGTCCGGTAAATTGGCCTGCCAGATCACCAGATCTTACTTCGCCAGATTTCTTTTTGCGGGGCTATCTCAAAGGCCAAGTTTACAAACAAAAACCAACAACACGTGAGAATATGATTGAGCGAATCAGAAATGCTTGTGCTGAAATTCAAGCAGACACACTCCTCCGTTGAGTACAGTCATTTGAAATGCGGATTAATAAGTGCATTGAAGTCGAAAGCCATCATTTTGAGCACTTAATTTAATTGAAAGATCATGAGGCAAGGGTACTCATGTAAATCAAGCACCCTTTTCCCAATTATTCGAAATTTGCAAAATGAATAAATTGTTTAAGACTAACTTCGTGAATTTACAATGAAACCAAGGTATTTTTATTGCAGACGTATTGCAGAATCGTTTGCGTAGGTTCTCAGCAGGAGAATTAAAAAAATTGAATATCGTCAATTACAGCACAGTGGTGGTCAGGCTGCTGTGTATGCAGGGGGATAAACACAAGACTCGCTTCATGTGCCGTAACTGCATGCAACTTCAGCAAGTGCTCACACTGCCTCTTCGTGGCGGCCACTAGAAACTACTCTGTTAAAGGAGTAGGCTAAAGTGTGAGGGCTGTGGTCCTTCTACAGAAGGTTGGCGTTGGGTTAACAGCCCAACCTGTAAAAATTTTTTGTTACGAAACCTCAACATGAGCCTCGGATATTTTTGGATTCACAACAACGACCTCGGACACGATATAAGGACAACGATTTTAAATTTGGAACATGGAACGTACTCAGCCTAAACCGCCCGGAGAGCCTCCATCAACTCTTCGAACAAGCATCTACGTATAAACTCGACCTCGTAGCGCTACAGGAAACAAGACTAATCGGCAATGACATCACCGATTATAGTCGCTTCGGACTAACTCTCTGTCATAGCAATAACATGGATAAACATGAATTGGGCGTTGGTTTCTTGATTAGCAATCGATGCCGTCAATTTGTGACTGACTTCATGCCTGTCAGTAATCGGATTTGTACACTCAGGTTTCATGGACGTCACTTTAACATCACATTTGTGAACATTCATGCCCCCACCGAGGAGAAGCCTGATCAAATCAAAGACGCTTTCTACGACCAGCTCGAAACCGTCCTGAGCAAAATTCCGCAACATGACATCAAAATTGTTTTGGGCGACTTCAATGCTCAAATTGGCAGTGCTGGCAGTACATATCGAAGCACTATCGGCCCAAACTCCTTGCACCATACATCAAACAACAACGGGATGCGCACCATCGAGCTAGCTTTACTGTACAACTTGGTGGTTGCCAGCACATACTTCCCACATAAGCGCATTCATAAAGCCACATGGAAATCAAACGACGGGACAACGGTCAACCAAATCGACCACATCCTCTTGTCCAAGAGACATTTTTCTAGCCTTAAAAACATCAAAACTAAACGTGGAGCTAACATTGATTCAGACCATTTCCTGGTAGTTGCTGAATTAAAATTTCGTCTATCAACCACATATAATCATCGCTTCCAGCGCATCACTCGTTGGAACACTGCGGCATTGAACGAGCAAGTTACCAGAACCACCTTCGGGATGACTGTATCAGAAATCTTGGAAAATAAACCACTTCCTGACTCCGTTCAAGAACAGTGGGACATTATCAAAACGGCGGTAACCGATGCCTCAAAGTCCACCATAGGCCAAAATCCGTCAAGGCCTAAAAATCTCTGGATTGATGATGATTGTATTGGTGCTATTCGGGAAAAAGATCGCGCACGACAACGAGACCTATCGCAAAGAACAAGGCAATCCCATAACGCCTACATGACTGCGAGGAGAATCGCTAATCGGCTATGTAGACGGAAGAAACGGGAATGGCATGAACAACAGGCACGCAACATCCAAAATTCTAGCCTGAGAGATAGATATCGTTGCATAAGAGAATTAGCTACGGACTTTCATCCACGTAGCAGCGCTATTCGCAACAAATCAGGCGAGTTGGAAATGGACACCAAAACCGTCCTCGAAGTGTGGCGAAATTACTTCTCCTCGCTTTTAAATAAACAGGCACCACCTTCCGAGCAACAACCTCTCTTGCTTCAACGCGATATTAACGTCGAGATGACACCACCACCTCCTCCATCATATGATGAAGTACGGAACGTGATATCGCAGATGAAAAATTACAAGACACCTGGTGAGGATGGTATCTGCAACGAAATGCTCAAATATGGCGGTGATTATCTGTTCTGCCGCATGTTTGAGCTAATATCAACAATTTGGTCTAGAGAAGAAATCCCAGTAGAGTGGAAGACGGCTCTAATATGTCCACTTCATAAAAAGGGAGATCGATTAAACTGCAACAACTATCGCGGTATAGCTTTGCTGAACACGGGCTACAAGGTTTTGGCTAACGTAGTCGCAGCAAAGTTATCAACTTATAGCGAGAGGATCTTGGGTGATTATCAATGTGGTTTTCGGCCAAATAGATCAACGACCGATCAAACTTTCACGCTGAGGATTTTGCTGGAGAAATGCTATGAAAAGGACATCCCTGTACACAGTCTATTCATAGATTTTCAACAGGCGTATGACAGCATTAAGAGGAACACGTTATGGAACGTATTGTCCTATCTGGGCATACCGTCAAAATTGATTTCAATGTGCCAGCTCTTAATGGATGGCTCAATATGTAAGGTGCTAATAGAAGGCAAAATTTCGGATGCCTTCGAGATAACATCTGGAGTGCGGCAAGGAGACCCAATAGCTCAAACTCTATTCAATCTATCATTAGAGTATGTCATTCGTCAGCTTAATATAGCTCAGCGTAGCTGCCTGTATTATAAATCAACCCAGCTATTAGCATACGCTGACGATATTTGCATTCTGGGTCGCAACATCATCTCTCTGAAAGAGGTCCTCCTCCCGTTGGAATTAACAGCCCAACAAATAGGCCTTCAGATCAATGAAGCGAAGACCAAATACATGGTGACCGCGAGAAGGCAGACTCGTGGGGACTTCATTTCAGGAGATACTCAATATGAAAAGGTGAATGAGTTTAAATACCTAGGATCACTGATCACTGAGCAAAACTCCGTTTCTGTGGACATTTCATCGAGGATCGCAGCAGGCTACCGAGCATTTTACGCCAATATCAAAATTTTCAAGTCTCCTCATATATCGCGCAAAATAAAATTGGACATCTACAAGGCGCTGATAAGACCAGTTGTCACCTTTGGTTGCGAGTCTTGGACACTAACAGCGCAAAACATCCAGAAAATCGCTGTAACTGAGCGTAAGATGATAAGAAGAATTCTCGGTCCCATTAAAGAGGGAGCCACGTACAGAATGCGAATGAATCACGAGATCAGAAATGATCTCGATAAAGTCGACATCATAGGATTCATAAAATCGTCAAGGCTGAGATGGCTTGGGCACGTACTACGTTCACAAAATCGGACCACTAAACAGGCCTTGGAGTCGGCACCAGCGAAAGTAGGACCTCGTGGGAGACCACCTACCCGATGGATGGACGACGTTGAGAGGGACCTGTACACACTCGGTCACCGTGTCTGGCGTTCTCTTGTGGCGGATCGGATTATTTGGAGGAGCATCGTTGAGGCGGCCAAATCCCTTCATGGGATGTAGCGCCAGCGGAAGAAGAAGAAGAAGAATTACAGCACCATCTATCATGAATGGAAAAAAATGTTTCAGCCAAATCCTACGTATTTTTAGCCGTAGAATCCAAATCTGCAATAAAAAATAGGGGTTCCTATCTTAGTTTCAAAGTTACCCCCCACCCCACCTACAATTTCCCCCGCGGAATAATTAAATTTTGATCTCTAACATTTTTTTCGTAGAGTGCTTATTTTCCGAGACATTTGAGTGTATCAGGTTAAAAAAATCACCTGGTATACATAAAAAAAAGGAATGGGTACGAAGGGCCGAATTTCAAAGGGCCGAAAGGGCCGAATGGGTCGAAGGGCCGAATTTTTTTGTTTATTTATTTTTTGTTTTTAGAAATATAAAGCCGATTATTTTTTTTTTCCAGATCATTTTATATTCGTTAGAGTGAAGGAAAATTCTATTTAGACGAATAAAATAATTTCATTGTGATTTAGTGATGTAAATTAGTGAATAATAAAAATTCGGCCCTTCGACCCATTGACCCATTTCGGCCCTTCGACATTCGGCCCTTTGATTTCATTCCAAAAAAAAATCTTCAAATGAAATTATGCAGGCTCGAAATTCATCGTAGCCATATGGTGTAGTGGACATTTTTGCTTCAATTACAATGAATTTACCGAAAAGTGGAGTCTCCAGACCACTTAAAAATTTAATCCGCCCTAGTGAATATACTGCTAACAATTTACTACATAATTATAAAGACAAATTACAGTTTAAGGCAAAATTTCCAAAATGTCTACTTAAATTAAACTAAACTGTTTTTTTAAAGTATATTGTTGCCTCATGTGTTGTTTTGAATATTGTTTCAACCTGAAATGTATTATCAATTTTAATATGAGTCATTTTGACAAACAACATTTCAACCAGGCATTGATATCTGGAAAATTAATAATGTTTTTCATAAATAAAATCAAGTTCAGTACATTTACAAAATATTCCTTAAAATAAGAAATTTAAAAAATTATATTTCTAAAAACAAAACAAAAAAATGAACAAAAAAATTCGGCCCTTCGACCCATTCGGGCCTTCGACATTCGGCCCTTCGACATTCGGCCCTTCGACCCATTCGGCCCTTCGACCCATTCGGCCCTTCGACATTCGGCCCTTCGTACCATTCGGCCCTTTGAAATTCGGCCCTTCGACATTCGGCCCTTCGACATTCGGCCCTTTGAAATCATTCCGGATTTGCGGCCTTATTTTTATTTGACCATGCCATTCCCATGACAAAATTCTGGAAAAATTCCATAATACTGGCAATTAATACATCTAACAGAAAATCATCAAGAGATTATTTCAACAAGCCATTCCCAATTTGATGGGTCCAGCAGAAAATCATACCGATCATTTTTAGACTTTTGTCATCACTTGAGACATTGGTGGTACATCTATCAGTAGAAGCCATACAAGCGATACAATTCTTTTGATCTGTATCTGCAAGGTTGACGAAGCATTAAAGAAGATTAAATCCGCAGTTCGCTCCAATACATTCGTCGATACCATACCAAGGCAACGAACGAATTGAATCCAACCACAACGATGAACGATGAACGAATGAAGCCAACCACAAAATTAACCCAAAATACCTGGTTATATAAATATTTACGAATTTTTTATAGATGCTGGTTTGATTATTGAATTGGGCATTAAGGTTGGAGTTGATTTGGAGGTTAAGTTAGCGGCCAATTTGCGGGTTGATTTGAAGTTGAGTTGGAGTTGAGTTGGGGTTGGATTAGGATGTAGTGAGTAATTAACCAATTTTATATAGAAACTGGTTTGAGGATTGAGTTTGGCGTAGAGTTTGCAGTTGAATTGGGTTACGTTTGCGGGTTGAATTAGGGCTGAGTTGGGGTTGAGTTGAAGTTGGATTAGGATTAAATAAACAGTTAAACTGGGGATTTGTGATTTTTTTTATAAAAACTTTATTGGGATTCTATATCTTATCCGATTTTAATGAAATTCAGTATTTCCAATGGGAATGGGCGTCTCAAATGAATTTTAGATGAAGTTCTGGAATATGGTCAAGTAGGATGGAACTTGGCTATTCCTTAACCGATTATGATGAAATTTGACTTGTGTATTGAAAATGGAATTCTAAAATACAATAATTTTTGGATGAAGCTCTGGAATATGGCCAAGTAGGACGGAACTTGGTTATTTCTTAACCAATTATGATGAAATTTGATTAGAATATGGCCAAGTAGGAATATGGCCAAGTAGGATGGAACTTGGCTATTCCTTAACCGAGAATCCTCAAATTTGACATGTGCGTTGAAAATGGAATTCTAAATTGATTTTTGGATAAAGCTCTGGAATATAGCCAAGAAGGATGGAATTTGGCTATTCTTTAACCGATTATCACAGAATTCTTTTTAACAAACTCTTATCTCAGTTTAGATTTTCGGTTTCCGCTGCCAGACTAATTTTTAACTATCTTTCTAATCGTTCTCAGGCAGTTTTTTTCGACAATTCTTTGTCTGATTTCCTTCCTGTAATTTCCGGCGTTCCTCAGGGTTCAGTGCTGGGTCCTCTATTGTTTTCTATGTACATTAATGACATAGAATCCTCTATTAACCATTGTTCATTTCACATTTTCGCTGATGACGTCCAAATTTATAAAAATAGTCGTTTAGATCAGGGTTCTATTGATAGGAATATTTCTCTGATAAATGAAGACTTAAGTAATATCGCTAGTTGGTCGGTCTCTAATAGGCTCGTTTTAAATGCGAATAAATCTCAGTCGATCATAATTTATAAAAAATCGTTAGACACCTCGTCCTTTCCTGGTATTTTTCTGCAGGGTTCGCTAATTAGGTATTCAAATACTGTTAGAGATTTAGGCTTAGTTATTAATAAAACTCTTTCTTGGGGTGACCATTTAGTTAGTATTAGTAAGAGGGTCTTTGGTATGCTTAGTTGTTTGTATAAAGTAGTAGGATTTTCTGATAGTCAGTTTAGGAAAAAAATGTTTTTGTCTTATCTTCTTCCTCATTTTATTTATGGTGACGTAGTTTTATTCGGTATGCTTCAGGAAAATATGAACGTTCTCCAAAGATGTTTCAATGATTGTACTAGGTTTATTTTTGGTATTAGGAAATTCGATCATATTTCTGCCTACTCTAGCCTTGTTTTAGGATGTAGTTTATCTACCTTTTACGAATTTCGCGTTTGTCTTTTTATTTTTAAACTTCTCAAAGCTAAGAAGCCTTGTTATCTTTATAGGAAGTTACTTTTTAGCAGGTCTCATTCCTCAAACTTCCGCCTGATTCCGGCCAAAAATAGTTGTAGGTCGCTAACAAATCCTTTTACGTTAGGGGAGTTTCTCTTTGGAATTCAATTCTTAAGAGTTTAGGATCGGCCAAATTATTTAAGTCAAAATTTTTGGAGTGGCGTGATTGATGGGCAATACGTAGTTTTCTAAATTTATTTTTAATATTATTTCACCTCTTGCTGTACATTTTATTGTAAATGAGCTATTGCTCAAAATAGAATGTGTATGCATGAGATGGAAATTGTTTGAAAAAATTTAAAAGGTTTTTCTGCCTAATGGAAGCAGCTTCATCATTTTATTTTTGTTCTTTTGTTCCGTTTACTCTGTTTCCATCTGTGCTTTTCCTTTTAATACTAAATTATTGTTAAAGTACAATAAATAAATAAATAAATAAATTATAATCAAATTTGACATGTGCGTTGTAAATGGGATTCTAAAATAATTTTTGGATAAAGTTCTGGTATATGGCCAAGTAGGATGGAACTTGGTTATTTCTTAACCGATTATGATAAATATTGCCAAGTAGGATGGAACTTGGCTATTTCTCAACCGATTATGATGAAATTTGATATGTGTGTTCGAAATGGGATTCTAAAATGATTTTTGGATATACATAGCTCTAGAATATGGCAAAGTAGGATGAACTTGGTTATTCCTTACACGATTATGATGAAATTTAACATGTGCGTTGTAAATGGGATTCTAAAATGATTTTGGATAAAGTTTTGGAATATGGCCAGTTACACGGTTAGAAATATCAGTATAATTTTGTATACTACTTTCGGTGTAAATTACTAGAATACGATTTTTCGTGTTAAATTGGATGTCTGTACTCATGTTACTGAAGCTTTTGATCGGTTTGGCTGTTGTTGTATAAGTAAATAAAAGTTGGTTAAAATAGAAATCAATACTTTCAAAACTATCACACCAACTTTAGGATACAGGTGAATGCTATCCCCATTGAAGACATCGAAGACCTAAGGTTTGATCACCTCGTGAGGTTTCAGCCCTTTATGTTTTTTTAATTAAATAAAGTAGATAGATACAAATTTCTACAACTTTAACAAGAAAAATCCACACACAACATATAAATAGTTAGATTTATCGTTATACTCTTGTTCTGTATAAACTCTCCAATTGGTGAGGTTACGCAGAACTAGCACTTTGCATAAAAACGAGTAGTGTTCAGGTAAATTTTTTTTGTTAATCATAGAAAATGGCTAGGCTTACATTATTTAATTCCAACATTTAACATTTAGTTTAGCTAAATATCGTAATCCCGTAAACAAATTCTAACTGCTAGAAAGCTGGATTTTGAAATACGAGATATTTAAAAACAGTAATTTTACGATCTATGGGATTTTGCGCTTTCTGGATTATGGAATTACCGATCTCCTTTATTTGCAATTGTACATTTCGATGTAATTGATTTACAGGTACCTAAAACGTTTAAAATTACCATTTAAAAATAAATATATCAACTGTTTTTGATTGATAACTTCGAATTCCAGTTCATAAACGGAAGGATGGTATACGTTTACTAAATGTTTAATTAAATATGAATACTAAACGTTTACCAATAGCTCATAAACGTTTACTAAACGTCGATGGAAATCTTCGAGACCTACTATAGCTATGAGTATATGATTCAAAAGTATCTTGTCGCAATATAAAAAGCTGAATGATTCTAATAAAAGGAGGATTTAAGACAAAGAACATTTTATAGAGTTATTTGACGTTTCATAAAACAAAATTGTACAACATACGAAGACGAACCAACTTAATTAAAAGGAATTAATTTTATTATCCTTAGCAGGATGTTATTTTAAAAATTATTCAATTATGTGCAAACATATCCTAAAAAAGGCTTTCAATTATTTAACATTATCGAATAATTAGGATAATTTATTATGTATTTGGTTGTAATCTTCATCAATAATTATTTGAATTACTGGTATAATTTGTAAATATTTTTTTTGAGTAGGAAAAAGTTTTTCAAAATATTAGTGGTTTATGTAAATCAACAGTATGTCACGTATTTTCTAATCCTACTTATTCTATTTTATGGACTCGGGTATAATGTTTTTATTTTTCAAATAAAATAATAGTTCATTTTTGAGATTGAATATGCTTTTGCGTCCCGCAGTTCCTTATCTTCAACGAAAAATACTACATTACAGTTTTACTGGCCATAGGAAAAGACCCGATTATAATTACCTCTTTTTGTTTTCTTTTCATATTTAAAGGATGTGTGGTATGATGCCTGTGATAAGAGTATTTTGTTTCTCTTTTCTTTTAAGCACATCAAAATAAAATTAATTTTCACTAAATGATTCTTTAAAATGTGCGATATTTAGCGTATTTTATTCGCTAATGAAATGTTGATATATAGTACACAGAACATCAGAAATATACATGAAAAGAATCAAAAATAATTTATTTATTTGTATAACCATCCCCATCATCATTGACATTTGAATATCTTTGTAAATAAAGAAAATGCAAATATATAAATAAATTGTGTGATACACTTAGAAAAATATCAATAGACATATCAAGAAAGGATTAAAATCATATTTCGAAATAATAAATTCCAATTTTTTTTTTTAAATTATGAATAATGAATTTCAAAAGTGTAATCCATCCAATCTAAATTTTGATATACAGATTAAATGAATATAAAACTAATTTGGTAAATTAATAAAATAATAACAACCATATTTCCAAGAAATCATGAAAATTTAATGTCATCTTCATCTGCATTCATAAAACAGCTATAAAAGAGATAATAAAATAATTTCAATTTTCCATCATAAAATACGGTAGAGTAAACCCCATTTTACGTTCGCTTTTAATTGATTTAGAAAATCACTCAAAACAAAAAATGTTTTTGGAAAAATTGAATCTTTTTAGACGAAGTTATGTAAAGTATGTTAATAGCAATTTATTTTATCTCATACTTTCAACTAGTTGACAAACTATTCTATATTCACAAAGAGATTGCGGTTTTGTGAACAGTTTTGTGACAATATAAGTTTTATGAAATTTCAAATAAAATCGGTAGAGTTATGCGGTCTTCGCGATTTTATAGCTTCTAGCACAGCACAGCTCCCTTATAAAGGAGGCAAAACCCACTTGATATATAATCAATCGTTTTCTGCAGTCCAATCAAAAAAAAAAAAATATACAGGTAGGTACGGTAAAAATTGCATGGTTATTATATAATTCTTTCGGTTTTATTCAACAGAAAACAAGCGTAGTAGGTAAACATCTTTTTCTTCGTAAAATCTGAAAAAGATCAACTGAGCCTCCCCTTCCTGTTTTTTCCCAAAACAAATGAAAGAAAAAGAAAATTTGAGGAATGATAGCTATCATTATTTAATGACGGAAATAGTCCTCAATGAAAAAAACTAATGTATATCTTCAGTTCTCGCAGCGTGTTGGCAATAGTTTTGATAAATCGGGTGCATTTAGAAAACAATAGGGTAATTTAACTCAATAAGTTGCCAACAGATGGTGGACCTTCACCTGAATGGATGAAACGGATGAAAGTTTATGAATGATAAAGATATTTCAGCCATTTTCTGAAAATTTATTTACTCATGTAAGTCAGTGCTGTTTAGTAAACGTAATCTGTTGTCACAAATCATAATGGCTTAAATTTCAAACCGTTTTTGAATTTAAGAGTCATTCAAAATCGTATGAGTTTTTTGTATTTTTGTTTTATAAACGAATGCTACGGTTATTTCTAGTACAAAAAATATTACTTAAAATTGATATGATATGAAATCGAATATGAAGATTTCAAATTTGAAATAATACGTAAAAGGGCATATTTCTACTTAAGCCACTATATATGTGACAACAGAATTGTATGTTTTGTTATTTTTGATTATCAATGCTAATTCTAATGGGAAGCGGGGAAATAACATAATAAAGAGTGGCCCTATGTACCACATTATGTGTAACACATTTTGAATGAGCGTACGTCATTGTCAACTGTACCACATTTTGTCAGACAATTAAATCGAATGTATCAAATGTAGCACTTTTCACTTATTAATTTTACATAGAATTTATATTTGATTCCTTAACATTCTCATATATTAAATGTAATGCTTTACAAACTCCGATAACGCGGTTGAAAAATACTGCGTTGGAGGAAATTTTTTTATGGGAGGCATGTAATAATCGGTGGAGTGAATTAAGGACGTATTTCCTTTTTCTTAGGAATTTAGGTCTAATGCTATTATTTCCTTTCTGAAATGACATTAACGTCCACCGTAGGACGGAAATAAGGTCCACCGTAAAAAGGAAATAAAGCCCACGATCGTAATTATCTTTTCTGAAAATGAAGATTTATTTTTGAAATATTCTTCTGAAAAATTCCCTACAGAATATTTTAAAATTCAACTTTCCATTTCCATAATAAAATTCGTAACCCGCTCCAATATATTCGTCGAATCTATTCTAACTAAAGGGATTATGCCAACCAAAACTAACTTGGGACATTTGTGGTACAACAGTGAGTAGCAACGATACGAATGACACAATTTCAACATCAGTGTCTGCAAGGTTGCCAAAGTATTTATGAATTTAAAAATCCACAACCCGCTTAAATAAATTCGTCTATACAACGGATCAAGACCACCAAAAAACCACTTGAAATAATCCAAGGCTTTGGGATGTTCTCTATTTTAATAAAAGACAAATTATTAAAAAAATAAATTTTTGAAAAATGTTCTAATGGATTGTTTCTATGGATGTTGAAATTTCTACAAATCGCAGAAGTTTCCTATTCCTTCCTCTAAGGTTTAAAATGAATTAAATGCATGTTTGAATTTTTTTTTTTTTTTTTTTAAATTTCGGGAAAAATATTTTAAATATCTACAATTTCTTAACCGCGTCGTATACTAATACCGCGTTAAGGAATCGTCTTGTATAAGTACTGCATTGTAGGATTGGCTCTTCTGGCCGTATCACCCATGACGCACTGTTGCTGATTGTCAATAATAAAAATAATTAGCTTTTATGGTTATTTCTATTTCAAAAATTTGAATACAAATAATTTTAGAATTCTGCAGAACTCGCCGGCTGTCGCTAATGCGAATGAAAAAGGAATCTAGCAGCTTTACCAACCGTTGAAGAGCTATTTTTGTCGTTAAAAATAAAGCCAAAGTTAATCTCCATTTTTCCCGGTGATACCTCAAAATTAAGATTGAAAGGGGCTATAAAACGGCGAATGAAATTTCTAGCAAAAGTGAAGTGCTAAAATTTCAATATGTTTGGAAAAAATAAAATTAACTCTTTAACCATTAGCTGGAAACTGTTTTGTTTGTAGCATTTTTAAGATTAGAATATTTTTAAATAGGATTGGTTGCGCAAACTGATATTTTTTGTATTTCAATATAAACTAAAAAAAATGGAGGTGTGGCCAACACACGACTTTCTTTTACGAACAGCGAATTTTAAGAAACTATTATAATACAAATTTCTTGCAAACTTAATTAAGATTGTTTTTATTTTTTCATGTTTTCTGTAAATTGTATATTTTTGAAATATTTGCAAAATAAATTTTCTGTTTCACGGAATATGGGAGCTGTAACCCCAAATATTATGTAAGAGATTAATGAAGATATATCTGTTTTGAGGTCCCCTGAGTCCGAAAATGTGGGTTTCGAAATGATTTCTGTCTGTCCGTTTGTCCCTCCGTCTATCAGTCTGTGTCTTCTCTATAGCCCAGATGGCTTAACCAATCGAACAAAAACTTTAGATTTAAGCTTTACTTATGTAAAAGAAAGTAATAAAAAATAATAAATTTGTAAGAAGTTTGCGTAATTGGTTTCTCAAAATTCCCTGTTCGTAGAAGAAATGTGTTGGCCACACATCAATTTTATTTTTTTTATAAAATTTTTTAATTCTTTTTTTTTATTTTTTTTTACTTTTATTTTTTGGAAACATTTTGTTTTAGTAGTTTTTTGTAAACCTTATACTTTTTGAGATATTTGCAAAACAAATTTTCTGGCCCAAGGGAGTGGCCACTTCCGGTTGCCCGATTTGGACTAAAATTCACTGGGGCCTTCCAATTTATCAAAAAAGCTTACGTCTGAAGTTTCAGTTCGATTGGTTAAGCCATCTGAGCTGCGGAGCGGACACAGACGGACAGACAGACATCATTTCGAAACCCACTTTTTCGGACTCAGGGGACCTCAAAACAGATAAATCTTCAATAATCTCAAGGTCGAAAATTTTCATGATTACTATACTTTATTTTACTTCGTAAAAGAAAGTAATAGTTTAACACATATACACAGTTTTTAAAATCCCAATCCCCCTTGTACCACATTCACTCAAAAAACATCTGTTTACCCTAACATAATATAACATGGATTTATGATGCCATAATAAAGGGCATTGCAATAAAATTAATGTTATTTTCCAGCTTCCTGTTTGAATTTGTCTTGAAAAAACAAAAAATAACATAACTTCACATAACATAAAATTTTAAATCCCGGAATATGGACTAATATTTTCGGTTTTTTTAATTTTAAGGAAAGAGATTGTCAGTCCTTGAATATGCAACTTTTTCTTCAAATTACTGCCTGCTTTACTTTCAAGGATCGCTCTTGTTCTTCCTTGGAAATTACAAACGCTTGGATATAAATGCGTATTAATGGGAATTTCTGAATCTTCGAAATGAAGGCGTGTTCCCTTTTATGTAGCCACATACTTAGAAGACCTAATGAGATGGACAGAGTTCTGTCAATCTATTGGATAGGGTACTGCGTAATGTTTCGTTAGCAGTGTTAATTGCTAATTTATTTGTTTGAAGTTGTGTCCCTAAAAAATAAATATTGAATGTGAGCCTGTTTGACAGAATTGCCATGCAATGAGGCCCTTATGATTCAGGTAATTGAGTTCTATGTTAAAATCTTTTCCTCAAGTTCTTCATTGTCTTTACCTTCTTTTGCAAAATGCGTTATTATTGAAATTGGTTTGACATGCTTCAAAAGCAAGGCCGGATTAAGCCTTCGAGGTGCTCTAAACACTTAAAAAAATTCGGTGCCCCTTATATGCACCATCATAACGAGGATGAGGAGGATAGGTTTTTCAATAAAGAATATTATAAATGTAATATTATGAATTATTAATGCGATAAAATAAAATAGTGAAAGTATTTAGGTATATAGTACATAGTTATTTTTTGGATAATTCCACTTTATTTACATTTGAAACGTTTTTTTTTACTTTTCTTTATTGCAAATTGTTTGGTCAGATCATCAAAACTAATTGTTCGCAACACATCTGCTTCTATAATTAGTAACGATAATGCATGTAGTCTACCTTGTTGCATGGTTATTCCATACGACCTTTTAATGTCAACTGCAAAATTGAACGCTCAGCTGAACAATTTGTGACCATCAATGTCAACAATATCCGAAAGCAAATATCTACATTTGGAAATACCGACTTAATATTGTCTTCCACAATTATTTTGTAAAGCTCAGTATGACTAAATTATAAATTTTGTTTTCCCATTAGTAGTTGATTGTAAAACTTATGACGGCATATGCGTGAAACTGGTAAAGCGCAGTTGCGAAGTTGGCGTTTAAGCCCTCTGGACACCGAGTCGCGACATCTATTAGTTAAAAAATGATTTAGTATCTATTTTTTATATTTTTTTAAATTTTATAATTAGTTAAGTAAATAAATCTAAATACTCTTTAAATCCTTTTGGTGCCCTCTTTCTCTTGATGCCCTAAGCATATGCTCATATTTTTTTTTTTTTCGCTGGCGCTACATCCCATGGAGGGATTTGGCCGCTTCATATTGAAGTTTCGTAATCATTATTTTAATGGATAATGAGTGATTAATTCATTGATCCAACATTAACCAGCCGTGATTTTTTCATCACCCGCCGGGAATCGAACCCGGGACCTCCGGGGCTTAAAGCAAGCATGCTAACAACTATGCCACCGGGGCGGTATGCTCATATTGCTTAATGGTTAATCCAGGCCTGTTCAAAAGGCAGATTTTACGAATGATACCTTTATTGATAATAATCATATATTCCATCATAGATACCATCGTACCATTATATACCATAACACCATCAGCCTATTATACCACCATACTACCATAAAGTTATAAAATCAATCCATCATACCATCACACAATTATACCATTACACCATCATATCATCATGCGTTCATACCATCATACTATTAAACCATCATACTATCACACCATCATTCCATCATACGATCACACGACCATACCGTCATATCATTACATCAAATAATTATACCAACATACCATCAACCATTATTTCATCATATAATTGTACCATCATATCATCACACCATCATAACTATTATAATAATATTAATTAAAATCATCGCACCATCGTGCCATCATACCATCTTACCATCATTACATCATATCATCGTACATCATCACAATCACCGTCCGCATCACCATTTCAGTTTACATCATCAACATCTTCAACACCATCATCATCACCACCACCAACACCATTAAAAAAATAATGATACACGTATCGATTTATTTTTAATTTTTCACTAAATATCTAAAAATCAGCTCAATCGGTGAATTTTTAGAAATTCCTCCATGGTACCTTTGGACCTGATTATCACCCCACAGAATTAAAACGTGAGATATTACAGTGACGGTCTTAAGGATATAAAAAATAATTGTGTGTAGTTTAGTTCAAACCGGTCAACGCGTGTGGATTTGTATAACAATTACACATACAAACGATCACTTTTATATATGGGGCATTCTCTGTTAAATCGGTCACACTTCTGCACATTTCATTTTTTGAAATAAATAAACTTGTTTGGGCTTAAAATTTAGCTTAGAATATCTACTTTTCAATGCCGTACGGCATTTTTATGGCGTTTTTGGATTTTCAAAATGGCGGACCATATCTGCTAAGCAAGTCTTTAATTTTTAATAAAATTGATTTAAAAACGTAATTTTAACTCTATTAATTTACTCAAAAGTGTTTTTGGTGTATTAGATTACACATTTTTTATTATTTTTTTCAATTTCAAGATGGCGGATTCAAGATGGCCGCCAAAATTGGCAAATTTTTCGACATACTTAAAGTTCGTTAGAAGCATGTCCTAGAAGGTTTTCGATGTCGCTGATTACGAATTTGAGGTCAGAATTTGAATATTCAAGATGGCGGACACAAGATGGTGGTTGAATATCGCCGAAAAGGCTAATTTTTCGACGTTCATAGAAATCAATAAAAACTCGGTCTAGGGGTTTTTTTAGAGTCAGAATCAGAATTTTAAAATTCAAGACGGCAGAGACCCAAGATGGCCGCCATTAATGCCAATTTTTCAATTTTTATGAAAATCGATAAAAACATGATCTAGGGGGTTTGTGGGGTCGCTGATCACGAATCTGAGGTCAACATTTAAAAATTCTCTCAAAAAAGTACCAGATTCTCAATAAAAAGTTTTATTTTTGACATTTTTTTAAAAATATCTAAAAATAAAAGTTTTTATCGAAAATCTGGTACTTTTTTAGAGAATTTTATGTTGACCTCAGATTCATCATCAGCGACCCCGCAAACCCCCTAGATCATGTTTTTATCGATTTTCATAACAGTTGAAAAATTGGCTTTTATTCCAGCCACCTTAGGTCCGCAATCTTGAATTTTAAAATTCTGACTCTAAATTAATGTTCACCGACCCCGAAAACCCCTAGAACGAGTTTTTATTGATTTCTATGAACGTCGAAAAATTAGCCTTTTTTCGGTCATATTCAACCACCATCAATTTCGTGATCAACGACCCCGAAAACCTTCTAGGACATGCTTCTAACGAACTTTATGAATGTCGAAAGATTTGCCAATTTTGGCGGCCATCTTGAATCCGCCATCTTGGAATTGAAAAAAATAATAAAAAATGTGTAATCTAATACACCAAAAACACTTTTGAGTAAATTAATAGAGTTAAAATTACGTTTTTAAATCAATTAAATTAAAAATTAAACACTTGCTTAGCAGATATGGTCCGCCATTTTGAAATTCCAAGGACGCCATAAAAACGCCGTACGGCATTGAAAAGTAGATAGTCTAAGCATAAATTTTAAGCCCAAACAAGTTTATTTATCTCAAAAAATGAAATGTGCAGAAGGGTGACCGATTTGACAGAGAATGCCCCCCCCCCCCCCCCCATATATAGATTTTAGTGAAAGAAAACCATACGACCTTTTAATGTCAACTGCAAAATTGAACGCTCAGCTGAACAATTTGTGACCATCAATGTCAACAATATCCGAAAGCAAATATCTACATTTGGAAATACCGACTTAATATTGTCTTCCACAATTATTTTGTAAAGCTCAGTATGACTAAATTATAAATTTTGTTTTCCCATTAGTAGTTGATTGTAAAACTTATGACGGCATATGCGTGAAACTGGTAAAGCGCAGTTGCGAAGTTGGCGTTTAAGCCCTCTGGACACCGAGTCGCGACATCTATTAGTTAAAAAATGATTTAGTATCTATTTTTTATATTTTTTTAAATTTTATAATTAGTTAAGTAAATAAATCTAAATACTCTTTAAATCCTTTTGGTGCCCTCTTTCTCTTGATGCCCTAAGCATATGCTCATATTTTTTTTTTTTTCGCTGGCGCTACATCCCATGGAGGGATTTGGCCGCTTCATATTGAAGTTTCGTAATCATTATTTTAATGGATAATGAGTGATTAATTCATTGATCCAACATTAACCAGCCGTGATTTTTTCATCACCCGCCGGGAATCGAACCCGGGACCTCCGGGGCTTAAAGCAAGCATGCTAACAACTATGCCACCGGGGCGGTATGCTCATATTGCTTAATGGTTAATCCAGGCCTGTTCAAAAGGCAGATTTTACGAATGATACCTTTATTGATAATAATCATATATTCCATCATAGATACCATCGTACCATTATATACCATAACACCATCAGCCTATTATACCACCATACTACCATAAAGTTATAAAATCAATCCATCATACCATCACACAATTATACCATTACACCATCATATCATCATGCGTTCATACCATCATACTATTAAACCATCATACTATCACACCATCATTCCATCATACGATCACACGACCATACCGTCATATCATTACATCAAATAATTATACCAACATACCATCAACCATTATTTCATCATATAATTGTACCATCATATCATCACACCATCATAACTATTTGATTGATTGATTGATTGATTTAGTGTGTACGACCAAGCCTAAGGCAAGTTTCCCGGATACGCCGGGTCCACCGTACACCCTCTTACGAATAACAAAATCGAGGGAAAGGAAAGGTATGTTAGTAACAGAGACTCAACCCGGTTCCAGACACCATGGCGGTTGATAGTTAGTAAATAAGACAACACAAGACAACACAATTTCTAAACTACATGATTGTTAACTGCTTGTTGTTCCTGGAGCGTTGAGTCCGGCTATACCTTTGTTACTGAAAATTAGGATTAAATTTAATCCCTTTAAGAATGATTAATTCTGGAGCAATCTTAAATTCTGAAACAAATTAAATTATTCATCAGTATACTTAAAATAAACCCCTCTAAACACCTAAGATTTTATTAATTTAAGTATACTTAAAATTACATCCGCATCAATCCTAGCCTAGGCCACTTAAATAATTCAATAAATAATTTAAAAAATCCTCTAGTTGGCACCCCTACAAATTTTAACAATTAATTAATTTCATCAGCTTACAAAATTAACACAATTTTTAATTTCAGCTTCTTCACTCCTTGTTGATCCTGGAAGGTTGATTTAAGCTGGAATTTAATTCTGAAACACGGGATTAATTTAATCCCTAATAATTACTAATTCTGAAACTATAATCTATACTTGAAATTAGCTTCTTTATTAGAAAGGATTAATTTTAATCCCTCTAATAATGATTAATTCTGGAACTGAGTTATATTCTGAAAATTAACTTATTAATCAGTGAACTAAAAAAGGAACTCCTTTAGATACTATTCACATATTAACAAAAATAACTGATAAACAAAATCGATAGGGTGCCAGTCCTTCCCGGAATCCCAATTTCACCAATCCGATCCAAAAAACTACAGTTTAACTCAAAACTACTATTATAAATGAACCATTTTCGTGAACCTGCCACTTAAAGTATAGAAGTTTCATCTGTGATGACTTTTCTGGAATGAATTACAATTAATATCACCAGTACCCAAAATTAAAGTTATAAGAACTAATTAGTTTCTAAAGTATGAATTCAGTTTAGGAATTCCGTGCAGTTCAGTAAAATTAACTACCCCGTATTAAAAATAATCATGCTTAAATAAACAAAAAATTTTTATATGAACAGTGAAATCTCGAAACAGCGCAGCCAAAGGAACCGGAGAAATGTATTTAATTATTTAATAATTTAATTTAGTTGTGTATTTACATCTGCAAAGTTTTATTATTTTATTTCCTTATTAACCGTATATTTTCACATAAACACTTATCACTTTGGCGAATAAAATTTCCTTGCGAAATTACAATTTCCTTAAATCAGTATTCACTATAACGAGACCTCACTGTATTACATACGATAGTTTCTGGTTCAACTCAAATTTACTCGATAATACAAAGTAAACAAATCCCATTAGAATCGAACACAAGAAACTTTTAATTCTAATTAAATTTCCAATTCAACTCAAATTACTCGATTATACGTAGTATAAGAATCTTATTTGAATTGAATACATGAAAATTTTGCGTTGTGTAGTTCATTGTATATAAAGAGCACTATAAACACAAAGAATACAACAACGCCAAGTAAAAATAATAAAATCGTATTACAGTACAAAACTAAAACCACCAACGCACATAGAGAAAACAAACGTTTTCATATAATCCTTCACGTGCGCAGCAGGGAAAGTATCGATGTGTACATAGTGTGTTTTGGTACATGCCTTCTCTATATTATATACATATATAATAGGCTTCACTATATTATATATTACTGTATATATTTCCGAAAATAACCTCGTACACTACACATACACGACCGTGAATACAATTCAGAAGCAAATATCAACAATCGAACACTATAGAACCAATGTTGTCTTGATAGAAATTATATAATAGAAATTATATTCTTTTTATGTATATAAATAAAGAATATATGTGTTTGTGTCGTTTCCACATAAAACAAAAAATACAACACATACATAATCTCGTAAGAGGAAAGAGAGAAACCGAAAACTTGTATATTCATGTACAGAAACAGAAATTTAATGCGTAAATTTATTTATTCGATTTTAATTAAATTTAAATACGAGATAATGTATTTGACCATTCGAATTTTATGCACCAACTACACAAATTTAAGACATGCATTATTAAGCGAGAAAGCCAAAATTTGACTTGTTTCGCTATAAATATGAAAATAAAAATAAAAATATAAAACAATGCCTGTTGAATGCATCCCGATGGATTGCATTCTATCCATATTTAAATTTTCACTATTCTTATGCACACACTTTTACTTAAATAACTTAAATTAAAATAAATTATATATAAATTATATATTTAAACACTTTACACTACATTAGAAAATAAATAAACTAAAAATTAATTAAATTAAAATTTTTTCGAAGAAGACGACAAAAACACGTCCTTGTTCTTCGAGCGTCAACGACCCTTCATCATCACACCATCATAACTATTATAATAATATTAATTAAAATCATCGCACCATCGTGCCATCATACCATCTTACCATCATTACATCATATCATCAAAAACGATAAAAACTATAAAGACTTTCCGCACAATACAAAATGCAAGTAAAATAAACTGGGTACAATCGTGGTCCTATTGGGTACAATCAAGGCGCAGACGACTGAAATCCAAACCTTAAATAGCTATGTAGTAATAATATTTTACTGAATATATTTTAATATTCAGTATCTCTCAATTTTTTATACACACATTTGTGTTCTTTATTATGTTCACTCACTCAAAAGCGAAAAAGATACACACAAACAAAACTATCAAATATGTTGTATAAATATACTGATAAATATACTATACTATATATGTATAATGTAATAATTATACCATGGTGTTAGAGTACGACAAAGCCGAATAATAAATTTTTTTTGTTCAGTCGAAATAAAAAAAATCTACTTTTTCAGTTCGTTCATAGTTATCGTGCGCAATAAGCAAAACAACTTTTTGTTATTTTAATTACAGTGTGCTCACAAAATTGGTGCAAATTACAGTGTGTTTATACGAGTTTTAATTTTAAATCAATTTGTTTTATTATTGTATTACAAAATATTAATTTTATTACATATTATTATTATCTCCATTATTACCTTATTATTATTATTAGTATTCCCCATTTTTTTTTATTCTGTTGAATTTACATTTTAAATATGAAAAATTCAAATTCCGGAATAATATGTGCCGTTAAGTCTTGCATATCGTCTCGCAGGGTAAATCCTGAAAGGAAATTTTTTGTATTTCCCTCAGATAAAAATATGCGTGATGTATGGATCTATAAATGCGGATTACAGAAGTGGAACCTACCTAAAAGGCTATTGGTTTGCGAAAAACACTTCGATCCTAACTCCATAGGAAAACGAAGATTAAAAAAAAATTCTATCCCTGAGTATTACTTGACCTATCCAGATTTAAAGGTTGACAATGAAGTTCCTGGTCGCTATCAAAATATCAAAACTTATGAAAAGTTTTTAAATTCGACTGATGAAATTTGTCAAAAAGAGTCTAATAATACCACAGATAATACCGCAATTGATATTGAATCAATGCCCAGTAATAATTTGTATAATGAGGAACCCGGTCCCTCCTGTAGGAATTGCTTTAACCAATTAAAAAACTCTTTTCATTATAAAGCGAAGTATGAAAAAGCAGTCAAGCGCAACGAATTATTGCTAGATAAAATTGTCACCTTACGAAAAAAATTATTGAGCACTAAAAAACAAATTAAATTGCGAAAAAATAAAACAAAGGTAATTCCTGTGCCGAAAAATTCTTTAGTTTGCAAGCAAATTGAAAAATTACCAAATTTATGTGCAGACGCAAGAGAGTTTGCTAAGATGATTATAGATAGAAGGAAGCAATGGCCGCAAGAACAAAGAAATATTGCGCAAAAAATATATTTTAAATCTCCCGCCTGTTACAGTTACCTAAGAGACAATTTAAATTTACATATGCCTTCAAAATCTTCGTTGTTTCGTTGGACTCCGATTAAAAATTTAAAGCCAGGTTTGAATGATTCGATTTTGTTAGGTCTAAAAGAGAAAGTTGATATGATGAGCGTAGGTGAAAAACTTGTTGTGTTAATGTTCGACGAAATGTCCATCAGGCCAGATCTGGAATATGATCGAGTGAAAGATGAAATCGATGGGTTTTCACAAATAAATAAGACAAGAACCCCGGCTATTGCGAAATATGTAACGGTATTTTTGATTAGAGGACTTATGAAACAATTTAAATTCGTCATATCTTATCACGCAAGCGAAAATAATATGGAAAGTTCAATTTTGAAAGATTTGTTGTTAGACAATATAAGGGTGTTGTTCAATATTGGGCTTAATGTGGTGGCGGTCGTTTGTGACCAAGGACCGAATAATCGCAAATGCTACACATTGCTCAATGCTGGTAAAGAAAGCCCTTTCTTCTTCTATAACGAAAACAAAATTTTTGCTTTATACGACCCACCGCACTTAATAAAATCCATAAGGAATATCTTTATAAGCGGTAGCTTAAACACACCTGACGGAATTGTTTCCTGGAATGTTCTGAAAGAATTATTTGAGACAGAAAAACTGAGAACCACTAAGTTGTGTCCAAAGCTAACAAATCGACATATTTACCCAAATTCTTTCGAAAAAATGCGAGTAAAACTTGCAACTCAAATTTTTAGTCGATCCGTTGCAGCTGGTATAAGAACGATGTCCGATTTTGACAAATTCTCAAACAATGCTAAACCTTTCGTTTTAGCCACTGCAAATTTCGTTGAAAAGGTCGATAAGCTCTTTGACAATTTAAACAGTAAAGTTATCTTTGACCCAAACCCACATAAGAGCGCCCTAAAGATAGATAATCGGGTACATCAAAATCTTGATTTTATGTTAGGTTACTTTTCTCAGGTTAAAACGACGAATAAAACAACCGTCTACTGTTTAAATGGAATAATCCAAACCATAAGTGGTATTTTATCTTTGTTTGAATATTTAAAAGAAAATAATTTTGGGATTGATTTTATATTAACAGCTCGTTTAAACCAAGATCCCATAGAAAATTTATTTGGACTTGTAAGGCAAAGGGGCGGTAATAGTGTCAATCCATCTCTTTTCGAATTTAACCATACCGCAGCGAAAATAATGGCCATGCATTTTTTAGAAAACTCGGCATTGACCAATTGCGAAATGGATGCAGACGAAATGCTGATATCCGATATTTTGGCAGATGATTATAACCAGAATGACGATGATATTTTAAAAAATTCCGATAAAAACATAGTACATCAGACTAACATTACAAGTAAAAATGAAGATCTTGAATTAATTATGGTAGAAGCAGATTCTGATTACGAGGACGAGTTTGACGACTCTTCAATACGATATTTTATTGGATTCGTTGCATTCAAACATTTAAAGAAAGCGGAATGCGCCACTTGCAAAAAAACTTTGATTAAGGGCGAAGATATTTTAAAAGCTAAGAGTGAACGGTTTATTATTTACAAAAATTATAGTAATAATACTAACTTTGGTTCCCTTCATGCACCGAGTGATACTTTTTTCAAAGTATCAAAATTGCACATTGAAATTTTTTCAACGATTTTTAAATTGCAACCTCATATGGGAAATATCAAGAGCTACTTGAGGGATGTCTGCGTGGCACAAACAGTTCAAAAGGAAGAATTCAGATTTTGGTTTAACGAGAACAGCCCGTGCTACCAGCATAATTTAGATCTGCTGGATTATATATTACTGATCTTGCTTAGAAAGCATTCAAAATGGAGTACTAAGAAGTTTACAGGGGCTATTAAATTAGCAAAAAATATAGATCCTAATAAAAAAAAGCAACAGAAATCTAACAGGATTACTAAGCAACATCCAAAACTAAAAATTCTAACCGCTTAATCCAAGTAAAGGACAGCAAATGAAGACCAAACATGAAAGATGATGTGGTGAGGTGAACCTTGCTCTAAACCTGAATTATTCAATAAATAAAATTAAACATTTTGTTGCATTTTAAAAATTATTATTTTAGTTACTCCATATCGATATCATTTCACAAGTAAATATTTTAAAAGAATATTAAACTATATTACCTGAATCAACTGAAGCTAGGGAAAGTATAAAAACAAAAATTAAAATTTGGATATTTTATTATTCACTCGGAGCGAGGTAAGAAAAATTGCCACCAATTTGTGAGAAAGGCTTACCCTTAATTAGCGGAAAAGCATAGAGTTATTTTTACAAAGTATATCTGTATAGGAATCGGACAAACCGATTTGCATCCAGTTATAAAATAGCCTGAGTATGGCCACTTTAAGTTGGATTTATATTATCCGTTCCTTTCCGTTCCTACACGAACCGTGTACACAGACAAATATTGTTCAAAAAATGGATGTCTGATGGATAGTATAAATTGATTATGTCTGACACGATACGTGTAGAAACTGAAAGGAACGGATAATATAAATCCACCTTTACACGGTAATTTTTTATCTCGTTTCCGAAGAACCTGTATTATTTGTGACAATTCACAAAATCTTATTTAGTGATGAGGCATATTTCCACCTAAACCACCACAGTAACAAGCAGACTTATAAGATCTGGGGAGCAGAAAATCCATATATTTGGTTGTGCCATGTCGAAAAAGAAACTACATCCAAAAAAAAAACAAAATAGATGTAAAAATTTATTTCTACAGAGGTTTTTAGCTTGTGGATTTATCTATAATTTAATGGAACTTGCGGGGCTGCGTATAAACTTATCTTTGCTCGAACTGTATACTGAGCTTTGCAGATCAATAAAAATTTTAAAGAATTTAATTTAAACTACATATGTGTTTTTTCTAAATTAAAAATTCAACTTTTTGTTGTGAAACACTTTATAACAAAACTTCAGCCGCATTCTATTTATCCATATTTTAGAATTTTTAACTAACCATTTTTTGATACAGCTTATAACATAACCAGTAACATAACCATAAACAGTTAAGAACTAGAATAGTTCCATCCTGACGACTGATAGTTACAGCACGGTGGCCATATTTCAATCCAGGTTTGATCACACATAACAAGTTTCATCCAAATAACCCTTTAGCTTAAATGGCTGTATTGTTCCATTCCGTTTAGTCATATTCCAGAACTGTATCCTAAAACCGGGTTATAATTCTATCAACGAAAATACAGTATTTCCTGTAGCTCAGTAAGCACCTTAGAGCTTACACGGTCTATTCGTAGACTTCCTGCAGGCGTACGACAGCATTAAGAGAAACAAGCTATGGAACGTGTTGTCCTATCTGGGGGTATCGTCAAAATTGATGTATAGCTTTTAATGAAGAGCCAATATGCCAGGTGCTAATAGACGGCAACATTTCGGATGCCTTCGAGATAACATCTGGAGCGTGCCAACTTGCATTGGATGGAGGATCGCAGCAGGCTAGAGAGATTATCGTTGAGGCAGCCAAATCCCTTCATGGGATGTAGCGCCAGCAGCAGTAAGGAAGGAAGTATGCAGCTCGAGCTAAGGAAAATTGTTCATTCATATTTGACGTAAAATTTAGCTAGCGAAATAAAAATTTGTTTTTCTTGCTCAAGATTTCGCCGATTGATATGCACCTTCACGTGAAAAATTTGAAAAAATATCAGTTGTTTCATTCAAATTTAGATTGCACCACTATAAAATCTCCAAACACTTTAACCGCATTTTATCTCATCAGGACGATAATTTTTGAATTTATAATTTGGTTCCTTCTATGTAGCCATATTCCCAAATTTATTCCATTGAATAAAATGAGAATACCAAAACGAGTTGTTTGATATGTATGTTTTGTTTTAATTCTAAAGATTCTCGCTTGTTTAAACAAAACGAACGTACCAAACAATTCTGAATGAAACTTCCGAGTTCGAGGAATACATATTAATACATAAAACCAAAATTAAAACGATGACTCGAATTGGAACAAACGAAAAACAAAAATACCGATCGAATTAAAAAAAAACATTTTTCTTCTGTTTTGCTTCCATAATCCAT
This sequence comes from Tipula helvola, assembly GCA_963556165.1. NCBI lineage: Eukaryota > Metazoa > Arthropoda > Insecta > Diptera > Tipulidae > Tipula > Tipula helvola. The sequence continues at coordinate 140,322,058 of OY744482.1, read as the reverse complement.
ATAAAATACCATACAGATACAACACACACCATGGTATGATCATTTATTTGTATTGTTCTATTTAAAACGATATAAAGCAAAGAAAGAGAATTCCCTTTTGTTACGCTCAGTGCGAAAGATACGATTATTTAAGTTCCGCTGTAAATGATCGTTTTGAATGTAAATACCATTTTATCATCATATAATAAGTCTTTGTATTTCTAATAGTTTTTGATATCATCGTACATCATCACAATCACCGTCCGCATCACCATTTCAGTTTACATCATCAACATCTTCAACACCATCATCATCACCACCACCAACACCATTAAAAAAATAATGATACACGTATCGATTTATTTTTAATTTTTCACTAAATATCTAAAAATCAGCTCAATCGGTGAATTTTTAGAAATTCCTCCATGGTACCTTTGGACCTGATTATCACCCCACAGAATTAAAACGTGAGATATTACAGTGACGGTCTTAAGGATATAAAAAATAATTGTGTGTAGTTTAGTTCAAACCGGTCAACGCGTGTGGATTTGTATAACAATTACACATACAAACGATCACTTTTATATATGGGGCATTCTCTGTTAAATCGGTCACACTTCTGCACATTTCATTTTTTGAAATAAATAAACTTGTTTGGGCTTAAAATTTAGCTTAGAATATCTACTTTTCAATGCCGTACGGCATTTTTATGGCGTTTTTGGATTTTCAAAATGGCGGACCATATCTGCTAAGCAAGTCTTTAATTTTTAATAAAATTGATTTAAAAACGTAATTTTAACTCTATTAATTTACTCAAAAGTGTTTTTGGTGTATTAGATTACACATTTTTTATTATTTTTTTCAATTTCAAGATGGCGGATTCAAGATGGCCGCCAAAATTGGCAAATTTTTCGACATACTTAAAGTTCGTTAGAAGCATGTCCTAGAAGGTTTTCGATGTCGCTGATTACGAATTTGAGGTCAGAATTTGAATATTCAAGATGGCGGACACAAGATGGTGGTTGAATATCGCCGAAAAGGCTAATTTTTCGACGTTCATAGAAATCAATAAAAACTCGGTCTAGGGGTTTTTTTAGAGTCAGAATCAGAATTTTAAAATTCAAGACGGCAGAGACCCAAGATGGCCGCCATTAATGCCAATTTTTCAATTTTTATGAAAATCGATAAAAACATGATCTAGGGGGTTTGTGGGGTCGCTGATCACGAATCTGAGGTCAACATTTAAAAATTCTCTCAAAAAAGTACCAGATTCTCAATAAAAAGTTTTATTTTTGACATTTTTTTAAAAATATCTAAAAATAAAAGTTTTTATCGAAAATCTGGTACTTTTTTAGAGAATTTTATGTTGACCTCAGATTCATCATCAGCGACCCCGCAAACCCCCTAGATCATGTTTTTATCGATTTTCATAACAGTTGAAAAATTGGCTTTTATGGCAGCCACCTTAGGTCCGCAATCTTGAATTTTAAAATTCTGACTCTAAATTAATGTTCACCGACCCCGAAAACCCCTAGAACGAGTTTTTATTGATTTCTATGAACGTCGAAAAATTAGCCTTTTTTCGGTCATATTCAACCACCATCAATTTCGTGATCAACGACCCCGAAAACCTTCTAGGACATGCTTCTAACGAACTTTATGAATGTCGAAAGATTTGCCAATTTTGGCGGCCATCTTGAATCCGCCATCTTGGAATTGAAAAAAATAATAAAAAATGTGTAATCTAATACACCAAAAACACTTTTGAGTAAATTAATAGAGTTAAAATTACGTTTTTAAATCAATTAAATTAAAAATTAAACACTTGCTTAGCAGATATGGTCCGCCATTTTGAAATTCCAAGGACGCCATAAAAACGCCGTACGGCATTGAAAAGTAGATATTCTAAGCTAAATTTTAAGCCCAAACAAGTTTATTTATCTCAAAAAATGAAATGTGCAGAAGGGTGACCGATTTGACAGAGAATGCCCCCCCCCCCCCCCCATATATAGATTTTAGTGAAAGAAAACCCTTCTACTGATCCACGCTTAACTATAATAGAATCACGCCTTCAACATTTAAATTATAGTTTGCTGCGTATAGCCGTGTCGAGGACAGTTCAACAAAAGGCAACTCAAACTCGTGAAGCAGTTGAAGTTTTGGAGCGAATATTAGCTGGTTTAAAAGATCCAGCTATCCTAATAAAGCAATCAGTCGAGAAAATTGCTTCATGGAAATTACCACAAGAGATTCGCACAAATCACGAAGCATTAAATTCCAACATGACGAAAAATCAAAAATAACACCGGAAACTGCTAGATCGAGATGCTAAACTAAAATCACAAGCATTTCAAAAGCCACCGACAATCAGCAACCCGGTCCTTCATGCATTATTACCTCTAATATTTCTGAAATAAGTAGATAATCAAGCTGTTCTGACATTTACTGACTGTAAGGGGAAGGAAGTGCGATCTGAACGAAATGAGCATACTCCGGGGCATAAACACAAACGGTTTCAATCACGCAGAACTTTTATTCCCATCTATAAATGAACTATATTTTTTTACGGAACTCCTTCCGGTACTCTAGTTGATAAATTCCTTACGCATACCGAAAGAATAGCCAAATCAAATCATACTAGTGAAAACCAACTTGAAGATGATCTTCATCTCTTGTTAAAAGGTATCGCTTCTGAATTTTATTGGCTTCAAATCGGGTGAAACCCCCGATATTAGTTGGCATCTTTTAAAAAAATCATTTATGGATCTCTTTAAAGACAGGCGGATTGATATAGATATTTGCAGAGAGATAGAGGCTACGAAACAAAAGCCCTACGAATCTTTCCTAGAATTTTATAATTCGATGCTCTTTAAAAGTACCCCTACAGGAGTCTGAACTTCTAAATATTTTGCTTCTAAACATGAGTACAGAAAATTAGCTGGTAAATCGTTCAGTTCTATCTCGAAGCTAATTAAACGATGCGTATCCATTGAAGTTACCTGGAAACGATTAAAGGGTACATCTGATAATGAACCACGATTCAAGAGGCATATAAATGAAATGGTGTTCCTCACCACGAAACCCTTCGACATTTCAAAAACAAAATTCTTAGCCGGATTCATCTATGCTGAATTCAGTCAAATCACCAAGACCAACAGTATGTTGGAACTGTGATATTGTAGGTCATGGTTGGCCGACTGTCCATTGGGTTTTCAACGCAGATTTTGTTATGGATGTGAACTTAAAGACTACGCCAAACCAGATTGTGTTCGATGTAATCCGGGAAAAGGACAACAGGAGTGAATATAGGAGGACCTCACTTCTCGTGTTCATCTTCACCAAATATTTCAAAACCACATTGATTGTATACCTTCAGAAAATATTAAAGAATTTCAAACTTATCAAATTTTACGAGCGCAAAAGCGGAGACAGCGCACTTTTAATTATTTTAGATATCGTCGGAAATAAAATTCACTTATTACCGCATCTATAGTATTAATACCACTGACGATGCGCGACCTTATGTGAATGTAATAGTGGGTAGTTTGCCAATGGGCGGACTACTAGATACGGGCGCAAGTATTAGTATGTTATATTAGGAAGTGGATCGCATAATATCTTAAACAGCACCAATTCACCTCTTTATTCGTTGTCATCCCATATCTCAACAGCCAGCGGTTCCAAACAGCGCTGTATTGGTTACATTACGACCAATATTACTTATCTCGGTATAAGTAAAAATTTCACATTAAATATTATTCCTACTCTTACTCAACCTCTCTATTTGGGAATTGATTTCTTTAAACTGTTTAACAGATAAAACTAAGTTTATATCAAGCTTGGACCTTAAGGATGCCTTTCTTTTGGCAGATCCCACTGGATCCAGCATCTCAGGATAATATCGCGTTCACCGTACCAGGGAGACCCCTATACCATTTCGTTGTCATGCCATTTGGTCTGTGCAACGCACTCCACACAATGAGCAAGCTCATGCAAAAGGTCATTCCTTACCAACATCTCTCTCTTCTCTCAAATGCAGCAGCCCGTCTTAAAACGGCTGGATTAACGATTAACATCGATAAAAGTGAATTTTGCCTCAAGGAGCTTGATTCCTTAGGATATGTAGTCAGCAATGGATATCTATCTGTGAATAAAGATCGTGTTCAATCAATCGCATGTTTTCCTGTACCCAAAACGGTTCGACAAGTAAGACGGTTTTTAGGAGTAACAGGATGGTACAGGAGGTTTATAAATAACTACTCCACCATAGCGGCACCCTTAACAGAACTTCTTAAAAAGGGGAAAAAGTTTAATCGAACTGATAGTGCTGCTCTTTTCAAACACTGAAAACTGCTCTCATCTCTGTTCGCGTGTTAGTCAATCCAAACTTCACGGATAGATTTTATATTCAATGTGCCGCTAGTAAGACTGCCTTATCTCTGATGAATTAAGCCGTTTTATATGTTCGGAAATTACCAACTCTAAACTTTCACCACTTCATGTGGATTTATCTAGCGAGAAATTTTAAGATTCAAAATATCAGGAGTTGAAGAAATCTGTTGAGGCTAATTCCGAAAGAAGTAACCTAATAGTTATGGATGACCAAGTCTATATTAATCATTCAGTTGGTCTGGACTACCTAGATAATATAAATTCTGCATAGCAGCTAGTAATTCCTGAAACACTTGCCCATTATTTAATTGTACTAGCTCATAACAGCTCTAAATCAGGTCATCTTGGAATCAATAAAACAATAGAGCGACAGAAACGACAATTTCACTGGCGTACGTTACACCACAATGTCAAATCATACATTCGAGCCTGTGAAATATGCAAACAAGCCAAACCGATAAATCACGTTCTGCAAACTTCCATGGGTCAACAGGTGTCGGTAACACAATCTTGGGAACGAATTTATGGCGATTTTATGGGTCCCTTCCCAAGATCGAAAGCAGGGAAAATCATATTCTAGTGGTATTAGATTGCTATAGCAGATTTTTGAGATTAAAAGCCATGAAACAAGCAACTGCTACTGTGTTGGTGGATTACCTAGAAAAACAAATATTATTGACTATGGTGTACCAAAAACCTAAGTTTCCGATGACGGACGTCAGTTCAAACCAAATCTTCTAAAGGGTGTTTTGAATAAATTATTATATTTTTACGTGAACGTTTATTTCTCAATAGAATTATTAAGTTAGCAGGATAACCATACCCTAAAACCTCTGATAGAAATTTTTTTCTAAATTCGAATAACGGTTGGTGTTCACAAATTTCCAAAATTCACAAATTTCCAAAATAAAGGTGTAATTTTTAAAAACCACACTTGTGTTAAAAGAGTTACCTAATTGGCTTTTTTTCTATGGCCACGGCCAGTAAAGAAGAGCCTTACTTTGAATATTCAATATCACAAATAACATCTAGCTACTTACAGACAAACAGCCGTGTTTTTTTTTTGCTTTTCACCATTTGTAATAAAGTATTCATTCTACCTCTGATCATTTGCAAAGTCGATACTTCACGTCTATGCGTATTACAACAACATACATATAGAGTATTTAGTAATGACTTAAAAGAAGAGTATATGTAGTAATTTTCACCGAATGTAGCTTAGTTTGGATTTTATTCAAAAGATGATGGTAATCAAAAGTATCAGAGTTGTGGTTAATTTTTTTTTAACTTTTATGAACTCTTAAACAAACATTTAATATTTTTATATTTTATAGAAAAACTCAACTACATACTAAAAGTTTAATTTGCACATTAAGAACTTTTCTTTTTACCACTTTTTGCAATTTAAGAAGCACATTAAAATTAGTTTATTTAAAAAAAAAATTATAATCTACTTATATACAGTTACAGGGTGATTAATGATTATTAAGTTAGGAAAACATTATAATATACAATTCAATCTCAAAAACATTTGTTCTGTCCAAATCCTGGAAAGAAAAAAAAAATTATACCTACGGTTAACCAAAAGGTAATTAATAATTCTCCTCACATCTTAAATTTTACCGCAAAAAAAAGATGATTTACCCAACAATTTATATGTGCTTAAAAATGTACAAAGGAAAGTATGTTAACGATTGGTTAGGAAAATTCTTAATGATTATAATACAACTATAAAATATCTAATTACGGGATACGTTAATATAGGAAAAATTCGTTTTAATAACCAAAGCTTTTTTAATCATTTTTGGTTTGCTGTTTAAGCCCTATTAAAAAATTGTACTAATTTTCATATTTATGTAGAAGAATATTATATGTACATTATACAATGGTGGACCATCCGTTTTAGTGAGACTAAAAATGTTAGTCTAAATTTACGTAAATATTTTTTCGTTTGAGTGAAATATTCAACGTTTTAGAAAATTTCAAATACGCTCTGAATGCACCCATTCAGTGATCTGAGACCATACAAAACGGTTTTGAGAAAAGAAAGTTCGATCTAACAATAATTTTACACTCATCGACTGCACAAGGTTTTTATGTTTTATACTTAGAACTTTCTGACACAAAACTCTGTGAAAAAAAAATGATAACTCTTCGAAATAACATCAGCTGCATTTGATGACGTCAACAAGTGATCCGGATCAGATCCAAAGTTTACATTGAAAAAAAACATCAGAAATTAATTTTTGTTTTGTTTTTAGATTAAAATTGTACTCTGAGTAGTTCTTTAGATTTGTTGGTCGTTTCATGAATTGTAATTTGTCCGGAGCAGATCGTCATACGTTTAGGTAAAATATTTATTCTTTAAATCAATAGAAATCGAAATGATTCATAGCAATGTAAATTCATAAGATATTGTTCCATCTACCACTAAACGCACTGCGCGGCTATTTTTGAATATGATACGAATGCGTAAGTATACAATTCTAGAGGAAGGACAATTTCTTCTGGCTCATTGCGAAAGTAATGGTAAATATACAAATATTTAATATTTAATAAAAATAACTAATTAAACCGGACTTTACAGGTATTCTAGATCAGTTTGGATTTGAAAAAAAATCAGATCAAGGTTTTCATGCGAATTCGTTTGATAATCCCCTTCACTACGTATCTAAGTTCAGATTTTGAGGAAAGCAATTTGGAAAGAATCATTTTACGCTTTAGTACAAAATAAGAAAATCAATCTTTACTACAACTATAGACTAAAGTAATATTATAGAGACGTCTTAATACGAATAAAAAAATTGTCCCAAAATTTGTATACATACACAAATGGCTGTAACACAAAACGTACACATTTTTTTTTAATTTAGTTTATTTTATAATTGAACTTTGCTTTTGCTTTTGGTATACAAAGTACACACAAGTCAATATTTATTTTCCATTTCACTTTTTTTTGTTAATTTCACTAAAGATTACTACATATTGGCACCCGCTGTTATATGGATTGGCACCCGGTAATTGGATCTTTTTTTTATTCGTATTAGGACGTCTTTATAATATTACTTTAGTCTATGCTACAACAGTACGAGAGGGTTTTATGTGCCATAAAAACATTGCAAAATGACGGCGGACCCATTCTAGAAGAATATTTCCAATGAAATACTTCCTATTGTCAAAAATGAAAAGTTCAATTGTGTAAAAAGTTTTTTATGAAAACGTTACATATTTCAATAAGATTCTTTTGGCTTTTCATAGACAAAATATATTAACAATAATGGCATTCAGAACATTTTTCGACTTGTTAATCAGAAAAAATGAAGAGGACAATCATTTATAATATGAAGTGTATTGATTTGGTAAATTTACAAAAAAATACAACAAAAATTGCAATAAATAAATCCAAAAAAGATTCAGCTAAATCCAATTATTTTTTGAATTTACTTAAATCAAATCCGATTTTTAGTTTCAATACCTACCACTAGAATTTGCTTCATATGAAACACATCAAACAAAAATTAAATTCCAAAATAAATCTTTGCGGGTTGCTCTCTGAAATTTTAAATCCCAACCTAAATCTAATCCTTTTTTACCAAAGCAATACACTTAAGGTCGCTGCACGAGTATGGATATAAATCCGTACAATCTGAATCCGATGATTCATCCAATGTAATTACCCAAATAATGTCATGTGACCGAAAAAATATTCCCCTATTTCTCCTCTCGAGTTAAAATTATTTCAACATTAAGCAAAATATCCGCAGAAAACCAACATAACCATACCAAAAAATATATATTACGAGCTATTTTTTCCCCAATTTTTTTTTTGTTTGCTTATTTCTGACTTTTCGATTTTTAAAAAAATTTGTTATTTTGTTATTATTGAAGTTATCATAGTATTATTGAAACTAAAAGCAAAGAGAAGTTGATAAGTAAAATAGACGAATTTACGGGAATTTATTTAGCAAAAGGTCAAATAAGTTACTAACTTCGTTCGGATGCAGATTGTACGGATTTATATCCATACTCGTGCAGCGACCTTTATGGTATAGCTACCAAAAAGTAGAAATATCATTTTTGATTTAAATTTTTATCATCGATTCCGCGCAACGACTTTCGTTGAGTTAAGGTGAATTAAAATGTTTAACGAAAACTCAGTTTTTTAATACATATTTATCGCTTTTGATTGTTTTATATCTTCTTTAGATGAGACAAATATGTATATGTATTTTTAAGCATTTTGTTTTGTTTTTTTCTATTTGCGAGTTTTTATTTTTAAAGTGTTCTTTCTCACTTTTATTCATAAATCCAATATAAAGGAAAGGCAAGCTTGATCTACATTTTTTTTAAATTCTATTTATGAGCATATACCAGACCTATAAGTTTTAGTGATAGAAGATAATAGTGGTTTCTGCGTATTTTATCAGAACCATCTTGATGTAAATAGAGCCGCCATGTGAAAAATGAACTTAAAATAAGGGATATAGAAACACTAAAAATTCATTTATTTTCATAAAGTTTGTATGAAAAATCCTTATTTTGATTGACGATAAAACATGAATTAAAAGTTGAGCCCAAATAAATATTTTATTCTAAAATCGCTAACAAACAATTCAATGTCTTACTCATTTAAAACACAGATTCTCATATTTCCCTATTTTCCAGCAATAATCAAAAGAAAAAAGGGAAATTAAATCAAAAAACATTCTACAACAATAACAATACGTACTAAAAAATCATCAACTCAATATTTTGATTGTTTATTGCTAAAAAAAGGAATTTAATATCAATTATTAAAAAAACAAGTGATATTGGGACTTTTCACGTCTCGGCCACCGCTGAGCCCAAAATTTAAAGCATCCAAAAAATATATTAAGGGCACCAATATTTCCTTTTAAATCTCTACTTTCGAATGCTTAGTGCTGATTTTGAAAAAAACAAGATGCCTGCTCAAATATTGCGGCAAGAATAATAAACTCAGGAATAGATAATAAGGAAATTTAATTATTTTGTCTAGTTAAGTTAAAAAAGGTCAAAATTGAGTAAAAATATAATATTGAGTAACTGGTTAGAGACCAAAGAGCATTTTTACCACCATGGCCATAGAGATTTTTATTAAAAACGCAAAGAAAGTTTGCAGTAACAAGTAGAGGCCGCAGTTTTGAAAAAATTAGATTGTCCGCAAAAAACTAATTTATTTTAAATTAACCCCTTAACGGATAATTTTTTGAAAAAAAAAACGTCAAAGAAAAAATAATTTTTTTTTGTATTTATAATGTTTATTTGAACATATTTTAATTTATATAGAAAAACCAAAACTAACAAAACATAAAATTTTAAAAGGCAGAATCGGGTGAAAAAAGCTCTAAACTACAAGTCCTACAGTAAAATGTATAACAATGTTTTACATATAAAAACCAAGCTTAATAAAATAGGTTTAAAAATAATTGCTCGAGTGCACATTTCTGCAAGTATCACATGCCCGAATTATCTGAAAATTGAGCAAAATAGACCGATTGTTAAGCTGGTAAGTTAGCAATAAATTCGTCTACGTATTTGTTTTAATCAAAATATTGAGTTGATAAACGCAATAACACAGTCAAATGATGCTTGTATGTCGAAATTCAAACAGAAATGATGTTCATATGTCAAAATTGAGTTCTACCAAAAAATAGTGCCATCTATTTGACGGCAGCATATACTAAAACAATTTTGTTGACCAGGCGAACATATTGTGTAAATGTGGATCATTTCGAATTACAAAAATTAAATTCTTTAAGAACTCGACCACAGCGCCACCTATCGGGTCCAAATTTTGTGATATTCTTTATCGGCACTAAATCAATATATATAGTGAATATGAGTCATTTTGGCCCATAATAAGAGAATTTGTTAATAACTAGACTACAGCGTCACATATCGGATAATAGCTTTGCTAGGAAACATTGCCTCGACAAAACAAATATACATATGGTGTGAATATGACCTCAATCGGTTAAGTCGTTCAGAAGTTACACGATCACTAAGAGACGAACCCTAGATACAGGCTATGGTTTAATAAGTCCGATTTAGTGAATTTTCGAGATTTCCCGCGTAGTTAGATTTACAATATTTATGCTTTATTTTGAGTTTAGTGGCTAAAACGATGTAACGGGAGTGTATGTATTAGTTTGACAAATATTATGAAAACAATAACAGCTTAAGTGTATTAGCCGTAATTTAAAACGAGTTTAACTAAATCGGATTTAATAAATCGTAGTCTGTCAAGGGTATAAACCAGGCTTACATGATACCAAACTAACACTACATAGAACTTATGCCTCCACAAGATGTAGAATTTTAAAAGTAGCTTCAATTATGACATTATAGAAAACCGGTAGTCGGTAAAACATTTCTGAAAAAAACAATTTACCGGTGATTTTCGTAACAAATAAAAAATATATTTTGTAATTGTACTTATGTATTAGGCCCGATTCTGCCTTCCAAAAAAAAAAAAAATTCGTCAAACATATTTTACTACAAATTGCAGCCATAGTTGCCAAGATTTTTATTTTTGAAAGCAATTCGCCTATTGTTTCATTTTCGAAATACGCATTTGGGGCTTAAGGAAGTAGCCTGGTGTAGCGGCTTCAAAAAATCGATTATTTTTTATGCTTAAAGCATGGTTTCCACGATGGCGAGGCGATAAAATTAGTCAAACTTAAAAGAGGAAGGAATAAAAAAATAACATGAGAGTGAGTGAAACAGCAACAAGTCATTACACCGAATTTTTTTTCATTTTTTTTTTGACGTTTCGAGATTTCATTACCTATAACTTTATTTGTGTTTGGATTGATATACATTTGGAGACATTTCATAATTTAACTTGTATTTTTTAACTTTATTAACATCCATTACTGGATTAATGCTTTATATTTAATTATTGTCTTTACAAAACAAAATCCAAATTAACGGTTCTATTTTGAAATTTGTTTTATTCCGAAAATTTTCTTCAAATTGACATACGAATTCCGAAAATCAGCGGCTAATCCGAAAAAAGATGATCCATTTCATCTTTTTTTCGGGTTAGGCGTCCAATTTCGGAGTGCTGAATTAAAATATTAAAAACTGGACGTCCCAATTTTTCTGTCAAAATGATATTTTGTCTCTATCGTACTATTGGTGAATTTTTACTTTCTCCTTTTAGTTTGACTAATTTTTTCGCCTCGCATATGCCCCCACAGATTTTAAAAAGTACAGCTAAATGAGTCGTTTATTTTGAAAGTGGAATCAGTCAATGTTTCGTTGGAAAGAGATAATGAAAGAATAGAAAAACAATAACGGAAAAAACTTATGGGATTTTAAATTTTTTTTTTTTTTTTTGCACAAGTGTTAGGGATTCATTTTTTTTTTGTTTTGACAATAAATTATTCACCGTTAGAAAGATTGTACTGTCATTTATCTATTGTATCATTAACTTGATTTTTTGAAAAAGTGACTTATTCCACTTTCAAAATAAACGGCTCAAATTAACAATGATTAAATTTCATCAACGTTTTGCCTTGTTCGTTATACTTTAAACGCGTTTTTCTCAAAACCATGTTTTTGAAACTGGCGTGCAGGATAACTCAAAAAATTCTTGATGGATCAAAATAATTCTTTTTTCAAATTAAAGATGATTTTATTGTCTTGAATATATACCACACATTTTGTACTAAAAACTTCATTAAGATAAAGTTATAAACAAAAAAACGTGCAAAATTTATGCAAACAATGGATTTTTTTTTTTTTTTTCAAATCATGATTTTTATAATTTTTTATGATGAATTAATTAATTTTTTAGGCAAATCTACAAACTGCATTCATAAACTGTACAAAAATATATATGTATATTGTATATGGTGAAAAATACGTGAAATCAAAAATTTTTGGAAGTCATATTTTAATTTTTATATGTATTTTTATATTTTGAATGTGTAGCACTAACTAAACAAAACATTTATGGAAACTAATTTTCTTGTTGTTGTTGTTTTTTAAGATATAGGGTGTCAAATATTTAAAAATTCAATGCACTTGGTATTGTATAATATTGTTATAGGAAGAAAACTAATTATTCGTAAATTATAAGATTAAGCTCATTTTAAAGATAGATGAACAGGGATTATAAAAAAATTATAAAAATGGTGCCATCTTTAATTTCTTCCTTTTAAAAATAGTCGTCGAAATTTTGTTTTTGAATTTTCTCCCATGTCCTTGTTTTTTTTTCTTTTTTCTCCATTTAGTTCTATTAGACATCCTAAAAAATCAGGACAGCGTTTCGTTTCATGCAAAATACGTTTAAATATAATAAATTTGCAGATAGGTCACTTACACGTATTTTGCAGAAAAATGAAAAAAGTACACATGTTTTTTGATAAGTATTATAGAATTAAATGGCAAACAAAACAAAAATAAAAATAAAAAATAAAATAAAAAAAAGTCGGTTTTCCAGAAAATTGAGAAAAATCTTTTTGGGGCCATTTTGAAAATGAAAAACTTAAAGATGTTAATGATGTTGCTATTTTTAAAATATTTTCTTAATCCCTACTCTCTCACCTTTAAAATGAGCCCTATTTTATATTTTTCGGATAAATACTATTTTTATATTTGCATAAATGCACTACCATTTTCAACAAATTCACAAATTTTGACCAACTGTATCCTGGTGTAGGTTAACCCCCTTAAGGGCATAGAAGTACTGAAATAAAGTAAACACTGTTTTTTTTTTGTTTTCGAATTGTTTTTTATTGGCTTATGGAAATTCTATCTTAAATATTAACACGCTGTTGTATTTTGCTTGTATTACGGCGGTACATCTATGCAAGCCGCAAGTGATATGCAACAAAATTGGTCAAACAACTACTTTACTTTTACGCCTACCGCCATCGGACATAAGATGGGATCTAGAACGAGCAACTTTCAAACGAATTTCAGCAAGCTAGTAAGAAGAACAGCAAGCACTTAAAGCAGTATTGAAGCCAGAGTTCCCATAATGAGTCAAATAAAAACGTTTGTTGTGAGCCCACGAGCACGTTTCTTGAACTCAATAAATGTGAAATATCGTGATTTTCTCCCATGAGTTCAAATTCAAGCTGCATGTTGGAGATGGTAGAATACTCGCATGGAGAGGACCTCACGAGAGGCTTAGCAACGAATGTTTTTTAAGACTTCCATCGAAAACTGAAGGAGGCATGGTTTGGGGATATTTTCTGGTGAATAAACCGGTTGAATGTGATTCGTTAGTTCCAAAGTCACAGCAGCTGCTTATCTGCAAGTCCTACATAACGAATTTGAACCGTCTATGCTAAAGCTTTTTGGCGAGACTTGCAGATTTATTTGCCATCTTCGTGTTTGAGTTATGGCGCCACACATGGGTTATTAGTGGTATATATCGCTATATTTCTAATAACATATTCCCCATTACATCTTTAAATTATACCGATAAGTCATTTTAAAATTATTGTCGAAAAGTATTACAATTCAACAGTTTTCAAAAGTGTTTTTTCAAAATTAGTTCTTTTTGAGTTGTGTCATTCTTGTAGCAAATGAGCGAATAAGCCTCCAGAGGTGCCTGTATTTGCATGGTTTCTTATTATACTGAAAAGTGCTGATGTTTTGAAAATTTTCCAACTCTTTCAGTATCGAGGGATTTTTTTCGGTCGAATTGCATCAAATTTGATTTTTTTTGTATGACAGAAAATATTTTTGCTTAAAAAGTTTGAAAATGGCAAAATGTTGCTCTTTGGTCAACGCCATAATGTTTGCGACGTTCATTATGAAATTTGAATTTAAATTCGTTCAGTTTTTTAAGCAGCCTAGAATTCCAACGATAAATACTAATGATAAATTTTTGTCATGACATACGAGGAGAGTATTTCAAGTTCGCAGAATAAGACAGAGAGGAACGAATATGTATATGTATTTGTTTCCTTATTTTTCTTTTTTTCCTTTTAATTTTTAAACATAACTAAACCACCATTTACATCAAATATTGAAATTCATGCTTAAAGTTAGTACATAATTATTTATTAAATTCCTCACAAAACAAGGAATTTTTTAAAATTGAAATTTGAGCAATTTATAACGTCAATTGCCCTGGAAAAACAATAATTTATAAGTTGGAACGATTATTTAAACAAGGTAGATGATCTTTAGAAGATGACGAGCATCCTGACAGGTCAAGCGAAATCATAAGACATGAAATGGTCATGAGTTGATAAAGGCATAGGAAATATGCTCGAATACAATTAAAAGAATCACAATGTTCAAAATATCCGAAACAACCAAACTGATAATAGGTGATCATCTCGGTATGGCAAAAGTCAGTGCAAGCATCAAGCATGCTCACATCGGATCAAAAACAAATATTCTGATCATTGTTGTAAGGAGTTTTTAGAACTGTGTGGTGTTGTTATCGGTTCTTTGTATCCAGTATACGTAATTATGGAAACCAATTTAAATCCTGATGTATATTGCTCTGAGTATTTTACAGCAGACTACATTGTGTACCGGTGTGATCGGTCGCTTATAAATAGTGTCAAAACAAGCTTACTGATCGCTGTTCATTCGTCTATTGTAAGGGTGGTTGTTGACAGTGATCCAACAAAAGAACTTAAATGTGTTATCGTGAATATCTTTAAGAATCTGTTTTACATTATTGGCTTATACTTTCCACAGAAGGCATCATCCGAAGCTTATACGACATAATATACAAACTAAACTTGGATGTCAATGTGCTGAATCTGCTGATACTTAGTGATTTCAACTTACCAAAGATTAAATGGTTATAACATCACATGCTGAAGCTATCTGTATATATTCTATTTTGTCCTATCGCCTTGCCCAGATAAATAATGTTCCCAACTATAATGAAACATTTCCGGATTTATTTTTCGCAAATTCAGCTAATCTATTTATGATTAATGTAGCACCAATTCCATACATTATCAACGATGTCCACCATAAATCAATGGAAATCAATTTAAACACATCAGAGTTTTTGTTATCTTATTTCAATATCGACAATTGTAACTCAATTAAATTTTTAGATTGAAAACAGCAAGAAGCGAGATTCATGTCTTTCTTCCAAAACTATTTGTACTTGAGTAGAGAGATTTTGTGAAGCAGCCTCTATTTCATGATTCCTGTCAAAAATTTAAAAAATCACTTTTCGATTTATTTCTGTGGTTTCTTTGAGAAACTATTTAACTGACATTAATGGGATTTTAAACTGATTCTTAGATGAAGTTATGGAAGATGGCCAACATATTTTCCGACAAAATGTTTACTTTCTCTTTTGGAAATTGTTAATCACAAATATTAAAATTTATACGAAACACAGCGCGTAAATTGTCTAAGGCTAATTATTTTAATATTTTTACACCTTAAAGGATGCGGGCGAATATTGCATGAAAATCCAAATCGCATCCCTATAGTTAACTTCAAAGCATTACAGCGTGGCGCTTCTTGGTAATACTCGTCCAATTTAATTGGTCACCACTGTAAAGTATTTATGTATACATTTTAGTTTATTTGTTATACGACTACATACATATTATATGAATTTTGTTTTTGTGTGGGTACGTACATCTTGAATTTTAAAAACTCTTTAAAAATTAAAATCCATTAAATTATTTTTCCCATTCACCTTGTAATGTTTTAGTAAATTGGTAGCTAAAAACTAACTAATTTATAATATTTATTACCTTGGGGCCTCCAGTTATGATGTCCCCCTTTTATTTTATGGATGTTTTGGGGTTTAAAAAACATTTTTATACTTTACGTTAATCATTTTCATTTTTAACTAACCAACTTTCCACTCAACAATTTCACGTCAACCATAGTTGGGGTGGGTGTCGGTGATAAAACGCGTTAGTATTAAAAGATGTTTTAATTTTAGTTTTCATTACCCTTTTTATAAGATTTCTGTTTAATTATATCGATCATATAATAATGTTGTATACTCAATCGTAAACTAGATTACATACAAACAATTATATATAATGTACATGGATCCGATATCTCTTAAATAAATTTAAACTTTATTTATAACATTTATATCGCAAGGGTTCAAAAACATTACTTTACTGTATTTTATGATATTTAAACATAATGCTTTTTTCAAGCATCTTGTACATATGTGTTATTTGTTACAGAAAAAAAAATTGTTGTAGATAAATTTTCACGTATTTTCATTTTATTTTATAAAGATATAATTTTCGCTTTGTTATTGCATCCATTAAATTTTTCTTGGTATTTTATATGGTTTACTTGTGTGAGCTTTATACTTTTATTTCGTGGATTAAATTTGTTTTTATTGTACAATAAGTATAAACAAAAATAAAAATATAATTCAAAGGTTTGAACTTAAACAGAAGAAAAGTCAAATAAAGGAAGAAAATTTAAGCGATTCAATTTTTAATTCAAAATTAACTTTGCGACTGCATTGGATGGAAGGAATTTTTTAATATTGTATTTTATTTTTGAATTAAGCGCATCTGCTTATTTTTATTTGTTTAATAAAAATGGTGAATTTATAATATTTAGACACGACTCTAGTCCACAAACGAAGGGTCGTCTCGCCGACAGGACGCTTTACTATTTTGGGAGGATCGTGAAATTGATATACATACATACAACGAAAAAGAAAACTAAAAAATTTTATTAAAGAAGATAATGGCGCCATTTAAAATCAATTAAATCAACTCTTCTGTTTTAGAAAAATGTTGAGACTATTCGAATGGAAGTGGCCAGTAAGCAGAATGTATAGACAAATATAAAATCTAATTCAAATCGTTCCTAAATTTGCAAATACAAAAAATTATTTTGTAGGTTTAAAGTTTTTAATTTTCCCACTATAGCGAAGTTATCATAGGTAAGTACATATTGAAAACGTGAAATGTTTTTATGGTCGAGATTCTAATATTTCTCAGCGAATGAGGCAATCGTCGAATAACCACTATAAAATACGATATACTACTGTGTCCAAAAAGTAAACCCAGTTTTTATTTATTTCAAATAATATTTATTTATTCTTCCAAATCTATTTCGTCGCCTTCAAATTAATCCCCTCCCGACACAATACACTTATGCCAATGTATTTTACAGTCTTCGAAAAAAGAATTAAAGTTGCCTTCCGGGATGGCCTTCAGAGCGCGTAGCGATTCACGTTTTATCTCTTCTATCGTCTCAAAATGATTTCCCCGCAGTATTGTGGAGGTAATGCTAATTGACCGATACCTAATTGTAAGAACTTATTTATTTATTTTATTGATTCTTTTTATTACACGCCTTTACTTCTAGCGAGCTATATAAAATCTGATTGTCTTTTTTTATTTTTTCCTTTGAGCTACTATGGTGGAATATAATTCTCCCATACAACCAAAAATGGTTAGTACCCTTTTTGGGTAGTTGTAATGAGGTCGCCACACTCCTCCCCCGCCAGACCGAAGTCATCTCTTGAATCGTTTGGGTGTGACTATGGTACGTCCAAACCTGGTGACTTTGGGCGATTTCTGCGGGCTCTGTGGTGGTTCCGGACCCTGTGGTGATTCTTGCGGACTTTGTAGCAGCTCTGGATTTGGTAGTGATGGTTGAACTAGCTGCTCGTCCTTCAAAATATGCGCTGGCTTCAGTCGATTCACTGAAACTTTGGTTTCTCGACCCTTTGCTTCCAGTACGAAGTATTTGTCATGTCGTTCCTTGACGAGGCATGGGCCATCGTATGCGGGTGACAAGGGTGGTCGGACCGCATCGTTTTGTACAAAAACGAACTCAGTTTGGCGAAGCGTTGGGTGCTCGAAGACGTCCTGCGATGTGATGTAATGCGCTGTGGATGTAGGCTGCAACGCGCTCATATTTTGTTTAAGGATTTTGATAAATTCGTATTGTGGTTGATGAGCTCTCCGCGAAAATTTCTCCGGGCAATCGAAGATTTGTTCCGTATAACATTTCAGCTGGAGTGGCACCGATATCCTCTTTGTGTATTGTGCGCAGACCAAGGAGAACGATGGGCAGTTGAGATACCCAGTCTTGATTTCGCCGGCATGTTATAGCTGTTTTTATCGTCCGCTGAAATCGCTCTATGATCCCGTTTGATTGAGGATGTCTTGGTGTAGACCGCAAATGCTTCGTGCCGCAGAGCCGGTTCAATTCTGTAAAGATTTGCGACTCGAACTGGCGTCCTTGGTCTGATGTTATGCGTAGAGGAGTCCCAAAGCGAACAATCCATCCGGAAATCAGCGTACTGGCGACGCGCTCAGCGGTGATGTCTTCCATCGGGATGGCTTCGGGCCACCGAGAAATCTGTCGATTATTGTCAATAGGTGTCGATATCCCTGCGATGGGAGCAATGGTCCAACAATATCGATATTGATATGCTCGAAACGTTGAGTCGGCGGTGTTGTTGTCGAAAACGGAGATTTCGTATGAACGCTCACTTTTGCTTGTTGACACGCCTGACAATGTTTAACTAATGTTGCACAATTCTTCCGAAGTCCTGGCCAGACAAATCTCTCAGCTATTAATTTCGTCGTTGCTCGCACGCCTGGGTGCGCAATGGAATGGAAATGAGTCATCACTGCACTTCTGTATTTTTGTGTGCCAAACGGGCGGATGGAATCACCTCGGGAATCGCAGATAAGTGGTCTCGAGACACCCGGAAAATGCATTGACTTTAACTGGAGAGACGTCGTATTGCAGCTAAGCAATGTCTGTATCTCTGGATCGGTAGTTTGATCAATCGAAATATCGTCGTAACTCCATTCCTGTGCGATTGTTTCAATCCTCGATAACAAGTCTGCTGTATGATTGTCTCTTCCTCTTATGTGCCGTATGTCCGTGATGAACTGGCTAATGTAGTCCAGATGGCGAATTCTACGCGGAGTGGCCTTGTCCGATTTCTGCATGAAAGCATACACCAACGGCTTGTGGTCAGTGTATATGATGGCATTGCGACCTTCGAGCATATATTTGAAGTGGCGAACGCCCTGATATATGGCCAGTAATTCCCGGTCATAGACGGCATAACGCTGTTCAGTGTCGGTCAATTTCTTTGAATAATATCCCAATGGTTGAGCTTGCCCATCGATGGTCTGATGTAGCACCGCGCCGATCGCATAGTCGGAGGCATCAACGTTTAGTGACAATTGAGCGTTAGGCATGGGATATGCGAGCAAGGTTGGTTTTGCTAAATCTTCTTTACATTTGACAAATGCTTCTTCCGCTCCCGCTGTCCATTCAAGTTTACTCTGGTCGTTCTTCACGTAGACCTTGATCAGGTTTTGTAAGGTAATCTGGTGCTTGACAGCATGAGGTATAACCTTTCTGTAAAAGTTTACCATTGCTAGAAAACTTTTTAGCTGCTTGGCGATCGTTGGTTTTGGAAACTCTTTTACGATTTCGACTATACTTGGTAGTGGTTTCAGACCTTTGGGTGTGACCACATGACCCAAAAACTCTATCTCATCTTTGAAAAATTCGCATTTCGCGATGTTTATTCGAAGTCCGAAATCCCGAAGTCGTTGAAAAAACGTTCGAAGATGTTCACGATGTTGTTGCTCGTTTTCCGAAGCGATGAGAAAATCGTCGATGTATCCAAACACGTATTGTAGATCTCTTGTAGCATGATCAATATACCGTCTGGGCGGCGCGGCGTTGCACAAGCCGAAGGTCATGTATACGAACTCAAACAGCCCAAATGGTGTTATTATGGCTGTTTTGTGTATGTCTGCCGGCTCTATAGGTATTTGATGGAATGCCTTGTGCGTTAGCACAGTCTTGTATATACGGCAAGGGATATTTATCCGGAACTGTTATTGCATGCAGCGCTCTAAAATCGCCGCAAGGTCGCCAGGAACCATTTGCTTTCTTCACCATGTGAAGTGGGCTTGCGTAATGACTTTTTGAGGGTCTGCATATGCCGTGCTTTAACAGGAACTCGAACTCTTCTTTCGCAGCTTGAAACTTGTCTGGTGACAGACGACGTGCCTCAGCGAAGAATGCGTTACCCTTGGTGACGATGTGATGTGTCACACCATAGATCGGGCGTAGTGATGACGTTGGTTGGGAAAATCCTTAAATTCTTCGAGCAGATCGGCGATTGGATCATTTATACTGAACGTTTTGAGCTGTAGTGGAGCACTTGTTAACCGGCACCCCGTCGACTTGAGTGACGTAAGCTTATCAATGAGAGCGTTATTCTTTACGTCGACAAGGAGATCGTAATGGGTCAGGAAATCGGATCCGACTATTAGTTGACTCACATCGGCTATCACGAACGTCCAGTGAAAATCTCTCAGCAGGCCAAGGCTTACTTTTAACGTGCGTTCGCTGTAGGTGTCAATCGGAGTACCATTGGCTGCGCAAAATTTGACGGCTTTTGGGTTTAGTTTTGACTTCAACTGCTGTGCTGGCGGCAAGACTGAAACATCAGCGCCGGTGTCGATTAAAAAAATCTTCTTTGACTCCGAATCTTTAATGAATATCCGATTCAGTTCGAAGCCGTCGTTGCTGGGGGCTGGCAGGTTATCCGACTGTAACCTGCGCCCTATTGTTTTTTAGTTGTGAAGGGGTATGGAAATTACAGGGATCTCTACATTTGCCAGCATCCATTCCATACTTCCGATGGTATACACAAGTGGTTGGCTTTGTTCGACCTGGGCTACGATGACCTTTTCGACATTCGCGTGCATCGTCTGCGTAACCCACGCGTGAACAACTGTTTTAGCGATTTCTATCTTCTCGATGATATAATTCATCGACTTTATTCATAAGCTCGGCAATGGCTAGCTGAACTTCGTTTTTGTCAGTAACTTAAGATAACACTGGAATAACACTTCTTAACACGCCAGCTACTTGAGTCAGAAGATTGGTATCTAGGGCTGCGACCAGTGTATCGTATTTTGCTGCATCGTCATATGCGATATTGCGACGATTGAACCATGTTTCGAGCTGGAAGAACCACATTTCAACGTTATCTCGAGTAAAAGTAGGTATTGGGAGTCGATCGTAATAATGTCGATTGAGCGTTGGCTGTTCTGACGTATGCGTCTGTTGTACCGGCTGCTGTACCGTTTGTGGTTGCATCTGTGGCTGGTGCGTCGTCTGCTGTTGCGCATGTGGCTGATGTACCGCTTGTTGTTCGAGCAGGCGTTGCATTAACCCTGTTAAGTACGCAACCTGTTGCTCTAATTGCGGGTTTTGAGTTTGCAATTCTTCTAACGTTAACGGTCGAACAGAAATGCCTGTTGCAACATCCCCAGATTGGTTTCTACTGCCGTAAATTGAACTGTAGCGCGGTGGGTTGTGACGTACTTCCGCTGCTTGTGTTTCTGCTACGTTAAATGTGTCTGGTTGTTGTGTTTGAGCAACAGTATTTAACTGCGTTGTCGTTGAAGTTGACACTATTTTTTGTACATCTGCATTTTCAATTTGGTTGATTTCGCCGGTGGTTGTTCCATTAGAGGGTATGTTTATTGCCAGCTTTGACATTGCTGCGGCTGAAGTAACTATTGTGTCGGTGCTGGATGTAGATTCACTAGTCGTGGACATTTTACACGTGTCGGCGATGTAATACACGATACACTGCTGGTTTATTTGTAATTAACTGCTTCTCGATGATGTACGACTTGTAATAACAATTTGTGTTCTCTTCGTATTGTACCGTACGGTAATGTATGCATCCTCCAACTTGCGGTAAAAGTGTCGCGTAAATTTTGCGTAATTGACTCGCGTTTTTTACCAAAATAATTGCGTTTAATTTTCATCACGTCGGGGTCACCAGTGTGGAGGTAATGCTATTTGACCGATATCTAATTGTAAGAACTTATTTATTTATTTTATTGATTCTTTTTATTACACGCCTTCACTTCTAGCGAGCTATATAAAATCTGACTGTCTTTTTTTATTTTTCCTTTGAGCTACTATGGTGGAATATAATTCTCCAAAACAACCAAAAATGGTTAGTACCCTTTTGGGGTAGTTCTAATGAGGTCGCCACAGTATTAATGAACCTAAAGAAATCAAAGTTGCATCGCCATAGTTTAATCTATCGTCATCCGTATTAATATTATAAAACACAAATGTTTTTCATGATCGTGTAGATGCGATTTTCAACTTCCTGTTTTAAAATACACTTGTATTTTTTGACATATTTTAGTTTGTTAAAACATAACTAAAAACACAACGTGTGGATCGACCTTTACTGTATAATGGTTGCATGTAATATGATCGGTGCCGCCACGGTGGCATAGCGGTTAGCATGCTTGTTTTAAGCTCCGGAGGTCCCGGGTTCGATTCCCGGCGAGTGATGAAAAAATTACGGCTGGTTAATGTAGGATCAATGAATTAATCACTCATTATCCGTTAATAAAATGATTACCAAACTTCATTATGAAGCGGCCAAATCCCTCTACGGGATATAGCGCTAGCGAAAGAAAAAAAAAATATGATCGGGACTGAGAGCCTTTACTTGTCAAAGTAAGAAATCCCACTCTTTTAAAAATGTGATGTCGTTACCAATAATTTATGAAAGCAATACAGCCATGGATGACTTTGATAATTTTTGAAAAGAGGTTGATTTAGGCAAGAAATTTACGAAATAAAATCGAAAATGTTTGATGTTTCTAAAAAACTTGCAACAAAATTAAAATCCATCAATTTACAGTTTTTACCGCCAAATACAACGTGTGTTTTACAACATCTTAATCTTGGAATAATCAAAAATATCAAGCATCATTACAGAAACCAATTTGAAATTGTATTCTTTAAACACATTTATGCAATCATTAATAGAATTTGTATGTATGCATAATCTTTATTTATAGATGTATAGCGAATAAATAAAGCTATATGTTGAATTAATGAATTATCAACAACAACAATTAAAAACTAAGTGACGTATCAACGACTTTATCACTTTAACAAAATTCTCCTCCTTTATTTCGACAATTCTCTATCTCAATGGTCCCTTCAAAGTCGAGATATATGCTGTGTTTCTTATTTAAATCCGTAGATCGAGCAGATTTTGAAATCTGAAATCAAATCGATCTGAAATAAGAAACAGGGGCCTTACTATGCAATTCGACGACTATTTTCGACGGCTATCGTTTTGTATTAGAAAGTACAAGAAGAAAAAGGCACAACAACTATTGTTTTCTTTTTTCTTCCTGCACCTTCTTATAGAAAACGATAGCCGTCGAAAATAGTCGTCGAATTGCAAAGTAAGGCCCCAGGTTTCAGATTTGGCAGATCAAAAAAATTATCAACCGTCAGAGTAAAAAAAGCGGGCAGATACATATTTAATAATTGTGCAGATTAACATTAACTGATTATTTAAATCGTTGAGTAATTGGAGCAATTGATGCATGCTACATTAAAATATTGGCACCAAAGGAATATACCATTCATTCTGTTATGTTGCAAGGTATTTTTAATGCTTTTTACACTTTTTGCCGTAGGCACTTGGCGAAATACACTTAATACACACATTTAGTATTTTTAATGACCGCAAACAGTTTATAAACTGCTACCCCATCTATGTGGAACAGGTCACCTATTTACAGTAATCTGTCCAATGTGACTAAAAAATTGGATAAGGGCTCTACCTTATTGGTGACAGGTGACAGCGAATATTCATCGATTAAATTTTTTCTAACACCTTTTAAAAATATTGGGTATGTAACCAATAGCCAAAATAGGGTGGTGTGAAGTTTATGACAAATTGACAAAAAACCTTACAACAGCCAAAAGTGTAGCAGCATATTACACTTTTCGCAAAATTTCATGAATATTCGTGCTAAACGATATTTTTGCGCGACCCTCAGGGGCTGAGATTTTTATTTTAGCAAATTTCCCTATATCAAAAAAATGTGTAGCTGGAGTTTGATGGCCATTGACAGGTAATCGTAGAGATACATAGGTACGCAGATCTGCCATCTGACCATGCCTTGGTGTTCAGTAGGATTTCATGAATATTTGTGCTAAACGATATTTTTACGCGACCCTCAGGGGCGGAGATTTTTATTTTAACAAATTTCCCTATATCAAAAAAATGTGTAGGTGGAGTTTGATGGCCATTGACAGGTAATTGTAGAGATAGGTACGCAGTTCTGACTATGCCATGGTGTTCAGTAGGATTTCATGAATATTTGTGCTAAACGATATTTTTGCGCGACCCTCAGGGGTTGAGATTTTTATTTTAACAAATTTCCCTATATCAAAAAAATGTGTAGCTGGAGTTTGATGGCCATTGACAGGTAATCGTAGAGATAGGTACGCAGTTCTGACTATGCCTTGGTGTTCAGTAGAATTTCATGAATATTTGTGCTAAACGATATTTTTGCGCGACCCTCAGGGGCTGAGATTTTCATTTTAATAAATTTCCCTATATCAAAAAAATGTGTAGCTGGAGTTTGATGGCCATTGACAGATAATCGCAGAGATAGGTACGCAGATCTGATTATGCCTTGGTGTTCAGTAGGATTTCATGAATATTTGTGCCAAACTCGGGCATAGTCAGATCTGCGTACCTATCTCTACGATTACCTGTCAATGGCCATCAAACTAAAAAATCTCAGCCCCTGAGCGCCGCGCAAAAATATCGTTTGGCACAAATATTCAGGAAATCCTACTGAACACCAAGGCATAGTCAGATCTGCGTATGTATTTTTACGAATACTTGTTAATGGCCATCACACTTCACCTACACTTTTTAGTGTATATACTCTTCTGTTGTCAGGTTTTGTTTTTTTTTGTAAAAAACTTCACTTTAGTCCAAAAAAGTAATAATCGATGTTTAGCGAAAACTAGAATACGCATTGAGAACGCATTCGTAATTATGAAGTGTCGGTTTATGTGTTTAAAGTTGATCGAGAATCGAAGAATGAACTTTATAGTCATAATTTTTATGTCGTGTTGTATTCTGCGTAATGTGAGCATTAATTTTAATGACGTTTCTGAGATAGAAAGTGTTGATTTGGAAAAACAAAACTCAACATCTCGAAATGAGCTAGCTGAATCGTCGAGTTCAAATAAAAGGCAAATAATTTGGATCTCTTTATAAATAAACGAAAAATAAACTATTGAAATTCCTTGTAAATAATTCACTAATATTTATTAATAAAAAAAATCATCACACCGTCGATCTTACACCGCCAATGTCGGCAATTGAGTTACGTGAAGTTAGCTATACCTGAGAAATCGGAATATTTTTGCAAATAGAAAAAATCTATCTAACTAATCTGAAAAAAATAAGAAACAGCAACAAAATTGATCAGACCGATTGGATCGGAAATAAGAACAAGCATTAGCAGAAGAGTAAAAGTTATTTTTGTTAGTACCAAATTCATTAATTATACTTAGGCTGCAGACCAATAGATGGATAAGTTAACTTATTGAGTACAGTAAATTTCAATTTTAGTAAATATTTACCTCAATTTGCGTACTAATTCTCTAGAAGTAAAAATGGCTTGATGGGCTCAAATTATGGTTTGGAGGGTTGAAATCGCTGGCTATTGGGTACAAAAAGAAACGTCAAATATTTTTTATTATTTTTCGTTGGTAGAATAAAGTACAGTATTTCAATTTACCCATACACTGTAAAAAAAGTAGGTAAATGAACAATTTAACCGACTATTGGTTCGCAGCCTTCAAATGTAATTATAATTTGTGTACTAAAAATTATAGAATAATGCTAAAATTACTTGATGTAATATGTACTAACTTTACGCATATTAATCTAATAATAGATTATGCAACTAGTGCTATTAATGGATAATAATGTGAGAGGTTGGTAAATGTCCGAGGGCGCTAGCCCGAAGAATTTTCACCAACCGAGGACATTATTATCCATTAAGCATGGTTTCCACGATGGCGAGGCGAAAAAATTAGTCAAACTAAAAAGAGAAAGTAAAAATTCACCAATAGTACGATAGAGACAAAATACCATTTTGACAGAAAAATTGGGACGTTCAATTTTTAATATTTTAATGCAGTACTCGGAAATTGAACGTCTAATCCGAAAAAAGATGAAATGGATCATCTTTTTTCGGATTAGCCGCTGATTTTCGGAATTCATATGTCAATTTGAAGAAAATTTTCGGAATAAAACAAATTTCAAAATAGAACTTTTAATTTGGATTTGGATTTGTAAAGACAATAATTAAATATACAGCATTAATCCAGTAATAGATGTTAATAAAGTTAATAAATGTAAGTTAAATTATGAAATGTCTCCAAATGTATATCAATCCTCCAAACACACAGTTATAGGTGATGAAATCTCGAAACGTCAAAAATAAATGAATAAAAATTCGGTGTAACGACTTGTTGCTATTTCACTCACTCTCATGTTATTTTTTTTATTCCTTCCTCTTTATAGTTTGACTAATTTTTTCGCCTCGCCATCGTGGAAACCATGCTTTAGAACACAAGTCGGATACTTTATTTTATATCATTCTCGACTATAATGGCACTTTATCAACAAACAAAAAATTTTAACTATAAATATAAACGCAATTTTTTTTTCAGACATTTTTCGTCCATCTTTGGTCCATCTTTTCGTCCATCCGTCGACCTTTGCATTTACTGTTTAATTGTCACTATTGTAAATGAATAAGTTTTTCACAATTGTGAATGAAAATGACTGCATCTAACATTGAAATGGACGATCAGGATCATTTAACAAAAATTAATGACGAAGCATAGTTAATTGCTTTAAACTTACTTCCCAAAAAGTCTGCTGTTGTGTATTTACGCTCGTATGATAAGTTTATGGAGTAGAAGAAAAAACAAAAAATTGACGAAAAATGCATTAGTGAATCGGTCATGTTGGTATACTTCAACAACCTTAAAAGTAAGTGTATATCATTACGAGAATAATTTAGTATTTTGCAAATAATACATTCAAATTCAGCAAAATATAAGACAAGTTCAATGTGGGTAGAATATTCGATGCTGAAAACCATGATCGCAAGAAATTACAACACCAATATAAAATATGATAAGCTCACTGCATTTTTGAAAAAGAATTCTGTTGGATTTCGCCCAAACAAATCCAACATTTTCCAACCGGAAGACACACGGAAATTTGTATCTGCTGTAGACGATACGAACTTCTTAGGTATGAAGGTAACAGATCACTTTCAAACAAATGTATCAATTTTCCAGCATTATTTTCGTAGGTGATAATGATTTTTTGTGTATATGGTGCAACTCGAACGGACGAATTGACGTGTGAAAAAGGAGATGTTTATATTATAAAAATTCCAGAAACAAAAACAAATGAGGTGCGCACATTTACTGTGGAGCAGGAGTATTCAGCATATATCAAAAAGTACATCAAACTCGTCCATCAGTTGTTGGTCATAATCGATTCTTCGTCAATTATCAAAAGGGAAAATGCACATCTCAACCAATTGGAAGAAATAAATTTTTAAGTACACCTAAAAAAATTGCTAATTTTTTGAAACTTGAAGATGTCGACAATTACACAGACCATAGTTTTCGGCGCACATCTTAAACAATATTGGCACACCGTGGTTCCGATTTACCAACCCTTAAACGCTACGGTGGGTGGCAATCATCCGGTGTAGTGGAAGGCTATACTGATTACAGATCAAATTTCTTATAAAAACCCTAATGCTTCAAGAGCATCAATCGAATGCAGTACATCCACATCAGGTATTACAATACCGTTACAATCAAATTCTGCTCCAGTCACATGAACTAGCTTAACGTTGTCTCAATCAAATAAAACCAACACAATACATTTGGAAGCAGATAATGTAAATAATGCCGAAAAAATTGTTCGTGGGATGCAATTTAATAATTGCCGTGTAACGATGAACTTCAATTTCAATAAATAAATCATTTTGCGATATTATATGCAATTGTTTGATTTATATAAAATTTTCAATTCACAATAGCCTCGACTATTTAATTTTGTATTCACAATTGTTTCGACAATTAAATTCTTAATGGTAGAGTTACCAAAAAACGCCTTTATTGGTATAGCTTTTTCTTCCATAAAGTGCCTATTACAGTTGAGAATGATATACATAATTTGTATACAACTTATACACCGACTGGGAATTTTTTTGTAAACGCTGTTCGTTTGTGTCTTCATCATGATGAAAATGTTGTCTTTACTGAATGTTTTGACACTGACAGTTTGGTTATTGGTTTAAGGGTTCGTTCACAGTGAAAGTTCAAAGTTGTCAAGTCCCAAATGGAAATTCGATATTAACCCAAAGGTCGGATTAAATTTTTAAATTTTTTGTTTGAAGTAAATTTGGTCTACTAATTTTTTATCCGACTAATTTTTTCAAAATGGATGGAAATGGGATTCTAAAATGGTTTTTAATTAAAGTTCTGAAATATGGCCAATTATCGATTTTGCATTTTTTTACTTTGTGGATTTCCTTTCTATTCTAGAGAAAAAATATATTACTAGTTAAGTAGGTAATTGTTTTATGAATTTGAAATTTAACATAAAAAAAATCAAATAAACAAATAGCATCTGCAACTAAAGAAGATACACTTCCCCGCGAGCTTGAGTGGATGAGGCTGATGATTTTTTTTTTGTGTTTTATAACTTTTAAGTCAAATGAAAAATTTCCGGCTAGGGCTTGCGTCCCGGAATTTCCCGGGAATGTTGTGAATATTTTCACGGCCGTTGGCGTACTTTAGAGAGTACGTTGGAACGTTTCCTTAATAAAAATAGCACTTGTTGAATATTGAACAATGCTGTCCAGCTGCAAAATGTGCTTAAACCGCTGAATATACCTTCAGATGCGTTAGATAATCAAGACATTGATATACCCAATGCTGAAGCGACTTCGGCATTATTGTTTACAAATTTAAAAGAACAGAGAAATTGATTACAGTCGTTAAAATTTCTAAAATAAAACAAAGCCATTAGAAGAAATAAAGGTGTTGCCTCACTAACAAAATTACTCCAAGAGCCAGTATTGGAGACATTGAAAATTATAGATAATGCATTTGGGACGAGCTAAAAATCCGAAATAGCTTATTTTGGAAAACAATGTTGCAGAGATTATATGTGGTAGGACCATTGGAAGCAAGACAAAGAAAATAATTCAGTCAAATTATCGCACTGTGTGATTACCAAAAGCACAAGGAAAAGCTAGGTGATAAATTTAAACCAGAAATGGAAAAACAACCAATTTATACAATGACTCACTATTATATCAAGCCAGCATCCACCGAAATTGGGGCTAATTTTCCATTAGAGGGTGCGTTTCTATCGAAAATTAAATTTTCATTGGACACACCCAGCTACTTGGCAACTTGTTGAGTAAAATCAACGCTGATAGTTTAAATTTTGTTTTTCCGTCAGCAGATTTCCCATGAATGGAATACGCCAATCGAGTGATTAAATCAGTATATCAAATTTTTTTTAATTAAAATTTAAAATTGTTTGAATTTTAATATAATATTTCATATGAGGCATTGTCGTGTGAATTTAGGATGTTTTGTCGTTACGTGAAACTAGGAACGGGAAAAAAGCGGAACTTAATTTAATTTTGCTGTTACTTTGGAGAATTTTAAAATAGCTAAAATAACTAAAACATGTTTTACCAAAGCGTATATCTTCTCTTCGTCCTTCAGTTAAATCCTAACGGGGCTATATCGTTTTGCGGGTTGGCCTGGTGCCGCTTTTTTGCAGGCAGATCGGCAGATACCTATACGAATTGTTTAAACGACTAAAAATTTATTTAATAATTTTCGTAACAATAAAACAGCTTTACATTTTTTAATCACTTGGAATCATTTTAAGAAAAATACTAACAGAAGGTCAATCGGCTAATATGTACTACTTTGTAACAACACCAATTTGTTTTTTGGTTAAATTGGTTACAGTTTTGAAAAGCATTTTGGCAACCAAATCTATCGTTGTTTACCATTTTGATTGTTTATAAAAATGTCGACGAAATATGGCGAAAGTCGAATATGTGAAAATAATAGGTCAAGGTGGTTGCAGCATTTTTTCACCAAAATTCAAACACATTATTCTTATATTTTAAATTATCTTTATTAAACCAAATATGTGCCGTATTGATCGATAGATAACCTTTTGTCACTTTTCTGGTAAAGCCATTATGCCATCGCTTTAGAACTTCTGAGATTTCTGCGTGAAAAACTGAACAAAGTGATTTACACAGGCTCTTTTAAAATCAGCTTTACTCCATTAAGAGAGTTTTGCAGAGAGCGAAACAAATGGTAGTCGAACGGAGCTAAGCCCAGGATTTACGGGTGGATACATCAAAACTTCCCAGCCAAGCTCTCAAGTTTTGCTGAGTCATTAAAATGAGTGTGGTCTGGTATAACCGTGATGAAAACGACGCATTCTATTGATCAATTTTGGTTGATTTACCTCAATTGCGTGCTTTAATCGCATTAATTGTTGACAGTACAGAATGAGATCAAGCGTCTGGCCTTTATTTCCTCCGAAATTTTCATTTTTATCCCATTTTGAATAATTAACTCTTGTTCCTAGACCTCCGTTCTAGGGTCATATTCTATTTTGAAATATTCCGTATTGAAACATGCCTTCACGAAAGGATCCTATTTCAAAGTACAAGTATCAACATTTTCTTCTACATTACATACACCTAAAATTATGGAATTGTAATAAAAATTCATTACAAAAACTTGTTAGTGAAACACATACTTTCCAACAAATGAACATTTATTTATGAATGGATAATCCTCGTAGCTGTTACCCAAATTCCACTTATATTTTTCCTAATTTTTTTGTTTTGTTTTGTTTTCTCACGATAAATTCCAATTTGTTAGCTGGTTGCCTCTCAAGAGACAATAATTTTCTATAAAACATCGAAAAAATATCCAACTGTTATTATTTTCTATGTTATCATTGTTTTGGTGTTACATTTTCAGTACAACACAGTACAATTTATGCAGTAGAAGAGGAGAGATGTAGAACTTTACACATTTTCCGTACATACATGTATACATATTTATAAACATACGAATATATAAATTGTGTTATTTCGTTTGTGAAAAACTACACTATCGTACGATTATTATATCGTTTTGTTATTCTCCAAAATTTTCCAATAATATATATTGTAGATAATATAATATATTTTTATTTTCCGTTCAGTTAAGCTTCGAAAAAATAAAATTTTCTTTGAAATATATAACCATGAAAATGGAAAAACGATATAGAGAGATATTGAAAAGATGGAAAAAATATATTGGAATTTATATGCATTTCACGAATAGCAAATTTATGCATTTTATATTTTGTTAGTTTTTTCACAATCATGCGGTGGAAAACTAAAGCAAAGAAAATAAGAAGTTATCGATTTCCGATAATATTGTATTTAGAAAGGAAACAAAATTACGTGATTTGGGAATATGCACGCAGCATTTGTTGTTGTTTTGTCAGAAATATGGCAAAGTATAAACAAAAATTATCCACAATTCGTTTATTAATCAATCAGGATCGTTTTTGTTAAAATTATAAAATAAGAAACTATTATTGATAAACTAACATAAGTTCAATCGAAAACACAGTTTTAATTTAATTTGCATATTCTTCAAATTTAAAATGTCAATGTCATTATACTCATAAATTAAAATAACCAATAATTTATTTTTCAAGAATTAAAGAGATGACGTCCAGCTAGCTACATTCAAAGAAATGCATAAAATTACAACTAGTACAAACAACAGTTGTGGGTATTCCCGTTTGCACTCTTTATTGTTCTCCAATAGTTTTAATTAACAAGAAAAGGTTGTGTGTGGATTACGGATTACCTTAGCTTAAATAAGTTGACAGTGCGGGATAATTACCCAATCCCAGTTATTGAGGATAAGTTGGGATACCTGAATTGTAAAATTTATTTTTCCATTTTGGATTTAAAATCCGGAGGATATTATATAGTTCACGAGCTTTGTAACGCCTATAGGGCAGTATGAATATCTAAGGATGCCGTTTGGCTTGAAGAATGGTCCGGCTGTGTTTTAGCGATACATTTCAACAATTTCCTAGGATTTATTTTAGTCAAATCAAATTGCTACTTATATTGACGATTTGTCGATTGTAACAAATAATATAGACCAGCATTTCAAAATTTTAAGAGAAGTTTTAGAATTGTTTTCCTTAAACTTATTAGAGTTGTGTTTGGATAAGTGTCAGTTATTGTATAGGAAAATAGACTTCTTAGGCTATAGTGTAAATGAAAAGGATATATGTACATCCAAACAAAATAATTATAGAGAGTATATAAAGGAAAAAAAAGGAAGCCTTGAACTGTGCGGACGTTTTTTTGTTTTTTCGTGTGCCAAATAATTTTAAAATAATAATATAATTAATTATATATGGCGTCGAATTGCTGTATGTCGTGTTGTACTCCTGGTGGTAGTGATAATTTTTTAATGTGCAGTGGGTTGTGTAAATGTGTTGCCCACTACAAATGTGCTGGTTTCAGGAAAAATGCATTTGACTTGATTTGCAATTCTGATAACATTTTCTGGTTTTGTGACAAGTGCAAAGACATCTACAAGGTGCAAGTAAATAGTTTAAGTGAACTGGTTGGTACAATCAGAAATATAGACAATTACGTTAAAAAAATGAAAGAGCAAGCCCAAGCGCTTACTTCTGATCCAGTAGAACCAGTTACTCTACCAGTCACTACACATTGCATTGTGGATGCTCCAGATCACATCATCGCTGATGATTTTCCAGACTCAAGCGCATCTGTTTTGCCTGGTGCCGCTAAGTCCGAAATCTTTGGTACCAATATAATTGGTGGAAATGCATGTGCTGAATCTTTCAAGCCTGTGTCTAATAACTCGTATGTGTCTGGTGGCACATTTGCTGATGTGGGATCTTCGGCAGTTATTTCGAGTGTTGCGAGTACGTCTGCAAAAGCGAACAGTATTGATATATCGTGCGGTCCAAATGTTAATAAAAAAATCGTTGCCATCATCACGAACTATCCGGAAGAACATACGAAATTTTAATATTCGTGGCACTAATACCTCACCTGATATTTATATTAAAACTATTGCACCGAAATGTTGGCTTGATGAGGATGATATTGTGGCTCTGGCTAGCAAATGCTTAGGTCCGAGTGTTTACAAGGCAGTTATACTAATTCCTAAGGATAAAGATATCCATGAGTTAGAATATGTGTGCTTTAAATTGGGGATCAACGTTGAGCTTCATGATAAGGCTCTAAATTCGGATGCATGGCCTACCGGTGTATTTATTAGGTCCTTCCATAAGCAAAATTTTCGGACAGGAGCCTCAAATGTGAAATTCCGGATACCAGCTGCAGTAGTCAACTCTGCCGAAATTTAAATAACGCAGGGTGAAAGGGGATGCGTCGGCCCAAAAGTTTAGGACAAATTACTTTCACTTCGATGTACTATCACAACGCCTCTAGTATTCGGGGGAAAGCTAAGTTATTCTTGCTTGGCGTTCTTGATAACGATTACGATGTGATTATCATATCGGAAACATAGCTTACTAAAGTGTTTAATTCAGAGGAATATTTCCCACCCAACTACGTTGTCCACAGAAAAGATCGACATGATTTTTGTACCAGCCTTAAAGGTGGGGGGGTGTTGATTGCTGTTAAGAGTTCGATCCCAAACGAGCTCATTGCATGTCATCCAATTTATGATGTAATAGCTGTTCGGATTAATGTATCCGAGTCATCTATCCTCGTGGTGGCTGTATATGTTCCCTCTGGATCTACTCTGGAATATTATATGGGAATTGTTAATTTCATCAGTTCTGCGGTCATGCCATTGGTTCGTATTAAGGAACAACTAATGGTTATAGGAGACTTCAATTTTCCAGATATTGCTTGGTTTGATGTTGATGGAGTTTTCACATCCTCTTCTTCTGGCCAAAGGGAGTTGGCAGTTACTGATTATTTTGCTAGCTTAGCAATGATGCAGTTGAACCGGATAAGCAATAGTCGGGGAATATTTCTCGATTTGGTTTATTCAACTGATCTTATGTTTTCGGAGATATCACCTTGCGAAGATTTTACTGGATGTTCGAGCGTTTACCGCACACTCCAATTACCATATATATATTTTTAGAGAATTGCAACACTACGTGTACTTCTAGTAATTCTCTGCATTTCGATTTTAGGCTTGCGGACTACGATTCGTTAAACGAATTTCTTGTCGGTTCTAATTGGGACTTTCTCGAGCGGGATGAAAATTTGAACCATTCTATTTTGTCGTTCAACGGGCTGCTCAAGACTGGTATTGAAAAACGGACCTAGGTTTCGTGAGCCGTGGTATAACAAAGAACTACTATGTCTTGAAAAAAAACGGAATAGTTCCATTCTTTGTATAAGTTACAGGGCGCTGAGTTTTATTCCAGATTCAACTTAGCTCGTAAAGAGTTCAAAACTTTAAATTGGTTCCTTTACAACAACTACATTTTGCAAATAGAAGAGGATCTGACTTCCAACCCAAAAAAGTTCTGGAATTTCATAAATGGTAAAAAGAAGGTTGTTGGGTTTCCTACTCCAATGACCTTTCAGAACTCTTCCGCAAGTCAACCCTCTGATATCGCTAATCTATTTGCAAAATTTTTTGAGTCCGTCTATGAAGTATCTGGGGATTCTGGTACCAAGCTTATAAATAATCGCGATTGCTCTGATTTTAATTTTTTACAGTTTACTGAAGCAGAAGTTTATGATAGCTTATCTCAACTTGATAGTAATAAGGGGGCAGGTCATGATGGTTTTCCACCTATCCTTATTAAGAATTGTGCTGAGAGTTTAGCCCATCCACTGACTCTAATCTTTAATAAGAGCCTACGTACTGGGATTTTTCCGGATCCCTGGAAACTGTCTTTCATTCGTCTGATTTTTAAATCCGGCAGAAGACCAAAACTTTTCGAATCAATGGTACAGAAATTCTTATTTTTTCATGCAAAAATTTATATTTCTCCTGCTCAACACGGTTTTTACACGGGTAGGTCTACGGTTACTAACCTAGTCAGTTTTTGTCAACATTTATATAGTAGATTGGAACGTAGGCAACAAATGGATGCAGTTTACACCGATTTTTCGAAGGCTTTCGATAAAATTGATCATTCGATCCTTATCGATAAGCTGGATAAACTAAATTGTCAGTTTATCCCCATCAGGTGGTTGCATTCGTACCTGTCTGATCGCTACCAATTTGTTAAGATAAATGATTTTAGTTCTCGCTTATTTCGAGTTACCTCTGGAGTTCCTCAAGGTAGCCACATTGGTCCTCTTTTATTCTCATTATTTGTCAATGATGTTGTTGATTGTTTTAAATTCGCAAAATGTTTGCTTTACGCAGATGATATGAAGATATTTGCTCCTATTACTGGAGTCTCTGATTGTGTTAAATTACAAGATGACTTGAGTAACTTTTGCAGTTGGTCATTTAAAAACAAATTGTTGTTGAATGTGGGTAAATGTAGGATTTTATCATTCTCTCGTACACACTTACCTGTTCTTCAGCAATATTTTCTATACAATACCGCTATTGACAGAGTTGAGGTCATAACCGACTTAGGTGTAACCTTTTCCTATGATCTTACTTTTACCAAACACATTGATTCTATTATTTCAAAAGCTTATATTATGCTGGGTTTCATTAAGCGCAATTATAAAGACTTTTGCGACCCACTCACACTGAAAACTCTTTATGTGTCCTTTGTTCGTTCCATTCTGGAATATGCTTCTCAGATTTGGTCACCATTTTATCATTGCCATTCATACAGAATTGAGAGCGTTCAGAAGCAGTTTCTTTTGTACGCGCTTCGCGGCTTACCTATGGAGCGAGTGCACCAATATGTACTTCCTCCTTATAATGATCGTTGTAAATTATTAAAATTACAACGATTAGACCACCGACGAGACGTTGCATCTGCTATCTTCGTTCAAGATGTTCTGACTTCCCGAATAGACTGTGTCGATTTGCTGGTTCGTTTCAACTTTTACGCTCCTACACGTTGTTTGCGCCGTCGTTGTTTGTTACATATTGATCCGGTCTCTACAAACTTTGCACTCTCGGAACCAGTTTTGAGAATGTCGCGACTCTTTAATTCGGTTTATGATGTATTCGATTTTAACTTAACAAGAAATTCGTTTAGAAATGAGTTGTTTAAATTTATGTCTATTATTAAATAATGGTTAAATCTTATTTGTGTGCTAAAATATTGTATAACTACTGTTAATATTTTTATAGTTTGCATTGTTTTTTTTTTTTTTGCATACCGATTGTATATTTACTGTAGGTTAAATAAATAAATATCAAATTATCCAATTCCAAATAGTGTGAAAGAAATTCGTCGATTTTTGGGGATGTGCTCATATTTTCATAAATTCATAAAGAACTTCTGCCGGAGGGAGTAAATTAGAAAGAATTCCAATTTTGTATTTAGAAGAGATCAGATGG
Source organism: Tipula helvola (assembly GCA_963556165.1). Lineage (NCBI taxonomy): Eukaryota > Metazoa > Arthropoda > Insecta > Diptera > Tipulidae > Tipula > Tipula helvola. Next base: position 140,285,215 of record OY744482.1, on the reverse strand, counting down.
AATCGTTTGAGTTTTTGAAGAGAAAATTGATTGAGAAACCAGTTTTGGGCATCTTTTCGCCAATGGATGAGACTGAATTGCACTGCGTTGCAAGCTACAGTGGGTCAGGAGTGGTATTGATGCAGAAAAAGGTCGATCAGAAGTTTCATCCAGTTAGCTTTTTCTCAAAGAGAACTACAGCACCTCAGTCTATGTATCATTCTTACAAACTTGAATGTTTAGCAATTATTTATGCTCTCAGGAGGTTCCATATTTATTTGTATGATCGTTCATTCAAGATTGACAGATTTCAATGCTTTAACTCTTACCTTAAATAAAAACTTAATAAATCCCAGGATTGCACGTTGGTCGAACACAGAGCTGGCTCTCGTATGCAGCATGTGGGCGCATTGAGTCGGTCTGAGGCAGTTTTAGTCATTGAAGAAAACTCATTTGAACAAACTCTTGCGATGTATGAGCTCCGGGATGGTCTGATATATCGGAAGATATTTAAATTCGTAATTCGTAATTTTCATGACAATATGGGTGACATTGGGATTGACAAAGTTATTGAACTCGCAGTTATTGGTTTCCAAATTTACGGGGAAAGGTAAGGTATTATATTGATAATTCATTTCTAGTACCCCTAGTGGTAAGAAAGAGGGATTCTTACATTCGATCCCTAAGAGTAATAAACCTTTTAAGGACGCGCATATTGATTTTTATGGTTCATTGGAGATGACTCGATCGAAATTTAAGTTTATTTTAACAATTATTGATGCATTTACCAAATTTGTGCGTTTGTATCCAACCAAGAAGACCAATTCAAAAAATGCTGTCAACTGTCTTACAAATTATTTTAGAATCTATAGTCGTCCTAAACGGATAATTAGTGATAAAGGAACTGATTTTACTTCGGACGTTCTAAAACAGTTTCTAGAAAAAAATGTTGTACAATATATAGTGAACGCACCCGCAACGCCACGTGCGAATAGTAAAGTAGAGCGAGTTCATATATCATTGAGGGGTGTACTGTCAAAGTTAGTAGATAAAGATAGACAGATTCAGTGGGAGGATATAATTGAGCAAGCCGAATTTGCGTTGAATAATAAATACAGTCAATCCACTAATCATACACCAAGTATGTTACTTGATGGAGTGGATCAGATAAATTACAAACAAAAAAAAAAACCAGTAGTAATTTAAAAGTGAAAATTGCTATAATATTAAGCAATATATTGTAAAGTGTTTGGATTAAATATTTTGTGTTATAAAATGTTGCAATAATATTGATCGTATAAGGGGATTTTCAGAAAACAAAACTGAAATAAATGGTGCTCTAAAAGAGATTTCTCAATCAATCTAAAAGTTACTCCAACTCGCTTTACCTTCATTTAACAAAAAAATGTAAAAAAATGTTCAGCAACATATTCAGGTCAGAGGACCTTGCATGTTGCGTCGAACGACCGTGCAATCGTTCGTAACAAAATGGCTGTCATTTAGTAGACACCGATCTCACGCCAGATTCACGGAGTTTTGAAATATCGCGTTTTGTACCATATCGCGTTTTGAAATATCGCGTTTTGTGCTATATTGCGTTTTGTACCGTATCGCGTTTCAAATAGGGCCCGTTTTCTACAATTACCACAGTTATTCGTGGTTTTATTTTCAGTACCTACATAAACCTATTTGACAAGTTTTTCATAAATGAGAACTTTCAGGGCTCTTCAAGAAGTCATTCAAGTTTTGTAGTTCAGATGGATCTTCATATTCTGTGGAAAGCTTCTGCGAATTGAAACAAGAATTCTTTTCTGGATATATTTTTCCAGTTGTTTCGTTGTATAAAACCCCCATGCTATTATTGCAGCTAAGTCGAGATTATTGAAAAATATATGAAGAGGCCATCTTCGAGATTCTGATTTTATTCTAAACTTTCTAGCCATTTGATCGGTCTCATCTACTCCAAATTTAGTTTTAATATAAAATGTAACAGTTTCAGGCAGTTTTTTTTTGTCTTTTTCAATGTTGACAGAATTATGTTTCGTAGTTAGTAGAAGTACTTTTTGGTTGGTTTAATTTTATATATGTACGCTCAAAGTACAATAATTTGTTTTATAAATTACAGATGAAAATTGAGGTAAAATTTATTTTCTGTTTAGCAAGCTTCGGCAATTCTCTTTTGTTTGCACGAATAATTCCAACCAATGTAGTACGTTTTTCCAATAATTTTGACGAAGTCATTTGCTGGTAAAAAAAATTATCAGTCGTTATATTTCTTCCAGTACCGGTAAACGGTTCAATTAATTTGATGATGACAAACTCACTCAAAGGAATTGACGACTGCCTTGTTTCGTCCTTTCCCAAACACGGGAATCCATTTGTAATAAATCTACTAGTGAGATCAAATGCATACCAAAATTATATTCCGAACTTATCGGGTTTGTTTGTCATATACTGAGAGAATCTGCATCTCCCTTTAGTTGGAAATAATTGTTCTTCAATTGTAATGTTTTGTCCCCGTGTAACATTTTCAATGAATGAATTCCAAACATTTGAGATCATTGCAAATGTATCCAAAAATAACATATTTCAATCCCAATTGTCGATTGGATTGTCATGATTTGGCATGCAGAGCTTAGGGTTTAATTCTGTGGTAACAAGGCAAAACGTAATAACTACTTTTTCTGACTTTTTCAGGAAAACGTTTTTAAAATTAAGAGTTACTCAAAATCGTATGGGTTTTTTGAATTTTTGCTTTTTTAAAGATTATTACGGTTGTTTGTAGATGCTGGATTATTACAAAAAATTGATATAATATGAATTCGAATATGGAGATTTCAAATTTGAAATAAAACGTAATATGGAATAACTCGAGTTATTACGTTTTGCCTTGTTACCACAGAATTTAATTCCGATAGTTTCACTCTCCATATGTTTTATATGGAGAGAAATGTCATTTCATGCAGAGCGTAGGATTTACATTATTTCCGATAGATATCGCATTTTGCAGTTTTCCAATCGTCAATAAATCGTCATAAATCTAACTTGAAAATTTAGTTTGACGAGTTTCGTAAATATTTTAGTGCGTATACTTTCATGTTGTCTCTGACAACAATTTTATACAATAAAATACACTTCGACATTTGATTATCTTAAAAACGCTAAAAACAATTAAAATTGTCAAAATTTAGGTTCACATTTATCGTCCGGGAAGATAAAACTGAAGTGAAAAATGTGTAGAGATAAAATAGAGACATCTGTTTTCTAATACGAAAACTCCCATTTCGCTAGCTAAACTGCGTACCGCAAAGTGAAATTCAGCGGTGAAATTTTCATTTTCGCTTGTATCAATTTTATATGAAAAATTTCATTTAACTTCAGCAGCGTACCGGCCTTAACTCTCTATTTTCTCACATGAAAACAAACGTTTTCATATTGGAAACGTTAAATATACCACATACGTATTTCTGAAAAATGGGAATGAAGGAACAAAATAATTTGTAATATTATTAAATACAAAGATTTAGAAAAAGTCATAATATTATCATAAAATATCAAATGAAATTTAAAGAGAAAATCTTGTCAACAATTAATGCAACCGGTAATTTTGACCGGTCGGTACTTCTAGTGTCAAAACAATGCAATATTTAAAACAGAACTTGGTAAAATTAGTTAATACCTTTATCAAGTAAAATCCAAACAATACGGGTTTCAATTGCAATGGTTTGTACAACTGATAGGCAAATGCAACTTGTACAAATAAAAACACGTTGTAAAATTAAAATAAACGGGTGAAGCCAACATATGTAAATATTTCAGAAAATAAAATATAAATTGCAAAAAATGCGTAAGATTTTACTTATACATATATACATATACCGCTAAAATTAATAAAAAATACAAGAACATAAAAACCAATCACCCGAAAAATGTTTGTCTTTCACTTCACCTTTTCCAGAAAGAACAACAAAACTGCCGAGTGTCTCTCCAAAGCATTTTTTTTTTTTTTGTTACGTACCCTCCGCAATATGTACAATACATATTTATTTTATGTGCACCAATAAATATCACTATGGGGGTCAAAAACAAATAAATAAAATATTTACACCAGTAAATAAAATAAATTATAATTTTCGTCACAGAAAAGTGTACATGTACACTGGGTATAAATTGTGTATAGATAAATAAATTATTTACGTAGCTTTCGTAAACTTGAAAACATAATGAAACATGTATGTGTTTGGTATTTATATATTGATTGTCTCTTTGGATGCTTTCTTTCAATTTATTTATAAATAAAACAAAAACCATCTGGAATTGAAACTACGTAAATTGCTTTTAAACATTAATTTGTCAGTTACACTTTTATTACGGTAAATTTGTATATTGGTTTAATTGACACAAAAAATTCTTACTTATTCGTATTTAATCTCGCAAATCCGACGTATGTACGTTACCGCCAAATAAAAGTTTAATTTAAATTCAAAAAATGCTGACTTACCTTCGAGAGCTCCAGTGTACGTTCTCGTGATATCATACTCGATTGTCCCATCTGAGTTTTCGATTTCAACATCAGCTGAAAATATTGATGAGGGATCCTCTCGCAAGAGAAGATTAAATTCTCTGAAAATATAATAAAAATAAAGTTGTTTCAGAAATTTAAAAAAAAAATCATTGATTAAAACAAAGTTCATTCAAACAACTACATAAATCTAAATATCTTTACGATTGGCAAACAAATTCAAAAACCTTCAACATTTGGAATAATATTAAAATATGAATAATTAAATCTCTCTTCTTCAGATTTCAAATTACTATTCAGATTTTTAAATTAAAGAAATATCCAAGAAGAATTTAAATCATATTTTGTAAAAAATTTGAAAAGTTTAAATAGATATGTTTGTATGTATGTAATTTTATCAATTTTTTCAGATTGAAATTTCGTAAACTTCCAGAAGCGAATTTCAAAAACTTCCAATTAGAATTTTATTCCATAAACAAATAATTGTTTGATCCAGTACGTCATTATTACCAACCACCCAACAACATGGTGGTGAAATTTTTCCAAAAACGTTTCGAAAATTATATTCTCTATCAATGTGTTGGTGCATCACTCAACAAGGTGATTGTTGAATGTTCCATTTAAAGATTAAATATTTCCTAATTAATGGAAAACTATAAAACCTTCAGTCGACGATTTTAAATAGTAGTAGGCCATAGCGAATAATTCTGGCCAATTTCAAGAAAAAAATTTGGGGCGATCATACTTTAAATTAGGATTGAATAGAAACTCGTTGTTGAATGTTGAACATAAAATGCATGGTTGAACGTTGAACATAAAACGTAGGTTACAAGTTTCCGAACCTGCAGTGATGAATGCAAACTTCCAGCTAAATTAGATGGGTACAATTACGGGGTGCTAGTAATTTATGCAGTTCATTTCTTTCTAATGGTAACAAAATAAGTAGCATGCATTCCTCGGACCATTTAGAATATTTAAAGGGATTGCAGAATTACAGAAAATACTTATAAAATTTAATTATTTCAAAATCTGTCTCTGTAATTGAGCATGAAACGTACACTAAATGTAAAGAATGTTAGCGAAAAATTCATGAATTTTGTAATGAAGATCCAATTATATCCCCTCTGGAAAAGTTTGTAAGTTTTGTAAGCAGTAAACTTATAAATAATAATATATTAAAGAAGTAACTAAATTTAAATTCAATACAACATTCAAAAACAAATAAAAAATAAAAAACAAAAAAAATATAAAATATTTATACAATGGTCATGGAAAATTTAGGAAAGCATTAAAATCTAGTTCAACGTTCAACAATGGCTTTGTATTCAATCCTAATTTAAAGTATGATCGCCCCAAATTATTTTTTTTTAAATTGGCTATGATTATTTGCAATGGCTTAGTCCAATATAGAATCATCACTAGACCAATGATCATTGATGTTATCACCGTTTAGGAAAGAGACATGAGTTGTATGTTACACGTTCAACCACGAGTTTCTAATCAATCCTAATTTAAAGTACGATCGCCCAAAATTTTTTTTTTTTAAATTGGCCATGGTTTTGGCAATGGCCTAATCGAATAAAAAACCATCACTAGACCGATCATTTAGGTTATTACGATTTAGCAAAGCGATATGTGTTCCATTCATCGTTCAGCAATCACTTTGTATTCAACTTCAATTTCTTGTCTTTTTTTTCTTGAAATTGGCCAGAATTATTGGCAATGGCCTAGTCCTATTTCAAATCTTCATTAGACTGATGGTTTTAGAGTTTTCCATTAATTAGGAAATATTCGATCTTCCAATGGAACATTCAACAATCACCTTGTTGAATGATGCACCACACATTGATAGAGAATATAATTTTCGGAGCGTTTTCGAAAAAACTTCACAAGCATCCCAACAACGTCGTTTTCGGGTCGGGTAGTGACATAGATGAGACTTTAAAATCGGCTCCGACTATGAGATTCATTTTTGCTTCTAATGTTGCGGCTACATCTACCGCTGGGCATCAATTTTGATCGCGAAATAAGGATTGAGTAAAGAGAATTATTATGTATGGCCATAGATAACGGCGTATAATATACTTATTTATTGTACTTTAACAATAATTTAGTACTAAAAGGAAAAGCATACATGGAAACAGAGTAATCGGAACAAGAAAAAAAAATAATGATGCTGCTTCCATTAGGCAGAAAACCTCTTAAATGTTTTCAAAAAAATTCCACCTCATGCATACACATTCGATTTTGAGCAATAGCTCATTTACAATAAAATGTTCAGCAAAAGAGATGAAATAATACAGTTCTTTTCAAAACCATAAACGCACTCTAGTGATAGTCAATTCTCAGAAAATTTGAGAGCAAATGAAAAAACGAATGTTACCAGGACTGACACGCTTGTTTATTGTTTAAATTTCGGAAATAAATTTTGTTTTGATAACGGTAGTTTTGTTGTTGTTGGGGGAAAACTGTAAAAAGTGATTGTGGTAAGTGTTTCATTTCTATGTATAGACGCACTGACGAATGTAAGTAACTTTGCTGATGTTATTGTATTTTTTTAAATTTTTTTAATTATTGCACTAATTGTAGAATTTCGCAAAGATGTCACGCGGTAAGATGGGTTGGCTACATAAGACTGGTTAGCAAAATCTTGGTTTCAAAAGACTGGTTTCAAAATCTCGGTTTCAAAAGACTGGTTTTCAAATGACTGGTTTTCAAAATCTTGGTTTTAAATGACTGGTTTTGAAAATCTCGGTTTTCAAAATCTTGGTTTTGAGAAAAATATTTTTATCAATTCGGGCCGCCCGAATTGATAAAAATATTTTTCTCAAAACCAAGATTTTGAAAACCGCTCCAGTTAATGTAACATAACAAATTATTTTGGTAAACGTGTGTATGTGTGTGTCTCTCTGTGTGTGTGTGTGTGTGTGTGTGTGTGTGTGTGTGTGTGTGTGTGTATATGTGTGTGTGTGTGTGTGTGTGTGTGTGTGTGTGTGTGTGTGTGTGTGTGTGTGTGTGTGTGTGTGTGTGTGTGTGTGTGTGTGTGTGTGTGTGTGTGTGTGTGTGTGTTTAGTTGGCGCGGATTGATAACATATTTTTCTCTAACCAAGATCTTAGAAAACAGGTCCAACAAATTTCACATAACAAATTATGCTGGTAAACAGCAATGGTTATTAAAATCAAAGTTCCATTGTGGATGTTAAATTGTGCAAGTTCAATTGCACAAATGAAAATGGTAATCGAATAGCTAGGCAAAATATTGCCCATAATATTGGTTTATTAAAGTTCAACCCCTAAGTGTGTTAGTTTAGTTTTATTTTTATTTTTAATATGTTGTAATTGTAATAAAACCACCGAAAAAACTCAATAAATAAAAAATAATAAAAGAAAATTAAAAATCTTTTGAGACCATTTTAAATAAAAAAGCACAATTCTGCCAAACTTCGGCGCATATCAGAATCATCAATTTTATTAGTTTCAAATAAAAATACAAATACTCTTAATTACCCTTTCAAAACTGCAAGAAAAACTTTGTAGGTATATCACAACAAAAAAAAAAAGATTTTCAAAACCAGGAATTTTCAAAACCAAGATTTTTCAAAACCGTGATTTTGAAAACCAGTCATTTGAAAATCAGTCATTTAAAACCGAGATTCTATAAACCGAGATTTTGAAAACCAGTATTTTTAAAAAACCAAGATTTTGATAAATCGAGATTTTGAAAACCAGAATTTCGATACGATCCCGGTAAGATCCTGATAGAAAAGGAAAAAGGACAAATAGACGCGTTATGGGTCAGGGTTTGTCCAAAAGGGTAATAGGGAAAAAAATTGGAAAATCGGATCATGTTGTCCGCAATAATCTGAAAAATCGCGATAATTATGAACAAATAAAACAGCATAGACGCAAAAAAGTTCTAAATAACCGAGAAATAAGGAAAATTAGTCGACTAGCGTCGAATTCGACGATTTCTGTAAGGAGAATCAAGCGATATGGCAATATTTTAGCATCCGTATCAACCGTGTGGCGGGCAATTAAGGAAAATCCCAATATTGTCCGATTGTCCCAAGATTGTCCTCAACCTCGCCTGGAAGCTCGCCACAAATCAGTGGGGCTCTCCTTCGCGGGAGCGTCTCGAAATATCGGCTTTCAAAATCTCGGTTCTACAAAATCTCGGTTTTTCAAAAATCATAAATTTACAAATCTCGGTTTACAAAATCTCGGTTTTCAAAATCTCGGTTTTCAAAATCTTGGTATTTTAAATCTCGTTTTAAAAATTCCGATTTTAAAAATCTTGGTTTTGCTGAAAAAAAATCCTGTTTTTTTTAAATCTTGGTTTTTATTTTTTCTATTGTAAATATGTCTAAATATTTTGCTAATGATGGTTTTTGAATGGTTTTTAATATTTTTAGTCAATTAGGTAAGTTTGGTGGTAATAAATAAAAATGTTTTTTGTTTGTTATTTTTTGTTTTTTATTTTTGTTAAATTATATATGCATGCATTAGAGGGTTAAAGTATTTAAATTTATATTCCACACTTGACTTTTTGAACTCATAATACAAACAAGTAGCGGGACGATCTCATGCTCAATTTTTCCATGAATAGTGAAAAGATGGCGCATAAACGATAGGAACACCTCCAAACGTCATCAGCCAACACTCAGCCTCAGTATGGAGCTCTAAATTCGAAGGTGTTCCGAGAAGGACATACAAGGACACACACACACACACACACACACACACACACACACACACACACACACACACACACACACACACACACTCACATACACTTACACATACATTCATTTACTCGCAACACGAGAAGAGATACATAATAGCAAACCGGATCTCAAAAGCTCGGTTTTGAAAAATAAATTTTTATTAATTCGGGCCGCCCGAATTAATAAAAATTTATTTTTCAAAACCGAGCTTTTGGGAACCGAGATTTTGAAAACCGAGATTTTGAAAACCGAGATTTTGAAAACCGAGATTTTGAAAACCGAGATTTTGAAAACCGAGATTTTAAAAACCGGGATTTTAAAACCGAGATTTTAATATCGAGATTTTGAAAACCGAGATTTTGTAGCCAACCCCTCCTTCGCGTGTGCTAACATGAATTGCAGCTGGAATCTGGTAAAGAGAAGTCATTACTTTAAAACTTTATCTTTCTAACGATATTTTGCATTTTAAGTGATTTTCTCAGATGAGAAAAATTTTAACTTAGATGGGCCTGCACAGCTACTGGAGAAATCTGCGAAAAGATCCCTGATATTTCTCCAAGAGAAATTTCGGCAGCGGATTTTGATGGTGTGGGGCGCGTTCAGCACTCTCGGTACTCTTCCTTTGGCATTTCCATCGTGCCGAATGAACAGTACTGAGTACTGAACCATTTTGGAAGCGCAACTCATACCGTATTTAGGTAGTTTTACTGAAGAACATTTTATTTTTCAACAGGATAACGCCCGAATACATGTGAGTGCTTAAACAATGGCTTGGTTTGCGCAACATAATGTGGAGTTACCAGGATGGCCGGCGAGTTCGCCGGATCTGAACCCCATTGAGAACATCTGGGGATGAACAAAAGAATTCTGTGATTAATAGAATCAAAGGCCTTAGAAAAATCTAACAAATTTAAAGAAGTCAATTCCCTATTATTCATATTACGCCTAAAATCCTCACATACATTTAATAATGCAGTAGAAGTGTTATGAAATTTTCTAAACCCAGATTGGAAGAAACTAATTAAAGCATTACGATTTAGATGCGATTGAATTTGAGCTTCAGAGAGAGAACTTAAGGATTAGTGATCTTTGGCATGGGGAATCTTTTACTTAGCTTCCACTGATCTGGATAAGAAGAGGACGTGAGAATAAAATTGAAGATATGTAACAAGTATTTTGAGACGAAAGGGAATAATATACATTTTGTTATTGTGCGCCATCATATATTTTTGTTGTATTAGTGTATTTTTTCATGGTGGTAAGTAACAAAAATAAATGAATCAGGTGAAATCGGTTCAAATGATTGGTGCTTATCCTCCCCTTGAGTCATTTATCTCTTTCTTGTAACATGAGAAATTCATATTTTTGTATCTATTATGGTTGTAACAGCGACATTCATTTGGTTTGGTTAATAAAAAACCAAAATAAAAAATTCCTAAACAAAATCTCGTGATGGTCAACAAAAACAAAGAAAAAGCAAAAAACAAAAAGCAACATAAAAGTCCTAGGAGAAAATCTGACCCCGCTTTCCCCATCCTGCAGAGATGTGGGATGGTACCAAGGGCATGTGAAGTTGACTGCATGCTCGAACCAGAGATCGGTGGATCTTTATAAAAAGGCGATAGCCCTGGTAGGAGAGGTGTGGTCAGGCGTGATGCTTGTGGCAGTTAGCCGAGAAGGATTTCCAGCAAGCCAGGAGCACGTGACTGGCTGCGATCTGAACCGGCTAGCCTTGATAAAGTTTTGAAGATCATTCAGGCCAGTTATCGGGATCTTCCAACCAATAATTGAAAAATCGTTAAGTAGGAGAAAGCGAAAAGGGGCTTAAGGTTATTTATAATGGTAATTAAAAAGGAGTCGCTAGTCCTTCTGGATAAAACAAAGGGAATCCTTTACTACTCATGCCTGATTTAACTACCAGCAGAGTAGTGGAAGACCCTAACTGTAGCGAGGTAAGTGAATCCAGTGACTTAGGCTGATTCACTTGGAGGAGGACGAGGCGAGGTCACGAGCAAATGAGCTGGTCAACCGGAGGAGGAGGATGTTAGAAGCCTATCCAGGAGGGAGAGCGCTGACAAGATTCCTACGGGTGGTATGGGGAGTAACGATATGGGCTACGCTGGCGCATCCCAAACTACCGGTGGTTAATATTGGCCTGAGGTAGCAGGAAATATATAGAGGTAAGTAAACGTAAAAAAGTTATGCTTAGGGTAATTAAAATTAACCTTCACCATTCTAAGGCTGCTTCTGCAGCTCTCCTCCACAGACTGACAAGTTGGGATGAGGACGAGGGATTAATCCAGCAACCCTGGATTAACAATAATAAGCGGTACAAAATTGTATCTTCTAGTAATTTTGGGAAGATCATTTCTTGTATTCTTGGGAAAAGTAATTTAAATCTTTTCCTACTTTCTCAATACAGTAATGGTGACACAACTACAGTCAGCCTGGAGGTAGGCACTTGCAGATTCTGGCCGGTTTCAGCCTACATGAACCGGGAAAAGGAGGTTCCTCCGGATAACCGGGAGGAGCTGATCCTAGAAGCTAACGAGTGTATGCTAATGCGCATCACACTATCTGGGGAAGCACGGATATCAACTAAAGGAGTCACTTTTTGATTATTTGATTAATACTAATCTTTCAGTGTGTAATATGGATGGGAACCCACGTTTATTACTAGCAATAGGTAGGAGGTTCTAGATGTGACCCTTGCGTCAAATAATAATTTTCATATGGTTAAAAAATGGAGGATGAACAAGGAGCACTCCTTTTTGGACCATCGATATTTAACCTACTGCTTTGATGTTAACCCTGCTACTCGGGAAGCCTTGTGGAAGCCTAGAAGGACAAACTAGAGCAAACATGGGAATTAGTAGAGGGATTTTTGCCGTCGAGAGCCACAGAGACCCCGCCAACTGTAAAGGAAACAAGGGAGGCTCAGGATTGGGACTCCTATAAGGAGAAACTTATAATTTATAAGAGAGCATTAAAGAAGGCATAACGGAGGTCCTGGAGACTCTTCTCTGATAAAATGACAGGAGCCTCCAAAATCTCTCGCCTTAGCAATATTCTTTCCAAAAGCGCAACAAGTCTCAGTTTTTGAATTAAACCGGCTGTGGTGCTTCTAGTAGAGAGTTTATTTTGGAGACCCATTTCGCATTGAACTTTGACGACCTGCTGGTACATAGTAATCATCAGAAAACACATTCAGTGCTACAGAATGCGCTCACAATCGTTATAAAATGGGCTGGCAAATGTGGATTGGGAATTACCTCGTCCAAGACAGAGCTGGTACTCTTTACTAAGAAATACAAAATCCCGGTAGTTGTCCGTACTACCTTAAATGCCACGATACTTACTTTTACGGACAGAGCAAAATATCTGAGCGTTATCTTGTACAATAAGCTCAGTTGGAGGCCCAACATTTTGAGAGAGTAAACAAAGATATACTATAGCTATTTACTCCTGTAGGAACGCCATTGGTAATAGATGGGAGTCTGAAGCCGAAACTGGTATACTGGCTCTATACTGCCGTAGTGAGACCTGTGCTCATGTATGGAGTGAGTGTGTGGTCTGTGGTAGCCTTCTCTGGCCAAAGTAACTTATAAAAGTAAAATAGAGAAGGTGCAAAGGACGGTCTGTATGCTTCTACGCGGGGCTATAAGGTCAATACCAACACGTGCCTTAGAGGATAAAATGCACCTTCTTCCGATCGACATTTTAGGTAAAACAGATGGCGGCAAATACGGCTGTGCGACTTGCAGCCGCTTCTCAGTGGAAGTATCTTAATATAATCGATTATTAGATCGTTAAAGGAGGCGCTGGCGAATCTTGACTACTCTACCTTGACTATATCTACTCTACGCTTCGAGAAGAGCTTCGAACAATGTTCCGTTCAAGGGAATCCTAGAGGGATGGGTCAATATCAGAAATCGAAACTTTGCAATTCTTTACGAACGAGTCCAAACTAGATGGCAAAGTGGGAGCCGGAGTATTCTGTGATAAATTAAATGCGAACATTTCTATTCATCTCCTTTATTAGTGTAGCGTGTATCAAGCTGAGGTTGTAGCGATTGAGGATGTCTTGACGTACTTAGTTGAATCTAATGTGGTATCCTCAGGTGAATCTATGCGGTCAGTGAAGCGGTAATCAGGTCGCTGCAATCAGTTTTCCTGGCGTCGCGGGTGGCGTTGAGTTGTCACTAATCTCTTAATGAGACAAGTGAGCATTTCAACATTCAGTTAATATGTCTCTCTGGTCACTCGGACGTCACAGGGAACTGCAGGGCGATTGAATTTGCTAGGCACGGTACGATTCTCCAGCTGCAACCAGAAAGGGCAAGTCTGGGGAGACCTATTACAACACTAAAACTAGCACTTAGGAAATAGGAGCTAGCCTCAGCAGAGGAAAGGTGGACTAACACCCTCACCTGTAGTGTAGCAAGAAAAGTTTGGCCAAAACTAGACTTGGGGCGCACTAGAACATTAATATGCCTACGTAGACGTGAATTAGGAACGGTCATAGAAATTCTTACGTGACCCTGCTGCCTTTTTGAAGAATAAGCAAGGCTGGATCTGGAAGCAAATGACTGCTGTAGAAGCTGTTTGGACGAGAAGGAGGAAGAAACGTTGGTTCATTTCTTTGCTCCTGTCCAGCATTAACACTCAGAAGGCACAAACAGTTGGGTAAGTTCAAGATGGACAACCTGTCGGATCTCGAAAACAGTAAAGTGCGGAATATTTTACGCCACCTAGCTCAAAATTATTCCAGCGAGGGTAAAAGGGGTATATCTTGTGGTAAACAATGAAATGTCCCGGTCGAATTATGCCTAAGCAGTCACTCCAACCTAACCTAACATAAATGAATAGTTTATAATTTATGCATTCTTCGTCGGCCTCATTCGTAATATTTTTAATTTTATTTTGGGATTTTTTGTTTCGTTCTTAGATATATGTGTGTGAGTATATAAGAACATAATAATTATTTTAATATCTAGGGTCGGCTTAACTATGTTCGGTAATTGCAATTTGTCTACCTATTCGAAAATGTGCTCTACATCATAAAACCATCGAGCATCGAAAGATAAAGTCCATCTAGCAATTGTTTTGCATAAGAAAAAATAAAACGTCGAAATCGGCCTCAAATCAGTGGTTTTTGTAGCGAGCTAAATTTGCCCATTAAAATTTACTAATCGAATTAAAGTTAAAGGCGGATTATAGTCTTCTTTTTGCAAAAAAGGATGCGGTAGTGAGAAATAGTAAACGCTTATCTACATCTGCAATATTAAGATATCTAGGGACTGACCTAACAAATAAATATTAAGTAGTAAACATTACGGTCATTTTATTAAAGTTTATAAACATATAACAATACTGCAACGTTAAACTTGTATAGAATATAAGTCGCGAAATTTTAAGATATGTGGCTACTGCATTTCCTTCATTTTTGTTGAAAGTATTATTCCCAAGAAGACCGTTGGAATGTGCTAATACGATTTTAGGGCACTTCCTGATCGCGAATTTTGTATCTTCCTATACGAATACCCAGAGTACACAGCAATACTATAATATTCATTTTTCGACTTTTATAAATGTCTGACAGCTTTTCTTCTTGTTACATTTCAAATTTTGATTGTATTTTTCCTCAAATGAAATGTTTCTTCTTCATCTTAAATGCAAACAAAATATTCCCATTAATTTTAAATATTAAATATAATGCTTAATCAATTTTTTTTTAATTCCTACAAAACACAAGAACACTGAACGGTTTGACATATGTTCAGTGCCGATGGATCTGAGAAAAAAATGTAATAACATTGGTGCAGTAGACTGTACATCGTCATTCAAAAAACTAAACATTATTGGGTCCAAAGTTAAACATTTTGTCAGTGTTGTGATTACCGGAATCGTAAACTGAAATTTTGAGTTTAGCATGGTCAGAATTCAATAAAATAAATCCCTCACTCTTGAGAGAACCTTCCTAAAATATTGATCAACTTTCGTATATGCTTAGAAGAATAGGATGAATTGAGAAAGCTTTTGTGATCTTGACACCACCGGTTTTGCATTGTCAGCTGTTAGCTTCATAACTTTTTGAGAAGGAATCAAAAAATCTAATAAACTGGCCTAATAACACTCAGTGACACCGATTGATCTTATGAATAGTTGCCAAGAATAACTCTATAGAATCCACACAAGCAAAAAATGCTGCAGTATCTAAAACAAAAATATTCGGCAACAATTTTGCGATTTTTTAATATTGTGGCAAAAATGACATTTTTATGAAGTGAGAAATTTGAGTTTATCAATCAAATCTCTTTTCTGAATTTTTTCTTCATAATTCAATGCGAAAGATATTTAGGAAGTTGGCGAAATTTGTCAATTAATTCAATTCAAAATTTAAATTTCAACAAGGAAAACGCTTCAAATCGAGTTGAAATTCTGTTATTCGTTTGGAAAAATTCATTACAGGTACACAAAAAAAAAGTCGTGACCCAGAGGGGAGACTCCACTATTCTTACGTTTTCGAGGTTGCTGAAATCGAATGTGACCATAAAAAATGATTCCAATTTCCCATTACCACCTCCTGGGGTCGACATTTCAATTTCCATGCAAAATTGAGATGGGTGTACATTTCTATGTTTTTTGGAGCGCTAAAATTGAAAATGACAATAAAAAGTCAATTTGACGCACCCCTTACAAACTCCTGGAGGGTAAATTTCAACCCGTTTTTGGAAGTAGTAAGGGGTGCTAGGGGTGACGGAAGGGTCAAATGTACTTTTCGTTGTCATTTTCGGTTCCAGCGCCCCAAAAAATATAGAAATGCGCATCCATCACAATTTTGCTGAAAATTGAAATTGCAACCCCTTTCGGGGACAGTAAGGGGTGATTGGGGGTGATAGAAGGGTCCAATTTTTTTTTGTTATCATTTTCGGTTTTAGCAAGCCAAAAAACGTAGGAATGCACATCCACTCCAACTTGAAAATTGATATTTCAACCCCCAGTGGGGTGGTAACGGAAAAATGGGCAATTGGTTTCATTTCTTATGGTCATATTCGGTTTCAGTGACCTCGGAAACGCAGGAATAGTGGAGTCTACCTTCTGGATCACGACTTTTTTTTTATGTGCCTGTGTTATTTATCACAATTCGGTATGGCCGACCATACAGGCAATTTGGCTATATTTTTACCTAGTATTTGATTACAAAATTGAATAGGTTTATAATAAGAAAAAGATGACAATAAATTAGGCCAATTTAAAAATTATTACGTGTTTAAATATTTATTGGTAATAATTTAAAATAAAAACATCTAACAAGTTATTAACCGTCTGTGCTGAGGTTGTAAGGAAAATTAAGAAACGCTTGATTAGAATTATTATTATTCCTTTAAATAGAGCTCTAATCGTAAAACTGTAACTTCAGCATATAATACTTTGTTTGCACGCTATATTAAAATCAAACATTAAATGTGAAAATGTAATTTAAAGCTGAATAAGAATAAACATCACCCAAAAGCTGTTTAGCTTATAAAACGATGTGTTGGGGAATATTATATTGATCCATATTTTTTATTTAATTCTTTACTTGTTGTGTTGTCTGATGAGACAAATTGAGTACAACTCGCTATAAGTCCTGTTTTATATGATCATCCTTTCTATACTACAACCAAATTGAAGCAATTTTTGACTTTAATTCAATTCTAATTAAAAAAAATGAATCATGTATGGGGATCATAATTCAATATTACCCAACATTCCAACCTATCCTACCAGTTTCTAATTTCTGTATCTCATTTTACACTTTTTGTTTTTTATAAATAATAAATTTAATAGAACAACCGAAAACAAAGCAACCCCCCCCCCCCCCCTATCTAAAAAAATAAGGGTAAATTTCTTTTGTAAAACCAACACTTAACGGTACCAAAAAAAAAGAAAATAACAGGAGAATATTAAGAATTTTAGATAGCGGTAGGTAAGCGTCTTCATTATTTGAAAGAAAATATAAAGCAAGAAACGGACTAATTAAAAACCAAAAAGGTACTTTACTGTATTGTGGCATAATATACAGGGTGCATAACGAACTAAAAATACCGCCAACCAACCAGCGGGTTCCTAACCTCCCATTAATGATGATGGAAATCATTTTGAACAGTCTTTATAATTTTTCAGGGGTCGCATTAAACTATAATAAGTTAACAGAAAACATTCTTCCCAATGACCGAGTGTTTAACAAATTTTCTATGTAAAATGACCTAAGCGAAATTCTTCAGGCATTTGCTTGTGCGATACGTAGACAACAAAATTGCTTCTTTAAGCAACCCTTCTCATTAAATTTACTTTGTACTGTAATAATTTTCATTAAACAAAATGTTTCAACAAGTCACAACACTGCAGGGTTTAGTTTCTCAAGGTAGTCGAAATCTCTATTATTAAAAATCAAATAAACAAATTTTAAAAAGTTTTCAAATATTATTTCTGTTATTTACGAGTAGCATCGGGTTTTCTTTCATTTTACATAAAACCTTTATATGAATATACCCAAAGATTAAAATAACATCCTAAAACTTGATAATATTTTTAAAATAAAAAAGTTTTACTTGTAAGTTTTTATGAAATTTAAAAGTTTTAATATTTTATATTATTTTGTTTACCCCCTTTATGAAGGAACAAATTTTCCAAGGCGCACAGATGAATTTTGTTTCTGGAGTTGTTGCTGCTGTTGTGTTGTGTACTTTTTTTTTTTATTTGGTTTTTTATTATGGGACTTATAAAATAAACTTCACAAAAAATATATGAACTTATTATTATTATAAAGTATGGTTTATTAAAGCTCATTTTTTTGTTTTTTAATGTAATAAAATAATCGATATTAAACAAAGTTTATGGCGGATAACAACGAATTCATAATTTTTGTGCATAATTTAATTTTTATTTTTATGTGGTTCCTACATTATAATTTCTGTAACTTCATGTGCTTTCTCTAAACTCTGCATTGTCCAAATTAGTAGTAGTTCCCATTGGGTGGATTGTCTCAAATTTGAGAAGTTCTACCACATAAAAAATGTAAGTGAATTTGAGGTAGGTCAGATGTTGGAAAAGTTAAAATATAATCGAATGAAACTGATGTGTTTCTAACTACGTAGAAATAAACAAAAATCAATTAGAGAGAAACGCACACCACCGCAGGCATGAACTAAAATACATTATCGTTTTTCTGCCGCTACCAAATAAACAAAATAACACAACATTCAGTTGAAATTATACATCAATCATACAGTGAATTTCATCATTTTGGAAAAAATACAGTGGTTTTCATTAATAACGACATTCAAAATGTTAATGATTTCAAAAAAAATATAGTATTGAACAATGGATGCAATCGATAGCCCGAGGCGTTGAGAAAACACGTTCTTGCTAGCAGCGTAATTAATGGACCGCTAAATTAATCATTAAGTGCTTCTAATCAGCCTTTAGGTTCGGTGCAAAAAGTGCTAAGGACTACCGTATACTTGCACCCTTTGTTTAAAATTTTATCAGCTAAATAACCGTTCTAAATAGGCTTTCCAATGTCAAGAGCCGTTTTAATTAAATAACCATCAATATTTTCTGACCAAAATAAGCAAAATTGCTGAAATCGCATTTAAAATTTCATGTATCGAAGGTAGTTGATATTATTTTACATCTTCCGGGAAATTCAACTCATTAGGCTCCAACACATCGCAAACGTTAGGCTGAGATTGTAATCGATCGATTATTTCTCCATCGGTAAATATACCTGTCACCACAACGTCATTGTCGATTTCAATAAAATCAATCCATCGTGTTTCTACAGTGTCTTTTGGAACAAGTTGGATACTTATTATTCATTTAGATTGGATGTTGGTATGTTGAATTCTTTAGGCCTGGCATTTTGTTCGATAGTGAAACTTTGACGTTTTGACTTTTTTTTTCTTATAAAAACTTAAATTCTTCACTTTAATATTAAAAAAAATTAAAAGAGAATTTCACGAAATAACGGGCCCGATTCAAAGTAAATCTTCTGTTTAAATCTTTTTTCTATTCTGCTATTAAGCGTATTTCCTTCACAAATTTACAAAAACAATTCCATAGGATAAACCGCCGCAAGAATAACATTAATCCAAAAAAAAAAATTGGGTTTATTGAAACATAATTCTAATTTTTGGTTATGATACCTGCCACCAGGTCATAATACATATTAAATTTATATTTTATTTCAAAAATTTAGCTTTTGTCAATTAAATCAAATTGGCTATTTTCTTGGGAAAAAATAAACTCAAAATAATTCGAATTCAATTTTGGTCAACAAAATACGCTTATTATTAATGGCAAAACCCAACTTTTCGAAATAAAATATAAATTTAATAAACATTATGTCATCAGGGCCCTATTGCACCAACTACTTATCACTTATTACTTATCGACTTGATAAGTGATAAGTGTTTCACCAAAAGTAAAAAAAAATTCACTCACTTATCAATTTAAAAACTTATCAAATTTTGATAATGATAAGTGATAAACGTTGCACATCAGAATGTCTATAACTTATCAAATGACAAATTATCAAATTTTTATGATAAATTATAATGATCTATACAAAATTACTAATGTGATAGTGTTTGCAAAATAATGTGATTTTTACACATTAAACAGTAGTAACTACCTTACTGCAACACTCGATAACTGCAACTACTCGATAGTTGCAACTTTTAAATTTAGAATTACAACGATTATAAATTTAATCTCGATAACTGCAACTTTTTGTTTAAGATATAACTTGGCTATTTCTCTGCCGATTATGATAAAACTTATCAGGTACAATTGGAATGGAATTCTAAAATGATGGTTCTGGAAATGGCCAGGTAGGATGGAACTTGGCTATTTATCAACCGATTAGGATAAAACTCGACAGGTACAATGGAAATAGGATTCTAAAATGATTTTTAGATGAAGTTCCGGAATATGGCCATGCACGATGGAACTTGGCTATTTATCAACCGATTATGATGAAACTCGAAAGTTACAATGGAAATGGGATTCTAAAATAATTTGTAGACAAAGTTCTGGAACTTGGCTATTTATCAATCGATTACGATGAAACACGACCGGAACAAAGGAAATGGGATTCTAAAATGAATTTTAGATGAAATTTTGAAATATGACTCAGCAAGATGAAAATGGCCTGTTTATCAACAGATTCTGAATAAAATCCACAGGTACAATGGAATTGTGATTCCAAAATTATTTAAAGATGAAGGTCGAGAATATGGTTAAGTTCCATCATAATTGGCCAAATTCCAGAATTTAATCTAAAAATCATTTTAAAATCCCGCATTTCCATCGTACATGCTCAATTTCATCAAAACCGGATAAGAAATGGCTAAGTTCCTTCCTAATTGGCCATATACCAGAACTTCCTCTAAAATTCATTTAAGAATCCCATCGCGATTGGAAATGCTGAATTACATCAATATCGGATAGGAAATGGCCAAGTTCCTTCCTAATTAGCCATATTCCAGAACTTTATCTAAAAATCATTTTAGAAACCCATTTCCACCGCCCACGTCAAATTTCATCATAATCGGTCAAGAAACAGGTAAGTTCCACTTTAATTGGCCACATTCCAGAACTTTATCCAAAAACCATTTCCATAACCCATGTCAAATTTTATCAATAATCGTGTATCACAATCATAGTTTAATAATAATAAAAATTGAACAAAAGTTCTCATCTTTACAATAACAGGAGAAAAAAACGTTTATAACAGACTTCCATCACGCCACTACAATTTGTAGCTCTTATCAATTTATTTGAGTAGTGAAATTTTCTTATTGATATTTTGGATAATTATCATTAAAGTAGTCGATTATTGATAAGTTAAAACTTTTGGTGCAACAGAACACGAAAAACTTATCAAAAACCTTAAACTTATCGCTTATGGTGGTGGTGTAACTTAATTTTGATAAGTGAGTCCTTATCACTTATTATAACTCAATAAAATACTTATCATATTTCAATTTGGTACAACAGAAAATTATCAAAAATTATGATAAGTTGATAAGTAATAAGTGATAAGTAGTTGGTGCAATAGGGCCCTGGTGGCATCTATCGCTAAGTACGAAAACTAAAAAATGAGATAAGATTATTTTAAATAATCCCAAACAAAATTTGAAATTATTTAGACCCTCTCAGGGATTAATTAGTGCAATTGTTGTTGTAAATGTCTCAAGTAAATTCGCTAATTATTTCTAGCAAAACTAAATCCGATTTTCGAAAAATTCAAAATTTTGTGTGGAATATGTTTTAAATCGAAGAAATGAACAATAGAAGATTTACATTGAATCGGAGCCAATATATAAAGTGTGTCCCATCTTGGGGTTAATTTTTAAATTTTTAATACAACACATAAATTATTTGATAAGTACCTAAATTTTTATCTCAAATGATAGTACAAAGGTTCCAGTTTAGTAATGGAAAATAATGTCTTTTAAGTGCAAGCTACTGTTACTAAAATGATCAATGACATTCTGCCATAACTACGGTTCAATTCCTTGAATACAATTAATAATATTCTCCTTTAGGTCATCAATTGTGTAAGGATAACTCATAGAACACATAGACTTTTGCCTTCAAATAACCTCATAGGAAAAAATGTAGGGGTATTAGATCGCAAGATCTAGGCGGACAATTAATATTCCCTCTTCGAGAAATTATTCGTTTACCAAAGCCTTCGCGCAAACGATTAATTGTTTCTGTTACTGTATGACATACATATGGTACCATCCTGCTGAAACCACATATTCTGGACATCTATCTTCCAATTCATTAAACAAAAAACTCGTAATCATATTCCGATATCAAGGTCCATTTACAGTAGCAGTAATCCTAGCTTCGTTTTCAAACAAATACGGTCCGATTACTCCACCAGCCCAAAAACCAGATCCAACAATTAGTTTCTGGCGGATGCATAGGCTTTTCTATTATTTCTAGTGGTTTTTTTCACCCCAGATTCGACAATTGTATTTGTCACCCAGTTCAAAATTTGCTGAAAAAACCGCATTTTCAATTTTTTTTGGGTGGCCCAATTAGCGAAATGACGTCATAATCCAAAGTTGTGATGGCTTTATTTTTCAGTTATCCGATTTTCTTTGCCTTCAAATGAAGATCTTTGTGCAAAATTCTGAATAAATTGGTTGGTGGAATACGTAATTGCTGTGAACGATGGCAAGATAATATTTTTGAACTCTTATTAATACTAGTACTTACAGCAGCAATATTTCCTTCTCAACGACCACTACGATGGTATATTTTGGTTTTTTCATCCTATACCGAACCAGTTTCCACAAATATTGCCACAATTGACGGACAATTTTCTCTTCCATATTCTGTACGAAATTTTCTTACATGTTCTGCATAACTTCCACCAAATGTAAAAGAACTTTTAACAATAAATACGCCTTGTTCAATCGTATATCTCTCCAAATACGCTTGATAAAATAACAAGAAATCTCACATTTGCCGTAATAACATGTCCCTGAGCATTCCACGATCGATCATTGTTAAGGATGGTGATCGCTCGATTATACCTCACCGTGATCATGAATATTATTATTTCTTATTTCATAAAAAAGCGCAAATAATGCGGATATTGTAATTTACAAGGTATTACCAATGGAAACGCTTTTACTTACAGGTTTGTATGAATTTCCCGCATAACGAACAACACGTTTTGTTCGTTATCTTAGAAGTTCATACAAATCTATAAGACAAAAGTAGAAAGTTATTCATTGGGAATGCTCTGTTACTCCTATTAAACTCATTTAAAGAGCCGAAGATTTCGTTTATTTTACTTTACCAATACCTCACTTTGCGTTTTTTCGGAGTTGCGTCACTGCTAAATTAGATCTAAAAATTCGTTTTGAGGTTTTATATTTTCGAACTTGCGTTGTTTTGGGTGTTGTTGCTGAATTATAATAAAAATTTGTTTTGAGTTTTCGTATTTTCGTTGCGTTTTTTTGGTGTGTTGGGTAGATATTTTTGATTTTAGTGATTTATTATACGTGTTACTTTCAAGACGTACATACTTATGTACTTAATTTATTAATTTTACGGACATATTTCAGTAGTTATAGCATCAGTTTTGAGAAGGACTTTAAGGCGGTTTACATAATAATAAAAGGTGATTTTTTTTATTTCAAATTTTCATATTTTAAGGCATTTTGATTTAAGTTTATAATTTTTAGGCCATACATCTTCATGAGTGGAAAAAACGTTACTAAAGGTAAAATTACCAAAAAGCAAAGAAAAACTATAACCTTGGAAATAAAATTGGATATTCTACGGCGATTTGAAAAGGGAGAGAAAGCTGTAGAGATAGCTAAACCTTTTCGTGAGGCTGCAACAACTGTCAGAACCATTCAAGAACGAGATAGAAATAAAATACGGGAAGCTGCAAAATCGGTAACATTCATAGATGCTAAGGCATTGACTCGTGCAAGGAGTGGATTAATGAAAGCGTTGCTTCTAATTTGGATTTAAAACCAGGTTGCACAGAAAATTCCATTAAGCAAAATGGTAATTCAGACAAAAGCGAAAAGCTTATTCGACAGTATAAAAAGTGAATCATCCTGTAACAAACGTTCAACCGATAGTGCTAATGACAAAAATGAAAAATTTCAAGCTAGTCAGGGTTGGTTTGAGAGATTCAAGGTTTGCGCTAAACTTCATAGTGTAGCTCTTAAAGGCGAAGCTGCTAGGGCTGATATCGTCGCTGCAAACCCTTTTCCAGTCGATTTAAAAGCAGTAATTCACGATGGACGCTATTCTTCAAAACAAATTTTTAATGTTGACAAGACCGGCTTGTTGTGGAAAAGGCTCCCTAAAAGAACTTTCATATCCAAAACGGAAAAATCTGCATCTGGCTTTAAAGCAAGCAAAAATAGATTGACCCTGCTTCCGGGCGGTAATGCCAATGGAGATTTTAAGTTTAAACCACTCCTTATTTACCATTCTGAAAATCCTAGATCTTTGAAGGGTTATTCAAAGGATCGGCTTTCTGTTCATTGGTGATCAAACAAGAAAGCCTGGATGACAGCATTGTTATTTAAAAAATGGGGGTGTGGCCAACACACGACTTTCTTTTACGAACAGCGAATTTTAAGAAACTATTATAATACAAATTTCTTGCAAACTTAATTAAGATTGTTTTTATTTTTTCATGTTTTCTGTAAATTGTATATTTTTGAAATATTTGCAAAATAAATTTTCAGTTTCGCGGAATCTGGGAGCTGTAACCCCAAATATTATGTAAGGCATTAATGAAGATATATCTGTTTTGAGGTCCCCTGAGTGCGAAAAAGTAGGTTTCGAAATGATGTCTGTCTATCAGTCTGTCCGTTTGTCCGTCCGTCTATCAGTCTGTGCCTTCTCTATAGCCCAGATGGCTTAACCAATCGAACAAAAACTTTAGATTTAAGCTTTACTTATGTAAAAGAAAGTAATAAAAAATAATAAATTTGTAAGAAGTTTGCGTAATTGGTTTCTCAAAATTCCCTGTTCGTAGAAGAAATGTGTTGGCCACACATCAATTTTATTTTTTTTTTAATTTTTTTTTTGTTTTTTTAATTTTTTTTTTTTTTAATTTTTAACTTTTTATTTTTTATTTTTTTTACTTTTATTTTTTGGAAACATTTTGTTTTAGTAGTTTTTTGTAAACCTTCTACTTTTTGAGATATTTGCAAAACAAATTTTCTGGCCCAAGGGAGTGACCACTTCCGGTTGCCCGATTTGGACTAAACCTCACTGAGGCCTTCCAATTTATCAAAAAAGCTTAAGTCTGAAGTTTCAGTTCGATTGGTTAAGCCATCTGAGCTGCAGAGCGGACACAGACGGACAGACATACAGGCAGACATCATTTCGAAACCCACTTTTTCGGACTCAGGGGACCTCAAAACAGATAAATCTTCAATAATCTCAAGGTCGAAAATTTTCATGATTACTATGTACTTTATTTAAAAAAAAGTAATATATTTTCACTGGTAATTCGAACAATATTAACAATATTGACGATTGTAAAAGTAGGCTGAACGCCTCTCATGGAAAAATTGTTTATTTAAAAGAACCATCCATTTGAAGTTTGTGTGTTGCCTAGAAAAACAATATAGGAAAAATTAAAAGAAGGAATTGCGGTTTATTCAGCAATGAAATAAAATTTTAATAACATCAATCTATAGATAGTTTTAGTATAGAAAAATTCCGCTACGTGGAATCCGTGATGCTCCAATTGCTAATTGACGATTGGAGGATCGTGGGTACCACGTAGCGGAGAAATTTGGGACTGAACGAGCTATCCTAATTTGACGTTTAAGATATTATGAAATGTCATGTATGATGATATTTTGTTATTATGAAATGTCACTTAAGAATAGATTCCTTTAATTTAACAAAATATAAACACCGTGCTGATACAAATAATACGCGCGAGATTTTTTGTTATTATTAAATGTCATTTAAGGATAGCGTGCTTAATTTTTAAATTTCTCGTAGGTCGGCGTTTTCGAACATTTACAATCGTCAATTGATGCAGGAACATTATCGTCTTATTCACGATTGGAGCATCTCGGATTCCATCTAGTGGATTTTCTTTTAACTGGACCAACGCAGTTTTTTGGCATTTCTAATTCATGATATAGTAAATAAATAATAATCAAACAGGCATTGAGGAATAAGTCGTGATTTGATTATAAATTGTGACTGTTATTTTTTACGGTTTTCGCGTTCTTTATAAAATGTCTGTCTCAACTTAATATATTTTTGGAACATTTCAATTTTTAAAATTTATTACTTATTAGAAATGTTACCTAAGAAAGTAAAACTGGGTTTCTACATGTGCTATTCCTGAAATTGAACCTTACTGTAGCAGCGATAACTGGACTTCAAAACTTTGGTTTTAGTAGATAATGCTCCTGGCCACCCAGTCTATGTTGATGAATTATCCGAAAATGTTAAATTTTTATTTTTGCCACCAAACACCACATCTGTAATACAGCCCATGGATCAGGGAGTAATATCCACATTTAAAAGTTATTACCTACGACGAACATTTAAGCTACTTTTAAGTGAAACTGATGGACAAGACAAACCTATCATGCAAGAGTTTTGGAAAAAATTTAACATTATGAATGCTATAGAAATTATTTCAGATTCATGGAAGGAGGTTAAACCATCTTGCATGAATGGTGTTTGGCGAAAAATTTGACCAGAATGTGTTCACAACATAAGAGGGAATTCTTTAGAAGTTAATGATGCACCCAATGTAGGTCAAGATGTTGTTACCTTAGCTAGAAATTCTGATTTTGACGGGATGGATGAGTTGGGCATAGAAGAATTACTAACTTCACATAACCATGAAATTACTAACGAGGAATTAATGGAACTAGATTTACAGTTAGCTAACGAAGAAGACAGTCCGCTAGAATTACCTGAAGAAACAAATTTAACATCAAAACTGCTTTAAAGAGCCATGAGTTAAATTGATGAAGCTATCGAGATTTTAAAAACAAAGGATCCTGACAGCGTACGAAGTGGTAAAGTGTCTCGAGCAGTATAGCTGATGATGTAAATTGTTACAAGGAACTTTATGTTTATTTAAAGAAAAAAAGCTGTTCAACAAACATTAGACAAATATTTTATAACAGAAAACCATTTATCCTAAGCTGCTACCACGTCATCTATACATACACTCGTTGAACTAGCAGAAACAATTTCTATTTAAACGTTTTATTATGTATTATTTATCTGAATTATGTTTTTATGTGAATTGATAAAGCTTGTTTCATTTCCGTTATCAATTCTGCATCTTTATACCAAAATCACAAAAAAAAACTTGCTGGAACATTCTTCTGTATTTACATGGCTTTCTATGGTATATCACAATTCACTTAGCGTCGTTTCACTTTGCGTCGTATTTTTTTGGAACATATCTGCAACGCAAAGTGAGGTATTGGTGACTTCTGTTTCATCTTTTTATAGTGGAAACAGTATTTTTCGATTGCTCACGCATAGTACAACTGACATAAAACCAGTTGTACTATGCGTGGGCGATCGCGAAAATTTATTTGAGATTGCACTTTAAAAACATGAAACAAATATTATGAGGAAATGATGTTGTTTGTGCTAGGGAGAGCAATCCCGGGATCCGGGATTTTTGTCAAATCCCTTGATCCTGGTCTTTTTGTTAATCCCGAAATCCCAGGTATCCGTTGAAATCTTGGGTTTCCGACTTTTTT
The DNA here is from genome assembly GCA_963556165.1 of Tipula helvola. Lineage (NCBI taxonomy): Eukaryota > Metazoa > Arthropoda > Insecta > Diptera > Tipulidae > Tipula > Tipula helvola. Next base: position 140,257,685 of record OY744482.1, on the reverse strand, counting down.
TTCAAATCCTGGGATCCCGGTCTTTCTGTCCAATCCCAAAATCCCCAAATCCCTGTTTTTTTGTCAATACCGAAATCCGGAATCCCGGTATTGCCTTATATATAATACCGGGATTGCATTTCCTATTGTGCCTATAATACCACAATATTGTTGTAGCGATATTTGTGGTACTTAAGCTCTGTTTTGTGACCAAGAGTTCAAAAACAAAAACAATTGCTTTTTAAATGTTTGTCCCAACACAACTTTGCTTTACTGGTTCTTTAAATGATACGTGGTTCTTTTAATTTGGTACTTGACAGCCCAGTTTTCAAACTGTCACATTATTTAAAGAAAGCTATACAAATTCTTAATTAGGTAGCTAAATATTTTAAAGATTTATCATCAATTAATTACGTAACTATAGAGGGAATAATACGGAACTATCTGTAACCTATAATGTTCTTTACCTACTAAACCCATGAATACAAATAAACACTAATCATGTTGCTTTGCACAATTTTCAGTTTTATATGTAAACCTTGTAAATTTGAAAATATCTTGAAGATTTATTATGCTAGATTATATCAAATTCATTCATCTTGAATAACTTCTAACTTCACGCGATTAACATCGACGAATAATCTACAATTATAATCTTGAAAATTTCGAATAATTTGGAAACCAAGCAGCCAAATATCGTTCGAATTCACAATATGGATTAATTCAAAATTATTTCGACGATCTTGGAAAATTCGAAATATGTTGGAAAAATGGCGTCTAAGTAGCTCAATATCGATCTTCACAAGTCCGGAAACAAACAGATAGATTTTAACTATGGTTTCAAATTTACTAGCGGGGGAATGATGTGTTTCTAATTACAAAGTTTATTTATTCCTAGTCGGAAAAGCATTGAAAGTTAGATCGCGAAGCTATAACAAAAACCTCTTTGTAAAATAATACTTACTTATCATGAGCATAAAATGTCAATTTGATTATATTCCCGGATTTTAACGATATTCTTTCGCCTGCATCTCGTTTTCGCCGATTGTGTACATGTTTCTGATGTACATCCTCCAGTATCAGACGGTTGTATCGTGCCGGTTCCCAATGTTTTATATAGGGATTCAACTTGAGCGTCGCTCCTGAAATGAAAATAAACGAAAATTAATTAATTAATTATAATTATTTATCGCCCTCAAAAGTTTTCTATCTTGAGAGTTTGATCTTAATTTGAATGGAATTAACAAAACTTTTTTGGCTGAGACAACAATTTTTGTTAGGAAAATTTACTGTACGTATACAACTATACCCACATAATTGGTATTCATCCAGCGTAGATTAGATAAATTTATATTGATTTTCATGGATCCAAATTAATTGTTGCGGTAAACTAACAATATTTAGATATGTGTAAATGTCGTTGAAAATTAGTTAAAATCTGTCACGAAAGGATATTATTTCTTATGGAAATCGATCAAGTCTATATGTATGTATGTATGTATAAAATCAATAGATTAGAATGAATAAGGGCAAAAAAAAAGTTTATTGGATTCCTCATAAGAATGATTTTGGTTATCCTTATCAAATAGATATGGGTATATTGTAGTTTTTAATACACTACTATGTAATCTTTCATACATATGTCAGAAAAACGCACAAACGAGCATGATACCCTTCTAGAATACCACCATAATTTTTCGATAAATCGTAAAGGTCAACTGTACTAGGAGAGCTTCGTTAGGATCTTCTAACTTTAGGTACCAACAAGAAAAATTTCATGTACCAGGTGTATGCATAGGTTTTTTCCAAGAAGCTTATTTTGAAGCGTCCCATAATAAGAAAAAGTATTAAAAACCTGATTTCGTTAAATTTTGGAACAATAAATTAAGTACTTAGGCCCTTTTCCAATTACCGACTTATTTCAAACTTATTGACTTATTTGACGCCATCTTGAATAAGTCAATGAAGTCATTCCAATTGCTTTTATCGACTTATTTTGAAAATTTTTGAAAATACACAATAATTAGACAGAATGTTTCCATGACACCAAAAATAAATAAGTTTTCTATAGGAAAAATTACTAAAGAATAAGTCACCTTTTCAGCAGACTTATTTGAATAAGTTCGAATAAGTCAATAAGTCGGTGATTGGAAAACAGCCTTAGTTCGTAAGTTTAGACAATAATCCTAATTTTTCTAGAAAACACAAAATTTCTAAACTACACCAAATTTTATCGGCTGTACATTTAAAGTTTATTCTGAAAGAGCCGGCCCGTTAAATGTTAATAGAATTAAAGTTTTTTGAACTAAAAGTTAATGTATGGGATAATATCGGCTGACTGTGGCTAATGCTACTATAATTTCAATAAAATGAATGTATCGGTTAGGTTTCTGGACTGATATGGCGCCCCGCATTTGTAAATTCTTTTACTACTCTTATAAATATCAACAAAAGAAAAAATGGGTAACTCTAAAATAACCCCGAGGTAATGAACAGATACCTCGTACATGCATGAAAGAGCATTGGTTGGAACCCTCTGCTCGGCAAGACACATGACAACCTAAAAGTGGAGACCTAGTGTACCAGGCTAAATAATTTACAGGATTAGGATACCGGATTTCCTCTAGAGCCAGTGGAAAAAGGCTGTTTTAGATTTAAAAGTAGTCGATATTTGTGTTGTAAACTGAATGAAGTTAGCTAACCTTTCGATAATTTGTGTAATTTCATTGAACTTAGCTAGTCTAAAGTTAAAGACACTTATACAGTAATTCGTTGTATAAGCTCTATATTCTAAAAAAACCTAACTTGATAATTTACGTTTTTTGTGACAGTTAAAAACGTGAATTAAAAATTAACGTTGTTTCCTATTCTGAAGAAAAACGTGTACGTTCCCGACGTTAAAAAAACCCACATTTTTTTTTGGTTGGGTTTTTGAAAGATTTTTAAGAGAAAGATAACACAAACAGAATGGCAAACAAACAACGGGATAGATCAAATGCTGGGATGATTTGAAATAAGTAAACAAAAAATGATTTCATTACCCAACAATTTATTTCAATTTTTCTCTTAGAGTCTACAAAAAATGCCAGCCCTGTTTGATCAATTGTAAATAAATTATTTTCAATCGCGTTTTAACCTTATAAAAATTATGGGACATTGATATGTGTGCGCGTCGTTGCCTACCGGCGATTACTAGCTCCCAATGGCGAAAAATGTGATATTGTATATTTAAAATAAAATGGTTACAGTTGTATTGATTGATTGATTTGGATGTACGACCAAGCATTGAGCAGATACTCCTGTTCCCGGGTACACACCGTACACCCGTTTTTACACACAACAACACCGAAGAAGAGGATAGGATTGCTAATTGGGACAGACTCGATCCGGTTACAGACACCTAAGCGATCGATAAGTTAGTACTTTTTATGACGGCACAATGACAACACATATTAACAACTATCGTAGATCTCTGGAATCCTAATGCCACACCGCAAGTTCTGAAAAGCTATCAGGGACTTAAATTAATTAATTATTAATTTTTGTTTGTTTTGTCTCCACTAGTTTTCCAACGGTGGTTGTGGGGGAGAGCGAAATTTTCGTTCCATCATCATGTTCCCCATGCGGTCACGCAAATTTGTACTAACCATAGCAAATGTTGCTTGACGTTGTTGTTGAAATTGATGTGTCTCTTCCTTCTTATCTATTCCCCCTCCCCCAAAAAAAGGTAAAACAGCCTAAATCAAATTTAATAATTTTTCTAGAGAGGTAGAGAAAGTTGAATATTAAATTCAATTTCACTTATGCCAACTAAAGCTACTACGGCTTGCGACCACAGACTTTGGCTTTAAGGTTTTACCACTGAAGTTAAATTTAGTGAAGTTAGATGAGAGACAACTTAGGCTGTTTTCCCTTTTGATGCACAGGTTTGATTTGGTGGCTTTCCTATGTCGTCGTCTGTTGGCCAAAAAGTACATTATATGTACAGATAATCTCAAAAAGCTAAAATCGTTGTCAATATGACGATAATTTGACAGAAAATTTATCTATTTTCCAGTTTTCTATATTTTTGCGATGTTCTTGAACGTTGCTTTATCGGAATAAGAATTTGGCAAAAAAAGAAACGTTCACGAAGGTTGATTTACATATGCGACGTGTGAGGACTGAGGAGGAGCTTATAGCCATTAGAAACGAATCTTTTGACATTCTTCACACGGCACACGCTACAAGCCGAGACATGAACCAATTTTATCTTTTTCGTGGCGGTTTACGTACACATAAAAATTTAGAATCTTATTGATAAAAATTTAGTATAAAACATGGCGGCAATATTTGTATACATACATACATATTTTGGAAGATTCATTTTTGATCAAAGCCAATATTAGTAAGACTTTTAATTACATATTTTTCTTAATTTCTGATTGTTTTTCCACTTTCCCTTTTAGTGGAACACAACACGATAATATACCACAAAAAATATTTAATTAGTGTGCGTGGCGCGACCCGTCACAAATGTAAATTTTTGTCAAAAAAGCGTCACGTTTATTTTTACCTGTCAAACGTCGCACGTCGCATATTCGCCTTTTCGCGCAAAGTATATGACATCTAGTGGATGATATTTTGACGTTTGTTTTATGTACATATGTGAAAAAATTATTTTAAGCGATTAATTTAAATTAATTTAAAACATGGACAAAGCAAATAAAAATAAAATTAACAAAATTTGTTCAGTGTCAGAATGCAGAACAGAGAACACATTGTAACAAGGAAAACAGTATTGCTCTTCACCAATTTCCCAACGTTAAAAACAAAATGGATGCATGTTAAGACTGATTTACATTCAAAGATTTTTGCAGATGCAGATGTCAAATCAAAAATCGTTTTTTTTACACATTAAACAATAAATTTAAACAAAAAATGTCATAAACCAATACAAATCATTGGTTTTCTTGTTTATGTAACCTTATTATAGTTATTTATTCACGCATTGACGATTTTACAGAAAAAAGATGAAACTCGACATCTGCAAAAAAAAAGCAGACGACGACTTTTGGGTTTGTTTCTCGGGTTTCAATTGACTTTTTTAAGCAGATGATTATTTTTTCTCTTTTTGTCTTTGCTATTTTTCATATGTTGTGTTTCAACTTTTTTGCGGACGTCGAAAGTCGTTGAATGTAAATCAACTATTACACGAATTAATAAAAATCCATTACCAAAAGTGATCGTCTTTGTTCAAAATATTTTGAGGATATAGAAGCGACAATAAAACCATAAGATTAATAGAGAAAAACATTATGAATTTAAGCCTCGAGCCCAATATTTACAACCGAATTTTTAAAACACATTTTTCTGTTAAATTGAAGATCCTGCTAGTCGGTATTACATATTTGGAATTGGTGTTTCAAATTGTATGAAATATTTCAGAGAAATGTTACCCGTTATGAGAGCGGGTTTAAGATCATTAATTTATTGGCCTTCTAAAGAAGAGGTGCAAATGAATATTCCCGATTGTTTCTCAGCTTTTGCTGACGTTCGAGCTGTACTAGGTTGCACAGAAGTTGAGATGAGTTAATATTTGACATAATGAAGAAAATATATAAAAAAATGCCGTAAAAACTAAATATTAAAAATTAAATAATTAAACCTAGTAATTGTTTTAAAAAAATTGTAAAATTGTAAGATTTTTAGTTAGATTTTTAGTTAGAAGTTTTATAATGTTTGTAGTTTATTAAAAACTTTTTTTAAAGTATATTTATTTTCAGACCATGATTATGCCATAATAAGGTGAAATATCGGTGCTATATTAAAATTTGTATATAAAATTAAAAAAGTGTTTTGGCTTGGAAAAATAATACGAGGAAATAGAAAAATTCAGAGAAGTTGAGATCAGCCAGACCAATTGCCTTAAATGTAACGTGGCTACATATTCACACTACAAGGGAAGGAACACCGTAAAATTTTTAGTTGATGTTAGTCCAGCTGGATTATTATCAAAGAAAACTTGATCGAACTTTTTCAACACAACGATGCGATAATGGTCGATAAAGGTTTTGCATTCGAAACCGATTTAAAAATGAACGGCATAAAATTATATCGGCCCTTATTTAAGGATTCCAAAAATCAATTCGATAGAGGCGAATCAATCACCAATACCGGTATAGCCGCTGCTCGAGTTCATGTTGAAAGAGTTATTTAGCGAATCAAAATTTATAAAATTATGAAATAAAAAGTTTTGGTCCATTTAAATCTCATAATATGTCAAATGATTTAGATAGTTCGATAAATTCTAATATAACCAATATATGTATAATGTTTTTTCCACTAAAATTACCGTAAAATAATAATAAATTACCATTATTACTTACATTGGACCATTTTCCTATGCGTTTTGACATATAAATAAACTTTTTACCCCCTTGTCTCATTTAGACTATAGCACCTCTAGCGGCGGCGAAAAGGCCAATAGTTTTAGAAACATCACGTTACCCGTCATGTTTTTTTACTTTTTTTCAGAATACAGCTGCAGGACTCAGTGAATATTTCACTGAGTGATTGCATTGTACGTTTTATGAACCGCATCTTTAAGTTACAATCCTAAACGCAGATTACAGAAACGCACAACCCTCATCAAAATATCGTTTGTAGAGGATAGTCAGTTCAAAATGTAAAAAAGAAAAATGTTTAAATAAGGTTGGGATAAAAAATAAAAATCCAAAAAAAAGTACAAAATAATGTTCCCCATTGAAAAGAAAGGCCACATCAAATTTTTGTTAACTACAAAATGAAAATAAAAGGAAGCTACATAATTTCATGTTATCCTTGCGCAGAACAAACTAATGCTAAGCGGCTTTGCGGAGTTCTCTATTTTACATAGTAGGTATGTGAATAATTATTAAAAAACACAAATTTTTCAAAAATGTTCCAACATTTCTATGAATGGTAGAATTTCAAAAATCATCAAAGTTGGGTTTGATGGCGGCAGCCCACCCACAAAAGCATAAAACGAATTAAAATAATATTTCAAAAATTTGTTATATTTAAAAAAATTAATTTTTTTGTGTTTTTTGGAATTTTTTTATTTTGGATAACGATATTAACCTATAAAAGGTTGTAAGAGAGTCAGACAGGCTAAATTTTTTGAAAATGTTATGAAAAGGGTTGGGTAAGTTTACCCAAAAAAATGTTCGCCAAAAAAACGTTTCGCACGTTTCGCTGTTTTCTCATAGAACGTTTGCGGAGACAATTCGTAAAGCTCGGTCAGCGTTTGGTGGACATGGACAATTTATATTAGGTTCGGCGATGGTTTGGGTAGGTATTTCGTGGAATTACAAGACTGATTTGGTAACATCAACACGATAAGTATGTGGAAGAAATTATAAGGTTTCATATATGCTTTCCATGAAAAGATAAATAGGGCGTGGATTTTTTATATATGATAACTAGCTGACCCGGCGAACTTCGTACCGCCTCAGAATTAATAAATGTTGTGTTAACTTTTTTAGCTGAATTAAATTCAGTTTATTATTAAGAGAAAATGAATACTCAAAATGAATTATAAGTTCAGTCATAAGTTCATGAGAAATAATCAAAATGAAAGGTATTTTATTTACATTGCAATGAATGTAATTCACGTTACAGTAAGGCATTTGCTTTATTGAAGTGAATCGAAATGCTTTGCGAAGCATTGTTGCAATACATTCTGTTAAACTATTTGCTGGATGGGTTGCACTGGGGTCGATTGCCTTCATTGAAGCACCTTGTGATATACGACATTTTTCGTTTTGTTGTCAGGTGCAAGAAAAAACAAAGCGGATGGTTTGCCGACACGTGAACATGCTACGTACAATTGACCGTGAGAGAAACATTCATTTTCTAGATTCAGGCCACAAACACTCAAGGATTGGCCTTATGATTTGTTGATCA